>CM068367.1:193301650-194591650 GCA_034769895.1 Magicicada septendecula
GAAATATGTAAGATGTACATAATAAAAATAGTATAATAAATATACATTAGATATAAGAAAGAATGTAATAAATATAAGCAGTATTTAAATTTAAATAAATCAAATATTGTACTAAGCATGTATACGGAAGCATATGACTTTGTTGGTTTTTAAATGTAACGAAGGGGAGCAATTAACACGCAGAGACCGGCAGCGGTGACGTCAGAACGACATGCGGTCGCCTGTATAGCAGTCTGCGTGTGTGTGTATGTGTACATGTGTAAATAATAGACAGGTTAAATTATGCAAACGAGGGTGGAAGAATTCACACAGTTTTTTAAGGATTGTACGTGAACCAAAAGTCACACGAATCAGCGACATATGTGAATACATAGCTGACGCCTGGCGCTTCAATTTGGCGTTAAGTCATTAATCGTGGGAACGGTTCAGACACCGTGTGAAATTTTGCCATAGCTGCCATAATTTGCTCAGCGTAACATCCATAATTTGCATAGACAAGGTTTAATATTATACCTAACCATTGGTGTAATAATATTTATAAAAAAGTGTGCGCTTCATAAAAAGACGCGTAGGTTGAAAGTGATGATGAACCGACGTGCCGGCCAGTCCAATGTCGTCAGAAACAGTTTTTCAACAGGAATTGCAACGGCCAGCAGTATAAAACCCCAGCGAGCGACACACTTTCTCAGATCAAACTCATTTAGTAAGAGGAATCCACGCATCTCGACAACGTAAACTTTACGAAGTTGTAGTAATGTTTTGAACAGTAGTTAATAAACTGAAGTGCGATGGAACCGGCATTACGTCGGTGCAGTTATTAAAGAACGAGTGATTTAAATAAAAGACTGTATTAATGAAGCTACAAGAGTCATAACTACGTAGAACGTCTAGACAGCTACGAGGGACAAGAAAGAAGAGGAGAGGAACTAGACATCTATGAGAGGACGCAGGGACAACACATGCATCTACATCCAGCCGTTTATCATCAAGACTAGAGGTCAACGTCAGAACTCAGCATCCAGGAGACGGAGCGAGGAATTCAACGACATAGAGACAAGAGGAGCTGATACCGAAGAGGATCAACAAACTCGAGAGTCCAGCTGACGGTAACAACAATTTAAATGGGTGCAAGAAAAATGCAGGTGAACTCGAACATTTATTTAATATTATAAATGACCCTGAAGTCTATCACCAAAAGCTCTAGTTTCCATATCCAAGTTTACAAGAACATTAATATATTTTTTTAACTTAAAGAAGGAATAAATAATTGTTAAGTATATAAATGAGAATAGAGAATATCATAGTAGTATTCTCATAATTGAATGGTCAAGAAAGAACCATAGTTTATTATATTTTGTAATTAATTAGATGAATAATTTTTAAATATGAGATTTACGTAATGGTTAATTAATTGAGACATTAAAATTAGAAAATTAACGTAAATAAGGTTCTCTATTAATATTTTAATTAATATTTGAATTAATTAAAGTTTCATTTACGTGGTATACATGGAAAACCACACTTGTAAAGACTAGATCAATATTTAAATGTTATACGTATTAATTACGTTTCCTATTATATTTATATATGTTATATGTATATGTCTGTGTACTATTTCAGGTCATATATAATGTATGTGTGTATATACTATGTCTTAGAAGTATAAGAAATCAGAGTTAAACACATTATGAGTATATTATATTCGGGTTGAATATAAGGGTTCATATAACAAGAAACCCACATTGAACAATTTAAATAACATGACAATTTGCGATTTTTTAATAAATCAAATGAATATGCTTTTCTTGAAACAGTCGTACTAATTTCACAACCAGTACGCAATCCTCTGTACTCTTTACTTGTAAATTAAAACTTATAACGTTATTCACGCGCTTATCCACACTCAGTCAACGACCAAAGCCTGCGACCCAGCCGGGTACATCAAGGTAAACACTGCTGAAGAAGAGTATACCTCCGAGATGTGGGTAAGTGCGCGCATACGAGTAAGTGCGTATGTGTAAAAAGTAAGTGTATAAAAATAACGTTGTAATATATATACATGTGTGTGTGTGTGTGTACGCACGTATCTAATTGATAGATGTATCTAAATATGAATTCTTTTATTCACGTAGGCATTCATAAAAAGCAAAATTACAGTAAATCAAGATTACATGTCTGGAATCATTTTACATTTACAGCAAAACATTCTGGTTACAAACTTGCTTAAAATGGAAGGGTAGTAGTAGAAGGAGAAGGAGAAGAACGAGAAAAAGAAGAAAAATAAGAAGAAGAAGAAGAAGAAGAAGAAGAAGAAGAAGAAGAAGAAGAAGAAGAAGTTTTAACAGATAAAACAGTTAGTTACACCTTTCATTTTGATAAAAACCAAAAATAAAAATAATATTCTGTTTTATCTGTTAATGTTTACAGAGCTTTCCCTTTGAGTTATGGGCTAAAAAATGGCACGTCCCGTTGTTATGATAGTTGGATGACTGAATTGCTTGTATTGTGTTAAGCGAATTGACAAATATTAGACAAAACATATGCATACTAGTAACTTTGTTTTGGTGTTTGCTGTTACAGGAGTTTTGTTGTTTCAACTTGCATGTGGCGGCTCTGTCAATTAGGAATTGGTTGTGTTAGTGGTTATTGTCCCAATAGTGTTTACGCTATCCTAAAAGAGTTTTGCAATGCTACAAAATAGAAATTTAATTAGTTTTTACATTGTACAAATAATAGGTTACGTAGCTTACTGAATAACACAATGAATGGCTACTTTATAACGAATTTTTGGGTTGGAACCGTCTAGTGAGGCCGTATGCCTGACCAATATTTCAATTAACCCAACACGGCCTCAACTCTTTTGGCTTTACTTAAAAATTTCTTCCTGTTTTTGGAGCTATAGCCTCACCAGACTTCTAGTAGGCACTTTTTTATAGTTGGATGCAACTTTTTAAAAGTTAGTAGGCTACTTTTTTAATTTTGTGGCCTATTAAATTATTTTGCTTACTAAGGTTTATCAGTAAGAATTGCTTTGTGGTTTGAAACTTCTAATTAACCTTGAATACATGATGCTATATATCCATGAATAGAACAGATAATAATTTTTTATGATCAAAAGTAATTATTTTTCTTTTCTTATTATTGTATTGCCACACACATGGAATTGAGTTTAAGTTTAATTATACAAAATTAATCATGTACTTCTTGAGTGAACATTTTTTGAATTTATTTGAACCTTAATAATAGCTATAACTTTAATTTTTATTGGACTTCCTTCATAATAATTATTATATTTACTTCGTAAAGTAAATAATCATTTATAATTTAAAAATTATTGAATACCAATGATATTGTTATATGATTATTAACACTATATAAACGTAGAATTTGGATTCCATATAATGCCATCGAAGGAACTCTTTATGAGAGATTAATACACGTTCAATATCTTCACTTTTTATTGTGTTATTTTCAAATCCGGTTATTGATTTTATCTTTTAGTGTTATTATTTCCTTGGTATGTCTTTCGTAAGAGTTGAGGTTAATGATGTTGGTGGTCGCTTAAATTACGCTGGAGTCCGGTAAGAAAAACTTTAAGTAAATTTTAAGCAACCAGATAGAAAGTGATAGTGGCTATTTTTACATTACATAGAAAATGTATCTTATAAATTACAAAACAGTAGTTAATTTTGCAATAGGGTAGAGGAACACTAGATTATTACATAACAGACGTAATATCATCACTAACCAATATAATTGTTTTATAGAACATACTGTTGGTTTTTAATAAAAATCCATGTCTTATTCTATGTACAAGCCTTACATTATAAATCTTAAATGGTAATTTGTAACAAATATTGAGATATGTATTATGAATGTAAATAATCACCGTCAAAATAGTCAATCGTGCAGAAAGGTCAAAGACTTCATTTTGGAAATGAAAAAGTAAACTTTCACAGAATAGTGTTGTTGAGTATATGTCTATAGAAATATTCGTGTATTACAGGACTGCGCTAGTCCATACTCCTGTCCGGCGTAGGTTTGTGTGTGTGTGTGTGATTTATGGTAACGTCAGGTAGGGTGCATGATATATATGCGTTCCCACTTCAGTGAAACAAAATGTAATTCGCTGAGAGAAATCCACCGTAAACTGACAGAAGTACATTTTTTCTGTAGATGACACGATTTTTTATAAGCGTGTCTGCGTAATTCTAAGAGCATGACCACGTGACATTATGTATTTTAGCAGGCACGCCCGCACACTATTTTAACGACGATGTACATCGTTATTTAAGTTTCAAGTGTCATGTAATAATAACAATAATAAATATTACAGTTATTGTAATTGTGACAAATATCCATATGCACAACATAAAAAATACGAACAATGACAATAGTTTTGAATAATAACAGTAATTCTGATTACCTATAGTTTGACACACTGTTCATAAAACAAATCAAATAAATTCTGTACATATTACCACGTGAGACTAGACTCATCATGAATATAGGCCCCACCCAGTGAATATCTTCTTCTTCAGCACTACAGCCTAAGGGGGGAGCCCTGGCTTCCAACACCAATCTTCTCCAATGTCTCCTATCCATTGCTCTCTCACGTAACACCTCACATAAATTCTTCTTAGATCTTCCAGCACATCATTTAACCATCTTATCCTAAGTCGGCTTCTCTTTCCGCTTTTATAATCTTGCGTCCTCAGGATTTTCTTTTGTGTACGCTGATCATCCATCCGCTATAAGTGACCTAGCCATTGTATTCGTTGAACCTTTTCGAATCTTACAACGTCCTCATGCTTCAATAGTTCATCTGTCTCCTGGTTATTTCTTATTCTCCAATCATCATCTTCTTTAACCTCCACATATGCAAAAAAGGTAATTATATGAATGCTATTGAAGAATACGAAATATGTAAAGCTTACAAAAATAAAAAAACAGAAGAAGTCATCCTTAACGATCAGCTGTATTTCCAGTCCAATCTATTATACGACACAGCGATAAGAATACAGAACAAGGTCCATAGTGCACGACATATAACAACATGAACACTGCAGTCGACTATAGCATGTCATGGTGCGTACCATCGATATCGTGTGTGTCTATAATTTGGGCATTTTATGTGTTTTTATGTTTGTATTACATTTATTGTTGTGTGTTAGAATTGTGTGTGCAGTGTTTTTAATATTTTAACCATTGACGACCTTTAACAAGGGATATCCTGATGATGGGGCATATGCCCTGAAACGCGTCGATTGAAATATAGAAAAAAAGGCCACCAGACGGAAAAGAAAAAGGTAAACTATTTTACTAATATATACTATAAGTGGCTTGGATACCGAAAAACATGGATCTAGACATTGAGGTCCTATTTTACTATTGGCTCACGACAAGAAAATTAAAAACTATTTAAAAGATTTAAATACTACAAACTAGCGAACTCACCTAAATTCTTGAAATATAATGATAATTTTTTAACAAAAATATAAGCTGTAAGCATATGACAAGAATATTAAATATCATCATATTAATTACACGATAATAAAATTGAAATTACACGTTAATCATAGTTTCAAATTTTGTTATACTTAAACAGCAAAAATTAAAGAAAACTAACAATATTTACACCAAAAATGATTAAACTATCAAGATTATGTACTTAATTAAGTTTAAAACGGGCATTAATAACAAGTCAGTCAGAATCAATATTTGACTTAGTATCGTAGTTGACTGTATACTGAGCGAACGTTTGGCCACACACACATATACGGAGAATTCATTCAGAGAATTTACTAAGTCTTTACTAAGCAACTGGTGAGCATTACTGAACTCCTGCACAAACTAGCTTTTAAGCCATATTTGTGAAAAAATAATAATGTAAAAGCTCCTATGTGAACAAAATGGGTTGGCGGAGGGTTAGTTACAGTGCTCCAGGCAAGACTAAATTGAAGTCAATAGATTTTTATTTACAAGACCCATTTGTTTACTCAAGAAGAATATTTAATGAGGACGAAATTTAACAAAGCGTTGTCGATTTATTGGGGATTCAAAAAAAAAAAAAAAATCAAAAATTCCAGTCACAGACAAGAGGTAGAGGGGAGCAACTTGTGATTCAGCGTTTTTACTGTAAAAACATCCTTACTTGAAGTACTTTTACAATAAACAGTTTAGTTAAAAATATTTTTCATATTTCAATAGGCTATATATAAGTTTTGACTATATAAATATAAAAATATCTATAAAATAAAAATAAAAAAGATATAATCAAATATCTATAAAGGATTGGAACAGGAAACAGGTTTTTAGGACACTGTGTAATTGCCGAACGGTTTTTGTTCTTTTTGTCTTTTAGAATATAGTCAAGTTTTTAGAAGACTAATTGTTACAGAGATGGCGGTCTTTCGTGTGGCATAAAAAAGGTTAATCAGATACAGAAAAACTATACTAATTGTTTTAAATACATTTTATTCAAATCACATATAATAAAACAATTCTTCTGCGTATCTGTAACTTATTCACAGGAAACTTAAACAGTCACCAATTAAGTTGCGGCAGCCGTTTGGCCGATATAATTTATCATGTTTAATGTCAATGTCTAAACAACATATCGAATTAAATACATTAAGAGTTTATCAAAAAACCAATGCGTTTTATTTTACATTAAAATTGTAACCTCTAATTGAATCACAGTTTATTTGTGGCAGTGGGAAGACTTTAAGTGGCTATGTGGGGGGAAAGAGGTTTTTATTGACATGGAAACACTGTTTTTTCGTTTCATCTATCTCGTTACACGTTGAATGAGTTTACTACCCTAGGAGCGCGAGGTTGTACTGGAGTTAGCCGGGCACCATAGTGCCGTATATGAAGTGTTCTCTTCAATAAATATTATTCAAAAAAGATAAAAAATTATTTACTATACTTTACATTATACAGGACTGTAAAATTGATATTATACTATATTACGACTACTAAATATCATTAGACGTTAACATGAAGTTTTTAGTTTGCATTTTTCTAACCATTTTGCATAATTTAACCATTTATAAAGATGACGGTAAAGTCATGGGCGGGTCTAGTAGAAGGCCGGAATATTAAACGTGGGAATGTTGCGTCTGAGCCCTATAAGCATAGTGTAATAAAATAGCTAAAGTAAACATGTTATATTTTAATTTAATTTCATAGCATTACTAAAATCATGAGTAATTTATAGCTCAATCTAAATTATAGGTATGTGCGCACTTAGTACTATACGTTTAAGTCGAATAAATTAGTGAATTATTGTTAAGCCTAATGAATTAATTTTGTTCGAATTATTGAATTCGTATCATATGAATGAGTTAATTATTATATTTATTAAATAATATAACAGTATTTTACATAATAAACTTTTTATTTGCAAATAATGAAGAATTATAAAACTGCTGTTAACCGGCAATTAAATATGACGCGATTGAAATACACAAATTAAGAGATCGTCTAGTCGGGCTCAAATGTCAGCTGGTTCCAGTGTTGCCACGTTTAATATTCCGGCCTTCTACTAGAGCCGGCCATGTTACAGTGTTTCTTCATTTGCTAAATGCAAATGCCTATATAATCACTGGTACTGTTATGAAAAATCGGACGACAATTATTGTAAAGGTAAGCGCTCGGCAGTGCTTGCAATCACGACACGACTGCATGACGTTTGTACGGATAATTGATACAAGATTTTAATCAAAGAACAGTATACGCACAGTACAATCACAAAGTCTAAATTTTAGTGCACTCAATTCGGGCTAATAACAGCCTTTGAAGCGGTAATAATACCGTTAGAATTAAGTCGCGCAGTATTTGTAGTCGGCAGTGCACACCACTCGAACCCTGTAATTTAAATTAACGGGTCTAACACCGTATAATTTTATATCCACAATTACTTTTGTTTCGTGCGCTGTCCCGACCATTTGTTCAGGTAAGTAATGATCGCTTAACATCGGTTTAGGCCATTTGTTTAGTTTTCGTGTGAAGAAAACGTACCTGTTACTTCGCTCACTCACTCGTTCACACTACACTTTTAACGAATTACGGGAGAAATTTATAGTTTAATATGTGTACACATTCACATGCTTGAAATTATGTATTCGAAACACAAAGCCAGTTACTCGAGTACTCGAATTATATACAAAACCACACGAACATACACATTTACGTCAGAAAATGTTAAATAATAGTACTTTCATTCGATTTCTTTATATTATTATATGACGCGAATTTTTGGAGTTAAACCTGCGTACGACGAAAATGAAAATAAAATTTCATTCATTGAAAATGTTTTTTCTACACCACTTTATAATTTATTATTTTTAATGCGAGTGATAATTAACGACTAACGGGTACGGTAAAAAAAAAATTGCAGTAGCAGCAAATAATATATGTCACACACACACACACACACACGCGCGCGCGCGCGCGCGCGCGCACACAGACAGACGAATACGATGTGTTTGTGTGGGTGTATATACATAGGTCAATATACACATTTTAATGGGCTGCCTGAACGATTAAAAAGTCCAACTGACTGCAAGTTTTACCCGTAACGCCTATATCCAATGGTTCACAATACGCCACGCACTCCCCTGTCTGTCTGTCTCTCTGCTCTGTGTCTGTCTGTCTCTACCTCTACCTCTGTCTGTCTGTCTGTCTGTCTGTCTGTCTCTGTCTCTCTCTCTCTCTCTCTCTCTCTCTCTCTCTCTCTCTCTCTCTCTCTCTCTCTCTCTCTCTCTCTCTCTCTCTCTCCTCTGTCTATTTCTACCTACGGCGTTAGAATTCAGTGAAATCAAGTTTGGCTTGCTTGAAGAGATGCAATGAGAAATGCAAACTCCAAAGTACTGAAGAAAACATTGGTGTTTTGTTTGAGGAACAGACGATAGTTCTGATGACAGTATAAAAACCTTTCAAAAAAGTATAATTTCATAAAATGTATATTTTGCTCATACACTGGTGCTCGTATATGAGCGATCATATGTTAGTTAAAAAGAAAAAAAAAACGTATAATGTAAACCTGTAACAGATCGATTTCACAAAGTAAATCTAATACACAGATCGATTGAATGAAAATGAAGTTACTAAAGTCGACTTTTTCACTGCAGCTTCGACAAGGCTGAATACTAGTAACAGCTTTTGAATGTTATTAAAAGGAGGTACCAAACAGAAAAAAGCAACAAACAAGTTTCATGGGAAATTGACAGAATGCAATGCAGTGGGCAGGAGGTAAATGAAGTGACCAAAGACTACAAAATTGTCTGTAAACATTAGTTCCTCACCAATATTGTAATAATCTTCAGTTCAAAGATTAGATTCAAAGACCTGTTCCGCTTTCATAAGGAAACTGATCTGACCGCAACTTTTGAGGTTCTCCAAAACTCAGTTTTGTCATGCGCAGCGTATATGGAAGCTTGGCTGCGAATTCAGTTGCCACCTGCACGATCTAAACGTTTGTAACACTGGAATCTATATTTGGTGACCACGTTCAAATTGAAGATATTTCATTTTGTCCTTATATCCTTTTTCGTTTCTCTGTCTACTAAAAAGATGGATACTTTCTTTACTAAAACGCGTTTTAGTATTTGTCGAGTTTTTGCTCTGTGTTCTTCAAGTTAGTGGTGTAGTTTTGTTATAACGATGTGTATCACCACAAAGTTGTAACAACTGCGCTATAGGCCTACTGTCGGCAGCAATTCAGCGACTGGAACTAAAAACAGGACGCATCGAAGATATATTTGACTCTCATGAGGAAGTACTTATTAATAACGACCTACGGGAACTCTCACAAAATCCTGATTACGAAGAAGAAATCGATTAGGGAGAAGATGAACCGAAGCGTCATTTAACACTCAAGGAGTTGGACATTGCATTTTACCTTATTGAGGAAGGCCTCCGGATTTTAGGTGATGAGGACACGGAGCGCGAATGCTTCACAAAATCTCAATATAAAGTGTCAGACGGCATCACATACTGCCAGAAACTATGTAACGAAAAGAAACAAAACGTGAGAAATAGTCAGTCCGCTGCTTCTTTTTTAAAGCAGCTGGTGAAGTGAAACAGCCGACAGTGAAAATGATTCTGCTTCTGTTTCCGAGTGTAACCCACCCGAGTCCGTGTAGGTACGGTGAAAATTGTGCAGCCTGCGCTAATGGACTATAGGACTACAGTCTGGAGTAGTGTGTATAAGTACTGCACGCATTTAATTACAATTAATTATTATACAAATCAAAATATATTACATTTTTACGCGGAAAAACGTGTATTTTATTTAAAATATTTGATTTTAAACTCTACCTTTGCTATTATTTCTTATGAGAAAAATCATTTTGTTTTACGTCGTGCCGCCATAAATTTTTAAGAACCCGACTCCAACGTTAAGTGAAGGGTTACATATTAATGCCTTGCAGGACAGTTTAAGAAAACAATTTACCGGACATGGTCGTACGGAAATTTAATACTACCGTATCTGCAGAGCAATTAGGGTTGTAATGCAATGAATGTTGTACGCCTGTACGTTTGTCCCGCGTGATAACAACCACACATAAAGTTTTTCAATTAAAGTTATTACTGCTTTCAGCAGCACAGTGACATAACCTGCAAAACTGTCAACGCGGACTCATCTTGTTACTGAGTAACAGACAACTATCCCCTTCCTTCTCGTTAGCAAATGGATTTTGTCTTATCACAGTGTATAGCTTTTCCGTTGAAATGTTTCTGCTTGGTTGTTTTCTCTAACATTTACTTCATGAAATACTTCTGCCCAGTTTTTCAATTACGTTTTTTTGTTGAAAGACGCATTCTTTACCTTAAATGGGTTAAATTTAACAACAATCGTAACAATTTTTTTAATTTTGACAAAAAATATAATTTTGAAATGTTTTTATTCTTATTTAGATGTTTTAATTAATGCAATTGTGGTAGTACTCTTTTTTGGTTTGTTATTTGGCCTATTATTGATCTAATATTGTGATGTTATTCAATATAGTTTATTCTGAAAGTAGTGTATTGCGTTTTTGTTTCAACACCTGACGCACGTTTTACTGAAAAGTATCAACATCATCAGAGGTTTGTAATAATTATTTCGATTGTAATAATACAAACCTCTGATGGTGCTGACATTTTTCAGTGAAACGTGCGTCAGGTATTGAAAACAACGCAATACACTACATACAGAAGAAAAGATTTTGAATAATATTACAATGCTGCAAGAAACTTCGAGTTACATATGTAGAAAATGATATTACTGATGTGTGTTAATTTAAGTTTTATGTTTTTTTACAAAGTATTAGGATTTTTAAAATAATTCCCTAAAATTAATATTAGGCCTATGTATAGTTTTATTACAGATCCAGAAGAAACTGCAGTTTAAAGAAATTAATTATGCATGGGAAGGTCGATTGATAAATGTCCTCAAGGGAGATGCCCGAGTCACTGAGCGGATCAGGTCAACCATGTATATTGGGCATCGTATGGACGAAGCTATCCAGGCAAAAACAAGATCGAGAGGCCTTGAGGAAGATGGCATAGTCAGCGCCATTGTTATATGATGTTACCATGCTCTATTTAGAGTATTAACACTTAGAAGGAGCATACTATAGAAAAGTTACACTAAATGTTTCATATAACTTTTATATTAATGTTAGACAAAATATTAAATTCAATTGGTATTATTAAAACTTGGTTTTTATTTTTAAATCTTTTCAATTCAAGGGTGTATTAAGCAACATACGACTACAATATCTACGTATGTTCAAATCTGTTGCAGAAAAGATCGATATATATATATTGCAACGATACGTTTAGCATAAGTATATGTATCAACCCCTGACTGAGGTATGATAACATACGAACGCACGTATGAGATATATAACATGTAAATAATAAAAATAATGTAATAATAATTAAGCGTTAGGTATAAGAGATAATAAAAGAAATAAACGTAGTATTTAATTTTAAAGAAATAAATATTTGTAAGTGAGCCTGCATATGGAATTAAAAGCTTAGTTGGTTTTTAAATGCAGCGAAGAGGAGAAACCAACACGCGCCGACTGGCAAGGATGACGTCATAACGATAGGCAGCCGCGTGTGTATCAGTTTGCGTGTGTGTGTTAGTGTACGTGTGTAAATAAAGACAGGTTGAATTATGAATACGAGTGTGGAAAATTTTACACAGTTTTTTAAGTAGTGAACGAAAACCAGAAGTCACACGAATCAGCGACATATGTAAAAACATAGCTAGCGCCTGGCGCTACAATTGAAGATTAAATGGTCAATGATCGTGGGAACCGTTCAGCCACCGTGTGAAATTTTGCCATAACTGCCATAATTTAGACACCTTAATATTCATAATTTGCATAAAGAAAGTTTAATAATATACCTAACGATGTGTGAAATAATATTTATAAAAAAGTGTGCGCTTCATAGAAAGACGCGTAGGTTGTAATTACCAGTTAAATCGACGCGCGGACTTGTTCAATTTTGTCCAAACAGTTTCCAACAGGAATGGAACGACGGCAGCAGTATAAAACCCCAGCGAGCGACACACGCTTTCTCAACTCAGATAAAGCTCAGATAAAGGCAGATCAGTAGGTAAAATCCACGCATCTCGCAACCGCGAATTTTACAAATCAAGTAATGTTTTTAAACTGTATTACATAACTTGAAGTGCGATGTAACCGGCATTACGTCGGTGAGAGTATCAGTGAAACACGATTTATTTTAAAAGACTATAATATCGTAATCTACTAGAAGTTGTCACGTCGATGAACTTCAAGAAGTACACATAGAACTTCGAGACATCCACGAGGGATAAGACAAGAAGAGGAGAGGAACCAGAGCAAAATACGAGAGGACGCAGGGACAGCCGTACATCATCACGACGAGAGATCCACGTCAGAACTCAGCATCCAGTAGACGGTGAGAGTAATTTCAACGACGCAGAGACAGAGAAGGTGATACCGAAGAGAATCAACAAACTCGAGAGTCCGGATGACGGTAACGACACAGTTAAATGGTTGCAGAATTATGCAGGTGAAGTCAGACATTTATTTAATATTAGAAATGACCCTGAGGTCTATTGAAAGAAGCTCTAGATTCCATATACAAGTTTACAAAAACATTAGTATATTTTATTTTTCATAATAAATAAGTTCAAAGAATAATTGAACAGAAAATATAAATTTATTAATATCATAAATAAATGGTCAGTATAGAACCATATTTTATTCTATTTTATATTTGATTAGATAATTAAATTCAAGTACGAGAGTTACTTAAATTGAAGATTGTTAATTAATTGAGACATTAATAAAATAATTAATTAAAGTAATAAAATGTTCTCTATTAGTATTTTTAATAAATTTTTAATTAATTAATTGTTTTATTAAGTAGTATATAATAAAAATCACACTTGCAAAGACAAGATGAATATGCAATTTTAGACGTGTTAATCACGTATTATAATAATATATGTGTTATGTATTATGTATTATATGTCTGTGTAAATATTTCAGGTCATATATGTTTTATGTTTGTGTATAATATGTCTTAGACTATAAGAGATAAGATTTTAAACACGTTATAATTACATTATATTCGTATCAAATATAAGGGTTCAAATAGTAATTAACCCACACAAAATAATAAATAATATGATAATTTGAATTTTTTAAATAATAAATCAAATGAATATGATCTTATTAACACAGTCGTACTAATTTCACAACCAGTACTAAATCCTCTGTACTCTTTACTTGTATTAAAATTGTATAACGATATTCACGTGCTTATCCACACTCAATCAACGACCAAAGCCTGCGACCCAGCCGGGGAAGATCAAGGTAAATACTGCAGGAGAAGAGTATACCTTCGAGACGTGGGTAAGTGCGCACAAATGAGTAAGAGCATATGTGCAAAAGTAAGTGTTAAGATATATCGTCGTAATATATATATGTTCGACTGATAAATAGCAGCTGCTATCTGGCCGACAGTGTAATAATTAGAACCTAAATTCATAAGTTGCCTGACAGTAACAGATAAGTAATGGTCTAGCAAGTCTCGATTACGCTACTTGAGTCTCAGTTATATATTTAAGTTTAGTTTGGTTTACAGGATCTAATTGATTCATTAAAATTAACGTTTCACAGCCATAAAGACCGCAGCAAGGTAAAAAAAAAATAGATTTTACGTAGAGACGGTGTCAGCAATAATTGTATTGGACAATAATTATACTGGGTTGCACTAAAACTTTAAATTGTTTAAATTAGCAGCCATCCTTACTATTTCTTTTATGAATTTGCTAACTGCTATAATTTTTTTTTATTGTTTGACTAAGCTTTTCGTCATTACTGACATCTTCAGGTCTTAAACAACGTTTGCGTTTTAAGACGAATGTTAAGAGATAATGGCAACCTCCCATCTGGCATCCTATTCAGAGAAATCCACCTGTCTTTGTTCTCTGCAATACGGTCTTGTATATTAAAAATGAAGGTCTGTTACGAAGTGTAAAATATTAAAGAAATGGAATATGTCAAATAATAAGTATGACCTCAGTTTTCTCCTTTATATTTTAAGAGTAGAGTTAAATGAGAGTTAAATGATCTATACAGTGACCAATATATATATTTATATATCACATATTTATACATATTACAAAAACGTGTATATGTTTATGTTTTAGTTTTCTTCTTTTCACAACCAATTATGTTTAATATTACACATGTTTTATTGCTAACTTGACATCCGATTTTCTCTTTTAAATAGATTCTAAGCGATTACACTGTAGAAAGACTTTTTTGTATGTAGGCTTTAAAAACAGGTGTACCGTAGTACACGATTGCTAGAATCACCAAGATGTATAACAGGTTTCTAACATTTCCGTCGTTTATTCGGTGTGAGAAATAATGATTAAGGTATGGTTGGATCGTGTGCCAAAATTAATAAGAATTTAAGAAAAAGGTTGGCCAAATGTTATGTGTGGAGCGTTGGTTTATATGGTGCAGAGACATGGACACTGAGGAAGGAGGATGAGAAAAGATTAGAATCATATAAGATGTGGGTTTGACGAGCAATGGAAAAAGTGAGGCGGGTTGATAAAGTAAAGAATGATGAAGTTTTAGGAAGGCAGGGGAAGAGAGAAGAATCCTGAAGGTAACAGAAAATAGGAAAAGGAATTGGTTAGGCCATTGTTTAATAAGAGACTTCTTGCTTACAACTGCCATGGAGGGTGTCATAGGTGTCATAGAAGGAGAAAAAGAAGAGGGCGTAGAAGAATGAAGTTAATAGATGGCGTTAAAATCAGAGGGTGTTACGAAGCATCGAAAAGACTGGCATGCGATAGGACAGCTTGGAGAGCTTTTACCATTTGCAGACCTGCCTTAGGGCAGAATACCAAATAATAATATGATTGGAAGTGTATTGGAGATGCTAGGGAGGTGTACATTATTATGCTCCAATGGTACGAACACAAACATCTACTGGGGGTAAGTGACCGTTTTTCTCACTTTCTTCTGACAGGAATTTGTAAACGTTTTAAATTAATTCACAGGAACTTCATAAAATTTACCTCTTTAACCTATTCCTGAAGGTGATCAAGCCCTGTTGATAATATATAAACAATAATACCCGAAAAAACACTCACAATGTAAGCACAAGAAAGAAACAAAAGTAAAACTTCATAAATAATTTAAATATTGTTTAGCATGGAATTAATTTAATAATTATGACTTTCTTATCGTTACCTAATATTATTTTTATTGAGTATTACTTAACAGTATACAAATAGTTTCACTCCGTTACTTTCCTGACGTGGGAACTTCTTGCTCGTCGAGTGCTACAATAATATGTTTTTCTCTATCATTAATCTGACCAAGAGAAGCTCAGATTATAGAATACTCGTATTTATAAACCTAATATGTAGGAAGTAATATTTATAACAGTGTTGCTGCCGCGTAACGTTCTGATATGAAATAATAACAAACACACTGACGAACTTAACAACTGAACTTCTAGGAAGGGCGCTTAATATGGGTTGCTTGGTTGCTGGGTGCAAAATTACTTCTTTTCACTGTTGTATCACTTTTTGCTATCGTTTTCCTACTATGGAAATATTAATCCATGAGAATTATGATGAAATTTACGTAAGTATAATAGTTACATATCAATCAAATTTCGCTGTCGTGTAAGATTATAAGAGACATGAGACTGAATTCTTGTAGCTTTTCGAACATGTTTGCACTTACTTTGAATTTGTGAGTAGACAGAGTAACTGGAGTAAAAACAATAGATAACATGAATTCAACTGTAACAAATCCTCCTTAATTACTTTTCCAGACGGACTGATAATTTAAACAATTATAGACGATTTCTATTAATCATTTTCAAACTAGTCAACAGGTAAAGTAAAAGTGATTGAAGATTCTTTTCAAAGCCGTTTGAAAGTACTGAAAATCACGTTGAAAAAAGGTTTAAAAACAGCGTGACATTAAGCGTTCATTAAAATTCCAGGTCAATAGATTTTTAATGGTGTTTGTTTACACGTACAGCGAACGGTGTATGTAATTGTGACGTGTAGATAAGAATAATCGGCCTTGTAATCTGATAACTGGAGAAAATCGATAACCAACGGACGGGGCGAGGCGGCGAACTCTCTCTGTACTCTATTCATTAGCGACGACGGGACGCTTCGCTTGTCATAGCCGGAATAATTTTTGACATGATTCTGAGAAAGTCTTAATTAGATAAGTGGTTTTAGCAAAAAAGCGTTAAGCGAGTTTAGAAGCGCCGGCCGCGCCGGTTCTCTAACCCACCTCGTTTCTACGTTGTAAATTAATGAATTACATAAACGATTTTACCGACTGTACTTAACTAATGTAATATTCACATACATATATGAAAAGGAATTTGATTAACCGCGGCATTTAAGAGCTCACTTAATTACACAGTCTTGTTAATTATAAGTTAATATTGAAAATGCGAGTTCCTAACATAACCAGATGTGAAAAAATCTTATCCTGCACAAGATTTTTTTTTACACAAACAGGCTAGCCGTGTACCACGCGAATATCATTTGCTTTTCTTCTCCTGCCAGAAGGGCCTCATTCGCACACTATGCGCCACCTTCCTTTCTACTGTCCACCCCTTTCCCGTCTTCTTCTCACCGCAGAGAACCTCAAGATTTTGAATTTTGTTTCTGTATGTATTCCTATCCACACAGTCGTTCAGAGAGATATCCAGTTTGCTTCATTCCCTCCTTGAGTTGTTTGGTGTATCCGTTCAGACTGGAAAGTTGCCAAATATGTTTCAAAATTTGTTAATTTAATCTGGACCGATCCATCCAAACTATATGTCCAAGGAATCTCAGTCTTTTCCTTCGGAAAAAGACGTTTCCAGATCTTCCGGGTCCCTGTGGAGTTCTTCTTTGGGCCTACGCTTCTATCCATCTTCAGTTTCCTTGGGGCCATAAATTTTCCGAAGAATTCTTTGTTCAATTTTAAGAAGAGGTTTCAAACTTTGAAAGCACATTGTTTCCACTACATTCATGATCACCGGCCTGATCACAGTGCTATAATGCCGGACTTTCGGACTTCTGGAAAGATTTTTCTTTCCATACAGTTCCCGGGTTAGAGTAAAGGGCTTTGCTAATTTGAGTTTCCTTATCTTAACGGACTCTTTGTCTGACGCGTTTTGGGACGTGTTTTCCCCAAGATATTTAAAATTGTTAATAGGCCTATATTTTATTTCTCCATACGTGGTGTCAGGCAAGTTTTTGGGAATTTAAATAGGGTGGTCATAATTACCGTTTTAGCAAAGGAGATTTGTAGGTCAGTTTTCTCCGCTATGTCTTTTAGATCTTCTACTTGCTCTCTTGCTTCTTCTTCTGAGTACAAGATATTTTATTTAAAATAACAAAATTTAACGTAAAAAACATTATAAGCACACAGCAAATTTTAAAAATATTAAAAGAAAGAAAGCTTGTGTTGTATTATACATACCCTAATCTGAACATGTCACTACTCACAGTTTACTGTGGGTAGGTAATTCACCGTGTTTTAAACGTAAATAATGCTATAAACTATAATAATATGGGAACGAAGATATTAATATTATAATAATCTAAGACTGCCTAGTTTTTGCGTATTTGTAGAATCGTAAGCTTTAGAGCTTATAACGTTTTATATAAATTACGAAACTCTGAATTAATATATTCATCATTTGACCAATACCCATTATTTTCCAGTGTCTCGGTGCCGTCTCGTCCATTGTTTCTCCCACAAACATATAAGAACTCTTAAGTAAATAACGGGTGAATTACGGACATTTTACCAGAAAAGCAGTATATATAACACATATTTTAAATGTATTATCGTAATGTCTCAATAATAAAAATCTCTTTATCGAATTCATTTGTCATTGAGGAGCAATAAAGGACACCTGCGCACGGTTTAACAGCAGCAGGCAGACAGTTCGTGGTACAATAACGTAGTACACGCTCTCGGAAGCAAACGTACATTAATCATTTTACCACGAGCACCATTAAAACGGTTCTGTAAATCGAAAAACGTACTATTGTATACTCTTATATACACTACGTGTGTTTTAAACGCACCGCAAAGTTATTTATTAAGTTTATTTTATTCCTTTTAGTTTTTAAATTATATTTAGATAATATTAAAAACTGCTACTTTATCAGTAGATTTGTATTTACAATTTATTCGTTGTCGGATTATTTATGACGGGAATTTGATTTAAACAGCAGATGTGTGTGTGTGTGTGTGTGTGTGTGTGTGTGTGTGTGTGTGGTTTACTGTACAATAAACACAATATCTTTCATGTGATTATATATTTGGTTTAAAAACCAGTTATTTTTATAATTACTATTTTTTTTCAAAATAGTTCAGTTAATGTGTTTGCAATCGATTGTTTCTTGTTCTTACCTGTTCTCTTTTCTCTGTGGAGCTCCCGCCGTGCCACTTTCCTCAACCGTGTCCTCCGTATCTTTCTATTTCCCCAGCCACATTCTTCAAATCCTTGTTTCTCAATGGATCGTCTAACTTGTCCACTCCATGACTTTTTCGGCCGTCTTTTCTTTCTCCTACCTAACAGGTTTCCCACCCTTACTTTCTTGACTTAGTCGATTGTCACAATAATATATTTTCTTCTATTATTATTAATCGAGATGGATGAGACCAAGAGTAGCTCGGCTTATAGAAAACTCAGACTATACAGAATTGCACTACTGTCTTGGTATAGAAGTGTAAAAAATAAAAATGGCAATATCTAATCGATAATGAACATATTATATTGCCGTTAAGTAAAATATATAGGTTTCACTTATAGAGAAGTAAGTTTCTATAGTTTTTAGAAGGGTTCGAAGATTTTCTGCTTTTGAAGACTGAAATATTATTTTGGTGTATTATCTTATCTTTTTTATCTTTTTAGCGTGCAAATGTCATCTGCCTATTGTTCTATATAATGGAGTGCAGTTTCAAAGCCGCTATTCCGCAGCTGTGACTACGTACTCTTGCCTATATGTATGGGTTGTTTCTTATTCTTTTTCTCGCTATCGTGAGCTCTTATTCCAGTTGTTTTAAATTTACAACGTTTGCAATTTTAAACTGTAACGTCTACTTTTCGTCATCGGTTTCAACATCATTTTCGTCATATGAAAGCTGGGTAATAAGGTTTGATAAAACTTCCTAACCTTTGTTTTTTATTGTGATCTCAGTAGGCCCATTATTCTGTAACACGTGATCCTACGTCTTGGATAACCGTTTCTGTTATTATTTTGTTCTACTTCTCAGCAACCCGATGAACTACTTTTTCGACTGCCGTCCAATTCTAATATTCAGCCTTCCCAAGACCTCGTTCACCTGGTGTCCTCCAACCTAGTTTTTGGTCTTTGGCTAGTCGTATTATCCATACGCCTTTGGTAAAACATTTTTTTTTTGTTATCCCTGTTTCCTTTATTCTTCCTAACTGCATAATCCACTTGAGTCTGCTCATGAATACTGGATAAACTGTTTGATGTTTCATGACTATCAGGATGTCCGTAGAGACGGTAGAGCTCATCATTACGACACATGCGCCAAACGTCACCCGGAACCACTCCTTTATAGACGTTTTCTACTTCTAACCTATACTGCTGTATGTTTATTACGACAACATGTAATTATTACACTATATTACATGTTTTTACTACTACTTGCTACTGGATTACACTACTTATACTATATTTCATTACTTCATCATACCATTCGCCTAATCATTATTTATATTTTTTTGTTAATGTCCACGCTTTAAGCTGTATGTTAACTCTACACTGGTAAGTGTTTTGTAGACTGTGTAATTTCTGTGTATCTGAAAGAATGACTACATTATCTTGTTAATTAACAAACTTACACCTTAATACAATTTAGTTTTGAATTCGAAATTTTTAAGATTAATTTAATATTAGTTATCTTCAAGAATAGAGAATATATGCAGAGAATAGAGAAAGAAGATAGGGAAACAGGAAGGCGAAACTGAGTGTGGAAAACTAAGACGAAGTTACGCCGGAAGAAATGTCGGGCAAAGGAAACTAGCTGTAAAATTTAAGTGTTAAACAGGAAACAGCAATTAGAAATCGCAGCAATTAGAACGCTGCGGACCGGTTAGAAAATACATATTTCATTAAGTTGTCGCTAAAAGATTATAAATGGTTTTCAGCGAGAAACAAGTTTTAAAAGTTGAAACAAACTTCTGTAAACTCTTAGAAGTTCACGCCGTTTTAGAAGTTTTTAAACGTGGCAAGTTTTTAAGACCTTCTGTAACTTTTATGGCCGTAGGGTAGTAGGTGTTTGCAGAAAACTGTCCGCTTCGTGAAGTGTAAAATAGTGGTATTTAGTTTACTACCAGTATAGACCACTTAGTATTTTTTTTGTAAACGTTTCCTTAGCAAACGATGTAACAAAAGTATTTAACACAAAGTGTAGTAGTACTACACTACTACTTGTACTTAGTAGTACAGAATTTTGGAGTCTTTCAACAATTACAAGTCTCGTTGAACAAACCAATGTTTATACCCGGGTTGTTAGTTGTTAGATGACCGTACTGATTTATATTAGACAATTTTCTTCTTAACTACCATATAGACCTATCCTAAATTTGTCCCACTGCTTTTCACTCTATGACAGTCCACTTAGCCTACTACGAGTTCAAGTGAATATGGTTATGAAATATTATCATCAATGTACAATCACGTGACAATAGTTTGTTCTCTTTTTGAGAAGATAATTGATTATGGGTTCATTTATTACGTTAGAAAATTTTCAGTTTAACAGTACGTTAGCTCTGTTTTCAACTATGTTCAAACAGTTAGCTGTTCCCCCGATTGGCTGTCCGTCACTATAATATTTTGGTGATGTGACATGTTTCGAACTCACAAACTCCACCACTGGTTGTTAAAATTTGTGGTTTTCGTCTAGAATTTCAACTACTGTATATTAAATTCGCCTGTTTATGTAACTTAACAAAAGAACTGAATTCTGATTCTCGTACGGCGAAATTATTTAACATTGTTTTAACGAATTCGAGAAGGTTAGTGTGAACCATAATAATAAGCAATTCGATTATACGAACAAAAGTTGCTCCTGGATTCTCAGAACGTTGCAAGAAATTCAACGTAAAATATTAAAGGTCAAGTAATTAACGAGATGGAACCTTTAGCTCACAGGTATTTTGCCAGTAACGTTCATTAACGCGAATAGTGCATACTAAATGTCACTCTTAATGATTACCTTTCTTAGCTGTCCATTATATACTGGTGACATACTTCGTTATAGGTGTAGTCTAATCAATAACTGCTACTACTACTACTACTACTACTACTACTACTACTACTACTACTACTACTACTACTACGACGACGACGACGACAGATAATAATAATAATAATAATAATAATAATAATAATCATCATCTTCAAGGATTAAACCAAGCATGGTTTGTTCCGGTCTCAAATAAGCAACGATTAGGGCTGGTCACTCCAGCGCTTCCTCGGACGTCCCACACCTCTCAGTCCCCTCGGCTTATAGTTCTATAGTTGTTTGGGGATGTGGGAGTCATCCATTCGCCAAAGATGATCCCACCAATTCAGCCGATACTGGGCGATCCTGTCGAGTATACACATAATATTCAGTTCCTGCCGTATATCTGTGTTTATTCTATGATCATGGAGTGTATACCCTGCCACGTGCCTGAGAAATCTCATTTCAGCCGCTTCGATACCTTTCCTTAAAGTCCAATGCTCAGACCCACAAAGAAGTGTGGGAAGAGCCATCACCTTGTAGAATTTTAGGTGTGTTCTTTTACTTGCTGACTTAAGGGGTCGTCTAATGGTCCCGCACGCAAGGTTGAACTTATGCAACTTATTCACAACGTCGTTGCTTGCATTATAAGACACGCTGTAGCCCAGGTATTAAAAATTGCTAACTTGTTCCATGATTAATAATAATAATAATAATAATAAGCTGTACATACATGTTGAGGAAATCAGAGACGTAAGTAGAAAAAGAAGATGTTTTTAGTTTTTAGTTTCTACGGACATGTTCAAAGAATTAATCGTGACAGGCTAACAGGGAAACTTTTTAACTATTTCACAAAGCTCAAAATGCCCAACACGTTGTTTTGAAGACATAGAAGAACTCCAGATTACTCAAGAAGGCATTGAAGAATGTTTACCACTCACAAAGAAATTAAAAAATCCAAGAAATGGAGTGTCGAAAGGAAAGAGAGGCATCGATAAAGAATGAAGGAGACATGGAAGAGGAGGAAGAGAGGGGTAAGTAAGTAAGAACCAGTTGAACCAAACGTAGTCCACAGTGGCTCATACGGAAAAAATAATACAGTAGTAAGTCAATTATCCGCACAGTCAAATAGCCGAACGCTTAATAAAATAAAAATTCGAAAATGAATAGACAGCGATAGTATTAGAAACTAAAAAGAAAGTTAACCGCAATACGTACTCCTGTTTTTAGGTTAACTGTGGAATGGGATATGTTATATTTAACCGCGTATCATGAGAACCGTAGGAGCTTAACAAATATGACATCCCAGTAGGGTGAGTTATAGTTGCGACTAATGAAGTGCTGCTGTTTGTGTTTGTGTTTAGAGGATTTTATTTATTGCTGTTTCAGCTTTGTTACTGTAATAACCATGGAGTCTTCTTCACCCTCTAAAATGAAATGCAGTGTTTTAATATAAAAACTAAAATTGTGATTTAGGACAGATTTTCAAGGGTGATCACGTTGATCTAAATATCTTTGGATAATTTTATAATGTGACATATATAATGTATAAGTGATATAAAACTAATAAAGAAATCTCCTTAAAATACGCGTCAATACTCGATGCTGTGACCGTTAGAAAACACAGAATTTTAAGAATAGATACTAGTAGACAGTGTGGATAGTTTATGTTTACATCAGAATCGTAATTTAGAAGAGGCAATATCAGGGCTTTCTCTATGCGAAAAAGTATTTGATTAAAAACAAAAATTAAGCGATTCTTCTGGTTTCAAAATTTAGCTGTTTAGTGTGTAGTGTAAGAAACTATGCATTCGAAACAATCATATTAAGGAAACAATAGGTGTAATGGTGTAATGCCTATTTAGTTTTAATATATTTTAATCAGTATGAACAGCCTACCCAATTTTGTCGTATCTTGTATTAGAACATTTTGTGTATTCGAATTCCCGAATTTTCGTATATCCGGCTCCGAGTAGATGGTTTAATTCTGTTAAGTGACGCTCTACTATAATAATAATAATAATAGTACCGATACTCAGCTACTGTTACTACTTTTACTATTAGTACTACTACTACTACCTTTCTAAGGTCGTGTCAATGCATTATATCGCAATAAAATACGGAGAGTAGATTTCCATGTACCTTTTATACGTGAAGACTCTGTGAAAAGGGCGTGATCGTGTAAGCATAGAAAAACCAAACTTCTTTCGAGTACAATTTTCTGTTTCGTACAGAAAAGCCGTTCCGAAACGTGTTTCTTTCTGATATTTCGATAGGGCATTTATTCGACAGACTTACTACGGAAATCAAATTTAATTTATTAGCAAATTTTTTTATGCATTTTTAGCATACTTTTTACGTAGTATGTTCAATTAATTGCGTTTCTGTTTTATTTTCACGTTCAGGTTAGTGTAATGTAACGAGTCACTTGTATGAAACATAAAATTCGGATATTTACGACTTTTTAAATAAAAATATTTTAAGAAGCTGGTAAATATAGTGTTTGGTTTTACTAACAGGTGACATTCAGTAACAGCAAAATCACCGTTTATATTTATGTTAAAATATTTAAAGTACAAATTAAAAAAATGCGAAACGGAAAGAACAAATCCAGATGTAATTTATGCCAGATTAGTGTAACAAACTCCTTGTCTTATCTAACTAGTTGGAATACACTAATAGTTGATTAACACAATAGCTCGTTCAGTGACAAGGATAAGCTGAATTCTTTATTACTTGTATCAGTAAGTAGTAGTGTGTTTAGGTTCGCATGACTGAGGTGTATATATATATATTTCTTTTAGTAAAGTGTAAGTAAAAATTGTTTTTAGATTTGTGCTTCCACGCGAGGAGTCATTTTAAGTAAAATTATTTTCCGGGCTGTTGGGCCGTCGTCCTCTTCTTGTAGAGCAAAACATTTCGACTGCATCAAAATGACGACGCCAGCGGGGATACCTCCC
Organism: Magicicada septendecula; assembly: GCA_034769895.1. NCBI lineage: Eukaryota > Metazoa > Arthropoda > Insecta > Hemiptera > Cicadidae > Magicicada > Magicicada septendecula. The sequence continues at coordinate 193,326,426 of CM068367.1, forward strand.
GGTACATTTTAGGACCGGTTGGTCAGCGCTGCTGCGTCCGCACCAGCTTGTGTATCCGGGGCGGGCGCCTTATGAAAGAAAGTTCTTGCAGAATAACGTGAGACAGCCCCGCCCAGGTCACGAGAGGCTAAAGCAGCCATTCAGAACAGTTCAGTGTTCCGGAGTTATGTAGTCGTCATTGGCCAGAAAGTGCTCCGCAACCACTGACTTCTCTGACTGCACCTGTCGACAGGATCCCTGTGTTCAGCGATGCGCGTCCTCGCGCTGCGCTTCGTCGTGCCAATGTACACTTGTCAGCACGAACACGGGTTACTGTATACGCCACCCGAAGCCAATGGGTCTCTCGTATCCTTAGCTAACTTTAGATGTTGTTGGATACTCCTTGTTGGCCTAAAGACGTTTTTCACACCTTGTCTTCCCAGTAACCTCCCTATTCGGTCCGTTACTCTGTTTATTTTGCCGCTTACAGAACTACTTTCCACATCTAATGTCGCTGTTAATAGTTAATTTCACTGGGTTTTATTCTGCTTTTGTTGTTAATTTAGTTTGCTTAATTACATGTCGCAACATTCTTCAGTCAGTTTGGTATAGCTATATAACAAGGTTGTCTACTGTTCTTAAATATATTTTTCTTAATTTATTAAACTTTTAGCGCTTTTTGTCATTTTAGTCTATGTAAGAGTTTACAAAAGCGTGAGAGACGAAGAGACTGCGTTCAGATAACTTAACAGTATAAACAAGAAGCCGGTTAACTAATTAATTAAGCCTCAGTTAGATAAGATTCTCTCGCTTACAGCTGCCTCGCAGTTTGTAGAAAATGGAATATTACTGCTGGCGCTTTTACTCTGCTGAAATTAATTTTATTTTTACGGATAAAAACGTTCAACCGACACGGATTAAAATAGATTAAACAGTGAAAGTTTTAATATTCAATTTGATACTGTCATACACAGTATAGCAGTAGAGCTGTGATAGTATCATATACATTAGAACAATGTTGACACATATAAGTGTGTGTAATGAGTGTTGCTGTTATGGTTTACAGAGATTCGTCGCGCAGCAAAGGTACCTCCTCCTCCTCCTCATCATCATCATTATCATCATCGTCATCATTATATGATATTCCGTTGTGTGGCAGGTCCCATACACCACGCCGTCCTCGTTCAGATACAATCACACTTGAGACTGTATGTTTCTATGATATCTTGATATCTCATATTGTATATAATGCAGGTGCTTTAGTTTTACTCTTGTTCTCCATGTTCCTCAAAAACCTTTGTTACTTGTCCACTCATCCTCAATATTTGTTCAATGCTATTTTACTTTCTGCACTTTTTGACTGTCGTCTTTTTGTCTCCTCCATGATCCTGTTGACCGACTGTGTCTTCATTCCTTATTTTATCTTCTCGCATTTTTACAGTACGAGAAAACAAACAGTGCTGACACAAGCATTTTCAACAAACAGTTAAAACAGATAGTTTTATAACAAGCATTATTTGACATAAATAGTACAAACATTACCTGAATGAAGCGGTACGTGGAAGTTTATTTCCATGTTTTATAAGAAAAATAACATGTTCCCGAACTCATAAGATCAAACATACCTATGAAGAGAGGTTGCTTAACTCCTTTTATTCATGCCACTTTTTCTCATAATTTATCAATCGTTGCCGATTGGGTTTGTACACTCAAAAATTATTATGTATTTATACAATTCCTTTATTATACCTATATATATATCTGTGACCCATAAAATAAAACCTGTTGGAATCGTCTTCTTTTGTAACAGAGTAAGGCCACATCTGTATAAATGCGACATATTTTAAGATCAGGTATTCTTTAAGACACTTTTCTTTAAAAAATTTCTATCAGTTAATATTCTGAATGCTACAGAACAAAACGGCTCTGGGTATGGTTACTTATTTTTGATAAACGTTTGTCTCAAAACGGAGGAATCCGACCCCTTTATCACTTTAGAGCATATTATTTTATATAAGTTTTTTACTTAATTAATTTTTGAAGTACAATTAATCTGCATGCATGTCGTGATTTTCGGTATATGGTATTTGGAAGTTGAGTGTTTCATGATCTTACTGTAGTTACTAGAAAACAGCATAAAATACTCTCTTTCGCTACCAAAAGAAATTAATAATGATTGTGTACAAAAAAAGTGTTAACGGAGGAACAAACGTTTACCTTATTAAATACTTACGTTCAAAACTTCATGGGTACGGATCTGTATTGTGTATAAGAATTAATAGCAAATAAAAAACACTAAAAATATTCATGAATTTTTAATGAATTTTGCAGGGAGATAAAATGTAAGTTTTGTAAAGTTCCCGATTTTTGCAAATAAATTTTTTATATTATATTATTTTATACGAATTTTAAAATTGATGACAATAAGCAAAAGAATTTAGGAAGAATTACATTTTTATTAATTATTTTTCCTTTATACTAGAAAGAATAAAAGAAATTAAATAAGTGTAAATTATCCTAATTTATGTAGGAGAAAAACTGAAATTCAGCATAAATCCGATTTATTAAGAGGGAAATATTTTACGCCAGAAAACAAAATAAACTGTGAGAACGTTAATGTCTCAGCTACTTTGTAAAGTTTCTTACAAAAATTTGCTATGAATTATTTTATAATAACTAGAGCAAGTTATTAGTTTTGTTAGTCGAGATACTGCAGGCTAATTCATAACGTTTAAGATAATTCACGAGTTGTGTTACATGTGTGTGTGTGTGTGTGTGTGTGTATATATTCTACAAAGATAACGTGACTAGAGGGAGTAAACTAAAGTTTTGCTGTTTAGCTTTGCAATTTTATGGTTTGAAGACAAACTAAGCTCACGGCATGACAAAATATTCTTCGTCATGTAACGTTTTGTGTCTTGTTAGGTTTATAGTCTGCAGGCATACATACATTTACGGGTCATACTGCAATGCTCCTTGACAAGAATTTTATGAAAAGACGAATATATCTTGCATTCTTCAACAGATTTTTGTTTTTAATTTACTCTATACCTGATGAAGTATCGACATAAGATATTTTTTAAATTACTCGCGAATTATAAAAATTGCCATTTTTAAAAACTATTGTTAAATAAATAAATAATAAACTTAAAATTATTGTTACTTGTTTGTGAATAATATTGGAAACTTAATTATCTCCTTTAAAATCCAACCCGTGATTTTAAAATATACATTTATGAATGTGCAAAGAGAGTTTCCAATTTAACTCGGCCGTATGGAATTTGTTATCTCTCTACATTATTTTAGTTTGTTTAGCTTTCTTCTTATCAGATCCAAATGCTTGGACAATAAGTGACACAGATTACATAGTTACAGTAAGTGATAGTTATATAGAGAATGCGTATAATTGCGAGCAAATCCTAATACTCAAAAGAGCAACATAAGAGTATTTAGTATTGGCAGACCTTCTGTCATTGTTATATTGTATCTTTGTATCTGTCTATCTGTTTGGGAGCATATTTCAAGGTAACTTTTGAACGTATCAAACGATTTTCGTAAAACGTGTTCCTCGTGTCCATACTTTTATCTTACAGATCCCTAAAGGTTTTTTTTTTGAAATTGACCTCGTCAAAATTAGGAGGGCAAAAGGCAAAAACATGAGAGGGCAAAATTTTGATAATAATTTGCTTATATGTGTATGTTTATTGTTCAAGTTGTTTGCAAATAAAAATACAGAGTATCTTTAGTGGAACAATAAACTCTTCGTTTATTTACATTTAACGTTTATATCAGAATTGTTCGTGACAAACTGAATTGAGACATGGTATATATATGTGAGTGCACTCGTGCCATTGATTGTAAGAAATTTATTGTTTGAGGAGATCATCAGTATTCGTGTAATGTTAGCAAAATGTCCACAGAGAGTTTTTTTAGCAACTGCATTGTTTACTCTAATGTATTGAACACTACGTACGATATATCAAAAATTTGTATTAACAAATTTAATATTTAATATTTTAATAAATTCTAACAGATAGTACATATTTATTATTTGGGTGTGATATAACATATGAGAGGGCAAAGATATTTTAAATAAGACTGACAAGTATCGAAGGATATGTGAAATTATACGACCAATTATGAAGTGAAAAACGATGAGAGATATTCAAATAAAGTTTTATAAAGTGATGGCACACTCCTCTTCGATGTATGGATCATAATCATAGGCCCCCAAGAAAAAGAGATTTTAGACTGACGGATTAGTCAGAAATGGGGCTACAAGACTAGAACGTGTAAGAAGAACAGTGATTAGGTGTACGACCGATAACAGAAATAACATCGTGGAATAAAGAATAATGACGGGGCCATGTTATGCACATGTCCCTGGTTAGAATTTCAAAGTAGGCTATGAGCTATAAGCCTGTAGAAAAGGGTTAGGAGACGGAGGATAACATAGTAAAGCTGTGACAGGCAGACATTCCTAATCCTGGCAAACAAGAGGAATTAAAAGAAATGTAAACAGTACGACGCTGGTAAATAGTAATTAGGTGACAATGCAGGTAGCGAAATGCAGGTAGTGAATAATTAATGGAATTGTGGATTACAAAAAATAGTATATTAGTAGGGACTATTTTACTTTAATAGAGAATTTCATTATTCGGAAACGTAATCGGATAAGTCTGTGCGATCGATATTTGGAGGTAGGCCTACAGGGCTGTATGGCGCGAGAATGCTTTTGACAGGAAAAGCAGCAATTCATTAAGTTAGAAACCGAATTCTTCATCTGTTAATCAGGTTTCCAGAGAAAACTTTGACTTTTCCTTATGAAAACCTCGAGGCTGTTTTGTTGACAAACGTAAAGTCCCTAACGCAATTACAGAACTCTTGTCAAAGAGACATGTCATGTACGTGTCTGACACTTCATTTTCGGCTTGCTTTTCAATTTATTAGATTTCCGACAGTGTGAGGCACTACGCATTCAGTGTTTATAACTGTCTCGCGCAAGTCATAACTTACGTAACTTAAAGTACGCTCAACATACAACAAAACAGGCTTACTAGTATGTGTATTGTTAAGACGGTCTACTCGATCGTCGTAGGTACAGTGGAAACAAAAATACAAGACACCAATTAAGCCACTAATCACACCTTTAATTTTTACAGTTAAACAGTTCGTAATTAACAACACAGTCTCTACAACAAATCAAATGAAAATTGTTCACACGCAATAAAATGTCCACTAAAATTGAAAACGATTGTACTACAATTGTACCATGCGATTATTAAACACCACTCTTAACTAACAACCACTTGAACGCGCACAGTAATATCGCTACTATAACTCTCGAACCGCACTATCCAAAATCGCTCACGTTACTGAAACTTAAGGCCGCTGCCGCCATGTATTTATACCTGCGCTCACAGACCAGAATGTTCCTAATTGCGTCTTAGCGCTCGTGTGAACTACGTAATTGGCCTTGACACAGTCCGCGCGGCTGGTGCCTTCGAGAAACCTGTCGAAAATGCGTCGACAAGCATGTACGCCACACGCGTTACATCGAGATTCTTCTGGCACATTCGACAAACACGTAGATTGTTCTGTGATGACGTAACAGTATTATCGTCACATCATCATCATCATCGTCGTCGTCGCCTTCGTTATATATATATATATCATTTTCTATATAAGTAACTCGATGTTTCTTGCAGTAATTATATAATTTGTGACGTTTTCAATTTGTTTCTTCTGCAAGTAGATAATATTGTATATTCTTTTTAACATTTCATTAAAAAAAAAAAAAAAAAAAAAAAAACAATATTATCTACTTGCAGAAGAAACAAATTGAAAACGTCACAAATTATATATATATATAAACAGATAATTATGTTATGACTGCATATTGTGGTAGTTACTCCCTTATGCGTACGTAAATACTCCCTTGTTTATTACTCTTATTTTTGTGTCATGTATGATATTTACTTCAGTGTAGTTAAATAATAATGTGCTATTATGTGTATACATTTTTATTTAATTTTTTGTGCATTTATCAGATCACTGCATTATCGTAGGTCATTAGCGATCACAAAAAGAATAGAGTAATGATTTCATGTATGTCAACGATACATACTTGTACAGAACACCATTAAGAAACAGTTCTACATAACTATGTACAGTGATCTCGGTGGATTAAATTATTTCTGACCTTACATCTTCATCGTTTCTTAATTGACTTGCCTAGGTATCTCTTTGCTTTAGATTTCAAACTCTCAACTTCAATTTTCACACCATATTAAAAGTGCACACTTGTTAATCATTATTTTTGTTAGAGCAGCGTATGTAATTTGTATGTCAGTTTAAAATTTTTGATAATTCTGGTACTAACTTAAAAATATTTTACAGGCTTGACAGCAATATTTTAGCCTCTCTTCCCCTCCGGCTCCTCCTCTCACTCTTTCTCATTCTCTTTCAAGGGTCTATGAGCAGACGCACGGGAACTCCATCATGAAGAATAGGATTACATTCGACGGCAATAAAAGGAAAAAACTATATATTACATACAGCACAAGGCACAGTAGAAGGGTCGAGAGTGTGAGGTTAAATTTGTGAATGTCATCTTTAGTTGTCATGGTAACTTGTATGACATCAAAGCAATATTCTTAAAAGCCTTTCGTGTTGAAGTACAGTATTTGTTTATGTTGAAAATGTAACTTCTTAGTAAGTTGCAGTCCTTTTAAAGTACTGATACTTCTTATTACAATGAGTAGAACAAAATAATAACAACACCACCACCACCACCACCACCACCACCAACAACAACAACAACAACAACAACAACTATCAAATACACAAGATACAGTTATGAATAATCTCGCTCATTGACATTTATCATCACACGTATCATACTACGTATTTACAAAGCTGAAGAAGAGAAGATAACAGAATCCGGTTACAGAAAAGAATACTCTACTTAATGGTGAATATAAGGCGATATACAAATTACAAGCTGACGTGACAGAAGTAAATCGATGATTGATGATTACCGCAGTTTATGTGGTTATTTTCATTACTCCGATTTTGAAAATTAAAAACTTAAAAAATGTTAATACCAAATGTATTAATTATAGACTGTTAGTTGGTATCATAATTATAGAAATCTAAATGAATAGACTATAGTTTTGTCTTGCTTTTATTATTAGTTATTATTATTTGTTTTCACTTAGTTATTGTTATTTTTTACAACTTGAAATCTGCTGTCTACCTTGTCAGAATTACTAAGAAGTCGTACCCACAGAGACAACTTAAATTATCATTTATTTAAATGCTACTTGATTTGACGTAACTGTCAGCATTTCTTATGAAAGAATAATTTTTTAACACCTAAAGTGAGACTGATGTTTATTCTGGCCAAATTGAATGTCTACGATAAAGTCATCAAAATTCTGTTTAACGTTCGCTTTGAGCGAACATCAAAGAGCACTTACTAGCTGCTTTCGTAAGTAAATATACGCCTTAAACAATGAAACTAAATAATTTATTTATTTCATCACAATATATTCCTCGTTCAGTTAAAAATGTAGGTTTTTACTACAGGTTTATACTTTGATTTCTGCAGAAAAATGCAAAGAATTGTTAAAATTGTAGAATAAATTGTAAGTCGTTTTATGAAATGTTCTTGAAACCGTCGTGGTGACTGGTAGGGTGCTGGTTTGCATTGCCTGGCGGCATGAGCAAGGTGTCTGCCGCTGATGGTAAAAATTTGAACTTGGCTTTAACCCCTTGCGAAGAGATTGTATGCTTGCCTCGTAGTATTCAAGTATTTATCTATTTAACCGACGTTATGTACATATCATGTACATGTTATGTAATCTGCGGACAAAGTACCACGATTAGCCTATATGTTCGATTCAAGTGCGGGATTTGGATTGTCCAATTGCTTTACTTAAAAATTATTCTATAAAAATTAATTTTATATTATTAAATGTCTGCGTAATAGTAACGTCTAAACTGGAGGATCTTTAATTTGAGATAAATGCCAATGCAGGTAATAATACTCAAATATCTACGTAATACTGTGATAAACTAATAATATCATTATCGTAAAAACTAAAAGTTTTACAGTCTTTAGACATACTTGTAAAAGGTTGCTGACGAGAGTTGCAACATAATTGTAGTTGTTCTATCTGTACGTCTTCGACTCCTCGCTATAGGCCTATGTGGGAAGTACGTACGTCTTCGTTTGTACTAAGGCTGAGTGTGCTGATCATCAACATAAGGGCGACGTATTACATTCGTAGCTTTCGGCAAGGGTGCATCATGTATCCCTGCATAATTTAGGTCACACCAATTACGTCAAGACTAAGGATGAATCGTGTATACGTCACGAGTGTGACGTCATATAGCCCACCAAAGCCTAGGAAATCGCTTATTTTACACTATTTTTTTATTTAAGTTAGTTGTTTTGTAGCTTATTTATTGTTAATACACGTCTTTACTCCAGTATTTGTTGCCGTATGCACATTTTATCACTTGGGCTTTAAAATCCTTGTTTGTTTGAGTCGGCGGCACAAGGTTTATTTAAAAGTTTCCATACTAATAAGAAATTTATCTGTGTGTGTGTGTGGGTGAATTCATAACGTCTGGTGTAGCCTAAAAGAAATTTTTGGTTTTGCATCATGATTCTCTGCGGCGTCTATGTAAAAGTACAGTAATACCCCGTAGTTATGCGATAGGTGGGACCGATGAAGAGCGCGCAAGTCGGATTCGTGTAAGTTGGGGTACAACTTTACATATAAATTTTGGTTAATTAGTATCAAGGGCTAAAAAAAACACTTGTTGAAATGAAAAGTATGTAATAAAAATTGTAGTTTTTCATACATATTAATACAAAATAGTATTAAAATAAAAATGTTACATAAAATAAAGTTATTTACAGTAGATGTCGATGGCTTCATTAAATGTAACAAACTCGTTTGACGACACGATGTATTCTTTTTTCACGCAAAATTTCTTCGTAGCAAGCTAATAATTACTTCCATGTTCTATAAGGAAATGGAAGTATGGTCATGCCGAAAAAAATCGTGTTCGAGATAACGGCAGATTCTGATTGTACTACCATCAAAACATGAAAAAAGTCATTTTCCGAAAAGTGTCTGTGTGTACAATGTTTTCTATGGCAAACGATAACAGCCGCAATTTCAAACAGAGTGAAATAATTTTTTGCATACAGCCATGAATTGTAGAGGACTCACTATTGTTTTTGATGAAGATCGGTTAAGGGAAAGGGGTAGTTTACCTCCAACGTTTCACGTTTTAACAAGAGTAAAGTGCTTAATTTTGATAAATAAATTATCCTGAAAAGAAGGTCATAATAATCCACTGTATAAAGGTAGATGAAATATCTATAAATAAAAAGGGTAGTTGAAGGGGGAGGGGGTAATTTTTTTAATAAATTAAAATGGTAGTTGATGGAGGAGGTAAATTTTTATAAGTTTTATATGTGTACTACGTTATTGACAACAAAGAAGTAGTTTCTATGGAAACATTTCATTTAACATTAACAAAATTCTATATTTTTTTCATTTTAATTTAAATCATGTATGAGAGAAAATATATCGTTCGTGGCAAGCAAGCATATCTCAATTATGTAATGTTTACGTTTCCATTTTTTTATTATGATTACCGCAATAAAAAGGCAGGCAAGACACACACACACACACACACACACACACACACACACACACACACACACACACACACACACACACACACACACACACACACACACACACACACACACACACACACACACACACACACACACACACACACACAATTCGCGTTATTTTTGGCCTCACTCATGTTTATTTTCTTACATTTGCACGCTTTTTAAATGGAAAGTGCCGAAACCCACGCCATCACAACGCGTGCAAGCCGAAAAAGTGTCCAGCGTGTATAGCGATTTGCTTCCTGTAGATCGCTGGGCAGTGTAAACTGCACGTGTTTACAGAGGAACGGTTCATAGAGAGACTTTTCGTCTTTAAGGAATGAACCCTCTGCAAAATGCTCAGGGCCCATGAGTGACTTCGGAGCGCTTCGGAGGAGGGATGATTATCTGCGTAGTTCGGTTTCTTTATAAGAATTTCTTTATTAGCCTACCTAAGTTTTATGGATAAAGTGACTGAAAATAACATTATATTAAACGACTACCCCATAACAACAAAAATATCTATAAATAGTGAAATTAGTTTGAGGGTGGGCGATATTTTTTTAGAAATTACCGAACCGAATTCAAGTAAATTATTTTAAACATAAATCTCAACATGGAAGTCACGTATGGTTCTCCATACCGATTTTTTCTTTTATCCCTTGCCTAGTAGCTGTAACGCGCTCTTCATTAGAGGCTATTAAATGCATTATAATATAAATTTTTATATTTTGCATTCAGATTATATTTAGTTTTTACAGACACTTGACCTTCCCTTAGCTCCTACATCCTCCCTCTATCTTCACAACCTACACATGTCCGGAATCACGCCCTAAACAGATGTTCACTACCCTAACATCCTCTGTTTAGTTGTTCACTGATCTCTTTGACAACAGCTTGAGAAGCTGAAACAGTTGTCAGAGTTAAATAAAAACTGTGAAACGTACCAAGTGTTTATACATTATTCAATATAATTAATAAAGTAAAAAAATCATGAAACCCATTGTCAGCCGAGGAGGAGAATTCTGTTGATCAAAAGAAAATTACGGAGTTTAGGGAGGATGAATAAGGCTCTGGACCTTGTGCAGCGGCAAGAAGGATGCCGCGATTACACGGAGAGAATGTAAAGGAACATATTGCTACGCTGAGGAACTAAATCGTACCGCATCGTTGAGGGACTAGGTGACGCCTTGTACGTGTATTTGCGCTGCTGAATTGGTGAACGTTCTGGATTGTTCAAGATACCCATTCACAGACGTTCTTCCCATCTGCCCATCAACTATTCTGCCGGCATACAGGCTCGCTATTTCACTACAATGCAAGGCGTGTAGAGTATACTCCGTAAATACTGGCATTCAAAGGGGCCAATTATGGCCAGATTTGGCGATATTAGAGTTCGGTTCGAAGTTATTGCGTCGGTTTAACGAGAAGTGATTATTGTGTAAATTAGTAAAAAACTGTAATAATTACAGTGACATTTATTGTTGTTTGTTGGACAAATTTAATTGGATTTTGTGTAAGAGTGCCTCTGTTAATTTCTAACTAATTAAAGTGTGTAATTACCGACTTCATTGATGCCAGTTATCTTGTTTCCTCTGCATAACACGACGATCCGTGAGCCCGTCGTAACAATATTAAAAATACCAATGTAGAGAGTAGTTTGTTTAATAACTCGAGTATGTCTTTTTACATGTTTCCGAGCTAATAACAAAGTAAGTCGAACATACGAACGAATTAGTGAGTTTAGCATTCTATAGATAGTTTTAGTATATTTTAAAACTTATTGTTCAAATTTCCAAAGATATTATTTAAGAAAAAGTGTAAACGCCTATGTAGATAATGGACTGACGGCTTGAATTAGTTTAGCTATAATAAGATTTTTTGTATTACAAAGAAAAATTATATAGACTCTTAAGTTTGATAACGCCTGAATTCCATCCGAAGAAAAAAATAATCTATGACCGTTTTAAACTTTTTATTTTTAATATAAGTTGGAAGTTGGAAAGTGCATTTCAGTAAATGCACTTAGCAGTTCGAGATTGCATTTAAGTGTAGAAAAAGAGGCCTCATCGAGACAGGAAAGTAAGAAACTTGATGCTTTTACGTTTGTAACTTAAAAGAGCAGAAGTATATGAAATCAAATAATTCAGTTTTCTAGTTATACCGCGTGTAAAAGTAATAAAGAGAGACACGTTTCTTTGTCCTCTTTATCTTAAACTAGATTTCTCTTGAAAGCATAGTCTTGTTGGTGTAATTTGGTAAACTTTACGTGTTTCCTTCAACTACGTGGAGGAATTAAAATACATTATATGCATCCCTTAATAATACGTAAAAGACGTCTTACGGAATACTATAAGTAAGAATGAAATATGCCATTGAAAATTGAACGTGTTGTGTAGTCAAAAGCAATAGACTTTACGAGAAAAGAAATATTAATGAGTATTATGATAGTTTGTGACAGTTATGTTACACGGCGATTTTGCGAAAAACGTTACCTAGCAGATTGGTCTTTAAAGAGATGAGGAAGCAAAAAAGTAATGAAATAAAAAGCAATCAAACGAAGGATACACATTTCAGCTGCCTAAGGCCGGCCGCAAACTGGAGCGAGATTTTGTTTCGCGACAGAACCGTTTTGGCGCATCGTGTCGCAAAGCGTCGTAGACAATCTATAGACATCAGGCGAGACACACTGGCGCCACACACCGGGCAGTTTATATTATACTTACTTAGCCCTACGTGAAAAGTGCGTGCATTGTCCTTTCGTTCAATTCTCGAATATTGTTTTGTATTTATCACTATTATTAATTGTTATAGATGTAAAATATGCCAGTCACGAAGCCACGAAGCCACGAACCACACGCGTTTTTAGCTCAAAAACAACTGACGAGAAATTGTTTTATCGTGAGCCAATGTCTCAAGCCTCTATCCACCGAAGCGACGCTTTGTAACACGATGGACCAAAACGGTTCTGTCTCGAAACAAAATGTCTGTCGCGACAGTGTGCAGCAGGCCTAACAAGGCACTGAGCAAGTACCACGCCTGAACCTGTTTTGTCGTGAAGTCATACGCGGATGTCACAGAGAGCATGGACAATAGTTGTGTACATACTGTATATGTGTTCCCACCGTGAATGTCGCTGTTTTCTTTACTCATAAGCGCTTACCTTGTTAATTAACGAAGTGCGCACTTACTTCTGCAATTTTGTTGTTCTCATGTCACAAACTGTTTTTGCATCGTCAGATTTGGCACTTAAATATGCAAAATATATAAAGACGACAATGCTTTAAAACGATAGGTACCGTTTAAATAAAAACTGTGTTAATCGATAATGAAAACCTAAGCAAAATATAAATATTAATTTAAACGAACTGACACAGGCAACCATACTGATACATTTATATACGTTCAAATGGTAAGAATATAAATTCGGGAAAAATAAATGCAGCAATTAACCGGTGTACGTTTTGTGTCGGTAAATTATATTGTCTACAACATTTGGCTGGTATGTAAAACGTGGAGACGTGGTATGTAAAACGTAATACTTGAGACCTCAAACGAACATCACTAACACTGTCACTTCGTCACTTCAGAACTTGGCAGAAGGCCACAATCTGGCAAATAGAGTATATTTTAGACTGATATGACATCTACGTTTTTTACGTCCAAGAGACACTAAATGCATATCTACAAAAATACTCATTACCTTGGTGTTAACATATGGCTCAGAGACATGGGCGTTAACAGTAAGTAATAAACAATAATTAGGGAGCATTGTGTGAATAGTTTTATACACGTCTATCAGAGAGTAGTTGAGGGAGGCGTTTGGCGCAGGCGTCATATTTACGGAAACCGGATATTGCAAAATTATTTAACGCAAATAAACTTAGGTGGAGTGGATACGTAGAAAAAATATAGGAAACACAACAGACAAAGCAAATATTTCATCAGATGTTCAACGGCATTAGGTCCAGGGAAAGACGAAGAATTATGTTGAAGGATCACGGGGAGGAGTGCTTGGTGAGATTCCGGAATTTGAATACTAGAAACTCTCAAGGCTAGAGCTAGATTGGAATCGACTCCTGGAACAGACCAAGACCCACAAAGGATTGTGGAATCATGGATGATAATGATAATACTGGCTAAATTAGAAAGTTTTATATACGTTGATGAAATATATATTTTACGAATATATCTGAACAACGTCAGTACGCAAGCGTAATTACTGAAGACATACATCGAGAAATCAGTGAAACGTTGTTGTCACTGATTAAATTCAGTACCGGTACGTCTAGTCGCTTTGAATTAGCGAAATCTTTCGGCATCTCCAAGATTTTCTCTGGTATCAACACCACTTTCGGTGTCACCTTATCAACCACTTCGCAGTGTATAAGGTGGTCTATTAGGATTTGAAAATTTGCCAAGACCGAAGCCGCTAACGTTCCTGAACCTAGCAATGACAACGTTAAAGAGACTGCTATTAAACTAATGAGAAAAGGTTGTCCAATCAGTGGCGGCTCGTCCATAAGGTTCAATGGTTCAGTGAACACCACTAAATAATGTAAATATGTTTAAGGATTTGTTGAGAGAATGGTTTTATATTTAAATTACAAGATTTACGAGATAATCTTGGTGACTGAACAATAATGGATTCGCGTAATAGGCGAATTGCTCGCTACTATTGCGTGAGATGCAAAGGAGCTCTCAGCACCTCCTGGACAGCTTTGGAGGGGAAAATCAGTATACGCAAAATTACATTCAACAGTCGCTATTCCCGAGTGTTAGCGACAGAGACGAATAGTTCCGACTAGGGCCGAACCGCACTGAACGGGAATTTTAACATTTTCATAATACCGCCATTCCCCATTATTATGATTTTTACCACATGATTTGTCCGTTTACCTTCAGTTTTGTGTCAGATTTCTCTATTTCATTTAGAATGCAATGAAAATATGTGCAGTAAAGTCTTAAAATCAAATATAATAGTGAAGTAATTGTATTCCGAAAATAAAGTGTGTTCAATGTAGTCATTAAATAGCCTAATTATATTAATGTTAAGCTGATAGAAGCGTATGTAACTTTCAAAGTGTTTGCTGGTATTTTTATGTGTTAAGTGTTCAGGTATTTCTTATTTTTGTGTTTAGTTCATTGATTTGGTAAAATGACTAGTGTTCAGTTTATTTAAAAAAACATTTCTTCTCTCTCTATTAAACATAAATGCAAAATTAAGGAACTCGGTTGGCCGCTTCCCGTTTTAAATATTAAACAGAAATATTTAACTATCCTTTTATTTTAACTATATATTTTTAATGAAGAAAGCTGTGTTAGTGGTTGAAATCACAAGCAGAATGATCACTGTTGCACACCACTATGTAAAATTATCCCGATTAGCGCTTTCAAGCTTCACAGCTCATCGTCAGATCGGAATTAAACCAAAAATCTAAAAAAACCTTCACTCACATCTCACCCCACCCTACTCACACACAACAAGCTATAATTGAATGTCCCTTCCCCACCCTCAGCCCTGTCCCACCATCTGGACAGTTACATATTTTTCTAGCAAATTCCTTGTGTGTGTGTGCATCCCTTTTAAACCTAGTCTTTCTCATCCACACATGTGTGCCAGTCACACACCCTTATTTTAAAAACACCTAATTAGTACTAAGCAATTTAATTCTTAATCTTATCTATCTGTCCTCTATCATTTACTTCTTAATTATGTTATAAAATATTTCTATTTAATTTTAGTATTAATTAAATTGTCTAACCCTTTTTCTCTTTCTTTCAATATTTCTAACTCCTCCCTAAGCTTCCTTTCAACTGTGTTATTTACTATTTTTACAATTTCGTAGTCTTCCAAAGGATTAACAAACTTGTGGTTGTCTTCTATGAAATGTCTTGCATATAACGAATTGGTTGTTCTATTACCTTCTCCACGTTTGTGGTCAGACAACCTGCATACGAATTTTCGTCCTGTCTCACCTAGGTACACTTTGTTGCAGTCTCTACATTTTAATTTATAAATTCCGCCTTTCTGTAATACTGGTATTTTTTCTATATTTTTATTCCTTATCTTATCAAATACCGTTTCACATTTTTTAATAGCTATATCTACTCCGTATTTATTAAAACATTTTATAATTTTTCTAGTATGTGGACCTATGTATGTCAGTGACCCTGCATAATTCTTTTGTTCTGGTTCTATTTTAGCTTTTTGTATGTTAACCCTTTTCATAACTTTATCCACTATGTTGGTGTTATAATTATTATTCCTTACAATTCCCTTTATCGTTTTTAACTCCCTATCTTTTGATTCGGTCTCTTTTAAACACTTCTGAGCTCTACAACAAAATGAATTGATTGCCGCCATTTTATATCTATAAGGGTGGTAAGACTCTCTTGGTATAATTATATCAGAATACGATTCTTTCCTAAATATCCCAAACTGTAGTTTCTCATTATCTTTAATTTCTATGTTTAAATCTAAGTAATTTATTTTCTTACCTCCTATCTCTTCTTTAAATTGTAAGTTTTTATCCTTAATATTTACCTCATTTATAAACTCATGCACTTCTTCTATGCTTCCTTCCCAAATTACTAATACATCGTCAACGTATCTAGTCCATAATTTTATATTGTCTTTATACTTAGTGGAACTTATTAATTGCTTTTCAAAATCATTCATGTATATTTCTGCAAGAATAGGGGATAATGAAGATCCCATAGGTAAACCTTTTTTCTGTATATAAAACTTGTTATTAAACCTAAAATAGTTCTGATTTACACATTCTTTAATTACTTTAATCAACTGCTTTTTATACCTGTATTCTCCCATATTATTATTATCGTTTATTAACTTAACTTTATTTACTGTGATATTGGTAAACATGTCCTTAACATCCAGTGATACCAATTTTGTATTTACATTAATTCTAATATTTTCTAATTTCTCTATCAATTTTACATTATTCTCTATGCTGTATTTTGTCCCAAATTCATATTTCTCTTTCAATACTCTGATAGCTTCCTTTGATAATTTATAAATAGGTGCATTAATAAAAGAAACAATGGGTCTAATTGGTTTTCCTTCTTTATGTATCTTAACCTGACTTAAAAGTTGGTGCTGTTGGATTACTCTCTAATAAATACTTTTTCTTATTTTCTTCTATAAATGTTATCTGTTTCATCATTTGTTTTATCCTTGACTGGTACTTCCTTGTATAATCATACTTTATTTCCTCATATGGTCCTTCACTTATAAATTCTTCCGTTTTCTTTATGTATTCGTCTTTTCTCAGTAGTACCATTGTATTTGCTTTGTCCGCCTTCGTAACTATAATATCATTCTTTTTTATTTTATTCTTTAGTTTAGTTACAGTTGATTTGTTATATATGTTAGTTGATTTGTTATGTTGATTTGTTAGTTACATATTTTTAGAATATTTACAAATAGCGTAAACACAACTTAATATTAGGGCTACTAAAAGTTGTCAATAGTTATGTCTTCATGTTGCGACCCACTCCGTGTGTTATTTGGACTGGGATAATTGCTCTTATCTAAGTAGAAACATTCAGACATTGAACCCCCAACTGTCACAACCACGAGCCGCCACTGATACGCATTAATGATGTTTCTTAACAAACGAAGTAGAGTACACACGCGCACGCACATCAATGAAAGCGTAACTGCAAATCTTATCATTTGTGAATCCACTACTTGTAATTGAGATGTGTGACGTAGCTTACGTAAGACAGAGATGAAAAGCGATAGTGCATCGCACCGTGACATTTATACGTATATACAATGAGAGTGAGCTTGCTTGATACTGCTCGTGACATTTGATATTACACTCCTACTGAAAAATAATATTCTTCAGTAAGGTGAGAGAAGATGACTCCACACATTCCGTACCGCTGTGTGATATTAAAATGTTCCTTGTCGTATAGTCGTCATATTTCACTGTAGTATGCCGGATTCCATCAAATCAACTATTTCACGAACCCTTGGTCAAATACATACCCGTGATGAACTGCTGCTCGTCGCTTAGTTCCTGGTGGTAGTCACAGGAAATGAATTTTCTCTGATCAGATTTACAATTTTTTATTACTTAAATGAAGGTAATTGTGTGGAATGATGTTTTATGGCTGTCAAAAATTTAAATGTAAGAACTAGAAATTTGACGAGAAGTAGAAACGACTAACTTGTTAATCTGTAACGTTTGGTTTATTCACGCCTGTTGGTAATTCATATGGTGACATAAAGTTTAACTGCTTTGCTTTTAAGGTAGAGCACATACGTACAAACAAATCCTTCTTTAAGTGTATTTCACCTGGTCTATATATAACGTACCGGTACTCTGTAAAAAACGCCTCTTTTATATTCAACAATAGACTTGAATAAGGAAAGGTCACAATACAATACGCTCTTTATTAAAGAAGAGTAATGAAGCTAAGGGTACGTCTTCTATATTTTATAAAAAAGCGTTTTTATATCATTATATTTGAAGCATATTGATAGCAGGAGGAAAAAGTTGTATATATTCGATGAGAAACTCCAGCGCACGAAGTATTTATTTCGGTATTGTTAAGTAAAAATCGATCAGCGCCAGTAAACGCGCATTATTCAGTCAGTGTTTATATGAAATTATCCTGAACATTAAGTAATAATTTTCCTTCAACGATGTATGATACATGTCTTACAATATATCTGTAATTATCAGTTATTTTCTCTATGTTAGCAGTCTTCATAACAACTTTGTCAAATTTTGTTGCTTCCCTGCTATATACACTTGAAGAACTTGATAATGGTTGCGAAACCGAAAGGCCTCGTTCGAGGAAAAAGTGTATATAGCAGGGAAGCAACAAAATTTGACAAAGTTACCTGTAATTGCAAAAATTATGATCGTAGAATGGAAGTAATTCATAAAAATTAAATAATCACAAATGCTTGTGTATGTTATCTGTCCGATTATGTGTTAAATTAAAAGTAATTTGGTCATACCAAATTAGCGTGGGTAGACAAGATGAGAAAGAGGCAAAGTATTAAGCGACCCCCCCCACTCACAATTATTTATTGTCCTTCGTGTAGTATAAAGCCCAATTATTGAATACTGAATAACAAACAATAATACTTTTACAAGAATATATTTTTTATTTTTAGGTTATTTTTCACATTTATTTTTTATTATTCTTATATATTTATTATTGTTTTATATTTTGCACGTTATTATTTTACAATGTAAAAACATTAAATTCTTTGAAAAATTATTATAATTTATTATTCAATATTCGAAACGCAATAAGAATAAAGTGAACTATTTTTGTATATTATTATGAAATATTTTTAAACAGATGAATACAGATAGTTGAATACTATTAAAACATTGTAATTCACAAAATAATGAAAATATACTCTTGCAAAACGTTTTATGATTATTAATAATAATATAAAAAATTATAAAAAAGTCAATAACTTCAACTAAAATACTAAAATAAAAACAATAAGTGTAATTATTTAGAGCCTTATTCTTTTGTCTTTTTATTGTCTTCTGTCAGGTGCCAACGTTATCTATCTAGAACCAACCAACCTGCTACGTCACCCACCCTTATCATTTGGCCTATTATTTTGCTCGTTTATGTTCCCAAGGTCGTTAGTGTGTTATGAGTTCATTTCACCTGTTACCTTGTTATCTGCTGTTGTGATCCATGAAATACCGTTTCTGCCTATTAGGAGAGTATTTTGGTAATACAAGAATCGTCCTGGCAATCGAGGTATCAAATAAAAGGACAAATAAGACGTATCAGCCATATCAGTTTATTTCCATTGAGAAATGACAATCACGGGCGAGTAAAAGAGTAAATTGTAGTTGTGAAGGAGACAAATGAGTAGTCAATCGTGAGGACGTGTTTCAGAATTTTCTGCTGTAGTCGTGTTTCTTGCATATGACTACAAATAACAAGTACAAGTTACACGTTTTTTTAAGTGAACAGAGAGTAAAGAAAGACACTTTTATAAGGAATGTGACTAATTTGCAGAAAATACAATTTTTATTACAATTATTATTAGAGTTGGCAGCAACTTAAAATTGGCACTAAATGATATCAGTGAAACACTTTCATTACCCTGTACGTTTTTTTTCTAAAGACTTGAAGTAATAATATTTCAGTATTTTCATTGGTAAACACTATTTATTGTACATCTTGTTTTATTTGATTTCAGTGCTTTAAACACTTCCTGTTTCCTGTTTGAACACTTTATTAATGAATCTGAATCCCGAATAAGTTGGAATGGATCTAATTCACATGTAGTTTGTATTTTCCTCTCTTCAACAAACCGATATGTTAAAACTGATTTGCACTACTCTCACGAATTTCGGCGGTAATTTCTGGCCTACCGGTTGCCGATAATCGGAATAACCGATAATCCGCAGAAACAGAAATAAGTCATTCCCCGCTTAACAATACTCCAACAGATCGATGACTTATTTTAAATACGTAAGAGTTTATGAATAAAAAGACTTGTCTGTTAATAATAGCTGCTAATAAACAGAAATATTTTGTTTTTTAAAAAACTATGAAGACACTGAATAAGTTACTTATAGGCTATATAAGCTAACGTTGTTAAACGACTTTTAAAGCATAGATATTAACAATAAAGTTTATAAAAAATATTAAAAAGAAACAACTTTAAGCAACACAAAATTCAGTATCTATTTTATAAATTAATTTATTTTGACTAGTTTAATACAACTTTAAGTTTTGTTGTTTTGGCTTTTGAAACGTCTTATTTTTATCTGGTTACATTATTTTATCGGCGAGTTGTGAATTCACTTTGACATTCTGGTTAATCGAGATCAACGATGTAAACGAGAGTCTGAGAATATGTTGTTACCTCTGCTATTTCTTTTTGATCATTGTCACTTTCGCTGTTATTCTCGATATTATCGTTAAAAACATTTCATTAGGCTCAAAAAATTGTCAGCTGTACTGCAAACCGTCACCGATAATGCGCTTTTTGCATACCCGAGCCACTAATAATAATCGGAAGTCTGTTA
Organism: Magicicada septendecula; assembly: GCA_034769895.1. Classification (NCBI taxonomy): domain Eukaryota; kingdom Metazoa; phylum Arthropoda; class Insecta; order Hemiptera; family Cicadidae; genus Magicicada; species Magicicada septendecula. The sequence goes on from CM068367.1 coordinate 193,347,159, forward strand.
TTCCTAATTCTGGCAAGTTTGAGCGGTTTCAGGTCTTGTCCAGACACAAAAACATAACTGAATATTGAGAAGTGATAATATAAGAATTTATATTTGTAGCAAAAATGATTGAAGTAGTCAGTATAATAAATCAGTAGATCTATATTTTCTCTGTGTTACATTCTTCCACACAAATATTTTTTATTGTACGCTTCAGTGACATTTATTTTATTATTTTCATAAAATTGACAATGCTTTCTACACTCCCAGAAAAACAAATCTAATGTCCTTTTTGGTAAAAAATGACAATACAACTTTACGTAAGATCACTTTATTTACACTTTAGTGACCCCAATTTATGGCAGATCGAGCGCAGGACGTATCGTTTGGTATCATTAGTGTAAAACGCGTATTTACCTCAAAATAACGATGTACGTAACAATAAAGAAAAAGGTTGTTTAATCTTCAGGTTGTTTAAGACCTGAAGATGTCAGTGATGACGAAAAGCTTAGTCGAACAATAAAAATTATAGCAGTTAGGAAATTCATAAAAGAAATAATAAAAAAAAAACTTATCAGTGAGCTCTATTGTATGATTCTGTTTTTCTATTTTTATATCTTCTGACGCAAGGAAATTTTTTTTCTTTAGACGTTATATAAGTTACATTCGACATTCTTACTAATAACGTAACTGAATTCTTCCTTTTTTTATTATTACTCCTCTGTTACAATGTACCTTTCGTCTTCTTTTCCTTTCGGCCTTTCTGTGTCAGACGTTTTATTATAAGATACGTTTCGTCTTGTACCCTTTAGTTCTTTCCGTATCTATTCAGTCATATTTAATCAGGTTTTAGAATTTAAAATTTTTAATATTTTTGCGTTTCTACAAGTCTCTAAAACGTTTTGTTCTATTTCATTCAATTTTATGTAACGCTTTTTATTAGTAAACATTTTCATATGTTTCTATTAATTCACAAGTTAGTACTAAAATTGTATAGTTTCATGTTTAATTACATACACTATCTTAAAACATTTGTATTTGTGTGAAAACAAACGTACGCCAAAGACACAAACGCACACACACACACCAGCACAAATTCAAATTAAAATTTTTTTCGTTTATGAACGTTTAAATTGTATTATTTTTGATCTTGTAAAATAAATTTTAAAAACTTGTAATTTCAATTTTTATTTTTGATCCATCTGAATGTATGTAATTACATTTTAAATATAGCGCCCTTGTCTAACTAACTAACTGGCTGTAACGTAATTGATTATAACTATAATTTGACTATAACTAAAGTCTACAGTAAATGTTAAAGGATCAAAAGTATTCTTTCCGCAAGCAGGAAACTACAGTTCATTAGTACAGGGCGAGCATAGGTAACCGTTACTAGGAAAACGTTGTTGTTGAAATGACAACCGCCGGTCGGTGTCACATCTTGATATGTTCATAATTACATCGGGTTGACAGACACATGCGGAAGCGACGAGTACAGGGAACGGCAAACACAATGACGACTGTTACACGGCGCAGACATGCGGGTTAGTAAACGGAATATACATTCACAAAGGCACAGGCGCTAAAAAAGAAATTAAGGAAGACAGATGTATCAGACGGGTATAAAGATAATAACAAGGGTAGAGTAAGTCTACATCATGTAATCAGATTTCCACTTGTCACCCGTAGCTTGAGGCCCGGGCAAGGCATGTTCGAGCCTCCAGCCCCAGTTAACTGCAGTCAGAATGTTCGGTAGAATACTGATCATTTTGCATTAGTCTCAGTTTGTATAACGTATTATGATCATTCCGTATAGTCTCAATTGATCATTCCGTATAATGGTCAAATCTAAAACCCTCGAAGATACATATGTTATTTTTCAGCTTTGTCGTGTTTACTTGCTTAACTGCTACATGTCATGTTCCGGACGAGGCCTTTCAGTGTTTCCACCGTTGTCAGGCCTTCGTCGTAGTTTAGGACTTGAAAATGGTGGAAGCACCGAAAGGCCTCGTCCGGAACATGGCAAGTAGCAGTTCAGCAAGTAAACACGACAAAGTTGGAATTACAGAGACTGGTAATTCAAATAACAAGATGAACAATTTTAGTTTTTGTAGACATACCTATGACAGCGACATACTAAACATATCGAGCATTGAAAGTTCAATTTAACAAACTGTATTTCATTGCTGTTCTGCCGAAATCCTGGCATAAATTGTAGCATATTGCAAATTAGAATCTTCACAGTTTATTTGCATCATGTAAATAAAAAACCTTTGTTTTATTTCTAGCATTTTTCTTCCAGTTTAACCTTATTCATTTCTTTATTTCCTCATTTCTTATCTTACCTGTTTTCACTTATCTGATTTCCTAGGGTATTTTCATAGCAGCTGTTTTGTAATCTATCTCAGTCCCTCCTCTGCCTTCTTTATATTATTTATGTAGCTTTATGTACTCTCGGTTGGCAACGGTGATATTTTTTTTAATTTTACTTAGTTTACAGTTTACTTTTATTTTATTTCATTGAATATCATTTGGTTAATATTAATGTTACAATTTATATTAAATTTAACTTTAATGTATGTTTTAATTAATTCTAAATGCTTATTGTGCGACTATGAACAATGACTCAGGGCGATCTGAACACTATAAATTTGCCTTTTCTACAGGAGTAATGTTGAGAATTTCGATTGAAGTTGTCCAGTGCCGGGGTGATGCAGGTTATAAACTATAACTGATTTACAATGGCGGTCTCCCTATTAAGGCTTTGATTAGTTAATCAGTAAGTTTCCATTAAACCGAGAAACTGAGTTACACTCGGGTAATGTTTTATGTCGGGATACTATCATTGACGTTGTTTACCGTTGAAGGTTTGTAATTTACGTACAACTTTTGAGACGTCTACCTACGATAAACGGTCTGGAAGAAATTCAGCGAAACGCCTACGTTTGGAAATTCGAAAGGCGAGTAAGCTCAGAAAAATGCATTGGGATCTATTTTCTATTTTCAAAACAAAGTTTGAAACACATCTACTTTATGGTACACATTTAAAGCAGGTTTATTCGTTAGTACATTACATTTTATTTTTGAGCGTGTTTTTCTCGTTTTCCCTTTCTCAGTACTCGACCTTAAACAGGAGTGTCCTGAGTGTGAGTGTGAGTGTGTGTGTCTATTGTGTGGGAGTCGTGAATCACTGGAATTGGCTGTTGTAGAAGATTTATATGGCTGTGAATATAGACGACTGTAGGTCACTGCTGTGCCTTGTCTCAAACTTTACAGCCTACTCGCCTAACTAGAAGGGATAGATTTAGAGTTTAGAGGGATCTCGTAACAATGTTGCGACGGGATTTGCAGAATCATTATTCGTTATACTGGTATCAGTGAATCATTATTTGCCAAGGCAGTACGTCAATACTCTTTAGTATATGAATGACACAACTATTGGTTATCGTTTTTATGAGTAATAGACTGATTTTTTAACATTAATTATTAAAGAGCAGTGTAACCGAGTGCGGTAGAACGATGGTTGGTTTTTACAAGCTCTCTCACCCCCACCCACACACATACAAAGCACTGTAAGCTATGAATGAACTGCATATATTCAGAAACTGAGAGATGAATTTCGGCTGCTTTTAATTGCCGACGTTTCGTTCCCTGAACACGAAATATTTTCACGGCATAGTGTAGTTGAAGCCTTTGCGCGCGCCGCCCTCGCGCGCGCGCTTATAAGTGGTGACTAGCATCTCAGCATTATCTAAATTCAGTCGACCCTCCTAACAGGACTCGTAGGCTTATAACGTTTTCAGATTATCTGTGTCGATGTTCGTAGTTGGATGTATGATGTATTTTCTGCATGTACCCTTCTACATATTTTATACTGCACTCTCTAGGTAAGATCTCCTTGGGTAAAGGCGGTATACAAAAGTAGCGCTATGATGGAATTTATTATAGTTGCATTGTTCTCTGAGTGCATGAATACGAGAGTAAAACAAGTACGCACGCGCCCGCTCCCGGCGACTCACCATGTGTTGAACTTCCACCGCTCCGACTATTAATGATTCATGATCAATTTTATGTTTCCTCTTTTCACCAGTTAAATATTTAGTACTAATTACCATAAACTATACATCTGTTTATTTTGTACAGTAAACCATTGTGTACACTGTTCTGTTTCTGAACTCCAAAGTTCTCAGCCAACTTATATTTACTCAACCTCTGGTATTTTTTGTCATTCAATTTTACATTAAATCATAAATATATAACAGCCAATGAATGAATAAATCGATTGATACACAAAACTAATCATTTACAGCAATTTAAAATTTTTCGGTATTTAAAAAAATTGCTGACAATTTTTAATAGTATCAAATAATCGTTTAAGAAGAATGCACGTCTTTTTGTACCATAGAAACGGCTTATGTGAGGCAAGGTGGATTTACCTATGTAAGGCAAGCAACATACAAGGAAAGAGTGTGGCTAGCACAACGAATCAGCCGCCTAACTCTATAATCAGCCAGCTTAGTACCTACTCATTTCCGTAGTTTGAGTGGATCTGGGGCTATACAATGAACCCTGATTTTATGGTGCTCCTGGTAGTGGTATCCGGGACCTCGAAACCACTGATGTCTAACCTCTAAATTTACATAAACATGCTCAGTAGCTCATCAATATACTTGACGTCATTATTATTATTGTTATTATTATAATAATAATAGCCTAATTATTATAGTTTTATTTTGAACTTATTACACAAATTTTTATAAATATGGTAATACAATATAAATTACTCTCTACCTTTTAAAAGTCTAGATGACCTGTCTAGATGAACAGTGTTTAAAAGGATGTGTGAGGCCAGTACATACTTGAAAACTATACTCATACAAAACAATACGTTCCTATGAAATTTACCACACGAAAACGCTGTGTATCAACGGTGTGTGTAAACATTACGCGTCGGTGGACTCCAGGTGGTGCGATTTTTAAATGTGTAAGTAGCTTGTCTAAATTGTAAACCTATAATTGATAAGACCATTTTGTTTTAAAGAATGCAAAGTAACGCATATTACTGATTTTATTTGAAAAAATATATTATCAGCATTGTAAATTGCTAAATTGTAAATTAAACAGTTAAATTGTTAAAATGTTAGTGATTCGTGATTCGTATTGTTTATAAGTGATCTAAGATCGAGTAAATTTTATTTTCATTGTATATCAATAAATCTAGCTCGTAAACGTTTGTACTTTTTGTTGATATATATCAAAAATGGTTTGTAATTATAAACGTAAATTGCTCAGATTAGGGTTATTTACACGGACATGCACGCTTATGAGAACGAGCATACATTTAACAATTTTTAGTTTTAGTTTTAGTTTTGTTCTTAGTTTAGTTTTTTGTAAACCATAATTTTAATCTTTTCGTCTCAATTATTTTATTTCACGACACTCCCTCTTGTAGAAAATCTTATCTCCACTTCTCGGATTAGGCTGCACTGCCTGTTACGGAAATCATCTCTCGGACGCCCCACACTACGATACCCTGTGGCTTCATAATTCAAGGCATGTTTGGGAAGGCGAAGGCGATCTTGCTGCATTCTTCCCAAATGCTTACACCAGTTGGCTTTATATTCCGTAGTTCTATCCTGTAATTTAAAAATTTGTAATTCTCGCTTTATCAGTGTATTACTTATTCTAGTATCTTCGTAACGTGTACCCTTTGACCAACTTGGGAAATTTCATTTCTGGTGATGTAACCTTTCCTCTATCTCTCTGTGATAGTATCCATGACTCTCTCCCATACAGCGCCACCGGTACAGCCATAGGATTATAAAACCTAAACTTAGTGTCTTTTCTAGTTTTGTATTTTAAGGTTCTATTGATTGTCCCACATAATGTTTTACTAAGTGTATTTTCGACATCACAATCAACTGCTGGAGATATTTCACATCCAGGATAATTAAAATTATAATACCTACTCCAAGAATTTACCTCTATACTTGTCTTTACTGAATACTTCCCTCTAAAAGTATTACTTTTGTTTTATGTGGAGATAGCACCAAGCCATATTCATCTCCTAAATTCGCCAGGATGAATATTCCTTTCTGAACGTCATTTTATGTCTGTTGTATAATAACAACATCGTCTGCATTTAAAATAATACTAAGTGTACGTTGCGGAGAAAGCTTAATTACACATTTAAAATAGTCCTTCCATCTATTAATGATAGCATCCAAATAAATATTAAAATGTTTCGTTGAGATACAACAACCTTGTGTAACTCCTTTATTTGTCTCAACTGGCACTGTCTAGAAAATTAATTCCTAAATATGTCTTAGTGTTTTGACGTAAACTCAAGTAAACTCGATTCCACAGCCTCGTTACGTACGTAAATGTATTAGAGATACGTTCAACGTTCAAACACAAACGCATCAGAACGTATTGTCGCATAAGGAACCCTGGGTCAGTTATTTAAAAGCTTTTCTGTTTTAACAACGTATACACTTTTACATATCTCATACTGAGCGTTTTGCATTTTTAATATAAGGTCTGAATGATTTTATTTTTTTTAATCTATCAGAATAATGTAATACTATATTCTCACGTTGGGTGTCGATTATGTTTTTGAAGTTATGTTCATATCATGGTCACATAGACCTGAGGATACTCATTGTAATATGAGCGAAACGTTGTCATATAGTACACTTTTGTCACGGTCCATATCGGAAGAAGACTTCACAAACATAATGTAATACTAGCGAATTAAAATTTTAGATCTCCTTCCTAAGTGTCTCCTTCCTATCTCGTGTCTACGCGTGGTATTAAGTTATTGTAACCTTCAGCATTACGGACTGGTTCAATTTCAGGTTAATAAATGTAGTGTAAATCATAGTCCTTAAATATCACTTTTACAAACTTAATAAAATTATAAAAAACTTCATAATTTAAACACTAAACAAAATGAATACTACCTACTTTGACAAAAATATAAACTTCCCTGCCTCCAGCTTACGAGTATTCAGTTCCTCCTTTTACCATATTAAACATTAACTTTTCTAAACGTCATGTAAGATTTGATTATTACAACACGTTCAGCTTGTAAAATTAAACAAAGATATATTTGAATTCACTCATACACACGTTCTCTTGTATCTTGATTCCCAAGAATGCCCATGATTTTCTATTCTTTAATCGTTTAAAAGCGACTTTGATGACAGACTCTGATATCCCGTTGTCGTGTTAAAATATTATACAAATCATAAGTCAAAGTTGTTTACATGAATTCAAGTTGGTTTAGTAATTGTTAAGGTAGCGTTCACTGGGACCATGAGGCCAGTCAAAGCTTTGAAAGCTAACAACATTATTTTTAGTTTACTAAGCACTCTTCATAACACGCAAAATATTTTACAAACAAACCGCAGCCCTTTAATTACAAGCAGTCTGTGTACGTGTTTGTGAACACCGGTTCGCATGTTGTTTACCACAGTCTTAACACACTATATATTTTATAAAAACAATTTTGTGTGTTCTGATTCTTGGAACTTGATATTTTCGTACACGATAATTCGGATTTTAATGTGAAATCAACACGACAAATGTGTAAAAACTAAGTCTTATCTGCAGGCACGGTTTTTTATATGAAGTATTCAAACCGTCCAAGTGGCATTAAGGTGAAAAGTTTGAAACCAAATCGTACAATACTGTTAATTCAGCACGTAGTTTTTGCTCATAAGATGTAAGGGATGGAACAGAATTTTGTATTTAAGAGCTACAAAATATTATTGTTAGAATGAGCATTAGCCGGGCTGTTAGGCCGTGGTCGTATGTCGGCAAAACCAGACGTTTCGGCCTAAATAGTGGAGGCCATCTTCAGTGGTAAAAGTTGGAAAAAAGGTTTGGAAGTTGTTCTTCAAATACCACAGTACTTTTTTCCAACTTTTACTACTGAAGATGGCCTCCGATGGTAAGGCCAAAACGTCTGGATTTACTGATATGCGACCACGTCGTAGCGATAATTCTAACAACATCGACACCGGCCATGGAAGCCTTAGAACAACATTGCTATAAAATATTGTTTTTCGCTTGGAAATTACGCATGAAGTATAGCCGTATGCTGATGCAATCTAGAACTCACGATTATAGAAACCATAGACTAAAAAGGTAAAAAAGTCGTGGAAAGATGACACTTTTCGTGAACGTTAGTAAGAAGACGAGGTAACGACATCTCAAGACAAGGTTGTCACGAGTGAAACCAATTGTAGAAGTTTATTGTTATTTTGGAGTGTTAGTGGTCTCAAATATTTCTACTAGTAATTTTATACAAACCACTATGTTGTATTTGGTATTGACGAGCGCTTTCGGCAGTCAAGCCATCTTCAGGTCATTTACCAACCAAAATTTTTACGACCTTCGTTGGTAAATGACCTGAAGATGGCTTGACTGCTGAAAGCGCTCGTCATTACCAAATACAACATAGTGGTTTGTATAAAATTACTAGTACAAATGTAGAAGGCTAAATAAAACGTCAAAGGGAAAGAAAGTACAGAAGGAATTTATGACTCGTGTATTTAAAGTTGTTGACGTTGATACCTACTGTCAGCTGAAGAGGAAGACTAGCAAGGTGACATGACGAAATGGGACACTATCAGCTCTCTTATAACTTTTGGACCCAACCTATGTAAACATTTGTGTGTGTGTGTGTGTGTGTGTGTGTGTGTGTGAAATCGACGTCTGCTCTTAATCACTGGTACACACACTATGTCAAACTTTAATTCTAGTGATGTTGAATGAGCGTCTTATAACGTTGAACCGAGCGATCAAAGTACGTATTTTGTTTGAATATTGTAGAACAATGGAAAGTACTTGTTAGTCTCTACAGAAAAACACTAGTTTCTGCTGAAGAGGAACCTAAATGTGGAAAGCAGCACAGGAGGGCAGGCATCAACGAGCTGTTCTAACAGCAACACACACACACACACACACACACACACACACACACACACACACACACACACACACACACATTTAAGAATGAAGTAAGTTAAGTTACATCTTAGGCATAGATATAAATCATAAAAATTAATGGGTACAGACATGATTCGCTATCTATAAGGAAAAGGAGAAGAAAACAAGGCGAATCAGATTTCACAATATGAATGAATGGAAATAGAATCTGCTGATGTTATGGGTGAGTATAACCATCGAAAGACGAATCATACAAATCAATTCGTAAGAAATGATTAACAAAAAACTTATGAAGTATGTTTCAGAAGACTCTTCCATTTGTTAATACTAATAAATAAACACATTACAGAGACGATTAAGTAGATACGTGATAGAGTAAAGGTAGAGAGGATTAAGAGAAAATGTATTGGCAATACGTATGATAATTTTAAACTGCAGGAAAACTGTAATTTAATACTTCTGTTTTTGTCGGTAAAGCAACAGACGTAAGTCACTTGTCTTTATTTTACAATCGCTAAAAACGAAATGATGTGCTATCAGGAATGCATTTAATGCTAAAACTGTACTAAATTAAAAAGTCATCACATCAACTTGTACCATTAAATGAATCAAACACACAACACAACCACATAATAACAAACACAAAAAAGAACCATCCAATAAATTTCTGTTAACACTGAATAAACATGAAGTTACGATCTCGACAAAATTTGACCAGTGTATTGTTTATTGAGTTAAACTGATAGCAAGTGTAAATAAATAAAAAAAAATTAAACACGGTCTTCAATTAATATAAAATGTAAAGCACGCAATAACGAAAAGCACTTCAGTTTTAGGCCAACAAGAAAATAACTGCAAAGCCATAAAATATAATGACAGTGAATTTTAATAAAGATAAAAGGCTACACGATATCTCAGCGAGCATGCTTCCGAGACATCTGCGAGAGGAGTTCACTTCCACCAGAGGCGCATTAGCATTCAGACATCTGTGTATCTTGCCTCACGTACACACGAGAGAGAAGGGAATGCGCGACGTATTCTTGACATCTTGCCGCGTACAAATTACGGTTAACTTCATGTCACTGACTACGTTCGCACCAGCGGTGTCACACCAAATTTCCACAATTAAACCTTGCGTTTATAAAACTAGATCTGTAGAAAAATAAATACGTAATAAAAATAATATAAGTGCAAACTAGAAAAACTAAAAGTACACTGTCGTATAAATTTAATATTACAAATAGTTAGGAGAGCATACTGACAAGTTTTAATTACCTGATAATTTGGATTTAACGCATAGAGGAAATTCTCAGAGTACTAGAAGCTTTTCCATTAAAAAGAAAACAAAAGTAATTCAAGAAAACCATATAAAAGGTAAGGTCAGCGGAAGATATTCAGCGTCCTGTCACACACAGAAGTGTAACGCTCTTTGTATGCTTTCATGTAGGCACTACTAAAATTCAAGATCACAAACGTACGGATTATTAAAACTTAGCATTAAAATTATCACTATACGTGTGTACAGTTCCGCAGAAGTTGTAATAGATCTTATTGTTAGTGCTGTGAAAGGTAATGCACTGTTAACATCATTGACATAATAACGACAAATAGTTCCTTCTTTGAGAAATTACACTCCGAAAATCTAATTTTGTGCATTTGCGTTCGATATTTTGACTACAAAGATTACCTAAACAAAAACATATTAGGTAGGTAAATAGGGGTTTGATTTGTAGGCCGGAATGTACTGAATCCAATGCAGTTTATTTGAAAAGCCTAGGACAACCCAGTGCTTTGTAATTTAGAAAACCGTAAATGTCTGCACAAAAAATCGTGTGCGGCTTAAAACAAAAATGGCCGCCATTTGTGAACGGGATAAAATAAAAATATAAAAAAATATTTTTGAACTACCAAAAAATAAGGAAATGCACACGCAAAAGATGGTGAGGTAACCATTGTTGTGTGGTGTAGGACTACTTGAAATGGATTGACCCTAACAATCATTACTGATTTCATCACATTCGTAGTTATCAACATTATTCTATAAAATTATAATAATGTCACATATTTACGTCTTTAATATTTTTATTACTTCCATATTTCCTTAAGGAATGGAAGTATGGTGATGGCAAAAAAAATCGTGTTCGAGATTATTGCAGATTCTGATTCTACTACACTCAAAACATGAAAAAAAGTCGTTTTCCGAAAAGTGTGTGTGTGTGTGTGTGTGTCTGTGTGTGTGTCTGTGTGTCTGTGTGTCTGTCTGTGTCTGTAGATTTTTTTTCTATGGCAAACGATAACTGCCGCAAATTCAAACAGAATCAAATAATTTTTTGCATACAGCCCTGATTTGTAGAGGACTCGCGACCTATTGTTTTTGGTGAAGATCGGTTGAAGGAAAGGGGTAGTTTACCTGCAACGGTTTTTTTTTATCAAGGGAAATTTTTTTTTTTGGCAAACGATAACAGCCGCAAATTCAAACATAATCAAATAATGTTTCGTATACAGCCCTTAATTGTAGAGTTCTCAAGACCTTTTGTTTTTGGTGAAGATCGGTTAAGGGAAAGGGGTAGTTTACTTGTAACGTTTTATGTTTTAACAAGGGTATTTCCTATGGCAAACGATAACAGCCGCAAATTCAAACAGAATCAAAAGATTATTTGCATACAGCACTAAATTGTAGAGTTCTCAAGACCTATTGTTTTTGGTGAAGATCGGTTAAGGGAAAGGGGTAGTTTACCTACAACGTTTTTTTAACAAGGGTATTTTCTATGGCAAACGATAACAGCCGCAAATTCAAACAGAATAAAATAATTTTCTGCATACAGCCCTAATTTGTAGAGTACTCAAGACCTGTTGTTTTTGGTGAAGATCGGTTGAGGGGAAGGGGTAGTTTACCTGCAACGTTTTTTATCAAGCGTATTTTCTATGGCAAACGATAACTGCCGCAAATTCAAACAGAATCAAATAATTTTTTGCATACAGCCCTGATTTGTAGAGTACTCGCGACCTTTTGTTTTTGGTAAAGATCGGTTGAGGGGAAGGGGTAGTTTACCTGCAACGGTTTTTTTTATCAAGGGAAATTTTTTTTTTTGGCAAACGATAACAGCCGCAAATTCAAACAGACTTAAATAATGTTTCGTATACAGCCCTGAATTGTAGAGTTTTCAAGACCTATTGTTTTTGGTGAAGATCGGTTAAGGGAAAGGGGTAGTTTACCTGTAACGTTTTATGTTTTAACAAGGGTATTTCCAATGGTAAACGATAACAGCCGCAAATTCAAACAGAATCAAACGATTATTTGCATACAGCCCTAAATTGTAGATTTCTCAAGATCTATTGTTTTTGGTGAAGATCGGTTGAGGGAAAGGGGTAGTTTACCTGTAACGTTTTATGTTTTAACAAGGGTATTTCCTATGGCAAACGATAACAGCCGTAAATTCAAACAGAATCAAATAATGTTTTGCATACAGCCCTGATTTGTAGAGTACTCAAGACCTGTTGTTTTTGGTGAAGATCGGTTAAGGGGAAGGGGTAGTTTACCTGCACCGTTTTTTTATCAAGCGTATTTTCTATGGCAAACGATAACAGCCGCAAATTCAAACAGAATCAAATAATTTTTTGCATACATCCCTGAATTGTAGAGGTCTCAAGGACTTTCGATTTTGGTGAAGATCGGTTAAGGGGAAGGGGTAGTTTACCTGCAACCTTTTACGTTTTAACAAGAGTAAAGTACTTGCAAATTTATTTAACCTTTTTGAAACAATGGTAATTGTTAAAAATAAAATAATTTTGTTGCCAGGCAATAAAATTAAAATTTTTTAATTTTAATGTAATATAATATTTTTCATTTAATACGGCAATAAAAAGGCAGGTAAGACACAAACACACAATTCACGTTATTTCTGGCCTCACTCATGTTTATTTTCTTACGTTTGCACGCTTTTTAAATGGAAAGTGCCGAAACCCACACCAACATAACGCGTGCAAGCCGAAAAAATGGACATCAATTTGCTTACTGGCGAAGCTAGTAGTTAATGAATGGGTAGGCAAAAATCTTATCTTAAATTTTTTTTAAGGAATCACTAAAAGGACGGTGGGTCAAATCGGACGCTGAGGTAGAGTTTGCTGTAACCGAATGGTTCCACAAACAGCCGTAAGAATTTTACTAGCAGGGAATCTACAGGTTAGCGCAACAGTGGAACTCATGTCTTAATGTTATTGGAGACTTCTTTTAAAATCGTTGAATAAAAAATGCTTTACAGCTCTATACGTGTGTCTATTGAACAATCCTTGTATTAGTCATACACAATAATACAACTGATTGAACTTCAAATTTTTAAACTTGGTTAGTTTCTATATATATGTTTAATGTTACAAATAATTCAAATAACAATCTTGATCATCTGTTAGTTCAGCGGAATAACAGTGACACTTTTAATAACCGCATAAAATAAACACTTAGTAACAACACAGGCGCTTTAACTTAACTGTTTGGACCACAGAAGTGAGGCATGCCTCAACGCTCTATGTGTACAGCGCGGGACAATCGCCCCTCCCTACACTTCCCTATCACACCACTACATTGCTTACATACGATGTATACAAAAAACGCTGAGGCAAGTTCAGGTTGCCTCATTCGATTTAAACGAACTATGCCGAATCTCACCTGTCACCATCTAGCGGTCGCTCAATAAAGCACGTTTCGGTTTAATAAATTTGACAGTCACAGTAACAATGTATAATCTTTACGTTATGTAGTTCATACGTATTTATAATTTTTATTCTACAGAATTTGTTAGGGTAGGCATTGCCTCAATTGCCTCCATGTAACTTCGCCACTGATATATATGTGTACAACGTTATCGGCAACAAAGAAGTAGTTTTTGTTAAAATTCCTTCCCGGGATATTTGGCCGTAGTCCAATGTTTTCTACAAAACCAGACATTTCGGCAATGCCATCGACTTCCATCATCAGTGAAAATCGAGTGCGATAACGTGAGGTGGTATACGTTAGTGACCACAGTACTGTGGTTAAGGCTGAAGCAGTAAGTAGAAAGAAGTAGTTTCTATGGTAATATTTCATTTCGAAAATGATTTTAAATATAAATCTTAGAATATGGAAGTCATGTATGGTTCTCCATACCGATATTTCTTTCCTTCGTGTTCTTTATTTGAAAAATTTGTCCATGATTTCCTCTTACAGTTCTCCAGGTTTTGTGTTATCATTAATGTTTATGATTCCTTTTTCTTACTGAGGCTACAAAATGCGGTTTTCTTTTAGTTTGTATAATCTTCAAATCTTCTACATTTCGCGGTTTAGAAATGTATAATCTTCTATTTTAATCTTTTACGATCTACGTATTTATAACTAGCGTTTATCTTAATATAAAGAAATGGTAAGAATAAATTTAATAATGAAAACTCAGTTGTGATTTGGTAATTTTAAATTTAAATAGTGATGGAATGTTTTTACACAAATATTTGATAAATGAATGTTACGTATAACTGATTTGATTACTTGTATTAACCCATCATCAAAAATGAAACAATGATAGTTAAAATCCTAATTTGTTTTAATTTTATGGTAACTAAGTAGGAAGTATTGCAAAATGTTATCAATTTCTGTAGATAATAATTATAGGTCTAATTAATTAACAAAAATTTTTACATTCATTTCACCGACAGAAGGATAGACGCAGTTGTTATTATGTTTAGTATATAAGAGTAAAACGTGCATATATTAATAACAGTACCAAATACCTAGTATCATGTATTGGGCATACAGACACGCGCGCGCGCTTAAATTTAACACAGATTATTTGGAAATTTGCAATTTTTCTGTGGATTAACTACTTCCTATTTGTCAACGAAACGTATATCTCGGATTAACGTAGTATTTAAATGAGGTTTGCACGGAAGCTTTGTGTCTGTACACTGATGCATTTTAAAGAATCGTATTTACGTTAAATTAAATCTTTGTACCATTATTTACTAATAAGAATGTGACCAAAAGAAGTGTTGTATATCGCGTGCATAGATAGTTAATTTCAGAATACATCTCAGTTAAATTTATCGCATGAAAAAACACCTAAACTACCAGTTTGTTGTTACAATGGTCTGGACGAATTAGCTACTACGAGTTTTTGTTTAGTTTTTCTAGTTTTGACTTAAGACGAAGAAGAACTAAGTTTGCATGATTTGTTTGCCTTTTGATTAGCCTATTATGTTGTTTTGTTTGACATATAATTGACATACTGTAGGTTAAAATTCGTGTTCCGTTAAGAAACACCAAATTTTTTAGTTATTTTCTGAGATTTGTTTTTGGAGTCCCTTAAATGGTTACTAATTGTGTTAAATGCATATTAACGAGCTTTGGCGAGGGAAGGGAAGATAAGCTTAACATACAATTAAAAACAGTTCTTGAGTATGGATCAAAATGAACATGGATATATTCACATATAGTTACATACATGTACCGGTATGTATATATATAATCAGATCGGTATATATAGAAAATCAGAGAGTACAGAGATAGCATCGACATTTACCTGATGAGGGAGAGAGCGGTCAACGACAGAAATGAATGTACTAAACTAGCGACCACGTAGAAATTCCTAACTGACAGTTCACAAATTAACAAACAACACACTCACTTTCACGCTCTAACCCTCCCACGGAAAATATCACAAGGGAAGCAAGGTATAAAACACACGCCGTAGTTAAATCAACATTAGTACGCCTTGAAAATGTTCAGGGATTACGGAACGAAACGAAACGTCGGCATTATAAACATCACATACACGGATGTACCCAAAAACCTACAACACACACACACACACACACACACACACACACACACACACACACACACACACACACACACACACACACACACACACACACACACACACACACACACACACACACACACACACACACACACACACACACACACACACACACACACACACACACACACACACACATTCCATCACTTTCTGCTACAGTCCGTTTCTTGATGTATATAATACATTTAATATTTATAAATAAATTTACCTCAAGATATACTTTTTTCCTTATTAGGAACATGTTTCGAGAGCACGGGAGCTCTCGAAACATGTTCCTAATAAGGAAAAAAAGTATATCTTCAGGTAAATTTATTTATAAATATTAAATGTATATATATAATATGTTAGACGTAGCGTTTATTGACAACCTATGAACCGATTAAATTGAACTAGTCTCGTTCATATTTTGGACACCTACTCTGTGCATTAAAGAACAACCCTATGTAGTGTGTGTGTCTGACACGTATGTTGTGTGGGAGTGACGTGAATTTGCTTTCTTCTAAGTATCTGTGAACACTATTCTTTGTTTTCAGAATTTAGGCGGATGCTTCCCACGCTCTTTCACGTGGATTGGCAGTGTCGCCTGATTTTTAAAGGTGAGTTTTCTAAATCTTTTTAACCGCGTTTTTCATATATACTTCGACGTCTAGATCTAACGACGTGCCCTGAAACTAACCACATGCTGTCTACTCTATGGTATCAGCTCAAGAATTTGTAGAGCAAGCTTTGCTACTGAGTTATACGGTTATACATGTTGTACGGTAGTACAAGTATCGGTATTTCTCTTGTCATCATAAAGCAAATGCAAAAATTATTCAAGAAGCGTTGTACAAAAGTAGAAAAAAGTTAAAAGATAGAAATACGACCGAAATTATGAATGTTTTGTCTTTGAAGTGCTATGGACACTAAATTACAAGCTCGTGTTAAAAAACCGTTTCGACTTTCCCGCGCTGTAATAGAAAATTTGGAGTTTGACGTACGACTTATGGTTTTTAATTTTATGGTCTTGGTGGATTGATATCTATCTAGTTAATAAGATAGATTAAGTCCGAGTGGAGATTTCACCAGATAGAAATTACCTATTACTTAGGAGATTTAAGGAACGGATCAATCGGTACGGACCCAGTATGAACATCGAAATAAGGAAGTTTGAAAACTTTTCTGATGACGATCCCAGATTCTAGGCATTAAATCTTCAAGAGGAAAATATTATGATAAAGGTATTCCAGAATTGAGAGTTTCTGTATGAGATTATTGTTGTGTATATACAAAAAATATAAACTGTAGGTGACAAGAAGAAAGTAGTTACAGGTTGTAAACGATGAATACAACACAGAAAGATTTTATTTAACGTTCCCCTTTCATCATCTGCAAAAGTAAAAATGAAATGTGTTTGTCATATTCACTTTACTGGTTTATACATGACCACGTTTTCTTCTGACGTCTTAATGAAAGAATAACATATACGTTAACAGTGACTCTAAGATATTAAATACTTTATGATAATGTGAATTCATAATTTACAAAACTTATCGGTGTTATTTACTCACATTTATGCACGATGGAATTACGGATTTTGTCCTAATAAATAACACTCCGAAATCAGTTTTTGACAAAGTGAATAATTGTGTTTTAAGCCTGCAATAATGATTCTATTTATTTGATTAAAATCAGAGGCCGACGTTGCAGAACAACATTGCAATGGCGTATCGTATGTAGAGAAAATATTGTAAACAATAATACAAAAGTTAAAGATTATGGCTTATTTAAATGCCTTATGTTTATCATATCAATATTTATTTTAATCTCACTTGTTATTAAACGTATAACTGTAAGAAAAAACATTTTGGTTTTAAAAGCGCTTAAGCAAGTTATTGGCTTTTGATTTCCCTAAGAAGTAACAGGAAATGAAAGACGTTGTAGTCATCGGAAGTGAAAGAAATATAGTGAGCAAAAAAAAGAAAGGAAATGAAGAAAAAGGAAGCGGATAGAATAACCAAGCTTTTCTTGGCACTCAGTATTTCTAGCCTGGCTCACAGAAATATAAAGTGTTGTTATACTCTGTTTCAAATTTACCTCAACCAAAAGTGTGAAATGTTTACTAGGAACCGTGTAATTTGAACGGAAATATATGGAAACGTGTGCGTGTGTCTATGTGTGACCTGATACGACCTAATGATAGATAGAACTGTGCCTACAGTGTAATAGTTTGTGTGCGCGGACGTTTCCTTGTAACTTTTGAAGATTCGAGTTTCTTGCAGTATTTGTATGTTATAGCCTATGTTATTATATCATCAAATAATGAATTGTGTGCGTCTGCAAGTGTATGTTTATTTCTATCATATGTTAGATATGATAGAAATATATCATACACAAAACTGACATACGTTCTACAGATTTAATTAGAATCTTCAGATGCTTCAGTATAAAATTTATAGAAGAAATAATTTATATTGAAGCCTCTGAAAAAAAACCAGATTAAATCTGTGAAACGTACATAGGTGTGTGTGTGTGTGTGTGTGTGTGTGTGTGTGTGTGTGTGTGTGCAATACCAGAGTAATTATTTATTTATTACTTCGTTAATAAAATAATTGCGGAATAATAAAAAACACTGTGATATAGTGCAAAACGTTATAAATCGACTGCAACCATTGGATTTCACGTGAGTGTTTTTTAACTGTGGAAATCACTGTAAAACACAAATAATTTCCACATTGTTTAAAACTGACGCCAAGACCGTTTGAACAATCCGGGACAGGATTGGGTCTGCTTAATTAGTATTGGACAGGAATGGATCTCCAGATTGTATAATACTCAGACTTTGACAGACAATTCACTCTCTTGCAATCAGGTCATCGCATATGGGTACCGTTCATCGCGGCTAGGTAACAGCACGTCACCACAGCGGTGCGTCGGGACACCTGGCAAAACTGGAGCCTCGGGACAACCTTCTGAAAGACAGCCGAAGACGCACACACATACACGACGAAAATTATGATCGACAGCATCATGAAAAAACGTGTTTTTAACTCTTCTAAACCGACACTAGACTGTATTTTTCGTACTCAGACAAGAGCATTGACACCTTTTTCCCGGATGTTTGAGATGGTTACAAAGAGTACGAGTATATCGCGTTGAAGATTGAAGATGGTAATGAAACATTAAAGGAGATACATAAGGTGTTTTATTTCAGACGACAATAAACAACGACAATCCGTATCGTGTGTTGTAGATTTTGTATTGTGGAGCAACGTTTACGAGAATCGAGTATCGCACATATTATTCACTTTTACAGACCACTTAAATTTTATTTTTAAAACACTTCTAACAGTACAGTGTATTTGAATTTACTGTTAATGCTGACTGTATTGTGTTTTTAATATTTAATTTCTGATTATCATTCAATTGCAACTGTTTCATATAGATACATTTTTTTATTTGCCCTTGATTAGACACTTTTTAACTAACACTTATTTGAAATAACGCAATTTGCGTAATTTGAGAATGTCATTGTGTAAGGAAGACTGCAGTAAATAATAGTAAAGTGACAATATATGCAAATATTTTAATGAAACTTTTATATAAATGAGGGCGCTTGCGGCTATACACAAAATTCCAAATAGTGCTAACTCGTGAAACTAATTTTTGGTTAGTGAAATTCAATACGTCAGACGTCAGATTATCACATATAGTTAAACCTGTGTACGGTATGTGTACGTTAGAGTTCCATCTTACTCTCGTGCAGACATTGTTAATTAACTGGAATGTGATATCCTATTAGAACACTGGCTCTCTTGGCAGTGAACAAAGGAGGTAATTTTAACCGATGAAAATGACTTGTTATCTTTCACAGGCAAGAGCGTGCTTTGAATTTTAATTAAGCTCAAAGATAGTGGTTTTCTTCAGAAGCTTAAGAAGGGGAATTAACGCTGAACTGCAGTCTGGGAAAATAGCGAACACAGGGAAAAATTAGACTACAGTCAAAACGCAAGTCCTTTTGACGACAGAAAATATTAATGCAAGTTATATTTTACATTAAACTGTTATTTTAATTTTGTATCGTAATTTTTAAAGTTTAGCTACCTATATGAAGTAAGCAGACGCAACTTTGCCTAGAAAATATGTAGCTTTTACCTAACTATTTACCTTTTTAGATGATGGAAAACCAGTTGTTATACTCGTACCTAGTAATTACTTGATCGTTCGTTGGTAGAATGAATTTATATTTCATACGTATGAAAGGAAACCTGTGAGCACACAACACATAGTAGTACAGGCAAATTAGACTGGGCGAATAGTGGAAATAATTGGGAACAAGTTGAAATTTGGTACACGTGTTTGGATTAGGCCTAGAAATAAGACAGCAAAATTCAATTAAAATCAATGGTCGGGGAACGGCCGCCATCTTGAAAAATCTATTTCCGGTATGCGTTTTGTAGTATTTTTTAATTTTTTGTGCAAAAACTATTCAAGCTAGGATAAAATTGTATTTGACCTTTTTGTAGAGCATAACATTCCTTTTATTTGAAACAAAATCTTTGCTGTGGGGCTTATACTCTATGGCTGGGAACGTCTTGAGAAATATATCTCCGGCACGTGTTTTCAGCATATTTTTGTTTTTTGTGCAAAAACCGTTCAAGATAGGATACAATTGCACTGGATCTTTTTTGTAAAGCATAAAATGTCACATAAATGGGAAAATTTGCATCTATGTATTGAAATATATATAGTTTAACAAGTTTTCCTTAATTTTGTTTTAGTTACTTACGTTTCACAAGTTTATATATTTTTCATGCACAAACTTAGCATGCTAATTCGAAAATTGCAAACCAGGATGAAAATAGCAGACTCTAATGAGATCTATGAAGACTTCAGGGAAGTTGACCCATGCCAGAGGAGTATCGCCATCCACTTTAGCACAATGGATACGAAAATGCCAGTGTGTGTTGAAATATGCTCTCAATTAGATGTTTTCGTCAGTCGTGAGTACACTGGGATTGATTAACATTCTTCTGCATGGCAGCAACATGTATTATTGGGGATGAAAGTATCAACTGTCATCGCAGTGAAGAAGTTGGCACAGATCTTTCAAAATAAATGCTGGAAACAACTTTCATGATGTCAAATTCAAGCGTAAAACGAGAGTTTTGCCACTCTCTGCAGTTAACCAACACTCTCGAGTAAACGATACTGTGTTACTTTGACATCTACCGTCCTGCATCAAAGAATGATTAGAACTGTGAAAGACAAAAAAGAAATATGTTCGTATTTTGAATATGAGTTATCGCCAGTGTGATTGTCTTTGTTTGATGAAAGCGGTATGAGGAAGACCCGCAAATCTGCTCTTTACTCTATTTTCAGACCGATTTCGGATTTTCATCTACAGAATTGAAAGTATGTAGTTGATTGGGGCCATCTTTTACACAAAGTGGTCTGGCCTTCGCAAACGACTTACTAGTGTATATAATACGTACAAAGGGTACAGCAATTATGTGATAGAGCACTATGGTGCGATATCGTGTTTGATGGTTATGATTCCAGTTCGGTTGTAACTAAAAACATGGAAAGACAGAGAGGTTCTTTAAAAATCTCCTGCCCTGACATTCTCTTTGAAGAAACTATGAGCTCAACTGAGCTGACTGTTTTGGAACAAAGCAAGTTTTTGTCGAATTTGACTAACAGGCCAATGACGATGCAGACACACTCATCGTCCAAACAACCATAATAGAGTGTCAAAGCAACACCACCGAGCCTGTCGTCGTTGTGGGAGAAGGTGTGGACTTGTTGATTCTGATGACTGCACTTACACCCCAACACAATTCTGTCTACTTTTTGAAACCTGGAAGGGGCAAAATTCCCGATGTATTATTCCACTCAAAAGACAATCAACAAGACTTCAAAGACATCAAAAGCCAACTACTGTTCCTGGATGCATTAAGTGGCTGTGACACAACTTCGTCATTATTTAAACAAGGGAAAAAGAAAATTTTCAAATTAGTCCAATCTGACCCTGGACTTATAGGTATGTTGTCAGTTTTCAATGATACGTCAGCACAGCCTGAAGTCTTGTAAGCTGCCGGAGAAAAATGTCTGCTGCGCATTTATGGAGCAAATGATAAAGAAACTTCTTTAAACAATACATATACAATAAATTCTGTCAGCTGGTGTCAAGAGAAAAACAAAGTGAACTTGGCAAGTCTTCCACCGACAACTGAAGGTGTCCACCAACATATATTAAGATTCTTTGACCAAGTGCAGCTGTGGTACGGAAATGTTTTGGATCATGAAAAGTGGTGATGGCGGAAACTGCATGGGAATTCCTTAGTTCCAGTTACCACCTTAAACTGAATATCTACATTTTTGTTCATTTATTCTTTGCCAGAATGCTCAAATAATGCTAGTAAATAGTACGATAACTAAAAATAAGTCAGACAGACATGGGAGCAATATATGTAAACAACATAATATTACAGCACATCTTGTATGTGAATTTTAAATTTGATCACTTAAGAGTTGTAGAGATTTATTTGTGCTAGAACAGCTTAATTTTTTCTCTTTACTTTTTTGTAAAATGTCTATGACATCAACTAAATATAAAAATAAGAGAAATTAGTTAAGTAAGAATGCGCTCAATATTAACAAAATATGAAATTTGATATTTCAAACCCATTTTTTCCCCTTGTAAAACCAGTAATCAAACCTTAAACCCCTAATATGCTATATTATAATCATTTGTAGTTTAATTTCTTTATTTTTTTAATCATTAATTTTTTCGTCACCATATAGCTTAAAAAATGACTTCTTTGATTATGTGAAACAGTAATTTAAGGTGTCCAGTTCGTTTTTAAAACTCAAAGTCTAGCAGACCCAATGGTGATTTATTGCGGCGCATTGTACCGCACAGGTTCACTAGTTTAATAATAGTAGTCTATGGCCCACAGATACAAACATTTACAGTTTGATAGAAAATTGTATGCTCTACAGGAAAGGTTTAGTATAATGTTATCGTATCTTGAGTGGTATTTCAGAAAAACACAAAAATATACTGGAAAACACGAAACAAGAAATATATTTCTCAAGATAGCGGCCGTTCCCAGCCGTAAAGTCTATGGCCCACAGAGATGATTTTTTTTCTTTCCATAGGAAATTTTATATTATACAAAAAAGGTCCAGTACAATTTGATTCTATCTTGAATGGTTTTAGCACAAGAAAACAAAAATATGCTGAAAACACATACGGGAAATGGATTTTTCAAGATGGCGGCCGTTCCCACCAAATGATTTTAATTGAGTTTTGCTGGATTGTTTCTAGGCCTAACCTAGACATGTGTACCAAATTTCAGCTTGTTCCGAATTATTTCCACTGATAAATCTAATTTGCATCTTGGTACTAACAGACACACTCGTGGGAGCAGCGCTCTCTCTCTCCACACACACATCACACAGCAGTTTTTCTTATAGAAATTAAATTTTGTTGTTTATGTTTGTTGTATAATTAGTGACAGATGTATTTACATGTTACAGAGAGAGTCGTGGGGGACTGTGATTAAATGTGCAACAATCGATGATTCTTGTCATAGTATGACTGTTACAAGGGACAGGTAACATTTGGATTGCATTCGTAAGCAATCGTAAAAACGTTTTATCTACACCCGTAACGTAATAGCGTGTTATCCCACTCATTTTGAGTGGGATAACAAGTTCATTATCACACTGGTTTTGTTATCCCACTCGTTTATATTTTAAAATTTATTGAAACATAACACAAAATACAACATAATATTACAATTTAAACATGTTATCTACTTATTGTAGATATTAATAACACAGTCTTTAGAGTTATTTAAGTAAATTCCTGCTGTAGAAGAAGATTGGAACTTTTTCGTCACCAAGTTAAATGTTTGATCGTCAGAAGTAGTTGCAAGCTCCTTGCCCTTATTGTCGATATCAGCAATGCCTAAAATGTGTGAAGCTATTTTCTTCTTAATTTCATATTTTGCTCTCGACTTCTCTGGTATTAAGTTGGATATGGTTTTTAAAGCTTCCTCTTCAATATCTGAAGGCAAACTTTCAAATTCACTCATTTTAAAACAACTTACAAATTACTAGTTTGCAGCAAAAACAAACTATTTTTAATTATAACAACGTGGTTGCTATGGGAACGTATACGTCACAATACATTATTTCAACTGCTACGTAGATAGCTTAAATTTTCTGATTCTCACATTTTTTATTTTTCAGCGGGTGTAGATAAAATATTGTACGACCCACGAGTGATAACGCATTATTAATATTATTAATACACTTGTGTGATTAGACGACTCGTACTACGCACTCGCGTATATTAATAATGCTGTTATCTCACTTGTATCGTAAGTATCTATTATTGTATTAATCATTTTTAATTATTGTGTCAAACATGAGAGTACTGATATTTATTAGAACATTTTTAAAAATTTGTTAAACAATTAATTTAACTAAATTATATCCGAACGTAATATGGAGTAACCTACAAAGTAAGACTAACTTTAACATGGCAGAGACGGGGAACGTAAGACGAGTAGGAGGATCACTGCGAAAGACAGAACTTTAAATGGTAGGAGAAGATCTTAAAACAAAGACAATTTGGATGATAAGGCAATCTAGAAAGAACGGACAAGACGAAGCTAAAAATGGGAATCAAGAACGCTACGAGAGAGAGAGAGAGAGAGAGAGAGAGAGAGAGAGAGAGAGAGAGAGAGAGAGAGAGAGAGAGAGAGAGAGAGAGAGAGACAGACAGACAGACAGACAGACAGACAGAGTCAGAGTGGAAACATGGGACAACACATTGGAAAATTAGAGCCGCCCGTTTGCTCCGTACATTAGCTTTATATAATAATTTATAAACTCTAATTACTGTACTGATGATTAGTTGATAACCGAAAGTTGTAGTAAACAGCGTGTACTGTCTAGTACATACGGGCGATTTCTTTTTGTGACTAATTTTCTCTGGCTTCTCCAGTTTGTCACCACGGAAATGCACACACGCGTGCGCGCGCGCGCGCCTCATCATTACCTGTCGCTCTTACGATAACGCAAATCATTTTGTTTAAAGCAGAAATATTATCAAACAGCACTACTGTTTTTATATACTAAGATTAAAAATGGTTATGTCAGGATAATTTGCAATTTTATATCTGTTTGGACACTTCTGATTGCAATTTGTTGTTATCAATTGCATAGAGTTGTACAATTCGATTGGAGTAATAATTACATTACCCACTTGTATTTCATCGGTTACTTGAAGGATAGAAAACTCAGTTGCTGCTGATTCATAAAACCAATTACGGTAATATCTTGACAAGTGTTAACCAACCTGCGCGGCCTTCACAAAGTAAAAATTAATAAATTTTCTTCTGGATCAGGAATTGATAATCATTATAATCAACCTTTAGACTTTATTAACTTTGTGTATCGTTTATAGGTAACTGAAAATTCTTTCCTCAAACCTCATACAGGCTGTCAATGGAACAGTTTAATCTTACTTCCGCTGACTGTTGGTAACGTTAGTGGCTTCTTTGTCTCTTTTTACACTTAGGTGGGTTCCTAGTGGTAAACGGACAGCTATAAGTTATTGCCATTACTTCATAGATTATAACGAACACTTTGCCTATTAAGTGTATTAAATATTTTCATAACATGCACTACATAATTGTTAAAAATATGCGGACACACACACACACACACACACACAACACATTGGCAGACTTTTACCTAAGATTTGCGTTGGCCAACATTGCGCTTCGCCCAGTGGTTTCTCTTTCGTAAAGGAGTAAAGACTGTTTCAAATCCTCGCGTAGTATTCAAAAGGTCAAAATATTTGTAAAGAGGCTATAAATTTCTACTAATTTGATTGGAAACATTCGTTGAAGCCAGCGACTTTTCTATGAAATTAAATCGAAAGAGAATTATTATAGAAGAAGAATATGCTACTGCACTGTGTAGAAAGCTTACTTTAGATCAAGTTACCGTATATGGGCACAACGAAGAAACAAAACCAAGCTGGATGGATAAGATAATGACGCAGATAAAAGTTGACGAAACGTGATGATGAACGTGGTGTAAAGAGCTAGAGACAGATGGGGACAGAGAAAGGGAAAGCGAGGGAGAGAAGGAGAAGATAATGGGAGGTAGAGAGATAAAGTGAGAAGGAGCAGGCGGAGAAAGAGAAGAAGAAGAAGAAGAAGAAGAAGAAGAAGAAGAAGAAGAAGAAGAAGAAGAAGAAGAAGAAGAAGAATTACCAGACAGGAATACATAGAGAGAGACACACACACAGACAGATAAACACATAAATAGATAGATAGAGAGAGCGAGAGAGAGAGGGAGAGAGAGAGAGAGATAGAAAGAGAGATAGAGAGATAGAGAGAGAGAGAGAGAGAGAGAGAGAGAGAGAGAGAGAGAGAGAGCGAGAGCAACGAGAGGAGGAGTAGAGAGAAATGGGTTAGTATGTGTTTGAGGGATGAGATGAGATTAGGTGAGTGGGATAATCAATCAACATATCTGTTGACGTATATTGTATAGCGATACAGGTAACTGAATTAGCGGACAGAATTTCCAATACGCCTCAAGCGTGGCTCCAACGCATTTGACTACCGTAATAAACTCGTTTTATTGCTTCGTTGGTGTTAATATCCAGTAAATTTTTTATTACTCAAATGCATTCCTTTCTTCAGTTTGCTTCAAGCTAACTCTTTAATAAATATTTTATGATGTTAGCGGTTTAACTGTCAATTGCTTTTTATTTAGCAAGCGTTAACACATTGTTTTACAACATACTACACGTAGAATATGATAATTATATTACGTTAAAGAAATTTAGGAGATAAATTGGTGACTCGCGTCTGTTCGTTCTTTGACATTGATTCAGAATTATCTGTTCACGGATTTAAGGAAGAATGCGGAAGGTCAGAGGATTAAAGTGATGGATATCAAGGATTAAAGCCTGTCAACCTCCCCACTGACGTTATGCTTTTTTTGGGGGTTTAGCCTTCAAATTAAATACTTGATGCTTACGTTTTGGAAGTTGAGGTCTGAGGTTGTTTCATTACGCTTTCTTTGCATAATTTTCTTTAAATGAGCGAAGAATAATAATTAAAAGACTTATAATAATTGTCCAAACAGACATCTATGTAAGTGTGACGATTTGGAGTGTCGCGTCGACTGTCACCGGAGGAGGAGAACGGTAAATTAAAGATCCACTGAAGATGACTGCCGCAGCTGCAGTAAAACGTCTGGTTTTATATGGAGAGGCCCACGGCTCGATAGCCCGGAAAGTAATTTTACTGAAGTTGACTCAGGTCGTGAAGTTTTAATTCCTGAATTAATTTTATTTACTGAAGTTTTATTGAATCGCCTCAACGGGGAGAATATATCGCGGACGATAAGAAAACCTGAGGTTCCGCGAAAGAAGCAAGCTCAGTTATTGTGCGCTCTGACTTTCCTGCTGCGTTGCTGTGACACCGAGACGATTGCATATTTTATTCGGAGGGGCTCAGGCAGGAGCGTATGAAGGGGGGACGAACGGGACCGGAACTCCCCCAAGAGGGTTGAACAAAATTTACATATTTTGTTAATCTCTTAATTATTATTTCAACGGTGATTTTCAGCTAGTAGGGACATCTTTTTGAATATACAAACAGGTTTGTTATACAGCATTTTCGTGTACGTTTGAAATAGGTATGAAATATAGGAAAATCAATTCAGTCAGTAAGTATCTTCTAAACAATGTTTCAGCAACGCGTATTTTTATTTTGTTTTTATCGTTTACATTAATCGGATTGATTTCAGGATGTTATCACACGTTTTTCAGCCACTTTAAATATAGTAATGTTGATTAGTCGTAACTTGGTTTTTTTTTGTATGAAGCCGACTCGACCGGACACCGGACAAGGCCAAATTTTAGATACGCTACTTTACCCAGGATATACGATAAAATGGAAAAAGAGCTTTTCAGAGAAAAGGACACACGACACGTGGTGCAAGTTGGCTCGTTGACTCATAAAACAGACGACGCTATCACACGAGATGAAAAAATCTCTCCAAAAGAACGAATCTTTGCCGCCGACACTCTACGGCCTACCTAAGATTCATAAGACGAATGTACCGCTCCGTCCAGACAGTAAGCGCCATTGTTCCCCGACGAATGGACTGGTTTGGTATCTAGCCGCTCGGTTATGAAGTCGCCATGGGAAGCCCATTGGGTTCGGTAATTGCGGAAGGATGGGAGCGACCCATTGACTTTTGGTGGCGTCTACAGTATCCCGTTTTGCGGACGGGCATCGCTAAACACAGGCAGTCGCTGTCGACAGGGGCAGTCGGCGCTTGAGAAGCACTTTCTGGCTAATGACCTCATGATTAAGTTTGAGGAGACGAAGATCCTATCCTCTATGTTGCACTATTATACGCTGCTGCACCAGGAAGCGATGAAGATACGTAAACATAATAACAGCCTCAACAGGAAGGAGGAATGCTTGAGAGTGAATAAGGCCTATTATCCGGCATTGAGAGGTTCTTGGATCGCTACCTTGGGTATTATCTAACTCTGTTATTGGCATAAGCGAACAACGCAATTGGTCGACCTCTGCCAGTCAGATAGCAGCCCGGACGCAGACGTATATAGAAGTTTGGGGTGTCGCGTCTTCAGTCGCCGGAGGAGCAGAACGGTAATCAAAAAACCCACTGACGATGATTAAACAACAGTCGAAACGTCTGGTTTTGTAAGAAAAGGACCACGGTTGAAGATCCCTGAAAATAATTATACCGACGTTGACTCCAGCAGTGAAAATTTTAATGTTGTAACCCAGTGTTATTTTGCAAATATGCTATATGCTAATGTTTGTTAGAGAAATCTACTTAATGATGGTCCATTAAATGTGTAGTGTTAACCATTCTTTGGCTTAATTACAAAATCTACAGCGTTTTTGAAATACTGGCAGATCGTAATTGTGCTTGCACTAACTCAGTTACATTATACAGTTGGATATTAGGCTAGGTTGTAGGCTATAGGTGTGTATATGTTAAACTTGTACACGTTGCCTAATTTTATAAATCTTTGCCTAATTATTACACATTTTGTTTGAGGAATTACATAAAAAAGAAATTTGAAACAAAAAAAAATCCTGTGTTAAAGACAAATAATCTTGCATCAGCCGTTAGCAGCGAACTGATGCATGATGTAGACAACCCAGCAGCTCACAATGTGAACCACTAATCAATCACCGACAACCCTTTCTGAACCAGTTAGCCACGTGTAGAGAATAGCACTCATATAAATAAAGCACCTTTACATAAACGTGTGTTTACAAAATCAAAAACGAAATGCCCCTTCAAAAGAAAATGGATATTAAATATTTTAGTGTAAAACACTTTGAATACAGAAAATTCATATTAAGGTTTTCATTTCTCTGCTATAATACAGAATATTTAAAAGAACATAGTCACACACGTAGGTCGCAAAGCTGAATGATTTATGCCGTTCCTTAGAAATAAAACTGCTTCATTTTCTCTTCACTGTAAAAGTTAGTAATAGTGACTGGATAAGAGACGAGGAAAATTATTATTTTTTTTTTGTAGAAGAAATTCCAGTTCATTTGTTTTTGAAACACCGTAGGCATGAAAAGAAATTGCTACAGAAATTTTTTACGTAAACAAGCGACTGTAAATATCGCATGTCGATAAAAATAATTCTTGTTTACTTCTTTTATATAAACAGAGACAAACATACAATACAACACTCCCACTTGCATGTGGATCTTTAACCCTTCCTCCCACACACAGAGTAGACATCGCTTAGTACAACGTTGAAAAAGACTGAAATTTTTATCGTTATATACGATATCTTATACGTATGCCTATGATTGCTGTAACCTGGAAATCGCATCGCTCAAACCGTTAAATCGTTATAAGTGTTATATCTGTAAAAATGATATTGCTATAAACAACTGCCTCTGTACATAGATTTACTATTTGGAGCAAAATGCACGAAAAATTACAAAAATCTTAAAGTTTTGATAGGCCTATATATTAATATAGCAGATAGTTCATGAGTGCTAATGACTTGTGTGATCAACACAGATAATAAAATGTATCAATAATTCGATAACATTATGAAAATTTTTAATGGAAATTAAATTAACTTAGTTTTTATTATTACACAACGAAATAGCAAACATATAAACTCATACTGTATAACTAATTCATATGTGAGTATTAAAATCGATGTACAGCGACAGAATAAATAATATTAACTTCTAAAATGTATTAGAAGTACTTCTCAATAGTCTTCCACAATGAAAATGTAGGAAAACATACAGGACCATAAAACAAGGAGGCTTCGATAAGCTGATTGCCTTGTAAGGATACTGTCTTTATATAGTCTGGGATTTTATTTGAGTAGGAATAGGTTTTGTTGTCAACAATTGACGATGTGGAGCAGTTATACGTTGAATGAGCCATGTTATAGGTTTTAAATCTCCTACAAGTCGTAAGAAGTTAATTTTTTACATTTGTTGTAAACTTCTAAATACGTTTATAATGCCATGGATATTATAAGCCTCTGCGGATAATCGAAAGTTTCCTATACGATAATACACTTATTAGTATGTTGAGTCATTTAATAAGGGTTTTTTAACTTAGAAACGTTCATAAACCTTATAAAGCTTTAAATATTTGGAAACTATGCAAAATATTATGACATTGGAAAATATTGTTACGGCGACTAATAAAATAAAATTGAAACAATGAAAACGCCCAGAATAATAATGAGTGTAAAATCAATATTATACAATAGATATTTTGCCAGCTTCTGTGAAGCAGCTGAGTGGGTTTTCTTAAAAGGCGCTTAAATAACGCTAATACAAATTGCGTACTATAAAGATGAGTACTGTTCTTAGAAAAAGACTGGGCAGTTAGAATCAAAGCGACTGGCCATAAAAGCTAAACAAACGAAAGGTCAAAAACTAGTGTAAACACGTGATTTAATCCCAACCCAGCATGTGTGTGAACGATTAGATGTTGTAGGGCTAGAGGAAAGATGTCGTCCTGTACTAGAGATGCGATTTTAGTAATTTGTTGTTGATGATTGCAGTTTGGTAAATTTAGTGTTATCATTCAGTTATTACAGAAACTATTTTCAATTGGCAAGAGTATTATGAATGAAAATAGTCCAATTTATATTTAGATATTTATGTAAAAGAATTATTTGGAGAAATGCCTATGTTGTTTCAATTAAATTCATGCTTGTTTCAATGTCTCTCGTTTAAGTTTGAACTAAAATCTGAAGATCGTCTTACATTCAGTCATATCGTAACTACATACAGTAATCGTTCATTATTTCTCAGATTTTAGTGTATTATAAATTGGCTCCATACTGCGAATTTAATAATTTTGATAAAACTAGAACGGGAGCTAGAAAAAAAACCAATGATCACATGTTACACGCAATAAACACGATTCACGTTAACTGTAAATAATGTTGGTTACAATAAAATAACGGAACGGAAGCAGCAGAAAAACAAGGAACAATAAAAATTATCCTATATAACGGTAAAATAATTACCGTTAGACAGGTAATACGGTAAAAGTTGACGGGAATACGATAAATTAAGACGTTATATTTACAAAATATAATGGTAAAATTGTGCGCCAGGTCCGGGATCGTTTCCCGACGGAGGCTCAGTATGGCGTGCACTCAGAGTCGTGAGCCAAATTGAGTAGGCGATTGAGATACAGCGGCGCCTCCTGGCTGTGAATACCGTAACTAGCGGCTGGCGACGCGTTGTACTAGCCATGGTACCGTCTCACTAAACACAAAAGCCGCGCGGTATGCCTTGATACTTTACGGACTGTTGAGCAGAGATTTATTATTATTAATGGAAAATTACATTAAAAAATTAATATTCATAGTCTGTTTTATTGGTAAGAGAGATGGTAACACATCGTGCGCCGAATATCCATATAGGCCTATCAGCGTATTATGTTGTGTTTTCATAGTGGAAAATAAGGAACTGTAGTCACAGATGGGAAACTGGAGGGCTAAAAGGAACCTGTATGTTTTTAACGCATGTTAACGCAGGTATCTAAGTTAAGTTAAATAAGTTAATTTCTCTCCTTCAAAAGGTATTGCCATATTTAATAAAGTAATGAAACTAATCACGGATCGGCAACAAGGCGTCGTCGTCGTCGTCATCCTCCTCCTCCTCCTCCTCCTCCTCCTCCTCCTCCTCCTCCTCCTCCTCATCATCATCATCATCATCATCATCATCATCATCACCACCACTACCACCATCATCATCGTCGTCGTCGTAACCAATGCCATCGAATAAATATCCGAAACACGTCTTTTGCATTATTTGCTGTAGATGTAAATAGTTTTATACGTTTCAGAAAGCTCAAGTAGGACAATTTTCTAACTTTTATGCATTAATACGACCAATTGTGCTTGTATTACATAGCTGTTTTAGCTGT
Organism: Magicicada septendecula; assembly: GCA_034769895.1. NCBI lineage: Eukaryota > Metazoa > Arthropoda > Insecta > Hemiptera > Cicadidae > Magicicada > Magicicada septendecula. The sequence goes on from CM068367.1 coordinate 193,379,444, forward strand.
TACATCGCTGTATATACTACACTGGTTTACGTGTGCAATTCAACAAACCGAATGATAGCAATTTGTTTGACCATTCTTAGAACGTTGAGAATGTTATTTCAGAGTTGAGAAAAAAATTTTTGAATTCGGTAGGCGTGCCAGACAGCATGTGTTCTTACACAACAATTTGTATTTGGAAGTGAATACGTGAATAGAATGTCTACACCGCAGATGGAGAATGTTGCGCTGGAGAACATCGATGCGGCATTACGGACCTCGCCTTTTCCGTTGTAGTATTTATTTAAACCGCTTAATATTCAGCTCGCTTGTGAAAAATATAATTTTCAAGACTTGGGAGTAAAAGAAAATACGACAAACACGGAACGTGACTTTCGGTAAGAGAGCGCGAGATAATGTTCAGATAATAGTACGCGCGCGTACACGCACTCATTACACACACACAAGGCTGTACATAGTTTATGTATACGTTGGGCTGCACATGGAGTGCTGTAACAAGGTGAGCTGGTAGCACAAACTAATTGCCGTTATGAGCTAGTGAGGCGTTAAATGTGGTTTTGAATAACCAGGCGGAAGCGATGTTTGTTGGGATAATTAATTAAACTGAAACCGAGATAAGCAGTATTCCTCTGCAATCGTGAATTTAATATTAAGCAGTGAAAGCAAAACAATAACACGTTATTACTGACGAAATACTATAATGTCTGTTGAGACAATTCACCGGTTGGTTTACATAATTGTACATTTTAAACAGCTTTTAACATGACTTCACTTTTACTATATTTGTCTTTTTCTCTGCTCTTATCCTCCTTCCGCTTGTTCTCGAAAATTCCGTACAAATACTATTTCTATAAATAAATTTAGGAATATTTGTGGTAAGATTCATAGAAATCTTAGAAATAAAATAAGACACGGCACAAGGATTAAATTTTATAAGACAATTGCAATACCCACATTTATGCGAGTGAGGCTGTGTCATGACAAAAAAGAAAAGCGGCAAGATTCAGAGTGCTGAAATGCAGTTTCTTCGAAATACTTTAAATTATACATTGCAAGACAGAATAAGGAATGAAGATATCAGAGCAGGACTTGAAGTAAAGGACATAAATGAAATTATGTCAATTTACAGAAGACAATATTGGGATCATCTGCAAAGGATGACGGAGGATCGATTGCCGATAGCTGCACTGAACTATAAATCCATTGGTAGAAGAGATGTTGGTTGTCCAAGGATGAGATGGGTGCCTGAACAGAATTATATAACCTAATCTTTGAAGAGGAGAGGAAGAAAAAGATACTATTCCTATACGTATTCCGATTCTGAATGAAATTAAAAAGCTACTTAGTTGAGATAAAACAAAAATATGTAATTAACTAATTACTAAGGACACTTATAAAGCTTTCTGTTTGATATCAATTCAATTAAAAGTTACTGATATTATTTTGTTTTACAATTCTATAGTGTGTTTCAAAATTTGTTGTTTTGTAAATCTCACTAGATTTTTGAAAATATAAAGGCTCTATTATGCTGCTAGAACTACACGTTTTAAGACTTGGACGCATTTGACATTCATCTAAATGATTTTTATCAAGTATATACGCTTGTACAATTGTGGAAGTTATAATTTTTATAATTCTGTATTAAAAACGTTACAAAAATGTAGTTATTATTCATTCTTAAATAATTGTTTATGAATAATTACGTTTCATGGCAATGGCGTTAGTTACAATTATTTGTTTTTACATATGTAGAAGAGACAAAAATGGAAGGAAGTGTAGAAATAGCAGATTACTGTTGGAGGAACACAGACAGAAAATGAATACAGTCAGTGAGTATACAACTGAGCTTAGTAAAACTAAAAGAAAAGAATAAATTCCAATTAAATGCAATAGTTTAAAGGGAAGAGACAAATACTGACCCAAAATAAAAATATTAAACACAAGGATACGCACAATGGCAAACCCAAATACATAACTTACATAAAATATTATCTTAATCATAACTTGAAACATTCAAAAGAAGGTAATATATAAAACAATACTTGGTTATATATGACAAGAAAGAATATGGTGAAAAAAGACAATAATGAAGACGGTGTAAAGTCGAGGATAGCTTGGTTCTCATTGCGCAGCAGTCGAATATGGGCTTGTACTTTGCAGGCGCTCTTTTTACAGAAAATCGGTAGCAAATCCGCATCTTAGTTTCAGTGAGGAGACCCCGTTTCTTCAAACAGAACACGATGCTTATCACTGTTGTTTGGACATACGATAGAATGTGGATACCATAACAATCAAACCATGCAAATCTCGCGTTACCTCTTGAAGCGGAGAATGCGTATCCGATTAGACAGGAAGTACTGTATGTAAATGGGATACAGTTATTGACTTGGAAATATCGTCGGCCAGTTTATTTAATGGCTGTATGAATGTACAAGTTACAGAGATTCTTTTTTGAAACAGAAAGTGGAACTAATTACACCAATAATTAACACGAAATGCTACGTGGTACAGAAAGTTAGCTATGAGGCAAGAAATACAAAAAAATAGAAGGTAGCCGAAGACAGTACCAATATACGTAGTAGTTGTAATAGATGAGAAAAAAGTGAAAACGGAGATATATTTGCTATTTGGAAATTTGTGTGACAATACAGGTAACAATAGTATCTGTGTGTCGTCACGCATAATTTGTTTCATATGGTGGTCCAAGCGTACGTTCCGTGCGAAGTGTCCCCCCCCCCCCCAAATGGCTGCTTTGAAACCCAGATTGCCGGCTGGATGTCGCCAGTACAAGCAAGAAATCGTTCCCCCCAACTGAACTGAAGTTTAGATCAGTCCTTGAAGAGTACGTAGAGGAACACACCGATGTGTACACTGATGGGTCGATGACATTTGTACCCAGAGGGGAGTGGGTAGTGCATTTGTCATCGAGGGTGTCTCCCACTCCTGGACGGTGGGCAAAGCGGCAAGTGTATACACCTCCGAACTGTACGCGGTGTGGTAAACTCTTCGTTTCTGTGAACACCCAGGTGACAGGAAATAAATTTGTTATCTGTACGGATTCACTGAACTTTTTAACTGCCTTGGACAGTCCGAAAGTTATTGTCCTGCCTTGGACATTAACAGCAGATAATGACGTTACGCCATGCGTTAGAAAACCTTAGTTCACATTTTACTTTTGTTCGGTGTCCAGGTTATGTTGGTATTGAAGGTAACAATGAAGCTGTCGCTGCAGCGAGAAACACTGCGGATAGCCCACGAGTCGATGCGATTGCCATACGCCCTGATGACGCAGACGCAAAACTAGCTGTCACAAACCCATTATTAATGTGTGGCAGCAGATATGGAACACAAGGCAGAGCAAACTTTCTGCCGTGAAGCAGAGCGTCCGTAAATGGCAAGTAGCAGGTGATTGCAGTCATCGTGAACAAGTTTGCATCACGAGACTAGGCATTGGGCAAACGAACTTCAGGTCTTCAAACCTCCTACAAGGACAAGGACGAGCCGTTTGGATTTGTGGCGGAGCACTTAGAGTGAAACACATCATCGAAGACTGTAGTGCTCTTGCATAATTGAGGCAGAGGCACAGAGTACAAGGTAACCTGAAAGAAGACCTCGGAAATGAACAGTTAGGGATAGACAGAACTCTGTCCTTAAAAGCAGCAAGTTTACTGTATAGGCTTTGAAAATGTGTACGAGTTTCCCATTAAGTCAACTAAAATGTAGGTGAGAAAAAAAACATCCCATCGAGCAGCGCTCCTGGTAGACATCGTCGTTGGGCTAAAGGCCTTAGTCGCCGACCCCAAAAGAGATTAAAAAATATTGTTTCATCACGCAATGGATTGTTTCATAATCTTTTAATGCACCAATAGCGTTGTACTACAAATCGATCTTATTTACAACATAGTACAGTTTGTGATATATTAAATATTGTTGGATACACATTGAACACACACACACACACACACACACACACACACACACACACACACACACACACAATTTCAATATGACTAACATTCCTGTCGTATATTGGGAACGACATATAGAACAGATAATGGAATTGTAAAATAATTATAATTTATAAACGGCAATGGCTGGAGTTGACATTTCAATCCTGTATTCGCGGCGTGATTTATTGTAAATTACACTCGTACCGTTATCAGTGTTGCTCGCTCATTTATCATAATTACGTTTATCGTTGTTATTGTTATCTGATTTAATCTTGAACCTTTGTTTAATACACCCTCTCGCATATGTTTGCAACATACGAGATCATTATGCGATACAATTAATGGAAATCAACGAGCTGGCGCTATTCGTTACCCTGTTTTTAAATTTATTTTAATGCTGGTAGAAATCAATACACAGATATTCAAAATACATAGGTATAGACTCTGCTTCCTTAATTATATCTCAAAGAACTGATGATATTATAGTACATTAAAGTACAAAATCCTAGTACTGTTAACTGGATACTGAAAAAAAAAAGAAAGGGATACACAAAATAATTCCGTTGATTTATTTTTTTGTTCAATAGAATAAACGAGTAAATTAGAATTTGTCATAGTAAGTAAACTGCTTAATAGGAGAACGAGTAGTGAATGAATTATGGGAAACATCGTAGTTGATCCTCAAGTTTCACACTAAAATGTGACATACACAAACATATTCTCTCTCTCACTATCTCTCTCATTTTCTCTCTCTTTGTCTCTCTCCTCCTTCTATATTTGTAAAAGTATCTTTAGACCTCCACACATTTTTAAACGTATTATCAAAGTTATAATGAGGAATAAAAAGGGGGAGGAAAATAGAAACGTAGAGAATAGATGCTGAGTGATATTAGAGAAGCAAAAATAAACAATAAACAACGTATAAGATTAAGAGAGGACAGAGACACGAAACAAATAATTATACAGAGGGAAATCCTTCTGCGTCTATTGTGTTTAAAGAAATCGGATTAAACTTATTACGGACTGAAAAACATTACAGTATAAATCAAATGATTTTTGCAGTCTCCGAGATCAAACAATAAACACTGACATTTGTAAGAAAATCTAATTTATCGTAATAAATGTGTTTATAAAGCTTTGCCTCGCTGTCTTGTTGGTATCATTATTTTCTGTTTCACAATGTGACGAAAGGCAGCAACGTGAGACGTGAGACAGTGGAGTGCAGGAGTGGGACACCCCGGAAGAGTTTGAGTGACAGACAACAAGCGACAGTGATTGCTGTCACCCTCTGGCAAGTTAATGATATCTCATTATATATTTGCACAGCTCCACATTGAAAACGAGAAAACGAAGTCCGTAAATAATTTGCTACAGACGGAAAAGATTATTTTTCAAAATTGATAGTACAATAAAGTGTTTTACAAATCATGAAAAAAAGGAACAGCTTCGGACAAAATAGTAGTGTTTACAAGCTGTGTTTTGGATACTGGAGACTTTTAATATATTACGTAGTAAAGTAGTCTTACATTAGTTAACGATTTTTTTATTAATGTAATCTTTTATGAGGTATCTTATACTATTATTTATCCAAATTCAATAGACGAGATTTTTCTCTACATAACATTTTGTTATTTACATTAACAGCACAGTTTTAACGGTCAGACTATCACCTTCAGCTAACAGGATGGAGAGTGAGTTGACTTTTCAAACTCTAAGAGTAAAGGTGATTGTTTGAACCGTAAAAAACCTGTTTTGTAAGTAAAAAATAAAAATAAAATTGTTGAATATCCGTTTTTTAATTTTGTTGGCAATTTTCTTCTGGACTAACAATTATCATTACACAAACTAAATTCTGTCATGCAAAAGTATATTAAACTTAAAAAAAATTACGAGTCACACAGTCGATACAGAATTTATATAAACCTAAAGCTTAAATAAATATGGTCACAATTTTTATTATTACTATTTCTACTATTATTACTATTTTTCAACGGGCAGTAGAAGATGAGGAACATCTAGAAGAAGCCCGATAAGGACGCAATAGGCTCCATCCTGAAGTAATGCGCTAATTGGTTCCAGGATGGATATGAATGCCTGAATTAGAGGTGGGTTTTTTAGTGGGTGAGAGTCCCACACACCAGAGGAAGCACGGCCTCCTCTGACGGTCCATAAAGCATCTTTCCCCTCTATAAAAAAATTGTTACTATTTTTATTACTGTATTTATTATTTTTATTTTTATAAGTCAACTTGTTATTCATTTATTATTTCAATTTTTTAAAATATTCACATAGGAAAATGTACATGTTACATAATATTTTTCTTATTTACATATTGACAGTATTTAGTACACCACCAAAAAGTATTTATCCATTATTAAATATTAAATCTCATGTTATTAAAACAATAAAAATGTTTGTATTCTACTAGATATTTGATATAGGCCTATTTCAGAATCATGAAACGATACGATTATAAGAATACCGTTAAGAATTAATGATCTTCTAATAATTGATTAAATTGCTCTAAAAATTTAAACATGGTATTCTTACTTTATTATTCTATTGCTTTAACGCTCTATACTATATGATTATTTATTATCGTTATTATTAAGTAACGTATTTGACGTTTTCAATGTCGAGTAAACACGTCTTCTTTATATACGGAGTACGCTTAATTTTAAGAATAAATTATTGACTTTGTGAGCTTAGGAAACACGAGAGTAACAAGTTTAATAAATTAGGAAGTTCAACAAGATAGATTAACAAAAAACAAATATTTCTGCATTAAATATATACATGAAAAACAAACAAAAATTGTTAAGAAGTACCGTATAAGTGCACGGGTAATAAGACTTGGTGAAGAAGGATTTCCAAGGACGACATGACAATAGAAAATAATGAAGCCACAAGAGATCGGGTAGCATCGACAAATCATAAATCCAGTGTATGTGAGTTTGTAGTTGAATATGAGTGGAAATTTCACATTACGACAAATCTACAGAAGAAATATGGTCCATAAAAATAACGAAGAAGCCAATAACGTATTTGCTGTCCACGGTTCGCCAGGCTAGTCACATGAAATAATGCGATTTCAGTATTGTTACGAGACGGTCTCACTGATCGTCGTATGGTACAGTGGAAACAAAATAACCAATGAAGCCACTAATTACCAGCTTTAATAAGTCACAAATAACAATTTGAAATCAACAAGATACTCTCATACAGTAATTCAAGTTAAATTTATCCACACGCAATAATAACCTCAACTGTAAAGTGTTCCGCACTAATTATGACACAATAATCACATTGCCACAATACTTCGATCCGCACTTGAAAAATCGCGAGCTCTAAGTAACTTGTAATCGGCAGCTGTCTTATATATAGCCTGCAGATGCTCCAGAAAAATTTCCATAATTTGCGTCGTTAGCAAGGACTCGAAAGGTATAGAGGGTACTTTAGTATACGGCGTTGACAGAGACACACGACTGCTGGGCTAGCCGAGAAACGTGTAGAACGACACTCTCGACTGTTCGAGAGCGTTCCGTCGTAACAATATGTTTCCTTATTTACCTACAATATAATATACACATTTACTCTGTAACTCTAATATGTTTTGAAATAAACAAATTTATGTTGCAGAAAAGAGCATAGAGATTAAATATGACTCTTGGTCGCGCCTTCAGTTCAAATCGTACGTTGTGACGTGTCAGGCATGGACATCGGTGTAGCTGCAGAGTGAAGTCCCGACGCACTCGTCGGAATGTACCCAACTGGAACACGTTTTCCGCTGAAATAAATCATTAAAACTTTACATCTAAAGTTACCATTAAGGTAAGATCGATAACCGCGTAACGAGACCCGGATAAACAAAGCAGTATGGAGACACTGGACTAACATATCATGCCATTCTCTGCTAGAAAATGCAATGCATCGTAAATAATGCAGCATCGCTTTTCATACATCGTTCCGTTGGTACTTTTTGCCTTTGTTTTGTGAACACAGGAGAACTTTGAAACGCTTAAACATTTATATTAAGAGAAAAAATGTAATAAATTATTTTTACTAGTCAATATTGGTTTCTAATAGACCAATATGTTATATGAATAATGCAACAAGTGCAATACTCAGACGAAGACGAAGACAAAACGTTCCTATTTCTTATACTTATTATGCCCACCTAGTTTATAATATACATGTCGACTCCATTCCGCACACGTTTTCTCCCCGTGTAGTCAAACGGTCGGATCGTCTCCAATGGACTACAAGGTTGGATGGCTACAATGTCTTTGGTTTCCATTCTTACCTAAGGATATTTGGTTTTTATGCAACAGAGTAAGAAAGAAGAACCTTCTATGTATACTTGGAGGTTACATCTCGTAAACAAACGAAAGGAACTATCCGTGCTACCGCAGACGTAACCAGATAAATATTAACACCAAGAAGTATACAATGTTTGTAAAATATAGATTATAAGGTTAAAACTACAATTTTTTAATATACAGGTGTGTGTGTGTGTGTGTGTGTGATTGTCCTCCATAAAAAGAAATAATTTCCTTATGATTGTAAGTTAGCTTTTAACTTTTTTCTTTCAATACGATATAAAACGTATTTTAAAATTTCTGTGTTTTTTAAAACTAATAATTTTAAAGTTAGTACTGTGTAAACTAAATAATAAATAACATAATAACAATAGATAATCGCGGTGACTTTATTACGGCTATATTTCAGCTATGCTGACAGATTGTATTTGTGTTTTTCTTTATGCACCTACACACTTGCTGGGAAGCACGTGTCTGGACTATATCGTTGCTCTTAAAAGATAAATTTTGCGGCAAAGAAAATTTTTTTTTATTTTTTAGATTATATCAGCAACCAACAACTTATCATTTTTTACATGTACGTTTTATTAAATCGGTGAATTGTCAACTAAATAATGCGCGTGACAAATCTGAGACTAGCATAGAGAAGAGGAATTGTACTTACCCATGAATGCGGAGGGAATAGAGGTGAGGAAGAGCTTTTGACTGCGTACTGGCACCCCGGTCTCTGGATCCTGCATCTCCCGTACCAGCCCCTCCATCTGAAACACGAAAAATCAAACACTTTATTGGCATCACTAAAACTGTAGGCCACACAATTTATATGTGCAGCACAAGCAAATCTATAATCAATTTGTTTTGAAAAGCGATGCCACTGATACAAGAACTGGTTTAATCGATTGACGCTCACATCCAGACATTGTCTGCACTTCATTGCTGTCTTGTGTGTGATACTTTTTTGTACATCTTACAAACGTTTTGTCTGTTTCAAGCAGCACTAAGATATGATAAAGGCGTAATGAAGGCTTGAAAATATCAGGAGAGGACGCCGGGGGTGTGCGTCCCTTCTTAAAAAATTAATACACTGTTAAAATGTCAAATGTATCTACAATTCGCCTAAAAAAACTGTACGAATAATTTAGTTCGCCTGTAATATACTATCAAGTGGTTTTGTCACAAGAACAATACAATTAACAAAAACAGGTTTAAAATTGAAAATCGTGTAGTGGTTTCGTAGACTGGACAGATACAGGATGAATTCCTCAAATCCATTGACCGAGAACGCTTTGCCTTACAGTGATGAAAAAATTCCATTAAACCTCTCACTATATAGTAATATATAGTATTCGTATTGGAAAAACTTTTATGTATTTCTTTACTTTCAATGTTTCAGATCAACAACGATTTAATTAGAATTTTACATATTTGGTTTTTATAACCTTGTCTAATAATATGTACGCAATAGGTTTAGATTATTGGCATAACACCACTTTCAATTGATTATGCGTGATTTAGGTTTGCTACTTACAGAATTATTTGGTTTATTTACGAACTAAGATATGTAGAAAATAAAAATTAATATTTACAAGTAAGACAGAATCAAGTTATAATTCATATTTTCATTCATTGTTTACTGTAATATTTTACTTTGCTATTTACTGCATAATAAGCACGTGGTTTTTTGTTCTCCAGGAATGCTGTACAGGAAAGGTTTATTAATAAATGTATAATAACTGAAATTTATCGTGACACGTGTTATTAACTTGCAAAATAAAATATAAGCTCTACTATACAACATTTAAAACCTCAAAGTTTTGGTTTGCTATTATTGTGTTATCCGTATAGCCTGTACTTCTAAAATAATGACACATTATTTCATACGGTAAAAATTTAGGTTTTCATTTTATATTAAACATAGAATTTTTTATCTGAACTTGCGTAGAACCATGACATTAACCATACTACAATATAGCGTTGGCGTTCTGAATTTTATATGTTACTAAGTTCATTCCACTTTAAAGAAATGCGCAAAAATAAAGTCTTGTCTTGTCATCTGGCGCTGCGACCCATGATGAGCCTCTCCGACTAGTCGCCTCCAAACACCTCGGTCCTCCGTCCTCCGCCTCCAATCCCATCCTCCTGAGTCCATCTTCTACGTCCTGTAGTCACCTTCTTCTAGGTCTTCCTTTCCTCTCTGTCCATCTATTGTCCCTCTAAGGATAGCTTTGGACATTCTGTCATCCTCCATACCTATCACATGTCCCAACGAGCCGTTCCTCATAGACTTGATGAACCTCACTATGTCCTCGCCATCTATCAATTCCTCCAATTTCCTATTGTTCTGTATGCGCTATTCTTCCCACTCCTTCACTTGTCAAAAGATTTTCTTAGAGTTCTTCTTTCAAAGTCTCTTAAATTATGTATGCCACTATTAAGTAGTGTCCAGCCTCCGCCTCCGCAGAAAACGTCATAACCGGTCTTAGTAAGGTCTTGTGTAATGTAAGTACAAAAATAAATGTACTATAACAGATTAAGTGGGACTGCCTTTTGTATTCATTTACGCAAACGTTTTTTGGATTTATTTCTAAAATGGTACGTCCTGTTTCCATTTATTCACATTAATGTTTAGTTTCCTTACCTGGGAAAATCGCATGTTATTGACTAACAACACATATATTTTCATTATCTTACACTCATACGTTATGTATTAGTAATATAGTAATAGCTTAATAGTAAAGTAGAATTTACACTATATTACTATACTAGTTAAGATGAGGGAGTTAAGGATGTTCAAAATATATTATTTTCCAAAAATAAATCATTCTAACTATTTAAAACATTCATTCGATTAAAATTTAACATTAAAATAATTTTTCTCAACAAAAGTATCATCAAAATCAGAGAAGCTTGAAATAAAAAAACGACGTGTTTTGAAAAATTTCGCATCCTGTGTTGTGAAACCGAAACTAAAAATTATTTTTGTTTTCTGCAGCATCTAATCATAGTTTAGTGATAATCACTGGATCTGTTGCAGGAAACCGTACACGTACGCGCTGGCAATTCTGTAATTCTGTTCCAATCGTGTATCCCTTAAGCATCTGCTTTGGAAAGCAGTATGTCGTGTTAATGCCCCGAGTGACATGCTAATTGTGTCTCGCGTAAAGGGACACTTAGTGTGACCCCTTTATGGCTCGCGATTAACTACGTGTTAAGATGATAATTATGATATTACACAGTGGTATCCATGAGCATAAACACATGCATAACCACTACGGGTACATACATACCTAAGAAGGGGCATTATTATTCAAGGAACAGCACCTCGAGACGCGCATGAAGGTAAATGTACAGTATAAAGTAAGAAGCACCAACATGTGCCTGTTTTAATAATGTCAAAATCGATAAATAAAGAAGGATGTGTGTGTTTTATTACATCAGTAATTTCATTAATAGCAAGAAAAGCAATAGCAGAAGTAGCAAGTTTGAAAAGTAAAGTAAAATAATATGCAAAAGGTGAGATTTGCATATAAAATAATAATTTCACTCTTATCATATGATAACATGTTTCAATGAGAATTGGTCAAAGTAAAAGTTTCGTGCTGGAACATTGTAATATAGACAATAAGAATCATGTCATAATTGTTAGATTAAGTTGATTTTTGACTGTATAAAAAAATATGAGTGTTGTGAAGTAGTGCGAACGTATGCATAGTCATATGGCGAGTGCGCGTGTGCGCGTGTGAATAACTGTGTTACGAAATAATAAAAAAAACGAATTAAATTAAATAACTTTGGTGTAAATCAAATGTCCGACATTAGACTTATACCAGAATGTGCATAAAATAAAGACCAATCTGGCAGTAAAGTTTATTAATAATATAAAGAACAAAATATGAGTTTTTTCATATAAAAGGTTTTATCACCTATAAGAAAAGCAATAAAATTATACCGGTTTTATTTGCACGTTTTACATTGCCCATATGCAATTTCTTACAAGTAGAATGTTATCTGGACTGTAGCGTAAAGGTGAGGGAGCGGTTTTGACTAATGAGATTGGCTAATATATCAGTTGATTTGATCCGTGGCGAGATGCAAGGCAGTCTACCGTAGAACTCAGAAGAAGCAGTCTCGTTACTCTCTATAACGTGTAATCGTTAACTCTGATTCAGTACGTTAGGTCTGTCAGCATTTTTCGAACACTAATAGTAAAGTGCGCGACTGAATAATCGAGTGCTAGTTCGGTACAGTTCAAGATCGTCCTATTAGGTTTTTTGAACACCTCAAGTTGCCGGAGCTATATAATTAAGTAAAAATTAATAACTAATCATTGTTCATAGAAGTACCCAACCCGTACAACGACCCTGAGAGCTGAACCACAGGAGGAGATCCTAAAGAAGAACCACAGGAGAAGCGGCGGTATCCTGACGATTACCTGAAAGGAACATCTGTAGACACTCATCAGGAAACGAGGAGAAACACCGCATCATTCATCACATCAGGAAAGAGAACAATAAAACAATTATAAACTAAAAAGACAGAGAAACTTGTAGCAATTAAAATATATGTTATTAGAGTGTAGGAATTATTTTAGTATAAACTGAAAGTCAACATAAACTGTTCATTAATTTGTATTTTCAAAAGTAGTAGTAATGTATTTATTTAAAAGAACGATTAATTTATTTTATTTGTAATAAAACTGTCTATAAATTTTATTGTGCTAACATAAACTGTAGTTTACTGTGCAGTTAAAATTTAAGAAAATCGTTAATTAAAGCCAAACATTTCCATATCTAGATATCGACTAGTTTAATCAATGCAACCTTGTACATCGCAATATATAATACATATGTCACTTATGTAGCAGGTTTTTGGGTACATCCAAGTGTGTAATATTTATATTGCCGACGTTTCGTTCCGTAATCCAGAAACATTCTCAAGGCGTAGGCCTACCGATGTTGACTTAGCTACGGCGCGTGTTTTATATTTTGCTTCCCTTGTGATTGTTGCCGTGGGAGGGTTAGAGCGTGGGGGTGACTGTGTTGTGGCCATATGTTGTTTGTTAATTTGAAAACCGTCAGTTAGGAGTTTCCAAGTTGTCGCTAATTTAGTATATTTATTTCTATCGTTGACCGCTGCCTCCCCCATCAGGTAGATCTCGATTCCATCTCTGTACTGTCTGATTTTCTTATTTTCAGTTCGTGCTAAGATTTTTGTGTTTTTGAAATCAAAAGTGTGTCCTGTCCTGTCATATATGTGACTAAAAGTGGCTGTTTCACGCAAACACTATTCGAGGCAAAGACCTTGTAGATGATCAAGTGAGCTGTGGATGAAAATGATATATACGTTAGACGCTGCGGAAAATTGAAGAAGAATGTAAACTGGGACTCCCTGTGACACCGAATACTAGCACAAGACAGTAGAAGACAATTCGGGAAACAATATTTGTAGAAGGAATAGGTTGGACTAACGCCATCGTTGGAATTTAACAAATGATGTTTCGACCACTAAACAATCATTGGTCGTCTTCAGGTGTAGGCTAAGTTAAACTAGTACGTTAAATACAAGCTTACGCCTACCAGAGATTCATTCACTAGCCAGCGTGAACCGTAAAAAAATTATTAAACCAATAAAAATAAATCTCAAGTTCAAGACGCAAGTTGTTTGTTGTGTGAATTTGCCTCAGTGTGGTTGTGTTTCCCTGTTCTGCCCAGTGGACTTACAGGGTCCGTAGCGGTTCTTTTATATAACTGTAGTTTTTTTTATAGTTTTGTTTAACTTTGTTGATGGTAGTGGTTGATTAAAGTTTTTGACGGTTCGTGCTTGTTAGTGAACGAATCTCGGCTAGGCTTAAGCTTGTATTTAACGTACTAGTTTAACTTACACCTGAAGACGACCACAGACTGTTTACTGGTCGAAACGTTGTGTGATAAATTCTAACGATGCTATAGGTCAGACCTAACCCTTGTGATAATGTTCATGTACCATCAAACGTTAGGTTTAAAGATCGATTACTTGCAGGCATATGTTTAAATATGCTTAAATACAGCGACCATTATAAATATCTCGGTGTAATGATAACAAGTGATATTCAATATACTATGGAAATTGAATACCTTATAGCAGCGTTTCTCAACCTATGAGGCGCGACCAACTGCTGGGTATACCAACGGGGGCGTTTAGTGTGTTGCAAGGTCGGGCTCGAATATTTACTTACTGTGTCATAAAAAAATGTTAAAATTAAATTACTAAGGTAGGCCTATATTTTTTTAAGAATTTAAAAATATATTTTATTTTTTATTTTTATATTTTATTTTTTTATATTATTTTTATATTTTATTTTATTTTAAAAATATATAGGCCTATATTTTAAAAATAAGGTTTTAAGAATTTAAAACTCCGTTCTGTACGGAGTATAAACTCTAAATTTCTGTTATTCGCGCCCTACTTTTGTTTTTTACTGGCATTTCTCTGATGCTTAACTATTTTTCGGTAACCAAATTGAAAGATGCTTTGCAGAAAGATACAGTGAAATCAATTGGATTTAAGACTCATTATTGTATTTTGAAAGTTCAAACGTGTGTTATCGGTTGTTAGTCTAGCATTAAAACTACGTTTCTAGATTCAGACGTAACAAAGTTTTGAATATCTTAAAAGGTTACTATCTTGAACTTTAGGATTAGGCATTACAGTTGCTCATGCCATTCTCCACCTCATATTTATGTGAAAAGAGATTTTCATGTTTGGTTCAAGCGGAAAGCAAGTACAGAAATAGACTTGAAGCGCAGTCAGTTTTACGGGTTAAGTTATCCACCCTTGAACTCAACATACCCCAGATTTTGCGAAAAAGGCACCCACAACCTTCACGTCAGTAACTAATGATTACTTCGGTGAGTAAAAAATGTTTTGTTTTCAGTTTAAGCATGTGTTTAGTTAGAATGAATTAGTCTTTTGAATTACAAATTTAATTTTCTAGAATTAAGGAAGTATTATGTGCTTATGCTTAAAAGAGGGATTAACACAAGACACAGCACAAAGATTAAATTTTATAAGATAGTTGCAATACTCACATTGATTTATGCGAGTGAGGCGTGGATCATGAGAAAAGTAATGTGGAAAGATTCAGAGTGCTGAAATGCAGTTTTTCCGAAATACTTTAAATTATACATTACAAGATAGAATAATGACTCATTATATCAGAGTAGAACTCGAAGTAAATGACATAAATGAAATTATTTCAATTTACAGAAGGCAGTGGTGGGATCATCTTCAAGGGATGACAGAGGATCGATTACCGAAAGCGGCACTGAATTATAAAGTCATTGGTAGAAGAGACGTGGGTCACCGAGGATGAGATGGGTGCCGGAACAGGTTTATATAGCCTAATCCTTGAAGAGGAGAAGAAGACTGTATGCACACTCCTACAAGTAATTCTGTCTACGCCCTTGCTTATGGATCTCATGACGTGTAGTGTCCTTCAAGGTGGGTTCCGGGCTTAAAAAGGTTGAAAACCACTGCCTTATAGTGTGCATGCATACCTGTTTGTATGTAGACAAACACTCACGCACTGACATATAGACGTACAAACGTAACCTTGCATGTGATTACGGTACATACGTTTTGGAAACAAAAAGTAGGCCTATATGTTTTAAGATAAACATAAACCCTTTTGTTTTTCAGATTACATAATTAGCAGTGAGCAATTGTTAAGAAGAGGTACGATAATTAAGTACCCTACGTACAAAATTGAGAATGAAGATAAACGTTAGAAAATGTTGCCACTGAATTACCCTAGTGGAACAGGCCCAGCTTTCAACGTTCCTCGTACAGTTTGTACTATAAATACATCGCAGTTGTGTTGGTGGTGTTTTATTACTGTGGAAGTGAACAAAGCAGTGAGCCAGTTGTTGAATTATGAATGAAAGATACGAAGCGCTGTATATACAGCGCGCTGTCACAACACAACGTCGCGTGTTTCTTTGCCGTTTTATGACTTTCAACATGCCCCTTACAGCGGGAGATTTATTGTGTCTATTTAAAAAAAGGGTAAAAATTTATTACGAGTTTTGAGCCCAATCGAATATTATTCATCCACCACTATGACCTTGAATTTAATTAATAAATGGGATGCTCTTTTCTGTAACTGGAAAATTAATAAAGAGTTGTTTTTAGAAAAATATAAGAATGGAGAATGCCGATCTGAAAATTTTAGAAAAAAATTTTCTTTATGACAACACATTCGGGGTATTGCAAAGAGCCCGCACGTGAGTTTTCAACCGTAGGCATAGAGCAAAACCTAGTTTTTTTTATTTAAAACATTATTTTTTGTCCTTTTTTAAAATAGTTTATTTTTAAAAATATTAACTTCAGTTGTTTTCAATATCTCGCATTCAACGTACTCCATTAAAAGGAAGAAAATAATTTTTGATTTTACTAATACGCTTTTAGGTATCTTTAGAGTGGTAAAAATCTAAAAACAATGGAAAACCACGAAATACCTATTTAATAAGTGTATAGTGAGTCGAAACACGCTGCACGAATTTATACCAAAAATATATATTTAAAATTTATATTGAAAATATACGAAAACGTCGTGTGCCGTATTTAGGTCAATATTATATGAAACGCTAACAAACACGATTTAACTTGAAAAACGCTCAGTTGATTATTTGTGTTTTAATCATTATCTTAGAAAATATTTTTTCATAAATGTAGGCTACTTTAAGACGGTTAAAACAGAAATCATTAAAACTTGTGTAAAATTCTTTTTTTTACTATTTATTTTATTACTTGCGCATTGTAGGTTCGATTCGACCCCTACGTATAACATTATCAGCATATTTTTATAAAATGTGATTATAGGTAATTATTAAGAGGCACACACGCGCGCGCGCGCGCACACACACACACACACACACACACACACAAATTTCAACATGAATTAAATTTCATGGTGGGACATAGGCCTATCAACTGAAATGCCTATACAGCCATGAGTCAATGAGTCAACTCGTAATATGAAGAAACTGGAAGACCACGGCCCTACAGTAATTTTAATAATTAATAGGTTCCGTTGTGCACTGAAAAGTGAAAAATCATTTTGGCAGTAGAAAAAGTACTGTATGAATGAAAAACTACGTTTATAACTTTGAGGTTTGGAATTAACTAAAAGAAGTGTTAATTATGTAATGTTTCACCCGTAAGTGCATATATTGTTAATTTTAATTACGCCTATAGGAATAATTGTACTAAAACTTTAGCTTCTTATATTTGTTAGTTTGAATTTCAGGTCATGGATTTAATTGTTGCCTAAAACTCATAAAGGTAAAATGTAATGGATCGATGTGAAATTGTTTGGTTACGTACATTCTCAGTTGCCACAAGTTTACTTCGGTTGAACAGGACGCTTATAGCGGAAGGAAATCCTTGGGGATCGTGAAGTTGCTAAACTCTGATAAGAGTTCGCAATCACCTTATAATGCACAAATAATGACGTCGGTAATTATCTGGGGTACAGCCAACAGTGTAATTAGACCAGCCCTGTTGAAACACAATGGATATACTGTACTCTATTGTAGTTTTTCATACCAAGCTAACAAAACTGTACGGACCGAATAGAAATAGCTATGAGGAAACTAGAACTGCTATAACAATGTAGTTTTTAATTATTTACGGTAGCTGCTCTTGTGTGGCTCTACTGCGCTATCCGACCCGAGTACATTAATTTATAGTACGTAAGATGTATTTTTCCCGTTATTTAGTGTAGTCACAGACATTACTTTATAGTATACAATCTTATGAATACTAATAAACGATTTACTACTACATAATACTACTACTACTACTACTACTACTACTACTACTACTACTACTACTACTACTACTACTACTACTACTACTACTACTACTACTACTACTACTACTAATAATAATATTTTTTACGAAGGCGAGTGTGGAAAACTGAGAAAAAATAATGTTCGCCATAGGAAGGTTCGCAGTCCCATGCTGTGTAGGATTCGCACCACCAAAACCACAAACCCTTTTGTCCACGGCATGGATCCACCTCGGGACTCAGTTTCACAATACTTCAAGGTGGTGCCATTCGTTCTTCGTCCTGTGGGCGTTCATGTGTTATAAACCTTCAGCGGGTCCACGTTACCTGTTTTCTGCTATTCTGTTAGCGTCCCTAGCAAGATCATTTTCTGCTTCCTTCTTCCCAGCGGAGTTTACTCTGTAACATTAGTCCTATGATATTTTCGGGAGAGATCTGACTCACTACATTTTTAGGGGTTGCCTCTTCTATTTCCATCTGTCACAGGTGAAAACGTGTGGTGCACATCGTTTAGTTCCTGTTTGCAGAAAATGCAGTCTGGTCTCTCTGCTTTCTACATCCTATACAGGTAAGTCCAGAACAGGCCGTGACCAGTTAGAAATTGCGTTATGAAATAATTAAAATAATTAATCTCTCCATATTTGAGATCAGTCTACTCAGCTAACTGCTTATGAGCCTAGAGGCCCATCTTCTCTTCGTATCGCTGGTCCATCGTTCCTACCACTGAGCCATGAGGAAAAGCAAGTTCTTAGTTTCAACTCGACCGTTCGTTTGGTATTTGTTTCTGTGTCTATTTAATTAGAGAATGCGTCACGATAACTTTTGAATGTATCAACCTGCCTCCACAAAACTTGATATACGTGTCCTTCCAGGGCCCAATTAGGCCTATTAGTGAGATTGATTCTCAACTATCCTTTTGATTTGAACAATATTGAGGTCGTAATCCTGAAAAAGAAGAGTGGGTATCCCAAATATCTTGCATCTGTGGAGGTAAATATGGTGGCGAATTAATACGGATTCAGCCAAGAAGGGATCGAAGTCTGCCAAACAGTACTGTGGAGAGGACGGGAGTTGAGACAGCAAACAGGAAAGAGAACCGCCACTACTCAGACGAAGCGGAAGAAGAAAGGCAGCCCACGCCCCGACCAGAAGCGATTCATATAAAGGCCATTGAAGAATGGAAAACTTACCCGCCGAAGTGTTAGGGGAAACGAAAAGTAAAACCAAGCCTTAGGACACCGCTACGGAAATGCAGACCTTTTGCCAGGCAAGATCTGATGATGTCCCCATAGAACTGGAAGTAAACACGAAGGATCTAGCTGAATAATTTCCTTCTGCTCTTGTTATTTCAGAAATTTTGTTATCTACACTTTAATTTTGTAATATAACGTGCCTATATATTATGTTTTTCTCACCTTTAGTTTAATTTACCTTTTAGTTCTATTGTGGATGTGTGTGTGTTTAGTTTATTAATCGTTCGTTTGTTATTTCCTAAAACATTTCTATAATCCGAAAAATCCCAGGTTATAATAGTTGGTGATAAACATTAGTTAATAACTAAGCATGAAGTTTCAAGTATTAATAAGTGTACCTAAGTACTATTTGTTATAAGACTTGCTTTTGCGCTAAGTACTCTAAGTAGAGAGTTCAATTCAGTTCTGATCAACATTCAACTTATCAACATCTAGATGCACTATAAACACTTTAGTGTAAACAAGTAAATATAATTTCAAACACCTAAATTTAATAAACTTAGGCGATTGAAAGGGTAACTATAAACTAAAGGAATATAGATATTAAATATATCTATACCCTGTGCGTGTGTATTTCTGTTTATTTTCCTTTATTTTTTATAAGAATATATTTTTATTATTTTTTTACAGTGTTTCGACAATCTTCTTTACTGCCATTTTCAATAGGCCTATATCTTTATATTATATTTATTTTATATTTCTGAAGCAGTAATGAGAATAACTGTCATCAGTAGAAGTATAATAGTGTATATAGCAATAGTATAATAATAGAGACATATAATAATAATGGCAAAAAAAAAAAAAATAATAATAATAATAATATAACAATAATAATAGTTATATATAAATGTATAATAATAATTTATACTTCCGATGATGATGATGATAATTTAAACTTAGAGAATAAAGTATTGAAACATTGTAAAAGCAATAAAAACACACACATATATGCGGGTTTATTTAATTGGTACAATGTATGATATTAGAATAACAAAAAGTTGTCCAAGAGGTTGAATATACGTTTTTAACCTTATTGCGTTTATTATATTTGAATTACGGTTTATTTTTCAAATTTATAAGTTTGCGACTAAAGAGACGACACAATAAAAAATTTAGTAATCTACTTTGAAACGTTATTTTTTTTATAATTTGGATATTACAAATCACTTCACGAAGATGAACTTGAGTTTCTTTTAAAACAAATAAATTAATATAATATAGTACATTTAAAATTTATATTTACTTTACCTCAAGATGTTATTTTTCCCTTATTTCGAACATGTTTCGGGATCCTTAGTGTATTTATAAGGATCCCGAAAGATGTTCCAAATAAGCCAAAAATAACATCTTGAGGTAAAGTAAATACAAATTTTAAATATATTATATAAATCAAGAAATAGACTGTAGCAAAAAGTGTTTGAATTATAATATAGTAATATATAACTCCTCGACAACATCTTTAAGCAAACGGGATTACAAATGATTCCGTAATTGGTAACTGAGAAACGCAATGTCTAAACCGTAGACTGCGAGTGTTCAGGATATCATTGAGAATGCAATGACACTTATTGCTTTAGACACTATTGAGAAGGTAATTTCTGATTTATACATGTTGTGTGTGTGTGTGTGTGTGTGTGTGTGTGTGTGTGTGTGATATGTTACACTTTATGATGTTAGCTTTTACAGAATTCTCGTGAATTTACTGACGTTTTCTTTAGAAATACGACAATATAGTATACTCGACAAAATCTCTAAGTGTAAAAAGGATAATAGTCAGGAAATTGTGTGATGAGGAAATTAGGTATTGTTAATGTTGAACGTCATTGTGTTTGAGACCGACCGTCACGTTACTTCCTATACTCTGGTGTCGTTTTATTATGGCAGAAGTGAACAAAGCAGTGTGCCAGACTTGTTGAATTATGAATGAAAGATACGACACTATATAAACTCAGCTGTCATAACACTGTGTCGCGTGTTTCTTTCCCCCCTCTTTCTTTCTTTCCTTTCTCATCTGATACTTTACTACGATTTTACAACTTTCAACATGCCTTTTGATAGTGGAAAATTTATTGTATATTAAAGAACGGAGCTAATCCTCAATTTTTTACCGTCTTTTAACCTTTTAGAATATTTTATTTACAAGACCTTTTTGCGACTACTGTAACAATTAATACAGTTTGTGATTTATCGTGTTTTTCAGTTGTCTGCATTGCTACATGCGTCATCATTCTTGCATTGCCTTTAAATTTCCAAAATATTTGCATAAGCCTTATTATAATTTTCTAATTTATTTAAAATTTTTTTTAATAATTTAGTTATATTGTTTCTGTAGAAAATGTTACTTACATATTAGTATATTAGTTACGCCGAGCATTTGGTACATTTTAATTAATTTTAGCCTTCTATCAACATAAAACAAATATAAAAATCTCTGCTTGTTCCTGTCTCTGGCCATTTTATTATTAACCTAAGTCGTAAGATAAAGAACTTTCCGTTCTTCTTCGGTGGTATTTTGTTATTTTTTCTATTGGTATTTTTAATTGATAGTAAACGTTTCTTCTAGAATAAATATTTTGTAGCAATATA
The DNA here is from genome assembly GCA_034769895.1 of Magicicada septendecula. NCBI lineage: Eukaryota > Metazoa > Arthropoda > Insecta > Hemiptera > Cicadidae > Magicicada > Magicicada septendecula. The sequence continues at coordinate 193,401,378 of CM068367.1, forward strand.
TCTTAATCAACGGTATAACATTCATGTTTCGTATGGTATCCAAGTCACTTTTATATAATAATAAGTGATTACCTGTATGCGGTCCGACGTGTGACTTCTCAAACTTGGTTACGTTACGCGTTTCAAGGCGTATGCCTCATCATCAGACGTTTAAAAACCAAAAACACACATATCACACAAAACTGCGTTTGTCAAAAAATAAAATTGCAGAAACAAGCATATTATGTGCACGTGATGTAGGGTGCGCACCCTACATCACGTGCACATAATATGCTTGTTTCTGCAATTTTATTTTTTGACAAACGCAGTTTTGTGTGATATGTGTGTTTTTGGTTTTTAAACGTCTGATGATGAGGCATACGCCTTGAAACGCGTAACGTAACCAAGTTTGAGAAGTCACACGTCGGACCGCATACAGGTAATCACTTATTATTAATCAACGGTAGTATCGAAGAACACTTTCGTAGACCAGTAATTTTGTCCAGAAATTTTAAAATACAAAATTTTGATATCAAAGCCTTTTTCCACTACATATTTTTGCCTGGTTTGGTTTTATTTTTTGTTATGTTTTCTGTTAAACGAAGTTCTTAAATTACAGAGAAGCTAAACTTAGCATATAATGTAAATGTATAGTATGATTCTGATATATTGCAACTCAAGGTTATGGTTATGATAAGATCGTATAAAATTCTGTTAGGCTGTCGAAACTGTCTAGGCCATATATTACTGTTTAATATAAGTGTGTGTTTAAAGATTGAAGTTTGGCATGATTATTGTTTTACAGAATTTAAATAAGGAGACATAAAATAATTTAAAAAAAATAAAAATAAATTGGTGAATGCTATTCAACTGTAAAGATAAGTTTTATCTAGTTGAAGGAATTATTTGTTTGTGCAAGTATTTGGCGTTGGAATAAGTGTAGATGCTAGAACCGACTGGGAAACAAATCTGAGGTTTAAGTTACTTGAGTATACGTACTCATTTACATATAATCGAAGAACAAATTTAAAACATATTTTCGTCTTGCTAAAAAGTTGCATTAAGACTTTAAGTCACACTTATGTTAAGTCTCTCTGTAATTCGGGCATCTGAATCATAGAAAACACGAACTGGAGGTAATGTTACTTATTACTTATTGGAACGTGTTACACGAAAGTAACAAGGAATAGGCCAGTGTTAGAGGTAACAGGCGGGAAAAAATTGGTGTGAGGAATAATCAAAGACTAAAGAACTCAATCAAATGGCGACACCTGACAAGACACAGCACATTGATAATTGCTATTACAGAGGATAATATAGAAAAAAGGAAAACAATGTTCAAAAATTTGTCGTAGCACTTCTATTTAAACTAAGAAAAATATAATATAATAATATGTTTACTTCACTTGAACACACTCGTAGAAAGCTATTCATTAAATCGAGTGACGATATACGTTCATGACTAATTTATCAAGCAAGATGATTGAAATCTTAGTTATAGGTTCAATAGAGACTCGTCAACCTCACTGTGCTAATAAAAATTAACGTCGGTGATCATGGTTAAGAACACTAATATTATACACGTAAGGCTAAAAAAAATAAGCATAAATATTATAGTTCTAAGCTTATATCTACATATTAAAGGTAAATAAGAGAAGAGTAGTCTAGGCAAACACAATTCGTCTAGATCAATGCTGAGAGTTGGCAGCTGAGTACGCTTACAAAAGATACACTCCAAAATTACTCTAGGGATATAACTGTCTCGTAAGTGGGATATAGATGGCACTGGGGCAGTAGGGAAACGACATTGTTTTAAATTGAGGGAAACGAAGCCGCGAGTGCATGGGGAGAACGGACCTGTTGTTAATGAGATCAGATTAAAAAGTAATGAGGGGCAGAAGGAAGGGTAATGAATGTGTTATGCCAACGTTTGTTCACGGCTATATAATCGAAAAGAAATGTGTTAACAATACTGTTTTGTTGCACCCAACAAAATATTTCGACACAAGAAATTCGTGATTTCTAGTATTACCACTAATTTTGTTGCCTCTCCTCTTTTCTTCTTACAAACACAAGAAGAAAAACAACAACTAACATCTATTAACACAGAGATTACACCTAGATATATTTTTTGGGTTAATGGTTTGGTACTGCTCTATAGCACTAATAAATGTGTACATGTTGCACCTATCTATGAAGCATTCATTATTTGTTCTGCTTTTACTATTTTTCTTTCTGCGTGACACTTACATTTACTGTTTTGTTAAATATTTTGTTAAAATGCAAAGACGTTCTGTACAGTAACATAAGGTCTGGAAACAAGAAAGCCTAATGAAGGAAACTTTAGACAAGTATTGCCCTTAAAATTTATAAGCCAAAGAATTTAAGGTTGTTTTACCCTAGAACTAAATGAAATGTTACTACAAAATATAACTAAGGCCTAGTATTATTGCCATATCTGTTACACATATTGTTGACGGTTTATAGAAATATTATAAATTGCAGGGACTGCTTGAGTGTGCCCCGCCTTTGGCGCCGCCCTTGTAAAGGCGATAGGCTGGTCCAAAAAGTAAAAAAAAAAATTTTGATATGTTGCTTTTTATAACTTTCATCGTTATATTTATACGCAATTTCTTAATTAAGCCGTATAATCATTTTTTCGAGTCAATTAATTTTAAAAGGTTACTTGTAGCTCAAATAGTCTATGATCAGTAATTTCGTATATTTAGGTCTATATCCATGAAACTGACACTACACACTATATAGAAATAAATGAAGTATAGTGTTTTTACTGGAGAGCGCCAAAAAACTCGGCTGAAATTTTATAATGCGCTACCCCTGACAGCATAGCAGCGATAGTGACAGTATACACTTTCTTTATATTAGTTACTGACCTAGAAGTGGATAACTTAGTGGAATAGTGTGAGTTTGTTTTCTGCTACTACCTAAAAAGGTAATCTGATTTACCTCTTACTGGGTACGCCGCAAAATTAGTGTATTAGCGAATGATCTTTTTCTTCTCTTCACCTCACAGAGTAGGCAGTTTGCCTGTTGCGTCTTCATAGAGTATCTCTCCATCTCACTCTTGGTCTTCCTACATCTCCTGTACTAGAGGTCTATATTGAAACGCAACCTTAGGTAGTCGTCCATCCTTCATTCTGTTCAGATGTCCCCCTAATTACTGGAGAGGATGAGTAACGCCATATGGTCTCATTTCTCGATGGAGGGAAATATCCAACCGCACCTCCTCGGGGTGGGGGATGGGCAACGCCTACGGGCGTCTAACGCGGCTCTGGAGACCGAGTGACAGCCGGTATAAACTGTCCCTCCTCTACTTGTCATTGCAAGTAGAGGTTAGGACACTCTCTTACCCTTAGGGTAAGAAATTGTCCCTAAAGGCGGATGGCCCATCATTTAGGCAACAGCATAGGATGGGGGGCCCGTGCCCGGGGTAACAAGGGTGAAGATTCTAACGATCAGAGATGAGCGGATGGAGCAACCTCACATGTGGGGATAGTACGTATGATGGCTAGACTTAAGCCATGAGACAGCAGTACTGTCACATCACCCTCTGAGAGGGGCTGGTAACTCTTCCAGAGTAATTAATTTCTGGAGTAACCCTCTTCACAGCAGAAAACCGGATGTATTAGCGAATGAATCTATACCTACTACACCTATTTACCTAATCATTTAGAACAGTTTTTTTAACTGTACGTCACACACACACACACACACACAGATTGTACGGAAAACACTATTGCATATGTTTGATTAGTATGTATGTGTCTTCATAACAAGCCGTACGATGGTAATAAGAAAACGTATGAAATCTGTAGCGTTGCATGTGGGACTCTGTATTTCAGCTCGATAGAAACGTTGTAACTAAGACGTATAAACAAGTCAATTTAAACGCAAATACGTAGTGCTATGCACGAAAATATCCGCAATTATCGTAAGTTTGACTTACGACAATCGAGTGTGCGTATGTGCACATGTTACGTAGACGCTAGCTGATAAAACATTATAGTTCTCTTGTTAATTGAGATTTTAAGGTAAGACTTAAACAAGAATGTAGCTTACATTATAACAAATAATTTTTCCTAATTAAATGTAGTCCTCACTGGGTGTGAAACTGTTTTTTTTTTGTATCTATGACTCATACTTGAAAAGTCATCAAATAACGTAAAATTACAACTAATGTCTCTGCAGTTCAATACAACTCTTGGCCAGAATAAACAGACATTTACATAATCAGATTGTAATTGCCTCACTTCAATTCAATGCGTGTAGAGAAGTAAGCAGTTTATCGACAAGAGCTTTAAAAATTAAGTCCGTATTTACTAAAGCTGGATACACGTGCAGTTAATGTGTGTTATTCAGACGTGATCCACGTGGTCCTCTCTACAAACGATAACTTTGGAGAAGACGACAGTCCGCAATGTCGCCGCATTGAACGCTACCGAACTCGGAGAGGTAATCTCTGACTTACTTAAATATTGTAAACAGTGGAGTTTTGACCGCAGTTAAAACTAAATTCTCTCCATGTTAGTGCAAGATTGTCCGCACAGGCTTATGGAAAGACTCTTGAAGCGCACTGGGTTTGGTATAAGTCCAAAACACAGCGGGCGAGAATAATTTCTACAGAATTGAACGCGTGAAACATGATAACAACATGAAAGCAACCTTGACAAACTACTACGTTCTTAAAAGGGTGTCGATGATAGTTCATCAGAAAACCGATTCCAGCTACGGACATCGTTCTTCAGTCTATGACAAAGAAAGTTCAAATATTAATACAGACGTTTATATAATAGACTTCAAAAGAACTATTAATAAATGAAAACTGTACAAAACAAATAATCAAAAGACGTTTAATTTTAGTTAAGTTGTGTCGGTCAACAGTTGTAAAGCAAGTCAGTAGTAAAACTTTTAAATTTCAAGCATTGTTCAAGTAATCAATTTTTAATAAACCATCATTCCATATATTTCTCCTGGCAATATTAATTCATCTGCGCGCGCACACACACACAGATAACATAGAAAAACTGGTACATAAATACAATTACACGCAAAGTGAGTTTAAGTATGTAAATGTGGGGACATACCAAAGTGACATAAGATTACAAGGTACTCAAGTAGGCCCCTACATACCTTTTTGCTTATTATATTGTTACGACGGCCTACTGATCATCGTATGGTACAGTGAAAAACAAAATACAAGACACTAATGAAGTCACTAAAAAACAGCTTTAATTATCACAATTAAACATTTTGTAATCAACAAGATAGTCTCTTACAACAAATCAAATAAAAACTGTTCCCACGCAATAATAATGTCAAAGAGTCTCGCACAATTATAAAACACGTAACACTTCGCCACAATACTTCGAAACGCACTGGAATAAATCGCCATTAAAACTGAAATAAGCCTCGTTGAAGTCTTGTATTTATACCCCGCTGAGATTCCAGAATATTCCGTAATGGACGTCTACTAGAAAACACTAGAGCGTAATTGATTGCAGCCTTGAAAACAGCGCGCGCGGACCGGTACAGTCTGGAAAAGTCTCGTTGCGGACGCGTGACAAGTGTCACGTAAGTGTCTTTCATCTCAAAATAGCAGCAATATGTACGCTCGAGCGCGCGCGCGCACACACACACATTACAGCCGGGCTCCGCTGGAATAGCCGAGAAACACGTAGCATGTTCTGTAATCTCGTAACAATATATTCTTTTTAATTTTAGGAATAAACCCCAAAATGTTACATAACTTTGACTTACTAACCTTATTAATTGCCGTATAAGTCAGTCAAAGAAACATTTTAACTTACATCATGCAGACATGGTTAAACACTTTAGATGAATAAAACATGTCCGGATAGTAAAAAAAGTCGATTTTAAAATATAAGCAAAGTTTTCCATCAGTCTTCCTCTATCCCGTAAAAGTTACAAAAATATTAAAAAGAAAACTGTGTCGGTCAACAACACATATAGCGTACTTATGTAAACTATCACTGATGACGTGCTGTAATTTATTTTTCTCTTATTCGCACTGACAAACCGTTTGCAGTTTACAGGAGAGAGCAGAAAATCGTAACGTAAGGTAAGGCAAGCTTTCAGGGACAAACTTTGTTAACATTTTTTTGTTTACCCCCGACGATCGTGTCACGTAATCACAGCAGCAGTGTTTGTTCTAAAGTTTGTAAAGCAAAATTCTGGAGTCGTTTTTGTTCGGTTTTATTTTCAGCGATCCTGAAAAAACGTTGGCTAACGTTTCTTGTCAAACGCTGATGAAATTTTAAGTAGCAAAACATAATACCAGTTTATTCGAGGCGTGTTAATGGTTTTCGTTTACTTATAGTAAACTATGATTTGAATCCTAAGTAGATGGAAATTAAAGCACTTAACTTACAAACGCAAGCGGAAAAACCACCCTATTCTTGTTTAAATATTTGTTTTTTGTACAATACAAGATAGTTTATCCATTGTCTTGGGCGATGTAATTTAAATATACATCATTATATATCAATATTTTGGAAGCAAATATTCTATTAGTTCATCGATAACAATAAATCTTAAATGTTAGGTAAGATATTGTCCTTTACATCATTACATATCACAACGATGAGGACATCTACAAAAAGTAAGCGAATTTCAGGTCTTAAACTGATTTGTGAAACTACAAAAATAACATTAGGAAGAAAAAAAGGATGAAAAATCAGACTGAATAGTGTAAGATTATGGCGGTTTCAACTTACTTAATTGAAGTCAAAATATAAATATTATTAAAAGAAAGGTAGGTTCTATAGTGCAGAACCGAATTTCTTGTGATACGCACAATGATCCAACAACATAATTAAAATGATGTCACAAGAATTAATAATAAATTTATAATAACATTACTAAGAATAAAGTAAATAACATTGGCATTAAAAATAATAAAATAGGCCAAATAATTAACAAAAGTTTAAATAAAAATTAATAATAATGAAATAGGAGAAGAAAAGGAAATGATATTTGCGTGGTCCATGGGCGGCCTGTTCGTGTAAGAAAAAGTACTAACAAATAATAACATTTAAAGTAAGTGTTTCGAGCAGGTACAATAGTTTCGTTTCCGACTCACAATCGGAACGGCTGTGCCGATGTCGTGGGATCGAATTACAGATATTTACTGCCCACCCTATCCCTGGGAATAAATGATACAGCGTATTTTTTCTGATCTTGGGCTACGTAAGTAACAAAGGCACTCTCTCTCTCACCCACACAGAACACACATACAAAACTCCCTCTCTACTGTCGGAATCGCTACAGCACGTGGTTGCTAGATGGCAGATTTCTTCCTTAGTGATAGTGGAACGTGAGTTATACCATGGCCAAGAGTCACAGGAAGGGATGCTTGAAGGAAGAAGAAGAAAGACGTTCTAAGAAACTATGTTTGAATGGATTGAACTAATAGATAGGATGAAAAAGAACACGCTACCACAACTAACTTTAAAACGTGAACTTATGGGGAAAAGATAGTAGAAATTCCACCTTAAACATGTACTGAAAATAGAGGCCGGAAGAGGCAATACAGCGAAAATGTGGAGTGTATAAGAGGAACATTCACGATACAAAGTAACGATAGTTGTATACAGTCAGTGTTTATGTTCAAGTAAAGAAAAAAAAGAGTTTGAAACTGAGTCAATTCTAAACTATCTCGTTCAGGGTTGTGTTGGTGGTGTTTTATTACTGTGGAAGTGAACAAAGCAGTGAGCCGGTTGTTGAATTATGAATGAAAGATACAGAGTTACAGTACACTATGTACACTGCGCTGTGTCGCGCCTGTATCCCGTCTCTTTCTATACATTATCTGATACGAGTGGCGTAGTTTTACGACTTTCAACATGTCTTGTGATAGTGATAAATTTACCGACCGTTAAAAAAAAGGGGCAATCCATAAATTTGTTTTATGACTCTACCAACCCTCCCAAATCTGTCTGACATTTTTCTCTCTACGATTTGTCATTATTGTAATTATAATTAGTATGTGTTATAGAGTGTGTATCTCTCGTAGTGTGTGTTTCCGCTGATTGCACAAACATCTTTATGTGAACATACTCTGACCGCAACATCAATATCCTTTTTTTTAGCGAACGTTATTGAGTTTGTTAATTAATATCCGAAACCTGGTGAATACAATAATACGGTTTGTTAATGTTGACGAAAGCGATAAAATTAAACATAAACTATTTTACTGTAGTCATTGTTAGATATAATTGTATTTATATGGACGTATTTTCAGTTTGTGAAAATTTTCTGGTCTTTTAAAATTTCTGATATGGTCAAGAATCTACAAACCAAAAGGCATAGAATTATTTAAGAATTAAACTGTCATATACACAATTTAAAAATGAATCTTCTTCTTCTGATAGTTCCTATCTGTTTCGGATATTGGATATCATACAGACTGTTTTAACTTTCTGTACTGCTGCACGGAATAAGTCAGTTGTATTCATGCCAAACCAGGTGCTTAAATTTCTCAGCCGTGAGATTCTCGGTCGCCCAACTCCTTTCTTTCAAGGTACTTTTACCTTTAGAATGGACTGCAATAAGTAAAATCTCTGTTCATTTCTCATGAGATGTCCCAGATACTGAAGCTTTCTTATCTTTACTGTGTTAACAACTTCCTTTTCTTTCTTCATCTTTCTAAGAACTTCAACATTCTCATTTCTTGGATGGTATTATGCATTTTCTGAACATAGGAATGATGATATTACTAGAGATATCTAAACGATCTTTAATATAGTGGTTTCTCGTTGCCTTCTACATCCTAATGTCGCTGAGTAGTAACTAGTTCATCCGCCTTCCGGGCCAATTTATCAACCCCAGGACAATGAGGTGCCCTACCGCTTACCAAATAAAAATGAATAATAACATTATTTTGTTAACACTGGAATCCAAAAAAAATTTAAAAATACACTTATTACATAATTTGATGACAACAAAACTGAAAAGCTGAACTGAAAAATAATAAAATTGCTTACATGACTCTTAGCACCCGGCGGTGCGCGGTAGGCTGTTCCAGTTGTTTGGAGATCATTCTGCGTGGCAGAGTTGCATAACGTTCTTCGCCATTCGAGATGCCCCTCCCAAATGTTACTCGACTAATTCGCCGTCATCCAGGCCAGTTATGTCACTACAATGGTAGGCGGCGAGATACAAAGACTGGATTAACTGTGCTGTTAAGTATTACTTGAAGAATCATCCCGTATGGAAAGAAAACCCGTTCCTAATAAGTTATGATACATATAGTGAGAAGAATATTGTCTAAACATCTTATTTTTGTACGGGATAATGTTATGAGAGATAGTGACACTAACATAATTACGTAAGGAATTTACATACAGAAAACTTCCTGGCAAAAGGTACGCACGCGTGGGCGCGTGTTTTACCTCTACATTGTAAATTTATTAAATCATCAAATTAAAATTATCTAATTTAATTTTGGGTAAAGTATCACTGATTAATTGTATATGATTGTTCATACTGCGCATAGGTGATGTTGATACCTAAACTCTATCACGAAAAGGGATAGTAGTTATCATATATATTTACAATATTTATATTAAAAAAATTAAAATAAATAAAAATAGTATAAAAAAATAATTATAATTATGTCTGTGTAAACATTGAGGTATAAAATGTCATACACATATGCCATAAGTGAAGGCGTCAAAACAAAAAAATCAAAGACGCACACAATTCAGGTATTGTCAATATAGTCAACTAAATTCAGATCAAATTATTGAAGACGATTTGTGGTAGTTGAAGCAGAAATTGCCATATAGGTAAATATTCGGGTGTTCTTCTTTATCTCCGTAGTAAGTACTAGGCATGAGCGAAGCTTGTACTAATCTCTTAAAAGCGGTCGATCACGTTTCTCCTTCCCAGGTACCAGCGATACTGGCAGATCATAATGGATTAATAAATTATTGAAACATACTTTGTTAATGTTTACTAAAAAAATCCTAACGTTTATACAAAAGCATAAAATGATGTGAAATCAAGCGGCGAAAGAAACCTAATACTTGACGTAAACCTAACGGGCAGGGAAGTCAAATAACAAAGTCTTTCTGTACGTTAACGATATGAAAGCAGACACAGAAATATATAGTTTATATTTTATGAGGGGATGGGCAAACATAAATGTCCGAATATCTGAACGTATAAACATTAGTGAGACAACATTGTGACTTTATAATGTTCAAATAATAGCAACAAAAATTATGTAAAGAACAATACAAACGATTAAATTTATTAAATATTGTTACAAAAATAATAATTACTTTCGAAAAATTACGAGTGCACTAGTTTATGCGTGCGCTATGGTAATGCCCATTTCTTAATAATGTTTATGAAAGTTAGGAAAAAACTGTAGCGATGAGAAAGCCGGAACTACTGTAGTAAAGTAGTAATGAATTATTAATACAGCAGCTGGTTGCCTTCACTAGTAGATTCTACCACTCCTCCTGTCCCATTTGTGCAAACACACGGTACTCCTTGCATTATGCACACATTAATTCAAGCCAGGAAATCATTTTTTCTTTTCATTTATGTTCGCGCTTTTTTTAACTTTTACTGCCACTTTAAAACACAAAAAATGGAAAAATTAATTTTTTGTAATAGGCAAATTTATAGACAATTTTAATATTATCAGCCTAAAAACGTCATACAAGAACTGTTTAAATTTAACAACTATCCTGTATAAATAACGATACGTTAATAAAAAGTACTCTCTCTCTCTCTCACACACACACACACACACACACACACACACACACACACACACACACACACACACACACACACACACACACACACACACACACACACACACACACACACACACACACACACACACACACACACACACACACACACACACACACACACACACACACACACACACAAGTTGCAGAATATTGGTTGTATGATTTAAAGTCTGTCAACAGAACTACATGCTTCGCTCAGTATCCGAGATTACGGGAATGGGAAGTGTAGATCCAATTCCTACTGCGAAGACATTCCAACCACTTCATTATGAGACTAATCAGTTTTAAGCTTTTAAATACATGAGATACCTTGATAATTTTTAAAAGTTTATGTCAAATCGGTGGTAATTAAAGATTGATCTTAAATTTGTGGTTCTATCAGCTATAGACTATAGTCTAAGTTTTAATATTTAAGTAACATTAATTTTTAGATTCCCAACTTTATTTTAGACTAGCAGTATATAGCCATTTAACAGATATGATACATTTCTAAAATTTTATATTTTTCAAGTTATGAAACGTAGTTGAACTGATCTGTCTAAGCTATGATATTTAATTTGAAAATAATGTTTTCATTTTCTACAATTTAACAATCTGGTTTTAGCTGAGATGAGGTATAGCTATGCACATAGGCTTATATGAAGAACTTCACCGAAGAACTGGCCAAAAAGCACCAAAGTTTTTAATTAATACTGTATATGGAACGCTTGTGTCGACATTCAACTAGTTAAACATTTACTACTGAAATGAAACGTTTAGCTCCATGCTACTTAAAGCCACTGAAAATTTCCAAACTATATATTTTCTACATTTTAACAAGTTGTTTAAGAAAATTATAAAATATTTGATACGATCTATTATTATATGAAATATTAACGTTTGAAGTTCCTCGGAATTGTATCATCATCATAAAAATATTTGTAGGAAAATTTTAGTATTACTATAGACAAAAATTTGCATTATATGCTGTTAAAGTTAGTAAATATATTCGGGAAAATTATAAAACGTTGTAAGTTTAAATTACCCTATTCTTTGCACCGCGTAAGAATGAGAACACGTTTCGAAACTGCTAGTCTTGGATACAAAGACAATTATGTCAGAGGAAAGCTAACGATCGTGTAGTTGTAGCAAAAGAACAAAACTGCGAGTAACACAAGGGAGGCGGCAAGGTCGCTGGAATAAATTAGAAAAATCCTCTTCAGTCGAGCTATGTGTAAAATACCGCTCCTACGTACCGCACACGAACGGTAATTACGGTCCGATCGATTCTCCACTACAAGTCGTTTCCCACTTTTCCTTTATTCCAGGCTTCGTCCTTTGTTATGTGGCTGTGCTTCGCTTTAAATTTTTATGTTCTCTTCTGTGTTTATTGAACAAACCAACGGCAATCTACATTTGATTCTGAAACAGATCAAAACTCTACCGCTTAATCGAGTCTTCAAAGATAATTAAAAGTCATTGCCATTTCATTTTGTTACTTGCTAGCCTCTCTTTAGACGTTTTGTTAGAAATATACATTTTTAAAATAACAAATTAAATATTGTAATGTTTTGTCTTCTGTTACACTGTATAAAATATAACGGTTGATAAAAACAATAAAATAGAAAAACAACAAAAAATATCTCATTTATTATTAAAAATTAAAGCTATCAAAGTTTACTAAAGAATAAAAATAGACAAACAAAAAATTGTAAGTATTTTAAAATTCTAAACAAAATAATATTTGTTTCGTCTAGCTGTTAAAGTAAAGCTTTGTTTATTGAAAAATTAAAAAAAATTTGAAAGTGAAGATTGAAGATTCTTCTGTAAAGACATGTGTCATTAGACAAAAAGAGCGACATTTTTTCCAGAGATTGGAGTGTGACATAATAACTGTATGTTGAAAATAGTTTTACACGGCACAGCACAAAAGAAAAAGGTATAGAAAAAAACGATTAAATTAAGAATTAAAAATGTTTTTTAATCGCTTATAACTGATTTCACAGGTGAAATTAATACATTTGCATTACAACTGAAAATTACTACAATTTTATCCGAAAGTGAAAAAAGTCCCAAGCAAAGGAGAAGGCAAAGACATACCAAGTGAGTAAAGAAAAGAGTAATACATAAAAGAAAACAATGATAGAAAATAAAAATATATAAATATTTATATAAATGACCTCGTATTTTCTATAATAATGAGTACGCCTAATTCCATAAATAAGAATAGTGTTCTAAATTTCTACCATTTTACACGGCAAAACAAAATTATGGTAAAATAAAATCCTAATTTTTAAAGATAAAGGAAGTAACACTGCGACTTCCTGCGACAAACAATAGTTGTCATGGAGTCGTGGTTGAGCGTAAGAAAAAAGACGTTGGATACGAGTAAGAATTAATTCAATGGGTTTTCACTGCGGTATTGTTTCACCATCCGAGTTTTATGAAAATGAGAAATTTTTCTTCTGGTCTGTAAATAATTTTTATCAGTTTTATTTGTATATTACCTCGAGAACTTGTCTAGTAACTTCTAATGGCTATAGTTTAGTTTGTATGTACAAATGCGTTTTTGCTTTTTAATATTGTATTAATTACTATTGTAATAAAATAACGATAGTATGTTTTGAAAAACAACTAAATTTCAAAACATTGCTTATGAAACTCGAACAATTCTTGTCGTAATGTCCATAAAATTTGTATGTTAATAGAGTCGTGTTACTTTTAAATAAATATATATTTCAGCGTTCGTGTGGTTTCTTTAAAGCGTGAATAGAGAAAAATTCATGTTTCTGAGTGTAAAATATAAACTAAGTATTTTTTAAAACAGTTTAATAGTTACTTTTTTAAATAGATTTTACAATAAAATTTCATATCCCTACAGAAAGATTATTTAAATGAAAATACAATAAATTCTAGTAAATATAAATTTACGTCCCATTATGTGCCTGTGTATGTGTATTACTTATATTGTAACGAGTATGGTATCGAACCGCTTACAACAGATGAGAACATTCTCCACACTCCCCTTCCAGTCTGGCAGGTGCTGCCTCATTCAAGTAGGTGTTCTAGTGTGTTCAAGAACACTTGAGATACGCATTAAGCCGGCGTGCAGTAAGGAGGGAGAGCTGTACTGGACCTCTGTGCGCGACCTATATGAAGCTATAGCCGCCGGGTTGTCAATCAGTTACGTGAGCGATTTTCGTTAGCACGGATCGGGTGTTTGTCGAAGTGAAAAATTATTGTGTTAATAATTCTGTGGAACTCTATTAATTGACATTGTTATTGCGTGTGAACAAATCTAACTAGAATTATTGTACGAGTTGATTATAACCTGTTATTTGTGATAATTAAAGCTGGATATTAGTGACTTGACTGATGTCTTGTATTTTGTTTTCCACTGTACCATACGACGATCAAGGAGACAGTCGTAACAATATGTATTTGTATGTATCCATACAACTGTGTGCCTGTCTAATCTGTAACCAATATAACTAACTAAAAAAATCTTATTAAATTATAACCAGTACTTTAAAGAATAAATTAATGACAAAAATGAATTCAATGGATGACAACCGATCTGGAGATAATTAATGTTCTGTAGTTAATAGCCAAACTCTTCAAATAACCAGAGCTTATTGTGTAGGCACAAGCTGCAAAAAATGACTTGTCTTTTTAGAGTGAGTCAATATTAAAAGACAATCCCTCCTATCTGTCCTCTTAAAATTGCACGCTGTCTACCGTGAAACGAGAAATTATGAAAAATTATCCGTAGTAGGCTTTATACGTTTTAGCAATCCACACGGGGTAAGAAAGCTGTTAAAACTGATTGAAATTTGAATACGGAATTTTCAAGGATTAAAAGTTAAAAAGTTAGTTACTATAGACAAAACTTATGCTGTCTCAGATAAGTATTTATTTAGTAATAATACTGCTAAAAATAAGAATATAATAAAAACTGAAAATCAGTACTATGTGTTTATTTAATTATAGTTCCTCATCAGTACTTTTGGCAAAGTAACTTCCCCATGTCTACCTACCTAAATAAACATGACATTACCGTCATTAGTGTTGACTTGCTTGTTGAACCTGCTAAATTCTTATTCAGGTATTTAACTACATAGATTAACTGGAGGCAATTGCATACTATTTGTGTATGTGTGTGTGTGTGTTGCAACAATTTAAATTATAAAAGACATGTTTGGAATGGTATCCAAGTCACTTATTGACAAAATCTGTATAATATTTACCTTATTCCGTCGTGTGACTTCGTTTTGCGTGTTTTACTTTACGCGTTTCGAGACATGTGTCCCGTCATCAGAAAATAAAATAAAAATTCACTCTTACGACGTCGTTATACATTAAAATACAAATATTTAAAAACGATTACACGATTACACACATGTCCGCTTTACTTGAGTGCGCACTCGAGTCGGACCGATCGGACATTGATTATCAGCAGCTACCGCGTAGACAGGTTTATTGCGGTATCGTAGAGCGGGTTTGATTTAAAATTTAAATGGTCGTTTAACACGAAGTCACGACTGTGTACGTCATTGTAGGCCCTATATATCTCAAATTCTTCCAAGGCGTTCATGTAAGTGCCTTTATTACAAAAATGCATGGGTTTCAAGTTGGAAACAAAGCTTGTATATTTATGATTTTCGTCTATCAAGTGACGTGCATAGTTGGAATTTATATTTGATGATGTTGTCTGACCCTTCAGATTGTGCTTAGGTATATGTTCAATAAAACGTTTTTGGAAACCTTGTCCCGTCTGGCCGATATAGAAGCATTCACAATCGTCGCACGATAATTTGTACACCCCCGTTTTCTTTTCTAAAGGGATAGTTATTTTATTGCGGAGTGTGTTCAAAAGATTATTGTTAGTTTTAAATGTTACGGTACTATTATGATTATTTAACACACTAGTTAAAATTTTTGGCATTATATGGGTATATGTCGTTGAAATAAAAATGGTTTTAGTGTCCATTTCTATGCGAGGTTTAGATAGCTTATGCTTTTGTTTCCTAAGGAGGTTATCAATCAAGGAACTATTGTAGCCATTGGCTTGAGCTATGTATTTTATTGTGTTAAGTTCATCATTAATATCCTCGTCGTCAAGAGGTACTGTTAAAAGTCTGTGTATAAAGTAATTAAAGGCTGCCATTTTTTGCGAAAAGGGGTGATGTGAGTCGACAGGTATGGTTACATCGGTGGTGGTTGGTTTCCTATATATATTGAATTTCAGTTTATCAAAGTGTTTAGTGACTGTTAAGTCCAAAAGTTTAATTTATTATTTGTTTCAGTCTCAAGAGTGAACTGAATGTTTTCACTTATATTATTCATAAAGTTTTTAAAATTTTCGATCTGTCGTAGAGTACCTTTATATATTATAAATGTGTCATCAACATAACGTGCATAAAATATGATGTTATGTTTGTGAATGTTGTTAAAAAGCATAAATGTGTTTTCATAGAAATTCAAATAAATGTCAGCAAGCAAACCAGACAGCGGCGAGCCCATCTGTACCGTTACAGAGTTATTAGTACCGTAACATTATTATAAATTGGCCTCCTTTGACATTATCAACTTGTATACTAACATACCAGTTAGGGAAACGCTGCAGATTCAAAGGAATAACTTGTTTGAAAGTAACAAATTAAACGCCCAGATGATAGAAGAGCTAATGAGCCTACTTGCAGTCATTTTGGGTCAAAATTATTTTACTTTCGATGACCAATTTTACGGTCAAAGTGATGCCTTGGCAATGGGCTCGCCGCTGTCTGGTTTGCTTGCTGACATTTATTTGAATTTCTATGAAAACACATTTATGCTTTCTAATAACTTGTGTGAACGAAAAGTGTGTCGAAAATTAATAGAAACAATGTAGTTTTTAGACCAGCTGATTTAAGTTTTCTGATCTGTTTTGATGTCATATGAGCTGTATCAAACTGTACATGTTTACTGCTTTAGTGTATGTGTACGTAAGACATGGGGTACGGGGTCACGTAACCAATGAAAATATACAGGCGTAAAATGCGCAAAGGTGCAGCCTGGGAACCAATTATGTCATTTTGTAAGGCTTATAGACACGTTTCCGTAATATATTGTGTATTAGCCAACTTAGTAATGGGTTGTTTTATAGCTGCTTGGTTAGAGAAATATGTATAAGTAATTATTAACATACAGTAATGCTACAGAAAATCTCAGATTGGTGCGACTAGTTTCGTAAATAATTGCGGTTATTTGTGTGCCATTCGGGTAATTAATGCGAAATTTTTGAAAAGTGAATTCGATTATGTTCTGAAAAAATTAGATATGTCTAGAATGAGGTAAACCACTTTTAGCAGGTCTGAAACGCCAAGGGTACCGGTATATAAGGAGAGACAAAGTGGCGTCCCGCCCGCCTTCTCTTACACAGACGACATAAATCGTCAGGCTTTACTGCTCATACGACTATTGCTATCAGTTTACCACTTTACTGTATTGCATTGATGCTGGAAAATTGTTGCTACAAACTTTCTCCGGACCATCGAGATCAGCATGGACAGCACGTGACACATACACACACGCACGCACCTGGTAGAAAGGAATCAGGAGTATCTCAGGTCACCGTGAACTGATTTGGCTCGTTTTTAACTTAGCGCTCCTTGTATATTCAGTTTGTACTTAAAACATAGAGAAAGCTCTGACGTCCCTCGAACAGCTTTTCGTACTAATTTCTTTACACCGACAATGGCTCCCATAAAATTTTCGTCAAAAGCAAATTCCTAATATTAAAATTTGTTTACAACTTTCCATTAGTTTAGGATAAATGACTATACAGCAGCACACTTGTCGCTCAGTGTACTGCCTTTTTTGTTTCCTAGTCAGTAACACGTCTGTTTTGAGCCTCCTGGTGGTCTAGTGGCTAACGCGGGCGCTTGATGCGCTCGTGGTCCCGGGTTCAATTCCCGGCGGAGGCTCCGTACGGCGTGCACTCAGCGTCGTGAGGCCGAACTGATAGGCGCTGAGATACCATCCTGGCTTTGAATACCGCAACTAGCGGCTGGTGGCGCGTTGTACTAGCCATGCAACCGTCACATTGAACACAACAGCCGCGCGGTACGCCTTGGTCCTTTCAGGGACTGTTGAGCAGAGGTTTGACTTTTTGACTAACACGTCTGTTTGGCCGTTCAATGTGGTTATACTATTTCCTTCTATCCAGATAGCATCGTTTATCCAAAACAAGGGAAAATTAAAATTAATTTAATATGATAGATTCCTTTTAATTTTGTTTACTTTATTTCAGTTTTTGTAACAGTTATCTTTACGTGTGTCTCTTTAATATTACTGCAGGCCTGCTACATATTTGCCGGATAAACTACACCATTCAGTGTTCCTTGCATCGTAGTTTGGAGTTATTTTCTTCATCGTCATCCAACGATGCTTCTCTATTGTTTTATTTACTGCGTCTTCACATAAAAGTCATCACTTCTTTACTCTTATGACTGACAGTTCCATACTTCCACACTTTGGGACCACCTTTCGTTCTATATGTCATACTATTCTACCAATACATGAATACGTCCCATGCCTCTATTATATCAATAAAAACAACGTATCTAGCTTTATTGTCTTTATTTCTTACTTTTTGCCATCTTGTAATCCCACAGTCTCGTCTCTACTAATCCGTCTCCATTGCTTTAAGTTCATTTGTTGTAAAAGTGACTTTCTTTCAGTTGTATTTGAAATCTTCCGCAGTTCTGCCGCAATGTTTCCTTCTATAATCTTAGAAAGGCGTGTGTGCGGTTTATTTTGTATATGTACAATTATAGCGTAGTTTAATTGCCTCCGTTCTCTTCTAACTCCACAGAAATTTAAAGTTTTAAAACATTTATATTTTCACATATGTTTACGCGCCTCAACACCCACAGACAAAACGTACATCACACACACACACACACACACACACGATGGTATTTCATGGTTGCGCAATGTAACAAATATTACGTTGAGAAACGCAATAAAAAACCGGCTACAAAAAGTTGAGTAACAACTACGAGGAAGCACACTTCCCACTCACGGTCTCACTTTACGGTAGCACAGAGATTCACAGGAGTCTAAAATACTCCAGAGAGTAGCACTAGAGTGTTCTAGTTACGTACATGTGCGTCCCCGTTGATTCATTCAGTGGAGACAGAATGTTAAAGCTACTAACGACGTGGTTGTTACTTCTTTGTTATCCCCCAGCCCTCACACCGTTGGCAGATACTGCTGCGATTCATTGGTCTCTTTGGTACATTTGTTTAATTAGTGCGCTGCACTTGTGTACTTACAACCTTATCTAATTGTACCGACCTACATATATTTTATTACTACCTTGTGTATCCTATTCCTGTAAAACTGTGTGTGTAAGTAGGTACATACCACGCGCAGGCGCGCACATACACACATACTAAACTGAAATAACACCATTTGCATTTAGTGTAGTATACTTCCTATCTCTCATTTTTCCTTGATGAATCCTTTAAGAAATAGTGTACCTACAATGAGTCTCCTCAAGTTGAAACGAACTATAAATAATGTAAGAGACTATAAATGAGAAAACAATCAGTCCCTAAGCTTTCAAATGCTTTTTTAAAATTAAGTGCTTGCTATACATTTTACAGTCAGCGATTTTCTGTACTAAATTTATTAAAAAAAAATTACTCTATAGAAAGGAGAAAACACTTTGTACAGATTAAAAACATTTCTTTCATGAAAAAAATTCTAAGCTTTTGCTTTCATAAAAACGTCACTCCCCCCCCCCACGTTAGAATCTGTTCAATTTAGAATGACGTAATATTGAAACAAACGTAAAAGTTAAGACAGAGAGCAGTGGGGGATGGGTGGAAGTTGGCTGACTGTGTGACAGAGAGTTTGTGTGCGTGCTCGACAGCGGAGAACGAACAGCACAATGAAAACAGAACTGGAGCAAATTTAATTGAAAATCTTTATTTAATTCTTATCGCAGTTTGTTTCCGAACCTAAATTGTACATTTCTCCATTTTATTCCCAAGAAGAACAATTGTGTGGATTTTATCGCATTTTATTAGAAAGTTAGTGTGAGTGAATCGCTTTTGTCTGTGCATGTGACTATCTTTTAAAATATTTTAATCATATAACCTAAATTAAGGTACAGGTAGAATATCAATACACAGTTATCCTTATAAAACAATAGCAATCTATTTATCGTACGACAATAACTTTTATCCCTCGAAACTCTTAAGAGCAAATATTATATTATTTGAGATATGTAAAAATTTCTTTCATTTAATGTGACTTGAAACATTTAAATATTTTTATATACTTTTTAAAATATTTGAAATATTTGTCAAACCATGTCTAAACTACTGCTACTCCACGGCGCTACAGCTCATGAAGAGCCCTGGACTCCAGAACTACGTGCCTCTACTCCTCTCTATCCTGTCCGATTCTTCGCCATCTACTAACCCCCCCCCCCAGTCTTCTCATATCTTCATTCTCTAATAAATCGTCTAAAGGTCATTAAATATACTCAGCGAATCCGTTAACCGTGGACTGATAGTTACGTTTTTTTCTGAGCCATGACAAGGATTAAGGTAAACTTCTATTCTTGATGAAGTAGACCAAGGTTCTGTAAAACCAATGATTCTGAGAAAAAGTGCACGCTGATAAAGTCCAACGCATCCTCGTACTGATCACTGGTGCTGACCAGTGGAACTAGCTGAAGGTTAAGCTAATCTGTTAGAACTAGGCTAATGCCGCTGTGTCCAATACAGTGTTACGTGTCGATCAAGATGTGTGATAATACCAAACTGTGTTTACCTTAATCCTTCGATCAAGTGTCGACAGTGAGACGTTGGGTTATTATATGGTGCGGTACGGATGTGGTTATTATAATACGGTGATTTATTAAATTTTGTGGATTTTTAGAACACCTGTTTACTTCAACACAAGAGTTCACACGCACTCGTCAATTGAAGAGATATGTTGAAAAACAAAAAATGTTTCCTTGAAATTTGTATTGCCATTACATAAATTGTAGTATATACTTATAACTAAAAATTAATAAAAAAACGCAAAGAAATTTTTAACTTGTAATATATATTAGACAATTTTAAACCACTTCAAATAAACCATATTGCATAAAATTACCTTATTGAATTTGAGTTTATTAAAATTTTGTTAAAAAGAAACAGAGTAATAATTTTTGTTTAAAAATGAGAGAAAGGACAGCTTAAAAAAAGACACTCTGTCCATGGCGTTATTACTGTTGAAACATGCACGTTACGGATGGAAGGCCAATGCATGGTTTAAAGACTATCTCGACCTGATACTGGCCAAGTCAGTAGAACTTGTTTTCCTTTAAATTACATCAGTAATCCTTTAAATTACGCTAAACTTTAGGTGATTCATTTTGATCAATGAATTTCAGCTGAGCAGTTTCACGGGATTATGCGTTAATCGCCTTGTAATAAAGGAAACAAGACAAGTAACTGACTTGTAATATTATGGTACGGATACTGTAGTACTATTCTAAATAAATATAATACAGTATTAGTTTAAACTTTTATACAAATAGAATTAAAATTACTATAGTTTATATACGTTTATGGTAGAACTAAAACCTAACTGTTGAATTCGCGTATTTAATTATTAATTTGTGTATTTACAGGGGTTTTATATATTTTTATATACTTTCATTTACGAATTCTCCACATAACTAAATAGAAATTCTTCAAACTGCAATTTTCGTTGTTCGATGTTTGGATAACGCAAAGTTTTACTATGGTCTCGTCATCTTTGAAATAACCCAGCTTCACAGTAACTAAAATTAAATAATTTGTAAAAGCTCCTTATCTCACACTGTCCTAACAGGCGACTCATGTTCTTCTATTACCATTATATTCACTTATTATGTGTACATTCTCATTCCAATAAAATATATGTAATAGGGACGTGCGCACACACGTATGTGTGTGTGTGATTCTGATTCTCGTGCTTAATGCGATTTTCTTAAAAAGTTTATTGATAAGCTATAACAGCATACCCGTTATCCCACTAAGGTTCTACAATTTTACGCTCCTGATGCTACACAGTCGTAGCTTCATATACGATACGTAGATGTTTTGGCCAAAAGGAGTATGCTAAATGCTCTGATGCACTAAATCTGTTGTAATGATTATAATCTGTACTAATTAATTTTAGAAGAAAAGGAATAACACACGATCACCAATCCAAAATCAGCGTGAAACATATTTCACCTGTTTAGTGTGTCCATATTTGTAAATTTTTACTAATTTAATGTATTCCAATGAAATGTGTTTAACAGCATGGTTATTTTTTAAAATCAAGTAAGAATATATTTACCGTGTACCAAATGAACTTAAATTAATTAGTAAAATTTATATTCAGGGTTGTTCAAGACTACAGGTTTAAGAAAACAATGGGGTTATTCATAGGAATAAATGTAGGATGACGACTTTCAGAGGGCCACATGATTTATTAACACTGGGTCTTTCGATAAACAAATATGTAAGCTCTAATTCACAGTGTTGTATAAACGGGTAAATCTATATATAACAATATGTCTTTCTCTACATTTATTTACTAGAACTACAATGTGAAATAGTAGTCTATATACATATTTATGATGATTCACATGTTACATTAATTTATGTTATATTTGGTCAAAATGCAATTACTGTTTAAAAGCTAAAGGCAAATATGCATAATTTCATTGTTTATTAAAATTAATTGTTAAAATCAAATAACATGTCCAAGAGAAATTGTTTAAAATTTAAGTTATTCCTGAATAGTAGTCGGAATATTTTTTAGCCCGCTTTAAAGTTTACAATAATGAATATTCGGTTATGATTATAAACGCTTTTGACGAGGAGCGAATCCCTGCAGAGCATTTAAACAAAACAAATTCACGTGTCGCCTGTATAATATCCACCGTCGCCCGGGCTCTGTTGCCGGTGTCGACCCGGGTTTATCGACTATGTTATCCAACCTAATGCACCTGACAATTCAATATAATTAAAGTACAGTTTATTTGATGAAACACGACATATTTCATGCTCATGATAATGGAAAACATAGTTCGAAATTTTTTTTGATTTTATAAAGTTATTTATACTGTGTGTTGGCATTTTACAAGTTCTGTCGGCTGTAAAAATCTGTCACCTTTATGAGATTTAATAAGCATACATTTTGTTTATTATTAGGCTCACAACAATTTGTTTTGAGTACTAGTGCATTCAGAAGATCAAAAAAGCAATATTGTGTAGCAAAATAGCAATGTAATTTGATAATATGTAACTAACGAAGACATTTTTTGCCTCCCCCTTCAAGTACATCATCTGTTCTGGTCAGTAAGTTCCAACTATCTTTCCTTCAGTATGACTTGACACGGTAAAAGAAAGAAATAATTTATTTTTACTGTTAGGCACAATTCATGCCTACATAAACATTTCTTTAAACGTATTAAATAGTGTACATAATGTTATACTTATACATCGAATACATTGAAAAGATAAAATTTTGCGTAGGCCTATAGTTATCTACATAAGGTGAAGAGAGTTTTTTTTTAATGCAACGGTATGTTTTAGTATAAGTTCTTGGATTTCGTTGTCCATACGATAATCCGCCGAAAAATACGATATTGCCCTCACAGAAACAGCGTCGCTGAATACCCATCAGGACTTCTTCAGTCTCTTACCCCAAGCCAGCTACCATGTTAAGAACCACTCAGCACCTAAACATGCATCCACAGATTTAGAACTAAAGCAATCAGCTTTGCAAACCATTCACGAAGATTATCCATAGCAAGAGTGGATCCATATCTACACTGACGGCTCATCAATTCCAGGCAGTGGAAAAACAGAAGCTGGGTACTATAGCCGTCTTTTCCAAGGATACTTAGCCGTGGGCAGCCCCCATAGTAACTACGATGGGGAAATCGAAGCAGTTCACGCTGCCGTTGATGAACTGGAAAAAATCACTCCCCCTTCAAAAGCCGTGCTCCTAGTCGACTCGCTGGCCACAATACGCAGTCTATCACGCAACTCTCAAACCGACTGCCAAAGGACTGTCGACTGTAGAAGGAAACTGGAGACCCTGGAGAGCCGAGGGTGGATCCTAAATCTCCAATGGATACCCAGTCATGTCAACATCTGGGGCAACGAGAAGGCCGATAAACTGGCCAAGCAAAGCACAACCCTACCCCAGCCTACCCGCCCGCAATCCCTACAATCTTCCAAGGCTCAAATAAACTCCGCCGTCAGCATATGGAATAAGCAAAGACTCTCTGAGGCGGCCGCCGGCAAAAAATGGGAAAGCCTCGTCACCGACGGTCCAATCAACCCCAACCTCCCTCGTGCAGTGTGTGTAGCCAACTTACGACTAAAAACCGGACACGACTATCTCGCTTCACATCTGCACCGCCTCCGCGCGCTGCCAACCCCTGAGTGCCAGCTGTGCGGCCACGCGACGATGGACGCCGACCATCTGAGAGACTGCCCGGCCTTAGACCATACCCCGCCCAACGAGGACACCGAGAACACCGAAGCCCGACGCTACTGGTCAGCGCGTCGCCTAATGGCTCAACAGCCAAGGGTGGGCGTTGGCTATTAAGTAAGTAGTTTTTTTTTTTAATGCAACGGTATGTTTTAGTATAAATTCTTGGATTTAGTTGTCCATGACGTGTCCGTTACTTAACTAAATACAACTATTACATTAACGACTCGGAACACAAAGTTTTTTATGAGTAAAAACATAAGGTTGTAAGGTAAAACTTTATGTTTTTACTCATAAAAACTTTGTGTTCCGAGTCGTTAATGTAACAGTTGTATTTAGTTTTAGTATAAAGTAAGATACAAAAACTAAAGTTTTACATTACAACCTTATGTTTTTACTCATAAAAACTTTGTGTTCCGAGTCGTTAATGTAACAGTTGTATTTAGTTTTAGTATAAAGTAAGATATACTGCTACTTTATTAAATGTTTATTACTTATATAACGAATACTACTAAACGTTTATCAGTGTCAATAAACGTTTAAAAATAAATGTTAATAAATAAACCTAATTTTATTTATTTCGTTGGCGGTGAATAACGTTTGTGCGTAGAATTTCACAGAACACTCTGTAGAAGAGTATTCGCTGAAAACGTCGTATTATACAATTGTGTTTGCGTTTCATAAAACGCGATCTCAGTTAATCCAGATTTATATCGTCTCCGTGACCTTTAGCGATGCGTCTTATTTAAGTTAAGCTTATTTTTTCAATCTGATTTATGTAACTTATTGTTTACAGTTTCCAAATTTATTTTTTACCTCTCAAATTTCGTTCTCTTTCATTTTGTCTAATTGCGCAAAAATTTGATTTATAGTAAATTATGATTGTGTTTTATCTTATCTTATTCTTGAGTTTACAACCTATATTTTATCCGTACGATTCTTTGTAGCTGTATATTTCTTAAGTCGTCGGTTAGTTCTTGTGAACGCTTACAAAAATTATTGAAGGTGAACGCATTTTAAACGTTGTGCAGTAGTAAAATAATGGGGTTTTCGTTGAATGCCTAGTAACGATTTTCGTTACTTCTTAAGTAATTTTTTTTTCTTGTCAAGATGCCTGGTGAAAAAGTACATATTTTATAAAATTAATTTTATAAAATATTTTATAAAGTACATATAAAATTAAAAGTTTTATATTGAATTTTTGTATAGTGAAAAAAACATTCCCGCATTACTGTTTATTGCTTGAAAATTACATACGTGTATCTACAGTTTTAAATACTCTGATAATACTATTACTGATAAACGGTGACAAAACATTTGTGTTACTAAGTTGTCTATCCAGCGCCGTTGTATTTTTTCTTGTTCGCGTTTTATATAATCTTGTATTCACATTGGAATAAGCCTGAATTTGCAGTTTTTTTTAAGAAAGTATAACTTTTTGAAAATGTAAAAATTCATAGAAATGCATTCGTTTGACACTAACGCTATGGGAATTTAGTTTCTATTAATTTAATGATAGTCTATATTAACAACTTCAAAACGTGCATGCGTTTACATACTCGCATAGATGCAGAAAAGGAAGAAAGCGTTTGGCAATTCATTGATATTTGGTACAGTGAGTGCAATCATAAAATCACTGAGGTGCTATCAACTTACTATTTTAAGTGCAATTAATTACACAGACGCTGCATAAAAATTGAATCACGCTTACATGTACGTAAACACGCATGTACACACGCGCGGCACACACAGACAACTTTATAAACATTGATACATAAAAATAATACTAACAAGCAACATTCGATAATGTGGATGATTTTCAGTCTTGGAATAGATATATACTGCATGAATAACGAAACACTGGCTCTAATATAGCTAAACTATTGTCGTTTTACAGGCAGTTCTTATTCTAGAATAAGTGTGAAATAATGTACCAAAAACATTGTGAGTTTTTTTAAAGACGAATACATTATTGTGAAGTTTCAAATGGAGCGTAACGAGGGTAATGAATTAGGTGTGCAGGAAATTTATTGCTTTTTAACACCTACCGAGACGGAAGAGCGTTAATTATAATAACAAAGGCTAATATTCTTATCAACGGATTATTATCAGTAGCGAACAGCGTCAACTCTTTTATTACAAGTGATTAATTATACAAGCTTGTTTAATAACGGACGTGAAAGAACTACAGTAGAGGTATTTTTTGTTTACGTTTTATGATGTTGTTTAAATCAAACAACAAACTAATTTCACAAATATATTTGCTAGTTATTTTTCTCAACATATTACTAGAAACACAACAACGACGATAATAGAAAAATACAAATTTATGATATTTTTATTTCAACGGCTAGTAGTGTGTCATAAGGGGTGGCAAACCACAAGTAGTATGCCGTGATAAAATTTATCTTACAACCCGCCTATTAAGCCATTAATTTTTGTTGATTTTTCTACGTTTTAACTTAGATAAACGTAATTTTTACCAGTTATTTTAAAGCAGCAAAATGCAAATGAGACTTTTAAAACAGGATTATTTATACAATGGCGCCTTAATTACGGTAAATAAATCAGACGAAATATCGCATCTATTAGTTATTTGTATTAGCTTAATGATATTCACGTAAATATAAAATAATATTAATAAAACCTCCAGGCAACCTCCGGAGGTTTTATAAGGTTTTACACTGTAATATAACTTAAAATATAAATTACATCACGCATAACAAATTTGTAAGAGAGATGTTAGAAAACACTGTATCCAGATTTAGTGATGCATGTAGATGTATATTTAGCACAACAAAACCCTAAGTTTAAATTATTAAAAGGAATGAAATTAATAATCTTTTTACGAACTACTAAAACTTACTTATAAATGTATGGTTTTTAATTTTAAAAATGATTTTGTCTTATTGTACTGTCACGGTCAATACTTAATTGAATTGAATTTATATTTATAATAAAAAATAATGGTTAGGAATGTAAGATGGTAACTGACAAATGGATTATTATGACGTGTACATAGACCGTGTATATAACTATTGTGCTGAACAGTTTGTCCAACGTTATTAACATTCACTCATCTAGTATTGCTTTAACCCATAAATTAGTAATAAAATAAACTAAACGCAACTCAATTATAAAATAACTAACTGGATAATACCGATAAAGTAAATCGTTTCGAACGTACAGATAGAGTACATTTTAAGGCTGATTTACCATAATTACCAACTCGTAGTAGTTTCCGTATGATATTAATAACAGCACAATGAACATAAACTCTATCTTTATTATATCTTGTGCTTTGTGTCACAGATTTGATTATAATGACAAAAATAACGGACGAAATAATCTTCCTACGTTTGGTAGGTAGGCTTTGCCATTCTTTCTCTTAGCCATTACACTAATGTCATGAACTACCCTCTCGTACGTGAAGAGAAATTCAGCCCTTTATTCCGTCTCACAACGCAACGAATTAATCCCGCTTCCTCTTAACCCTTTATTAAGTTACGTAATTAATGGCAGTGAGAACAAAAAGAGGCAGCAGAGGATCGGAATTCAACGAAGTGAAGTTTCCTGCTCTACGGCTGTAATGGCCTACTCCTCAGACAACATATTTGTTCCATGCTTTCTGATTACATCTACTGCATTTATACACAAGTCGCTTTAACAGATTTTTATTTTTTATAATTTTTGCAGAGTTATTTTAATATAACCTGTACTCATATGTTGAACAACTAACAGAAAAAACCTCTATTAAAAAATAGTTTCTTGTACCTCTGATACAATACATAACCAATTATTTGCAGTTAAGTCTACATTATGTTCAGGTTTACAAAAACATTATATAGAATATCTTGGAACGTTTATAGAGTGTTGCATGGGCATTGTATTTTTTGTGTGGTTTAGGGCAGAAATGTGTAAAATTCTTCTATGCTCAAAATGTTATATTAAGATCATTGTTTATCTGTACCCAAGAGAACTGGCTATTTATTTTCCAACTTATTTTGCCTCAGGACTAATATTTTTTTGTCTTCACGACAAACGTCTGTTTTATTTTATTTTTGTCCTACTTTTACTTTTCCTCTTTTTTCTTCTACTCTACACACTGGTTTCTTTATCATTCAAATTTTTTTACATCTAAGCACATCTAATTTAATTGTATTTTCTTGAATTACAAACTATTCTTTAACTTGTTATTTCCAATTCGTTCTCGTATGCTCTGACGTTATTTCTTAATTTTAAAGTTCCTCAAAAACGTTTGTAGCGTCCTAAACGATCGCTGTACTTCTGTCAAGAAAATTAAATTCATCGTGTATATTGTTAAATATTACATGAACACTTTCCTGAAGACTTGGACTGAGGAGTTACAATTTAATGTTATACTCCATAACTTATTACAGTAAAGGTTTACAAATTACCAAGCAAAGTAGGGGCTACACGAGCACAGGCAATGGCACTTATAAAAAGCCTATGTATTTAACTAGAAATAGGAATTCATGAGCTACAGTTTATTTAGTAAATAAAATGCAACCATTTACAAACTATTATCCTATATAATCTTATGTCACTGGTATGCACATTTTACAGCGCGCAGGAAGCTTCTTAATTGCTGAAGAATAAACGTACTTTGACTGCATGTTGACCTATTATTGCGCAGCGTCGGTAATCTCCTGATTCGAGTTAAAATATTTCCTCCTAAAAATTTCTTAAGTAAACAGGAGAGAAGATTGTCCGACACTGTTAAATCTGGACTATATGGAGAATGTACCAGGACATTTTATTGACAGGACATTGGGTGAGCATTGCCCTAGAGGAATCAAACATTCAGACTGTAAAGTTCTTTTCTTGGAACGAATTGTAGGTTTCACTTTCTATTTAAAAATAGTAGCATAGTGATAGTATTTAGCTGTGATAGTTCTTCGTTCTATAAGAAAATCAAGGTAGAGTATTAATGTTGAATTTTAAGAGAAATTTGCAATGATTTTCCTAGGTGAAACTGTAATTTTGCCTTTCCGTGTCGGTGGTGAGCTTCAAGTCACCACTGCGTGCTTGCTCGTTTTGAGTCGGGACAACTACGTTTCATAACACATTACTTGCGTAACTACAACCGATCTTCTTTCTCTGTATTCAGGCTTTAAAAGACGGGGAATCCACCTAATAATCATTTCACGAAATTTAAGGTGATTTTTAACTATTGTTCCTACTGCCTGAACACTAATTTCAGGTTTTATAGGGATTTAGTTGATAGTAATTCACCGATGTTTTCGATATGTGCTTCGACATCAGTGCGCTTGTTTTATTAGTAGTTAAAGATCTTGGCTGATGAATATTTGTTTTTTTTTAACTCTTACCCTACCCTTCATAAATGACTTGCACAAATCGTACACTCTATCCTCAAAGAAACAGTCATCTCAAAGCTGATTTTTCAGTCTTGAATAAAGCTGACATGGAATGACACCTTTATTTGTCATAAGTTAATGTTAATTCGCTGTGCAACACTACTGTGCATATATGATTGCAACTGACAAAAAGGAGGGAAAGAGCAGCTGGCATTATTAACAACAATTTTAAACTTGTATGTGTTTGTCCAGTAAATCACGTCTACTCTACTCTATTTACGCGTATAAGAACAGAGCATGAAAAATCCTTTTATTTCTGACCGCCACTAAACAAGTTTGTACTGATGCAAACTTTTTGCAAATGGAATTACATTTCAAAATTTTAACTATTCTTATTTTTTCATGGCAAACACATACGTTTACATAGACAAATATAGAAAAATATAAAAATTGTACTTGTTTCTGATATAAAAATAATTAATTTAATTGATAAAGTCTATTATTTAAAGATATATATGTGTATTTCTTCTTGAATTATTGCCAATGGTAAGGTTAGATTTCTTTATCCGCTTGCTTTTATTAACTGGTTGTCTGTAATCTCCTATTATCTCGTTTATCTCGTCTCCTAATATTATTGTCAATTTACTGACTCGCACTGTATCTACAAACGTTATATGTCAGTTTTAATCCTTTACTAAGAGTTTAGTCACATATTCTATATTATTCGAGAACCGAAGTCTCTCTTCTGTAACTTGCTAAAGTTTAAAGTCTTTTTCAGTTTGTCTCTTTCCATTATTATTGTCTATTGCTCAATCCAGTTCTCTTTTCCCATTACAAAGATATCTTATTTTTATCACTTTAATACATTATAATAACTGACATTGACTATTTTGGCTTTTCTCACCTTGTCTTTTGTAGTAGGTGGGGAAAAAACGTAGAATATTAATTAATAGCCACACTGACGTTTTATTGTGAACGTAAATCAATAACAAGTAAAGAAATAAAAAACAAACAAAACTTTAAGAACGAATTATATTAAAAAAACGCACTTCCTTTTACATAATTGGAACTGGTATTTCAACACTTTCTACAATATGTGATTAGTTTACAATAACGTAAAATAAGTATTACCTTAAGTCAATTTTGTAAAGTTATTTTTGTAAAATTTATCAAAATAAATTTTTTTCGACTGCTTAAGAAAAAACGCAAACTATGTGAAAAGTCGCTTACAAAAGTTACTAATTTGGATTTACGATCTACGCTTTTCACAAAACACTTCTAAAGGGAACTACAAAAAATTATCCAAAGTCAGTCTCAGAGCAGTCGTTGAAATACAATGGCAAAGTGGGATTTAGAAAAGAAATATTGTATGAAATGCTCTTGTACTTGAACTGTAGCCAATATACGATTGTTTACTTAGGTATTTGGCAAGAGAAACGCGGTCTGTATCCACTTCCATCCATTACCGTTTCCCATTCCAACGTTCCTGCCAGCCCTCCAACGTCCCTCAATAAACGTATCCCGTCTGCAACACTGCCGTCTATACTCTCTCCATATTCCTCTTTTAATTTTTATCCGATTTTATCTCTACGCGTATACATTTTACTGACGTATACTTCTTTCCTTTGTTGAAAAAACTCTATCTGTCTGTGAGTTGTCTGCCGCTGCCCTTACACGCAGTAATTCTGTGTTTCCCGTTTTTACTAACTCTTTCTCGTTTTATGTCTTCAAATTCTTTTTATATTTCTCTTTTGTAATTTTAAATTACTGACAGCCTGTAGATTTTATAAAGACCTTTATTTTCCGCTGAAGTGGGCAAAATGGAATTATGAATACTGATTACAATAGATACAAATCTAATCTAGTCACACATTGTCGAAATAACAAACATCAATTTCCATAAATTCAAAATATGAAATTAATTTAAAACATACATAAATGTAAAAATATGTATATTTAGTAAAGTCTTAGTATTTACAAACAAACTAAAAATAATTTACTAATTAAAGAACAAACTCAAATAAAAACAAAACAAGTTGATCTGTTTTAAATTATAAATTTATTAAAATAAATAAAATATTAACATAAAATATTTACAATATAACCGTCAAACAGCTGATTAATTATACAAACATTACAACAATTAGAAATTTAAATAAAAAAGCAATTATTTGTTAATTAAGTTAGAATATCTGATGATACTGATATATTCAGTAAAACGTGTCAAGTTAAAATAAAGACATTTTACTTGCAGAAGTAACTGTAATTTTATTACATACACACACAAACATACATATACTTATATATATTCAAAATTATGTAACTAAATTAACTTATTATACAATGTTTAGCGCATGTATTTTAGTTTAGTTTACAGTTTTAAACATAAATTTTTGTTTTTGAATATAAAACTAAAAGAGCGTTTACGAAAACAGATGGTAGTTACGAAAACAGCCGACAACGCGAGCGGCGAGATCATGGAGGCAGTCAGGCAAGTACTTCGATTTAATTAAACAGGTGATTCCAATCGGAAGGTAGCAGTGAATTTACCGCAAATTGAACACGACGCGACCTACATCGACCATATTAATATTCATTAATTTCCAAATGCACAGGTTAATGAGTTTCGCGTACGAGATCATTTGTGATTCTTGTAATTAACAGCATGATCAACACAATTAAGAAGACGTCTAGCAAAATTGCTTTACACACTTTGCCTTTGACGTTTTTTAAAGTTGTCTAATCTAAAGTTAAAGTAATATTTATCTATTTGTTGATAATTTATTTGCCTACTGTTGGTGTTATGGACCAGTTTTATGGACTTTACCAAATATACATATTTTTAACTTTATGTATGTTTTTAATTCATTCCATATTTTGAATGTCCAGAAATTGATGTTGTTATTTAGACAATGTGTAACTAGATTATATTTGTAAATATTTTGTTTTCAAAAGCATTGCGGTTCTGAAGGAACCTATCGAGTAGTTTTCTCTTCGTCTTTCCTACGTAAAATGTATTGCAATTTATATTTTCTATTTTGTACATTCTATTTTCATTGTGAATGTTGGAATTGGTTATAGGTTTTATTTTATTAAAAACTGTATTATACGTGTTATAAGAAATTTTTTAATTTTATCTTTAAATATTTTACTTAATATAATAGTTTATTTTACTTAAAAAAAGTTTTTTATTTATATTTCCATAAGAAGTAAAGGTTATATATTTTGTATTGTCATTAACAGGTGAATTTTAAGATGTAGTTTTATTAGGTATTTATTTAGTGAGTTTACGCTTCATTTTATTTTCCAATTTATTAATAGTTTTTACTTTGTATCCACTTTTTATTGCTATCTGATAATATTTCTTTCATTTTCAAATCATGGGATGTTAAACTTTCGGTATTTAATTGAATACAGCCATTTTATGTTAGGGTGGACGGTTAGAATTATTTGGTATTATTAGATTAGTTTAAAAATCTCTTTTGTATATTGAGTACTTAAAACTTGTTTCATTCCCGTTTAGAGTTATGTATAAATAATTTAAGTTATTATTAGATTTTCTTCTAATGTACATTTTATTTTAGGATGTAAATTGTTTATAAAGTTGAATATATTACATACTGTATGTGTATACCATTATTCTGTGTTATATGTAGAGTATAATCAACATATCTAAAGTAACATCCTAATGGGTTGTTCAATTTTATTATATTTATTATTTCTTCATCAAGTTTTTGTACATTTTTTTGATATTATTATGATAACTGAGGTTGATAGCAATGCTATCCGTATGGTAGTATAGTTTGTTATTATATGAAAAATTTTGATTTAAAATATTATTTTAAAAGTATTTTTAAAGTATTTGTTTTCAGTTTATTTATTATAATGTTTATAGTTTCGTGAGTGGAAATGTTTTTGTACATGTTTGAAATGTTAAGGAAATATAATTTTATAACTTTGTTTACGTTTATGTTTTTTAGTTTTCTCGTGAGTTCGATACTGTTTTTTATATTGTATGTAGCAGGAAGTTTTATTTTATTTTTTAAAATTTGTGCTAGTAATGTAGCTACTTTATAATTTTGTGCTGTTTATTAAAGACCTAATAGGTTTATTAATTTTTTGTAATGTTATTAGGGAATTTAATTTTGTTGTATATGAATTATCCATTTTATAGTTTAAAGATTCCATAGGATTTATAAGTTAGGTACTATTTTTCAGTATATTTGTTATTGGTGCTTGATATTTATTTCTAGGATCTTTATTATTATTACTTATAAATTTTTCTGTTTTATCATCAAAATATTGTTTAGAAGTTATTGTGGCACTGCTTTTATCATCTTTAGTTAATGTATGGTTATTTGCTGTTAATGTTTTATGATATTAATAGTGTTATTTGTTTATTTTTAATATGACAATTTTTGTTATTATATTTTTGATATTATTTGTATTATTGTATTATTTTCATTAAGGATTCTATTCTTCTTCTTATTTTTTTACTAACTACTAATATCTAATAGTTAATTACTAATAGCGTTTCCTGTTTCTACCATGACATTTTCTATTACATGTTTATTTACATATTTAAGATACTTTTTTTATAGGTTTCTGGAGTCCCTATTTCGTTTTCAGTAATATAACGGTAGATAAACTATTTGTCTAAATATTTCAGTCCTTGCTTCTTAAGGGATGTAATTTTTCCGATCAAAAAGTTTTGTTTTTTTGATATATAAACATTCTGCTGTTTGTAGTTTTCCAGTAATTTAATCAATTTATCCTATTCAGCGGCATCACTGTACCTACAAAACTACTCCATAGGTTTCTTGAAAACTGCAATGCATTTTAAAAACCATATATTTACAAATCTAATTTAACCACACATTGTCTAAATAAAAAACATCAAATTACAGACATTAGAATATGAAATTAATAAAAAAAACAAAAAGGGTTAAAAAATTAATATTGTGAAAATCTTAATATTTTCAAACACAATAACAATAATTTACTAATTGAAGAACAATCTCAAATAAAAAGAAAACAAGACGATATGTTTTAAATTATAAATTTATTAAAATAAATGAAATAGAAACATTAAATATTTTTTATATAATCATCTAAACATCTGCTTATTAAATCAACATTACAGCAATCGGAAATTTAATAAAAAAAAGCAATTGTTTGTTAATTCTGTTAGAGACATCTGATGATACAGATATATTTTATGAACCGTAGGTCAGGTTAAAATAAAAACTGTAAAATGTAAAAACATTCTACTTGGAGAAGTAATAATATTTTTATGATATACCAAGAAAACCTAACACATTACTTATATAAGAAATCGAATGTAAGAAACAATTTACAGTTTAGAACAGTTTAAGTGTAACAATATATTAGAAAAATTTGTAATTTGGAAAAGAATCAAAAACAAAAAAAGAAACAAAAACATATCTAACAAAAACAAAACGTATCTAAGAAACAAAAAAAAATTTAGTCTAGTTGTCTAAATGTTTTCTTGTACACAGATAAAGATGTTTGCGTCTTCTAGTATGCTGTAGGAATATGTACAGTTATTGTTTATAAACAATTTTAAACCTACGAGTTGTACGAAATGCTCTCTTTAGAACATATTATGTTTTACATTCGTTCCAAACACGCAAATTGTAAGACGACTGTAAACATTGAGTGCATTTTAAACTTTTTTCTATTCGCAAGCACATGAGACATTTGTGGTAAACATGTCATCCAATTTCAAGCACAGAAGTACCGTAATCCTACTACATAAAGTTGTGTGACACATTACGTTAACGGGAGAGTCTAGGGTTTGTAGGTTTCTAACTTTGGCGACCCATTGTGCGGTGCACAGAGAATTGAACATTTTTCAATATTACACGGTGTTCTCTGTTCACGTTCACTCACTCTCCTCTCTTGTGTGTCTCTCTCCCCCCTCTGTCACACACTCACAAACACATATGTATATACTTCGGGATGTTACAGTAGAATTATAGAGCAGGGATTACAACGTATAGCTTACTCGATTTATGACATTCTCGTAAACGAGGGTTCGCAGAGCGACATTTAGTCGTAGAACTAAAATTGTGTGTGTTATAAGATTCATATTTCATGTAAACACCCGTTAATTTGCATATTTATCCGTCAACTTATTCACTGTTCGAAAGCTAATGCATTACGTTAACCATTGTAGATCACGTCTTAGCAGACAACTGAAACTATTTGGATTTGTTAAGTTTTTCAGTCTCTTAGTTAGAATTTCGTCTCTAAAGGAATTCTGACGTAAAAACTTCGCACTGTACTTTTGCGTTTCAAAAATTTTTTGACATGTTTATTTATTACCATACTTTCTTGCATCAGGAATATCACGATACGGTTTTCTTCAGTTTATAAAGGGCATGACTACTGATATATATATATATATATATATATATATAAATTTAGTATTTATACTGAAGAATAATAATTAGGTTTTCCTTGATTGTGAAGGTCAACCGTATAGAATATGTTCTAGTAATACCAAACAAAATTTAATATCATTACAATTCGTAATATATTTGAAACATGAGAATTAAATAAAAGCAAATTTATAAATAAAACTGTACCATATGAAGAAAAGAGTAAGTGAACGTTTGTGAAACCAAATTTTGAATACGGTTGTTTAGACAATTTGGCATAAGAAAGTTCTTCTGAGTCAGAGACGTGTACCATAATTTTATTCGCATGAGATGCTTCACGAACTAAACTGACTGACAGAAAAAAAAATACCTCACTTCTGTTAACCGCTAAGACAGAAACAGCAGAAGTAAAAAAGTCTAGGAGAATATATTATGTTGTACATCGTTTTCTACGCTGTGAGGTTAGGTTAGTACAAAACTTTATAGTAGATTGCTGAAAAGGACGAGCGACGAGTTTTAAAATTATGTACAAATGTATGTTCAAAATCGTAAGAAAAAATCGATGTGATCGATCCATACACAACTTCTATGTTCTAATTAATTATAAAATTACTTTTAACATGTACACTCAGAAGGAAACCAAATATATCAGAATGCTTTTGGTAAAAACGCTGAGAAAGATAATCAAAATACGAATTGTACCTGGTTGTTAATATTTTGAAAATAAAGAATTCATTTGATTAAATTATCTTTTATTTAAACAACGCGAAAGAAAGAGAATACAGCCCAGCGTTTCGTAATCTGTGAATTTCTGAAAACGAAAAATTATTTTGTTCACGTATCCGCGGTTACGACATTTTGTTTACATGGAACGATATCAATTGTTAATAATTTATTGAAGTTTTTTTAAGTTTTCGGTCGAATAAATTTATAACATCAATACAAATATTGGTATGGAGAACCATACATAACTTCCATGTTCTAAGATTTATATTTAAAATCATTTTCGAAATGAAATATTACCATAGAAACTACTTCTTTCTACTTACTGCTTCAGCCTTAACCACAGTACTGTGGTCACTAACGTATAACACCTCACGTTATCGCACTCGATTTTCACTGATGATGGAAGTCGATGGCATTGCCGAAACGTCTGGTTTTGTAGAAAACATTGGACTACGGCCAAACATCCCGGGAAGGAATTTTAACAAAAACTACTTCTTTGTTGCCGATAACGTTGTACACATATATATAAAAAATATGCATAAAATTAATTGCTTGTATAAGTTAATGTTTGATCTCCATTAAGTAGTGCTCAAGTTTCCAAAGTTTTAATATTATGATGTCCGTAATTAAAAGATCAGAGCAGGTTTAGTGTGTATGAGGGTACACCGTGGACAAAAATTTTCAACATTTCGTATTGAGCGTTGCTTAGAGTAAAGCTGCGAATCTACAGTGTACGTTTCACAGAACAAACACACGGAAAAGAAGGAGCGCTCCGAAGTCACTCATGGACCATCAGCATCTTACAGAGGGTTCATTCCCTAAAGACAAAAATTCTGTCCATGAATCGTTCCTCTGTAAACACGTGCAGTTACACTGCCCAGCGATCCACAGGAAGAAAATCGCTATCCACGCTGGACAATTTTTCGGCTTGCACGCGTTATGTTGGTGCGGGTTTCGGCACTTTCCATTTAAAAAGCGTGCAAATGTAAGAAAATAAACATGAGTGATGCCAGAAATAACGCGAATTTTGTGTGTGTGTGTGTGTGTGTGTTCCCTGCCTTTTTATTGCAGTAATCATAATAATAAAATGGTATATTTATATACCATTATTTAATAAAAATAATAATTTAGTAGTAAACATTACATAATTGAGATATGCTTGCCTGCCACGAACGATATATTTTCCCTCATACATGATTTACATTAAAATGAAAAAATTATAATTTTGTTCCCAGGCAATAAAACATTTATTTTTAACAATTACCGTTGTTTGAAAAAGTTTAAATGAATTTTCAAGTACTTTACTGTTGTTAAAACGTAAAAGGTTGCGGGTAAACTACCCCTTCCCCTTAACCGATATTCACCAAAATCAAAAGGCCTTGAGATCACTACAATTCAGGGATGTATGCAAACAATTATTTGATTCTGTTTGAATATGCGGCAGTTACCGTTAGTCATAGAAAAAATTACCCTTGTTAAAACATAAAATGTTGCAGGTAAACTACCCTATTCCCTAAACCGATCTTCACCAAAAACAATAGGTCTTGAGAACTCTACAATTCAGGGCTGTATGTAAAACATTATTTGATTCTGTTTGAATTTGCGGCTGTTATCGTTTGCCATAGAAAAAATTACCCTTGATAAAAAACGCTGCAGGTAAACTACCCCTTTCCCTTAACCGATCTTCTCCGAAAACAATAGGTATTGAGTACTCTACAATTCAGGGCTGTATGCAAAAAATTATTTGATTCTGTTTGAATTTGCGGCTGTTATCGTTTGCTAAATAAAATTACCCTTGATAAAACATAAAACGTAGCAGGTAAACTACCCTTTCCCTTAATCGATCTTCACTAAAAACAACAGGTCTTGATTACTCTACAAATCAGGGCTGTATGCAAAACTTATTTGATTCTGTTTGAATTTGCGGCTGTTATCGTTTGCCATAGAAAATACTCTTTTTAAAACATAAAACGTTGCAGGTAAACTACCCCTTTCCCTTAACCGATCTTCACCAAAAACAACAGATCTTGAGAACTCTGCAATTCAGGGCTGTATGCAAAAGAGTAATAGATTCTGTTTGAATTTGCGGCTGTTATCGTTTGCCATAGAAAAAAAATCTATAGACAGATAGACAGACAGACAGACAGACACACACACACAGACTTTTCGAAAAATGACTTTTTTTCATGTTTTGAGTGTAGTACAATCAGAATCTGCAATAATCTCGAACACAATTTTTTTTGCCATCACCATACTTCCATTTCCTTAAGGAACATGGAAGTAAAAAATTACCCCCTCCCCCTTCAACTACCCTTTTCATTTATAGATACTTCATCTAACTTTCTACAGTGGATTATTATGACCTTTTTTTCAGGATACTTTATTATCAAAATCAAGTACTTTACTCTTGTTAAAACGTAAAACTTTGCAGATAATCTACCCCTTCCCCTTAATCGATCTTCACCAAAATCAATAGGCCTTCAGTGCTCTACAACTCGGGCACATATGCAAAAAATTATTTGATTCTGTTTGAGTTTGCGGCAGTCATCGTTCGCCATAGAAAAATTCTACACACACACACACACACACACACACACACACACACACACACACATATTTAAGAAAATTACTTTTCTTCATGTTTTGAGGGTAGTACAATCAGAATCTGCCCTTATCTCGAACACAATTTTTTTTCGCGATTACGATACTTCCATTTCATGTAACATGGAACATGGAACGTGGCAGTAAAAATACGTGGTGTTTAGGAAGTCAAATAATGGGATAGAGAGAGAGAGAGAGAGAGAGAGAGAGAGAGAGAGAGAGAGAGAGAGAGAGAGAGAGAGAGAGAGAGAGAGAGAGACAGACAGACAGACAGACAGACAGACAGACAGACAGAGAGAGACAGAGACAGAGATACTTTGTGTCGATGACGTGGCAAAGGTGAAACTAAGGTAGTGTGTACTATGTACGTAAGCTAACGTCTATTGGCTTCACTCCAACTACAAAAGCTCTGAACAGATTTACGTATGTACTTAACACAGCTCTGTTTGCTTAGATTAGCCGTACCTTTTTCACTGTTCCTGAAAGGTCAGTGAGTAACTCATTCCTAAACAGACGCTAAGTAAGTGAGTGTAAAGTTTAGTGAGTTATTTTTATCTCACTCCTAAACAGACTTTTTTAACATAATAAATACTGTTACGCCATTCCAGAACATGTTTCTCGGCTATCCCAGCAAAGCCCAGCTGTAATGTTTGTGTGCGTACGTATTGCTTCTTTGAGGAGATAGACAATTACGTGACACTCACCACGCGTCAACCGTCGAGGCTGTTCCAGACTTCACCGGTCACGCATTGTGTTCAAGGCCGCAATCAATTACGCTCTAGTGTTGACGCGTAGTACGGATTATTCTGGAACACTTGTGCCATATATTTATACAACGACAGCTGCCGCTTAGAAGTAGGTTTAAGTGGCGATTTATTCAAGTGAGGTTTGAAGTATTGTGGCGACGTGTTATTGTGTTATAATTGTGCGGTACTCTATTAGTTAACATTATTATTGCGTGTGGACAAATTTAGCTCTAAAATTTTTCATACGTTCTCTTGAGAATTTGTGATTATCACTGACTTGTTTCTAACAGGCCGTTTTATGATGAACGAAGTGATACAGCAGAACGAAGAAGAATTACATTTAAGACATCAGAGAAAACAGATTGATTGATAAACATTTTAAGCGCAATAGAAGAGCAAATGACGCAGTTGAATGACAATTATGCGAAACGTTTTAAATAAAATAACCGTAAGGTATAACTAAAGATATTTACAATAAAAAGTGCATATCTAAAAATGCGAAAATAAGGCAGACAGTTGCGTGAATGTCTAGCATTTCTGAATAACAGAAAATCGATAAAAGAAAGCTTAGAAAAACTGTCGTTTATTTCGATATTACAACAGTTCTCTTGTATTTCTGCTTCATACAAGACAGTAGTAAACACTTGAGTTTAACACCCTAATAAAAATGTTTAATAGCGTAGGAGAAACATTTAATATCTTGGGAAATGATGTTTTAGGAAAACATTTCCTCTTCTTGGGCAACCGAAATAACGCCTTTGTTAGTTTTGTTTTACAATATAATTTAATTATGATTAATTAAGGAGATATGTTAATTATCAATAATTGTTTTGTGCGTAATAAAATATGTATTATAAATAAAACGTTGTTTTTTCATCCTGTAGCAGACAAACTACACAATCGTGGATTATATTTCTACGTGGATTTGACACGCCTTCAGGAATACGCGTGGGCACTGATATTTTGTTTCCATCTACAACAAGTAAAAATAACTGTGAGTAGTGTTTCTGAAGTTCGCCAGTTTTGTCTACGGTGTGGGAGGAAGAAGGCAACAATAATTTTGCTGAAAGTAATAGGTTTCGGTCTCAGCGTTTGCCTTCTATTAAAAAAAGGTTCAGTCAGTTCGTTGAAAAAATTAATTGTTTTTTTTAGTATTTTTGTGTAAAGGAAATCAGAAATGTTTGCAGTAGTTTTAATTAGATCATCAAACAAAGACCACAAATTATAACACTCAGGCAATGTGGGTCGTGACATTTTAAATATCTTTAACAGACAGCATGTATTCTAATGGAAAAAGAGCGTATTTTCTAAAAAATAAAATATTGTATTTAGTAAATAAAATATGTGTGTGTGTGTGTGTGTGTGTGTGTGTGTCCGCGTATGTTACGGTAATCTAACTGTCCTGAAAACGGGTTGTGCAGAATATTACGCGCCGTGGACTCGCGATGGTGTGAATTCGCGTGTATATGAGGTAATAGAGTAATTATTTATTAATTACTGCTTGAAACAAATGATTACGGAGTAATAAAAACTTTATAATGAAGAACAAGGTCTTGTTAATTGAGAAACACCATGGGATTTGACGTGAGTGTTCTACAGACGATGAAAATCGCTGATATATGCAAATATTTTAGTATCGTTTAAAAATGACCAAACCTGTTATGACAATCCAGGACAGGATTAGAACTTTTTAGTAAACCTTGGGCAGGAATGGGTTTTTCACGTTACTTATACCCAAGTCTGGTAGACGATTCTCTTGGAATAGATCGTCCCCGAAAGTTGTGTTTATGCGAGTCAGTATCGCGTGTTGCCCAGACGTCTGACAAGGCTGGAGCGCGCGCGCGCGCGCACACACACACACACGAACATGATCACACGGATGCACGCACAAAACCTTAAGAGGAAAACTGTGGGACACACACAACAGGTTAGTGATCGACAGGACTTGGTGACGATGAACTGACTTAGCCTATGTAAATTATCAGTAAGGAACCTTTACATTATCAGTAATTTAAATTGTAATATTGTATAAATTATGGTCTGGTGTATTATAATTTTCTTGATGCAATTAAAGAAAACAATATGCAATAATGGAATTATTTTGATGATGTAAAACACACTGTTTCAACTCCTACACACATACGCCCACACAAGCGCACACTCACATACAGAAACACATTCACTCAACTAATTGATCTGTTGTGTTTGATATTTTCTCTTGTATCCGTACACAGGTTCTGATGATGACAATAAATATTGTCGAACGTCGACACAGATAATTTAAAATTTGTGTTACACTTTTTTGACCGATCCTCGTAAATACTATAGTTGATGTAACAACTTTTAAAAAGGAATGAAAATTAAAAAAATCTTATATGAAGATTTAACTGAGTATAAAACGTTCAGTACTTAAATAATTCTATTAGTGCATATTGTTTTTATTGGGACGATTTTATTAAAAAAATATTGTATTCTCGGCTTTTGAAATTGTCATAGATTTCTTAATGTCTGTCACTCAGCAAGGTAAAGTAAATTTTATTTTTATTATACATTAGTACGAGGTTTATAATTATAAATATAAGTTATTAATATTACATGTACTTACACACTTATTAAAGGGAGCATATATTTTAAAGTTTTTTTAGTTTTTTAAAATACAAACAAAATTTTACTCTTTTTCAAATTTATCGTAACCGTTTCATTTCACGTTGCTCTCTCCTTTCTAAAAAACACAAAGTGTAAAAATATAAGATTAACAATATTTAGAAAATACACAACGAGGTAAAAAAATAAATTTTTAGAACTACTGATACAATGTCATCATTTCAAATTTGAAACTTCTATGAGTTCATAGTAATTAACCGAAAATACAAATCGTAAACGGTTGTGTACAATATGACTTTCATACAATACATTACTAGTTGAAATAAAGATTTCTTCTGATTATGGTATTTGTATCGTCGTAATTTATTTGTTCTATAATAACATAAATAAAAATAAAAATATCAAAATTATTTAAAGTTATTAAAATTAAAATACTTTATTATTGAATAAATATCTCTAAGGTAATGTGATTAGTGAGTAATTTTCATAATAGTTGAAGTTCAATTTTAATTAAATTCAGACCATTCAGACCATTAAATTCATCCAGACAATTCAAAATACTTTTTGATTTTACGATAACTTGGAATGTAAAGGATAATACAAATGTTATCACCGAGGAGATTTTAAACAAAAATTTAAGCAAGTGAAAACTGAAATCGGAGGGTGTATTTGGTGGAGAGGAATCAGCATGCTATATGCATTTGGTTGTAATCAGAACCTCCGTTTGTTTGTTGGTTTGTTTCGCTACAACAGAGACATCTGGTACAGGTATCACATCGATGAACAATAAATGTGCGTACCCATATTACCGTTTTGTGGTTATCTAAGCGTTACACGTTAACATCTGGTTCAATTGAAAGCCTAGCTCATGGTAGTTTGACAGTATCATTACTCTGCATCATCTGTCATATATGAGTAATCTGCAGTGTTATGATACTATTGTTGTTCAGTCAGCATATTGCTAATTACAGTTGATTGGTAGTCCAATTTGATCTGTAATGTTTGTTTTTCCAAATTGGTATCCTGTAGATAACTGTTATACTGTAAATAATTGCCAACTTCATAGGTATTACCGACTTTCATAATATTTAAATTTATATTTATGGATCAAAATTAGCAACAAGCATGGGATTTAAAAGTAAATTATTAATTAAAGTATACGCTATTCGTACGTGTAAATAACGTAAATAAATTACATTATAAATCATGTTTAAAAGGCATATTATTTAAAAATAATTAGAACTTAAGAGTAGAAAAGTTATATATACATTTGTCGAACTTTCTGAAGAAAAATTAAATATTTCATTTTAAAGCAAAATTATTGATAACGCATATATATATATATATATATATATATATATATATATATATAGTAACATTACATAATCAGTGCCTAATACTGAGTAAACTAAAGGTATTTCCTTCTATTAAAGAAATACCTATTATTATTATTTTTAAAAACTTATAGTAAAAGTCAGTAGATATCCCATTCTCCAAGTCAGAAATGAATGACCTTTAAGTATCATACTATAAAACATTTGTATAATCTTTACACAAACAATAAACACTTTAGTAGTGAAAATACAGTGTAATGAGTGGTGCTACACAAAATGCAACATAGTATGATATATAATATTAAAAAGACATCAATCACAAGTTGTGATAAAGATGCAGAACTATTGTAATAAACAATAAGTTTAGTAGTAAGTTATTATAGTTTTATTTTGTTAGGCCACAAAGGCAATATCAATGTAAGAAAAAATGTTATTATGTTTATTGTTTGAAGGATTCAGGATTAGGTAAGAAATTAATCACTGCTAATTAGACTAAATTATAAAGAGATAGTGGAAGATAAAATAGGGCCTAGAGCAGTAATAGATTTATAGAAATAAAAGTCAGAAATAAACTAATTAAAAACAAATAATAAACTGAAAATAT
Source organism: Magicicada septendecula (assembly GCA_034769895.1). Lineage (NCBI taxonomy): Eukaryota > Metazoa > Arthropoda > Insecta > Hemiptera > Cicadidae > Magicicada > Magicicada septendecula. The sequence goes on from CM068367.1 coordinate 193,446,029, forward strand.
AAAAGAAAACTAAATGTAATAAAAAACACTTTCAAGTAATGACTGAAAGGTATATTAAATAAGTTTATGTAATGGGTATGAGAAAATAATGTTGAGGGAAAATAGTGCCTAAAAACCAGAATCTTGTTAATAAAAAACTACAGATTATAACCACTAAATTATAACATACAAGTATCTAAGTTTATGTAATAATATGAAGAAAAACATTATGTAAATTAAATTTAATTAGAGTTAACATTTATAAAGCAGTATTTTTCCTAAAAAATGGAAGAACTAATAATATCTTAATACTAGCCTATTTACTAAAACTGTACCTAGGTTAGCCAATAAAAACTCATCAATTGCTTGGTTACTAACGGTAACAGCGTTAACAAGAGATGGACTTGTTAAATTTGATTTCAAGAGGGTAGATGACAGAAATAATGTCCAGCAATTTTAAAAAATATTAACTACAGTTTGAAGCATCCACTATTTAAAATTGACGAAACGATCCAGCATAAGAAACTACGTCTGGGACTTCCATTGAAACATACTAATTGACGCGGGAATATCTAAGAACATTGAAAATTTGTCCGACCATAAGATCGCTTGAACAAATTGAAACAGTCAATACGTTGGTGAGAACGCCTACCTTAATAAACTAAAAAACTACACATCACCACCAAGTAACGAACACTAGAAGCCAGTACAACATAATTCAATTTATAAGAAAACTGAGTGTGAACATCTTAAACTTTATTTATTTAATCCAAAACAATAAAAACGTGGTCTCATTAGAACTTCACAGCAGCCATATTTCTTTTTTGCAATCGGTATGAATCCGAGTAGTCTGCGCTCTGGCGTCTAAAAAACGAACTTATTGACTCAGACTTTAAGAATAAAAATATTATTTATTGTAAAGTATGATACTCTTATCTAAGCATTTCTGACTTTCTTACAGCTCAAAGAATCCCCAAATAACCCTGAGATAAATAATTTATTAATTTTACTAATAACTATAATTGAATATATCTGTTGTGTTATAGAAAAACTTATTTCGAAAACTGTTGTAATTTCGATAATAGTCGATCTGAAAATCGATGAACTGGATTTAATAGTTTCCAGAAAATAAACCAATTTCAATCAATAAATACCTTTCTTTTAGGGAATTGACTTTGTATTATTCTTTGTAGATAGCAGATTTGTTACAGGAAACCGGTGAATAGCAGAGAAGAGTGCGAAAGTTAGCGCAGTCATCATAGCCTATGAAGTACAACAGCCAACATAACCTGTAACTGGTTATCACATTGAAAACAGCTGATGCAAAGCGCGTTTAAATAAAACGATAAAACAGTACACCAAGAGAGGAACACACACACTCTCTCTCTCTCTCTCTCTCTCTCTCTCTCTCTCTCTCCCTATCAACTGAACTGTAATACCTGCAAGGAGATAAAAAACGGCAAAGGTTCCCGTGGTTTATTTTAACGAAAGAATTACACAATAAACAAAATAACACAGTCAGAGTATCAAAAAGACGTAACACATAGAGAAACATACGTAGAAAGCTCGCGGTACGTTACAATATATATATATATATATTGTTACAACACAAATAAGCCACTCCAGTACCAGGGATGAAAAAGATAATTTTGAATATAAAATAATAATTCATACTAAATAAAATGCTTAATTTAAATAAAATATATAGACAATGACTCGACAAACGACGACATGACCCAACCCAAGTGATTGACCCAACAAAAGGAAACAAAAAAGAAGGGAACCACAAAAAACAAACAAGAATAAAACCAAAGAAGAGAAGAAAGTGATTAACCAAACCAAAAGAAGAAGGGAAAAACCAAAACTAAACAAAAATGAAACAAGTTCATGGAATTAAATGACTCAATGTAACACGTTAAAATGAACCCAAAGGAGAAGGTGGAAAAACAAAGTATTAACCAAATACAATGAAAATGAAGAAGAAAGGGAAATAAATAAAAATGAAAACCAATAATGATACACAAACAAGTAATAAAGAATACGAGCAGGAGAAATAATGCACTCAAAAGTAATATTGGAACCAAGATCAATAATTAACCTATGAGAAAGGAAAAAGTAAATGTTATTATCCATTAATGGACAATAATAATCTAGGGAAGAAACCCTATTAAACTATGTTAAAAATAAATATAAAAAAGCAAACTAACCCACAATTTAGAGTTAGATGTAATAATAGAAATGTAAGGACATAAAATTGTTAATAGTATTAAGGAAATATTGTAATGAAAGAGATAGTACGGTAGTGATACGATAGTAATTAGAGGGATTACCCATTCAGAAACACTTAAAAAACAAAAACATTTGTGAAGTGCAAGATGAAAGTGTAAAAACCCCAAAGTGTAGTAATAAAGAAGGTACACTAATTAAATTATAATTAACTATAAATAATTTAAAAGTGAAGGTGATGATTGAATGAAAATAGTGTAAAATATAGAATGGAAATATAGTGAAAATAGTGTATGATAAAATCATTAACAATTAATAAATCCTAATGAAACACTAAATAATTAAATGTGAAAAATATTAGTAATTAAGAATAGCAGTATAAACTGATAAGACAGTAAGTAGTTAAGAAAGAATGTTGTTATATAATTTAAGTAAATGCAATTATAATTGAAGGGAAGAAGACCAGATAGTGTTAACATGGAGGGAAGATAAAGATTGTTTAGAAAGTTAAGGAGTTAGGAACAAATCAAAAAAACACCCATGTTATAAGGGATAGTTATAAGTTTCATAAAAGTGATGTTGTTTATCACACTAAAAGTAATATAGAATAAGATAAATTGTAAAAAAGATTAGCAAATAATAGTTAAATAATTATTCAATCAAGTTTATGAATTGGATATGGCTGTGAGAATTATACAGACCATAGGCCTAATTATTATATGTAATAAGATAAAAAAGTAGTAAATAATAGCCACATTGTTATTATTGGTAAAGGAAAAAAAATAAAAACGTTAGGAAACCCAAATAGTAAACCATTATGTACAAAATAATAGTGACAAGATAATAACACATAAACAGACCCAAAACACAACACAACCAATTATAATAACAAAATAAAGCCCATTAGGCTGAAGTGAAATGTAATTTAAATGAAATAAGCCAAATACCATAATGGCTACTTAGGCATATGAAAATGCCTAACTGTCAGAAACAAACAACTACAAATTATAACAAATTAACAAAGAAATTAGCAAATCCGAGGTGAAGGATTCACCACGAATAAATTGTAAATCATTTGTAGAACCAAAATATTATAATAAGGATTTGTATACAAAAAGAAATGTAATTAACAAGTATTAACATAATTGTAAAAACATAAAAACCTGAATAACCCAAACTTGTGGGGTATCAAAATAATCTATGAAAGGAAATACATACTATAGTGACAATATTTAATAGTCAGGAAGGAAGATAGAGGAATAACAGCAGTCAGAAGATATACGAGGATTTTGAAAAGAATTCAGATTTTGATAACAATGGATTTATATCAAAATTAGCCAATCAGAATTATTCAGTTACCATAGAAACGACCGTTGATGGCAAAATTACGATTGAATACCGTTACTCGTAAAGCGTTAGTCTAACAGTGAGAAGCCAAAGTTTGGAAGACCAATTTTCCAATAAAATAATGTGAAACAGTAAACGAAGTTCATAACCATGACTGTATAAGAAGCAGACGACCTATTAGAGCAGTCCATTCAAGATCCAGGACCATAAACTGAGAATTAAACGAAAATTATGACCAGATACTCTATGAAAAGGACGCCAGACATACTTAGGTCCATAGATAAATGAAAAAAGAACTTATTGCAGCCCAACCCTATCCCGATCCAATGAACGAAAACACCAAGTCATGCCGATGTGTTAAGTACAATTGAATTAACTTATTTCCAAAAAATATAATCACTCTAAATTTTACTAAAGGTAAATTAATCTCACTATAAACCGAATATTTCTCTTTCAAAGATTATTTAAGTAAAATAAATACACTGAAAATTTGTTAACATAAAATCTAACCTACTGTTTAAACACGAACTTTCAAAACACATTTAACGACACTACAGAACAGATTGTAACATCACACATTATTATTTATGTACACTTAGAGTAAGGTAAAATATTTTTATTGTAACCATAGGAATTCTTTGCTTTATAATCACAAGAATCCAACGATTTTTTAACGAAAAACATAGTCATATCTAAACGGTCAGCTGCCTTGCTGATAGGGATATATCGTTACAGAATCGATTTTCGTCAGCCTTTAGGGCAAGTGTTTCATGTAAAAAGTCGGTGCAAATTTATTATAATCTAATTGTCAAATTGAACATTTTAATTACCACTCATTAAAAATAACTATTGCAGGGAGTAACCGTTGTTATTATTTCATAGGGAGTGCTTTATTTTACTTGTGTTTATTTACGAAGACTAGGTTTGACGAGCAGCACTCAAGTCGTCATTTGCACAGCTGTCTATACGATCCAGAAGGCGGCGCGAGCGGGAATTATTTGAACGCCCCGACCGTCACCGCTGAAAACACAATTCAGTAATTTTAATTGTTTTAATAAACAATTTGGCGCCACCCGGGATTAACACACCCCTATAATTATAAACAGGTAAGGTTACTGCCGTGTTATACTGGTGATTACCGCAACGCTACGGACATCGTTAGCGAAAAATTAATGTAACGACGCCAGTGCGAGACGAACGCACTAACACATTATACTCATACCAAAATTGGTGTACATTTTACAGATACGCACCAAACGCGTCGTTATAATATATATATATAAACTGTTCCTAAAAGTATTATGCAGTTCTTAGAACAGGTGCATGTGTTTGATAGGATGTGATAAAGACCTTTTTGCAGAGAAGATAATTAGAAATACTGTGCCTTGGAAATTGGAAATTAAACGACGTTACAAACTTTGCACATTTGACAAACCAATACAAATGGATTTCACTTATAACTAGGCGATGCTTATGTTTATCTTTCAGTGATTAGTACAGATAATAAACTACACTGAGCGATGTAAAACATTTTAAGAACGTAATTTTTAATGATAAGCAAAATTTAGGTATGTGACTATGAGAGTTCGATGATTTACAAGAAATGACTCTGGAGATCTTATTGGAATTTGCTTTTATTAGAGACAACTAAGATTTAGCAAGCTGTTAAATTGCTTTAACTTTCTCTAGATTGTTAAGCAGTAGACTCAATTAGAATTTCAAGTTCAAGCAAAAACAAGGAAACACATTACAGATTTTACTAATGTTTTATATTAAGAACTATATTAAGGAATTCCATGCACTATATTAAAGAGTATATATATACACAATCCTACCGATTTTAGAATGCATGCAATATACAATTTAAAAAATATATATATAGTTTTCAAAGTATGTTATTCGGAATGTATGTAAGAATAAGCTTATTTACTGATATTTAGAGTACTGTGGTATATCAATTTATTTTGAGGGCAGAAATATATGTAAAAATATCTTGAAAATAAAATTAATTATATACTGAAACAAATTATTCTTGCCGTCTCGTGCTGATACAACAAGAAATATTCTTACCAACCAATATTAATTCGTGACTCTGCAAAACAGTCATATTTATTGGAAAGGAAGAGGTTTCTGAATTAACTGAATCTGAACAATAGAAAATATTATATTCATTGTTGTGCTGCTCCGTTCGTAATCCCGTGAAACTGGCTGCAATACGCTGGAATATTCAGGGCGAGGCAATAAGCACTTGCCGTCTCGAGGGCTGTAAATCAATATTACTTAATGCATCTGAGCGGAGATATAGTTGGCCGTTTTTCGTTTTGCTAGTCTCTATTCCCAGTACGCTCTCCGTCTCCCGAAATGATTTTAATCGTCCGCATAAAACGTAGTATTAGAGAGTATTTTTATAAGCAACTACGAAATACATACAGTCATCAAACAGAGGTCCGTACTGAAATATAGTTATTAACAACACACACACACACACACACACACACACACACACACACACACACACACACACACACACACACACACACACACACACACACACACACACACACACACACACACACACACACACACACACACACACACACACACACACACACACACACACACACACACACACACACACACACACACACACACACACACACACACACACACACACACACACACACACACACACACACACACACACACACACACACACACACACACACACACACACACACACACACACACACACACACACACACACACACACAATTCAATATATTGTGTATATTATTAATTTTTATACAAAATTAATTTTACACGATTGAAAAACTTAATAAATGAGTGCAGATAAATGTCGTGCGTTTACGGTTAAAAATTATACTGAAACATGTAAGTAACTCATTACGTTATGTAATGGGTTACTGATATTTTAACTCGTTATTATTATGCAATTTAATTTCTAGTTGTTACGCTTTAATAATAGAATATGCTTTAGAAAGTCTTACAAAAGTAATAATGAATGTATATGTTTGCATTTTAAAAGGATTTTACACAGGTTGTAAAGCAACAGCTCTCGACCAGCTGAGTCACCTGTAGTGATGGCTCCAACAAGAGATTGAGTTCTCTGTAGCCTGCGTTTACTTGTCAGTGTCTTCTAGCGTCTGAATATCTATCTAAATTTTGAGATGAAACAAAAAAAGATGGAGACAGAGAGTCATGTAACGCAAATTTTAAAGACAATTTTTTATGTAAGGGAACACAGTAGCAAGTGTCTGCTGTCAACTTAACGATGACATACGTAGGAGCTGTACCGTATGTAGTTCGGACAATGGCACGTGAAATCCATTAGCAACGGGAAGGCATTGTGTTAGAAAGACAATATATCTGTAATAGCAGCTGTTCACTTAAGGGAATTGCGTGTGGCGAGCTGAACTACCAGAAAAACAAGAGAGTATGTATCAGAGATGTATTACTAAGAAAAGCTAACAGAAAAGACAGAAGGAGGCGACACGAGAAATGACAAGCCACGTGTGTGAACTTAGCACCAAAACGCAGCTGTACATTGTTCACAATGGACGAAAGGGCTCGTACAGATATTGTATGAATAGAGACCATACCGGGTAAGCAATTAACAAGCAGCGGGAAGCATGTTTACCAGAGAGTGTTACAGTTAAGTAGAAAAACTGCAACGCAGATGTGCCAGTCGTAAGTGATACCAAGAAACGACCACACCAGCGTGTGAACGAAAAAGAGGATGTAAGAAGACAATACTAGAATTGGTCATGATTAGGGAGAGATACACATGTTGAACTAAAAGGCAGCTGTGAAACAAGACAACAATTAGGAGAAATCTGTCTGAAAGGAACGTACGAAAGACAATCGAGTTGATGGACAGGCGTAAAAATTGGTCTTCCGCCTCAGACTAAGGGTGGAGCCAACAAGAAGATGTAAGGGTAGGGAACTAAAGAAGCCTATCAGAAACCAGATTTTAGTGAAGGCGTTTCTCCAGGTGAGATTGCTAAGGGGACGAGGATGAAGAACTAATGAGAACGATGTCAGAAGACAAGCCATAGGTTTAGTGAGGAGTTTTCGTAGGAAAAGGGATGAAAACCAATGGAAACGAAGAAGGTGGGAAGAAAAGAGTCTTGAGTAGAAAAGTTGGGAGGATTCGATATATAAAAATAAGTGTTGACTGCGATCGGGAAACTTAGTCTTAATATACTTGCGAGCGGTATAAGTCTGAATGTAACGTTGAACGAGAGTCGTAACATAACCGCGATCGAGTCTTGAGATAGTGTTGGACATGTCGGAGTATAACTTACTTACTTACTTAAAAGAGACTTAGTTTTTTTTCGAGAGTTTGTATACTAACAAGTTAAGTAAAGACGATCGGAAGTTTTGACGTACTGTTTAATTAAAAACATAGTGTTGAAATCGAGAGAGAGAGAGAGAGAGAGAGAGAGAGAGAGAGAGAGAGTCGGAAGTATGAACTAAATATGATGATTGTGTGAAAGACTAATATAACTGTTAACGCTAAATAAACAAAGTCAGATGTCGTGGTAATAAAGTTAGTCCGCGAAGGAACTGTGATGATTAATTAAAGTAACAAACAATCTGTATTGATCAACAAATTGTTAAAATACTAATAATATGCAAATGAGACATAAATATAAATAATTCGGAGCTAAAGTGATGTTATCAACTAGCATGTGTTAAAGTCTAATTTCAAATAACGAGAGTTAACAAAAAAACTCTTAATGTCGGAGTGTGAGATACAAGGTGAAGTGTAAAAAGTGTCATTCACAAGATGATTAGTGGATCAACCAGAGCATCATTGATCCTGGAGAGAGAGAGTGGAGATCATCGCAGATTAACGCCGCAGATTTATGGATTACATACCCACAGTAAAGAATTTATGCATAACTAATGTTAAGTAAAAAACACTGTCTGTCTCTCTAAAAGAACACAATTATGATATTTAAAGAGAAATCATATCTAAACGTATTCATGTTAAATTTGTATGAACAACTTTTAAAAGATAAACTCAGATATCTATAAAATTATGAATCCATTTGTTGAGATAAATTTTGTGCAGAGTAAGAAATCATAATTATGATTATTAATATTTAAGTGGAAGTAAATAATAATTTATATTATAATGTACTGTTTAATATTACAAGGTAAATCTTATGTTTAGATCTCATGAAGTGCTATCATTGGCAAAAGATATGAATAAATAATTTTAGTATCGTAAAATTTGGTATATGCTTTGACTTATTTGAAAATCACCTAAGATAGGATACAACTGATCCTTATTATTAAAGATTAACTTATTTCATAACATAAAAGAAATTAAAACAACTTCAGTAGAATTCATTATAACCTCAATTACCGCGGCTGTAGTCAAATCATACATAATTAATTAACATCTTAAATTACAACACATTAAGAGGCAACGTAAAAAAAATAACGTTGTATTTGGCGCTCCAAACGAGGGGCGTAACGTTGTATTTGGCACCACAACTGGTGGGGCTTAAAAAATAGTTATAGTCATTAGGTAAAAACAAAGATAAAAACACCAACAAGCAGGTTCAGGTGATTGGTGATTAAAAATGTGTTCCTATACGCATGAAGTCTGACAAATGCCTGATCCTTACTTTGGTCGGTTAATTGCTTGATTGATTGTTATTAATTAGTAAAGTAAAATGTTTTCGTTGATCATTGAATACTATTGTAGTTGAATTATTCTTCAAATATTAACTATTTGTGCGAATAAAATTATATTGTATTGTCAATTTACGCACGTTTCACTGATCACATCAGCATCACCAGAAGTTTATAAATGAATTAACTAACAATCAAATTGATTCGATTTCAATATACAAGTAACGGATAATCGAATTTAGCCTACTATAAAAGAAATCATCGATTTAATTTGATTTTACTTATGGATTATTTGAATGTTTATGTACTCATATCAAATATTATAATTGAGTACTACGTTAACTGATTATATTTTTTAAGTGATGTTTATGTTTACAGATTAAGTTTTATACTGCAAAAGTCTGTAGGCTATATATTCCTATATATTCCCATATTTCTTATATAATGAATGTCTCTAGACATACATGTGAGAAACAATTATTTATTAAATTTTCCTTTTATCACATAATTTTCAGAGTGTATGGATGTGACGGGTAATAAGTCAACTCAGAATATTACAGTCTAACACATGTGTTTAAATAACCGAGTGATCTACATTTAAAAAAAATAATCAATACTAGTATGTGCTCTCTCTAACAGATTTTAGATCCGAAATAAAGGCAATGAAACTTCATTGACATAAAAAATTACAAATGTATTGTTACAACATTACAGACAATCTACGTGTTTCTCGGATGTTCCAGTGGAATCCGGCTGTAATGTTGTGTGCGTACGTGACACTTGTCACACGCCCGAGACTGATCCAGATTTCACCAGTCCGCACGCGCTGTGTGCATGGCCGGAATAAATTACGTTCTGGTGTTTTCTAGTAGCGTTCTTGACGCGTATTATGGAATATTCTGGTATTTTAGCGGGGTATAAATAAAGGCGGTCAGCGGCGCTTAGTTCAGTTTGAGTTGCGATTTATACCAGTGCGGTTAGACGTATTGTGGCAAAGTGTTATGTGTTTTTATAATTGTGCGGGACAATTGTAATACAATTGTATTTTATATTAGTTTAATTACATTTTATTTGCGTGTGAACAATTTTTATTTGATTTGTTGTAAGAGACTATCTTGTTTAATACAAACCGTTTAATTGTGATAATTAAAGCTGATGATTAGTGACTTAATTGGTGTCTTGTATTTTGTTTTCGACTGTACCATACGACGATCAGTAGACCGTCGTAACAGTATTTTTCATAACAATTACTTATTCAGTAGTAAACACAGTGGAAAGCCTTTTTCACATACATTATTTTCCTGTAATAGTAATTGTGCCGATTAAAATGGAAAATGTAGGTATTATTTAAGGAGAAGTTATCAATTTCTGTCATCATAAGAAGCTACTATAAGTTGTCCGTCATATCTATATTAGAGAAATAGAAATATGTCTCGATAAGGATGAGTCTCCAAACACAATAAATCAGTCGTGCGTAAAGTATCATAGTCAAGGTCTTCACAATAAATCAGACGTTCCTGCTGATTGGGGGAAATATGTCCTTCCGAACAATTTAATTAATGTGTGAGTAAAATATTACTGATGTAGATGTGAAATGATATCACTTGTGACGTTCGTTTTCCTGCATACAAAAAAGTAAATTTACATCACCCGCCTGTCAGTCTCCTAAAAATATAGACATTGAAATGAAATTTTTAATTTCGTATAATTGGTAACGTACGTACAAATCTAACAAGTATTATTACACTATATCAATATTTATTTTTAAAATCGGGTGAAGTTAAGTCACTATGACGTAAAAAGCTTATAAAAAATAGTTTTTGTATTATCGCTCTACAAGACAAATTTGTGTAACAAATACATCTCCCAATGTAAAATTTGGTTCTTAGCAATTTTTTTGTAATTTTTTATGACCGAAGATAAACTAAGCATTTATTTTTCCGACTTTAAATCATGGTTCATTTATAGCTATTAAAGGAGGACTGGCTGAAATCAAACAATACAGTCTCTTAAAACTAACGGACTAGCATTTGAGAAATCGAAAGTATGTAATAATTTTTAATGATAGTAAGTCATTTTATTTAGTAATATTATTTAATATTATTATTTAATATTTAGTAATATTATTATTTAGAACACGTTTAGTATTGTCATATATTATTTGTTATCACTATATATTATTTGTTATCACTAGTTTCGTGGTTTGAATAAATTATTTGCTTAGTGAAAATATCTTTTTTTGTTAGTTTGCTGTAAATTTGAATGTCTAACTTGTTATATTCTTTTGTAGGCTATATTCCTAAAATAATAATAACGTATAAATTCACACAATCTCTTTCTAGCATTCGTAAACTGGTATCTTTGTGCACTTCTCTAATACGAGTTAAGGGATAAATTGGTTTAAGTGAAAATTTCACTTTGGTTGTATGTTTTGTCTTTCCACCCAGGAAGCGATAACCTTTTGTGCGATTATAACATACCAATCTTAACTTATGTCATATTCCTAATACATAAAACACCATATCCTGATTGTCTTTGATGGGGAATTGTGTGTACGTTCTGAACAGCATAAGACCTGGTAGTAACCACTGCAGTACTCTTACATCATGTAAACTGATAAACTATTATAAGTGAATAACCTAATAGGACTAGAAAACAGATAAAGATGCAGAAAGCTCTAAATTATATAAACATATATTCCTAGCATTAAAGATGTTGTTTACATCTTTACATATATAAAGCATTTATATTTTTACTTCCATGTTCCATAAGGAAATGGAAGTATGGTGATGGCGAAAAAATCGTGTTCGAGATAAGGGCTGATTCTGATAGTACTACCCTCAAAACATGAAGAAAAGTCATTTTTCGAAAGTGTCTGTGTGTCTGTCTGTCTATGTGTAGAATTTGTTCTATGGCAAACGATAACTGCCGCAAATTCAAACAGAATCAAATAATGTTTTCCATACATGCCTGAATTGTAGAGGACTCAAGGCCTATTGATCTTGGTGAAGATCGGTTAAGGGGAAGGGGTAGTTTACCAGCAACGTTTTATGTTTAAACAAGAGTAAAGTACTTAATTTTGATAAATAAAGTATCCTGAAAAGAAGGTCATAATAATCCACTGTAGAAAGGTAGATGGAATGTCTATAAATAAAAAGGGTAGTTGGAGGGGGAGGGGTTAATTTCTATAAATGAAAATGATAGTTGAAGGGGGAGGGGAATAAATTTTTATGTGTGTACTACGTTATCGGCAACAAAGAAGTAGTTTGCTGTTAATATTCCTTCCCGGCCTGTTTAGCCGTGGTCCAATGTTTTCTGCAAAACCAGACGTTTCGGCAGTGCCATCGATTGCCATTATCAGTGAAAATCGAGTGCGCTAACGTGAGGTGGTATAAGTTAGTGACCACAGTACTGTGGTTAAGGCTGAAGCAAGAAGCAGAAAGAAGTAGTTCCTATGGAAATGTTTCATTTCGAAAATGATTTTAAATATAAATCATAGAACATGGAAGTCATGTATGATTCTCCATACCGATATTTACTATGGAAATAAGGTTTAACCAAGTCAGTAATTATTTTGAAAGAGTACATTTTAATTTTATTAATTACTTTTTATAAACGCAATAAGATTACTGATTTTACTTTTTTAAGTTTTATAGAATTTGGAAATGTTGGAGAGATGTAAGGAAAAGGAAAATCCCCTTTGTATGACTGTATATAGTGTCTTGTTTTAATCCCTCATTTTAATCTGTCCGGAAATAAATTTGACTGCTTATTCAAAATATTTTAAAAGCATTTTGATATAACTGTATAAGGATAGAATTTCAAAGGCAAATGTAATTTAAGAACCTCACGAACGTCGGTTCGGTTGACTTTAACCGTAAAGCAACTGTACCTATTCTGCCTCAGACTCTGTTCAAAGGATTTTTGGAACAAAACGGAGGCGACTGTAAATGGTGGGTGTAATCTGTCGTGGAATGTTTCCTCCGTTTTCAGCCGGTGATTAATTAGTTCCGCCTTGGCAGACGTTCAGTCTCCCACTGACTGCTCTAAGGTACAAAACAATATTATGTTCGACCTCCGTTAATGAAGGAAACGGTGAAGTCTGTCGGTGAAAAATATTATTAAATTAATTGCTCTGTACGTTAACAGAAAGGGATGATTTTTATAAGCACATCAATAGATATTATTAGCATAGGTGCCCACGTCTGTTTGTATTTCCCGACAGAGGGGATGTGTGATGATGTAAGGGTAGGGGTGTGTACGTATGAGTCTGCACGCCTACGCATAGCAGGCAGCGACAGCGTACATATGTTAACGTTGCCGTTCTGTGGTAATGCCTCTGACCTATGACATACCCACCCTGATGCATCCGATTTTGAAGGTTTATATCGCACGTTTGGTTACAAATACTGACATTGTACGTAGTTTCGTATGGAAGAACTTGACACTTTCCGAGCAATACTTTGTAAAAAAGACCGCAGAGTAAAGGTTCATTATTGATTAAATCACGAAGCAGTACTGAAATGCACAAAGTGTTTATTGTGGTCACTTTATTGTTCATATAACCTGGTTTTATTGCAGATTGTATTAACTTTTCATTACGATAAAATAACCTCGGGGGAGCCTGTAACCCCTAGAGGACGCGTCCCCAGGTGGCAGATAGGGGAATGCCCTAACCGATCTGGTTCATGCTAGATCGGCGGGTAGGAGGGAAATAAAATACCTCCCGCGGACCAACAGGTGGGGTAGGTAGGGCTCCTCAGCCGCAGAGAAGGCAACCTACCTAAGAGAAGGACACTCTGAAATCAAACCCTGGCCCTCCAGGATGGGGGTTGAGTCGTTAGGCTAGCAACCTACACTTGTAAAAGCCATAAGATGCTAACAAACCCAACAAAAACCAGCCTCGGATGGTGGACAGGGATTTTGGTAGACGAAAATAAATTCATTCCTAATGACCATGAAATAAAAGTATCTGGAGAAATTGCAGTAAGGATTGAGGAAGTTCAAGATGCAATAAAAGCTACAAAATTGAGGGAATCCCCAGGTACGGGAGGAATAAACCCAGAATTAGTTAGATATGGGCCCCTCAAGCTGTTTGAAATGCTCAGAAAATTATTCAAAAGATGCCTAAATGGAGAAGAAGTGCCAGTGGAGTGGCGAACATCGTATATTTCACCAGTCCGTAAGAAGGGTTCAAAGTTGGACCCTAGAAATTACAGAGGAATTGCTGTGATCGCGACCATCGGGAGAATATATTCAAGGATTTTGAAAAACTTAATTGAAGAAGACATCAAGGCCTAGTAGCCCGAAAAACAATCAGGTTTTAGAGCGGGGCGATCCACGGTAGACAACATCTTTACAATCAAAAAAGCAGTTAAAAAGAGAGTACAGCATAATAGAGAAACGCATATAGCTTTAATAGATTTAGAAAAGGCATACGATAGCGTCCCACTCTCACAATTATGGAAGGAGATGGAACATTTGAACATAAATGCAAATTTGATTGCAGCCCCCAGAAGATACTATCAACAAAATATCACCAGGGTCAAACTGGGAAACAAACTCACTTTCCCATTCGAAACTACAAAAGGCGTAAGACAAGGATGTTGCTTGTCCCCTACCCTCTTTAAAATATACTTAGACAGATCTCTAGTAAGATGGACAAAGAAGTGTAAAAGCATGGGGGTGAGAGTAGGAGATGACAATCTGTTCACTCTATATTTTGCCGATGACCAGATTGTGGTAGCGGAGGATGACGAAGACCTCGAGTATATGGTCAGAAAGTTAAAAGAGGAATATGACGCAGCTGGTTTGACGATGAACATGGCAAAATGTGAGTACCTGATAGTGGGCAACGAAGACGTTAAGGACTTAAAACTAGATGTGGAGAGGATAAGAGGTGTTGAAAAAAAATATATTTAGGCGTTATTTTTAACAAACAGGGAAGCAGCAAAGATGAAATTCAAGAACGTGTTAACAAGGTGCGAACCGTTATAAGAACGCTGAATTCGCTTCTATGGGAAAGAAGTATAACCAGAAATACAAAGAAACATATATATATATATTTTGTAATAAATCACAAAATATAAGTAAGAATGTTGATAATTTTCCACTTTGGAAACGCCAAATTTGTAACGTTCCGTGTGTCTTCGTTAAGTCCTCACTGTTGGGCTAGCCAATTTTGTAATAAAACAAAATAAACTCTGTAAAAATGTTGTAACAATTTGAATAAAAAAAAAAATTTATTTAAAACAAAATTTTCTGAAAAAATAATTTTTGTGTAATTTTTTACCCTAATATTTAGGAAATAATCATGTTTATTGTTTGTGTTTCGAAATGGAATGGTATTATGTTTATTAGTGTAATAGTATCACTTTCTGTAAATTTATTTAATGACAATCTGGTCGAAAGACGGCTCTCTTCTTTTTCTTCTTGATGCGTTCGTTGTTTCGTATGTACCGCCTTTCGGTTAGTCAGTATTCTTGATTAATTTATTTGTTAAGCTTTTTAAAGAAAAATTACATCCAAATTACATAAGAGAACGTTTATTAATAAATTAGTTAATTTGATCGATAAGAATCGATGTTACAAAGCAGTATCGACTCACTCAGGGCCGGTCGATATAAAAGTTTACATTGGTAGTATATAAAAATATAGTTCTTTGAACGGTTATTTAAGAATAGGCAGAGAAGGGTATGGACAGGAAAGTATAACACTTACAACGATAAGTGCCTTAATATTAAACAATACAATGTTATAATTAAAAAAAATAAAAGTTTATATAATATTTATTCAAACCAAAAAGCAGCCGAGATTCGTTTCTTCACAGCTGAAGTAAGAACAGCGATGAATCAAAATGGCCGACTGGCGCATGCGTAGTGGAGCATCTAACCTTGACGAAGATTTGTTTAAATAAAGATGCCTTTTCTCCGTTTAAATGGTCTCAGCAAATGTGTATAATATTTGTGGAGTTAATTGAGTGTCACTGGTGTATGGTTTAATAGTTCACTTGGTGTAAATTGTTGTTATTGTGTCTATCTCACTTGGTCTATATGTGTCGGGTTTAACCTTGATTGTTCGTCTGTAAATTGTGTGGTATTGGTGTTATTTCAATTAATTAGGCGTATGTGGTTCTGTTTATTGGTGATACACTGTTCATAGCTTAATTTCACCGGTTCACAATTAAAAAATAACTCAAAATAAAATTTTATGAAAATTTTACCGAACTCGGTTTACTGATAGTTCGCCATTATAGGTTATTTCGAACAAATAATCTCGTTAAGTACACTCGTCAACGGATAATAATGAACTGTTCTCATTTCCTTCGTCTCCTGAAAATCTTAGCCAATTTAATATATATTATACATTGTTTCAAATTATCTTAGCTTCCGATACATTTTATTTGAATACATTATACTCGGAAAATAATTTCGCTATTAATTAACTGTATGAAATACTAAATACATATTCGGTTTCTTTACTCTATTCTGCTTATTTTGATACTAATTAATATAGTTTTACAAAGTTTTCATTAAAAAAATTATATTTCTTACATTTTGGAAGGTAGGCTTAATATTGTATTTCCTGTTCTCTAACCAAATAATAGCCATTTTCCCTGATATAATTATTATTCTATTAAATCTGAAATTGATATAATTGTCTATTCTTACTTAATTTCTTGCAATTTAGTTTATTAATGATTGTTTTTAAATATAATTCATTTGTCTATGACTCCTCCTCTGATAATGTCAGTTAGTCCATTCCATTTTTATTGGTAATTTTACTAGATAAATAAGTAATTTTACTTATCTGCTGACCATATCTTTATAAAGTATTATTTACATGGTATTATTATATGTTGGGTTTATCTTACATAAATATTATCAGTTTAACTGGGTTATAGTACTAGATTTGTTAATTATTCTGTAGTCTAAATTCATTATATGGCCTAGATTTGATCTGTTGCTATTTGCAAAATGTTTACTAATATAGTTAGTTTGTACCCTTCTCTGACTTTCTATTCTTATGTAATTTATTAACAATTTGTTCCTTGACTATTATAACATTGATTATTGATTGTACAATTAAAATATAACACGTATCTACTATTAAAACTGGTACTTTGAATCATACCTTTTTTGTGTACTGATTACACATAGTAACATAATAAAAAACATTTTATAATGTAGGAATGGTATCTACTTTTAGATATGGCATTCCTAATTTAAATTAATAACAAAATAATATTTTATAACTATACTACTGCTTAATACTAAATCTTATTTATCTAGTTAATATATAGAAATAGGAACATACCATGTTGGTTCCATATAATGATTAACACTTTCTTAAACTATTTATTTACAGTCTTATCTTTATTCCCCAATTTTAAGGATGTATTCCCCGTCACTTTATGTATAACACAAGCTCGCTGTTTATATTATTCATTCTATGGAATGTTCTAATAAACAGTGGCATTTTATTAGAAATATTATTCGTCAATATCATATCAAATATGATACTGTTCCAAAACACTTAAAGTTATTTACTGGCACGGTAACTCATGTACCTTTTCAAAGTTTATTGATTATAATTTAATAACTTACACTTGTCCCTGGTTTCGTTGATATTATCACTAGTCCTTTTCTAGCTTTACAACATGAAATATTTAACCATGGGGGACTGTTAAGGTTTGTCTATATAAACTACACAATAACTTTTTTGGGTGCACTGTTACTTAATACTCCAAACACTTTTGGTTTTTAGCAGTTTTACATTGGTATATGGTTTTTTGGGGTGTTATACTTTCTCTTTGGACATTCATTTATTTTTGGGGTTTTTGGGTTTTCTCCCTATGGGGTTTCTGTTTGGTATTGGTCGTTTCATTTCCTTTATTCTAGTGGATCTTCACTGGTTTCTTATTCTTCAGTATTTTAGTTCATTCTATTTTCTTCTTTCTTCTTTCTTCGTTCTTCAGTACCATTTCTTTTTATACTCTTTTGTTTCTACTGGTTTGTTTTCTTTGTCAGTTCATTTGGTCGGGGTATCTTCATTGCCTGCTTCTATCCTACCTGGGTAATATTGTTATTCACATTTTAGTTTTCTGGGTTTTTTAATTTGTAGTAATTATATTATTATGCAGATTTTTTCTTTATGTTTACTTTTCTTGTGATTATAATAATTCATAGTGCTTTTTAATTGACTCTCATTTGGATATTCCATATATTTGAGTTGTATTAATGATCATTTAGTAATTGATTTATGTGGATTATGTGTCATGCTACAGATTGCTCTCTTCCAGAAGTGATTAGTTCAGATCATACTTAGTTTGTCTGAAATAATTGCTTATGATATTTTATTATAAATTATATTTTTTTACTTCCTTCATATTTTAAAATTTTTTTCTTCTTTATTTTTGAGCTTATCTATATTTCATTATTAACTGGATTTTTCTTGATAGTAATAGTCATCTTAGGTTCGTTATTTTTTATTTTTCCATTTTCTTCTTAACTTGGTTCTTTATCCTTGGGATATTTATTCCCTAAAATTCCCTAACACGTTAGCTGGAGCAGTTTCAGAGGGGCACTGTAGGCTACACTTCTCTGCTGGCCATACTACGTCATTTATTGATTACAGAGGCAAATCATCTCTGATCAATACATAATAATACTGCTGGACTTATCTACAGACAGTTATTAATAAAAATTACATAAGAATAGTCCACCTTATGACTATAAAAATAAAATTAAATATCTTTGGATACTTCACGTCGTATTTGAACCGATCTATTAATATTTCTATCTTAGTTAATTTCTATCTCAGTTACTTTTCTCAATAGTTAGCTCTGTTGGCATTTTATTTCTTCTTATGGTTGGAAGCTGGTTTAATATAATTATCACTTGTTATTCAGTGTAAAGTTTTTATTTATTTTAACTCTCTGTCATATTTTGACTGTTATTACAATCTCCTTCTGGTCATTGGTAACATGTATTTTGTATTATATTTTTGTTTTTTTCTTAATTCTTATGACTCGTTCCACTAGTTTATGTTCTTGCAATTACTCCTTTAATTGTCCTTCTTATAATTGACATTTATTCTATGATCATATTTTTCTTATGTATTTATTTATACATAGTTTTTTCTTTCTTTTTCAAAATTTTATTCTGCTCTTGCTTTTTATCCAAATGCACTCTTTAATTATTAATTCCATGTGGTTATTGTCTCTGCTTATTTTGCTTAAAATTCTTATTAGTTTTATTTCACAATAAGTTTATTCATTTTAATTGTATCAGTGGTTTTTATTGCCATTTCTTGATTCTCGAAATTTTTTCATAATTGGTTCCATATATACTTGTTGTAATGTGAACTTACTCTTCCTTTTGAATGTTGTGGTTATTCTTCAAAATTCTTTTTCTTTTCTTTTATATTCATCATGATTTGAGTTTCATTGATGTTTGGTAGTAAGTTGTACTTATTTGGTTTTTTGAAATTGTTTGTATTTTACTAAATTCTTTCCCTTTAGTTTTTTCACAAATAGTTTCATAAATATTAGGTAGTAAGTAGTGATTACATTGTTTTTGAATTTTGACAATTTATGCCAAATTCTTCTTCTTTTTATTTCAGTAATTCAAAAGTTGGTTCACATATTTGGTAGTAAGGTGTGCTTACCTCGTTTTTGAAAATTTTTTTTTTTTTAAATTCCAAATTCTTTTTATTTTTCATTAATCGTTTCCTAATTATTCGGTAGTAAGTTGTCCTTACTTCGTTTTAGAATTTTTTATATTTTTTATTCCAAATTCTTTTTATTTCATTCATAAATCGTTTACTAAATATTCGGTAGTAAGTTGTCCTTACTTTGTTTTTGAATTTATATATTTTAATTCACTTCCTTTTATTTTTTATTCCAAAAGTCGTTTCATAAATATTCGGTAGTAAGTTGTGCTTACTTTGTTTTAGAATTTTTTATATATATTTCAAATTCTTTTTCTTCTTGTTCATTTCTAAAAGTTGGTTCAAATATTAGGTAGTAAGTTGTCCTTACTTCGTTTTAGAATTTTTTATATTATTCCGTTCATAAATCGCTTCCTAAATACACAAACACAAAATTCAATCTTCTATACATCCAATTAATCATAATATTTTTTCATGGAAGCCTGGTTATATACACCCTTTATCCTTTCTGAATCTATTTCCTTTATTTCATAAGTATTATTATTTTTTACATTGGATATGACATATGGTCTGGTGTATAATAGCAATAACTTCTTCGTTATTCCTTCCAGTGTGCTTGGTAGTTCACGATTTTTTAATAAAATTTGTTCTCCCTTTTCATAAATTATTAATTTGCCACTAGCCTTTTGATACTTATTTTGTCGTTTTACCTGGTCTTCTGCCACCTTGTTGTAGAATTTAGCTTTGTCAAATTTGTACACATTGTTGCTGGGGAACTCGAGGATATCTGCGATCTCTCGTGGGGGTGGTTTTTCGTACATAGCGAAGTATGGGGTTATCCCTATAGCTGGATGGTATGCCAAGTTGAGGAATTCCTCCGTGGCTTCTAGATAGTCTTGCCACCTTTTTTGTTGATGGTGACAATAAGTTCTTAGGATCCTCCCCACTTCTCGTAACACCCGCTCTGCCGGATTACTGCTCGGATGGTAGACCGAGGTCTTGTATGTACGAATGCCCATTGACAATAAGGTATCTCGCCATTTTCTACCCTTAAACTGGGTTCCATGATCAGTGATGATCGAAGATGGTTTTCCCAGGTGTGGGATATACAGTTCCGTTAATATCCCCAGAATTTTCCGGGTAGTCGCTCGATTAGTAGGGTATAGCTTAACATACTTTGTGAAGTGGTCCATTATGATGGTTAGGTATCGATATTGGTGTCGACCTCCACTACGGGGAAATGGTCCGCAAATGTCTAGGAATACCTTCTCCAATTTTGCTTGGGAGGTGATAGGAATCATCACACCTTCCTTCTTCTCATTATTTGTCTTCACAAGCTGACAGATTTTACAGCTTTTAATATACATTCGGACCTTTCTATTTATGTTTTTTATCTGGCAGCTCTCCTCCAGAGCTTTTATTACCTTGAGGGCGCCCATATGCCCGTAACGTATGTGGTAGTTTACTATTAATTCCCTCTCTATCTGCGTTGGAACAACCACCTTCCAGGTCTCCTCCTTCAGGGATGTTTTAACGAACAATATCTGTTTATTTAGTTGGTAATATTGAGCAACGGTTTCGTCTCCCTCTTCTAGTCGAAGTTTGAGGTTTCTCAATTTCGGGTCCGCTTGTTGGTGGGTGCTCATATTTGTTAAGATGGTTGTTAAATCAGCTCTGGTGCTAAGAAGATGATATATTTTTAGCACGCTTTCCTTCTCCCCTTGGAAAGTTTGTTCTTCCACATTGACCCGGTATAACACATCAGCTACGACATTCTTTTTACCTGGGATGTATTCCCATTTTAGATGGTATTCTTGAAGGGCAAGTATCCACCTCGTTAGCCTGCCATGGTTCAATTTGCAGCTTTTCAAAAACGTAATAGATTTATGGTCTGTTCGGACTGTAACAGGGTATCCCAAAATGTAAGTGCGGAACTTACCGCAAGCAAATACTACGCTCAGTAATTCTTTTTCAGTCACCATGTAATTCTTTTCGCACTGGTTCAAAGATCTGCTAGCGAAGCTAATTACTTGATGTTGACCCTTCTCGTCTTCTTGATACAGTGTCGTTTCCAGACTGATGTTGCTGGCATCGCAATTCATGAAAAATGGTAATTTAAAGTTTGGGTGGCGAAGTATTATTGTTGCCAGAATTTGTCTTTAATTTGTTGGAAAATCATATCCTGTTCTCTATATCATACCCATTTATTCTTTGACGACAATTGAGGTTGAAACCTTGCGGTTAATTCTGAGTATTGTTCCTGGAACTTTCTATAGTAATTACAGAGTCCCAGGAACGAATGTAATTGCTTCCTGTTTTTGGGTGCCGGGAATTTCTGGATTGCTTCCACCTTTTCTGCCGACAGTGAGATTCCTTGATCGTCCAAGTTAAACCCTAAAAATTGCACTTCTCTGGCAATAAACTTGGATTTTTCTAACTTGCGTGACGTTACTAACAGATAACTTCTCCAGCACGTGTTCCACACGGTAGCAGTGTTCGTCCCCCGTTTCGGATGTTATTAGTAGATCATCTACATACACTGTGGTAAACTGAAGTGCTTCCTGTCCCAATATCTGGTCCATGCAGGTCACAAAGATGGCAACTGAGTTTACCAATCCGAAGGGCAATCTTTTGAATTGGTAATTGCGTCCCTCGAATATGAAAGCCAGATATTGGCGACTCCGTGGGTGTAACTCTACCTGCCAGTAACCGCACACCGTATCCCAGGTACTGAAGTAATTGGTACCGTGGAAACGTTTCAGGATTTCTTCAATCTCACCGGGCGATGTTCTATCATTAATGATTTTTTTATTTATTTCCCGTGCATCCAAGCAAAGCCGGACTTGGCCGTTTTTCTTGGGAATAGCGACAATAGGGCTGGTGTATGGGGATTGGCTATGTTCTATAATATCGCTATTGATCATTCGGTTTATTTCCGCTCTCACAGCCTCCTTTCGTGAATGCGCAATAGGGTAGGATTTTCTATTAAATTCCACTGTATCTCTGAATTTAAGGGTACATTGGTAATTTCTTACCTTGCCTGGCTCATCTGAAAATACTGAGCGGTACTTCTCATAAATCCTTATCAACTGATTTGGTTGAGTAATGGGCAATTTCTCTCTAGTAATTCCGCTCCGGAAATCCCTTATCTCCTGTATTTTTTTCTGACTATAAATCTTCGTCCGTGTTGTCGTATACTATTGGGTTAGAAATGGTGTTATTATTCGTATAGTTGATGTTACGAATTTGCTGGTGGATACTGCTGGGAAGTGTTATCTCGCTACCGACTAAATCGGCCGTCCAGGTCAGATCTCCGGTAAACAGCGATACCTTCTCCGATCGTAAATCGATGATAGCAGAGTTTTTTCTCAGCACATCGCATCCCACTAATATATTGAAGGGTAATCCTGCCGCAATTAGGAAGACCATGTTTATTGCTATACCCTTACTAATCACATTCAACGACACTTGCTTTCTTATTGTTTTGTTTTGGCGACCAGTGGCACCGATTAATACTATGTTATTTATAGGTAAGGTCGGCAATAATTTACCACATTTCTCTTGGATTCTCTCCAATTCTGTTGAGTTAATTATAGATACATTCGCACCTGTATCGATCATTAGCTGGGCGAATGTTCCTTCGATTTCTGCATTAATATAAATTATTTCGTTGTTTATACTATGGAGGCGAGTGTCGTCCTCCTCCAGTAGTTCATTTCGAATGTTTTTTAGATAGTTACACCGAATGATAGTAATTTTGTTGTTATTATTTGCTCTTGGCAATTCTCTTATATACCCAGGCGACAGAAGGAGCAAAAGGTCCTTATCATTTATTACTGCCTCCTCCCGTTTAAATTCTCCTGGCGGATTATATCTGGAATTGTCCTGTTCTCGGCTTCTGCGTCGATCTTCGTACTCGTGGAAACTGTTCCGCCGTTGATGGTTATACCTGCGTTGGCTGTTTCCTTCTGCGCGTATAAAATTTACCCGGGGTCGGGAGAACCTGTTGTTGTTGTTGTTATGGTTATTACTTGGGTAACCCCTATTGTTATTATAAAACCGCTCGGTATTATTGGTATGGTTGGGGTTTCTCTGGCTATTTACATTATTATTTGGGTAATAATTATTTCTATTACCGGGGAATCCGTTATTATTTCGGTTAATGTTCGGATTTACATTACCGTGGTTATTGTTGTTATTATTACCGTTGGTAGGGTGCTGATTATGGTAATTTGGATTATACCGGTTCCCCTGGTACCCACTGTTGATCTGTTGATTACTATTATTCGGGGATGGATTATTTCGGAATTCTGGCCGTTCATTTCTTCTTCTACTTTGCCTGTAATATTCTTCGTTCTCATAATTTTCTAATAGCTCCGTCATCGCCTGGATGGTCTTTATCTGGCTACCTCTTCGTGCTCTTATGACCTCTTCGTCATAATGGTAGGAAAGCTTATTCACCAGGCATTCCTCTGGTATGGCCGGTTCCAGGTGCTTGGCCAGGCACACCTTCCCAAGGAAGTACGCAGTCATGGTATTGCCAAACTGGGTCTTGTATCGACCATGGCAGATGTTGTCCCTTATTAAATTCTGGGTAGTTTCTGACCAATACTTGGCCTGGAACAAATTTTTAAACTGCTGGTAATCATCTATTTCGCTCCTGTTCGCCATCCACCAATTGTCCGTCATTTCACGGAATGATTCGTCCAATAGCTCTCGATTATTTGACCATCTATTATTTCTATGTTTGGCCATATATTCCTCAATACGGGCCAAGAACTCCATCGGCTTCCTTTTATATTGGCGGAAGTTAAGCCATTCCCTGTTTTCATTGATGGGGATATTTGTGAAGCTGGTTGGTCGGTTCCGAATTGCTTCCATTTCCTCCTGGATCTGCCGCACTTGACCAGTGATGTTAGTCATCACTACCTCCATTCCGTCACATCTTTCCGTAAATTGAGTTCGTACTTTACTGAGTTCTTCCTGGCTTTCCTTTCGGTTTTCTTCTGCCTTCTTGCGACTAGATTCTTCAAGATTTGTGACCTTGGTGTTTACCACTTCCTTGAACTCTTGTACCTCCCCTTCAGTCAACCGACATCTTTCATCAACTTCTCTTATCTGTTGATTTATAGTTATTGTTTCTCCGTCCAGCCTTTCATTCATAGATTTCTTATTATCTTTGAGTTCTTTGTTCATTTCCTTTCTTAATAGTTCCATTCGTTCGTCTAACTTGTCTAGATTCTCCTGGTTAACTTCCCGCAATTCTTCCCGTAATAGTTGGTTATCCTCTCTTAATTCTTCCAACCTCTCCCCCATCGTCTCTTCCATTTTCTTGTTATTTTCTCTTAATTCTTCCCTTAATTGTTGGTGGTCACTTTCTATTTTCTTACTGGTTTCTTCCATCTTTTCTTCCAAATTCTTCTTATTTTCTTCCATTTTCTTTTCCACCTTTCTACTGGTTTCCTCAATTCTCTTATTGGTCCTTTCGATTTTACGGCCCAATTCTTCTTTTGTTTCTTGGTTGTCCTTCTTCAATTCCTCTATGTTTTTGTTTGTTTCACTCAATTCTTCCTTGGTGGACTGGCTGTTGTCATCCATTTTCTTGCTTAAATCTTCCTTGGTTGAATCCATTTTCTTACTCATTTCCATCATCAGCCTGAACATTTGTTGCATGTCCCCATTCTCTGCTCGTGTGGACCCTTCTACCTGTTTCTCTGGAATATTTACGTCCCCTGTTTGTGTGGGTACTTCTGGTTGTTCCTCTGGTGGTGCTGGTTGTTTATGTTCCACCAGGGTTAATATCGTTTCTACGTCCTCCACTGGGGTCGCCTCCTTATCCTCCATATTATTTTCTTTTTCGGCCTCCGCCGCTCTTTTCTTTGATGTGGCACGACGTTGCATCTTTCCTGGTTCTCTGGCTGGATAACCGCTGCCAAGCTGAATTAGAAATTGGGCGAGTAATTACAGCCTTTCAATCCCTAATTACAGCCCCACGTTGGGCGCCAATTTTGTAATAAATCACAAAATATAAGTAAGAATGTTGATAATTTTCCACTTTGGAAACGCCAAATTTGTAACGTTCCGTGTGTCTTCGTTAAGCCCTCACTGTTGGGCTAGCCAATTTTGTAACAAAACAAAATAAACTCTGTAATAATGTTGTAACAATTTGAAATAATAAAATAATTTTTATTTCAAAAAAATAATTTTCTGAAAAAATATTTTTTGTGTAATTTTTAACCCTAATATTTAGGAAATAATCGTGTTTATTGTTTGTGTTTCGAAATGGAATGGTATTATGTTTATTAGTGTAATAGTATCACTTTCTGTAAATTTATTTAATGACAATCTGGTCGAAAGACGGCTCTCTTCTTTTTCTTCTTGATGCGTTCGTTGTTTCGTATGTACCGCCTTTCGGTTAGTCAGTATTCTTGATTAATTTATTTGTTAAGCTTTTTAAAGAAAAATTACATCCAAATTACATAAGAGAACGTTTATTAATAAATTAGTTAATTTGATCGATAAGAATCGATGTTACAAAGCAGTATCGACTCACTCAGGGCCGGTCGATATAAAAGTTTACATTGGTAGTATATAAAAATATAGTTCTTTGAACGGTTATTTAAGAATAGGCAGAGAAGGGTATGGACAGGAAAGTATAACACTTACAACGATAAGTGCCTTAATATTAAACAATACAATGTTATAATTAAAAAAAATAAAAGTTTATATAATATTTATTCAAACCAAAAAGCAGCCGAGATTCGTTTCTTCACAGCTGAAGTAAGAACAGCGATGAATCAAAATGGCCGACTGGCGCATGCGTAGTGGAGCATCTAACCTTGACGAAGATTTGTTTAAATAAAGATGCCTTTTCTCCGTTTAAATGGTCTCAGCAAATGTGTATAATATTTGTGGAGTTAATTGAGTGTCACTGGTGTATGGTTTAATAGTTCACTTGGTGTAAATTGTTGTTATTGTGTCTATCTCACTTGGTCTATATGTGTCGGGTTTAACCTTGATTGTTCGTCTGTAAATTGTGTGGTATTGGTGTTATTTCAATTAATTAGGCGTATGTGGTTCTGTTTATTGGTGATACACTGTTCATAGCTTAATTTCACCGGTTCACAATTAAAAAATAACTCAAAATAAAATTTTATGAAAATTTTACCGAACTCGGTTTACTGATAGTTCGCCATTATAGGTTATTTCGAACAAATAATCTCGTTAAGTACACTCGTCAACTGATAATAATGAACTGTTCTCATTTCCTTCGTCTCCTGAAAATCTTAGCCAATTTAATATATATTATACGTTGTTTCAAATTATCTTAGCTTCCGATACATTTTATTTGAATACATTATACACGGAAAATAATTTCGCTATTAATTAACTGTATGAAACACTAAATACATATTCGGTTTCTTTACTCTATTCTGCTTATTTTGATACTAATTAATATAGTTTTACAAAGTTTTCATTAAAAAAATTATATTTCTTACATTTTGGAAGGTAGGCTTAATATTGTATTTCCTGTTCTCTAACCAAATAATAGCCATTTTCCCTGATATAATTATTATTCTATTAAATCTGAAATTGATATAATTGTCTATTCTTACTTAATTTCTTGCAATTTAGTTTATTAATGATGGTTTTTAAATATAATTCATTTGTCTATGACTCCTCCTCTGATAATGTCAGTTAGTCCATTCCATTTTTATTGGTAATTTTACTAGATAAATAAGTAATTTTACTTATCTGCTGACCATATCTTTATAAAGTATTATTTACATGGTATTACTATATGTTGGGTTTATCTTACATAAATATTATCAGTTTAACTGGGTTATAGTACTAGATTTGTTAATTATTCTGTAGTCTAAATTCATTATATGGCCTAGATTTGATCTGTTGCTATTTGCAAAATTTTTACTAATATAGTTAGTTTGTACCCTTCTCTGACTTTCTATTCTTATACAATTTATTAACAATTTGTTCCTTGACTATTATAACATTGATTATTGATTGTACAATTAAAATATAACACGTATCTACTATTAAAACTGGTACTTTGAATCATACCTTTTTTGTGTACTGATTACACATAGTAACATAATAAAAAACATTTTATAATGTAGGAATGGTATCTACTTTTAGATATGGCATTCCTAATTTAAATTAATAACAAAATAATATTTTATAACTATACTACTGCTTAATACTAAATCTTATTTATCTAGTTAATATATAGAAATAGGAACATACCATGTTGGTTCCATATAATGATTAACACTTTCTTAAACTATTTATTTACAGTCTTATCTTTATTCCCCAATTTTAAGGATGTATTCCCCGTCACTTTATGTATAACACAAGCTCGCTGTTTATATTATTCATTCTATGGAATGTTCTAATAAACAGTGGCATTTTATTAGAAATATTATTCGTCAATATCATATCAAATATGATACTGTTCCAAAACACTTAAAGTTATTTACTGGCACGGTAACTCATGTACCTTTTCAAAGTTTATTGATTATAATTTAATAACTTACACTTGTCCCTGGTTTCGTTGATATTATCACTAGTCCTTTTCTAGCTTTACAACATGAAATATTTAACCATGGGGGACTGTTAAGGTTTGTCTATATAAACTACACAATAACTTTTTTGGGTGCACTGTTACTTAATACTCCAAACACTTTTGGTTTTTAGCAGTTTTACATTGGTATATGGTTTTTTGGGGTGTTATACTTTCTCTTTGGACATTCATTTATTTTTGGGGTTTTTGGGTTTTCTCCCTATGGGGTTTCTGTTTGGTATTGGTCGTTTCATTTCCTTTATTCTAGTGGATCTTCACTGGTTTCTTATTCTTCAGTATTTTAGTTCATTCTATTTTCTTCTTTCTTCTTTCTTCGTTCTTCAGTACCATTTCTTTTTTATACTCTTTTGTTTCTACTGGTTTGTTTTCTTTGTCAGTTCATTTGGTCGGGGTATCTTCATTGCCTGCTTCTATCCTACCTGGGTAATATTGTTATTCACATTTTAGTTTTCTGGGTTTTTTAATTTGTAGTAATTATATTATTATGCAGATTTTTTCTTTATGTTTACTTTTCTTGTGATTATAATAATTCATAGTGCTTTTTAATTGACCCTCATTTGGATATTCCATATATTTGAGCTTTATTAATGATCATTTAGTAATTGATTTATGTGGATTATCTGTCATGCTACAATATATATATATAATAGCATGGTGCAAAGTGTAATCCTTTATAGAGCAGAAGTTTGGAACGTTTCAAACGTAAATAAGAAAAAACTGATGGCAGCGGAAATGGACTTCTTCAGGAGGAGTTGTAGAAGATCAAAATTAGAAAGTGTTAGAAATGAGACTATTAGAGCCGAGATGAATATTGACAGGACAATAATAGATGAAATAGAAAGGAGACAATTGACTTGGTTTGGGCATGTGAAGAGATTGGAAGATGACAGATGGCCCCGCAAAATACTGGGATGGATACCACCGGTGAGGAGGAAAAGAGGACTTCTACGGAGGAGGAGTTGGCGAGATGATGTAACGAAAGCAATGGTTGCAAGAAATTTAGAAGAACTTACATGCTACGATAGGTTAAAATGGAAGGTGGAGAAGGAGAAACGGCGACAGCTGTAAAGATCTGTTTTATATATATATATATACGATAAAATATTTTACGATAAAATACGTAAAAATTTTCAGTTCCGATAATAAATTTTCAGTTTTCGGAGAGGTTTAGAGTAATTTAAGCTGCATCATCCAGTAATTCAGAGTAGATCGTGAGTTGCTTGACACTAGAAGTTGTCATTAGATCAGTATGAGCATGAATGAATAAACGATGAAAAGTTTTTTGGATTCGGGCATTAACTAGAACTATTAGGGCAATGCAGAAATAATTGCGCCTAATAGACACACAATAATAAGTTTTCTTTCTGTGAATATGTTATATGAAAAAATGTTTCAGATATATTATTATTTTTATGTTAATAAAATATCCCGTAAATACATTCTATACCTTTTATAAATACTAACATTCATTAGGCCTATGTGTGTATTAATTTATTAATTATTTCTGTATTGCCCTACATGCCTACAGATTCTGATGATGATAATAAATCTTATCAAAACGTGGACACAAATTTTTTATTATTATGTTGAGAGTATGATGAAACCTCATAAAACCATCCATCACTAGAAGTGATAAGAAAATAAGTTTTTGTCTCTGACTTTCAGTTCACTTTTTTTTAAAGAAATTTCACTTTTAATAAGCATTATCAAATATTTCGCGAGTATAAGCATAAGAATTTCGTGATTAACGTTTAGAAACAAAAGGCAAAAATATTTTCTGCAAATAGATGGAGATAAAAATTAAAAAATTTAGTTTTAAAACCAGATACATTTGATTTTGTTTCACATTTGTTATGAGTTTTTCTACAATGTTATACACTTCTACACAACTTATATTCATTTCTTAAAAATGAAGTCTCTCATGATGTGTACTACATAAACTAATTTATAAAAATTTATAAATATTATCTATATAGTACTAATATTATTTTAATATAAATTGTATCCATTATAGCTGAACGAGCGAAACACGTTCTGTTGTAATTCAACAGGTTAGCATTTACTTATTATCTGTACGTCTGTCTGGAGTGTGGGGACACTCCTTCCTCATTTTCTACCGTTACAATAGTAAGATTTTTAAATGTGGAAGAATCAACTGGTGAAGAAAATGTGGCCATGTGAAGAGAACGTGTCGAGGCCGGCAACGAAAGAGAATTATGTATGGTGAAATGAGAAAGATGAGTCGAATAGGTAGACCAATAAAGCAACAGCTGCAAGAGGTGGAAGCGGATTTCGAAAGAAGAGAATCAGGAATTGAAAACGCCTAGGGATTGGTAGGGGGGAAGCAAATAGGGAAGGAAGGTCTAAGGCAGGGCTGTGGAGCTTTGGAAGAAGTTATAACTTATTGATATGGTAGTATTATTATTCGAGTATAAAATGTCTATCTTTGTTTATCTTATTATAAAGGGAAACTATTACGACGACTGAATAAGTAAATAAACTTTACTTCTGTTTTAATTGCAATGAAGATTTCAATACAAATCTACCTAAGCAGCAACAGCGGCAGCAGGAGATCTCGAGCGTGACGTGTTTCAATAGATTCCATGTTTACACCGTTTAATCTAATAACGGCAAGAGGGTTTCACGTTACACGTGCGTGCGGCACGTTGCCGCCACAATACGTGATACGAATGCTGTACGTGTGAATTAATTGCGTTACGTTTGCTCAACGCACACACACACACACTCTTGCGCGTACAATAATTTATTCCTTCACACTTGAGACTAATATGTGGAGGAGTATATTCTCTCTTCGATTTCTGTACTTCGTACTGTTTCCCTAATGCACCTGCAACGCCCACACGAGACACGACAAATTAATTAAAATGTAAATTTGAATGATCTTCGCAAACAAAGATTCATAGTTACGTGGAAGAATGTACACACGAACATAATGTGACTTCATCTTTCTATATCCGATAGGATTAGGCAACAAAAAATATTGGCATTTTATGTGTTTCACATTACTTTTTTATAAAGTAAAAATATTAATTAAAAGGTGACAGTTTCAGCATTAACTTCATGAAGACAGGACGACTTTGCATGTAACAGAATGGTAACTTAAATAAAAATAACAAGCATTTAAAGGATAAAGATATAATACAATTATATTCATGTAGCTCAGATGTGACTACTCATCGAGGCAAAATATGTCTGTCAGAAAAAGATTAGTTTTCGTTAGAGAAAGTTAGTTACTAGTAAGGCATGTTAATAGAAGACTTACAGAAATTGTAAAGCAGTTCTCTTCAATAATTTATGCATTGTTATTCACAAAGTCATCGTTAGATTTTTCACAACATTTAATTTAATTAAGTCACTCTGGTAGTAACTTAAATACTTTTAAATAACTTAAATCACTCCTAAAAAACTGGAGTAAACTATACGCCTAATTGTAATATGTTGTTTTAAAATATGTCAGTTGTGAGATAAAGTTAAAATAATTCCTTAAATAATCAGGATTATTTATTACTTCCATGTTCCGTAAGGAAATGGAAGTATGGTGATCGCGAAAAAATCGTGTTCGAGATAAGGGCTGATTCTAATTGTACTACCCTCAAAACATGAAGAAAAGTCATTTTCCGAAAAGTGTCTCTGCGTGTGTCTGTGTGTAGACTTTTTTCTATGGGGAACGATAATTGCCGCAAATTCAAACAGAATCGAATAATTTTTTGCTAATTTGCTCAAGTTTTAGAGAACTCAAGGCCTATTGATTTTGGTGAAGATCGTTTAAGGGGGAGGGGTAGTTTACTTGGAACGTTTTATATGTTAACAAAAGTAAAGTACTTAATTTTAATAAATAAAGTGTCATAAAAAGAAAGTAATAATAATCCACTGTAGAAAGATAGATGAAATATATATAAATAAAAAAGGTAGTTGAAGAGGGAGGGGATAATTTTCTATAAATTAAATGATAGTCGGAGGGGGAGGGCGTAAATTTATACGTATGTGTACTACGTTATCGGCAATAAAAAAGTAGTTTCTATGGAAACATTTCATTTCAATTTGTCAATCTTGTCAAATTTTTCAATTTATATTTAAAAATTTTAAATATAAATCTTAGAACATGGAAGTCATGTATGGCTCTCCATACCGATTTTTTTTAAGAAAGT
The DNA here is from genome assembly GCA_034769895.1 of Magicicada septendecula. Lineage (NCBI taxonomy): Eukaryota > Metazoa > Arthropoda > Insecta > Hemiptera > Cicadidae > Magicicada > Magicicada septendecula. The sequence goes on from CM068367.1 coordinate 193,478,687, forward strand.
GACATTTCTGTAATTGTGGTTAAACGCTACTTCTAGAGTAGTGTTAAAGAATTACAATCATACGGACAATACTTTGGAAACGGCTTAAAATTGAATTACATTGGTGTAGCTTTTTATATGACAAATTTAATATACAACGATTTAAATTTCACATCTGTTTTTAAAATACATCTATGCCATTTTATTGCGCATAGTACATTAGGTATTGTCATAAATAAAAATGTATAATATTTGTATTCTGCTTATGGCATTGATACACGTCAGACTGATGTTTACTAAATATTGCTTACTACCAAATGTTTTAAAATTTAATTTAATTTAAAATTGATTTTAAAAATACGTTCTTTACAACAACATTAAAAAACCGCTCTTAAAACTAAAAAACCGGAGTGAACTATACGTTCTAATTATAAACGAGGAGGGCTCTAACGTTAATGGCATTTAGCACATAAGTGTACAATTAATATAAAGAAATGTGGTTAAATAGTGGTTAGAAATTTACCTGTTACGTGGTAAATTATAGGAGAAGAAACCGCAGTACAGAAAGAGGCGTGGGAGTGGGCAACTGTTTAATCGGAAAATAGGGAAAGGCTTGTAATATACTGTGAGTTTTATGTTACTACCAGGAACAGCTCTACGCTTTGACTGTAAAATACCATTATCTCAATAATTACTTTATAGCAGACGCTAATGTTTTTCTAGGCAAGGTATATAACACTGTGGCTGTGTTTATAAAAAGGTACGTTGCTTGATAATTATCTTGTTTTTTTTTTTCTTAGAATTTTTATCAGTTAAAATCCCGTCTATTTCAAATAAGAACTGTTTATAAACTGTTACTGAACTGATTTGAATGTGTAAAAAGAAGTAATACATTGACAAAAAATAAAAATATTATATAATAGAAAAAGCTACAATTAACACTAATACAACTAATATATAATTTTATAAAATTAACAAAATACACACATACAGAATATTTTTTCGTTCTGATGTGGGACATAATATTTGATCAAACTGTAGCTGAGATTAATAAAGGTGCTTTGCATAGAATGGAAAATATGTTTTTTATAAATCATAAATAATAAAAGGTGGTTGTAACATAAGAAAAACATAACCTAACCGTAATTGTTCTTAGAACTACCATCATCATTACAATTCCAAGTCTATAAGTGAATAAACACCGTGTGACCTTTAAAGAAACAATTTGATTCTTTGTAGTCATATTTTACATCACATAAAGAAGCGATGAACGTTACATTACTTACTTTATGATTTCAATTTGAAGAAGTTCAAAAGTTGTTCTGATGTACTAAACCTCCTTAAACGAATAATTCTTGGTTAAATAACTTTTTATTCTATATAGGTACAGACCAACGTCAAATGTCATGCGATGGAAAAAATCGAGACTATATGAGTCCAGTGATAGTACTATAAGGACTAGTAGAGGACCAAAAAATACAATTATCAGTGTATGTTTATTTGATTCAACCTAGCTGTTAAAGAGTGACATTCAGATAAGGAATACATTCTGATTACAAATAATACTGAACAGAAAGTAAACACACAACACAAATATAAACACACAAACGCAACTATTGAAAAGTAATATTTAACTTAACAACGACGCGTCTGAGGGCGACCGTGTGATATATGTGTAGCCTATAGCTTATAGATTTTAATTTTTGCTCGGATGTGATAATTTATGGCACTGAGAGGAGTATCTCCTTAACCGCAGGGAATACTTACCCATTAAAGCTTTATAAAATATGTGTGGCACTATGAATCACGAGCAGTAGGCGTCTGACACTGGAAATGGGTCAACCAACATTCCACTTTCCCAACAACATATTTTTCCACTTTTACCAGATATTTACACGGTGGGAGTTTAAATGTGTTGTTTACACACTTACAAGTTGTGTAGAAGTGTGTAACATCCTTTCAGAATTAACAAACGGCCTTTGTAAGTTTACAATTCCAGCAATTAAAAACTTTTCAAGAGAGAAAGTTATTCTTCAAAATTTCTTTCATTTATTTGTACAAGAAAATGTTTTTGTATTTTTCCTATTTGTATCGGCCATCTGAGGACCACATGTCAATTTCAATTCTTTATTCCTTGTTCTTTTATTTTTCTCCAATATTGTTTCATCTTTTCACTATGTCTCTTCTTTCTGTCTTCAGTCCACTTTGAACCTGCGTTTTCTCTCTCTCCTACCCTGGACTCCTTAAATTTTTAACACTATTGTCCGAAAAACTTCTCTTTCAATTGCTTCTTCTGCGTTTATATTATTTTCTTCTAAATCCCTTTTGACTTCTTTAATCTAACTTGATGTTAACTTTTTTCACCACAGATATCTGAAGATCTGTTTTGTTAACCTATTGTCGTCCATTCTATATACATGTCTAAAAAATACTAGTCTTCTTCTTCTCACTGTTTATGTTAAATTTTCTACACTGTGATATATTTCATCAGTACTTCTTAACTTCCAACCTTCTGAAGTTTTTCGTGGGCCTAATATTTCCCTAATAATTCGTCTTTCCAATATGTCTAGTTTGCCTAAATTATCATTCAATTGCCAGACATTCACTTGCATATAGGCATTCTGTCCTCACTACTGTACTGTAATGCCTTATTTTCCCACTTGCACTTTTATTGTAAATGTCTTTAGTTATAACATATCCAATTTTTTAAGCGTGTCTGATTTCTACGAGACATTTTTGACAAAGACCTATGGCTATTGGATGCCACAAACGTCAGTGCCTTACTTATAAGAAATTCTACCTTAAATCAATTGTAATATATAATTTACTCATTCTCTTCTTAAGTGGGATGATAATTTATTTCTTTTAGTTCCCGGTAGCACTATACGTAAATATTTTAAACCGACTTACCGCTGTTGGCCAGTTCAAATGAGGAATTTGTGAATTTAGTTTTTTAAATTCAGGAAAGTTACCTGTAAACAAACAAAATTGGATAATTATAATCTAAAAAATACACATATATAATCATAATTAATTCAAAAACTTTTTGCTACAGTCCGTTTCTTGATGTATATAATATATTTAATATTTATACAGAAATTACCTCAAGATGGTTTATTTTCCTTATTAGGAACGTGTTCCGAGAACCCCTGTGTTCTCATCCTCAGTCTTCGTGATTTTGCGTCTGGTGAAGTATTTGTGTGTTGGTTGGACGCTATTTTGGTTTCTTGTTGGTCTCTGGTATTTTAAAGTGGTATTATTATGTGTAATTGTGGTGTATGTATTAGTATTTTGTGTATTTTCGATGTTGAGTCCTTTGAAAATTGTGTCATATTTTGTATTGATTTGTATTTGTTCAGGTATTTACTTTGTGTTTTATGTTTGTATATTTGTAAATTTTCCCAAATGTTCATTATGGTGCCTTTGTGTGGTAGGTGTTTTATTAGTATCATGTTGGTTACGTCTGGGAATTCATGTCCAGTGTTTATTGCATGTGTGGCCAAATTAGATTTGTATATTTCTGGTCTTTTGTATGTGTTTAGATGTTCAAAATAATGTTTTTTCAGTTGTTTTTTGTTTGTCCTATGTAACATTTATTGCAATCTTGGCATTCAATTTTGTATATACCATTGGTTGTTATATTATCTTTGTTGTGTGGGTTATTTAGTTTTTGTAGATGGGTTATTTATTTTTAATCAAAATGGACAAAAATAATAATAACAACAATAAAAAATGGGCCACATTCACATACATAAATAATAAAATGACAAAGCTAACAAAACTGTTTAAGAACACAGACATTAAAATAGCATACAAACTAATAAAAATTATCTACATAAATATTAATATGTATAAATATTATTAATATAATATGTATATGTATAATATTAATTAATATGTATAATATTATTAATATGTATAAATATTAAATATAAAATAAATCATAACTAAATAACTATTTATTAATTACTCATGTCATAATTAATTAAACGAGCAAAGAGAGTTCTCAGTTTTAACACGACCTTTTGGTATTTGTCTGTCTGTCTATCTACCTGTCTGTTTTCAGTATGTCTCACAAGTTTTGAAGACATCAACCGATTTTTATAAAATTTTGGTATGCGTCTCCATACCTTTAACCTACAGATCCCTACTGTTTCTGAGATTCATCACACCTACAACAGGGGGCTAAAATGTAAGGGATAATCTTTTTTTTTAAATCGTAACACATCCATTTGGGGGTGTCAAATTAAACGTAATTTAACAAAATCTGAATACAATGTTTAGCTATGGAAAGTTCAAAACTTTGGTACGCCGTGGCCCTAAAAAGGTATCAAAATTTTGAAAAAGATTGTAAACATTTATGCGGGGTATCAAAATCAGAAAGTTAACCACAATCTGAATATAGTTTTCAGGTTAGAAAGCTAAAAAGTTGTAGGATACCGGAGCCAGAAACTGTATTAAAATTTTGAAATAATTGTAAAAATTCATGCCAAACACCAAACCTTTAGGGGTACCACAAGCCAACAATGGAAGTCAAGGTGGAGTTCTGCAGCTCAGGGCGTTTATTCTTTACATAATTAATTTGATTACTAATTATGTTACAAAATTACGTAATTCTATAATATTATCACTTCCTTCATAAACCTTAACGTTTGTAAAGTTATAAGAGAAGTGAAATAAAATTTCTTATGATAGTTTATGTCTTTGGTATTTTGACACTACATCACTTATGATTACCTTTTTCATTACCATGTAGTATTTATGTCAAAGTCTATTAGTTAGATAACAAGGTGAAACAATTCTTTATTAATTAAGTATTACTAATTAAATTAGTATAGGCCTATTTATTCTCGTAAACCAGTGGTAGAAGAATAGAATTTAGATATAGGAGGTTTCCGGAAAAAAATGTGATACAAGACAAACCAAATATGTGTGTAAATCTCGATATTGGTAATGATACGGAGTAATTAAATATGGCTGCTTTATAGACAATGAAGAAAATATTTTAAGAGGATTCCAGAAGTTTGTTTTTCTATAAATTAGATTAAGCCTGCCGTCTCGGGGTGTCAGTCAGTCAAAGATAAATGTTTGTAACGAGAAAAATGTCACAGAATAAAATTGCTACAGGTATTAAAAAATTGTTTCTCCTGCTACAAAAACATTTTATTTTTAATTCCCGTTCCTGAATTTGTATAGCCACTGCATATTACTACTCAGTATTTTTTTAAATTTATCGTGGTAAATAATGTTTTAATTTAAAAATTATTTATAATTCTATAATCCCTCCGCGTACGTACCTCGCAGTAGTTCGTCGCTGTAACTGCAATAATCGATTTTTTAAAATTATATCCTTAAATCGATCAGTTTAAAACCCAAAACAAATATATAAATGACAAATAAAAATACCTACATATTCAAATATTTAAATAGCATATCTAGTTATAACCACAAACAGAAATTACGCTGTTCCGCACCACTATAAAAAAGTTCCTGATTAGCGTTCTGAGCATCTCAGCCCATCATCCGGTTATCAGATGTTTGCTATCTGATGATGAGCTAAAAGGCTCGGAAGATCTAATTGGGAATTTTTTATTTAGTGGTGTGCTACAGCGTAATTTATATTTGCGATATCAAATAGTTTATGTTATGAGCTCTTTACCTCTCTGTGAGATCAGCAAAGTAATATTTGTGCTTTTTAATTGTACCAGTCCTGATCATATTTTTTACCGTCCTATCGTCTGGATTTGTAGAGTTAATCGTCTGTTTCTCTATGGTCCCAATCGCGCTAACCATAAAAGATATCCCCCCTGTTAATAAACCTTAACTTATCACTGCTCACAATACTTGGTGAGCAGGTAATTATTTCTGCTCACCAAAGCAGAATAAAGATATTTTAAATAAATTTTCATAAGCAAATGTTTATTACTGAAATATTATAGTGACAACTTTTAACCACAGTACTATAGCTATAGAAAATAAGCTCATAGTTATGTAAAAACAAAAAATAAAAAATAAACGCTGAACCATTAAATAAATTGTGTTTTTTACTATAACTATATGGTTTTGGATAATTGTTGTAACTAATACAAGCAGAATAGTAAGTAAAGTTATGAATTTAAAAATAACTTTCAGAAACGTTCGTTACAGTAACATAAAACACTATCTGTAAAATGTCATAATTTGCTACACAATTCGTTGTATATAATCTGGGACATCAATTTACGTATAGCCCAATTTTCTACCAAAATATACGTACAGCAGTGGAAAAGGAAGGGCACGCCTCTCAGCCTGTACGTTTTGTAGGGGAACACAATACCACGCCTGTCATGTCAGCTTGAGAAGGAAAGGCGCTTACTTTTGTTTAACTCGCATTGTTTAGATTGTACACCGAAGCTTGACAGACGCGCTACAGTTCGAAAAGAGAAAAACCGCACAACGAACAGACAGCCTATTTTCTTGTCGTCTCAAATAGAGGAAAGGAGAAAGCAGAGAAATAAAATAATGAAGATTATCAAATTGTCTAATTTGTACTAGAATTTAAACCTAAATTATCTTTAAAAAAAATGTGAGGGATTTTTCTCGTTATTGGTGTATAAATATATTCCTTAACAGTAGCAGTAACTTTTTACCAAAAAAATTTATTTAAGTGGAAAACTCGTGAATAATAATAAAATATATGATGCATTCAACTAATCGTCTATAGTATCCGTCTGCTTTCGCCAAGGAATAGGTGACATGACTTTTTGCAGTTAGCAGAATTAAGTCATTTTCTCTCATTCTTCTAGAGGGTGGCTTTCATTTTGGCTTATAAGAGGGTTTTTGTCTAGGAAACTTGTGACCCGTCGTTCGTTCCACAAGATGTGACCATGATTTTTCGATTTTCATCAATTATGTTGTTTAGCTTCTCTTCTACACCCTCATTATGTATTTTGCCCTCTCGTGTACATACCTCCACATAATGTAGAAATTTCACCTTGGAAGTCTGAAACCTAATGCCTCCGTGTGTTGTCCGATTCTCAACTCATAATAATAGAAAGGACTGCAGTGACTCTAGATAACTTTATTTGGGTCTCCTATGTTGACTTATGGCACCGCAGACTGAGTTATATGTCCCTACTGTTGCCGTTGGTATGCCATAGAGAAGACACTGAAAGTCGGACATTTCATCTATAATTATATCGTTTATTATTACTTTCTTGACTGACGGATCCTTTCTTCCATAATACATAACGTTGGTTTAACTGTGGAAATTTTCATACTACATTGTTTTCCTGCATTGCCAAGAAGTAAGCGGGTGTTTGAAGGTCAATTTCATTTTCGGTTATTATAACCTGGCCATCAGTGTTCGAGGTCACGCGGTTATAAAATCCTGTTCGAGCTATTGATTTTTTCAGACTGTAACGTGGTCGGGAAGACAGTACACCCTTGCCTGACGTCTAGTGTGGCCACTATCCTGCTCCAGTATCATTGAAAGCATAGCCTATACTAGAGAAACTGTATATGCTTATATAGACTCGTGTACTAAGGTGTACATAGTGTTAAGTACACTATGTATAAGGTGTTGTGAAACTCTTTTCGTATTCACAGTTTTCCACTCTAATGGTCTTCATACACTGTTAAATGCCTTAACCTAGAAGGATATGAAGGCTATGTCACTTTATAGATTAAATTGTATCCTATTTCTATTATCCACCTTTGGGAAATTTTAGAGATCTAAAATCTATGTGAAATGAGTTATTGATGTCCTGCTCTAATAGGCTTTTAGGTTAGTTGCTAAATTGGTTTAGACTAATGTTACTTCTGAATAAATTGTTTCTTTGCGTCTTATTTCTCAATAATTTCATAAAGAATAAATTACATACCATTTTAAAAGTTAGAAAGTGGTCTAAAATTTGAATATAAAACGACTTATCACACATAAATAAAAAAAAAAAATAAATAAAAACCAGCAGAAATAGAACTGCTAGTATCTAGTATTAACTTTGCACCTTTGTTTTTTAAAGCTGAACTACAACAACATACAACATAAAGACAAGACTGACATAGACCAAAGTGTACTCTTTACTAAACTACTACAACTATACTTAATTTAGGATCGCGCGCTAAGGACGAGTTCGAATGAAACGTTGCAACAGAAGCGAACATTTCTCCAATGGGAAAGTTTTTCTCAAAGGGATTGTGGAGACAATCTCTTCAATGTTTCCTGCAATATCTCTGAGGTTAATGTGCACCTGTATGTTTTACCGAAGACAGTGAAAATTAAAACTATATAAAAATTAAAGTAGAATATTCATTCACTTTGACTCATCGAAACGCGCGTGTGCGTGTACGCTACATACACATACAAATACTGATAACTTTTGGGTGTACGGTTCAACTTATGAAAACTACGTAGGCCTATAATTGAATCTGTAAACGTTTAACATGAACAAAACAGAGACCTAAAGTGAATCACCTTGTAAATTTACAACAGGACAATGATTTGTTCCCAAACAACGGGCATTCACATGCAGGACGAAACAAACTTTGACAAATTTGGAACGGCATCCAGCAAAATCAGACCTGTCGACTTACACCACACTATAAATACCACGGACAATTTCGAGCAAGGCAGAAAGACTCTAGTAATATCGACGGGGTTATTATGTCAATCTGATTCTCAAGGTGGGAACGCCAGAATCTTCAGGATCATCATCATCATCATCACCATCACCACCGCCACCGCCACCACCACCACCACCATCATCATCATCCTGTAAGCGGCACACACACACACACACACACACACACACACACACACACACACACACACACACACACACACACACACACACACACACACACACACACACACACACACACACACACACACACACACACACACACACACACACAACGATCGACGTGGGAGTACCGGAATTATCATCATCATCATCATCATCATCAATCCGGTTATCAACACACATATATGAGTTGTTGTTTTTATATCATTCGTGTGTGATTTATAAAGTGATTTATATTTTCAATATTAAATTTTTTTTTTTAAATAATGTTTATTCGGCAATGATTTTATTTTTAAATATTTAAGTGGTCATTTCATGCCGCAAAAATCTTTCTCCTCACAACTAATAGTAAGATTTGTTGTGCAACAGTAATATTGAACGCAACGCACACACTAATCCTACGAATTAGTTAATAATATAATCTTGTTACGAGAAACCTACAAAACAACCCAGAACATTCTCCACTCTTCCTCCCGTCAATTGTGGCAAGTGTTGCCCAGTCAAGGCCGCGTTCAAGTTTGTTCTAGACTCGTCAAGAAGCCACTTGAGATACGCATTAGCGTCAGGATTAAGTGGCGTGTAAATTAAGGATGGAACGTTAATTCTAGAAGTCTAGAACTCTGCGCGATCTATAAAAGCAGACCGTCTGGCGTTGTCAGTTCAGTTACGTGAGTGATTTTTGTTAGCGCGGATCGAGTGTTTGTCAAGTGAAGAATTATTGTGTTTTATAATTGTGCGAGACTCTTTGACATTATTATTGAATGTGAACAATTTTTATTTGATTTGTTGTAAGAGACGATCTTGTTGATTACAAACGGTTTTACTGTGATAATTAAAGCTGTTTTTTAGTGACTTCATTGGTATCTTGTATTTTGTTTTCCACTGTACCATACGACGACCAGTAGACCGTCGTAACATATAATTAATATAATACAGCTTAGCGTTCAGTATTACGACTGAATCGCCCTTATATAATTGTAATGTTGCTATAATTTATATATGTTGCTACATAATTTATACATAACTAAAATATGAATATGCCCAGAAAAATTTGTAAATAGAATGGAAGAAACTTTTTTATAGTGTATTGTTATTGTAGTTTAAGGATCAATGTGTTATATTTAACTTTTGATATTTAACGTTAGTTATAATAAAATAATAATAGGAGGAACTGGAAATTAACTGCGTAATGTGTATACCCTAAAAGCAGGACTATACGCGCGTAAAACAGGATCGTTGGGGTATTGAGCGTGCTCATGACGTCACGGTTGCCTTGTCAATTTGAAAAGGAAAGGTGTTTACCTTTACTCGTCTGGCTCGTCTGCATACTGATGCCTCTAACTGCGTAATAGTTGAACCTCGGTTCCCCCTTCTCATTTTGTCATCTCGATTAGATGGGGAAAGTTGAGCAAATGGTAAGAATGTCTGTCAATATTTATGTTACTTGCTTTACGTCTAATTTCATCGCAGATAGTCTAAGAGGTAAATACTTTATAAGTGCTACAAAGTAATTTAAAGTGTTTTATCATTTTGTTTTGTTACTGGAAGGAATTTTTATTTACAACTTCTTAATAAATGGACACAAAGAACGTAAATTTGTTTATTCATTAATAAAAAGAGTTGCTTGATTAGAGCAGAAACGTTAGAAGTAGAAAAACAATGTTACTTGCTGCCAGAGTATTTACTCTAAAAAAGAAAATATTACTTAGAGTCAAGAAATGTTTGACACTAAAACAGAATTGTCTGTGCAGTTATAAGACGACGACAGAAGTGCAGAAGAGGAGCAGATGGAGAAAGAGGAATACCCGGAAGAAGAGGAAGGGGAAGTAGAAACAGAAGTATTGGTACTAGAAGAAGAAGAATGCTAGAAGAAGGAGTGGGAGGAGAAGTAGAAGAAAAATGAAGAAGATTGAACTGTTAATAGTAAGAATTTAAGAGCCTTTCGTTGTATTGATGAATTTTAAATATATAATTTACATTCAGTGTTCCTTTACTGAAAAAATCATAGAAGTTGTTTTAAAAATTATTGAATTGAAATTGTTCTTTACAAAAGACGGTGCTGAAAGACGTTTGCTACAACTTTCAAGATCCATTAAAAATATTTGCTAAAAACTATAAATGAAATGGAGAGTAAAGGTAAATGAAAAATGATTTAAAGTTAGTATGGCATTAATAAAGGTTGGAGAGTATAGTGAAGCGTTTGTACGATAAGAATAATTTATCGTGTAATATGCATCCTGAAACATTTTGTCTATTTACTGAATAGTAATCCAATATTGTCTTGAACTAGCAAGAAACATATAATGAAAATTAGCTAAGTTTTAAGTACTTCCAAACCAGTTCTTTTATAATTAGTGCTAATATGATGAAGAATTTGTAGAAGGCTGAGAAATGTGAAAGTTTTAAGAATTTCTGGTACATGTTTGTAGTGAGATGTGTACTCTGCAGACAGTATAGGGTTGGTTTTTTGGCAAGTTTATTATTACCTGTACAATACCGATAAGAACCGGGTTGACTTAGATTTGCGGAGGGCAGACGACGAATATTACTTCGGTATTACATTAGTATCTATAGATGAATGCCTCAGTGTTTACGTTAACAACTACATCGACCTTGTCATGAAATTTTCCCATTAAATATTTACATTTCGCGTTTGTTCATGAACGCTCAGTTATTAAAATTAATCCATTCACGTTGTACATTTTTAAAGAGGTGTTACTCGAGTTTTCAAATTGTAAATGAGTCGAGGGTGTAAGCATGATATATTTTTTGTATTCAATTTCTGATAACAGGTACCATAATTAATTGTAGGTTAATTTACTTATATTGATAACATCAGTTAGAAACAATATTTAAAAATAGTAATCAAAGTTTCAAGTTGATTTATGTAAAATGTAAATAGTAGTTTTACGAGGTTGATAAATCTCTGGAGCAGAGAAACGGTACTTCAGTGTACCTAAAAATAACTAAACTTTTTACGAAACATAATAAAAGCCACTAAGGCAAATAAAAGTCGCTAATGAACACAAATAAACGTTAAACATTTTAAGTTCGATTTAAGCTTTACGTTCGATTTAAGTTTGACAATTTTCTTAAATACCGTAATCTAATATCTCTATCTTCTCTCAGTGAGAAATCTCAACTATAACGCACTGAAATCGGTGTATAATTTGTGCAACTCTCTCAACTACTGGGTTGCAGCTTCCCACAACATTGTTTTTTATATTTAGCTAAATAGCGCTAAAGTCAGTTGTGGCGTGTAACCTTTTATCTAGAACAGTCATATCGAACTCAGATCGGGCAGAGAGCCAAATTGGTGGGGTAGCCCAGAAACAACAAGGAGCCGTAAACATTTCAAAGTACGCCTATATATATATATGCAAACGCTAATGCATGTACATTTGAACTCGTAGGCTTACGTTTGAAATAAGTAATAAGTAAAAATATTCGATATTTTACTTATTTAAATATTAATATTTTTTACATCTATTAATTTTTAATAAGTTTTATTAAAATAAAATATTCATAGACTAAAAATTTGTATATACTTTATTGTGTGTACATAATAAATAATCAATTGTTCTTGAAAATTAAAGTCAAACTACAAAAAAAAAATAATGCGTAGTTGTAGAAGCTGAAAATTGTTTCTACTCAAAAAATAGCCCAGACATCGGAAAATTTATGTCACAGGAAATGTACCACGTATATGAAAAATAGAATTAAAAATTAATGTAACTCTAAAACCGATTGTCTGTTGAATTTATTTCAGCTTAAGTAAATTAGTTTAACACAATGTAAGTTTAATTTTTACTTTTGATTTCAAATGATTAATTACACAGGTCGACATGGGTTCTGGTGTTTGGAAAGTAAGTTCCATCACCCTCAGTTTTCTCTGCACAGCTACCCCTCCTCCCAACCTACTGCAGGCTATTTACTATTTACTATTGGCTGCGAAATCTATGTTATGTAGAGTAATTAATATAAATGTGGCAACATTGCTTGTTTGTAGGATGGTATGATGTATATGTATAGGAAGTATGACGAAAGTAGCGGGATACAACAAAAGAAACATGAAGAAAATCTTGTATCCGAACTTAGATTCGGCGATTAGACCTGTCCCTCATGGTCCAGGGCTGCCGATCCCCTGTCCACCAACATCAATGGATACATTTGAATTCTCTGAACCGGAGGTAAGTCATGAAAGTAGTGAATCTGACTATTCCGAGTGTGGTACCGATAGTAACCCAAAACCTCTTACTCAAGCAGAACTTAACAATTTGGTGAAAGACTTGGCACTCTCAAAAGACGCAGCACAACTTCTGGGATGACGTCTCAGTGAAAATAATTTACTTGCACACGGTACATCATATTCAATGTACAGAAATCGTGATAAAGACTTTAGGGAATTTTTTGTTGAAGACAGTTTAATGGTGTTCTGCAAAGACATCGCCGGATTAGTGACGAAAATGGGAGCTCAAAAGTATGACAGTAAGAAATGGAGGTTATTTATAGATTCTTCAAAGCGAAGTTTGAAAGCAGTATTACTACATATTGGAAATGAGCTAGCATCAATTCCAATTGCGTATTCAGTACACTTAAAAGAGAAGTACAGTAACATGAAACTACTCCTTCAAAATGTGAAGTATGAAGAACACCAGTGGCTTGTATGTGGTGACTTTAAAGTGATTGGCATCCTTCTCGGCCAGCAAACAGGGTACACCAAGATGCCTTGCTATATGTGTGAATGGGACAGTAGAGCATATAGTGAGCATTGGAGTAGGAGCGAGTGGCCTAAGAGGGAAAACCTGATAGCGGGATCGAAGAACATTGTGAATGAGCATTTGGTTAATCCAGATCACATTTTATTGCCTCCACTGCACATCAAATTAGGACTGATGAAGCAGTATGTGAAAGCATTGGACAAAACAGGAAACTGTTTCCAATACCTGTGTAGCCAATTCCCAAATCTATCAGACGCAAAGTTGAAAGAAGGAATATTTGTTGGACCGGATATACGTAAGTTGATGTCTGATGAACACTTTGAAAGTACAATGACAGAAATAGAACAGCAAGCTTGGAGAAGTTTAAACAATGTTGTGCATCGTTTCCTTGGCCAGAATAAGCAGCCTGATTACAAGGAAATAGTGGAAGATATGCTACAGTCGTTTAAACAATTAGGATGCAAGGTCTCCCTGAAACTACATTTTCTAATGTCACACCTAGACAATTTTCAGGACAATTTGGCTGACACATCAGAGGAACATAGTGAACGGTTACATCAGGAACTTAAAACTCTGGAACATCGTTATCAAGGTCGTTGGGGAATAAACATGATGTCTGACTACTGCTGGTGTATCACACGTGAAGGAGAAGTGACACACAAAAGGAAGGAAATCAAGCGTTCATTCACGGGCAAACGTAAACGGAAGTAATACCTCCACCCGGTAAGTGTCCAAATCACCATATTTGCTTCTTCTAATTCATATGTGTCTCACCTTACTTTTTTTTAGCATTTTATTGTTCCATTTCGCCTCCATCTTCCTGTAATTGCTTTCCGATTTCATTGGGTACAGATTTCGATGATGATGATGATGGTGCAAAAACCTGACGTGCTGTAGAGAAGCAGGCTTCAGATTCGTGATCAGCGCAATCGATTTAGTCAGAAACTCATATTTTCATGCAAACCCCAGACAAAAAGTCAAAATTTGTCGACCTGTGTTATGTATACACATCTATTAATATATATAAACGAATGTTAGTTTTTTAATACCGTATTTCATTAAAACTAATTTAAAGTTAAAATATTATTACGACATCACAGAACAATCTACGTGTTTATCGACCGTTCCAGAGAGATCCAGAATGTAAGCGTGTGGCGTACGTGCTTGTTGACGCATTTCTAGACGGTGCGAGAATTCACACGGCCGCTATCACTGTGTCAAGGGCGCAAGCAATTACGTTATAGTTTAGAGGTAATACGTAGTATGTGGAATCGTCTAGATTTTCGGCTGGCTATAAATACCAGTACTCAACGACGTTCGATTCAGTATAGTGGCGATATATTTACATAGCTGGTTCAAGAGTTATTCTCGGGCGATATTACTGTGCGCGATATTACAAGTGGTTATTAGTTAAGTGTTGTGTTCTATAATCGGACGGTATATTGTAATACAATTGTGTTTTAATATTAGTTGACATTTATTTGCGTGTGAACAATTTTTATTTGATTTGTTATAACAGACTGTGTTGTTAATTACGAACTGTTTAAGTGTAAAAATTAAAGCTGGTGATTAGTGACTTAATTGGTGTCTTTTATTTATTTTGTTTTCCACTGTACCTACGACAATCAAGTCGACCGCCGTAACAGTGGTGTCGGGATAGATCGGTTAACAGTGGAAACAGTGGACACTTTGTACAAGACGAGTGAAATTCGTAATTAATCGGAAAACAATGGATGCCAGTCAGATGATGGAAAATTTCCAGGCGCTGTTGTTGCAGACAGAAGAACGACGACGACACGATGCAGAGAAAGCAGAAGAGAGACAGAAAACCCTCCTGCTGGAAGCAGA
Organism: Magicicada septendecula; assembly: GCA_034769895.1. Classification (NCBI taxonomy): domain Eukaryota; kingdom Metazoa; phylum Arthropoda; class Insecta; order Hemiptera; family Cicadidae; genus Magicicada; species Magicicada septendecula. The sequence continues at coordinate 193,494,018 of CM068367.1, forward strand.
GGAAAGACGCAGATAGGAGGCGGAAGAAGCAGAAAAACGACAGGATTAAAAACGAAGAAAAGAAAGAGAAGAAGCAGAAAAACCACAGGATGAAAAACGTAAGCAGGAAGCAGATGACATCAAAGCGTTAATTCAAGAGCAAAAGCAGATGCAAGAACATACTACAGCAGAATTGGGTCTCCTACGTGGTGACGTAGGTGAATTACGAGGTGACCTTAACAATCAAATTACCAGAATATCTGTCGTAGAAGAATCCATGTCAAATAAAATAGCTGAAGTAGAAAAATCTGTCATGAGTGTGGATAAAGCTATCTCAACAAAAATAGAAGACTCGATTACAAATATAAAAGAGCAGATTAAAAATGAAGTCGAGCAGTGCCTGAAGTTACAACCAAAACAACTTTGTGAACAGACTGTACCAATGATAAAGACAGAAAAAGACGCAGAAAATAAGTTAATAGAGAAAGTCACTTTGCCTGCAGTAGGGACAGTTCATGTCAAAGCTCCAACCTTTGACGGAAGCAGTCACTGGGCTTGTACGTCCGCCAATTTGAAGCTGCTGCATGCGCAAATTTGGACAGAGAAAGACAAGGCTGTTTCACTCGTTCTTGCATTAAAAGGACCTGCGGCAGAATTACTACAGAAAGGCCACCTGACAGCCAGAAAATCTATGCCGAATTCATAAAGTTCTGGAATTATGGTATGGTGATAAACATTTGCGAGATGTGTACTGCACCCAGTTGAGAGCAAGGCGACTATGTCTGCATTTAAATATTCAAAATGGCGTTTCTTCCGTTGTTTTTTTGTTTGTCCTATATAACATTTATTGCAATCTTGGCATTCAATTTTGTATATACCATTGGCTGGTGTATTATCTTTGTTGTGTGGAATATTTAGTTTTGTAAATTATTTTTGTTAGTTTTGTATACTATTAATTAAAACTAATATAATTATAGTATAAAATGTGAATTTTTATAATATGTAACATACACTACACTATGTTTATACGTATAAGTAATTACTTATGTATTTGTCTTCCTTACAAATTATACTTCATTTTTTTCTGTATGTACCATACTGTAATTTTTGCAAATGCGTAACTTTTATGACTGATAAAAATGCATTTCGTAAGGACATTTTAATTGCTTTACATCCATAGATCCAAGTTGACAATTTTTAATTTTTTCTAATTTTTAAAGTTGCTGTTTTAATTTTTTATATTGTATTGCATTTTATAAACAAAATATTTATGTTATAGGTATATAAATATGTTGCCCACCGTGTGTGCGTTCGTACAATTTTATTTTACACAATGTATATTCAATCAAGCAAATATTTATTTATTGATGTCTGATTATGTAACTTTCATAGGCGTTGTTAATTTCTTACATCTTCAGAACAAGATAAGCTGATGTAATGTTTAAATGTTTGTGAACTGTAATTATGTGTATGTATGTTATTAGTGATCTTCATGTTTCTTTGCGTTTATAACATAACGTGTGTGCGGGCGTGTGTGTTTGTGTATCTGTGTACGCATGTATTTTATATTTTACATATTATTCTAAATAAAAATAAATTGAGACAATTTTTAAAAAGAAACAATGGATATAGAGTAAAAACGTAATTACTAATTTTAGTCATGCTATTCTTTACTCTCATGGGCTATGTTCATTGGGTTACTGTGGTTTTTGTCAACGACCATTATAATTTATAACATTTTAACGTTCTGACCAGTTTAGTCTCGTCCTGTAATACACGGTCATGTGCTTGCAGCTCATGGAATTTAGGTTCTGGGTTTCCGTTGCATAAACTAGCGTGGAAGGTGTGTACGTTTGAGTACACCGTTCGTGAACCCATGACAGCGTCACGGATGCATGGTACCTTTAGGGTGACCCACAGGAGTACATCCTGGCTGTCCGCACTAAACTCACTTTGTATCTGCTGTTCTTTCGAACAATACTTACGTACGCGGCGCCCGCTTGGTCTCCTCTCCTGTCGGCCACCAACATGCGTAGGCTGTCGAACTTCCAGAACCGAATCCATAGATTCTTCTCGGGGACTCCATGGTTTGTCATCAGAAATGATGCTATCCATCGGTGTCTTCGAGTCCCAAGCTTGGAGGTCTTCGTTTGGCCCTTGGCGACTAATATGTTAGGCAGCGAATCCTCCTACCCGCATCTCCGTCGCCTTAACAGTATGAACAATGCTACGCCACCACGCCGCGTCAGGCGCCCACGGGCGTTGCTACAGGATCCCCTTAATTCCCCTTCTCATGAAACCCACAGCACCGACCCCCCACCTTCTGGAATCCTTGAATCCTATCTGAATAAACAGGCTAATCCTTACATGCCGACACTGCTTACAGACAGCATAGAACTTCAATACCTCAGTCAGTACCTGCTTTGCCGTCTCGGCTGGGCTGAATCACAAAGCATGGGAAACCGCGAGGTGTACAACGGCTAATTACGGGAGCCATCCGCCATGAAGCAGCAACTCATCGTTACGAACGACTTGTCTCCGGGCAGTAGGGCCTATCGATCACACCAGCGAGTCTCTAGTTCGTGCGAGCTATACATTAAGTGGACCACAGAAGCGTGCCTCAAGCCTGGCAAAATTACTCACAGATACCCCCCACGTCATAGTGTAATATCATGTATTCGTGGACCGCACCCTAACATTGTGCCGAGCAAACAACCGCGCTGTACCGTTTGAACCTAGCATTCATCGCGCTCCGGCCTGGAGCTGCCGCATTGTGTAAGCGTGTTTGATGAAAGGCCACGTTAACAGAAGGCGATGGGACAGCCAAAGCGGCTTACCAATGCTTAATGTTGATCTAGCCCTGTATGAGTTAGATACGTTCCTGTGCATTTGTGTTGCCTTGTGGGTTTGCCAGGCAACGGATCACGGAATAATGTTGAAGGTGGAGGGTGGTACAGATGAGATTCACGAGAATGGCCTAGCGGAATTACACGTGACATCCGAGGGCAATTTGAGTGTTGTTTAGAGGCAGAGATGCAGGACGGTTGATACGCCGGCCTTAGTAACTACAGAAGTTGCTTACGGAGTGATTTCCATGATGTTAGGTATCGAGACGATTCGTAGGATTGTGACATTTCTGACCTAGAGAGGAACCGGAAGATGAAATTTATAATTTTTCCGGCTATACTTGTTGCTGGTCTATAGGAGTATTTTGCCGCCAAGCGGGCGATGCTATGTTAATGTTGCACATAGTTACTCTAACGCGGACAGCCAGGTGAAAGTTCCATAACAGCATGAAGGACAATTTGGCATAAGGCTCGAGAATATTTGACCGTTGGTCACGCGTCGTTGTAGTTCAGTGGTCTAGCTGGATGTCGCTAAAGACGTCCGTAGCTTAGAACCATAGCTGTGTCATTATCTGCTTTCTGTTACTACAGACAAAAGCTGTTTCTGACTTTAATAATATATAATAGCGATAACAATGTGTGCACAATCCAGAAATAATAAAATCTTATGTGAACAATTTTACTGCTTAAAAATACAATTTTATCAAAACACGTACTAAATCACGTAAAATGTTTCCATCTAACAAGCAACGGAAATTTATTCGAGCGGATTTAAATATTTAACTTAATTTATAAATGGTAGTATGTGATTTTTTACATATAGCTGCGTGACAACCGCGAAGGTAGACATGTAGACATGAATACAGAACCAAGCGGTACACATGTATAAATGTGCAAATGATTTACAAGTAGGCCTAGAAATTTTTTCTTTGTTTTAACTGCTCAAAAAAAGTCGAGACTTTACTAAAAATATTCTGATTCTACATGGCGTCAACACAGAGTGAAACAGTTAATGCAGACTGTGCTCTTTACTCACTGCATAGCCTACCACTTAGGCTATAATATAATATATACTAACTCATTAAGTATATTAAAAATTACAAACAGAAGCACTAATACCAACTTAGACCTAGATGAGAATATTTTTTATAGTAACATATCAGAGAGGGACAACTACTTTACGAAATACCAATACTTTATTTAACAGAATCTAGAGAATGAATTGTGAAGCTGATTAAAAATTTTATTGCAATTGGTTATGTAAATAATTCACTTATTATCGTTGTAGTCTTTTACAAACTAAAATACTGAAACCAATGAAATAGTGTTTAATATGATTTTGAATGAAAGAAGTTACTAATTTAACTGGCATTACGTACAAATACATTTATAAAATTTTCATCATCGTCATCATCATCTTCTTCTTAACGGTTTTAGTGGCCTATTCCACAGTCTACCTTTTCTTCTGCCTCTAGAGTTGTAATCTTTCGCTATCTTCAGTATTCTACTTTCTTCCATTCTATCTATGTGTTGAATCCATTCTCTTCTGCATTCTTTAATCCTTTCATTAACTGCAAAAATATCTAAATCACTTCTTATCTCCTCATTTCTCATATGATCTTGTCTATTATACCTTTTAACTGATCTCTGAAATTTCATCAAGATGCTGTTTGTATCTTCTGTTCATCTTGTTTCTTTATGATCCAAATTTCAGAACCATACAGTAGTGTAGGTATTGCCATAGTTTTATAAAATTTTATTTGGGTTTTTAAAATTTTAATTACTCGTTATATTAAAGAAGCAATAAACATTGTTGAAACAAACTAATAGAGAATAATTATTGGGTGACTTGGTTGTGTGTAGTATGTGGTTAAATATCGAAGATATTAGTTGAGACTTACCTTCTTGTGTCTGAGGCAGAATAACATTTTCCTCCATCAACATTCATTTAGAAATATTATCTGTAAGTATTTCAAAACCTACCCTCAACGGATTTCCACAAACAGCCTATTACAGATAGAACTGTCCAGAATTCATGAAGTAGGCCTCCTGTAAATGATTGATGTAAATGATGGTACAATAACAGTTGGAATCTTACTTGTCCTGATGCTGCCAGATCATACTGACAAAACTGGGTATAAATAGTAACAAGGTTTTCCTCAACTATATGTAATATTAAAGTATACAAGGAGAGTATAGCAAAATTACAATTATCTTCTGTAATAAATATTTTGTTTTATAAACAAATTTTATTCATTATGTGTGGTCTCCAAGTTGCATTAATTGAGATAATAGGTAGATACCTGATTATATTGTCCTTCTTGCGACTTACTAACAGTCGTTAGGTATGACGCGTTTCGGGCTCACAGTCCCATCTTCAGGTAAAATTCACTTAAGGTGAGCTCGTTCAGTACAAAACAATTAACACGCACATAAACAATGAATTCAGTATACACTCATACCGCGCGAGAACACGATGCGCATCGTAGAGAACATAAATGTATACTGGCTGTATGAAGTTCAATGTAAATATATGCCGGTAATACTCCTCATGTCTGTGCTAGCTTGTGCAGTATAGTATCAAAGAGCGCGTTAGATTTGAATGAGATCATATCGTTCAAAAGGCACTCCTTCTGTAATCTGGCCACTTTGTATATCTTGTATTCTTCCAATGCATCCATATATTGGCCTTTTTACTTCAGAAATTTTAAGTAACTCATCTAGTTAAAAAAATGTTTTGTTATAAACTTAATTAGCGACTTTCTGCCATTGTGTTTGTATACACAAGGACTTCACCGTATATTCATTTTGTAATACACTTTGTATGCACTTATTTTACCAATCTAACATTTTTAAATCTCTGGAAACTGATTTTTATTACATTATCAGGATCTGGCTAAATTATATTTGAAAGTATTCGGGAAAAGTGCATTGCTGTGTTGACGGAGTCTACCATGTAGCTTTTCTTACACTTACATAACGTTATGGATTACATTTGTAAATCAACAGTAGATTGTGGATTTTCAATGTTTAATAAAAAATACGTTTGTTCTAAGTGTGTGACACTGGTCAAAGTAATTATTCCTTGACAGACTGACATAAAGGACAACACATAAACGTACTAATGTATACGTATTTTAATCTCACAGAAACTAAACGTGACAGTTTAACTAATTTACTAATTTCGAATTTAATTTAAGTTAACAAATTACGAAAGCCCCCCCATAATTGTTCTTTTCTTAGCTTTAACTTAAATTTCATATTTGTTGTTATCGTGGCTTATAAAACCTTTAAAGTCATTTGCCCACATCTGGTTAAACAATCGGTCACCTATAGAAAACGTGACTCGTTGATACGCTATAGGCAATGACTGATATCTAAATAAAATAAATTTTTTCGTTCTTCAGTGTTTCATAATTATACAAAAATCTATTAGATACATCATGCATTGAATTAAAAAAAAAAAATAATAATTAATGTATAATTAAAACTGTATAATTATAAACTTAAGACGGTCGGTGTAAGTGTTTCACAAACGTTTGTTAAAACAAAAATGAAAACATTTTCTATCTTAATTGCAGAAGATCTTGTGTAGACGTGTTATTTACCTTCGGCAAGACTCGACACGAGCGTCAGTGTCATCTGCAATCAATGTTATCAAAGCAACTAAAGCAAATGGTATCAACTTTAATTTATACAGAAATTATGTGTACAATATTGTTACAACAATTACGTTCTGGAACAGGCTAGCCGAGCAGTTGCGTGTCTTTGTCAAGCCCGTGTACTCAATTACCCTCTGACCCTTTCGAGTATTCTTAACTACACAAATTATGCTGCCAAATGAATGGAAAATTATTCTGGTTCTATACTAAGTCTGCAGGCTTCATATATAGGCAACAGCGGCCGGCTTAGTGAGTTAGTCTCGCAAAACCTGGCGAGATCGTAGAACGCGGATCCAGTGGTTGTTGTGGAAAGTGGTTACTGTGTGATAATTGGTGCTGAACTTTTAATAGTTGACATTATGATTGCATGTGGACAAATTTAGCTGGAATTACTGTATGAGAATCAGTAGCGGTTGGTGGATGAAAAATTTGGGGGTTGCAGTTGGGTTGGATGGTATTAAATTGTTTTATTATCTGAACAGAAAATCTCCAAGTCTCTTCCTCCCCTCCAAACAATACGTAAGGAAAACAAAATAATGTAAGTTTGGTGTCACCCACATAACCATGAATATTTATTGTACAAATCTTTTTTAAATGTACGATTAAATATTTTGTTACCTGATTTTACATTTTGATAAAATTTGAAAGATCTGGTTTAGCCTACCTACTCTCGTAATTTAATGTTTTTTCTCAATATGACGTAAACTGAACAGCCTTTTCGTTAAGTTTACGACAGAATTCATTGCGTCCTACCAGTTAAATATAATAAATATTTAGATTTCGTTGTCCATGACGTGTGCGTTACTTAACTAAATATCACTATTACATTAACGACTCGGAACACTAGGTTTTTTTATAAGTAAAAGCATAATTGTAAAAAACCTAGTGTTCCGAGTCGTTAATGTAATAGTGATATTTAGTATAATAAATATCTTACACTATGACATCTTTATCCTTTATATATACTACTATTTACATTTAACGATGAATTGGACTGACACTTAACTGACACTAACAACGAAATTCACAAAAAATTCGACCGACACTAACTAATCAAGTAGCATAACAACATAAACTTACTAATTCCTATATGGCGCATCACGTGTTATTTACCAACAGACTGGTGGCGCCGTAACATACAAGCGGGGTTTGCAGTCCCTAATCACACCAAGCGAGCCTATATCGTTGCAACAGAGCACCCGTGTCTATCCAGCCACAGCACTACTCTAGTGTATTTCCCCATATACAAAGCGCGTCAGAGTTGGTGCACACTTGCCGTGTACACAGCAGCGGCAAGAGCGTGTACGGTTTTTAGTATTGCACTGCGCTTTTCAATCGCCAAATGATTAATTACGATTATTTAGCGTGAAAACATTATTATTATTTATTGTTGTATTCATAATTCTATAATTTAATATGCAATTGGGGGTTGTGGAACCGTCCAACCTAAGCACGGGCCGCCACTGATGAGAATATCTTGTTCATTTCAAACTGTTATTTGTGATTCATTAAAGCTGGTAATTAGTGACTTAATTGCTGTCTGTACTTTGTTTCCACCAGACGACGATCCGTGAGACCGTCGTAACAATATATTAATTTTAATTTACAATATGTATTAAAGTATTATGTATTTCATTTTAAAGCATCGTACGTATTTGCTGTATTATTAAAACAGCCCTCAGAACTGCACAAGTGAGTTAAAGTAACTAAACAATTTTTTTATTAAACTGATTTGCACAAGTTTTAAAATTTCATTAAAAATATTTTGCGAATAATAAAAGAAATAAAAAAATAACTCTGAAACTGAGTCAACCAGTTTTATTACATACTCGAGTTTTTTGCCCTGACTTGTTTACCGCTGGATTGCCAAGAAATTTCAATATACTTTTTTGCTAGTGTAAAATTTCAGTATACGGAGGTTCATGTTTACGTTGTTTTCCGTAGAATTATATAGTTTTCTTTACAATTCTCATTAAAAAAGGAAGCTCCATCTTCGTTGCAGTGGTTTTATTGACTACAAATTTTAAAGACAACAAAGAAAAACGTTTCGTTTAATTCTGCGGTATATCTGTCTGTCAGTCTGTCAGTCTGAACGAGATCGTCTTTCTTCTAACAGCACCGAGAGAAAACATCAATCCATATCCGACAGCATTATTCTCTGATTTCGTGTTACGTTTATTGTTAGCAGTAGTTCTGTAACAGCAGTAAAACCAGTGTTCCGTGTTGTGAAACGACTGTGTGTACTTTAGTAGTAACAGTTCTTCTGTAAAATGTATTCAATCGCTAAAATAGTCGGTTAGTATTATTGAGAGGGCAAGTAGCTCTCTCAAGGATACGTTTATACAGTTGGACGAGAAACACATATTTTTTTTCTTTCTTGTTTTCTGTCAAAGGGCTTAAACTCATTCAAAGTCGGACACTCAAATACAGTTGAACTGCAAAGCGTAATAATGAAACGGAAGCCTTGATGAAGAAGAAAGAACACAAATATAGGTATTTGAAGTACTGACATTTTTTCTTCTTCTTTTTTTTAGGTCTTTCTTTCCATTTTTAATTTTTCGTATATAAATTCATCTTAAAATCTGTCTTATTTAAATTTCTGTGTGCGGTTTTGTACTGTGCGATTAATATGATTGGGCGCAGATTTTCCACGAAACATAAATTTAACTTCGTATTGTTTAAATTAGCAGCCATCCTTACTATTTCTTTTTTGAATTTGCTAACTGCTATAATTTTGTATTGTTCGACTAAGCTTTTCGTCATTACTGACATCTTCAGGTCTTAAACAACCAAGACCTGGTCGTTCTTTAAGACCTGAAGATGTCAGTAATGACGAAAAGCTTAGTCGAACAATAAAAAATTATAGCAGTTAGCAAATTCAAAAAAGAAATCATAAATTTAACTTTTTGTTATTTTGGTGTGCCTTTTACATTAAACTACTGGAATAATTGAATGAGAATTTTTCCATTCATGTTGTAATGAATAAACTGCACATTTGCCTATCATATAACTAATAACAGGCTACTAAGAAAAATAAATCGACTTTATAACAAATAAAACGAAGACAAGAATAAGAATGTATTAATTACAGCCACCAACCGTTTATCAAATATAGTGAGATTCAATCATTTGGCACTATCTTGAAAGGAGTGCCAAAGGAGTGATATAATTATTCAAAGATAGTCTTATTGAAACACACACTAAACAAACAGCAGCCCAGTAAAACGGCCCAAGTAGCAAATGCTCAATAATAATTTGATAAAACTGAAAATTTATTGATGTTTTAACTAATCTCATTTGAAACATAAATCCAGAAATCGCTCATGTTTGCTCAAAAACTAAACCAAATCATTTTACATACATTTGAACTGGAGCTTTACATACTGAGTTACCTAATTACTCATTTACCTCATTGATTACCGTTACTTACGACTAGAAAAGGGTACTACAGAAAAATAAAAGGATCCAGGAGGAAAACTGACCCAATAAAATTATTTTATAGATTAAATGAGAAAATTACTGTAAAATAACGAAATAAAACCATCATCAAAACAAAATGTTGTTGGTTGGGCACCTAATTAGACACAATAATTATAAAACTACAGTACTTTTAAAAATGCTAATGGAAAGTCTGGACTGCTTCTTGGATAATGCAGTTGCAAAATTGTTTCAAACTGACACAGGGGTTTTAAAGAGAGTAGAAATGGTAGGACAAACTGATAACTTTAGAATATGACTGCCAACGAATCTCTGTATTGAAGTTGCAAGAAGAAATAGGAAGAGGAGGGTTAATAAGAGGAGGAGGAGGAGAAGCCGGAGGAGGAGGAGGAGGAGGAGAAGGAGAAGAAGGAGAAAAAGGAAAAGAAGAAGAAAAAGAAGAATAACAAGAAGAACAAGAACAAGAAGTAGATTAAGATCAACAACAATAACAACACAAAATAAGTCATAATTTTTGGATAATCTATTTAACTAAGACTATTAGATAAAACTAGTTTGTTTTGTATACTGCTAAATTTGTTTCAATAAAAGTAAACTATAAAATTTTTAATTTCTTCTAAGAGAAGCGAACGAACGGTTTAAAACTCTGCTTTCATAACAGATATAAAGTGATAAACAATTACGCAGTGAAAGAGTTGTGTGTAAAAGCTGAAGGAGTTTAAATAACAAGTTTGTCGTGAGTTAGTTTGTGAAGTGTAACTAGCTGGAAAGAAAAAACAAGCAAAAACTAAGACAAATATTTGTTTTATTGTATCAGTGCGACAGTTACTGTTACGCTTCAGTCACTTTGTTTTGTTTTTTAGCTTACGAAGAAAATGATCGGTATCAATAAAACAAAGAGAAACTTGTAAAATATTTATTATTTTTAACGTTTTAAATATATTAAAAACTCACGAAAGTCAATTTATCTACATTAAAAGAGATGGCGCACACTAAACAGTTACAGCTTAATATATTCATTGTTGCGACAGGTAAAAATCTCTCAGGTTTTGTGTCTTATTAAGTGTTAAGAATATCCAAATTTCTGCTAAAAAATGTTATTTTATGTAATTCACTTTATGAAATTTGCCCTGCTTAAATCTGAAAAATGTTTAGAACATATACAAAATTGTAATTGAATTACGATTTTTTATTTCTGCCAATCCACGGTTTTAATTACATGTTACAAAATGTCTGATTTTTTTCTACTAGTAATTTTATACAAACCACTATGTTGTCTTTGTATTGACGAGCGCTTTCGGCAGTCAAGCCATCTTCAGGTCATTTACCAACATTTACCTGGTTGGTAAATGACCTGAAGATGGCCTTGACTACCGAAAGAGCTCGTCAATACAAAGACAACATAGTGGTTTGTATAAAATTACTAGGAGAAATATTTGAGACCATTAACACTCCAATAAAACAATAAAAAATGTCTGATTTGTCCATTTTCCCTGTTTCCCTTTCTTTGTCATGTCCACGTTCCTTGAATCCATCCTATACCCAGGCAATTCTTTAATCCATGGGAAAGGCAACGACCAAAATTTGCTACTCTATTCATTCGTTAAAATAGGCAACAGATTATGGCTAAAACTTTGTTAAATTTAATATCCAGTGTGAATTGTGGCAATTTTATCTAAATTTTGGTATACTTTTTAAACCTTTCGACGTTTTTAAAGTTGAACACTACTTTCAGATTGTGGTTAAAATTTAATTTAATTTGATATTCCACAACTATTTTTGAGATTCTTCAAAATGTTTTCGTCTCACATTTTTTATCCCTACAAATCTGTTATTGTGGGAATCAATCTCAAAGTAATATTGCTCAGTGGGATAAACGTTTGGACCCGCTTGCTAAGTTTTACAAAAATTGGTTGATGCATTTACAGGATATCGTGACACGAACGTAGAAGAGAAGTGCAAAATAACTGATATAGCGGAATGGGTAAAAAAATTCAAAAACGGAGGCAAAGATGAATGAAGCGAAAGAACTGCATAGAATAGTAAAGTTGGTTATAAACAGGAGTATCTTCTTATAATGAAGAGAGAAAAAATAAGAAGTAGTAGGAAAGGAAGAGATGTGGGGGAGGAGAAGAAGAAGAAGAAGAAGAAGAAGAAGAAGAAGAAGAAGAAGAAGAAGAAGAAGAAGAAGAAGAAGAAGAAGAAGAAGAAGAAGAAGAAGAAGAAGAAGAAGAAGAAGAAGACAGTGATGCTGATTACTTATACACAGCACAGAGTAATGTAAACATAAAACTTTTTTACTTTCAAAGTTACATTTAAGTATTTAGTTTCAACAAAATGAATAACTTCATTGAGATTTCACTACATTTAAAAACGAATTTATTGTGTGTAGATAACAGTCGTGACTGTAATGATAATGACTGCGAAAAAATTACGAATGATTAAGACCATAATATAACGATACTGTGTGTAATGGTGGAAAAAGAAGTGATATTGATGTATTAGATATAAAATTTGGTAAAATATACACATACAACTAAATAAAAATTATATCAAGTGGCAAACTGGTATCTCGGTTTTAAAAACTGAACGAGACGTGCAAGCTCAAAGGGACCAATAGACCGGTTTGTTAGCTATTCGAATTTTACACTTGATATGCTGGTGGTTATTGGAATATTTGGGAAACTACAGCGCTGTGGGACAACATCGATAGTCGATACCGGCGCCATGCGCCAGTGGCTTGTTTATTAGTACCACTCACACTGCACATATTGGCTTTCAGTCAAAGGCTAGTTTGTAGTATACTTTGTCGTCAGCACTTACATGGCTCTTTTATAGTTCTGTAAAATTGTCGGCAGAGCTCTTTGTGCTTTTATGTCTGTATACTCATTGGGAGGTCTTTGATTAGTTATTAAACACTTGTTAACGAGCGCGTGTGAAAGAATCTGTCCATTTTTCTGTCCAATCTTATTATTGACGTTAAAATCGCGAATAAACAGACTTCGAATCTGTAGGTCGTCAATCATCCATAAAGAATCTGACAATTCTATATTCTCTCTGCTGTTCAAACAGTGCATGAATACTGTCAAATTTATATAGACAATTATACTTATAATTATAAGAACATGAGAAGTTTAGGGTGGTCAAGTGGCACGAAAAGGAACGTGGATTACACCCATTAATAAAAGTAAATATCAAAGAAGAGCAAAGCAATACTAGACTTAAACTATACAGTTCTAGAGTGAACAATCCATGCAACTCTAGATCTGATACAATTTATCACGAATTACTTGAATGTCTGTTCTTTGACGTGTCAGATTCAGGATTGAATCGAATTCTGTAATTAAAGTTACTTTTAATATAAGCAAATGATTAGTTATTTTAATAAAAGTTATTTATACTAGAGTCAGAAAGACTCACTTTTCACAAGATCTGTTAATAATACAAATTTAGAAGTAAAGTGAGACTTACTGATATAAGATTTAGCACCTTTAAATTTTAATAACAGTTAATCTTGATATAACTATATTTCAAAAGCAGAATGTTTCCACATTTTTTCAAAGTCTTATGTTTCACATGCAGCCTTCTGATGCAAACAACTTAGAAAATGTATTTATAAAATTAGATTGGAAGAAGCCTGTATTTCTCGGATGTCCTGAGGATAACAGGAGTCCAATCTTCAAAGTAGTCTCATAACCCCCCCCCCCCCCCCAAGAGTAGTTCCTAGTAATGGCACCGATTACTGCCATATACTAAACTAAGATTAAAGGAATAAAATTCAAAAAGTGCAATAACTCAAAAACAAATTAATTTTGGTAATCAAGATAATTGTATTTAGACTAGCGTATTACTAACTATTACTAACCTAACTCGTATTACTAGAACATTCTACATCACGGAAATGTTTATAACAACCTAGTTATGGTCATTCGAAAAATAAATTACAAAGTATTAGTTTACCGGGCCCAGGTGTAGTAATGTCACATATTAAATGTAACATTCTTCTTCAGTGCATTTCCATCACTCATTTGACTCTTGTGATTGAAATTGTAGAGTATAAGGTCTGCAGAATAGAATCATTAGTCGTTTGTTCATCTGCTGCTATACAGAGTTCACGTTACTAGCTAGTCTGACAGTCTCTGCAGCATAAAAATAACTTCTTCATGTTCGTCTGAAGCAATATACATTGGTTTAAACTTCCGTATATTACTGCGTTCATTTCTCATACGTTTTAATACATTTTAAATTTTGTTCTGGAAACCTAACGTTGGTTGTTTATCTTTCTAGTTCCGCAGTGCATCAGCCTTTCAACACCGTTGAACGTTATGTTGTACATTCGTTTAAAAATTGGTATTATCTTAATAAATATACAAATATATTACCCTACTCATAGCACATACTTAGAAAAAATTACTGCAGACATCAAGATGCAAGGACCGTAAAGAATAATAACTAAGAATTAAATTTATATAGCTAACTGAGTTTTAAAGTTGTAACTTTATAACGGAAATTTATAAAGCCGCTCCATGTTACTGTCATTGTCCCAAAAGCGTTGTTCTCTTATTCTGAACAAATAAATTGTTGTAGTCGACGACTAATTTCGACGGCTAAATGAGAAATGAGAACAAAATCCGAGTATGTTAAATAATTAATTTTCATTAACCCCATTACTTGCGTAAACTTGTGAGATCATGGGTAAGACTGCTGACAGAACTGATGAGCAGAATGCATAGAAGGTAGACGTATTAAACGAGTGAATTTATAGGATGGAACAAATATATTTGTGGATTTAAGCTCTAGATTGTAAGGTTTATAATGGGCGGGTGGATGAACTACAGTGGCCGATACCAACAAGGTTTTGGTTCTATTAACGCGAGTGCAATTATTGGTTTTCTGTTAAGGTCTCGTACTTTGTCTGCGGTTTTGTAGTTTCAAACTTTATCCCCATTCTGAATCAACGTTGGGAAGTAATCCCTTTGTTTTCACGTTCATGTAATAACCAAAATGCATCTGGTAAGGTAAGCTTATCCGGTTTTTTAGTACTACATGAACGTTTAAACATTAATTGTGTTCACTAATTATGTGGTTAATTGTTTTTCAACAACTTTCTGTCTCTTGGTTTTTGCAGTCTGATCTCTCTTCGTTTTTATATATAGTGTTAGATAATATAGGTCTAATCTAAAGAAACATTTGTCATAATCATTTTTTGTGTCTAAATGTCTAATAGCCCATTGTTCATGGATAATGATATCCTGTTTACTTTTCAGAAGGTTGGTATTTAACTTTCATTGTTTACTCACTACTTTATCAACTCATAGATTTTTATCTCCATCATCTTTAGGTAGTAGAGTTCAACACCCTGCTCTAAAATTTCGTTGACTAATACTAACTTACATGTCTCTAAAGGTGCAGCGGTAGTAAAGCACTAGACTTATTATAACAGTAGAGATTAACGTGTAATATTGTTTTTTCGTGTTGTTAAATTTCTAAAAACTTCTTTACCAGTCAAATGACTGTATTGTTTGCAATAATATTAATTATTTACTTTCATTTATATCTTTATGACTATTAATTCTTCTTGTAGTAGTAATAGTAATTTTTTGTGCTGCCTCCATATCATCCCTTGTAACCACCCTAACCTACTTGAATATTCTATCTAACAGGGAAGCAGAAAAACTGTATTTTGATGTGAAGACATTATATAGAACAGTATGAATACGTTGGTGAATGCACTCTACCTAACTGGAACGTATTTAATGGGAAAAGTCAATATATAATAGAAGAAAGGGATATATACTACACATATATAAAACAAACAACACAACACGAATTTGTATACATACACATTTCTAAATGAATAGATATTGTAGTCACACTTTCTCTCCAGTATCTTCATAACATTCTTCCTAAAGGCATTATTGTACTGATTGTAACAGTCAACATCGTCACTAGCACAAACTCTGTTCTTCACTTTCAAGGATCTCACCAATGCAACCAACACACTCTGCCGCAAGTATCTGAATAAGACATGACCTTCTGTAGTAAAGAATTCTGTAACCGATCCCCAATCTCAACAAGGCCGTAAACACACTATACATAAATAATCTTGTAGTGTTCTTCTATTTTTAAATGTCATAATGCTCCAATATTCACATTTGGTCTTGTATGAAGAAAATCGCTGACTGATATGCTACGATATTATAGATTAAAATAACTCGTTTTTGGACTGCCTCGATCTTCTGATCGTTATCGTTCCTTGTATATCCTCAAATCACGAAACAGAACAATAATAAGAAGAATATATAGTATGCACTTTTAGTAGTTGTACAAGAAGAAGTTGGAGTGTTACAGTAATTATATAATATTCTTATATAATATATGGGTACGCGATTGACGAAAAATTGTTATTAGCCATGAGGCTGATAGCTACATGTGAGGTTTATGTAATCACAGGTTTCAGCGTTATCGTGTTATGTAAATGGATATTCAAATTTATTGTTTTTCGGATTTCTCGAAACAAAAAAAAACACATACATAATAGAGAGGTATCGCTATTATGTAAGAGCCAATAATTAACCAATAATGTAAAATAATATACAAATATTTAAGTTTTTATTTCCTTGCAGTGTATTATAGTAGCGTTTGAACTCTTAAACTAGGCGTTTCTTTAAAACAGTAGATAAAGTTGAACCTATACCAATAAAGTAAATAAACAAAATCCAACAAACAAATTTGTTTTCTATCTCGTTGGATTCTTTAATGAAGTATCTTGTAGTGACTGTAAGGATATGATCGAGGATAACAATTTTCGTATACAACTTTAGTTCACCCTCCGATTTCCGAGGGCCGTATGAGTTCTGTAAGTACATAATATTTTCACTTGGAGGTTACTGGCCTGCTTTAAAACCCCAACTGGCGGACCAGGAACATTCCTTCTGGGCTGATCAGAGAGTTGCTTTCACCTCAGCTGACGAGCTCTCACTGCCCGATCGCAGTAGACTAACTAACTCAGCCCATGTAAGCAGCCGTTGGCCTACTGTAGGCTCATCCGCCTCCACACTAGATGCACACCCTACTGCCTATGTGAACCATCCTGCCAGTTCCAGGATCCAGGATACACCCAGGCTGCCCTGACAGAACCCCCATCTCGTTTGCTTACCGACCCACTCCGCCGAAGGGATTGGCTACCACAACCTTGGAGTGTTTGGGTTGTGGTTGGACCACTACTTGATCCAGGCCTAATCCTTGGAGTGGTGATGATGATGATAATGATGAAATTTAGTTAAATTATTGCAAAACAAACCTAAGAGGTAGAGTAAAGGAGGAAGGCTAGCATATTCAGACAAATCGAGTTGTTATACGCGTATATGCATCAAAACACCAACAAGAATGTGTATTGCCTAGTTGTAAGTTTTTCGAGGTATTGTAATGTCAGTGTATGAGATGTCAAATTATTATATTTACTTACTACAGTAAGTATCCATTTATCAATACTTACTGTATGATAAATGGATACAGTTATCATTTACGTAAGTCGAAAAATTAGTTAAAGAATTTAGTTGAATTAGTTAAGTTAGATAATACAGATATGTAATTTGGAAAGTAGCAGGAGGCAAATATTCTAAACCCAAGTGTATAAAACAAAACTTTGAGTCCATTCCAGTTTTATCTCGTCTGTAACTGTCTTAGTTCTAATAAAAGGAATAAGTGTATAAAAACTGGGTTAGTTTTATTCTTTAGCGTATTATTACAAAAGGATATAGGCCTACAAATTGTCCTCAAGCACGCCGGAGTTTTGAACGTAGGAGAATAGTCAGCTCTGTAATAAGCCCCGTGGGGATTCTACACTAGTCGCACAAACAGTAGAGTTTTTCTTTTATTATAACTGGAACTACGGTTAGTGGTTTGCTGATACAAACGTCTATATAGTCTAGAGCGAAATTTGCGTTTGTAGTGTACTGTATATGCTATCGGTGTCTCTTATGCAAACGGTTTCCAGGTTTCCTGTTTTTTTCCTTTTGTGTATTTATTTAAACGTCGTTGAGCGTTGCTCCGTAGAACCTGTTCTTTATAAGACATATCCTAAATACTACTACCCTTTAAGAAATAATGCTCGTAATTGAGCAGAGTAGAAGAGATACAATGAATGTGAAGAGAATAAGCTCCAGTTCATTCGAAAGTATGTCGACTGCGTAATTGTTAACTGTCGCTCCACTGAGTAAAGTTAAACATCACTTCGAAAAAAATATTAAAAACTTTGTATAATGATGTTGATATTGACATACATGCGCGCGCGCGCTCACCACAAACTCGTACAACTATTGTTTCAAATTACAATTGATCATGCAGTGACAATCGCTAGCAAAATAAGAAAGAGTTATCGGTGTTTACGTCGTATCTGATCGTACCTGAAGAAGATGTAGCGTACTGTGTTGAAATTTAATTGACTCCTCTCCAGTCTATCAGGCCGTGGACCACTACTGCAGCAATGAACAGACGTTTCGACCTCTCTGCTGGAGACTATCTTCAGTGTAAAAACGACTCGAGAACTGGCACGGATCTTTATCAGTTAACCACAGTACGGTGGCAAAGAACTGTGGCAAACTAGATGGAATTTGAAAGTAGAAGCCAATTAAACAAAGAGAGAATAAAAATATCCATCAAAATTAAATCTGCTATTAGTCATTGCGAGACGCAAATTAATCGTTTATTTAATTTTTTTAGGCCAGAAATTTATTTATTTATTTTTCAAATACAGCCACAGTACTGTGGTTACCTGGTGCCGTTCCGTTCCAGTTCTCGAGTCGTTTTTACACTGAATATGTCCTCTAGTGGAGAAGCCGAAACGTATGTTCATTGCGACAGTACTGGGCCACGGGCTAATAGACTGGAGAGAAGGCAATTAAATTTGAATTAATTAAGTAATGCTATAGTTTATATCTCTTAGTAAAGTTATTATTAGTTTCCATTTATTCCTGAACTGAGCCAATCTGAATTCTCTCATTTGGTCCATAGATTTTCACATCCGTATGTGGAACAGTAGAAACAAAATAGAATACGTTGAACTCCTTGTAGAACTAATATGTAGGTAACAGTTTCACTTAGCTATTTTTAATAGAAATAATCCTTTTTCAACAGGCTTATTATTTTATATAAAAAACTGGGGTATAAAATTTTGTTATTAATTAATTTAATGTATCCTATTAACTTGGGGGCTACATAATATTTCAAAGATTTGCAATTAGAGTTTCTTTGGTTTTATTTTAATTAGTCTTGAAGAATACTTGCAACAAATTAGTACTCAATAAAAAACGTATTGAGAAAAAATAAACAAACTGTCATCTTATTTCTGTAGTATATCGGTTTAATCAGAATATTTAAAGGCTTGAGAATGTAATATATAAGGAACTAACAGCAGTCGTTATCAACAATAGCAGTTTATTTGCCAACTTCAACTACATTTATTGGCTTGCAGTTCAGAAACTGTTGCGTGTCTGGTTTATTATTTCATCTACCGAGCTGTTTTGTGGTCTTACTTGTAACGACCTGCAACTGTGATACAAGTTTGCCCAATACTTGTTACAACTTATTATGTGACTTGTGATAGTGGCAACCACAAACTTGACACACTATGATGTCTGCAATTTATGTGCAACCGAAACAAACACGGTTATGTTTGAGTATTGCCAGACTAACAGTTCAACAACAACAGTTTAAATAACAGTCTACGTTATTTAACAACAGAATATTACTGCTTCAACCAGTTTTAAATAGAAGCCGTTAAATATACCATTATTTGTGATTGCTGTACAAATTAATGATTTAAATTTTACTTTTTTACGTCCAAACTTTAATTCTTTTTTCTTGTCTGTCATTTGTCATGTGTTAAGGGTATGAACCGGCTTGAAAGCGAGGTTATGTCACTAAATCAAGGACGTGAAGAACTCGGGTGCTGGCAGAATCTATTTGACGGGCGGCAGTGCAATCTGTCACCCGTATATATAGTTTGTGGATACAGGAGCGGATATAGATACAATTATATAAGATATAGGATCGACGTCAGTAAACCGGTGTAGTTAGCGAGTTCACCAATGTGTCTGGAAACGTTGAAATAGCCATTCAGGTGTAGTCATTCAGCCATTCAGAAATAGCGTTTCAGATGTAGCCAAAACCTCGTATGCCTAAAAGTAGTCATCTAACAATAGACAATAGTCTTAGTATATGGAATACAAAAAAGGAACAGTTGAATTTTAATTGAATTATGAGTATAAAGTGAATTGTCATCAGTCTACATTTACATTAAATTCATGAACACAGCATAATAAGTCCTGTTTCTTCTTCTTATTCTTCTTATTCTTCTTCTTCTTCTAAGAATTTGTACATCAGTGTTTCAAAATTTTTAAAATCGAGCATTAACTGACATTCCAAAGACATTAGCACAGAATTGAAATAAATTTAATAGCTCGCATATAATTGAAACATATTTTACATAAGTGACGTTATATATAAAGTAAGACGTCTGTGGAAGTTTATAAAGGATTATATAAGTGCAGCACCAACGATATAAATCAGCAGTTCAAAGCGCTCAACTTCGTACCCCCCCACATTATTACTTTCATGCAATGTTTCACATTGCCACAATATACATTATCAACAGTAAAGTGAAGTTACGATGCTTCGCGTACGCACATCTTTCAAACTTTAAGTTCCACTAATAAATCCTAAAAACACGAATTTATTCAATAATAGTGTTTTATTTTGTAGGAAATCACGGTTATAGTAATACAAGAATTCGACGGATATACAAAACATAAAAGATACGTATTTAATACTGCATTATACAATAAATATTTGTCAAGTGTTACGTTTCCAAAGAGTATGTGTAATTAAAACTGTCACTGTCTGTGTAGAATGTCGTTTCATAACATACACTTTTGTGTTTGTATATTTCGAGTTGTTCAAGTGGACAGCTCGCGTGTTTACGTGTAGGATTCCATGTTATTATTGATGTTTGTATATGTGTGATCTGTTCCAGTAATGTGGTTTGCAATAGTGGATTCAGTAGCAGAGTGAAGTTTCGTAACGGACTTCTTTGTATCTCTCTTTAAAGCTGCGTCCTGTCTGGCCAAGCAACACAAAAAGTTAGAAAAGAACAACAAATTCAGAATACTTAAGCTATATTGACAACCACGTTAAACAAAATTCGCTACAAATTAAAAAAAGCAGATAAAACGTTGCATACAGAAGCATAGACAAAAAAGAAAACAAACCATACACACATGCGCACACGAACAGAGTTAAACAAATTGCATTGCCTTGGATTTACAAACAAACCCTTCGGTGCAACAAAAGACCAGACAGGATCTTCCTTGTATAGAAACAAAAGCTGAATCTGGCGGAGATTTAATTTAATTTAAAATTTTATCTACAAATTTACGTTCGAGATCTAAAAAGTGCGTTACGTAATATTTCATGCATCATAAAATGGGTACCAAAGCTAAAGAAATATATTTTTTAATCTGAAAAGGTTCTAAGAATTTAAAGTTGACGATGAAGGAGTGTTATTCTCTTACAAGCATGCTTATCTAACAAGCCCTTTGTTACATTCACTTTTATGTGGCATTTTTTTCAAGTAGTCTATTTATCAAGTATGTGGCCAATCTCACAGCTCTCTGATGATATGTAATTTTGAGTCTGGATTTTGTTTAAACTCCAGGAATAAAACTTTTATATATTTAAGTATTTTATACTGTAATTGTCGACTTGAGGTCAGTGTGACATCACTAATACGGCGTATTAATATTTTTACCTGTCTTCACTTTCAAGTAGTTCTAGTCATACTAAAATTTACAGAAATAATTTGTTATAACATCTCAGTGTCTTGATTGCTAACGCGACCCAGCCTAACTTCAATGTTAAATACAAGTACATGTTCTCAGAAGTTTGCCGATAAACTTATTAAAAGCAATGTAGTCAGATTTACAACTAATTTTCAATTGAATATTCGCTGCAATGTTTTTCGTCATGACAACAATTAGATTGACTTATAAATAAATTGTTAGTTGTTTTAAAACCTGTTTATTAAAAAAAATTATTTTTTTGTCATTTTATTGGTCATGATAAAGTTACGATTACAAATGAAGCCTGCAATATCTCATTGAGAGGGCACTAGACAAAAAAACGTCAACAATCTTACTTGATTGACATAAATTAAGCACAGAAAATAATCAAACATTAAAATACAATTTTGGAAACTATAAATTTTGGATGTATGAATATAAAATTAATGTAATTTACCGTGGGCTATAATTTTGCGCACAATGATACACCACTTACTTTTTCTTTCTAATAGTTGATCCTTATTATCATAACAATCGCTGACTTAACGTAATCTGATTAAAGTAGTTATAACAAGTTTTTTTGAGCTAAATTTTTCAACTAATAATTACCAATCATTGTTAATCTCGTTATTTGAATTAGCAGTCTCTGTAACTCCAACTTCGTCGTGCTTGTTTGCTAAACTGCTAAACGTCATGTTCTGGATGAAGCCTTTCAGTTTTTCCACCATTTTAAATTTTCCTAAATCATGACAAACACGAGGTCGTGATTTAGGACTTGAAATGGTAGAAACACTGAAAAACCTCGTCCAGAACATAACGTTTAGCAATTTAGAAAACAAGCACGACGATGTTGGAGTAATAATTACCAGTATGAATTACATGAAATGTACAGTGTACTGTTGGTCATTTTGAACAGTAACACAAAACATGTAGGCCTACTACTTGCAGAATTTGTACTTGAACTCGCTTATTCGCCTTGACATACGAAGGATTTATTTCGTTTTGTGAATAGAGACATATAATACTTTCATCAGTTTGTTGTAACAGCGTGCCGTAAATGAAGGCCGATTGATGAAAATTAATTTGGTTACTTCGTTGCTAGAGTTAGTTGCGTTTATTTGACAGAGGCCGTAACAAAGGTAAAGCGTTTACTGCAAAATAGATAAACTGTGCACAGTACAAGCCTATGGGACCTGACTGGCTAACCGGTGGGTGACATGAAACAAAGCTACAATGCATGGCGACCATCGCTGTTAGCCTAGAACACACTATTGGATTATAATTAATAATGAATGTTAGACATTGTTTAACGCGTTAATTATAGACTCCTCGGTACTCGTAAATACTTATAATCATGCCGTGTTGTTTTAATTTTATCAACTTGAAAATCACTTTATCTAAAATATTTTTATATCCGGAAAACATTAACAATAACAATAGCAAAACTATAAAAAACTAAACGTCAGGTTTAACAGTTGTCTATCTGTATTTTATTAGTATTTATACTTTTCTTTAATTCATATTTTAGAATTTCTATTATTTTCGTATACAATTTTTAAAATATTTGTTTCAATTATAAATCTCAAAAGTTATTAAAAAAAAAAATTTAATCATATACATAAGCTAGTTATGAAATTATTTGAGTGTTTATACATTCTAAAATATGAATTTTACATTACGAATTTTGTACATGCTGAAATACGAAATTATGCTTATCTTGTTTTAATTAGCTGGAAGAGATATTGTTAAGAATTTTCTGTATTTGTTGTAAACAAAATTATTAATAAAATTATGTTGTTCCCATGTATGTTACATTCTGAATATATGGAAATCATTAGAAAGCTAGAATATTGTTACGACATCACAGAACAGTCTATGTGTTTATCGAACGTTCCAGAGAGATCCAGAATGTAAGTAAGCGTGTGGCGTACGTGCTTGTTGACGCATTTGCTAGACGGTGCGAGAATTCACACGGCCGCTCTCACTGTGTCACGGCCTCAAGCAATTACGTCGTAGTTTAAAGGTAATACGTAGTATGTGGAATCGTCTAGATTTTCGGCGGCTATAAATGCTATTACTAAGGGACGCTCAGTTCAGCATAGCAGCGATATATTTTCAGTGCGGTTCGAGTTATTATCGGCGAGATTACTGTGTACGTTCAAGTGGTTATAATTATTAGTGAAGTGTTGCGTTTTATAATCGGGCGGTATAATTGTAATACAATTGTGTTTAATATTAGTGACATTTCGTTGCGTGTGAACAATTTTTATTTGATTTGTTGTAGTAGACTGTGTTGTTAACTACGAACTGTTTAACTGTAAAAATTAAAGCTGGTGATTAGTGACTTAATTGATGTCTTGTACTTATTTTGTTTCCACTATACCTACGACGATCAAGTAGACCGTCGTAACAATATATTTTAGAAAGTTAATATATAAATATTAGAACATTCCATAAATTCTAAAGAAAGTAGCTTTACCGAAAGGCTGGTAATTAGAATTGATGAATTACCAGCAAGCATTGATGGTAGAAATTTACACTAAATAAAAATAAATCTGCAGGATAAGCAAAATTGAACACGATTCTTGATTATAAACCTTGCTTAGTGCTGAGTTACTTTTTATATCTGCGAATCGTAATGAATGCAATGGCTGCAACTGTTATCTGAATATAACATACTTGCTTTCTGCAAACTCTCACTTCAGTGTAGTACAAGAGACCCTGTGACATCAACTGATGTGCTAGCCTAGTCTGGTAATACATTATAATTAAGTTAATCTACTGAGATCGGTAAACGAATTGGCGGTGTTAAACCGAATAATATAAAAAGGGCAATTAAAGTCGTAGGAACAATATCGCTGTATCATTATCGTAATATGTGTCTTGGTCATCTTTTAACGTTGTAATTTTGTTGTTGTTGCAATAGTGGCTACGGAAACTGATGGCATGTGTTTCTCGTTCAAAGTCAACAAATACGAAACTTTGTCAACTACTTGAAGGTCTACTTAAGCTTCATTGTACTAAACAGATACAAAATATTGTGAAACGTAGTTCATTTGATAAGATTCAATGCGGAGACCAAGTGGTGTCGTATGCGAAGGAGCTAGTTGAATACAGAAGCAAATAGGAAATAATTTTGATGCCTTGTAGTAAAGCAAAAGCCGTCATATCAAAACCAGTACAAGATTGTGAGCGAAAACATGAAGAATAGTGATTATTGGTTATCGTTACGTAGTACGGAACGTTCTACAAGTATCTCGGCTATCCCAGCAGAGCCCAGCTGCAATGTCTGTGTGGATACATATTGCTGCTACTTTGAGATGAAAGACAATGACGTGACATTTATCATGCGTCAACAATCGAGTCTATTCCAGACCGTACCGGTCGGCGGTCTGTGTTCAAGGCCAGACAGTATGCACGGTTTCTAGTGGATTCTAGAGCGCATGTAATGCGCAGCTTGCTCGACTCGACACGTCGTCCAAAAAGTGACCGAATATTCTGGCATCTCAGTGGGGTATAAATATAAGCATCCACCGTGTACAGTCAGTTTACATCGGCGATTACTCAGTGCGTGTAAGTGGCGATTTATTTAAGTGAGATTCGAAGTATTGTGGCGAAGTGTTATTGTGTTATAATTGTGCGGGACTCTATCAGCTGACATTATTATTGCATGTGGACAAATTTTTTCGATTTATTGTACAAGTTGATTATAAACTGTATTTGTGATTAATTGAACCTGGTTATTAGTAACTTCATTGGCGTCTTGCATTTTGTTTTCCACTGTACCATACGACGACGATCAGCGGGACCGTCGTAACGTTATATTTTCAACAACGTTCAGATATGTTACACATCATGATATGCGGTACCCTAGAGAAGAATGTAATGCTTGCTCCATTAAATAATCAAATATCGGATGAACTATTCCAATGTAAATACTACTCTATTTCCATCCTTTTTATAACACAAAATTTGTAAACAAAACATCAAATAAAATTAATTATTATCCATATAGTTATGCTTTATTGCTTGTTTTGACGTAATTCTAAAACAGGTATTTTCCAGTATTAGGGTGTACTGAAAAATCATTGCTATGTAATGTTCCGTATTTTCCTGTTGAAATCAATTACTGTTTTTAATCTTCGTAATAGCTTGAATTAATTAAGTTCCTCATGTACGTTCAATGAAACTATCTAAGCGAAAACATTTTATTCCCTCAGGACCAAATATTAAAGGTTTATTTGTACCGTTCGAGTTTTAAATCAACAGCGAGTCCACGCTGCAAGCTACGTATACTGGTGTCGTTTGGGTGGGGGGGGGGAGGGGGGCTAAGCAATGCCGAGCTGGACTAGATCAATTCAGCGTGGTGAACAAATTTCCAGGACCTCGCATTACTCGGCTTTCTTTATCGCATCTTGTCCTGTATCGGCTCGGATTTACGACCGCCGTTAACAAATCTGCCGATTCGCTAGAATACTGTAGCGTCTAGGGTGTACAATGCCTTCTCTTTTCCAAAACATTCTTCAGTTTACTAGTAAACACTTGACAGATTATTAAATCTCGCTGAATACCGAATTTGTTATTCTTACGTATCGTTGTGCAATAATATATTAAAATATGTTTTAAATTTAATTAAAAATCTGTAAATAGTTCATACGTATTATATTTGTATTTATCCACCCCCAGACAAATACACACAAGCATACTATAATTCATTATGTTCATCTTTAACTTGCCTCAAACAAAATTTGGGGTTTCCTTAAAAGTTCCATTCACACACACAGGAAGATATTAAGATACTTTATTAATTATTCCCAACACTATAAGTGTATCAGCCATTAAGTAGTCTACTTCTACTTAAAATTATAAAAATGATGTTATAAATATAATAAACGGATTTTTTTTAATTTTCGCGCAAATCCGTTTCCAGATTATGCTACAAAGGCAAATAATACTAATTCGAATTACTGATTCATCTAGCACAGACATATAATAAATGAAGAAGATATATTCTGTGTTAAACTATTATTTACTAATTAAGATGTAAGTGAATGCAGAGAGGAAAAGCTGCTTTAAGAAAAATACAATAAAACACCTTATAAGCAATAACAAGTTAAGCCATACATGCAACGACACTAACTCATTAGGTATCAAAGACAGAAACATACAATGGATTTAAAAAGAATCACGGGCGGAGTCACTGATAAAAGAATTTATATCCGGGGTGTTTGGCCGTGGTGGATTGCTTTGTTCTGGCATTGCCTAAATCTTTCAGTCAAGCACCAAAGGCCTTCTTCAGTAGACAAAAGTAGTGCGGGGCTTCATATGTTATTAGAGAACTCCGTTTCCCCGGTAACTTATTGCTTTTACCTCGGTAAGGGATATGTTCGGCTCTCCACCCTTTTGTCGAACACATTATTCTTTTTTCTACTGAAGAAGGCCTCCGGTGGGTGGCCGAAACGTTTATCCAATGACGGAAAAAGCAATCGACCACGGCCAAACACCCCCAATATAAAATCTTTTATAAATAATTAAACGTATGTTTTCAGACTATCGATTTAATTACTCTGTTTGCAAAGGCTTTACAACACTTAAAATGAAAAATCGGGTATGGAGAACCGTACAAGACTTCCATGTTCTAAGATTTATATTTAAAATCATTTTCGAAATGAAATATTTCCATAGAAACTACTTCTTTCTTCAGCCTTAATCACAGTACTGTGGTGACTAACGTATACCACCTCACGTTAGCGCACTCGATTTTCGCTGATGATGCCAGTCGATGGCACTGCTAAAACGTCTGGTTTTGCAGAAAACATTGGAGCACGGCCAAATAGCCCGGGAAGGAGCTATTGTTGTTTGTAGTTTTAACAACAAACTACTTCTTTTTTGTCGATAACGTAGTGCACATATAACAAATTATCCCCTCCCCCTTCAACTATCATTTTTATTTATAGAAAATTACCCCTCCGCCTTCAACTACCCTTTTCATTTAGGCCTATAGATATTTCATCTACCTTTCTACAGTGGATTATTATGACCTTCTTTTCAGGATACTTTATTCATCAGAATAAAGTACTTTACTCTTGTTAAAACATAAAACGTCTGGTAAACTACCCCTTCCCATTAACAGATCTTCACCAAAATCAATAAGCCTTGACTCCTCTACAACTCAGGCATATATGCAAAAAGTTATTTGATTCTGTTTTAATTTGCGACAGTTATCGTTCGCCATAGAAAAAATTCTGCACACAGACACTTTTCTGAAAATGACTTTTCTTCATGTTTTGGGGGTAGCAAAATCAGAATCTGCCCTTATCTCGAACACGATTTTTTTCGCGATCACCATACTTCCATTCCTTACGTAACGTGGAAGTAAAAATACACTATGGTTAAAACATAATATTTACGTTAAAAATCTGTAATTAAAAATAGTACCGCAAAATAGTACTGTAAATTTTTGTTAACAATTTTTCGAGACAGGTAAAAATTATGGACTTTTAAAATGCGTTTAATTATTCTGAGATATGTACATCGTAAATATGTTCCCTTTAAAAGACAGTGTTAAAAAAGGAAGTGCAGTTTGATTCAACAGCGATTAACAATCACTTGACATGTCTAGTACGCTGTACCCAGGGAGGCAATCACACAATGTCAATTACGCTAAGCGCAATATGCGACCGTTGGTGGAGAAATGGGCCGTCTGTGCAATTGCTAATACCATGTCGCATCACACGGTTTGTGCGTAATTGTGCTGGGTACGCAGTACTACATCGAGATACAATGGCGAAATGCAGCGGTTTGTGTACATGACCTGTTTAAATAAGCTTAGGCTAATGCTGAAATGCACAGCTCTGTGCGTCTGTTTGTCTGCTTGTTTGGTGTCTGTTTGTGTGTTTGCCTAACTACGCCTTTCTGTCTCCAGTACAGTTCTATAACCGTCTTTAAATAAAACGCGTCCATCAAAAATCATTTATTGCTTACAAACGGAGCATAAAATTCTAAATTTGTTAAAACCTAATGTATGCTCTTTCGTCTTTTTTTACTACCATGTTCTGTAAAGGTGATCGCGAAAAAATCGTGTTCGAGATAAGGGCTGCTTCTGCTTGTACTAGCCTCAAAACATGAAGAAAAGTCATTTTTCGAAAAGTGTTTGTGTGTGATTTTTTTCTATGCCGCAAATTCAAACAGAATTAAATAAGTTTTTGCATGTGTGCCCGCGTTGTAGAGGACTCAAGTCCTACTGATTTCGGTGAAGATGGGTTAAGGGGAAGGGGTAGGTTACCTGCAACGTTTTATGTTTTAACAAGGGTAAAGTATTTAATTTTGGTAAATAAAGTATCCTTAAAAGAAGGCCATAATAATCCATTGTAGAAAGGTAGATGAAATATCTATAAATGAAAAGGGTAGTTGAATGGAGAGGGGCTAATTTTCTATAAATGACAATGATAGTTGAAGGGTGAGGGGATAATTTTTTATATGTGTACTACGTCATCGGGAACAAAGAAGTAGTTTCTATGGAAATATTTCATTTCAATTTGTCAAACATAAAACTCGATTTACAAGGAACACACCTAACTTGCTAGAAATTATGGAACAGAATTCAAGTAAATGATTTTAAACATAAATCTTAGAACATGGAAGTCGTATACGGTTCTTCATACCGATTTTTATTTCTGATATTCGTTAGTGAGTCAATCCATCATTTCCTACGGCCCACTATTTTTAGTAATCGACAATTTTCCACAACTTAACCAGAATCATAGTGATATTTTTGATAGACTATTGTGATTAGTCTTCTTTGCCAGTATTTAGTATACTATTATTTTACATGTATATTTACAGATGAATATCAAACTTGTAAATTTATCGTCTCCACTACCTCTGATAGTTGGGTAGCTACTTTCTAACATGTCGTAACTGTGTACTATATATCTAAGAGACTCTGGACACAATTACCTGGACTTATACTTTATATATGTTTGTCGTTCTCAATTCATTGTTTACTCATTGTTATATCGCAAACAGTAGTCCGTACAGTACAGTAGTATTAGTCCGTACAGTAGGTTAAAAAAACGATAAACGTAAACGAACAAGTAGCACCGAGATATACTTTGAAATGTGATCTCGATAACGTATCGAGTTCACAGTGAGATGAGGAGGTGAAAAAGTACGTTATGCCAAATTGCGTGTCACTTTGTACTTTTGTATGATAAAAGAATTTTGTCACGATAAAGATACTAACATGCTTATATAGCAGTCTGTTATCTGCGAAAATGTTATCTGTGAAACGAGCTAGTAAAGTGTAATTCTGTATTCTCTTTATGAAATATTATTTCTGCTACAGCAACACAAAAAGAACTTAACAAATTTGAAACAGTATTAACGTCAACTGTTATATAAATTTTTATTTGTTATCTAAGAGTGTTTAGGAAACATGTTAATACACAATATACTAATGAATTTTGTTAATACATATAAGAGAATACCAGTGTGGTTTTAGTACTAGCACGGGAACAATGTGGGAGGACTGAAGTTCCACGTTTGATACTAGAAAAACAATTAAAATTGAATAGGAAGGTGTACGTTAGATTTGTTGAGGTGTAGAAATGCTTATGTTGACTGTAAACTTATGTTCGAAGTGATGAATGTGGCTGGCATCAACTACAAAGGCAAACGATTGTCTTCTGAGTTTCCTAGGGGCTAATTGTTCTAGCAGAAATAAATGAATTAAAAGCTCATCAATCATTAGGAAAGGTCACGAGAAGGCTGCGATAACAACAAAAATAAAGGCTAGACTACAAAAGGGGTATAAAAGTAAATACGGTAGATAGGTTCATTGTATAAGGTTATAAGGTTTGCAGACGATTTTGTAATCATAACAGATTCTAAAAAAAAAACAACAATGTTGGTGGCATCTGTCGATAACGTAACGAAATCCAAGGCTTTCCTTGTACGCGGACAAATAATGAACGTGACATGAATAGAACAGGGAATAGCCAAGGATGGCACAATTAAATAATTCTGCTGTTTAGAATGTATGATTACAGAAGATAACTCGCGCAGGAAGTTGATTAAAAGAAGAGTTGCTTTCGTTAATAAATATAATGTCCTGGCTAGTTGCCACGTAGACATTAAGAAAAGGAAGTCTTTTTTTTAGAGCCCACTTACGGGATCGAAAGATGGAGACAGTGACTGAGCAAGACAAGGTACGATTGGGAGCCCTCAAAATATGGACATAAACGAAAATGATAAGAACAAATTGGTTGGAAAGGAAAAGGGCTCGTTTGAACCGGAGGAAAGATTGTGGGGACGATATGGCCTCGAAGGAAATGAATGTGTGCATGAATTTTGTAAAGTGATTACGAGTGCATCTTGTGAAAAGTTCACTTCTTTGAAGAGGCTCGGCGTAGCCTTTACATACGCTTGGTTAAGAACTATTTGTGCGATAACATTAAGAAAACTAAACAAACTATATAAAAATGTTGGTTTGATTGACTAAATATAACTTCAGTAATACAATTAAGTGAGTTAAACCTACTTGAACTGCTTGAATGAAATTTATTAATAATATTTCAGTTTAGTTTCAACATAAGTACGAGATGTTTTTGAAATTGTCTTTATAAATATTGTGTCCATTACTACTTTTGGTCACACAAATTACAAATTAATACGATGGATATTAACATACGCGTCATGAGAATTACAGGATGCAGTGTGCACACGTGCGTGTGCGAGCAGACGCATACCGGTTTGATTTACTTATCTGTTTCTGCGTGGACTCGCAATCAATCAACATCAATCAAGGTGAATGATCACCTCACGTTATCAAGTAACGCTCTCGTCTAGCGGTTTCTCCACCATTTTCCGTTTCTGATTATCTTTTCTTTCTGAAAACTAGCAGCATGGAATTTAGCTAATAAATCTCAACGATTCCATTCACGAACAACCAACACACACACACTTACTCACTTACGTACACAGAGTTAACAAAAAATATGAAACTAATGGTATATATGTAAGAAAGACTAAAAATTTGTTTATAACCTTATTTTCCTTGTATTATTCAATTTTATTGTTACATCCTGACTCTACTATTCGAAAACAGCCTTAAGTCTTCGGCTAGACAAGTATCCGTATTTGAAGAAACGATTAGCTATGTTATACAAATATAACTACTGTGATATGAGAGAACAATACAAACAATGACTATAATAATAATAATAATAATAATAATAATAATAATAATAATAATAATAACAACAACAACAACAACAACAACAACAACAACAACAACAACAACAACAATAATAAAAATAATTAAATTAAGACACAGATAGCGTCTGAGACTTCTAACGGGTGCTGACTCATTTCAACACAAAGATGATAAGAGGTGATAAACGATAATAGAAACAGCTAAGAAGAATATAACTATCAATAAGAATTATAGACGATGAAGAAAACAAGGCTGGCAGCGATGATGGTGATGTTTATGTTAATGATGATGATGATGATTATAATTATGTAAATGCCAACAATGTTCTAAAAATATAATGCATTGGTTCTTTCAAGCTAAAAAAGTATTAAGTGTAGGGAGCACAAGTAAAAATCATAAAATCTGCAGGAAGAGTAAAAGATGCGAAAACAAAAGAATTTGAATTACTGACGGAAATTACGTGTGAAATCATTAAACATGTAGGAAGAAGAGTCCGGCTCGAATCAAGTCAATGTCTTGTAAACAGAAATTTTCCGGTTTCCTTGGAGTAAAACGACCAGACTGAGCTTACGTTGTGAGAGAGACATTAGACGCGGTGTGACTTCTGGGTTCAGTCATTCTGCTGAGACATTTACCTAATGTTGCTTAGTCTATTTGTTTACAAATAGCCAACCTCTTGCTGATAAAACTACCAGCGCAGCATAACTATGTATAGAACAGTTTAAGGCGTTAGTTTTGAAATCTATACAAGTTTAAGATTTGCTGTTCGTCAGTAAGCGACTCACTTTACAATAAACAAAAAACACAGCACATTAAAACAACACAACAAAAATCAAGAACAAAAAAAACAAAAATAAATACACATTTTATCCTCGAACCATTAACCTAAGCAACACAAAATTTAACAAAAAAGAAACAGAATATTTAAACGATATGTCAAAAACTAACCTAACTCAAAACATAAACAAAAACCTAGAAAATTTAATAGTAGAAACAGAATTTGCCACTAACCTAATACAAGACAATATACAAGAAGAAAAACGAACAGAAGCAACACATATAATTAAAAAAATAATCACAAGTGAAATAAAAAACAAATCTAAACAAAAGCAGGATAATAAAAGATTAAAAGAAATTAAAAATAAAGTAAATAACAACAATTTAATCATAACTAAAGCAGACAAAAGCCAGGCAACAGTAATTATTGACAAAACAGACTACATCAGAAAAACTGAAGACCTCATCAACAATAATGATTGCATACAATTAAATAAAGACCCAACAGAAAAATATTTTAAACAAACAATAAAACTAATAAAAACAGCTAAAAACATTTTCATCAATAGAAATACAGACACATAACAGAACACAGGATGATAAGATATGCTGTTTGTATCAGAGTACATGAATGACGAGCATTTTCTGTTTAAATTTGTTTTGTGTAATATTTTGTCTTTTAGTCATAAGTTTTGTATTTAAAAATTGATAAGCATATAGGTTACACTAAACTTTTCATAAAAAGATGTACTATATTGTCATGTATTTTTTTGTATGAATTGGTGCGCGTGTGCGGGTGTGATAATCTGCGATCGCTATAGCGGCAGTGGTAGTTAACCGATTTACATGAAATTTTGACAAGGAATTATTTAAGTAAATGGCTTCGATTTGTGTATACTTTGAGGTTCGTAACTATTTTAAAAATATGGTTTTTTAAGTAAAGAAAAACTCAAGTGTAACTCTTATCAATGATAGGGTAATAAAAATTGTAGATTATTTCCATGCAGGACTATGCAAAATTATACAAGTTTTTCATGAAATTTGTGTATCTGGTCTTCCATCAATCATGTGACTTGGGCTTGGCCTATCAAAATACACCAAATTCAGTGAGATTCATACGTTGCAGAGCTAGGATGGACACAGTCTGTCTGTCGACGTTGCTAGGGGAAGTTGTGCCCGGGTAAGAGAGTTGTTCTCTTACAAAAGTAGAAATATCTTATATAAAATAAACTATAAACCTTGAAATTCTTAACGAAGTTTTGCGATAAGAACCGAGAGGGTAAATAATTAAATAAAATTTAAGATATAATACAGTGCTGTCTCGTGTAAGTTAAGATATCTGCTTAGGGAACTTAAAGACACTACAAGATATCGTTGGAAGGTGTACATTAAACGCACCGAATTAGTAAATACCCCGTTAAATCCTGAGATTAAGAAATTATAAAATATAAATTAATAATAAACTGAATGAATGAAATTCATAATCATTATGAGTGAACAATTTATCAAGAAACTAATCAATGTTAGCAGTCAAACATAACTACGAGACTCTGTGAAATATCGCCGCTGGAGCCGCTTGCTGTAGAAGAGGACGACGAGACGGAGAGGACGCCAGGATGAAGAGGACACCAGGAAGGAGTGAAGCTGTAGAAGAGGACGACGAGACGAAGAGGACGCCAGGAGAAGAGGACACCAGGAAGGAGGGACAGGAAGAAGAGGACGCCAAGACGGGACCGACGAGACGAGAGGAGGACGTTGCAGCAAACAAGTAAAATCGATTTATATTATCGAACAATACAAACAATTATCAATACATGACAATTTAAAATACATTATACATCTTTTAAAACAATATTTGTATATAATAAATAATTTTTCATCTCCTCCATAATAGACTTGTATCGATTTTTACACACTCACAATATCCTTATTAGAATAATAAAGTTTGATCTGTTGCATAAGGATATTTGGCGCTTGCCAACGTTGGGCTCGATTTTTGAATTAATTTTAAAAAAGAAATATTTATTTGAGTGTGTAGAGACAAAATTCATTGAACTATTTATATGTGCTGTTCTATGTTATCAGGGAGTGTTGATAAAAGTTTGAATACTCTCTTTTATCAGATATTTGAACAATAGTAGTAAATTGTCTATGTGGAGATTGAATTATTATTGGTATTTATGTTAGATTAAGCTTGTTTACATTTGATTGAGAGACTGGACTATAATAATAAATAACATAAACGGACGTTATTAGTAATAATACGTATACAAAAATATTGCCGTTATTATAAATAAAAACTATAATATTTTATAAATTTAGAAATAAATAAATCAATATGGCTGAATCACAAGAATTACAGAATACATTAGCGGCAATCCTAGCTAATATACAAAAGCTCTCAGAAGAAAATAAGGTTGGTAGAGACGAAGCGTTGAAGCAAAATAAGTCGCTACAATCATTTCATGATGAGAATAAAAAAATTTATACAGCCGTTCATGACCAGGCTAAACAAAATAAACAACTTTTAGAGTTAACCGAAAAACGTATAGCTGATAAATTAGAATTAATTTGTAGTAGTAGTGAGACCGCCTTAGAAAGGAATTAATCTCACAGCAGGGAATGTGAAGCCAAAATTAAGTTGAATTATTCTCTTAGGCAGGAAAGTGAATGTAACAATGCGGTTGACCGATGTAGTCCCATCGACATACAGAAACCAGCTGGTAATCGCATAGATAAGATAGCGGGTAACGGTGGAGCGCACGATAAGGAGATAACAGCTGATCAACGAAAACAATTAAATAATATTTTAAATAAATATGAAAAGAGAAATAGGGAAAACCTTATCTCAGTGTTGGTTTACATCTATCCAGATTGGTATGATCAACGGGTAAACGGTGGAGTATTTAAAAACAATAAATGTTATTTGCTGTACCGTGTCTGTAAGATGCAGATCCATTCTGGTAATGTTTTATCAGTCAGTAATGAAATGTATAAACACTTGAGAAGTCCATACAATTGTAAAAATGAATATTTAAATAAGGTATTTGATGAATACTTGGATAAACAAAGTAGTTTTGTTCCCGAAGCTGGTGCATTTGAGGAAAAGCACACAGGTAAGGTTAATTCTGACAGAAGATCAGAACTGTCTGAGTGTTTTCAACCACATACGAAATGTAATGCAGGTGTTATTTATACAGTCAGAGATTCACTGTACAGCAATATGTGTTCGTCTTTTATGAATGTGTATGCAGAGAAATCCGAGACATTAAAAAATTTTAAAGTGCACTTAAATACTGATCACTGTAAAAACTTGATGAAAATAATGTTTGAGATGATACCAGAAAAATGTTAATCAAACAATGAGTTCATATTGTACAAAGATTATATTATGTGTAGCCTGGGTAATATAACTGGCATTACATATAAACCTTATGTAAGGTAAGGACGACGAGACGAAGAGGACGCCAGGAGAAGAGGACACCAGGAAGGAGGGACAGGAAGAAGAGGACGCCAAGACGGGACCGACGAGACGAGAGGAGGACGTTGCAGCAAACAAGGAAAATCGATTTATATTATCGAACAATACAAACAATTAAATATATTATCAATACATGACAATTTAAAATACATGATACATCTTTAAAAACAGTATTTGTATATAATTAAATAATTTTTCATCTCCTCCACAATAGACTTGTATTGATTTTTACACACTCACAATATCCTTATTAGAATAATAAAGTTTGATCTGTTGCAATATATATATTGTAGCGTTACATAACCGCTGCAAAATATAACATAATCACCAGAGTTAAAACCAATAATCACCCATTTTTAAAAGTCAGAAATGGGGATTAGGTATCAAGCTATGAGAACCTTTGTATTCTAAAAACACTGTAAACAATAATCATAAAAGTGCAGTGTACAGAGTGGAACATAGTGTAATCGGTGAAAGTGTAAAACCTTTAAAAAAGGGCATCTCACAAAGTTGTGCTGGAGATGAAACAAAATCAGTATTGTAGCAATAGTCTATGATACTACTGACAAGTTTTGTATTTTTTGTAATTTTATATTGTGTAGGCCACAAAGGTCTTGTAACTAGTAGTAATATTTTTGTTTAATATAATTATTTTGTTTAGATGTAAGATAATCCAGGGTTATATATAAAATAATAATAATATATCAAATAATACTATGTTAACAAGATGGCATGTAAAAAAATAGTGTAGAGTAAGGATACATTAAATGAATAATAAATCATAAATAAATCAAAATAAAAGGGATTAAAATATAAAATACCAGTGTACAAGTTTAAGCAAAAATATAAAGAAAAACCTTAAATAAATTAAATTTGATTATGGATAAAATCTATGAAAGATTATTTTTTCTAAAAAGAAGAAATGAAATAATAATAATTATTAATAGCCTATATACAAAAAGGTATATAGATTAGCCAATAAAAAAACCATAAAAAGTCTTGGTTACTAAGAGTAACTAAATAACAAGAATTGAATTAATTGTTCAGATATATTGGAAGTGAGCAGTTAAAAAAGTGTAATGTCTAGAAAAAATTAAAAAAAATTATAAATACCATTTGGAAATAATCAGTGACAAATTAATAAAATTAATGAGTGATTTCCACTACATCTTAAACATCCTTCGAACAGAATAATTCATGCCAGCAATTTGACGAAAATTGAAAAATCAGACTTCCATTTGCAAGCATAGCCTACCGAAATTCGACATTTTGGTGAGATCGTTTCCTATTAAAATTTAACTAAATTACACCTCAACTATAAACTTATAACACTAGGAACAGCACAATCTCTTTAAATACTTCTGGAAAAGAGGTGAACAGACACTTTATTTTGTATTAACCAAAAAACAGCAAAACGGGGTTTGGTTATGAACATTGCCGAAGCCATTAAATAGTGTTTATTTTTCGTCAGTGAAGAAAAGCGACCTGCGCTCTAGCGGTCAAAAAATCAACTGCATAATATAGATTATACTCAATTTTAAAATAATTCCTGTAAAGGTTGATACTGACCCGTATACATTTCTGACTTTCTCAAAGTACAAAGAACTCTAAAATAACCCTAGGAAATTAATTATTTATTTCTTTATTGTTATTAAAATTGAAATAAAAATATTTGTTATATGATATATGTTGTAAAAGTAAGATCGAACTAACTCTGTGTTTTATGTAAGAATCGATTATCCATACATGTTTTGGAAAACCATAAAAAGCGTTAAATAAATTCAAGGAATGCCTTGTGGTTTAAATAATAAAATGTGTATTATTTCCAGTAGATGGTAGTTAGTTACAGATTATAAGAAGATCGAGGAGAGAAAGGACATCAGCTCGGACATCCAGAATTTATTACGTACCATTTGAAGTCATTTAACCTCAAATGGGTTCGTAAAAGTAGCAATCAGCTGATACCATTAGCGGAAAAAATTTGAAATACTCAATTAAATACTGAGAGAGAAATTCTCTTTGCCTTTTTTCACTCTCTCTCCTAACTACTGTCAAACAACGGTATTGATTTCACATAAACAAAATTTAAGAACAGCATTCAATATCTTTGCATAATCACACACACTCGACTTTGAAGGCATATAACATAAAGATAACAAATTCTGTGACTCTCAATTAAGCGAGATTTTCGAAGAGTACAAATAGACGTAATTTAAAATTACTACTAACCCGGAGAGACACGTGAGACGTTACAAGATGACGTACAAACGTGGGGCTTAAGTAGGAAAGCATATCTGCAAGACGTAATTTACTCAGAGATTACTCGTGAGACGTTACAATATATATATATAAATAATAATCCAGAACCACCTAAAATGAATAGCCTAATAAAAGTACACAAATTAAACAACCAAATACTACCATTAATCAACTTCAAAAAAGCACCAAAATAATACAAAAAAAAAGTTCAAAATAGCAAAAATAATAGCACAAAAACTAAAAAGTAACCATCTAACAGATAATTATCACAACATAAAAAATGCGTACGAATTAATAGTCAAACTAAAGGTAATAATTATAAATGAAAACACATTTTTCACATCATATGACATCACAAATATGTACACCAACATTCCAGTTGATGAAACAATAGACATAATAACAAGCAAACTTAAAGAACAAAATGAAAACACACAATATATAACTGAAATAAAAAATAGCCTCCAACTAATACTAAAACAAAATTACTTTGAATGCAATAGCAAAATTTATCAACAACAAGAAGGATTGGCAATGGGATCTCCATTATCTAGCATAATAACAGGAATATTCTTACAACACATAGACACCAAAATACAAAATATTATAAATTCCTTTGATCCAAATAGAATTTGGATAAGATATGTAGATGATGGGCTGTATGTATCAAGTAACAAAAATACAAATGCAGATAACATATCAAAACAAATCAATAACATACGTCCAAAAATACAATTCACAGAAGAAAACGAAAATCATAATAAAATCAACTATTTAGACATAACCATCATAAGATACAATAACTACCTACAATATGCAATATACAGAAAACCAACTTCCACTAACATCATTATACCTAACCATTCTGACCACCCACCACAACATAAAATGGCAGCATTCTATTCACTATTTAACAGAATGTATAAAATACCCCTAAACAAACAAGAAACAGACAAAGAAAGAAATATAATATACCAAATTGCTTACGAAAATGGATATAATAAAAACAAAATAGAAAATCAAATCAAATACAAAATAAAAACTGAACAATTAAGAGTTAATCAAAATGAACAAAACAAAAATAATAAAAACAATAAAAAATGGGCTACATTCACATACATAAATAATAAAATGACAAAGCTAACAAAACTGTTTAAAAACACAGACATTAAAATAGCATACAAAACTAACAAAAATTATCTACAAAAACTAAATAACCCACACAACATATATAATACAACAACCAATGGTATATACAAAATTGAATGCCAAGATTGCAATAAATGTTACATAGGACAAACAAAAAAAACAACTCAAAAAACGTTATTTTGAACACCTAAACGCATACAAAAAACCAGAAATATACAAATCTAATTTGGCCACACATGCAATATACACTGGACATGAATTCCCAGACATAACCAACATGACACTAATAAAACACATACCACACAAAGGCACCATAATGAACACTTGGGAAAATTTACAAATATACAAACATAAAACACAAAACAAACTAATACCTGAACAAATACAAATCAATACAAAACTTGACACAATTTTCAAAGCACTCAACATCGAAAATACACAAAATACTAATACATACACCACAATCACACACAATAATACCAATTTAAAGTACCAGAGGCCAACAGGAAACTACAATAACAACCAGCCAACACACAAGTACTTCACCAGACTCAAAATCACGAAGGCTGAGGATGGGAAACAATAGTTTCCGAAACATGTTCCTAATAAGGAAAAAAAATCTTGAGGTAAATTCATTATAAGTATTAAATATTATATATAGATATATATATATATATACTGTTAATATATATATATATATATATATATATATATTGTAATTAACCGCGGTGTGTCCACTACTGTTCAAGTCCCGCGATGGAAGCCAATTTGTAAGTAAACCGATACGTACGGTCTAAATTCCCACTGTTGTATTTGTCGATTGTGTTGTATTAATTTAATTGTATAAATTCTCGGAAATATTTGGAGTTGTGGAATATATGGATGTACTTAATTAATGTTAACTTAATTCTTTAATAATTATCAGTGTTAGTGTGCCTAGAACCTAAATAACTTAAGATTTATTCTACAATTTCATCCAACCCTATTATGCCTTGAAGAGAGTTCTGTCTAATTTTATAATTTTACGCTCCCTCTTTGGTGTCAGATAATTCCGCTATAAGCGCTGTAGTATCGGCTCAACGAAACTTATAGGTTATTCGATGTTTATATTAACCATTTATTCTCTACTTATTCAGTTACTTTTGTTCTAGTTCACTAAACCATACTCCAAATAACAAGGTGTGACAAATATATAATGGTTCTTTATTTGTTTATCAATTCACATTAACTAAGATATATTCCAATTAATATATGTTGGGACTATAGATTCAGGTATCGATTGTTGATTATTTAATCCTTTGTTTACATTTGGTTATATATTATATTTGATTTGTATTTTATTTATTTCAAGGTGTGAAGGTTCTTGTAACTGTGGGGAAGACTAAAAATACATAATAAGAATGCAAGATTTACAAAAATTATGTGTTGTGTATTTAGTATGATTAATATAATATAACTTTACCAGTCTCTAACGAAGCAAATCACGTTGGCGGTTGATCGCTAAATTCGTTGTTCTGGTCAATTATGAAGCACAGTTTTCTTTCTTCAGTTTAATAAAAGTAATTCTTGTCCTGTCCACTTCGGAATACAGCTTCTGAATTGTTTTACGGCCCGATTGATGTTTCTTCTACACCGCCAGGATCCAAATAGGTTCTTCCTTCGTTTGAAGCAGTTAGTGTTGTTCCGTGTATTTGCAAGGTTATAATTTCTGGTGTTGTGAATATTATGATTTGTGTTATTGTTAACTCTTTATATTTGATTACTATTTCATCAATTCCCTTCGGACATGGGACAGTCCAAGTTTCTTCTTGTAGAATTCGGTTATTTGTTCTCGATTATTATTTCATAATGTATCGTTATCTTATTAATCTGTGTTAGTGATAGATGTAAGTATTATCATTAGAATTTTGTCTTTTTTACAATCGTATCTGTTGATTTCGAATATTACGATTCAATATATTCTTCTTGGGTTTTTTAAATCATCACGTTCAGTTTTTTCAAAAGCAATCCTTGTTATTTTATAAATCAACAACCTTCTTCTTAAATTTTTCCCTAGCAACCTATATTAATTTCCGCTTCCACATGTTTTGACTATATAGTGTTTCTTTCATATATTTTTTTGTCTATTCTTTGTCAATTTGCTGTCCTATCGGAATGTAATTTTACCGATAGCTGGTTTATTATTTTATACACATCTTCTACTGGTTTTTTGATATAATTCCGTTTTTTCCTTTTTTATTATATTTAATCCACCTTCGATATTATTTTTTACCAATCGATATTATGGCATTGTGGTATTATTATAATTTGTATAAATTGTATTAAATATTATTATTAACGTAATGTTTTTTCTTCTTTCTAGCTCTTCATAGTGTATTTATTAATTATTATTAATTGATGCATCTAACCTTTAAGTTATAAGTGTTTATTTAGTATTTTTGGCTGTTAGGCCTTTTATTGTAAATTGATCTACCTGTGGTTATGTCTGTTAGGCATCTATAGTCCCTTTTATATAAATTCGTACATACAATGAAAACTTAATTATTAACATTTGTATAAATAATTATTTTTCTACATCTAATAACAAATTTATCTTGATCTCTTGATCACATACAACATAATTCGAACTTATGAACATTGGTTAACTGCCTCACACTTCATTCTATGACAGTCATTGAATAATTTGTTTCATTATTTTTCATGAACTCAACACATATTTGGTATAACATCACATACACTTTATCATAACATTTTTGTCATAATATAATACTTTTTTAACACAAAATTCTTATCTGTTATTACCATAAATTAAGTCATTGTTTCATTTTTCTGTTTTGTTTTTTATTAAACATATATCATTAGCTATTATTTATTTTACAGGTTCGATTATTCTATTCAACACTACCTTACATTCTTATTTAATTTTGTCTATGACTATAATTGTCATAATTGGGTCTCTGTTCTATTATGGGATTAAGTATCAATTTATTTATCAATCTGTGAATCTTCTTTTATGTAACAGAAATGCGATCATTTTTGTTGGGCTACATATGCTTCCCCTCCTAAAAAAGTTTAGTTTACCTGAATGAAGTTTAGGTCAAATAAACTTGCCTTTTTCACATGCCTTTTCTTAATTTCATTGTTAATGGTTGACGATGTTCTTCTCAATGTAACTTCATTAGACTAGTACTAGTACCCTTTTTATTTAATAACATTTCATCATTTTATTTAACATTCTTGATTCTTGATATATTTTTTTTTTTTCTGTACACATTATTTGTTGGTAGCTGGCTACACTATTCACTGATACATTAGTTTTACATCTCTCCTATTTATAATTACTATAATTACTGCATTTTTCAATTATTCTTCTGTCAACACGCTTCTTTCTGTTTTCTTCGTCCTATTCCTTTGGAAACTGAATTTATTTTTGCAACTATTCTAATATTCCTTAAATATTTAATTTCCCTAACAATCCCTAACACATGCGTTGGTACAGTTCAGAGAGGCACTGTTTGGCTTCATACTCTGCTGCCCACACTACATCTTAATATAGTACTGCTGGAATCCATCTACAGTCAGCTATAAAATATAATAATAATCTCCTAATAATCTCTTTAATCATTTAATAATAAATATTTGGGACAAGATTTTTTCTTTGTTGCGTTTATATTTTTTCATTACTATTCTTCATATTTCGCAGTTCCATTTTAATTCCTTAAACATTCGTTAATATTGACTTTGACAGTTATCAATTGTAATCATTTTTGTTTTCATTTTTGTTGAGATTGTAATGTTAAGTATCTTCTTCGTTTTTTTTTTTTTTTTTCTCTGATCACAATATTTTTTAATCAGTTGTTGTGTGTTGATCATTATAATTGCATTTCTTACTAAATATATTCCTTATACTTAATTATTCTTCTTCTTATCGTATTTCACTATTTTGGCTGTTTATTTTTTAATGAATTATGTTCATAAATACTCTTTCCTTCTTGTCTTCTTTAACATTATATTAGTTACATTCAATCGTTTACTGAGATTGT
The DNA here is from genome assembly GCA_034769895.1 of Magicicada septendecula. Taxonomy (NCBI): domain Eukaryota; kingdom Metazoa; phylum Arthropoda; class Insecta; order Hemiptera; family Cicadidae; genus Magicicada; species Magicicada septendecula. The sequence continues at coordinate 193,537,708 of CM068367.1, forward strand.
TCCATCATATGGCAATGTAGTATGTATTTTAGGTCATATGATTTTTTTTTCTTCTTTATTTTGGATAAGTAGGTTTGAGGTAATAACTTTTTATCTTGGGGTTCATTCTTCATTATTCACACTATTTCTTTATACACATTTGATAATAATTCTCATTTTATTCTGTAATCTTGGGGTTTGTTATTCGTTATTCACATTATTTCTTTACACACGTAATAATAATAATTATCGTTTTCTTCTGTAATCTTGGGGTTTGTTATTCATTATACACATTATTTCTTTATACACATAATAATAATTCTTGTTTTCTTCAAAATCGATAATACGTTGTTCTTATGGTATTTCAGAATTTAGTGGTAGTATTCAACTCAAATTATTTTTAAATTCCAAGTATTTTTCTTCAAGATTGGTAATAAGTTGTTCTTATTTTTTTTATTTTTTTTTTATAGAATTTATTCATTTATATAAATTCGTTTTCTTTTTGTTAATACAGAAGTTGTTCAAATATAAGGTAATAAGTTGTCCTTACTGCATTTTAGAATTTATTCATTATATTTCTTTATGGACTCTTGGTTGTATGTTCCCTTAATCCTTTTCGTGGTAGGGTTCATTATTTCATACGTATTGTTATTATTATTTTTTGTTATCACATAGGGCCCAGTATATAATAATAATAATTTTTTAGTTATTCCTTCTAGAGTACTTGGTAGCTCCCTGTTTCTTATTAATATTTTTTCACCCACTTGGTACTTAATTGGTTTTGGGTTATTCTTTTCATATTTTCTTCTCTTCATTTCCGTCTTTTCCATAACTCGGTTATAAAATTTAATTGTTTCAAATTGATATTCTGGATCATTTGGAAAGTTTATAATATCTTGGATTTCTCTAGGTGGAAGCCTTTCAAACATAACAGTATATGGGGTATTTTCAATAGACTGGTGGTAAGATATATTTAAAAATTCTTCGGTTATTGACAAGTATTCGTACCACCTTCTCTGTTGGTCATGACAGTAAGTTCGTAGTATTCTGCCAACTTCCCTCAATACACGTTCTGCCGGATTACTGCTGGGGTGATAAACTGAAGTCTTATATGTTCTAATGTTGTGTTTTAACAGATTATTTCTCCATTTATAGCCCTTAAATTGCGTACCATGATCAGTGATAATAGATGACGGTTTGCCAACCTCTGTTATGTACCGTCCGATGACTATTTCCAGAATTTTCTTGGTAGTGGCTCTGCTAATAGCATAAAGTTTAGTGTATTTGGAAAAATGATCAAAAATAATTATTATGAATTTCTATCTGTGATTTCCTCCACTGCGTGGGAAGGGCCCACATATATCTAGAAATACCTTCTCCAGCTTATATTTGGATGTTATTGGGATCATGACTCCCTCCTTCTTCTCATTATTATGTTTAACCATCTGGCAGATGTGACATGTCTGTATAGATTTTTGTACCTTTCTGGTCAAATTTTTTATGTACATTTGTTCTTCTAGGGCTTTGACGATTTTCATGGCTCCCATGTGTCCATATCGTTCATGGTAATCCAACATTAATTTGTTTTCCACAGCTGTGGGAATTACTAGTTTCCAGTTTATTTGTTTAGGAGTAACCTTAATAAATAATCGGTCATCATGTATACAGTAATATTTAGTAATAACTTCATCAGCATTTTGTATCTTCTGGCGTATGTTTATTAAATTGGGATCCGATTTTTGGTGTTGACTAATTTCATTGACAATCATCTCCAGATCCTTCCGACTCTTAATGACATGGTACACCTTCGCGATCTCTTCCTTTTCTCCTTCAAATGATTGATCTTGTATGTTTATTCGGGACAAGATATCGGCTGCTATATTCTTTCTTCCAGGTATATATTCCCAATCAATGCAATACTCTTGCAAGGCAAGGACCCATCTAGTTAGCCGGCCGTGACTAAGTTTACATCTTTTTAGAAAGGAAATTGATTTATGGTCACTTCTTACGGTCACTGGGTATCCGAGTATATAGGTTCTAAATTTATTGCATGCGTACACTACGCTTAGCAGCTCTTTCTCGGTAACGTTGTAATTGCGTTCGCAGCTGTTAAGCACTCTGCTGGCGAAGCTGATTACCATATGATGTCCTTCTTTATCTTCTTGATATAGGGTAGCCCCTAAGCTAACATTGCTTGCATCACAATTTAAATAAAAGCGTTTGTTAAAATCAGGGTGGTACAACATAACTGTTTCTAAAAATTTCTTCTTGATCAATTGCAGAATTTTATCTTGTTCTGGTCCCCATGCCCACTTGTCTTTAGATGATAATTGTTTCTGAAACTTGGCAGTCACTTCTGAATAGTTATCTTGGAATTTACGGTAATAGTTGCAAATTCCAAGAAAAGATTGTAGCTGTTTTCTATTTTTTGGAGTAGGGAACATTTGGATTGCTTCTACTTTTTCTGTTGAAGGTGTGATACCCTCCTCAGACAAATTGAAACCTAAAAACTTTACTTGATTGGCAATAAATTTAGATTTATTTAGCTTAAGTGTTATGTTGTTCTCAGATAATTTTCTTAGTACCTGTTCCACCCGCTCGCAATGTTCATCCCAATGTGAAGAAGTTATAAGTAAACCATCTACATAGACCGTAGTGAACTGCAGTGTTTCTTGTCCCAATACCTTGTCCATACATTTCACAAATATTGCAACCGAATTAATTAGTCCGAAAGGTAGCCTTTTAAATTGATAGTTCCTTCCGTCAAAAAGGAACGCCATGTATTTTCTACTGTCTGGGTGTAGTTCGACCTGCCAGTACCCACATACCGTATCCCAAGTGCTGATGTATTTAATACCGTGGAATTTCTTTAAAATTTCTTCTATTTCGCCTGGTGAAGTCCTATCATTGACGATTATTTTATTTATTTCCCTAGCGTCCAGGCAAATTCTCACCTTTCCGTTCTTTTTCGGGACTGCTACTATTGGACTGGTATATGGTGATTGACTATATTCTATTATGTCATCTTGCATCATACGGTTAATCTCATTCCGGACCTCGTTTTTTATAGAGTAAGCAATTGGGTATGACTTTCTGCGAAAGTTCACCGGTTCTTTAAAATTTATTATACATTGATAAATGTAAGGTTACTTTACCTGGAGCATTGGAGAACACATGTCTGTATTTATTATATATTTGAATTAAATTTTCGGCCTGTACCTTACTTATTTGTTTATAAGTTTTTTCCCTTTGGAATTCTCGAATCTCTTCCAACTTACTCTGCCATAGGTTAGGATCATCGTCTTCATATTGAATGATCTCTGGTAATTTATTCTTCTTACAGAAATAGCTTTTTATGGCTCCACCTTTGGTGTTAACTGGACCGGTTTGATTAGTGTTGATTAACTCGGCTGTCCATAATCCTCCTTCGGATGTTAAAGATATCGTACCTTTATGCAAGTCAATTATTGCGGAATGCTGGCGCAACACATTGCATCCAATCAATACATTAAATGGTAGTCCCGTTGCGACCAAGAATCCTATTGGTAGGGTCATATTGTTATTGGTAAGATCGAGTGATACTTGTTTTTTGACTGTTTTATTTTGTCTCCCAGTGGCTCCGATAATTATCACATTATTGACAGGTAAAGTCGGTATGGGTAACTGGACTTCTCGCTGGATTCTTTCAAGTTCAATATTGTCTATCAATGATATGTTAGATCCAGTGTCTATCATTATGGTAGATTTTACCCCATTTAAATTTGCTGATATATATATGATTTCGTTATTACTATTACTGTTTACATGTTTCTGATCCTCTTCTAACAAATCTTCCCTGATATTCTTTAAATAGTGGTTATTAATTATGGTTATTTTATGATTACACTTAATTTTATTTATTAATCGTTGTTCCCCAAGATTACGGTTCAGTGACGGGTATTCATTAATTTTCACTGCCTCTATTAGTTTAAATGAGGGCTTACTCCCTCTTCTCTATTTTCATTCTGATTACTGTGTTGGTTTTGTACTGTTTCCGTGCGATCCTCCGTATTATGTTCTGCTATCCTATAATTTCCATCATGTGGGTAGTTGTCTTCATGCCGAGATTGGTCATAATGGTTGTCATATCGGTGACTCCTTGGGTAGTATCGTCGCTGATTACCTTGAGGTCTGGAGTAAATATAATTGACGTTATGTCTATAATTATTGGGTCGTCTGTCCCCATCTCCTCTATTATTGCGACTATCACGATAATTGTAATTGTTATTGCCGCGATAATTATAGTTTCTGGAATTATTATTCGTGTTTTCATTTTGTATTCTATTAGTATTAACGTTATGCGCAGGTCGATTGCGATCGTTATTATGAGAATTGGCTGGTGGCGCGTTATTATCATACCTCTGATATTTATGATTTAGCATTCTATTTCTCTGGTATTGGTTCTCGTGTTCATAATTCTCCAAGAATTTGGCCATGGCTGGAATCGTTTTGATTTGACTACACATGCGCGCATTTTTTATCCCTTCCTCGTAATGATAGGATAGTTGTATTACCAAACATTCTTCGGGAATTCGGGGCTCTAAGTTCCGCGCCATACATACCTTTCCTAAAAAGTATGAAGTAGGGGACTGGCCTACATTTGTTTCGTATCGACCGTTACTCAAATTATTCCTAATCATATTCTGGGTCGATTCCGACCAATACTTCTCCTTAAATTGTTTTTTGAACTCAGTCATGTCCAGTATATCCGGGCGCACCGCTGTCCACCAATTATCATAAGTATCTTTAAACGTTTCATCAATCATGCTTCGTATAATACTCCAGCGATTCTCTCTATTCCTTATGATCACCTCTTCCAATCTCTTTAAAAATTCCATAGGATTGCGCTTATAATTACGAAAATTAATCGATTCTCTGTTCTCATGGTTATTTGTATGACTATTTTGGCATGTCCTATCCCGCCATGAATCTACTTCCTCCTGTAATTGTAATTCACGCCTACTAATCTCTTCTATTTTATTTTTATTGGTATTGATTTGACCTTCCATATTATTTAAATTGCCATAGACCCTTTCGAGTCGTTCGCCCATGTCTGTCTGTATTTGCTTAATACCTTCCTTATTCTCTTCCCGTACCTGATGTACTTCGTTTTTAATTTGCTCACATTTTTCGACAGTTTCCTGTTGGATTTCTTCGACCAATGTTTTATTCTCAATTTTTGTGTCATTAATTTTATTCTGTAATTCCTCACGAACCTGTACTATTGTTTCGTTAGTTTTTTCTAACTCTTCATTTGTTTTGGCTATTTCTAATTGTCTTTCCTCATTATTTTGGTCCACCTTCTGGTTAATTGTCACATGAAGATTTTCAATTTTTTCATTAATCTGCCTTAAATTCTCTTCATGTATTTGTAGGATGTCTTCCTTCATTTGTTTTACACCCTCATCATTCCTATCTAACCTTTCGTGAATTTGGTTTAATCTTTCGTTCATTTGTTTTGAGGTTTCTTTAGTTTCCTCATTTTTTTTATCGAATTTTTCCTCCAGTCTCCTAAATTGTTCCTTTGAGTCTTCCTTAATTTCCTCCTTCATTTGTCTATTGCTTTCCATTATAATCCTCAACAGCTCCTGCATGCTCATGTCTTCCTTTTTGTTGGATTTATCTGGTTGGTCCCCTTGGGCAACTTCTTCCATTAATTCCTTTTCCTTGTCCGCAATTATTTCAGTTTCCGTTATTTCGTCTGCCTGTTGTTCCATTTCACTATCTGTTATTAGTTCTATTTCCTGTTCTTGTTCATCTATTTCCTTCTCCGTTTCTCCTGCCCTAATCCTTGATCTACCTCTGGTATGCATGTTTATTCTCCCACAGTTGCCTGCTCTGGTTAAGTAATATTAATATGGTTACTGTTACTTAACTTAAGCCCTACACAAGTTGAGCGCCAATTTGTAATTAACCGCGGTGTGTCCACTACTGTTCAAGTCCCGCGATGGAAGCCAATTTGTAAGTAAACCGATACGTACGGTCTAAATTCCCACTGTTGTATTTGTCGATTGTGTTGTATTAATTTAATTGTATAAATTCTCGGAAATATTTGGAGTTGTGGAATATATGGATGTACTTAATTAATGTTAACTTAATTCTTTAATAATTATCAGTGTTAGTGTGCCTAGAACCTAAATAACTTAAGATTTATTCTACAATTTCATCCAACCCTATTATGCCTTGAAGAGAGTTCTGTCTAATTTTATAATTTTACGCTCCCTCTTTGGTGTCAGATAATTCCGCTATAAGCGCTGTAGTATCGGCTCAACGAAACTTATAGGTTATTCGATGTTTATATTAACCATTTATTCTCTACTTATTCAGTTACTTTTGTTCTAGTTCACTAAACCATACTCCAAATAACAAGGTGTGACAAATATATAATGGTTCTTTATTTGTTTATAAATTCACATTAACTAAGATATATTCCAATTAATATATGTTGGGACTATAGATTCAGGTATCGATTGTTGATTATTTAATCCTTTGTTTATATTTGGTTATATATTATATTTGATTTGTATTTTATTTATTTCAGGGTGTGAAGGTTCTTGTAACTGTGGGGAAGACTAAAAATACATAATAAGAATGCAAGATTTACAAAAATTATGTGTTGTGTATTTAGTATGATTAATATAATATAACTTTACCAGTCTCTAACGAAGCAAATCACGTTGGCGGTTGATCGCTAAATTCGTTGTTCTGGTCAATTATGAAGCACAGTTTTCTTTCTTCAGTTTAATAAAAGTAATTCTTGTCCTGTCCACTTCGGAATACAGCTTCTGAATTGTTTTACGGCCCGATTGATGTTTCTTCTACACCGCCAGGATCCAAATAGGTTCTTCCTTCGTTTGAAGCAGTTAGTGTTGTTCCGTGTATTTGCAAGGTTATAATTTCTGGTGTTGTGAATATTATGATTTGTGTTATTGTTAACTCTTTATATTTGATTACTATTTCATCAATTCCCTTCGGACATGGGACAGTCCAAGTTTCTTCTTGTAGAATTCGGTTATTTGTTCTCGATTATTATTTCATAATGTATCGTTATCTTATTAATCTGTGTTAGTGATAGATGTAAGTATTATCATTAGAATTTTGTCTTTTTTACAATCGTATCTGTTGATTTCGAATATTACGATTCAATATATTCTTCTTGGGTTTTTTAAATCATCACGTTCAGTTTTTTCAAAAGCAATCCTTGTTATTTTATAAATCAACAACCTTCTTCTTAAATTTTTCCCTAGCAACCTATATTAATTTCCGCTTCCACATGTTTTGACTATATAGTGTTTCTTTCATATATTTTTTTGTCTATTCTTTGTCAATTTGCTGTCCTATCGAAATGTAATTTTACCGATAGCTGGTTTATTATTTTATACACATCTTCTACTGGTTTTTTGATATAATTCCGTTTTTTCCTTTTTTATTATATTTAATCCACCTTCGATATTATTTTTTACCAATCGATATTATGGCATTGTGGTATTATTATAATTTGTATAAATTTTATTAAATATTATTATTAACGTAATGTTTTTTCTTCTTTCTAGCTCTTCATAGTGTATTTATTAATTATTATTAATTGATGCATCTAACCTTTAAGTTATAAGTGTTTATTTAGTATTTTTGGCTGTTAGGCCTTTTATTGTAAATTGATCTACCTGTGGTTATGTCTGTTAGGCATCTATAGTCCCTTTTATATAAATTCGTACATACAATGAAAACTTAATTATTAACATTTGTATAATCAATTATTTTTCTACATCTAGTAACAAATTTATCTTGATCTCTTGATCACATACAACATAATTCGAACTTATGAACATTGGTTAACTGCCTCACACTTCATTCTATGACAGTCATTGAATAACACTATTTGTTTCATTATTTTTCATGAACTCAACACATATTTGGTATAACATCACATACACTTTATCATAACATTTTTGTCATAATATAATACTTTTTTAACACAAAATTCTTATCTGTTATTACCATAAATTAAGTCATTGTTTCATTTTTCTGTTTTGTTTTTTATTAAACATATATCATTAGCTATTATTTATTTTACAGGTTCGTTTATTCTATTCAACACTACCTTGCATTCTTATTTAATTTTGTCTATGACTATAATTGTCATAATTGGGTCTCTGTTCTATTATGGGATTAAGTATCAATTTATTTATCAATCTGTGAATCTTCTTTTATGTAACAGAAATGCGATCATTTTTGTTGCGCTACAATATATATATCTAGCTTCTTACTCTTGTTTTTATATATTTACTTTACATATAAAATTTATTATTAGCTCTCTTTCTTTTAAAAATAATTTTACTTTTTGAACGTTATAAAAATTACTTCATTTTCAACTTTATTTGGTTAAGCCCGAATACCGAAGTAGTGAGTTTATTATTTTTCTTTAGTGTTATTCTCATCATTTATCAGTATTGTTATGGTCACTGATTATATACGGTGAAAAATTATAAGTCAAAGGTAAGTGGGAGTGACTGTATAAGTTTTAACCCCTTTTTCGAATTGCAAAGTAAACGAATACCTCTATATTTGGAAGGTGAGAATGATCGCCTAAAACTCAGTTTGTACAGAGTGGCCAATAAGTCGCCTGACACTAGCAGTTATGAAAAAAATATCTTTTTTCTAGCAACTTAATGCTCATTCTGTATTTAAATTATTGTTGTTGCGGCGGGAATCGAGTGCAAGCCGCCTGTTGCAACTAAGACACAACCATTATTCAGCTTTTGCAAGGCAAAAACTGTAAAATTTATTCGACTGTAATTTCTCTATGACAATTGACATATAGTACATTTTAATTAATGTTTAATGCTAAAAAATAAATTTATTTTGCAATTTGGTCTAAGTAATATAAATTATGCTTGTAGACAGCCAAAGATAATATATTTGGTTCCGATCAATTAACTGTTATGATGAATTATGATGATGATGATTACGTTGATGTAAATGGGAATGGTGATGTAAAAATATAATACATTGATTCTTGTAAGCTGAAAAAGTATTAACTATATGGGAGCAGAAGTAACTCCATAATGTGCTCTTTTTTGTATTTCGTGTACCTAAAGTACAAATAAGCGTAAATGCAAAACAGTAATTATAGAATACGTACAAGTTACTAAAAGCATCGCAGGATAGTAAAGATAATACTATGAGAACAACAAAAGCCATAATTATTACATGATATTTCAGATTTATTATATATTGTATGCTTTAATTCTTTATATCTTAATCATTCAGTGAATAATATATTCTTACCAAAAATATTATCGAAGTAAATTGAAATTTTCCTGAAGCCGTATCATTATACGAAGGCCATATGACCTCTACAGTATTACAAAATTCTAACGGAAATAGAAAAAAAAACTATCGAAATTGGAAATATTTTTTCTTTGCCTTGAAATTGTAACTGAACACGTGTTCACAAGTTTTCATCGTTAAATTAATGTTAGGAAAGCACAAAAAGTTACGTCTTTGATGTTTTGTCTGTTATTTAGTAAACGATTATATAAAATTTGTCTTGTTTAATTTGTTTATTTGAGTAAAGTTATAAATAAAATAGTGTATCTTTAGTATTAAAAAAGTAAGAAAGAAAGGGTAACTATCCTTAAGCAAACCTGAGACTTTAAAATTTCCTTCTACGCTGCTGAAATTATTTCTCAATTCCATAAAAAACGCTCATAAATTGTATTTTTAAAAAGGTTTTAAGATGCATAACGTTCACACTCTAACAGGACATGATATCTTTTTAACTCTGATAGCGCCACATGCTTCTGGAAATGACAGTAAGGCTGTCACTTAAATCATATGTCTTACAGCTGTAAAAAAAGACAATAAATACATAGCTACCGACAAACTTTCGTGTATATCTTGATATAACTCTATTCTTAAGTTACAGAATTTTCAAGGTTAGCGGATTCATAAAATTTCATAAAAACACGCAGGAGAAATGAATGAATATTGCTTTTATTTGCAACTCTAAATGTTCTGAGACAGTTAGCAACAGGGTTCTGAAATTTATTGTTTCAACTTAGACGTCTTTCTAGAGAAAATAAACAAAATATAAACCGAAGTAGAGCAATACATTACCGCCAGTCTCCCAAGCAATAATATGAAATTTGACGATATTTAAGAAAAATCTCTTAGTCATAAATTTGTTGAACGGTTTAAAGTTTGTAATGAAACATTTTATTTATGCTGTTTTACAGAATTAAAGAACAAGTTTTATAGTTTTCATTTTAGAGCTAACATTTGTTCTATCGTAAAACCTATATTCCATTTTTTAGTTACAAACGACAATTTAGTATCCAATTAAAATAATTTGAACAGTAATAACAGAGTGTGTACGTTAAAGGTTGACGGTTGCCGACACGCTACACTGAACAAAAGCGATTTATGTGAAATTCAAAAGACTAAAAATGTCTGTTACAACCAGCAATATATTAGGACTAGCGGCATAAACACGACCTAAATTTAGTCAAAATTATTACCCCACCCCATTACCTTAAACGCTTACAAAAGGCTTTCCTGAATAATAATGAAAATACAACAAAGCTCTATTAGCAATGTTGCAGCTACAGAACTTAAACGTGCAGCGTACAGACGCTTGCTTCTACCAATCTAATGAATGAGGCAATTTTTACGCGAGGTTAATAGACTGTGGTTCGTCACAGGTTCCGAAGCTACACTTAGTCATATAATTTTCGTCGGAGTTTAAGATCACATCTAGCGGGAACATGTAACAACACACCCATATCAATCACGGTTAATTTTCTCGGGATTGCGCATTTATTACTGCAGCATTCCGAAGGGTAACAAGGAGTCAGCAGGACATGTGAATCCGGAGTGAAATAATAAACCTATATGTAAAATAACGAACGGTCTACTTTATAGATTCATTGGCATTATGATCTTTACGTTTGATAGGAAATAATTTTTGTATAAGTATTTTCAAATAAGAACTTTTTTAAATACCAGTCGCCCTAGATTCATAATACAACAAATACTGTTCAATTACGCGGGCTCTGAAATACATTGTGAATTGAAAAATTAAATATTTACATTATAAAGCCAACAAGAGTCACAAATTTGTTACATAGATAATGACTGAAAATATACATAACTAACAGTAGGTTATTTTTTTTTTTAATTTTGTTCTACAATAATTATCTCTGTTATACTGCGTTTGTTTGACATATCTACCCTTTCTTCGCAATTGGTATTGGAGCCAGAGGGACGCGTACCGTGCTTTGGAAAACACTGAACTGCAAACAGGATCTGTCATCAGTACCAATATTTGATTTCGTGAAGAGCTGAACCGAACCGATTCTGGCAAACAAAACACAGTAAATATAGCCTGTCACACACAGCGTGCTTCAGACTGCCTGCCTGGTCAGTAATGTCGACTGACGCTTTGTGCTGTTCCAGTTTGTTTAACTAGCTTATTGAATTTTGATAATTTCGAACGAGGTTTGTACGAAGACGTTGCTAAATTTTAATAGTTTTTATTGTCACACTATCTCTATAGTACGCCTTTTAGAGCGATTTTGTTATAAGTTATTCTCACATGTATATGTGTATATATGTATTGTATCAACTGAACACGTACACGCTCACTTGGCAAACACGTAATTAGAGCACACAGGTTCTTAGCCTAAGAACGTCATAGTTCCAGTAGGCCTAGTGGCTGTGCGCCACACAAAGTATATCTAACGTATTTTCCTCTTTCAGTCGTGCTAATTAATCTTTTATTATATTATTTTAATTTCTCCCCGTGATTTATCTACTTTTGCGTGATATTATGCAAGATCAAATTTCTGCATATGTTGAATATCATTGGATTCTGCAATCAAAATTTAGCGTTCATTACTATCCTGAAAAATATCGAAAATTCGGATTGGTTCATACGATAGTAACTGTAATCTAAGGCACAATTTGAGAACTTTTAAGTTGGATAAAGAAGGGGCGTTAAAAACAGAAAAACAATTAAACAAAAGCAATCTGTAAAGTCAAATGAAAGCAGCTGATATATATGTTTTGAAAGTGGTATAAAAGAAGTGGTCAAAAGAAATATCTGGTGTACGTGTTCTGTCAAGGTATTACCAAAACAAGGCGTGTAAAAGTCAGTCTTTTGCTTTGAGACGTCTGTGGTAGACGTGATAAATAGCGGCTAGTATAAACAATACATTCATAACACCGATTTGAAGCAAAATATGTTAAAGAATAAGGGAATATTCTAGTAAATGATTACTAACACATGTCGCATAAAGTAATAGTAGGCTTATAATCGTTTGTCGACAAATGTGAAAGTACGAAATGATATAATGATTGTCAATACCTAACCACAGTTGAACCATTAAGAAATAAAATCCCGCGTTAGGATCACATTTTAATATTGTGTAATTAGCTTCTTATTCTTTTATACACATTTAACAATGTATCTGTTTCAAATATATTAAACGAAACCCGTATCATAGCTATCGGTATGTATACTTTGCAATGTTGCAAAAGTTAAGCGATGTGTCGTCTTCATTTACAAGAATTAAACTAAGCAGACTTTGACTTCACTTAACCGACTTAGTCTATCGTATTCCAGGCGGTCTAAGTTACATTCTCCTGACAGACACTGAATATGACATCTCTTATGTACAGTTCCCATCTTCTTACTCAATGCTGCTCAACTTTGACTCGTAAGAAGTTCAAAATCCTGGCTAATACTAAAGCCTTAAGAAAAGAAGACATGAGGGGTTCTCATTGTATCACCCATCGGTGCCATTCAAAAAAGGTGTGAAACCATCATCTCGATGTGACTGACAATATACAAATCCTCGATTTTCCACATTCCCCGTTTTATTAAAGTAGGAACGTAAATATCCATGACTTAAATGAAATTGCATGAGGTAATAGTTGACCTTACCGTGTCCTCGATTGATCCATGTGTCCAGATGTCTTACAAGTCTGGCGTTCCACCTTCATCTATATTCTTGGTTCCAGCGGTCTTGACAACTATGTACGTTCTGTAACCTTATTTCATCTTTAGCAGTCGTTGCAACTTCCATTTTTCTTTCAAAGTTCATCTTCCTCTCTCATGCCTTCGTCGTGGTCTATCCAAAGTATTGTACAGCGTCTAATCACGTGGAGAAGGTACACTAAATGTATGTTTTAGTGCTTCGAGAATATCGCTCCACCTGACAGAATTGAAGGCAATCTTTCCGTCTAACGTTACAAGTAAAACAATATTTCGTTAGTAATAATTGTCTTCTTGAGCTATTCTAACTATTCTAACCGCATTCACTACTCGTTCTGTAGCATTTATGATGGGCCGTCCTTTCCTAAAACTTAAAACCAAACTGTCTGTTGGAAAGGTCTCCTCCTGCCTAACATTCATGCGCTTCTTACCGTTTGTAAATATTATAACGGCCATATAAGATAGGCCATCATGCGTGGCGCGTATATCATTCGGTGTGCAGTCTGCTATCTGTTTACAAGGTCGACTTCCAGAAACTACGGAATTATTCTTAACGCGTGACCCGGAATGTGGTAGGTTCTTCTTGAATCTTGATGGGGTATACTTATGATATTAAACGTATGAAATAAAACTGTCCAGCCTTTGGTCAAGTTTAGTTGGTATCTTCAATATCAGAGTGAGTTATCTTATTTGTTATTGTGACTTGCAGTTTAGTGTAAACTGATTATTGTATATTGGTTGTTGAAATACCGTATTACGCTGACATTTATTGTTTGTATTTATTTATTGTTTGACAATCTGTAGCTTCAAGAATTGTTGCACGTGTGTTTCTTTATTTTTAACATAAAGTTGTAATTAGCGATTTTCTTTTGTGTCAGTTATTCTGTTTCTACTGTTCAAAGCGACGATCCGTACGATCTTTGTTAAACTATTTTCTGTATTGTACTGGGACTATAATAATCTTCTCTAAGCGTTAGAAAAATATGTTGTAAGTTTAAATAATCCCAGTTAAACTTATATTGTATAATGCTTTGTATTTATAAATTGTTTTACTCAACACTAAAATAAACAATTAATCCAAATTAACAAATTTGAAGAGCTGGTCATTTGGTCTGGACTAAGTCACCGAGTTTATTAAATGGCTGATTCAAAATACGTTGTCCAGTGTTTCAGTTTAATAAAACTGTTTGATAATTTAGCGTTAATGTTGTTTTAGTTTTAGTTATTAAAATTTGAAATTAGGATACGTTAATGATGGAATAAAATGCTAAAAGTAACTAAACTGTTTTGAGCTACGCGTCGAAAGCATCAGTTCGGTGTAAATAAAAAAGCATCAATTACTTTTCAGATGGTAGAAAATCAGCACTAGTAGTCACGCCAAACGTTATTAGTAAGTTTTATGTGTAAACACAGATAATGAAATTTATGTAGGAACAAAAATATCTATGCCGCCTTTATGTTACGTTTTACATTTATTTAAGTAGGTTTAGGCTACAAACAGGGGTTATCTGAAAAATTAACTGAGAAATAAAATTTTTTAAACATTATACACTGGACACATTAAATGACATGTCTGATGTGCTTTGATGTAAAATTACTTTTTACAAGGACTGTGTGTGTGTGTGTGTGTGAGAGAGAGAGAGAGGGAGAGAGAGAGAGAGAGGAGGAGGGAGGGAGGTAGAGAGAGAACTTCGTTTCCATATAACAGTAATGTATGTGTTAAAATTATAATGTACCTATATTAGACAGACGCCATTATTTTATACGATTATAAAAGTAACATTCACGTTTAGATGTGGGAATTCTTTATGCATCGGTGTCGTTTATACAACGTACGTGTGTGTGTACGCGCACGCGCAAACAAACAAAAAACAAATTCAAACAGACAAACAAAAACACAAGCAAACTCTCTTCTCCTTTATGATGAGACATTTATTTCATTAAATAAAGACATATTTAATGCAAAAAGGAAATTTTATTTCGCAAGTGTGTTATATATTTATTTAATGTATTATGTTTTAAAATATTATATTTTATTGCATATGTCATTTATACATTTTAAATAAAAATTTGCGTGGGAGCACATCATTTTTAAAATATATGGATTGAAGTGTTAAATTCAAATATTTATATATTAAAAATCGTAAATTACAAAACATATTTTAGTATATTACATCATAAATATTTCTATAATTTTCATAAATATTTTAGCGTATTTAATAATCTAACAATCTAAGTCTTCATATATATTAAGAATAACAGATACAAACCTTTTAATAATGTCCACAGCGTAGGGGTGCCTGAAGATTTCTACTCGTGGCCAGATGTCACAGGAAGACAAGAAATTGGAGTTTATTGACTGAGAAAGCTATTTCATAAAATTCTATTCTATTTTTGGTTGACTTTAAATTGTAAGAGCTTCTTTCTATTATGGATCGCTTTCTCTTCTACATTTTTACGTATATTTTAAATTTATGTTGTGTCATTTTGACCAGTGGCGTGTCTAGAATTTGGTTTGGGGGGTGTTCAGGTCGAGTCGGTTTCTTACAAAGAAAAAGTAAGTGAAGACTAATCAATATTACTAATTTTAATATGGTTGAAAACAAGTGTGATAATATCTTGAAATCAATCCCATTCAAATAAACGGAAATAACCAAATAAAAATACGCGTTATTGAAATATTGTTTTGAAGTTATCTATTGAGTGAATTGATTTTCCTATATATTATATTTCAGACGTGTATACAAGTGCTGTGTAATGCTGTGCTTGTTTATTTAAAAAATACTACTAAATTAGCGTACAAAGCTGAAAAATCGATAAAATATTTAAAAAATAAGAGAATGACAAAATTCGTCACATTTTTCCGACCCTCTGGGGATGTCCAGTTCCGTTCGTCCTCCCTCTTAAATACGCCCCTGATTTGTTAGAAGCGTTTATAATCATTGCAGCAAACCCGCACCAATATTAAGCCTTTTATAATGGTTGAAGACCGGGGCTAACTTGTAGAAGTAAGCGTGTTATGTTATCCAATATTTTTGGGTAACTTTACCGTATGTTTGATGTTTTGAATAAATAGTCATTGTTTGTGCTAACTGGGATTTTTTCAGTAATTCTGTTAACATTAGTATTCCGTATTTTTAAGTTTTATTTTCTCGAATACTCTTTTTCCGAGTATTAATAATGCTTAGCCTAGCGATATATTTGTGACAAATGACAAAATGAGATTGCTGCACATTAATTTGATACATGTACTTACGCGCGCATGCGTGTTTTTGTGCCTGCGCGGATAATTGCGCAGTGTTCACAGCAAAACGTTTCATTCCATTGGCGTAAAGTAGCGTCAATTTCATTAAGACAAGTGTTGTTACAAATTGTTCTGTATGATTAATGAGTCAGCACAATTGCCATCTGAAGGGAAGACCTGTGTATTACACTAAGCATAGTTATTTATCTGTACCTATAAGTTTCCTGCACATAAATTATACGTATACTAAGCCGTGGGGTTTAGAAAGGACTTGTAGCCCAACTAAATTCAGTTTCTGACATACTGTATCCGGAGATTGTCAAATACGATTTTAAATAATTGTTTCAATTTTACCAACAAATTCTATTCTTCTTTTAGTGCCTATTCCAAACCCTAAAATACATAGAAATCGAATAAAATTTTAAGGCTAGGCCTGTAAGAAGATAAATAACATAAAAGTATTGTAATATTCTTTTATTTATTTTGAAGCCATTTTGTTTTTAAATGAGCAAATGTAAGACGTCTTGTAATCCTTTATCATCATTACCATCATCTGCAAGGATTAAATCAAGGATGGTTTCTTCCGGTCTCAAAGAGGCAAAGATTAGAGCTGGTCTCTCCAGCGCTTCCTCGTACGTTCCACACCTCTCTGTCACCTCGGCTTATAGTTCCATATTTGGGGATGCCGAAAGTCATGTATTCGGTAAATATGTTCCCACCAATTCAGATGATACTGGGCAGTCCTGTCGAGTATACTCATAATATTCAATTCCTGCCGTATATCTGTGTTTCTTCTATGATTATGGAGAGTATACATTGCCGCGTGCCTGAGAAATCTTATTTCAAGTGCTTGGATGCGACTGGCCTGGGCTTTCGGTAAAGTCTAATTCTCAGGTCCATAAAGAAGTGAGGGAAAAGCCATCACCTTGTAGAATTTTAGGCCTGTTTCTTTACTTGCTGACGTAAGAGTTTGCCTGATGGTCCCACACATAAGGTTTAACTTATGCAACTCATTCACAACATCGTTGCTTGTATTGTAAGACACACTGTAGCTCAGGTATTAAAAATTACTGGCTTGTTCCAGGACAGTACTATCTAAAACAATTTTTGGCTGTACGGGATCAGTTCCACGAAAAGCCTTTACCTTGGTCGTAAGTGTGGATATTTGTAATACAGAGTCTTTGCAGATTCGATTTAACAAGAAATCCTTTCTAAATTTATCTTTAATAAATTGAGAATTAAACTTCTTTTTGAAAGCGAAGTTAATCAGACCTATGCTAGTCAGGGTAGATCTGGTTTATTCCACATCTAGTGGGCTTGTTCTATTTGTTGATTTCGTGAGCCAAGTAAACGCGGATGGAATCTCAGTCTGAACTGCTGGTTATTGGAACCCGCAATTCATCGCGTTCAAAGCTTATGTGTTAAACTCTGTGCCATCTGCAACCCGTAGATATTTCGTCAACGATGTAGTTTTGGTTATAAAGGGCAAACATTAGGATAGGCATAAGCCTTTTTGTATGTAAGGATTGTAACAACGTACACTCAATTAAACCTACCAAAAGTGATTAATACATTATTCACACGCGCGAACAATGATCAAGCGCTTGTAATATGGCGATATATGACTTAATTCAATTATCTGATTTGTAATCTTCGTGTATAATAGCATCTGTCGGTCTCACTAATGATTTGGCACGTTTTAGCATTGATAGGAACAAGTTTCAAAATAAACCGCTGTTACAGAAGCCGTTACGATTGTATAGCAAACCTAGCCGCAATGTGAAATATTACCAGTTCTACCAAAAACACACGAAGGGTTTGGTGTTTACAAAATGAAAGCTAAATATTCTAAACAAAATCAACACTAAACAGATCTGATTAAATCCCAACTGGCGTCATGCCAATCATAATTATGACTGTCATCGAAGCCTACACGTGGCAGTGGTCTGGTTATTTTCACGCAACAGAACTCACTAACGGGCGCAAAGCTGTGATGCCGCTGTTCTGCCTAGGACCTTACGTTTCATTGCCTCCGATTGCAACAGGCTTGCTCTCTTCTGTGTCATCATTAGTAAACAAACTTTTTGTGAGCGCGCGTTAACACTGATAAAAAATAGTTACTAAATTGTGTCATATTATGCACGAATATTATGACGAATATTTGATCAGCCAGTCAAATACGTAATATTAACAAGTGCAGTAATCACAAAAACAACGACACGCTACGTTACATCAATATAAAACAAGTAGTGTGATACATGAGTTGTACGTGTTTCACAGAAACGCCATGTTATTCGGAAAGCTAGTATCACTGACAGAAGTGTCAATAAATTCGGTAAATAATTATTTGTACTATCAGAAATGGGGACTAAAGGTATATATTAATAAAACAAAATATATGGCAATAGGTGACTTTCATCAAGGGTTGATATTGGAGGAAGACATGGGGAAGATTTCATATACAGGGGAAGGGTACAAGTATTTAGGGGTAAAAATTACGGCCAGTGGGAAGCAAGACAAAGAAATACAATCCACAATTAATTTGGGAAAGATGGCTATATCTACATTAAATGGAATCCTGTGGGATAAACAGATTACAGCAGAAGCTCAAACCATTATTAGAAGTATCGTGACTTACGGTTCAGAAGTTTGGACTACTAATAAACACACAAGAACAAAATTAATGACAGCAGAGATGGACTTTTGGAGACGTTCGGTAAGAGTATCCAGACGTGAGAAAATTAGAAATGAAGCCATTAAGAACATAATGAATGTGCAAAATTCAATTGTTGATTTTATCCAAACAAAAAAATTACAATGGTATGGACACACGAAAATAATGGCACAGGAAAGATTGGCAGGGGGATTATGGATTGGACCCCACCAGGAAGAAGGAAAAGAGGAAGATCGCCTATGACCTGGATAGAAGAAATTGAGACTACTTTGAGGGAACGAGAAATTGAAGAAGATCTTTGGATAGACAAGGAGCAGTGGAAGATGAGAATTCAATCGCTTCTGTTATCTTTGGTTCCGGAAAAATGTGTAAACATTGTACAGCCGGAACAATAATAAAAAGTTTATTTTACCAAACCCATAAACTTTATTAAACGTTTAGATTTTTGATATTAAGTCAGTAAAAATTTCAACCTGAAATGGAACGTCAGCAAATTGAAAAACTGTATATGGAATGACTCCTAAATACATAAAACTTTATATGCCTACTTTCGTAACAATCAGATGACGTAGGTAAATTAAACGTTTTTTTTGCATCTTCTAGATTTCTTAAGCTTATTTTTTTTTTACAATTAGTAGGCAAGAACCCCTAATGAGTATGATGCCTGTTATAACAAATAGAATGAAAGGGTGTTGTAGCAATGTTTGTGTGTTGTAATATGTCGGGCGTTACCTCCGCGCACTTTTGTTACTTACTCTGTTGACTGGATCCTCTGCAGTGATGTAGTCCTGTAACACAACTTAAAACTATGCTTTTGTGGGCGCCACTTGGAAACGTTTGTTCCAAGAAAAAATTAAATGTGATTGATAAAATTTTTAAATCTACAAAAAAATTTAAACAAGTCAGTTTAGCTTTGAAAAATCAGTTATGTTTAATGATTCTTTAAAAACAACAAATAAATCGTCTGAAGGACTATCATTCATAAAAATTATAAAATTGCAGAGAAAAGATTTTACAAGTTATTATTATTGACAATTTTTTATATGTCCAATCAAGTATCGGCTAGTATAATTCAGATTCTGACTCAGTTGACAAGCATGAGTTTAATATGTGAAAAAACTTTAATCTCAGGACGTGACTCCTTTGAACTACCAAGACATATCAATTAGATGCCTTACAAGAAAAAAAACTAAGTGATTTGAAGGTGTATGTGTGGCGTGTAAAGTACAACTGTGTGATAATTGTAACCAGGTAACAATGATTTTAATTTTGGTAACTCACGTTCCAATGGTCGTTTATTCTCTCACTGGACACTTCCTTCGGGTAGTTTCTCGATCTCGCCTCTTTGGGTGTACACTGAATCTATTTAAAGTCAATTTTTCCGATCGTTACTTTTTCCGCACTTTTTGTCAAAACGTTTGGCAGTAAAATCTCGTTCAAACGCCGCCACTACGAATCATCTGTTTAGCGTTGATTCAGAAATCTGCCACCGCAGCGCTGACTCCCATGCAGTTTTGAGGAAGGCTAGTGTATTGTTTGTTTCGTTCGGGGGAATTATTTGTCACGTTAGTCAGTCAATGCGAACACAGCAGAATTCGTTCTCTATTAAATGTTTGGGACCCTCCTGGGCCGTCGACGTTCTGGCTGCGTGCTTTCTATTAGAATTTGCCGTATCGCTGCTCTATTTCAGCGATATTTTTTGGCGTATACTCTCGTTGAGGTTAAGTCAGTCGGTTATGTCTATGTACGGGAAAAGCCTTCCTGCCGTGTCTTGTCGATTTCTTGCCTCTCGGTTTCGCCCTAGCTGCGTTGATCAGTGTTGTGTGAGATGCATCAGTTCTGGCGTTCAATCTTCAAGTGTTTCTCGGTCAAATTTTGTCTCGCTTTTATACTCAATCGGGATGACTGTTTTCGTCGACTTCCGGTATATTTGTGTAAAATTCTTTCTAGATTGTTCGAGAATAAACGAAATGGAATGTCATAGAACAATTTTCACTTCCGTAGAAGCTTTTAGAACGAATTTCTTATTCTTCATACAATGGATATTTCAAAATTTACACTGGTATTTATCAAACAGTTTCACATTAGTACTTACAATTTGTATGCCATTAATGTATTTAGATTCCTTGTTTTTTACTGAATCTAGCGATACTAAATATGATTGGTATCTAATTAACTTAAGTCTAACAAATATTACAATTTACAACCTTCACCTTGAGTTGTAGTCATTAAAAACTCAATATTTATAATAAAAATTGTTGTGGAGTTATAAAGTTCCCTTCACAAGCTGGACATCTACTACTACTACTCTCCTACAACAAAATAAACAAAATTTAACATCAATAAAACACAAATAAATACAATTTTATATGGCCTCTGCTCATGGCCTAGGTTCTTGTCAATTTTCTAATACAATGATTATTAGTCTTTTTCTTTAATATATGTATTATTTCACCACTATACACACAGAGTTTATTATTTTGTCTATCTTTTGTGATACCTGGTTACTTTGTACATATTTTATATTTATCACAAGATGACATAGCATCATTGATTGTCTTGAGATGTCATTTTTTTTTTTTATGGTGTGACAAATCTCACTCTAATTAGTTAAATTCTTTTAGAATTGACTTTACTTTCAACTGAGTTTATTTCTTATTAAGGTATTCTGATGTATTGTACCTTTCTATCTCATTTTTGTTAGTATTATGTAAGTATTTTGCCAGATATGATTATTTTTGTACTGAATAATTGGCTTCAGCCATACATGGTATAAGTAAATATTTTGCTGACTTGACTATTACAATGTTAAAGTTGGTCAGGTATATTAGTATAGTTGCTTTATATCATATTACAGCTTTCTAATGCAGTTTGGTTGCATTTTTGCAACATTAAATTCATAAATTATACAATATTAGATGCCTATTACATGTTTTTAGTTAACACTGTTTTTGGCTATTTTGGCTGCTTTTCATTCATTTGACAGCTTCCTTTATTTAAGATAAATTGTTCACTATTGTCTGCTTGACAATTACATTTAGTTTTTATTTAAATCTGATAATAATTAATTTTTTCATGAAATCTTGGTGTATGGTCGCAAATCCAACACATTAATATTTTTTTGTCATTGCAAATATACAATTTTTATTTTAACTTAAACTCTTTCTAGTAATGTATTTAAGTCATTTAATACATTTATTTTATTTACATCACATAATATAATGATGGATCTTGTCCATTTATTCACAAAAAATAGTTTTTAATGCTATATTCATAGTTATAAAACTTAATAATTATTGACTTTATTCTGGTAGATTCTGACATTATGGTGTCTTATGGTTTTTTCACTCTTATTCACTTTAATAATATATATGGGGTTTTGTCTTAGTCATAGTTTGGTCGTTTTTTCAAGTTGATAGAAATAATTATTATACAAAATTACACAATTTTTTGGGACTACTTGGGTTCGATACTGTTCACTTCACTTTCCTCCTATGCTAACTTACTATATAAATGATTTCTTTTTATGGAACGTTCTGTGACGCTACATATGCCTCACCGTTAAAGTTGATAATTTTGGAAAAACATATCTTTGGTTTTGATGAAATTATCATCTCTATAATAACCCTTTATTAGCTTCTTTATATCTCATTCTTTTATCTTATAATTAAATTCCTGTACTACTCCTTTAATATATTAATCCAACTCAATATTCCTAGTTCGTTCTTTGTCGTATCACCTATTCCTTTCCTTTTTACCTTGATGTTTTATAATTAATCTTTGATATAAATCCCTATCAATTCCCTAACTTACATAGAGGGTTGGGAGTCAGAGTGGCTCGCTATGGCATACATTCTCTGTCCCTTCCTGTCTATCACTACTGAAATCAGAGGCAACACATCCCTGTCCAGAAAATAATAATTGCACCTTTGCAACAAATAATAATAATAATAATAATAAAAAATACAATATTCAAAGATCATAGGCTCCTACACATAAATTCCCTTTCTTAAACTCTTCTGATTAATTCACAATTATATTAATATATCGTTCTCCGCAGGTTAAAATTATCGTTTAAAATCATTCAATGTTAATAGCTATATTCATATTCATCATTACCTCCTTATGTAACACACTGTTTTCCCTTTTTTTTTTCATTTATCATTTCCATTTAGTATCAAATATATGACAGTATTTCTCCCTCTTTTCTCCTTTACTAAGTGTCCATCTTGTAGTATTTATTTATAATAACTGTATAACTGTATCTCTCTCCTTCTCTAAGTACGGGTAAGCTGGTAAATATACGTTGACATGGCTATTGGAAATAAATCTATATTTTATATATCTTTATGCCTTTGGTGTAAGGTGTCCTTCTCGTAATATTTATTTATAATAATAATCTCTCTCCTTTATACAATAATATTTATATTTATTTAAAAATCTCTATCTCCTTTCTAATTATGGCTAAGTTAAAAAATTCACGTTGACATGTTTAGTCAAGGTACCTGGATGGATGGATGGATGGGTGCACGGGCGTCTTGCGCCCTAATTTGTGTGCGTTGTCCAGGCCTAAGCCTGATGAACGCCAGGTGCCAACAGTTCAGCGCGGTCGTTTGCTCTGCTCAAGGATGTTAAGGTGCAGTCCGCGGGTCCATGATAAATTAACATGGCCACCACGGTGGCAAGCTAGTGCTTTGCTTCAGCCAATTGTCCGGCCAAGGCGCGACACCATGGTCCCCTCAGGCTAACCTTTGGGAACGGGGTGACACACTGGCGAGGACAAGAAGCTCGAGCGCCCTAGGGCGTCGGCCGAAATGGTGGGTAATGTCACCGAGACAGCCAGCTTTCGCAAGGAAGGCACTTGCACAACCTCGCGGGAGCTCATGTCTCAGGTCATTACCTTACCAAATCAACAAAGCAGGTGCTGGCGGGGAACTTAATCGTGATCAAGGCTTCAGCCAATCGCAACGCCTGGTCGCGTCTCATTGGTCGCCGGGACATAGCCCACGGAAACTCAGAAACGCGCCGGCGAATACAAGAGGCTCGTCCGCCCGAAGAACAGAATTCCTAACCTCAAAATCCTCTTCCTGACCTAGCCATTTGGCTAAAAATCGGATTAGTTCGAGTGGGCCAGAATTTCGGCCAGTTCGCGAGAAGTCTCGTGTGCGGGCTATTGCTCCTACTTTGTGCGCGGTGTTCTGTGCCGGAGTGTGGTGAGTGCCAGTGACAAAGTGCTAGTGCGGTTCGGAACGGGAGTTTGCTCTCTCCCCCGCCCAAGAGCGTACCCGACACCCGTTGGCGACGGCGATGTCGGGACGAGACTTTCGGGCTTGCCAGAAATTCCTGGCCGACTCCGGTCGCGCTTTTCACACCTTCCCCCTCCCTGAGGAGAGGGAACTCAAGATTGTGGTGTCCGGGATTCCCCACGACACACCGATCTTGTGGATCTGGGAGGATCTGGCGGAGAAGGGTTTCTACCCTACCTCCGTTGTCCCTCTCCTATCCGGTGATCGGAAAAGGAAAAGTAATTCCTTCTACATCAGAATCCAGAAGGTTGGTTCCTTCGCAGAAGTCTATAATCTGGAAACCATTCTGTGCCTCAGGGTACAGATTAGGGCATTTAGTAGTAAGCCTGGGCCTTCCCAGTGCTTTCAATGCCAGCGATTCGGCCACTCATAGGCCTTTTGTAAGATGCCGCCGCGTTGTGTACGCTGCGGCGAGGCCCACAACGAGAATTGTCCCGTTGTGAAGCCTCAACCCGCGACGTGCTGCAACTGCGGAGGTAGCCACCCGGCTAACTTTAGGGGTTGTAATCATTTTAAGAAGGCCCTAAAGAAACAGCAGCGGGAGCAAAACCGTCAGGTTGAACCTCCTCGCCCAGCTCCTAGACCCTCGAAGCGGGCGGCAGTCCAACCACCCGCCTCAGCATCTACGGCTCTTCCTGCGGCTCCTGCCGCTGGAGGAACCATAACATACGCTGCAGCGGTCGCTACGGCGCCCACTGTGGCCCCCAGAACCTCAGCACCTGCCGGAGTGCCTTCTCCTCAAGCGGCAACGCCCGCAGTACCCCCCTCACAGACCCAGCCGCCTAAGAAACGGCGCGCTAAGCGCAAGAATCGAAAACCACTTGTGGCAAAACAACTATACCCGGAGGCTAACAACGCCCCTCCGGCTGCCCAGCAACTACCCGGCCAGGAGCCTGCTCCTGTTGCCCAGGCCCCTGCGATTTCCATGGAAATCTCGCCAGCCCCCGAGCAGCCAGCTCCAATTGCCCACCCTCCCCTGGAGGCGGCATCTGCACCTTCCGCGGCCCCAGAGCCGGCTAGTCAGGCCCCTGAGGCCGGTGGATCACCACTGGTCACTGAGGCTCAGCTGATGGCCTGGGTCAGCGGCATTGTTCCGAAAATTCTTGCTGCTCGGGATGTCCCGACAATACTCATGGCGATCCTAACATCGCTGATCGCCCTGATCGTCCCCTCATCTAACCATGGCTAGACAGTTCCGGTTCGTCGCGTGGAATGCAGATGGCATTCCGGCGCGTCGGGCCGAACTGGCAGCTTTCCTTGTCGAGTACGACGCAGATGTCGTACTCCTCTCCGAAACTCATCTTGCCCCTAACCGGCGATTTTCCCTGCCAGCCTATGCTTGCTACAGGAAAGACAGGAATGGTCCCGATCGCCACCGAGCATCTGGCGGAGTGGCGATCTTAGTCCACAGGCGACACTCTCATAGAGAACTCCCTGCCCCTGAAACTACCCTCATCGAAGCATGTGCTGTGGCGCTGGATGTAGCCGGCCTGGAGGTGCGCTTTGTTTCTGCGTACCTCCCGCCCGGCCATCGAGCTCCACCGCATGAGGAGTGGGACGCCCTCCTGGACAGCGATCTCCCAACCATCGTAGCCGGAGACCTTAATGCCAAGCATCCCTCTTGGAACAGCAGAACGTCAAACCCCTACGGCAATTCTCTCCGTAGGGCTGTCGAAGATGATCCCAGCGTCCTCATCATCGGCCCGTCCGAACCGACACACTTTCCCACTGCGGGTTATCCGCCGGATGTCCTTGATATCGTAATTGTCAAGGCCATCCCCTTTCATCTACAAGTCAGCGCGGTGTCGGACCTATCGTCCGATCACGACCCCCTACTTGTAACTGTCTTGCTGCCGTCGGTCTCACCCCGACTTCCCGATCATCCTGTTAGGAGAGTCAATTGGCGATCCTACCACGATGATCTGGCCAGGCAGTTGCCATCTGTCCCTCCGGACCCACTCGTCTCTTGTGACGATGTGGATCTCCGGGTACATCAGCTCCAGGACCTTGTCCAGTCTGCAATGGATAAAAACACCTACACTGTTCCGGTGAGTAATAAACGCTCCGACCTTCCTGCGTAAGTTCTCCAAGCCATCCGCTTACGGCGCCAGCTCCGCCGCAGATGGCACCATACCCGTGATCCTGCCGCTAGGACGGCGCTTTCGAGCCCAGTCGGAACACGTCTCGCAGCTTCTGCTTGACGTAAACGCGAATCGATGGGACTCCTATTTGGAGTCCTTGGAAGTCGACCACGCCTCCGTATGGAGAGCCGCTGGTAGACTAAAAGGCGAAAAGAGGACTCGCCATCCCTTGAATACCCCGGACGGCACTGTATCCTCTGCAGAAGGCAAGGCGGAGGTCTTCGCCGACTGCATTGAGGACCAGTTCACCGTCCATAGAGGCATCTCTGACCCGGCTCATGTGGCCGTCGTCAGGGATTTCCTATCTGGATACTTTTCTGCTCCCCCCATTGATCCTCCTATTTCGGTCGACGAGGATGACCTTGCGTCTGTCCTAAGCCGACTGAAGAAGAGAAAGGCCCCTGGCCCCGATCGCATCGGCGCCGCTGCGTTGCAGAATCTCCCGCCTTCGGCAGTTGACGTTCTTCTTGAGCTGTTCAACTCCTGTCTCCGGCTGAGTTACTTCCCTCGCCTGTGGAAAACTGCCAACGTCATCATGATCCAGAAATCTAAAAAGCCGCCCACGCTACCTGGAAGCTACCGCCCAATATCACTATTGCCAGTAATCTCGAAGGTATTCGAGCGTCTTCTCCTGGCCCGTATTCGGCCCCTGGTGGATGGTTTCATCCGCGAGGAGCAGTTTGGGTTTAGGCCGAGGCACTCGACTACTCTTCAGCTAGTACGGGTTGTCACCTATCTAGCCGACGCTGCCAACCATCATCAGGCAACAGGCGCTGTCCTGTTGGATGTGAGCAAAGCCTTCGATAAAGTCTGGCACGAAGGCCTGCTCTACAAACTGGCGCATTCGCCAATCCCGACATCTATCGTCCACTTGCTCCGATCCTATCTGACGGATCGCACCTTCAGGATCAGCGTAGATGGGGCGTTCTCTCGGGTTCGCCCTGTCTCCGCCGGCGTCCCACAAGGATCTGTCCTCGGCCCCGTTCTGTATGTACTGTACACGAACGATCTGCCTGTTTATCCCGGGGTCACGTTATCTCTATTTGCCGACGACGCGATGTTTCATTTTAGCTCGCTTTCGCCTTGGCGGACGAGCGTAATGTTACAACGCCAGTTGGATATGCTTCCGGACTGGCTAAGGAAATGGCGGGTAGCGATCAATACGGAGAAATCCGAGGCGATCTGCTTTACGCATAAGTCCATTTCCCGATGCCAATCCCTCTCCTTAGAGGGGAGACCCATCAACTGGACCGAGACGGTGAAGTACCTAGGTGTTCGGCTTGATCGGCACTTAAACTTCAACGCCCACGTGACCTCAACCCTCAACTTGGCTCGTGGCGTCAGAGCCAAACTATCACCTATGCTTTCGCGGAACAGCTGCCTGGCTGTCCGTACTAAACTGACATTGTATCTACTGTTCCTCCGAACAGTACTCACTTATGCGGCACCCGCCTGGTGGCCTCTCCTGTCGGCCACCAACAGGCATAGGCTGACTACATTTCAGAACTGGACCCTACGCTCCCTCACGGGGTCCCCGTGGTATGTGCGAAATACCGCCATACATCGGGGTCTCCGTGTTCCCACCTTAGAGGTCTTCGTCTGGTCCCTGGCAACGAATTTGTTCGCCAAGGCAGGCGAGTCCTCTTACCCGCACCTCCGAAGGCTTAACAGCATGGAGAATGCTCCGCCTCCTCGCCGCGTCAGGCGCCCTAGGGCGCTGCTAGACGACCCCCCCTAAGTTCATCACATGAACCCCCAGAAACGAATCCCCCCAACCTTCTGGAAATCTGAACCGATCAGCATCAATCACCACCTGCGCCTGCCGAAACTGTAGTCAATCATGCTGCGGCGGATTGAATGGATAGATTTATTGCCAGCATCGGCTTTGCCGATTCGGCAGGGCCTCGATCCGGGACATGGGATCTCGCGAGGTTGTGCAAATGCCTCCTTGCGAAAGCCGACTGCCCCGGTGACAAGTTCCGCCGACTCGGCCGCTGCCTTCGGGCGGACGAGCCTCTTGTATTCGCCGGCGCGTTTCTGAGTTTCCGTGGGCTATGTCCCGGCGACCAATGAGACGCGACCAGGCGTTGCGATTGGCTGAAGCCTTGATCACGATTAAGTTCCCCGCCAGCACCTGCTTTGTTGATTTGGTAAGGTAATGACCTGAGACATGAGCTCCCGCGAGGTTGTGCAAGTGCCTTCCTTGCGAAAGCTGGCTGTCTCGGTGACATTACCCACCATTTCGGCCGACGCCCTAGGGCGCTCGAGCTTCTTGTCCTCGCCAGTGTGTCACCACGTTCCCAAAGGCTAGCCTGAGGGGACCATGGTGTCGCGCCTTGGCCGGACAATTGGCTGAAGCTAAGCACTAGCTTGCCACCGTGGTGGCCATGTTAATTCATCATGGACCCGCGGACTGCATCTTAACATCCTTGAGCAGAGCAAACGACCGCGCTGAACTGTTGGCACCTGGCGTTCATCAGGCTTAGGCCTGGACAACGCACACAAATTAGGGCGCAAGACGCCCGTGCACCCATCCATCCATCCATCCGACTCTGCAGCCACGCCTCGCTTCGCCGGGACAGTCCGTTTTGGGGAAGTCGGCCTGCTTCCACCGCTACCTCGCCGTTTCCGGCTACGCACGGGCTGGAAGCCGTCCTCCGTCTCCATCTCGGAGTCCGACGACAACGTAGCGCCAAGGGCTGCGGCATAGGCAATGGATAGTGGGTCCTGGGAAGGACCAACACAAGGCTGGTCCCTCACGGGAGGGACAGATGTTTCATGCTCCTTAGCAGAAACAGCAGAAGGCTGGGCCTGCGAAGGAACAGAGGATTGGCGACCCTTAGAAGGACCAGCACAAGGCTGATCCCCCGCGGGATGGTCTGATGCTTTATGGCACTCTGCAGGATCGGAATTACGCCGGGCCTGCAAAGCTGGAGTTGGTTGGTGGTCCTTAGCAGGACCAACTGAAGGTTGGTCCCGCGAAGAATCACCAGATGCTCGGCGGGCCTTAGAGGGACCTTCGCCGCGGACAGGTTCAGAATTTGGAGCGGGACCAGCAGAAGGCTGAACCCGCGAAACTTCATTAGATGCTGGGTCTTGGATGGGACTATCGCCGCGGACTGCAGGGATTCTTACCATTGGGCCATCTGTGGAGCTTAGCATTACGCTTCGCAGCACAGATGGCTTCAGCAAGGGGGCTACCCTGCCCTCGGATTTATTATGGCCCTTATTAGGACCACAACTCTCCGCGGACAGGGGCTCCCCTTGGTCTCGTCCCGACATCGCCGTCGCCAACGGGTGTCGGGTACGCTCTTGGGCGGGGGAGAGAGCAAACTCCCGTTCCGAACCGCACTAGCACTTTGTCACTGGCACTCACCACACTCCGGCACAGAACACCGCGCACAAAGTAGGAGCAATAGCCCGCACACGAGACTTCTCGCGAACTGGCCGAAATTCTGGCCCACTCGAACTAATCCGATTTTTAGCCAAATGGATAGGTCAGGAAGAGGATTTTGAGGTTAGGAATTCTGTTCTTGTCGTTTCAATCGCAGGAAGTAGAATGTCAAGGTACCTGCATTGCATTGCATTATGGATGCGGGGTGTCTTTGCACCCGTGGCTTGATTGCAGCATCTGGATCGTGTCCAATGGCTGCCAGAAGTAAACATAGTGCTGGTACATGTCGACTGGTTACCTAAGACTGGAAAAGGAAACCGCCAACCAGTTAACTGAGAAGGCGGGGGAGTATAACTGTTATTTGTTTAATGCACTGCCGCTGGTACCGATTCGAGCAACAGATGTTGCCCGTTTCAAGTCCAGTCAGCAGACGCCCTGAGGGCGTCGGTCGCTCCCCGCGAGGCGGAGAGCCTCCGTGCCAGTGAATGATGACAGCGACAAGCAGCCGGCTCAGCGTGATAGGAGGTGGACAGGAAGGAGAGAAGGACAGTTTGGTGAAATACTCTGGTCTAGGACTGATGATTACTTGTTTGTATTTAATTTAAAGAGGATGGCGTTATGGCGGGTCATCAAGAAGCGCCCGAGGGCGCTTGACCCGAATGGGCGGTGGTGGTTCTGATGCACTGATGGTTCGTAGGTACGGGAAGGTGGAGGTCGAGGCTTTAGCAAAGAGAGTTAGAGCCAGCGACCGGACAAAGGAAGTCAAGGTAGGAACACGGAGACCCCTTCGAATCACGTCGTTCCTTACAAACCAAGGGGACCCCGTCAAGGATCGGAGTGTTCGGGACTGGAAAGCTTCCAGCCTACATCTGTTGGTGGTGGATAAAAGAGACCACCAGGCGGGTGCCGCATAGGTCAATACAGACCTGAGAAATAGTAGATAGATGGTAAGTTTCGTGCGCATGGCCAGGCGGCTGCGACACGAGAGGAAAGGAGATAATTTGGCTCGGACGCCGCGAGCCTTGGCAAGGGTTTCCGTCACGTGGGCGTTGAAGCAAAGGCGACGATCTAGTCGAACGCCTAAATACTTCACCGATTCTTTGTAGGCGATGGGTCTCCCTGCTAGGGAGAGGGGCTGGCATCGGGAGATGGACTTACGGGTGAAACAGATCGCCTCGGATTTCTCCGTGTTGATCGTCACCCGCCATTTCCGTAGCCAGTCCGGAAGCTGGTTCAACTGACGCTGCAGCTTTGTACTCGCAAATCGCGGGGACAGGGAGCTGCAGTGATACATAGCATCGTCAGCGAACAAAGACAACGTGACTCCGGGCAAGACAGGCAGGTCGTTCGTGTACACAAGGTACAGAACGGGGCCGAGGACAGATCCCTGGGGTACGCCGGCGGCGACGGGTCGAACTGTAGAACAGGACCCGTCGACGCTCACCCTGAAGGTTCGGTCGCTGAGATACGACCGGAGGAAAAACACTATGGTCGATGGTAGAGGGGAATTGGCAAGTTTGAAGAGAAGACCTTCGTGCCAGACTTTATCGAAGGCCTTGCTCACGTCCAACAGTACGGCGGCCGTAGCCGCTCGCCTGTTGGTGGCGTCTGACAAGTGCGTAACAACGCGGACCAATTGAAGCGTGGTCGAGTGCTCTCTGCGAAACCCGAACTGTTCGCTGCGGATGAAACCATCTAGCAGCGGCGAGATGCGAGCCAGCAGGAGACGCTCGAACACCTTCGAGATGACTGGCAAGAGAGAGATTGGACGATAGCTTTCAGGAAGCATGCGCGGCTTGCGAGGCTTCGGAATCATTACGATGTTGGCAGATTTTCACAGGCGGGGAAAGTACTGTAGCCGGAGACAGGAGTTAAACAGCTCAAGAACGAGGTCAACGCCTGAGGCCGGGAGATTTTGTAGAGCAGCGGCCCCGATCCGGTCAGGACCGGGGGCGCGACGGCGATTTAGTCGGCAGATAGATGAAACTAGTTCATCCCTGTCGAACGGGAGGGCTGGGATTTCGGAAGGGCGTGAAAAATGTCCAGATAGGAAGTCACGGACTTCTGCCGAGTGGGCAGGGTCCGAGACGCCTTGGTGAACAGTAAATTGCACCTCCATGCAGTCGGCGAAGACCTCTGCCTTGCCTTCTGATGAAGATACAACCCCGTTCGGAGTTTCAAGTGGGTTGCGAGTTCTCTTCTCGCGGGTCAGTCTACTCGCCGCTCTCCAGACGGAGGCGTGGTCGACTTCAAGAGACTCAAGGTATGAGTCCCATCGATCAGAGTTTACGTCCCGCAGTAGCTGCTGGACGTAAAGAGACTGGGCCTGAAAGCGCCTTTTGACGCCGGGATCACGGGTTCTTTGCCATCTGCGGCGGAGATTGCGCCGTAGCCAGATGGCGTGGAGTACTTCCGCAGGTAAGGCCGATTTACGATGATTCACCTCGAGAGTATATGTGTGTCGATCCATGACACCTTGGACCAACTCCTGAAGATGAGTGGCTCGGAGATCCAAATCGTCACAAGTGACGACCGGGTCCGCGGGGAGTGATGGTAACCGCCGTGAGAGCTCATCATGGTAGGAGCGCCAGTTGACTCTCCTAACAGTCTGAGCGGGAGGTCGGGGTGAGGCCGACAGCTCACGGGCAGTTATAAAAAGGGGATTGTGATCGGATGAGAGATCCGACACTGACGAGACCTGGATGTGATGGGTCACGTCCTTGGCTATGACAATGTCAAGGACGTCCGGTCGATGACCGGAAAAGGGGAAGTGAGTAGGGTCTTCTGGGCCGATAACTTGAAGTACCGGGTCGTCGGAGACGAACCGATACAGAGATTTTCCGTAGGCGTTGGCTACTCTGCTGTTCCAGGAGGGATGCTTGGCATTTAAGTCGCCGGCTACGATGGTTGGTAGGGGATGATCGAGGAGAGCGTCCCACTCCTCGGGCGGTGGAGGTAGCCGCAGGCCGGGCCGGAGATACGCCGCAACAACGCGCAACTCCGATCCGCCAGCGTCTATCGCCACCGCACCACCTTCAACAAGAGATGTATCTAAAGGGGGTAGTGGCCTGTGGGATATCCGCCTGTGGACTAAGACGGCTGTCCCCCCCGAGGGGCGACAGCCAGGCCGTTGGGGACGATCCTGACGAAAACAGATGTAAGATGGCAGGTTGAAGGTATGGTAGCGAGCCAGATGAGTCTCGCAAAGGAGGACGACATCAGCGTCGTACTCCGTTACGAAAGTCATCAGTTCAGATCGTCGAGGGACTACCCCATGGGCATTCCACGCAACGATCCTAAGACTCCTAGCCATTCAAAGGAAGAAGAGGAAAGAGGGTAGACAGGGATTGAAACACCAGGGCGAGAACCGTGGTTGTATCTGGAGCAGACCTGATGTTGTTTACCAAAGTTTCAGCACAGGCAGTCAGGGGGTCCACCGGGGCCCGGGAAGATTCCCGAGATTCCGGAAGACGGACCTGGCTGGCCTCGGCCGGTGTTGCAGATGGCGCAGGGCTCGGGGACGGACGTGGGGTCTGCTCAATTGGGAGCTTAGGTTGATGGCTGGGGGCGGGCGGGGCCCGCTGAGGTTTTACAGGCAAGGCCTGTGGAACTTGTCGCTGACGGCGACGAGTGCGCTTTGGTTTGTGGCTCCGAGGAGCGGAAGGCGGGACTGATGTAGCGGCCACAGCCGCGTATGAAGGACCGGGCGCTCCGGCAGGCGCCGGGACAGAAGGGACTGCAGGCGGCGCCGAAACGTCGACTGCAGGCGGAACTGGGGCCCTGGGAGCAGCCGGAACTGCTGCCGGGGCCTGAGATGATGCTCCGGAGAGAGGTGGGAAGGCCTCTCGGCGGTTAGGGAGGGGACCTGCAACACGGCCTGCCTGCGCGCCAGGGCGAGCAGGAGTCCGCTGCAGCTTCATGGCTGATATAAAGTCCCTACATCGTCTATAACTAGCCGGATGGTCCCCGCCGCAGTTGCAGCAAATGGCCGTGAACCCCGTCTTGGGCTTATCACACCCACGATGAGGCTCAGTACATCGCACGCAACGCGGAGGGTGATTACAGAATAAGCTGGAGTGGCCAAACCTCTGACAGTTAAAACACTGCGAGGGGCCTGGCCGCGGGTCAAAAGTACGAACTTGCACCCGAAGGTGCAGGAAGTTTTGGAGGCCATAGACCTCCTCGAACTGGCCTACTTTGAGTAGTTTCACTAGGAAACTATTCACAGGACGGCGATCTTCCCCCTTGCCAGCATGCAGTACACTTACCGCCGTCGGCGAATAGCCTAAGGCGACAAGCTCCTGCCTGATGGTATCGGGGGCGGTCCAGGAAGGAAGTCCGGAAAGAACAACTTTAATTTCGCGCTCTGAAGGAAGCGCGAAAGTATGGAAGGAGATCTTCCGATCGGTAAGAAACTGTTGGACCGATCGGAAGTCCGGGACTGTTGTGGCCGCAATTCGAAGCGAGGAGCCTTGGCACCTGGCCTCGAGTTTGGCCGAAGGAAGCAGATTCTGGAGGGAACGAAGAATTTCCCTATAATTGCGATTGTCGGGAATGACAATCGGAGGAATTTTAGGCTTGGATGGATGGATGGATGGGTGCACGGGCGTCTTGCGCCCTAATTTGTGTGCGTTGTCCAGGCCTAAGCCTGATGAACGCCAGGTGCCAACAGTTCAGCGCGGTCGTTTGCTCTGCTCAAGGATGTTAAGGTGCAGTCCGCGGGTCCATGATAAATTAACATGGCCACCACGGTGGCAAGCTAATGCTTAGCTTCAGCCACTTGTCCGGCCAAGGCGCGACACCATGGTCCCCTCAGGCTAGCCTTTGGGAACGTGGTGACACACTGGCGAGGACAAGAAGCTCGAGCGCCCTAGGGCGTCGGCCGAAATGGTGGGTAATGTCACCGAGACAGCCAGCTTTCGCAAGGAAGGCACTTGCACAACCTCGCGGGAGCTCATGTCTCAGGTCATTACCTTACCAAATCAACAAAGCAGGTGCTGGCGGGGAACTTAATCGTGATCAAGGCTTCAGCCAATCGCAACGCCTGGTCGCGTCTCATTGGTCGCCGGGACATAGCCCACGGAAACTCAGAAACGCGCCGGCGAATACAAGAGGCTCGTCCGCCCGAAGGCAGCGGCCGAGTCGGCGGAACTTGTCACCGGGGCAGTCGGCTTTCGCAAGGAGGCATTTGCACAACCTCGCGAGATCCCATGTCCCGGATCGAGGCCCTGCCGAATCGGCAAAGCCGATGCTGGCAATAAATCTATCCATTCAATCCGCCGCAGCATGATTGACTACCGTTTCGGCAGGCGCAGGTGGTGATTGATGGTGATCGGTTCAGATTTCCAGAAGGTTGGGGGGATTCGTTTCTGGGGGTTCATGTGATGAACTTAGGGGGGGTCGTCTAGCAGCGCCCTAGGGCGCCTGACGCGGCGAGGAGGCGGAGCATTCTCCATGCTGTTAAGCCTTCGGAGGTGCGGGTAAGAGGACTCGCCTGCCTTGGCGAACAAATTCGTTGCCAGGGACCAGACGAAGACCTCTAAGGTGGGAACACGGAGACCCCGATGTATGGCGGTATTTCGCACATACCACGGGGACCCCGTGAGGGAGCGTAGGGTCCAGTTCTGAAATGTAGTCAGCCTATGCCTGTTGGTGGCCGACAGGAGAGGCCACCAGGCGGGTGCCGCATAAGTGAGTACTGTTCGGAGGAACAGTAGATACAATGTCAGTTTAGTACGGACAGCCAGGCAGCTGTTCCGCGAAAGCATAGGTGATAGTTTGGCTCTGACGCCACGAGCCAAGTTGAGGGTTGAGGTCACGTGAGCGTTGAAGTTTAAGTGCCGATCAAGCCGAACACCTAGGTACTTCACCGTCTCGGTCCAGTTGATGGGTCTCCCCTCTAAGGAGAGGGATTGGCATCGGGAAATGGACTTATGCGTAAAGCAGATCGCCTCGGATTTCTCCGTATTGATCGCTACCCGCCATTTCCTTAGCCAGTCCGGAAGCATATCCAACTGGCGTTGTAACATTACGCTCGTCCGCCAAGGCGAAAGCGAGCTAAAATGAAACATCGCGTCGTCGGCAAATAGAGATAACGTGACCCCAGGATAAACAGGCAGATCGTTCGTGTACAGTACATACAGAACGGGGCCGAGGACAGATCCTTGTGGGACGCCGGCGGAGACAGGGCGAACCCGAGAGAACGCCCCATCTACGCTGATCCTGAAGGTGCGATCCGTCAGATAGGATCGGAGCAAGTGGACGATAGATGTCGGGATTGGCGAATGCGCCAGTTTGTAGAGCAGGCCTTCGTGCCAGACTTTATCGAAGGCTTTGCTCACATCCAACAGGACAGCGCCTGTTGCCTGATGATGGTTGGCAGCGTCGGCTAGATAGGTGACAACCCGTACTAGCTGAAGAGTAGTCGAGTGCCTCGGCCTAAACCCAAACTGCTCCTCGCGGATGAAACCATCCACCAGGGGCCAAATACGGGCCAGGAGAAGACGCTCGAATACCTTCGAGATTACTGGCAATAGTGATATTGGGCGGTAGCTTCCAGGTAGCGTGGGCGGCTTTTTAGATTTCTGGATCATGATGACGTTGGCAGTTTTCCACAGGCGAGGGAAGTAACTCAGCCGGAGACAGGAGTTGAACAGCTCAAGAAGAACGTCAACTGCCGAAGGCGGGAGATTCTGCAACGCAGCGGCGCCGATGCGATCGGGGCCAGGGGCCTTTCTCTTCTTCAGTCGGCTTAGGACAGACGCAAGGTCATCCTCGTCGACCGAAATAGGAGGATCAATGGGGGGAGCAGAAAAGTATCCAGATAGGAAATCCCTGACGACGGCCACATGAGCCGGGTCAGAGATGCCTCTATGGACGGTGAACTGGTCCTCAATGCAGTCGGCGAAGACCTCCGCCTTGCCTTCTGCAGAGGATACAGTGCCGTCCGGGGTATTCAAGGGATGGCGAGTCCTCTTTTCGCCTTTTAGTCTACCAGCGGCTCTCCATACGGAGGCGTGGTCGACTTCCAAGGACTCCAAATAGGAGTCCCATCGATTCGCGTTTACGTCAAGCAGAAGCTGCGAGACGTGTTCCGACTGGGCTCGAAAGCGCCGTCTAGCGGCAGGATCACGGGTATGGTGCCATCTGCGGCGGAGCTGGCGCCGTAAGCGGATGGCTTGGAGAACTTCCGCAGGAAGGTCGGAGCGTTTATTACTCACCGGAACAGTGTAGGTGTTTTTATCCATTGCAGACTGGACAAGGTCCTGGAGCTGATGTACCCGGAGATCCACATCGTCACAAGAGACGAGTGGGTCCGGAGGGACAGATGGCAACTGCCTGGCCAGATCATCGTGGTAGGATCGCCAATTGACTCTCCTAACAGGATGATCGGGAAGTCGGGGTGAGACCGACGGCAGCAAGACAGTTACAAGTAGGGGGTCGTGATCGGACGATAGGTCCGACACCGCGCTGACTTGTAGATGAAAGGGGATGGCCTTGACAATTACGATATCAAGGACATCCGGCGGATAACCCGCAGTGGGAAAGTGTGTCGGTTCGGACGGGCCGATGATGAGGGCGCTGGGATCATCTTCGACAGCCCTACGGAGAGAATTGCCGTAGGGGTTTGACGTTCTGCTGTTCCAAGAGGGATGCTTGGCATTAAGGTCTCCGGCTACGATGGTTGGGAGATCGCTGTCCAGGAGGGCGTCCCACTCCTCATGCGGTGGAGCTCGATGGCCGGGCGGGAGGTACGCAGAAACAAAGCGCACCTCCAGGCCGGCTACATCCAGCGCCACAGCACATGCTTCGATGAGGGTAGTTTCAGGGGCAGGGAGTTCTCTATGAGAGTGTCGCCTGTGGACTAAGATCGCCACTCCGCCAGATGCTCGGTGGCGATCGGGACCATTCCTGTCTTTCCTGTAGCAAGCATAGGCTGGCAGGGAAAATCGCCGGTTAGGGGCAAGATGAGTTTCGGAGAGGAGTACGACATCTGCGTCGTACTCGACAAGGAAAGCTGCCAGTTCGGCCCGACGCGCCGGAATGCCATCTGCATTCCACGCGACGAACCGGAACTGTCTAGCCATGGTTAGATGAGGGGACGATCAGGGCGATCAGCGATGTTAGGATCGCCATGAGTATTGTCGGGACATCCCGAGCAGCAAGAATTTTCGGAACAATGCCGCTGACCCAGGCCATCAGCTGAGCCTCAGTGACCAGTGGTGATCCACCGGCCTCAGGGGCCTGACTAGCCGGCTCTGGGGCCGCGGAAGGTGCAGATGCCGCCTCCAGGGGAGGGTGGGCAATTGGAGCTGGCTGCTCGGGGGCTGGCGAGATTTCCATGGAAATCGCAGGGGCCTGGGCAACAGGAGCAGGCTCCTGGCCGGGTAGTTGCTGGGCAGCCGGAGGGGCGTTGTTAGCCTCCGGGTATAGTTGTTTTGCCACAAGTGGTTTTCGATTCTTGCGCTTAGCGCGCCGTTTCTTAGGCGGCTGGGTCTGTGAGGGGGGTACTGCGGGCGTTGCCGCTTGAGGAGAAGGCACTCCGGCAGGTGCTGAGGTTCTGGGGGCCACAGTGGGCGCCGTAGCGACCGCTGCAGCGTATGTTATGGTTCCTCCAGCGGCAGGAGCCGCAGGAAGAGCCGTAGATGCTGAGGCGGGTGGTTGGACTGCCGCCCGCTTCGAGGGTCTAGGAGCTGGGCGAGGAGGTTCAACCTGACGGTTTTGCTCCCGCTGCTGTTTCTTTAGGGCCTTCTTAAAATGATTACAACCCCTAAAGTTAGCCGGGTGGCTACCTCCGCAGTTGCAGCACGTCGCGGGTTGAGGCTTCACAACGGGACAATTCTCGTTGTGGGCCTCGCCGCAGCGTACACAACGCGGCGGCATCTTACAAAAGGCCGATGAGTGGCCGAATCGCTGGCATTGAAAGCACTGGGAAGGCCCAGGCTTACTACTAAATGCCCTAATCTGTACCCTGAGGCACAGAATGGTTTCCAGATTATAGACTTCTGCGAAGGAACCAACCTTCTGGATTCTGATGTAGAAGGAATTACTTTTCCTTTTCCGATCACCGGATAGGAGAGGGACAACGGAGGTAGGGTAGAAACCCTTCTCCGCCAGATCCTCCCAGATCCACAAGATCGGTGTGTCGTGGGGAATCCCGGACACCACAATCTTGAGTTCCCTCTCCTCAGGGAGGGGGAAGGTGTGAAAAGCGCGACCGGAGTCGGCCAGGAATTTCTGGCAAGCCCGAAAGTCCTGGATCGACTGCGGAAGCAATCGAATGGACGAGCCTTGGCTTTTGGCCTCAACTCGCCCAGACGGCACTACTAAATTCAGCTCCCGTAGGAGGGTATGCCAATCGGTGCACTGAGGCACGACAATCGGCGGAATCTTGGGTTGCTTAGGTGGGGTTTCTGGTTCCGGTACTATGTGACCAGGGGAAGGTGACTTGCGACCTGCCGACTCTGCAACCGCCATACATCGGGGTCTCCGTGTTCCCACCTTAGAGGTCTTCGTCTGGTCCCTGGCAACGAATTTGTTCGCCAAGGCAGGCGAGTCCTCTTACCCGCACCTCCGAAGGCTTAACAGCATGGAGAATGCTCCGCCTCCTCGCCGCGTCAGGCGCCCTAGGGCGCTGCTAGACGACCCCCCCTAAGTTCATCACATGAACCCCAGAAACGAATCCCCCCAACCTTCTGGAAATCTGAACCAATCACCATCAATCACCACCTGCGCCTGCCGAAACTGTAGTCAATCATGCTGCGGCGGATTGAATGGATAGATTTATTGCCAGCATCGGCTTTGCCGATTCGGCGGGGCCTCGATCCGGGACATGGATCTCGCGAGGTTGTGCAAATGCCTCCTTGCGAAAGCCGACTGCCCCGGTGACAAGTTCCGCCGACTCGGCCGCTGCCTTCGGGCGGACGAGCCTCTTGTATTCGCCGGCGCGTTTCTGAGTTTCCGTGGGCTATGTCCCGGCGACCAATGAGACGCGACCAGGCGTTGCGATTGGCTGAAGCCTTGATCACGATTAAGTTCCCCGCCAGCACCTGCTTTGTTGATTTGGTAAGGTAATGACCTGAGACATGAGCTCCCGCGAGGTTGTGCAAGTGCCTTCCTTGCGAAAGCTGGCTGTCTCGGTGACATTACCCACCATTTCGGCCGACGCCCTAGGGCGCTCGAGCTTCTTGTCCTCGCCAGTGTGTCACCACGTTCCCAAAGGCTAGCCTGAGGGGACCATGGTGTCGCGCCTTGGCCGGACAATTGGCTGAAGCTAAGCACTAGCTTGCTACCGTGGTGGCCATGTTAATTCATCATGGACCCGCGGACTGCACCTTAACATCCTTGAGCAGAGCAAACGACCGCGCTGAACTGTTGGCACCTGGCGTTCATCAGGCTTAGGCCTGGACAACGCGCACAAATTAGGGCGCAAGACGCCCGTGCACCCATCCATCTATCCATCTTCCCCACGCAAGATTCCGCCGATTGTCGTGCCTCAGTGCACCGATTGGCATACCCTCCTACGGGAGCTGAATTTAGTAGTGCCGTCTGGGCGAGTTGAGGCCAAAAGCCAAGGCTCGTCCATTCGATTGCTTCCGAAGTCGATCCAGGACTTTCGGGCTTGCCAGAAATTCCTGGCCGACTCCGGTCGCGCTTTTCACACCTTCCCCCTCCCTGAGGAGAGGGAACTCAAGATTGTGGTGTCCGGGATTCCCCACGACACACCGATCTTGTGGATCTGGGAGGATCTGGCGGAGAAGGGTTTCTACCCTACCTCCGTTGTCCCTCTCCTATCCGGTGATCGGAAAAGGAAAAGTAATTCCTTCTACATCAGAATCCAGAAGGTTGGTTCCTTCGCAGAAGTCTATAATCTGGAAACCATTCTGTGCCTCAGGGTACAGATTAGGGCATTTAGTAGTAAGCCTGGGCCTTCCCAGTGCTTTCAATGCCAGCGATTCGGCCACTCGTCGGCCTTTTGTAAGATGCCGCCGCGTTGTGTACGCTGCGGCGAGGCCCACAACGAGAATTGTCCCGTTGTGAAGCCTCAACCCGCGACGTGCTGCAACTGCGGAGGTAGCCACCCGGCTAACTTTAGGGGTTGTAATCATTTTAAGAAGGCCCTAAAGAAACAGCAGCGGGAGCAAAACCGTCAGGTTGAACCTCCTCGCCCAGCTCCTAGACCCTCGAAGCGGGCGGCAGTCCAACCACCCGCCTCAGCATCTACGGCTCTTCCTGCGGCTCCTGCCGCTGGAGGAACCATAACATACGCTGCAGCGGTCGCTACGGCGCCCACTGTGGCCCCCAGAACCTCAGCACCTGCCGGAGTGCCTTCTCCTCAAGCGGCAACGCCCGCAGTACCCCCCTCACAGACCCAGCCGCCTAAGAAACGGCGCGCTAAGCGCAAGAATCGAAAACCACTTGTGGCAAAACAACTATACCCGGAGGCTAACAACGCCCCTCCGGCTGCCCAGCAACTACCCGGCCAGGAGCCTGCTCCTGTTGCCCAGGCCCCTGCGATTTCCATGGAAATCTCGCCAGCCCCCGAGCAGCCAGCTCCAATTGCCCACCCTCCCCTGGAGGCGGCATCTGCACCTTCCGCGGCCCCAGAGCCGGCTAGTCAGGCCCCTGAGGCCGGTAGATCACCACTGGTCACTGAGGCTCAGCTGATGGCCTGGGTCAGCGGCATTGTTCCGAAAATTCTTGCTGCTCGGGATGTCCCGACAATACTCATGGCGATCCTAACATCGCTGATCGCCCTGATCGTCCCCTCATCTAACCATGGCTAGACAGTTCCGGTTCGTCGCGTGGAATGCAGATGGCATTCCGGCGCGTCGGGCCGAACTGGCAGCTTTCCTTGTCGAGTACGACGCAGATGTCGTACTCCTCTCCGAAACTCATCTTGCCCCTAACCGGCGATTTTCCCTGCCAGCCTATGCTTGCTACAGGAAAGACAGGAATGGTCCCGATCGCCACCGAGCATCTGGCGGAGTGGCGATCTTAGTCCACAGGCGACACTCTCATAGAGAACTCCCTGCCCCTGAAACTACCCTCATCGAAGCATGTGCTGTGGCGCTGGATGTAGCCGGCCTGGAGGTGCGCTTTGTTTCTGCGTACCTCCCGCCCGGCCATCGAGCTCCACCGCATGAGGAGTGGGACGCCCTCCTGGACAGCGATCTCCCAACCATCGTAGCCGGAGACCTTAATGCCAAGCATCCCTCTTGGAACAGCAGAACGTCAAACCCCTACGGCAATTCTCTCCGTAGGGCTGTCGAAGATGATCCCAGCGTCCTCATCATCGGCCCGTCCGAACCGACACACTTTCCCACTGCGGGTTACCCGCCGGATGTCCTTGATATCGTAATTGTCAAGGCCATCCCCTTTCATCTACAAGTCAGCGCGGTGTCGGACCTATCGTCCGATCACGACCCCCTACTTGTAACTGTCTTGCTGCCGTCGGTCTCACCCCGACTTCCCGATCATCCTGTTAGGAGAGTCAATTGGCGATCCTACCACGATGATCTGGCCAGGCAGTTGCCATCTGTCCCTCCGGACCCACTCGTCTCTTGTGACGATGTGGATCTCCGGGTACATCAGCTCCAGGACCTTGTCCAGTCTGCAATGGATAAAAACACCTACACTGTTCCGGTGAGTAATAAACGCTCCGACCTTCCTGCGGAAGTTCTCCAAGCCATCCGCTTACGGCGCCAGCTCCGCCGCAGATGGCACCATACCCGTGATCCTGCCGCTAGACGGCGCTTTCGAGCCCAGTCG
Organism: Magicicada septendecula; assembly: GCA_034769895.1. Taxonomy (NCBI): domain Eukaryota; kingdom Metazoa; phylum Arthropoda; class Insecta; order Hemiptera; family Cicadidae; genus Magicicada; species Magicicada septendecula. The sequence continues at coordinate 193,580,253 of CM068367.1, forward strand.
GAACACGTCTCGCAGCTTCTGCTTGACGTAAACGCGAATCGATGGGACTCCTATTTGGAGTCCTTGGAAGTCGACCACGCCTCCGTATGGAGAGCCGCTGGTAGACTAAAAGGCGAAAAGAGGACTCGCCATCCCTTGAATACCCCGGACGGCACTGTATCCTCTGCAGAAGGCAAGGCGGAGGTCTTCGCCGACTGCATTGAGGACCAGTTCACCGTCCATAGAGGCATCTCTGACCCGGCTCATGTGGCCGTCGTCAGGGATTTCCTATCTGGATACTTTTCTGCTCCCCCCATTGATCCTCCTATTTCGGTCGACGAGGATGACCTTGCGTCTGTCCTAAGCCGACTGAAGAAGAGAAAGGCCCCTGGCCCCGATCGCATCGGCGCAGCTGCGTTGCAGAATCTCCCGCCTTCGGCAGTTGACGTTCTTCTTGAGCTGTTCAACTCCTGTCTCCGGCTGAGTTACTTCCCTCGCCTGTGGAAAACTGCCAACGTCATCATGATCCAGAAATCTAAAAAGCCGCCCACGCTACCTGGAAGCTACCGCCCAATATCACTATTGCCAGTAATCTCGAAGGTATTCGAGCGTCTTCTCCTGGCCCGTATTCGGCCCCTGGTGGATGGTTTCATCCGCGAGGAGCAGTTTGGGTTTAGGCCGAGGCACTCGACTACTCTTCAGCTAGTACGGGTTGTCACCTATCTAGCCGACGCTGCCAACCATCATCAGGCAACAGGCGCTGTCCTGTTGGATGTGAGCAAAGCCTTCGATAAAGTCTGGCAAGAAGGCCTGCTCTACAAACTGGCGCATTCGCCAATCCCGACATCTATCGTCCACTTGCTCCGATCCTATCTGACGGATCGCACCTTCAGGATCAGCGTAGATGGGGCGTTCTCTCGGGTTCGCCCTGTCTCCGCCGGCGTCCCACAAGGATCTGTCCTCGGCCCCGTTCTGTATGTACTGTACACGAACGATCTGCCTGTTTATCCCGGGGTCACGTTATCTCTATTTGCCGACGACGCGATGTTTCATTTTAGCTCGCTTTCGCCTTGGCGGACGAGCGTAATGTTACAACGCCAGTTGGATATGCTTCCGGACTGGCTAAGGAAATGGCGGGTAGCGATCAATACGGAGAAATCCGAGGCGATCTGCTTTACGCATAAGTCCATTTCCCGATGCCAATCCCTCTCCTTAGAGGGGAGACCCATCAACTGGACCGAGACGGTGAAGTACCTAGGTGTTCGGCTTGATCGGCACTTAAACTTCAACGCTCACGTGACCTCAACCCTCAACTTGGCTCGTGGCGTCAGAGCCAAACTATCACCTATGCTTTCGCGGAACAGCTGCCTGGCTGTCCGTACTAAACTGACATTGTATCTACTGTTCCTCCGAACAGTACTCACTTATGCGGCACCCGCCTGGTGGCCTCTCCTGTCGGCCACCAACAGGCATAGGCTGACTACATTTCAGAACTGGACCCTACGCTCCCTCACGGGGTCCCCGTGGTATGTGCGAAATACCGCCATACATCGGGGTCTCCGTGTTCCCACCTTAGAGGTCTTCGTCTGGTCCCTGGCAACGAATTTGTTCGCCAAGGCAGGCGAGTCCTCTTACCCGCACCTCCGAAGGCTTAACAGCATGGAGAATGCTCCGCCTCCTCGCCGCGTCAGGCGCCCTAGGGCGCTGCTAGACGACCCCCCCCTAAGTTCATCACATGAACCCCCAGCAACGAATCCCCCCAACCTTCTGGAAATCTGAACCGATCACCATCGATCACCACCTGCGCCTGCCGAAACTGTAGTCAATCATGCTGCGGCGGATTGAATGGATAGATTTATTGCCAGCATCGGCTTTGCCGATTCGGCAGGGCCTCGATCCGGGACATGGGATCTCGCGAGGTTGTGCAAATGCCTCCTTGCGAAAGCCGACTGCCCCGGTGACAAGTTCCGCCGACTCGGCCGCTGCCTTCGGGCGGACGAGCCTCTTGTATTCGCCGGCGCGTTTCTGAGTTTCCGTGGGCTATGTCCCGGCGACCAATGAGACGCGACCAGGCGTTGCGATTGGCTGAAGCCTTGATCACGATTAAGTTCCCCGCCAGCACCTGCTTTGTTGATTTGGTAAGGTAATGACCTGAGACATGAGCTCCCGCGAGGTTGTGCAAGTGCCTTCCTTGCGAAAGCTGGCTGTCTCGGTGACATTACCCACCATTTCGGCCGACGCCCTAGGGCGCTCGAGCTTCTTGTCCTCGCCAGTGTGTCACCACGTTCCCAAAGGCTAGCCTGAGGGGACCATGGTGTCGCGCCTTGGCCGGACAAGTGGCTGAAGGTAAGCACTAGCTTGCCACCGTGGTGGCCATGTTAATTCATCATGGACCCGCGGACTGCACCTTAACATCCTTGAGCAGAGCAAATGACCGCGCTGAACTGTTGGCACCTGGCGTTCATCAGGCTTAGGCCTGGACAACGCGCACAAATTAGGGCGCAAGACGCCCGTGCACCTATCCATCCATCCATTCCCCACGCATTCCACCGATTGTAATTCCTGACAATAGGAATTACACTCAATTGCTTCGTTCCTTATCCCTAGCTCTCCCTTCGGTCAAGGTCGAGGCGAGGTGCCAAGGCGCCTCGCTAAAGCTGGCGACTGCTACGATCCCAGACTTCCGCTCTGTTCAGTCATTGCTGACAGAGCGTAAGATCTCATTTCATACTTTTGCCCTCCCGTCAGAGCGAGAAATCAAGGTCGTTCTGTCGGGAATTCCTTCTTTCACAGAAACTGATGCCATCAGGCAGGAACTTGTTGCGCTCGGCTATGCGCCGACCGCGGTAAGCGTCCTGCATGTTGGCAAAGGTGATGACCGCCGACCTGTTAACAGCTTTCTGGTCAAACTTCTGAAAGTAGGCCCTTTCGAGGAGATTTATAGTCTCCAGAACCTTCTGCACCTACGGGTGCAAGTCCGAACATTTGACCCGCGGCCCGGCCCCTCGCAGTGTTTCAACTGCCAGAGGTTCGGCCACAGCAGTATGTTCTGTCATCAGCCCCCGCGTTGCGTGCGTTGTGCTGAACCTCATCGTGGCTGTGATAAGCCTACGACGGGGTACACAGCTAAATGCTGTAACTGCAAAGGAGCCCATCCGGCTAATTACCGAGGCTGCCCTAACTTTATCGCCGCCATGAAACCGCAGCGACCTCCTGTGCGCCCTGGCGCGCAGGCAGGCCGTGTAGCTGGTCCTGGCCCTAACCGGCGAGCGGCTTTCCCGCCTCTCACTGGTGCATCTGCCCAGGTCCCGGCAGCAACTCCGGTTGCTTCCGGTGCCGCTGTCTCGCCTGCAATCGTCGCTTCGGCGCCGCCTGCAGCGGCCTCAATCCCGGCGCCTACCGGAGCGCCCGCACCTTCCTACGCGGCCATGGCCGCTAAATCAGCCCCGCCTCCAGCCCGATCGGGCAAATCAAAGCGCTCTCGTCGTCGCCGGAACTCCGCCGGCCGACCAACATCATCACAGGTTCCACCTGTACCCTCTCCGCGGGCTCGACCCGCCCCCAGCCATCGTCCTCAACCTTCCAGTGAGCAGTCTACTACTCAGACCACCAGCCCAGCGCCATCTGCTACCCCTGTCGAGGCCAGTCAGGCTTGTCCTCCTGAACCCCGGGAATCTTCCCGGGCTTCGGCGGATCCCCTGACTGCCTGGGCAGATAATCTTGTTGCATCCATCAGGACTGCTCGCGACACTACCACTGTGCTTGCCCTGGTGTTCCAATCATTAGCTGCCCTCTTTCCTCTACTTCCCCTAAATGGCTAATAGCCTGAGGATCGTTGCGTGGAACGCCTTCGGGCTACTCCCCAGGCGATCTGAACTGATGACTTTCGTAACGGAGTATGATGTTGATATCATACTTCTTTCCGAGACTCATCTGGCTCATTACCACTCGTTTTCCCTTCCTGCCTATGCCTGTTATCGTCAGGATCGTCCCCTACGGCCTCGCTGTCCCCCCTCGGGGGGCACAGCTGTTTTAGTCCACAGGCGGATATCCCACAGGCTTTTGCCTCCTCTAGATACATCTATTATTGAAGGCTGCGCGGTGGCGGTGGACGCCGGCGGATCGGAGCTGCGCGTTGTTTCTGCGTACCTCCGGCCTGGCCGGCGAACTCCGCCACCGCCCGAGGAGTGGGACGCCCTCCTCGACCACCCCCTCTCAACCATTGTAGCCGGCGACTTAAACGCCAAGCACCCTTCATGGAACAGCCGCGTTGTCAACGCCTATGGAAATTCTCTGTTCCGGTTCGTCTCTGGCGACCCGGCACTTAATGTCATCGGCCCTGAAGACCCTACCTACTTCCCCTTTCACGGCCATCGGCCGGACGTTCTTGACATAGTAGTTGTCAAGAACGTTGCCCGCAACATCGAGGTCTCGTCTGTGTCGGACCTTTCGTCCGATCACAATCCCCTTGTTATAACTGTTCGAGAGCTGTCGGCGTCACCCCGACTTCCCGCTCAGATTGTTAGGAGAGTCAACTGGCGATCCTATCATGACGAGCTCTCTCGAAGGTTACCATCTCTCCCGGCGGACCCAATCGTCACTCGTGACGATCTGGATCTCCGCGCCACAAATCTTCAGGAATTGGTCCAAGGTGTCATGAATCGACACACCTACGCACTCGAGGTGAATCATCGAAAATCGGCCTTACCTGCGGAAGTACTCCACGCCATCTGGCTACGGCGCCAGCTCCGCCGCAGATGGCAAAGAACCCGTGACCCAGTCGTTAAGCGACGATTTCAACAACAGTCCCTTTACGTTCAGCAGCTACTGCGGGACGTAAACTCTGATCGATGGGACTCATACCTTGAGTCTCTTGAAGTCGACCACGCCTCCGTCTGGAGAGCGGTGAGTAGACTGACCCGCGAGAAGAGAACTCGCAACCCACTGGAAACCCCGAACGGGGTTGTGTCTTCATCAGAAGGCAAGGCTGAGGTCTTCGCCGACTGCATGGAGTCGCAATTTACCGTTCACCGAGGCGTTTCGGACCCTGCCCACTCGGCAGAAGTCCGGGACTTCCTATCTGGTTATTTTTCTCGCCCCCCCGCTGGCCCAGACCTCCCGTTCGACAGAGACGAACTCGTTTCGTCTGTCTGTCGACTAAACCGCCGTCGCGCCCCCGGTCCTGACCGGATCGGGGCCGCTGCATTACAATATCTCCCGGCCTCAGGCGTTGACCTCGTTCTCGAGCTGTTCAACTCTTGTCTCCGGCTACAGTACTTTCCCCGCCTGTGGAAAAATGCCAACATCGTTATGGTTCCTAAACCCCGCAAGCCGCGCATGCTTCCTGAAAGCTATCGGCCAATATCTCTCTTGCCAGTTATCTCGAAGGTGTTCGAGCGGCTCCTGCTGGCCCGCATCTCGCCGTTGTTGGATAATTTTATCCGCAACGAACAGTTCGGGTTTCGCAGAGAGCACTCGACCACGCTTCAACTAGTCCGCGTGGTAACGCAACTCTCTGACGCCACCAACAGGCGAGCGGCTACGGCCGCCGCACTGCTGGACGTGAGCAAGGCCTTCGACAAAGTCTGGCACGAAGGTCTTCTCTTCAAACTTGCTAACTCCCCCTTACCATCGTCCATAGTGTTTTTCCTCCGGTCGTATCTCAGCGACCGAACCTTCAGGGTTAGCGTCGACGGAACCTGCTCTGCAGTTCGTCCTGTCGCCGCTGGCGTACCCCAGGGATCTGTCCTCGGCCCCGTTCTGTACCTCGTGTACACGAACGACCTGCCTGTTTTGCCCGGAGTCACGTTGTCTTTGTTCGCTGACGATGCAATGTATCATTACAGCTCTGTGTCCCCGCGTTTTGCGAGTACACAGTTGCAGCGTCAGTTGGACCAGCTTCCGGGCTGGCTACGGAAATGGCGGGTGACGATCAACACGGAGAAATCCGAGGCGATCTGTTTCACTCGTAAGTCCATCTCCCGATGCCAGCCCCTCTCCCTTGAAGGGAGGCCTATCGCCTACAAAGAGTCGGTGAAGTATCTAGGCGTTCGGCTAGATCGTCGCCTATGCTTCAACGCCCACGTGATGGACACCCTTGCCAAGGCTCGCGGCGTCCGAGCCAAACTTTACCCATACCTCGCGTGCCGCAGCCCCCTGGCGCTGCGCACGAAAGTTACCCTCTATCTGTTGTTTCTCCGGTCTGTATTGACCTATGCGGCACCTGTATGGTGGTCACTTGCCTCCGCCACCAACAGGCGTAGGCTGGAAAGTTTCCAATCCAGAACCCTCCGTTCCTTGTCGGGATCTCCTTGGTTTGTTAGAAACAGTGTAATTCGAGGAGGTCTACGAGTTCCTGCTCTCTCAGCCTTTGTCTGGTCATTAGCTGCGACTCTCTTTGCCGCAGCTGAGACCTCTTCCTTCCCTTACCTCAGAACCATCAGCACCACGCAACCACCTCCCCCTGTCCGGGTCAAACGCCCTCGGGCGATTCTCGATGACCCGCCATAAGTTTAAGTAACCTGCTTAAACCTCAATTTGAATATTCACCATCTGCCCATGCCCCAGAATTTACCTGCAAGCTGTTTCCTTCCTCCCTTCCTAGTATGCCGACCACGCTGAATGCTGTTGCTACGCGCTATCACTGGCACGGAGGCTCTCTGCCTCGCGGGGAGCGACCGACGCCTCACGGCGTCTGCACGCGGGACTGGGAACGGGTGACATCTGTCATCTGAACCCGTTCATGCGGCAGTGCCCACTGATTGCAAATATTTTAAAATAAATAAAAATTAAAACCTTTCTCCCCCGCCTTCTCAGTTAACTGGTTGGCGGTTGTCCATTCCCGATATTAGGCACCAGTCGAAGAACCAGACCTATGTATATCCACAGGCAGCCATTGAGCTCGACTCAGATGCTGCAGTCATGCACCGGGTGCAAAGACGCCCCGCTACTACAATGCTACATGCTACATGCTACCTTGTTCCCATTCTACTTCCTGCGATTGAAACGACAAGAACAGAATTCCTAACCTCAAAATCCTCTTCCTGACCTAGCCATTTGGCTAAAAATCGGATTAGTTCGAGTGGGCCAGAATTTCGGCCAGTTCGCGAGAAGTCTCGTGTGCGGGCTATTGCTCCTACTTTGTGCGCGGTGTTCTGTGCCGGAGTGTGGTGAGTGCCAGTGACAAAGTGCTAGTGCGGTTCGGAACGGGAGTTTGCTCTCTCCCCCGCCCAAGAGCGTACCCGACACCCGTTGGCGACGGCGATGTCGGGACGAGACCAAGGGGAGCCCCTGTCCGCGGAGAGTTGTGGTCCTAATAAGGGCCATAATAAATCCGAAGGCAGGGTAGCCCCCTTGCTGAAGCCATCTGTGCTGCGAAGCGTAATGCTAAGCTCCACAGATGGCCCAATGGTAAGAATCCCTGCAGTCCGCGGTGATAGTCCCATCCAAGACCCAGCATCTAATGAAGTTTCGCGGGTTCAGCCTTCTGCTGGTCCCGCTCCAAATTCTGAACCTGTCCGCGGCGAAGGTCCCTCTAAGGCCCGCCGAACATCTGGTGATTCTTCGCGGGACCAACCTTCAGTTGGTCCTGCTAAGGACCACCAACCAACTCCAGCTTTGCAGGCCCGGCGTAATTCCGATCCTGCAGAGAGCCATAAAGGATCAGACCATCCCGCGGGGGATCAGCCTTGTGCTGGTCCTTCTAAGGGTCGCCAATCCTCTGTTCCTTCGCAGGCCCAGCCTTCTGCTGTTTCTGCTAAGGAGCATGAAACATCTGTCCCTCCCGTGAGGGACCAGCCTTGTGTTGGTCCTTCCCAGGACCCACTATCCATTGCCTATGCCGCAGCCCTTGGCGCTACGTTGTCGTCGGACTCCGAGATGGAGACGGAGGACGGCTTCCAGCCCGTGCGTAGCCGGAAACGGCGAGGTAGCGGTGGAAGCAGGCCGACTTCCCCAAAACGGACTGTCCCGGCGAAGCGAGGCGTGGCTGCAGAGTCGGCATGGATGGATGGATGGGTGCACAGGCGTCTTGCGCCCTAATTTGTGTGCGTTGTCCAGGCCTAAGCCTGATGAACGCCAGGTGCCAACAGTTCAGCGCGGTCGTTTGCTCTGCTCAAGGATGTTAAGGTGCAGTCCGCGGGTCCATGATGAATTAACATGGCCACCACGGTGGCAAGCTAGTGCTTAGCTTCAGCCAATTGTCCGGCCAAGGCGCGACACCATGGTCCCCTCAGGCTAGCCTTTGGGAACGTGGTGACACACTGGCGAGGACAAGAAGCTCGAGCGCCCTAGGGCGTCGGCCGAAATGGTGGGTAATGTCACCGAGACAGCCAGCTTTCGCAAGGAAGGCACTTGCACAACCTCGCGGGAGCTCATGTCTCAGGTCATTACCTTACCAAATCAACAAAGCAGGTGCTGGCGGGGAACTTAATCGTGATCAAGGCTTCAGCCAATCGCAACGCCTGGTCGCGTCTCATTGGTCGCCGGGACATAGCCCACGGAAACTCAGAAACGCGCCGGCGAATACAAGAGGCTCGTCCGCCCGAAGGCAGCGGCCGAGTCGGCGGAACTTGTCACCGGGGCAGTCGGCTTTCGCAAGGAGGCATTTGCACAACCTCGCGAGATCCCATGTCCCGGATCGAGGCCCTGCCGAATCGGCAAAGCCGATGCTGGCAATAAATCTATCCATTCAATCCGCCGCAGCATGATTGACTACAGTTTCGGCAGGCGCAGGTGGTGATTGATGGTGATCGGTTCAGATTTCCAGAAGGTTGGGGGGATTCGTTTCTGGGGGTTCATGTGATGAACTTAGGGGGGGTCGTCTAGCAGCGCCCTAGGGCGCCTGACGCGGCGAGGAGGCGGAGCATTCTCCATGCTGTTAAGCCTTCGGAGGTGCGGGTAAGAGGACTCGCCTGCCTTGGCGAACATTCAGAGTCGGCATGGATGGATGGATGGGTGCACGGGCGTCTTGCGCCCTAATTTGTGTGCGTTGTCCAGGCCTAAGCCTGTTGAACGCCAGGTGCCAACAGTTCAGCGCGGTCGTTTGCTCTGCTCAAGGATGTTAAGGTGCAGTCCGCGGGTCCATGATAAATTAACATGGCCACCACGGTGGCAAGCTAGTGCTTTGCTTCAGCCAATTGTCCGGCCAAGGCGCGACACCATGGTCCCCTCAGGCTAGCCTTTGGGAACGTGGTGACACACTGGCGAGGACAAGAAGCTCGAGCGCCCTAGGGCGTCGGCCGAAATGGTGGGTAATGTCACCGAGACAGCCAGCTTTCGCAAGGAAGGCACTTGCACAACCTCGCGGGAGCTCATGTCTCAGGTCATTACCTTACCAAATCAACAAAGCAGGTGCTGGCGGGGAACTTAATCGTGATCAAGGCTTCAGCCAATCGCAACGCCTGGTCGCGTCTCATTGGTCGCCGGGACATAGCCCACGGAAACTCAGAAACGCGCCGGCGAATACAAGAGGCTCGTCCGCCCTAAGGCAGCGGCCGAGTCGGCGGAACTTGTCACCGGGGCAGTCGGCTTTCGCAAGGAGGCATTTGCACAACCTCGCGAGATCCCATGTCCCGGATCGAGGCCCTGCCGAATCGGCAAAGCCGATGCTGGCAATAAATCTATCCATTCAATCCGCCGCAGCATGATTGACTACAGTTTCGGCAGGCGCAGGTGGTGATTGATGGTGATCGGTTCAGATTTCCAGAAGGTTGGGGGATTCGTTTCTGGGGGTTCATGTGATGAACTTAGGGGGGGTCGTCTAGCAGCGCCCTAGGGCGCCTGACGCGGCGAGGAGGCGGAGCATTCTCCATGCTGTTAAGCCTTCGGAGGTGCGGGTAAGAGGACTCGCCTGCCTTGGCGAACAAATTCGTTGCCAGGGACCAGACGAAGACCTCTAAGGTGGGAACACGGAGACCCCGATGTATGGCGGTATTTCGCACATACCACGGGGACCCCGTGAGGGAGCGTAGGGTCCAGTTCTGAAATGTAGTAAGCCTATGCCTGTTGGTGGCCGACAGGAGAGGCCACCAGGCGGGTGCCGCATAAGTGAGTACTGTTCGGAGGAACAGTAGATACAATGTCAGTTTAGAACGGACAGCCAGGCAGCTGTTCCGCGAAAGCATAGGTGATATTTTGGCTCTGACGCCTCGAGCCAAGTTGAGGGTTGAGGTCACGTGAGCGTTGAAGTTTAAGTGCCGATCAAGCCGAACACCTAGGTACTTCACCGTCTCGGTCCAGTTGATGGGTCTCCCCTCTAAGGAGAGGGATTGGCATCGGGAAATGGACTTATGCGTAAAGCAGATCGCCTCGGATTTCTCCGTATTGATCGCTACCCGCCATTTCCTTAGCCAGTCCGGAAGCATATCCAACTGGCGTTGTAACATTACGCTCGTCCGCCAAGGCGAAAGCGAGCTAAAATGAAACATCGCGTCGTCGGCAAATAGAGATAACGTGACCCCAGGATAAACAGGCAGATCGTTCGTGTACAGTACATACAGAACGGGGCCGAGGACAGATCCTTGTGGGACGCCGGCGGAGACAGGGCGAACCCGAGAGAACGCCCCATCTACGCTGATCCTGAAGGTGCGATCCGTCAGATAGGATCGGAGCAAGTGGACGATAGATGTCGGGATTGGCGAATGCGCCAGTTTGTAGAGCAGGCCTTCGTGCCAGACTTTATCGAAGGCTTTGCTCACATCCAACAGGACAGCGCCTGTTGCCTGATGATGGTTGGCAGCGTCGGCTAGATAGGTGACAACCCGTACTAGCTGAAGAGTAGTCGAGTGCCTCGGCCTAAACCCAAACTGCTCCTCGCGGATGAAACCATCCACCAGGGGCCAAATACGGGCCAGGAGAAGACGCTCGAATACCTTCGAGATTACTGGCAATAGTGATATTGGGCGGTAGCTTCCAGGTAGCGTGGGCGGCTTTTTAGATTTCTGGATCATGATGACGTTGGCAGTTTTCCACAGGCGAGGGAAGTAACTCAGCCGGAGACAGGAGTTGAACAGCTCAAGAAGAACGTCAACTGCCGAAGGCGGGAGATTCTGCAACGCAGCGGCGCCGATGCGATCGGGGCCAGGGGCCTTTCTCTTCTTCAGTCGGCTTAGGACAGACGCAAGGTCATCCTCGTCGACCGAAATAGGAGGATCAATGGGGGGAGCAGAAAAGTATCCAGATAGGAAATCCCTGACGACGGCCACATGAGCCGGGTCAGAGATGCCTCTATGGACGGTGAACTGGTCCTCAATGCAGTCGGCGAAGACCTCCGCCTTGCCTTCTGCAGAGGATACAGTGCCGTCCGGGTATTCAAGGGATGGCGAGTCCTCTTTTCGCCTTTTAGTCTACCAGCGGCTCTCCATACGGAGGCGTGGTCGACTTCCAAGGACTCCAAATAGGAGTCCCATCGATTCGCGTTTACGTCAAGCAGAAGCTGCGAGACGTGTTCCGACTGGGCTCGAAAGCGCCGTCTAGCGGCAGGATCACGGGTATGGTGCCATCTGCGGCGGAGCTGGCGCCGTAAGCGGATGGCTTGGAGAACTTCCGCAGGAAGGTCGGAGCGTTTATTACTCACCGGAACAGTGTAGGTGTTTTTATCCATTGCAGACTGGACAAGGTCCTGGAGCTGATGTACCCGGAGATCCACATCGTCACAAGAGACGAGTGGGTCCGGAGGGACAGATGGCAACTGCCTGGCCAGATCATCGTGGTAGGATCGCCAATTGACTCTCCTAACAGGATGATCGGGAAGTCGGGGTGAGACCGACGGCAGCAAGACAGTTACAAGTAGGGGGTCGTGATCGGACGTGGTCCGACACCGCGCTGACTTGTAGATGAAAGGGGATGGCCTTGACAATTACGATATCAAGGACATCCGGCGGATAACCCGCAGTGGGAAAGTGTGTCGGTTCGGACGGGCCGATGATGAGGACGCTGGGATCATCTTCGACAGCCCTACGGAGAGAATTGCCGTAGGGGTTTGACGTTCTGCTGTTCCAAGAGGGATGCTTGGCATTAAGGTCTCCGGCTACGATGGTTGGGAGATCGCTGTCCAGGAGGGCGTCCCACTCCTCATGCGGTGGAGCTCGATGGCCGGGCGGGAGGTACGCAGAAACAAAGCGCACCTCCAGGCCGGCTACATCCAGCGCCACAGCACATGCTTCGATGAGGGTAGTTTCAGGGGCAGGGAGTTCTCTATGAGAGTGTCGCCTGTGGACTAAGATCGCCACTCCGCCAGATGCTCGGTGGCGATCGGGACCATTCCTGTCTTTCCTGTAGCAAGCATAGGCTGGCAGGGAAAATCGCCGGTTAGGGGCAAGATGAGTTTCGGAGAGGAGTACGACATCTGCGTCGTACTCGACAAGGAAAGCTGCCAGTTCGGCCCGACGCGCCGGAATGCCATCTGCATTCCACGCGACGAACCGGAACTGTCTAGCCATGGTTAGATGAGGGGACGATCAGGGCGATCAGCGATGTTAGGATCGCCATGAGCATTGTCGGGACATCCCGAGCAGCAAGAATTTTCGGAACAATGCCGCTGACCCAGGCCATCAGCTGAGCCTCAGTGACCAGTGGTGATCCACCGGCCTCAGGGGCCTGACTAGCCGGCTCTGGGGCCGCGGAAGGTGCAGATGCCGCCTCCAGGGGAGGGTGGGCAATTGGAGCTGGCTGCTCGGGGGCTGGCGAGATTTCCATGGAAATCGCAGGGGCCTGGGCAACAGGAGCAGGCTCCTGGCCGGGTAGTTGCTGGGCAGCCGGAGGGGCGTTGTTAGCCTCCGGGTATAGTTGTTTTGCCACAAGTGGTTTTCGATTCTTGCGCTTAGCGCGCCGTTTCTTAGGCGGCTGGGTCTGTGAGGGGGGTACTGCGGGCGTTGCCGCTTGAGGAGAAGGCACTCCGGCAGGTGCTGAGGTTCTGGGGGCCACAGTGGGCGCCGTAGCGACCGCTGCAGCGTATGTTATGTTCGTCCAGCGGCAGGAGCCGCAGGAAGAGCCGTAGATGCTGAGGCGGGTGGTTGGACTGCCGCCCGCTTCGAGGGTCTAGGAGCTGGGCGAGGAGGTTCAACCTGACGGTTTTGCTCCCGCTGCTGTTTCTTTAGGGCCTTCTTAAAATGATTACAACCCCTAAAGTTAGCCGGGTGGCTACCTCCGCAGTTGCAGCACGTCGCGGGTTGAGGCTTCACAACGGGACAATTCTCGTTGTGGGCCTCGCCGCAGCGTACACAACGCGGCGGCATCTTACAAAAGGCCGATGAGTGGCCGAATCGCTGGCATTGAAAGCACTGGGAAGGCCCAGGCTTACTACTAAATGCCCTAATCTGTACCCTGAGGCACAGAATGGTTTCCAGATTATAGACTTCCGCGAAGGAACCAACCTTCTGGATCCTGATGTAGAAGGAATTACTTTTCCTTTTCCGATCACCGGATAGGAGAGGGACAACGGAGGTAGGGAAGAAACCCTTCTCCGCCAGATCCTCCCAGATCCACAAGATCGGTGTGTCGTGGGGAATCCCGGACACCACAATCTTGAGTTCCCTCTCCTCAGGGAGGGGGAAGGTGTGAAAAGCGCGACCGGAGTCGGCCAGGAATTTCTGGCAAGCCCGAAAGTCCTGGATCGACTTCGGAAGCAATCGAATGGACGAGCCTTGGCTTTTGGCCTCAACTCGCCCAGACGGCACTACTAAATTCAACTCCCGTAGGAGGGTATGCCAATCGGTGCACTGAGGCACGACAATCGGATGGATGGATGGATGGGTGCACGGGCGTCTTGCGCCCTAATTTGTGCGCGTTGTCCAGGCCTAAGCCTGATGAACGCCAGGTGCCAACAGTTCAGCGCGGTCGTTTGCTCTGCTCAAGGATGTTAAGGTGCAGTCCGCGGGTCCATGATGAATTAACATGGCCACCACGGTGGCAAGCTAGTGCTTAGCTTCAGCCAATTGTCCGGCCAAGGCGCGACACCATGGTCCCCTCAGGCTAGCCTTTGGGAACGTGGTGACACACTGGCGAGGACAAGAAGCTCGAGCGCCCTAGGGCGTCGGCCGAAATGGTGGGTAATGTCACCGAGACAGCCAGCTTTCGCAAGGAAGGCACTTGCACAACCTCGCGGGAGCTCATGTCTCAGGTCATTACCTTACCAAATCAACAAAGCAGGTGCTGGCGGGGAACTTAATCGTGATCAAGGCTTCAGCCAATCGCAACGCCTGGTCGCGTCTCATTGGTCGCCGGGACATAGCCCACGGAAACTCAGAAACGCGCCGGCGAATACAAGAGGCTCGTCCGCCCGAAGGCAGCGGCCGAGTCGGCGGAACTTGTCACCGGGGCAGTCGGCTTTCGCAAGGAGGCATTTGCACAACCTCGCGAGATCCATGTCCCGGATCGAGGCCCCGCCGAATCGGCAAAGCCGATGCTGGCAATAAATCTATCCATTCAATCCGCCGCAGCATGATTGACTACAGTTTCGGCAGGCGCAGGTGGTGATTGATGGTGATCGGTTCAGATTTCCAGAAGGTTGGGGGGATTCGTTTCTGGGGTTCATGTGATGAACTTAGGGGGGGTCGTCTAGCAGCGCCCTAGGGCGCCTGACGCGGCGAGGAGGCGGAGCATTCTCCATGCTGTTAAGCCTTCGGAGGTGCGGGTAAGAGGACTCGCCTGCCTTGGCGAACAAATTCGTTGCCAGGGACCAGACGAAGACCTCTAAGGTGGGAACACGGAGACCCCGATGTATGGCGGTATTTCGCACATACCACGGGGACCCCGTGAGGGAGCGTAGGGTCCAGTTCTGAAATGTAGTCAGCCGGCCACATGAGCCGGGTCAGAGATGCCTCTATGGACGGTGAACTGGTCCTCAATGCAGTCGGCGAAGACCTCCGCCTTGCCTTCTGCAGAGGATACAGTGCCGTCCGGGGTATTCAAGGGATGGCGAGTCCTCTTTTCGCCTTTTAGTCTACCAGCGGCTCTCCATACAGAGGCGTGGTCGACTTCCAAGGACTCCAAATAGGAGTCCCATCGATTCGCGTTTACGTCAAGCAGAAGCTGCGAGACGTATTCCGACTGGGCTCGAAAGCGCCGTCTAGCGGCAGGGTCACGGGTATGGTGCCATCTGCGGCGGAGCTGGCGCCGTAATCGGATGGCTTGGAGAACTTCCGCAGGAAGGTCGGAGCGTTTATTACTCACCGGAACAGTATAGGTGTTTTTATCCATTGCAGACTGGACAAGGTCCTGGAGCTGATGTACCCGGAGATCCACGTCGTCACAAGAGACGAGTGGGTCCGGAGGGACAGATGGCAACTGCCTGGCCCGATCATCGTGGTAGGATCGCCAATTGACTCTCCTAACAGGATGATCGGGAAGTCGGGGTGAGACCGACGGCAGCAAGACAGTTACAAGTAGGGGGTCGTGATCGGACGTGGTCCGACACCGCGCTGACTTGTAGATGAAAGGGGATGGCCTTGACAATTACGATATCAAGGACATCCGGCGGATAACCCGCAGTGGGAAAGTGTGTCGGTTCGGACGGGCCGATGATGAGGACGCTGGGATCATCTTCGACAGCCCTACGGAGAGAATTGCCGTAGGGGTTTGACGTTCTGCTGTTCCAAGAGGGATGCTTGGCATTAAGGTCTCCGGCTACGATGGTTGGGAGATCGCTGTCCAGGAGGGCGTCCCACTCCTCATGCGGTGGAGCTCGATGGCCGGGCGGGAGGTACGCAGAAACAAAGCGCACCTCCAGGCCGGCTACATCCAGCGCCACAGCACATGCTTCGATGAGGGTAGTTTCAGGGGCAGGGAGTTCTCTATGAGAGTGTCGCCTGTGGACTAAGATCGCCACTCCGCCAGATGCTCGGTGGCGATCGGGACCATTCCTGTCTTTCCTGTAGCAAGCATAGGCTGGCAGGGAAAATCGCCGGTTAGGGGCAAGATGAGTTTCGGAGAGGAGTACGACATCTGCGTCGTACTCGACAAGGAAAGCTGCCAGTTCGGCCCGACGCGCCGGAATGCACGACAATCGGCGGAATCTTGGGTTGCTTAGGTGGGGTTTCTGGTTCCGGTACTATGTTACCAGGGGAAGGTGACTTGCGACCTGCCGACTCTGCAGCCACGCCTCGCTTCGCCGGGACAGTCCGTTTTGGGGAAGTCGGCCTGCTTCCACCGCTACCTCGCCGTTTCCGGCTACGCTCGGGCTGGAAGCCGTCCTCCGTCTCCATCTCGGAGTCCGACGACAACGTAGCGCCAAGGGCTGCGGCATAGGCAATGGATAGTGGGTCCTGGGAAGGACCAACACAAGGCTGGTCCCTCACGGGAGGGACAGATGTTTCATGCTCCTCAGCAGAAACAGCAGAAGGCTGGGCCTGCGAAGGAACAGAGGATTGGCGACCCTTAGAAGGACCAGCACAAGGCTGATCCCCCGCGGGATGGTCTGATGCTTTATGGCACTCTGCAGGATCGGAATTACGCCGGGCCTGCAAAGCTGGAGTTGGATGGTGGTCCTTAGCAGGACCAACTGAAGGTTGGTCCCGCGAAGAATCACCAGATGCTCGGCGGGCCTTAGAGGGACCTTCGCCGCGGACAGGTTCAGAATTTGGAGCGGGACCAGCAGAAGGCTGAACCCGCGAAACTTCATTAGTTGCTGGGTCTTGGATGGGACTATCGCCGCGGACTGCAGGGATTCTTACCATTGGGCCATCTGTGGAGCTTAGCATTACGCTTCGCAGCACAGATGGCTTCAGCAAGGGGGCTACCCTGCCCTCGGATTTATTATGGCCCTTATTAGGACCACAACTCTCCGCGGACAGGGGCTCCCCTTGGTCTCGTCCCGACATCGCCGTCGCCAACGGGTGTCGGGTACGCTCTTGGGCGGGGGAGAGAGCAAACTCCCGTTCCGAACCGCACTAGCACTTTGTCACTGGCACTCACCACACTCCGGCACAGAACACCGCGCACAAAGTAGGAGCAATAGCCCGCACACGAGACTTCTCGCGAACTGGCCGAAATTCTGGCCCACTCGAACTAATCCGATTTTTAGCCAAATGGCTAGGTCAGGAAGAGGATTTTGAGGTTAGGAATTCTGTTCTTGTCGTTTCAATCGCAGGAAGTAGAATGTCTCGATCTCTGTCCAGAGTCGGCAGGTCGCAAGTCACCTTCCCCTGGTAACATAGTACCGGAACCAGAAACCCCACCTAAGCAACCCAAGATTCTGCCGATTGTCGTAAGGACCTTGTCCAGTCTGCAATGGATAAAAACACCTACACTGTTCCGGTGAGTAATAAACGCTCCGACCTTCCTGCGGAAGTTCTCCAAGCCATCCGCTTACGGCGCCAGCTCCGCCGCAGATGGCACCATACCCGTGATCCTGCCGCTAGACGGCGCTTTCGAGCCCAGTCGGAACACGTCTCGCAGCTTCTGCTTGACGTAAACGCGAATCGATGGGACTCCTATTTGGAGTCCTTGGAAGTCGACCACGCCTCCGTATGGAGAGCCGCTGGTAGACTAAAAGGCGAAAAGAGGACTCGCCATCCCTTGAATACCCCGGACGGCACTGTATCCTCTGCAGAAGGCAAGGCGGAGGTCTTCGCCGACTGCATTGAGGACCAGTTCACCATCCATAGAGGCATCTCTGACCCGGCTCATGTGGCCGTCGTCAGGGATTTCCTATCTGGATACTTTTCTGCTCCCCCCATTGATCCTCCTATTTCGGTCGACGAGGATGACCTTGCGTCTGTCCTAAGCCGACTGAAGAAGAGAAAGGCCCCTGGCCCCGATCGCATCGGCGCCGCTGCGTTGCAGAATCTCCCGCCTTCGGCAGTTGACGTTCTTCTTGAGCTGTTCAACTCCTGTCTCCGGCTGAGTTACTTCCCTCGCCTGTGGAAAACTGCCAACGTCATCATGATCCAGAAATCTAAAAAGCCGCCCACGCTACCTGGAAGCTACCGCCCAATATCACTATTGCCAGTAATCTCGAAGGTATTCGAGCGTCTTCTCCTGGCCCGTATTCGGCCCCTGGTGGATGGTTTCATCCGCGAGGAGCAGTTTGGGTTTAGGCCGAGGCACTCGACTACTCTTCAGCTAGTACGGGTTGTCACCTATCTAGCCGACGCTGCCAACCATCATCAGGCAACAGGCGCTGTCCTGTTGGATGTGAGCAAAGCCTTCGATAAAGTCTGGCACGAAGGCCTGCTCTACAAACTGGCGCATTCGCCAATCCCGACATCTATCGTCCACTTGCTCCGATCCTATCTGACGGATCGCACCTTCAGGATCAGCGTAGATGGGGCGTTCTCTCGGGTTCGCCCTGTCTCCGCCGGCGTCCCACAAGGATCTGTCCTCGGCCCCGTTCTGTATGTACTGTACACGAACGATCTGCCTGTTTATCCCGGGGTCACGTTATCTCTATTTGCCGACGACGCGATGTTTCATTTTAGCTCGCTTTCGCCTTGGCGGACGAGCGTAATGTTACAACGCCAGTTGGATATGCTTCCGGACTGGCTAAGGAAATGGCGGGTAGCGATCAATACGGAGAAATCCGAGGCGATCTGCTTTACGCATAAGTCCATTTCCCGATGCCAATCCCTCTCCTTAGAGGGGAGACCCATCAACTGGACCGAGACGGTGAAGTACCTAGGTGTTCGGCTTGATCGGCACTTAAACTTCAACGCTCACGTGACCTCAACCCTCAACTTGGCTCGTGGCGTCAGAGCCAAACTATCACCTATGCTTTCGCGGAACAGCTGCCTGGCTGTCCGTACTAAACTGACATTGTATCTACTGTTCCTCCGAACAGTACTCACTTATGCGGCACCCGCCTGGTGGCCTCTCCTGTCGGCCACCAACAGGCATAGGCTGACTACATTTCAGAACTGGACCCTACGCTCCCTCACGGGGTCCCCGTGGTATGTGCGAAATACCGCCATACATCGGGGTCTCCGTGTTCCCACCTTAGAGGTCTTCGTCTGGTCCCTGGCAACGAATTTGTTCGCCAAGGCAGGCGAGTCCTCTTACCCGCACCTCCGAAGGCTTAACAGCATGGAGAATGCTCCGCCTCCTCGCCGCGTCAGGCGCCCTAGGGCGCTGCTAGACGACCCCCCCTAAGTTCATCACATGAACCCCCAGCAACGAATCCCCCCAACCTTCTGGAAATCTGAACCGATCACCATCGATCACCACCTGCGCCTGCCGAAACTGTAGTCAATCATGCTGCGGCGGATTGAATGGATAGATTTATTGCCAGCATCGGCTTTGCCGATTCGGCAGGGCCTCGATCCGGGACATGGGATCTCGCGAGGTTGTGCAAGTGCCTCCTTGCGAAAGCCGACTGCCCCGGTGACAAGTTCCGCCGACTCGGCCGCTGCCTTTGGGCGGACGAGCCTCTTGTATTCGCCGGCGCGTTTCTGAGTTTCCGTGGGCTATGTCCCGGCGACCAATGAGACGCGACCAGGCGTTGCGATTGGCTGAAGCCTTGATCACGATTAAGTTCCCCGCCAGCACCTGCTTTGTTGATTTGGTAAGGTAATGACCTGAGACATGAGCTCCCGCGAGGTTGTGCAAGTGCCTTCCTTGCGAAAGCTGGCTGTCTCGGTGACATTACCCACCATTTCGGCCGACGCCCTAGGGCGCTCGAGCTTCTTGTCCTCGCCAGTGTGTCACCCCGTTCCCAAAGGTTAGCCTGAGGGGACCATGGTGTCGCGCCTTGGCCGGACAATTGGCTGAAGCAAAGCACTAGCTTGCCACCGTGGTGGCCATGTTAATTTATCATGGACCCGCGGACTGCACCTTAACATCCTTGAGCAGAGCAAACGACCGCGCTGAACTGTTGGCACCTGGCGTTCATCAGGCTTAGGCCTGGACAAGGCACACAAATTAGGGCGCAAGACGCCCGTGCATCCATCCATCCATCCATACCTTGTTCCTGATTGTGTCAGTTACCTCGTAGGTATTGTTTTCATGTTTGATAATATTTGTGTTATATTTGTCAGTTTGGGTTAATTATTTCAACTCCTTTTGGTTGTGTGTCCCTTATATTATGTCCTTATTTATTATTCCCATTCCTTTTTAATTCCTTCTCTTTTCAATATTCGACCTTCGATGTTTATCACCTCTACTCCTTCAAATGCCTGGTCTATGACATTTATTCTGGATGATTGGTTTCATGGCATTACCATCTCATCACATGTTTGGGCCATAATTTTTCTGCATAGCGGAATTCCTCCTCTCTCTCACTTTCATTTTGGGGATCATTATCTGGTTCTCGGCCAGTTTCTGCCAATACATGGTTTACATAAAATACTCGGGGTTTTTCGTCATTATTTGCCTGATTATGCTGTATTGAAAAACCCGGATTTTCGTGAACTGTTACCCGATTCTCATTATTATTTTGATTAGCGTTTGGCTCTTGTTGGTTGTTACTTTCGTTTCGGGGTGGTTCGCTACTCCTACCCTCTGAAAACTGCTGACGGTTATTCGCCGTATCACCCTGGCTACCTGGCGCCTGTTGAGTCATATACCCGTAACTTGGTAAATTGGGTGGATATGGTCGTCGATTATCGGCCATTATATAATTTACCTGGGGCCTATATTCATTTTGGTTTCTCCTACCGCCTCCTCCTTGGTTTCCCCCGTTGCGATAACCATTACGTTGACCAAAATTACTTCCTCTATAATTATTCCCGCGATAACCGTTTCCCTGGTGGAAGTTCCTACCGTAGTTATTCCCGGTGTAATTACCTCTGTTTGGTCCCGGATAGTTGCGGTTAATTGGGCCCTGAGTGGTATCATTCCGGCCATTTGGTGGGATATTATTATTCTGATTATTGGTGCTTAGATTATTACCGTTCCCACCTCCATTCCGGTTTGGTCCGTTATTATTGTTGTTGTACTCTACCTTACGATTGGGGGGTTGGTAATCCTGGAACCTTCCTGTGGATTCGCAATTTTCCAATAATTTGGCCAGATCGGCTATTTTGCTTATTTGTTGGTATAATTGGGCATCCTTGATCCCATAGCTGTAATGTCCAGCTAACTGCCTTACCAAACATTCTTCTGGGATCGGCGGTATCAACTTCCGTGCTAAACATACCTTTCCCAGGAAATAAGACGTCGGGGACTGTCCATAGGACGCATCGTATTTGCCATAGAAAATGTCCATTCTTACCCTGTTTTGTGCGGTCTCTGACCAATACTTTTCCTTAAATTGACGTTTAAATTCTGCTAAATTCGTTATTTCTGGTCGTACCGCTATCCACCAGTTATCCTTAGTATTTTTAAACGTCTCGTCAAGCATCTCTCTTATCCTATCCCACCTTGTTTCTCTACTTCTCCCAATAACCTCCTCCATTCTTTCCAAAAATTCCATTGGGTTTCGTCGATAATCCTGGAAGTTGATTACTTCCCTGTTTTCACCATGACACGTATGAGTGTTTAGTATTGGTGTGTCTTTCAGCGCCTCTAATCTTTCCTGCAGGTTTTTCTCTCTCTGGTCTATTTCCAGTATACTATTTTTGTTAGATTTTATTTGTTCGTCCAGCCTGTTAGCGATGTGCTGGACTTCTCCTACCTCCTGCATGATGGCGTCTTGGTCCTGCCTTACCTTGTTTTCGAGGTTTCTAACATCTTGTTTGGTCTCTACTGCTTGTTCCTCTATACTTTCGAAACGTGTATTGTTTCCCTCCCGTAACCTTTCCAACTGTTTCTCCATATTCTCGACCTTCCTGTCACTATCAATTTTATTATCATCGATCTTTTTGGTTACTGTTTCGTATTTTATGCTGATTTCCTTTTTTAGGGACTCTATGCTTTTTTTGTTCTCCTCCTGAAATATCTCCAGTTTCTTCCCATTGTCATCTATTTTCTTGGTTATATCCTTCTTTAAAGATTCTATGTTTTTGTCTAATTTCTCCTTATCTTCCAGCCTGTTTTTATTATTCTCCTCCTTCAGGGATTCTGTATTTTTGTTCATATCCTCCTTCAGGGATTCTGTATTTTTGTTCATTTTTTCGTCCATTCTTTGGAGCATTTGCTCATTACTTTTTTGGATCATCATCAATAATATATTCACGTCAATACTCCCTGTTATTTTTTCTGGTTCGGGTTTCTCTGTCTGTTCTACCATTTGTATGGGTTCTTCTCCCGTTTGCTCCTCTAATTCGTCTGCCGTTTGTACCGGTCTTTCCATTTCTAGTGTGGGCGGTTCTAATTCTGTTTCCTCGACCTGTACTGCCTCCCCGTCTTCCACACTTAACTCGGGTTCCACAGTCTTCTTCACCTTTTTTCCCTTTGGTTGTGGCATTTTAATATGTTGGTAGTTGCCGGGCTTGTTCCGTCTTTTTCAAGCCTCACTAGTTGGGCTGCCAATTTATAACAAATAGAATGAAAGGGTGTTGTAGCAATGTTTGTGTGTTGTAATATGTCGGGCGTTACCTCCGCGCACTTTTGTTACTTACTCTGTTGACTGGATCCTCTGCAGTGATGTAGTCCTGTAACACAACTTAAAACTATGCTTTTGTGGGCGCCACTTGGAAACGTTTGTTCCAAGAAAAAATTAAATGTGATTGATAAAATTTTTAAATCTACAAAAAAATTTAAACAAGTCAGTTTAGCTTTGAAAAATCAGTTATGTTTAATGATTCTTTAAAAACAACAAACAAATCGTCTGAAGGACTATCATTCATAAAAATTATAAAATTGCAGAGAAAAGATTTTACAAGTTATTATTATTGACAATTTTTTATATGTCCAATCAAGTATCGGCTAGTATAATTCAGATTCTGACTCAGTTGACAAGCATGAGTTTAATATGTGAAAAAACTTTAATCTCAGGACGTGACTCCTTTGAACTACCAAGACATATCAATTAGATGCCTTACAAGAAAAAAAACTAAGTGATTTGAAGGTGTATGTGTGGCGTGTAAAGTACAACTGTGTGATAATTGTAACCAGGTAACAATGATTTTAATTTTGGTAACTCACGTTCCAATGGTCGTTTATTCTCTCACTGGACACTTCCTTCGGGTAGTTTCTCTATCTCGCCTCTTTGGGTGTACACTGAATCTATTTAAAGTCAATTTTTCCGATCGTTACTTTTTCCGCACTTTTTGTCAAAACGTTTGGCAGTAAAATCTCGTTCAAACGCCGCCACTACGAATCATCTGTTTAGCGTTGATTCAGAAATCTGCCACCGCAGCGCTGCTCCCATGCAGTTTTGAGGAAGGCTAGTGTATTGTTTGTTTCGTTCGGGGGAATTATTTGTCACGTTAGTCAGTCAATGCGAACACAGCAGAATTCGTTCTCTATTAAATGTTTGGGACCCTCCTGGGCCGTCGACGTTCTGGCTGCGTGCTTTCTATTAGAATTTGCCGTATCGCTGCTCTATTTCAGCGATATTTTTTGGCGTATACTCTCGTTGAGGTTAAGTCAGTCGGTTATGTCTATGTACGGGAAAAGCCTTCCTGCCGTGTCTTGTCGATTTCTTGCCTCTCGGTTTCGCCCTAGCTGCGTTGATCAGTGTTGTGTGAGATGCATCAGTTCTGGCGTTCAATCTTCAAGTGTTTCTCGGTCAAATTTTGTCTCGCTTTTATACTCAATCGGGATGACTGTTTTCGTCGACTTCCGGTATATTTGTGTAAAATTCTTTCTAGATTGTTCGAGAATAAACGAAATGGAATGTCATAGAACAATTTTCACTTCCGTAGAAGCTTTTAGAACGAATTTCTTATTCTTCATACAATGGATATTTCAAAATTTACACTGGTATTTATCAAACAGTTTCACATTAGTACTTACAATTTGTATGCCATTAATGTATTTAGATTCCTTGTTTTTTACTGAATCTAGCGATACTAAATATGATTGGTATCTAATTAACTTAAGTCTAACAAATATTACAATTTACAACCTTCACCTTGAGTTGTAGTCATTAAAAACTCAATATTTATAATAAAAATTGTTGTGGAGTTATAAAGTTCCCTTCACAAGCTGGACATCTACTACTACTACTCTCCTACAACAAAATAAACAAAATTTAACATCAATAAAACACAAATAAATACAATTTTATATGGCCTCTGCTCATGGCCTAGGTTCTTGTCAATTTTCTAATACAATGATTAGTCTTTTTCCTTAATATATGTATTATTTCACCACTATACACACAGAGTTTATTATTTTGTCTATCTTTTGTGATACCTGGTTACTTTGTACATATTTTATATTTATCACAAGATGACATAGCATCATTGATTGTCTTGAGATGTCATTTTTTTTTTTTATGGTGTGACAAATCTCACTCTAATTAGTTAAATTCTTTTAGAATTGACTTTACTTTCAACTGAGTTTATTTCTTATTAAGGTATTCTGATGTATTGTACCTTTCTATCTCATTTTTGTTAGTATTATGTAAGTATTTTGCCAGATATGATTATTTTTGTACTGAATAATTGGCTTCAGCCATACATGGTATAAGTAAATATTTTGCTGACTTGACTATTACAATGTTAAAGTTGGTCAGGTATATTAGTATAGTTGCTTTATATCATATTACAGCTTTCTAATGCAGTTTGGTTGCATTTTGGCAACATTAAATTCATAAATTATACAATATTAGATGCCTATTACATGTTTTTAGTTAACACTGTTTTTGGCTATTTTGGCTGCTTTTCATTCATTTGACAGCTTCCTTTATTTAAGATAAATTGTTCACTATTGTCTGCTTGACAATTACATTTAGTTTTTATTTAAATCTGATAATAATTAATTTTTTCATGAAATCTTGGTGTATGGTCTCAAATCCAACACATTAATATTTTTTTGTCATTGCAAATATACAATTTTTATTTTAACTTAAACTCTTTCTAGTAATGTATTTAAGTCATTTAATACATTTATTTTATTTACATCACATAATATAATGATGGATCTTGTCCATTTATTCACAAAAAATAGTTTTTAATGCTATATTCATAGTTATAAAACTTAATAATTATTGACTTTATTCTGGTAGATTCTGACATTATGGTGTCTTATGGTTTTTTCACTCTTATTCACTTTAATAATATATATGGGGTTTTGTCTTAGTCATAGTTTGGTCGTTTTTTCAAGTTGATAGAAATAATTATTATACAAAATTACACAATTTTTTGGGACTACTTGGGTTCGATACTGTTCACTTCACTTTCCTCCTATGCTAACTTACTATATAAATGATTTCTTTTTATGCAACGTTCTGTGACGCTACACTGTATAGTGATATAGTGAGTATGGTGTTTCGTTATGGTGTGTGACTTACTAAACTCTACAGATCATGTAAATCTTGTAGCGCTAACTAGTGTGATTTGATCAGTTGTGCACTTTCCTTTTTTATATGTATAAGACATATGTATTAGAGTGCTGGACAGACGTACTACTTAGAAAGGTCCTGACTCTACTATTCGAAAACAGCCTCTAAGTCTTCGGCTAGATAAGTATCCGTATTTGAAGAAATTATTAGCTATGTTATACAAATATTACTACTGTGATATGACAGAACAATGCAAACGATGACCATAATAATGCTAATAATAATAACAATAATGAAAATAATTACATTTAGACACAGATAGCGTCTGAGACTTCTAACGGGTGCTGGTTCCTATCAAGAGTCCACTAATTTCACACAAAATAATAATTACAATAATAATTACACTATTATTGTTAACGATATTGCTCATTAAACGATATGGATCTACTGTAAGCACTATACAATGTAAACTTGTCTGTACTGTAAGCTATGAACAAGAACGTCATTCAGCAATACTGTTGCAGAGTGTTGATACTTTCAGTAGGTCTAAATAAAATCTGTGTTGAAGAGTTAAAAATTAATGTATTATCTGCAAACCGTCTAAACGTTTTTCTGTTATGAAAATGCGTTAATATAAGCCGTCGACTCTTACAGAATGTATACGTCCCGCTTTGGTTCAGTACGGCAGCGTTTTAATTTTTTGATTAAATAATGAAGTTTGAAGAAAGCGGCATGCGTGTGAACAAAGGTGTAATGTCTTTGGAAATAATACTCTGACAGTAAGAATATATTAAAATAATAATTTCATAGTAAACTTAGTCATAACAACTGACGGTTGTTTCTAAATGAACAAATACGTTCTCAGTCAATATTTCAACCGGTAGATAACTAAAACTAAATTTGAAAACAACAAAAAATGAACGTAATTTCGTACCATGTGTGGTTAAATAAACAGCTTTCATAAAACGGACAACAGTTTTCAATTAGTGTGTTGAAAGTTAAAATATCAAGAACATAAACCCTAGTACTGGAGTTTTAATCAGCATTCACCCTAGCAAAAAGTAGCGCCAACAAACCCCACAAGACTCCGTGTAAAACATTGGTCGCTGTGACATACTAATCAGATCTCAGAACGAAGATCCCTCTGAAAATTCTGGTTTAAATTGTATTTCAAGCTTGCCACTGAAAATAGTAGCATTCTCCCGAGACACTTATAAAAATAAGACAATTCCTAATGCCATAAGTTATAAACGTTATTTCACCAAATTTGTAACTGATATATGTCAACAGTTTCGGTATATTTTGATGACAGTTCCAAGTAAAATTGTTGGTGCGATATATTGTTACGACAGTCTTACTGATCATCGAGTGGTGCAGCGGGAAACAAAATACAGAAATACATACACTAATGAAGTCACTAATTACTGACTTTAATGAGTCACAAATAACAATTTGAAATTAACAAGGTACTCTTGTACATTAATTCAAGTTAAATTTGTCCACACGCAGTAATAATGTCAAGTAACAGAGTTCCACACTAATTATTACAAAGTAAATCACATCCCAGTAATGTTCAACAACCACTTGATCCGCACTAAGGAAATTGCTCAACGTAACTGACTGACAAACCCAACCTCTGTCCGTTATTTAGGGAGCGCAAGTCTTCCTAAATAACTTTCCATCCTTATTGCAGCGCGCCAGCATATTGCGTATTTCAAGTGCTCTCTAGAAAAGTCTCAAAGCTACTTGAATGCAGCCTTGAGTGAGACGCTACACATGCTCGGCTAGAGGAGAAAGGGTGGAAGGACGCTGTCGCCTTTTCGAGAGGGTTCCATTGTTACAATATGTTAAATTCACGTTACACTTATTTACGCCTGCTACTTATATAAAATATTATTACCAAAGGTATGAGAGTTCCGGATTAAAGATTATTATGTACGACTAAGTAAAGAGATTTATACTAGGCAAACATTCGATCTATTCTTATCCATCGGTGTAAATTTGAGTGCCCTGACGAGATCAGAATTTGAAAAGCAGACGAAATCGTGTCATTTTTAATGCAACCATCCTACTAATTGCCCAGTGGTTATCCCTCCGTTCTATAATTCTCCTATTAAAGACATTCTCTCTTCAATAATTGCTGTAATTAGATACTGTTGCTGTCGAAGTTTGCTGTTCGAAAAATGCTATTGTTTTTGACATTTGTTCCGAAACGGAGGAAACTTATTGTTTATTGATCCGAAACTTTAAATTATTGTATAAAAAATTGGTTACGAATTTCAATGCGGTGACACTGTGATTCGTAAACAAAGTTTACATACATGTTTACAACATATGGTGCAACCGTCAAGATTGTAATGACGTCAGTAGTACCACAATAGTTGCGGTTCTGTTCAAACGAAATGATGAAAACGTGAAGTGAATAATGAGTGCACCTCTGTATTTTCAGTAACGGTGTATTGTTACACTGTGTATGAACTGTATTGTTATAAAATATCGCCTTGTTACTGCTAATTAGCGACCGCCAATTTCACTAACAGGACAGTTGTTACAAATTGCCGGGTATGATTAATGACTCAGTCAGTGACTAGAGTTGCCACAAAAAGGACCTATATTACTCCAAGATGTGTTTATGTGTTTAACTTAATTACGCCTATATATTTTGTCGTATAACTAATGTACATAACTACGGTTTGGTAATGAAAAACATGCGTCGCAACTGTTTAAGTTCGTACACCAACTATTGTACTGCTCATGATGTCTATTTGTTTTCAGGTTACTCATTGAACACGTATGTTTACAATTACATTTGATAAATGAAAGTAAGCTTTCGAGGCCGGTATCAGCAGATGTAAAACTTCCCAGGCTGTTAGGACAATAGCCATTGTTGAAATTAAAGATGTCAAATGTTTTTGTCATACTCATAGTTGGGAATCGCGTACGAATAGTATCATTAGGGCCTCTGCAGTGGGATCTGTGACAACACTGCAACTATGAGTTCGTTTTCCCACTGAGGATAACACCATAAGTGGGGTCAAAATGTTTGGCTTCATTTTGACGATGGTTTACGATTAACCCGAAAAGTTTAACATCTATTTAGTTTTATAAATTATATACTATAAAACATATCTATTAGCTTCAGTTAATGAAAAGTATTTTAATTTACCTAACAATGTAAAATATTCTTATTATCATTATCATCAGACTTAAAAATCTAATAAAATTGTTCTAAGGCTTTCACGGCCGGTGTCAGTTGTTTCAAAAGTGTTCACCGGGCTGTCTGGCCGTTGTCTACGGTTTACAGACAAACCAAACGTTTCTACAACACTACTGGCTGCCATCATCAGTGGAATTCAAAGAATTCGACACTACCTGAACGTGGATTGTCATCGTCAGGCCCACAGTACTGTGATAAAGGCATTAGACCACTGCCAAACAGCCCGGTAAACACTTTTAATAAAAATCTAATCTTTAAGTAATCTGTTGTTTTGGAGTTTTACAAAGTTCTCTCTCTCTTCGAGTTTGCATCCAACAAGATACATATGAAAGCAGGTATCTCTTGTACTTTAAATATTCATCCTGGAAAATGAAAATCCACAGAAAAGTTGCAGTTTTGAGGATCAGTTATAAGGCTATAAATATTCAGACTTGAAATCCTGCTCTGTAATAAAGTTAAGAAGGAATGTATCTTTACAGTACCATAAATAAAATCAATTGATTTCCGTACCACTATCCTACATCAAAAGTTACTTTGTATGTATTAAATTACTCAGTTATGCTTTGAAATACGAAAAACAAATCAACTCGTCAGGTTTCACACACTTTTTAACTGAATTGAACAGTTTATTGTTACAATGCAAAAGACTATTATTACGCAGGGTCGTATCTTTAAACAATTGGAATCAAATAATTTATACATGAGAATTAGTGACACACAACTTCAATACCAGTTTCAATAAAGAAAAACACTTGTATACAACAAATTTTCTAGTTTACGGTTGCCCATCAGACACACTAACGTAACAAACAGTAAATATCACTAACACTTAACACTTATAAAATAAATAATGCAAGCCACCAATTACTGTGGTCTGCACACTATCTTCTTCTGATAGTTCCTATCCGTTTAGGATGTTGGATATCATACAGACTATTTTAACTTTCTGTACTGCTGCACGGAATAAGTCATTTGAATTCATGCCAAACCAGGTTCTTAAATTTCTCGTCGCCCAATTCCTCTTTTTCCAAGTACTTTTCCCTGTAGTATGGACTGCAATAATTAAAATCTCTGTTTATTTCGCATGAGATGTCCCATATACTGAAGCTTTCTTATCTTCACTGTGTTAATAACTTCCATTTCTTTTCTCATCTTTCTAAGAACTTCAACATTAGTTATATATGTGCTGTCCTTGAAATGCTCAGTATTCTACCTTAAAGCCACATTTCGAAAGTTTCCAGTTTTTTAGTTGTGGCTTCAGTCAAAGTCCAAGATAGGACCGAGGACCGAGTCAACGTAGAAGAGGACCGAGAATATGAAGCAGCGTAAAAGTCTTATTTTTGTATTTATTGTTAAATCGTGACTTTTGAATAACCTGCTCATTCTAATGTACACTGCTCTTGCCTTTTCAATTCTGCTCTTTATTTCTTGAGAGTGGTCCCATTGTTCATTGACTATAGTACCAAGATATGTAAATTTGCTTACACGTTCAACTGGCCTTTGGTTTATATTAAGGGTGCAGTTTGTGAACTTGTTCTTATATACAATTACTAGCTGCGTTTTATTAACATTGCCGTCTAGGCCATATCTACGGATGCTTTCTATCACTCTATTCATTAGTCTGTACACTATAATTTACGATTATCACAGTACTAAACTGCACTGGACCGCAAGTCACATCATTTATTGTCGCTTCGATACGCTTACGGAGTTCACAACAACTGGCCGACCACTCTCAAAATTTATACTTATTTATACTTAGCCTGTGTGTTATCTTAGGTTATGTTGTCCCAGATAAGCGCTAAATAATCGATCACTCAACGGAAGGTGCAGATAGATCCAGAGCATACAAGGACAGTGCATTATGGTGCTGCTCACACAAATGTCTTCAGAATTTACAATATTTTGCGCGCGCGCGCGCGCGCACACACACACACACACACACACACACACACACACACACACTTGCGTTGGAACAACATTTAAAGTTGTTTATCGCATCTTAGATTCCAAACTTTACGATCTTTCCAGTCATCATCCTTCAGACTTCTTGATGCCATTGCACTTCTTTTGCCTTCCGTCCAAGCCCTCGTGGCCTCCTCTCTCTTTTCCTTCTTTCAGGGAGGGTCATTTCTAGTAATTCTTTTGGCCACAAATCACTACCTATACGATACACATGTCCGTATGATCTTAACGTTTTTGCGTTAATCATGCCATTTATACTAGTACTTATAGTCAGCCTTTCTCTTATTTCTTCCTTTTTAAGCCTATCTTACAGATGCCTATGGCATCTTATCCACCTAGTATTCCATTACAATGGCTTGTTACCTTTTCATCATATGTTCTGTTGTTTCCCACACTTCAGCCCCATATGTTACAATTGTTTCCATTCTTGTCTTATGCATTTTGATTTTTCTTTCGGACCTTAGTTGATTATTCTATAAAGTGGAATGTAACTGTCTCGTTGCTTTTACTCTTGTCCTATACGTTTGTTTTATTTATGCCATTTAAAATGGTTCTTTGAAGAATTGAAATATTCAGAATAACATGATTAATTTGGGTTAGCCAAAATAATCATTATTTTTAAGTTTTAATGTAAATTTCTTATTTCAGTTTATGCTACTTCTTATTTTCATGATTAATTTATTTAAATTATATTAAGATTTTTTATTGCCTTACGTATTTGTGTTCAACTTTACTTATAACTCTTAGAAAAAGTAGTATAAATGAATTAGAACGCATTTGTATGACCACGGTACAGACTGGCAAGGTTCCGCCATAGGTTTTTTTTTGCAGTAGAGAGTCATTTTTCATTCTGAATGAATGACAATCAATGAATGACAGCGCTTTTCGAATAACGAACGTTTGCGATAACAAAAGCGCTATATTAAGAAAGGTTGTAACTTATCTTTAAATTTTAACTAAACTTGATACAAATGTTACACAAAAATAAGAACAACGTAAACATAGTGAAGAGATAGAAAGTATAAAATCAAAATGGTACATCCTAATTTTTAAACAAAAATATAGGCCTATATTTAAAAACCCGTAACTCAATAACAGATTGTTTACAAGTGTTGACGTGGAATGGCTTTAGATTCGTCAGCCGTCTCTTAAACAATTACAGCTTGTAGGAGGAAGCAGTATAACGTCTCACCTACGTTATAACATCGGGAACCTGTGCATACTTACCTCAGATCAATTGTACGGGCTGCCATACTAGTAATTAACTTTTAATTATTAGTTAAACCAGCTGTAGTTATAACTAAAGGAACTTTTACATGGGGGTCTGATGATTTATTCACTCAGTATTTTTGTGTGTAAAGTAATGACATCTCTTTATTAAACATTATTATGATTTATGGTAGTGATATAAAATTAGTTTAAATGTGCAATTTATTAAAATTTAAATTTCTCAGCTTTTACATTTCCTATTTTATTATTTATTTTATTTTTAATTAAAGAAATCGTCACAGCAGAAGATTGGAAAGAACCTTATACATTCACAATAATGACCTAAATTGCAGAAAACACTGCAAACCACTAGGCATTAAAATATTTGTGCAGTATCACTAGCTGTCTTTTCTTGTAATTAGATAGTGATCCTCCTTCCAACCCTACAATCCTGCTACATCTGACTGTTCCGGAAAAGTTGGAATTTTTGTACTTCGAGAAATTTGCCGGATAACTGAGATTCCAGTTAATTAAAATTATTAAAACATATTTACGGGGTTTAACGACTTACTGATGTAGTTGTTATAGAGAAGTAAAATTTAAAAAATTTTAATTACATAGGTCTATCCACATTGCCTTGCCTATAATTACTTAACGCAGAAATATTAATACATTTTTCAAGATTTATGTAACGTAGAAATTAGCTAAGTCCCTGTCATATTGAAGTAACTTTTGTGGGGGGTTCACGCAAAAGTTATTCATTGTTTCTTCTTCCCAGTTAAATACACTATAAATACAAACGCTTACATAAATAGCGTATTGCCGCAGTAACTTAGCTTGTAACCAGCTAAAAATTAACATTAGTATAAAAGGCGCATATTCTCCTGTTCTTCAATGTCAGGATAGGGTCGATAATGTTTCGCTACTCAATAAAAAGTAGAGCAACGGTCTACAGACTAAGTGAATTGTAAACTAAGTCAGCCCATTCACGATGAAGGACAGCCCCTACTTATGGTATTGTCGTCTGGCAGGGACAATAATAGTCGACGAGAAAAGAATTTACCGTGTTAAAACTACTATACGTGAATTTAAAAAAAAATATTTTTACACAACAGACTTATTGTTTTCATTATTATTAATTTATTAATGTTATTTATTTATTTATTATTATTGTTACTCTGTCTTTCCTGGTCAAAATAATGCAAGCTTCGAGACTTGTCAAGTGATTATTTTCAGTCTTCCAACTGTAGTTTTTATTCTTGTCTCGTTTTTAGTCTGTTTTAGTCTTTAAATAGTTTTATAAAAAACGCTGAAAACTATGTCAAATTAGACTGAAACTTGTTGTGAAACTACTTTACGTTTTCATTAAACTTTGCAACTGCTTCACTGACTGACTTTTTTGTACGCAAGTGATAATAGTTTTTGCTTCAGCTGGATCACCTCTTATTAGAGATAATATGTAACTCGGCTTCACTCACGTTTTACAGATTTTTTTTTTGAAAATTGAACATTATTTCCTACCATCTCCCGTTCCTAGTATGAAGTCACATTACACGTCTGTATTTGATGAGCTTATGATATAATTAACTTTGTTAATGTGTGGTAAAAGTCTTCTTGGCTTTGTTACTGTAATGAAACATTGCCATGTTTATTTTCTAAGCCTTATGATATAGATATTACCAATTTAAAAGACTTTCTCTTAAACTGCTTCCTGTTACATAACAGTTATCGCTAACGCACGGAATAGACCTGGTATGTACACACAGAATGAGTTATATAAAGAATATTTGATCATAATAAATTATTTAGAGGATAAGAACTTAAGCAATTATAAATAAGAAATTATAGACTATTTCTTACAGAATAGTAAATCTTCAGTGCTATACATAGGATATTGTAAATACCACATACCACATATAATGTAGTATTATATACACAGTAGGCCTACTGCATGTATACGTGTAGTAGTATATATGTATAGTGCTATACATACTACGTCGATAGTAAATATGTATTGTTGTATGTATTGAATCTTCAGTGTTAGAACATCATTCATAATGTCAGGACAACGTAGGATAGGGTGGTCAGACGTTCCGTTTTCAACGGGGTTCTCCCGTTTTTCTCTTTGTTCCTGGAAAATTTAAGGAATGCAAAATATCCTTTTTTTCAAGAGTCATTAAACTTCGCAAAATTATTAAAATTTGCACAAAACTAGATGTTAAAAACAATTAGAAGGATTTACAACCTAATCAATCTACAGTCTGTTCTGTACTCTGTCGGTACTAGTTACAATGCAAAAAGAATTTTGCATTTTAAAAGCATCGATCTTTACATCGATGATTTCAATAGTCGGTCGATGCGAGACGCTCTCGAACATACTCACGAACATAACGTCAGTTTATTAACGTTGTTCTATAATTTGTGTTTTGTGCGTGTACAAAAAAAGTGATACAAGAAAAGTGATAACTGTGCGTGTACTTTTACCATTACAATGGCTAAAAGAAAGTGTTATTTTAACGATGAACTGACATAACATCGTGCAACGGACAACCAATTTTAAAACAAATGCAAAAAACTGAAATACAACTGATGAAGGTAAACGTACACAGTACATACGATATTTGTTCTTGGAAACAGAATGTCGCGAAAAAAGTAACAGACTTTAGATTTATAAGACAGTTTCTACATTGCAGGAAAACGAGAACGAAAAACACAATGTTTCTGGAAATACGTAAAGCTTCTGAACGATTTCAGTTCCAGGCGAAATCGCAATCTATATAGGCTATAGGCCTACAACATGGTTATGGTATTGTTACGACGGTCTCAGCGATCGTCGAATGGTACAGTGGAAACAAAATACAAGACACCAATGAAGTCGCTAATAACCAGCTTTAATTTATCACAAATAAAAATTCTTTATCATCTCGTACAATAATCCAACTTAAATTGCGTCACACGCAAAAATAATGTAAAATATAAAGAATTCCGCACTTGATATAAAGAACACAACATCCAATTTATATCACTTGACAAATCGCCCAACATAAACTGATTTCTAAGCGGCAACTGTTGCCTATTTATAGCCCGCAAATGTTCCATGATTTGCTTCAACAAGCACTCCAAAAGTCTAGAGGATACTTTAGTGCAGCCTTGGCAGAAACACACACCTGCTCGGCTGGCCGGGAAACACTTAGAACGACACTCTCCATTGTCTGAGACGTTTCGTGATTGCAATATCGTTACGAAGTCCTCGTAGCTCTGACTGAAATGTTGTCTAATGAAGTGAGTTTTATAAGCAACAATCATATATCAACACTTCCCCTATTTACAGTTTTTAAGATAGAGCAAATCAGAAATTCACATCAAGATTTAATTCAGCAGCTGAAGTTTCCTTGAGATTAATTTTAATTATAATTATTATGTCTCTGCCTGAAATTTTATAAATGAATTTAAATAATTTTGTGTTTTTTAACTAATTTGTACTATAGGTTTTTCATAAATATGCCAAATTTTTGTGCCAACGTGTGCGAAAATAAGTTAGTTTAACAAATTTTCTGACATTATTAGAAACCAAAGCTAATACGTTGAATGCGCTCAAGCACTTAGTTTTATAAATTGTAAATTCACATTAATGTATGCATACGTGCCTAGAAATATGACTGACGGTTGAGAATTAAGCAGGCAGTTGTGTTCCACCATTGTTTAAGTATGTATATGTATTCTGATAAAGTCGCTTAAGCGTGAATCCCTCCCCTAGTGCCCGCCTTCATCCGTTGTAACCACTTCTGTCTATTAAATATTCAACAAAGTTCATCACTATATTTCGACTGTTCGTCCTATTTATTATGCTGAATGTATCTTAAAATATTTTGTCTACGGCTTTAATGTTGACGTTTCTCCGCTTGTAATAAACGCCTACTTTACACAAGGAAAGTTTCATTTTACACATAAAACTTGTAATACTAAATTGTGTTGTTTCAGTAAGTAAGATTCATTTGCACATGTATTTAATCCACTGAAACACTTTAGGCTTACACTGGAATATGTAAATTACGTGTAGATACCCAGAGGATACATAAAACGTATTCAAAGGTACACAGAATTTAAAACCTTATACAGATTCTTGTAACTGTAACCGTCTTGCATTTAGAGATTCTGCAATTTACGCAGAACAATCATATAGGTATAGGCATATCTATATAGGCCTGTATAGAAGTGAAATACTACCCACTGACTCGCTAACTCATTACGATGTCTATCAAACCGACATATCTATGTCCATAAAGTTTGTCGTATGTATCTTAAATTCTAAGTCCTCAGTCTTGATAAAAACGATTTTTAAAAATTAAAATTCTAACGGGATTAAAAAAGAGTTGAAACTAATAAAACAAGGTCACTAGTTTTTCTCATACCTGACTTTTTAATGAGCTTAAATTATAAATAGTAAATTTTTCAGGAGAAACTTTAGAAATTGAACAAATTTATGTCAAAAGAAACGCTTACGAGTATCAAAAACTGTTGCGGTTATTTCGTACCGTTATGATCATTATCTTTACAACATGGCACAGGAAAGGTGCTGCCTGTTCTGCCTTTAAATATCCTCCAGCTCTCTTCCTGGATCTACACACACACCTGTGTCCTATAGGCTTATGCTTCCAGACTTGTTTGGCCAGTCTTGAACCTAACATTCTTTCTAAGTGTTCTTTCCACCGTTGTTTATAATCTTTTAGTCTTTCACGCAAGTTAAAAACTTGTAATTCTTCTCTTATGGCCTTATTCTTTACACGGTCAAGTTCAGAACACCTTTTAATTCCTCTTGAGAACTCCATTCCCCAAGGCCTGTATTTTACTTTCTTGTTTATTGGTTGTTGTCCATAATTCACACCCATAGGACAGTACAGGAACTGCCATAATTTTGTAAACTTTAATTTTGTATCACGGCGTATCTTGTTTCTGAAAATACGATTGATTGCCCCACAGGTCGTCTGGAACTTACGTAACATAACGTCAATATCACAATTCTTATAGACAATATCATTTCCCAAATAGTTAAAAATGGCTCACTTGTTCTTCAATTTGATCATTAATCTTTATTTTTGTTTTTATTGGTTCCTTGCCTCGAAATCCCATTTCTTTTGTTTTTTGTAGTGGAGATTGTCATATTGCATTGTTTGCAAATCTGATGAAGCTTAAAAACAAATTTTTGTAAAGCAGGTTCTGTATTTTAAATTACAAGCAAGTCGTCAGCGAACAGCAGCACATCCAAATAAGTGTCTTGTGATATCTTAATACCAGGGTTCACTAGATACAGTATTTCCATTTCCTTACTAGATCGTTAATATGCAAACAATTGTGATAAAGTAGATATAGATGTTAGGAAAAGAACAACAAACTAATAGCTGACCTTTCACAAACGTACCAACAATAGAGACCATATTTATTTATATTTTCACGTAGATATTAAATGTTATAAACCAATTAACTGTTGAAATTTAATTAGGAGTTTTTGTGCCAGGGCACATGATGGTTAAAAATAAAATGTTTTTTATTATGACCTACGTTAACCTTTTAGAAAATAGTTGTTAATTTGTTGGTTGTTTGTTTTAATTTTTAGTCAAGATGAATTGCGCGATACCAAATTAATTTAAATTAAAAGTAAGATATTGTCATGTATGTATTTATGTATTTGCTATGGACCGAATTAAGCCCTTTTTGAATTTGCAATATTGAAGATTTAAATCAACTTCTTCAACTTCTTCTTCTTCTTCTTCTTCACTTCAGGCATTAGGTCATATATAGTATTATAATATAACGTGTATACTATATATAACGGCCGTGTAGACCTGTTGCGCCCTCCGGCCGTGATAGAACTCACGCCCCACCCCAGCCAGAGATATTAGCCAACCTTTTAACCCACGCCCGGGTGCAAGCCATGCGGAGGGGAGGGGAAGAGTGTTGTTTATGTGTGTAGTAGTATATTGTGTGTCCTTATTACTTATCTGGCCCGGGTATGCCAGAGAAGACGTACGTATTATTTGTCCGCGTACGTGCGGGTGGATAAGCAAATCGAGCCGTGACCTTGACTAGATCTCACCACGTCGGCAGCACATGAACGCTCTGAGTATGAGTCAGAGACGCTACCACTGTGCTGGTTCGCCCACGATTTAAATCATTATACATTATAAACGTAACAATTATTATCAGCGACATAAAAGTCAATTTTTATATTAAAAATTAACACGAGTGAAAATTGGAATTTAAATTTGACAGCAGATACCCGTGCAAAGAACGGGCAATTGCGCTAGTTTTGTTTATTATCTGCTGAGAGTATTTTAAATAAAAAAGTATTATCAGAAAAGAACTACAAAGATTTAAGATTACAAATAAACGGAGAAGTGATTAGATCGTAACTAAGAAAATGTTTGTTAGTAGAAGAAAATAGGACTTGTTCAACTGGATTCAGCCCAGAAGGATTACTACAGAAAATTAAAATATAGTTTGTAGTTTAGCACACAAAAAGACATTAAACAACTCTCTGGCGTACAAGCAGGTCAATGCTTCTACATTTACTAAATGCACGAAGAGAAAGTTTTGATCTGGCTCAAATAACTTTCATGAAAATTATGAAAATTAGACATGAAAATATATAACTTAAATGATATTCAACCGTAAATAACATCAATTCCAACGTATATTCAAACGTAAACAGCTACAAACACATCTATGGTATGAAGACTACAAAACATAATTTGGAGCCTTAAATGTATAAATCTTTTAGAAGCCGTGACAAGAGAAACCGGTTAGATGATGTGATGTGGAGTAAGGAAGACGTAATCAGATACGTGTTCGGAGTAAGTCTCCGTTGCCACCTAGGTTAAAGATGAAAGTAATTAATTTTTCTCGCATAACTGCTCGTTATACCTCATTTGAGATGTGTCGTTTGTGGGCACTACGAGTGTGCCTGATTATCACAACGGAAGACTGAAAGTAACATAGTTTTCCAGCATTGGGGGAGACATCGAGCAAAAATAGCATCAACTTATAAATTCGCAGAATATTTACTTTATTTCAGTGTTACATGTATTAAGGAAATTTAAAGTACTGCTTTCCTAAATTATCGTGCACGTAAATGAATTTGAAATATATTATTCATAACTTTTTACTAACACACATGAAAAAATATATACGAAGTATTGAAAAGTTGTACATTGTAATAAATACATCTGATGGCGGACATTTACCGGCTCCAATTTTCTTATCCATAAGTTATATTAAAAATTAAATGTATAATACTTTCATTGATTCAAAGATTTTATTGTACAAATCTTAAATCTTTTCTCGGTAAAACTTGTACGTCAAGTTAGGAGATTATACACATTATACACAAAATTTTGACGTACTAGAATCTTCTAATAACAACTTCTCATCCAATATTAACAAAAAATTTCTTGCAGTATTGTTTACATTTTAAAACACAACTGTCATAACGTGATAATATATATATATACGGTAATTATAAATATTAATTATAATATTTGTTATTTATTTATATTTTTGTAATTTTTTACCTCAAGTTATATTATTGCCTTATTTGGATCATGTTCCGGGAATCCTATTTTTTCCATCCTCAGCCATTTTAATTTTTGATCTTGTTCAGTGCTTGTGTTCCGTTTGGTTGTTGCTATGGTTCCCTGTTTGTTTTTGGTATTTTAAATTGGTATTATTGTGTGTGATTGTGTTGTCTATATTTTGTATTTTTTGTGTTTTCAATGCTGAGTATTTTGAAAATTGTGTCGTGTTTTGTTTTGATTTGTATTTGTTCAGGTATCAGTTTGCTTTGTGTTTGTATATTTGTAAGCGATTCAATTCCTCCGTATTGCGTGTTGTGGCTTTCCAGTTTCTTATGTTCAACTTTCCAAGATCCTCCTCTATCTGGTCTTTGAATCTACTTGGGGGTCTTCATATTTTTCTACTAAAAATTGGTTTCTGGCAGAAATTATGTTTCGTAGGCTGTCCTTTCTCCATTCTCCCTATGTGTCCAACCCATCTTAGCCTGTGTATTTTGATTTTCCTGACAATTTATGGTTCTTTGTAAAGATGGTATAGTTCATATTATAGCGCCTGCGCTACATTCCATTTTCTTGTACTGCTCTAAATATTGTTCTTAGAATCCGTCTTTCACAGCAACCTAGAAGTCTCTCGCTATTTTTTGTCATTGTCCAGGTTTCTGAAGCATATGTCAGCACTGACCTGATTAGTGTTTTGTAAATTTTACATTTCGTACACGTATGTTAAATAATAATATTTAATTAGTAAAATTGAGAAACCTTGCATTTATGCTTTCCACGGTGTACCTGCGTTTGTGACTTGTCAGTATAACGCCGAAGGAAAACCCACAGTATCTGATAACTCTCTGAACACGTGTCGTATTGCAGGCCGCATAACAGATGAGGCACAGATTTAAAATTTACAGCCGTTTAATATAAAGGGACGTCTGTGGGGTTGTTAATGGCTGTTTCTCATCGGTACTGTTGGTAATTCGCATCTGGTGCCGCGGGGCTCGGCAAACGGCAAATTGTTTCGTCTTCATTAAACCGTTGCCAGGAGATTGATGAGTTGCTAATGACTTTCACGCCCCACTGGACTGATAATTCTGAACATAAGTAGGTGCATACTAATGAACACTGTTGCCTACTAATTACACACGTAGTAGGCCTATTCACTTTTTGCTCGCGCTAATGACGAACCCGGATCCGAATCAATACTGGACTAAAGCGATAATTATCCGACAGACAATCATACTCACGAAGCTGTTCTTCTTTAGCTATTACCAAACTTTACTGCCGGTCAATAAATTATATTAATTAGCCGCCCATTACCCGCAATATCATGTTAATAAGTTCACACACGCACGCGTTCGCGAGCAAGATAGTGTTTGTATAATACCCACACAACAAAGATAATACAACAACCAATGGTATATACAAAATTGAATGCCAAGATTGCAATAAATGTTACATAGGACAAACAAAAAAACAGCTGAAAAAAACGTTATTTTGAACACCTAAAAGGAAAAAAAACAGAAATATATATAATTTGGCCACACATGCAATAAACACTGGACATGAATCCCCAGACATAACCAATATGACACTAATAAAACACTTACCACACCAAGGTACCATAATGAACATTTGGGAAAATTTACAAATATACAAACATAAAACACAAAACAAACTAATACCTGAACAAGTACAAATCAATACAAAACATGACACAATATTCAAAGCACTCAACACAGAAAATACACAAAATGCTAATATATATATATATATATATATATATATATATATATATATATATTATAACGATTCATTATAGCGTCCTATCAGAGCGTTATATGAAAGCTATAGAAAGTACGAGCGTAACGCCGTAAGATAGAGAGAGAGCGTATAATCGCAGCCATCTCACTCTAACCACGTCACCGCTACAGTAGAATCCAGTTCAAACAGGTAATTTTACTCAAAGCGAATTATCAGTTCAACCTGCGATAACTTCAAAAGTTGTAAATATACGGCAATTCTGAAAACAGCATTGTATTCAGCAAGAAAAGCTTTATAAGTAGCCGCAAGCTCAGTTAATATAATTAACAAATAAAGAAGTTATACGGATGACGCACGCCAACAGGAATAACGAGAGAATTATGCTACGTAGGAATAAGGTGTTTTCACACACACACAGATAAAGACCTAAGCAACAATATTCTGTGGTCAGATCTTCGGAAACACATTTGCAAATACCTGTAATCAATCGATTTGCAAATACAGGAAGTACGATTTTGACAAGAATTTCTCTGCCGTTTGAAACCTGTCACAGTGTGTTTGACCGACTTGTTCGAGATTGTCCAAACTGGAAAAACGCATGATTTATTTGTACAACCAATCAGCAGCCCGTATTTAAAACAGACGCCAGCTAAAAGCGAGGGGTAACATCACTCTTCGTTCGGTACTTAAACACACTAGACGTGTATAATTCACCTACAGAAATTTTTATATTACACAACAGTGCAAAATTAAGTTCTAAATCGAGAAGTAGTCCGCAGTGTAGATGAGTTAACAACGTTTAATAACACTCGCTGCGTAAAACAACCGTTAATTAATTAATTTATTAATCAGCCGTGAAGGACCTGTGCTACAGAAGGCTACAGCATCTGTAATTGCCAGGGCATCTTCCACAACATTGATCAATCCATTCTTCTGTGCAACACCATCGAAAGGAGGACCTCTACAGATTCCTATCTTCGGTCAACGCATCAAACAGTAAGAAATAGATTCATTGATCAATGACATAAGCGCTAAACAAATAATAAAACAATAAACAAATTTTAAAAAGACACTAAGAAAAGCACACATTGTATTGTAACTATAAGATTAGTTCTAATATAGGATAGGAGTGTTGAATGGAAAGTGGTGTGTAGTATTGGACGTACAAATTACTGCAGACCTGTTCTTTAGCACTGGTTTGGGAGATAGCAATCTCAATCAAACCAGATAAGAGCTATAGGTCGTTTGAGCTCTTAATCATTACTTTCCACACTCACTCAATAATTATAAGGATAGGGTATAATTAAGTCCTACCATTAATAATTTAAAGTTTAAAAATCATTTATTAAAACATTAAATATAATAATCAAGCAAATCTTAAAGTGTATTTGTAACGATTCCCCTTCAAACCACAATCACTGAACGAATCCTGAGGAAGAGTGTCTCCATGCGCTGAGCTAAGCTGAAACCGTGTCATTTGTATCTGGGATTTGTTCTGCCGCCCAGGTAAAGTAATATCACGGGTAAGTAACTTTTTATCTAACATCACAAATATTAGATAATTGTGTTAGACGAAAGGTAGCGTTGTAATATATATATATTGCAACGTTACAACAATTATACACAACTTATTAACATGTACTCAACGCAACTATAATATGTATTACACCGGCCAGGTAGCAGGATTTGTTATCTCGTTGCGTCAAGTATATGTAGTTGCACAATAATTAAATAATTTTTAAAGAGGAGTGAGATGTTGTTGACATAAAATAATCATTTAAAATCGTTTCAAAATAATCATTCTAAGATTTATTAACTGATAGAAAAATATTTAAATATTCAAAAATTCAAACATTAGATAGATCAAATATCCACATTTATAAGTTTCACACATATTAGGCAGGCTGTTCATAACATCTAAAAACTAAACAATCATATACTCTTATTAACTAAACAGACATGTTAAATAAGTCATCTAAATTCTTTCATTTTTGTGTGTGTCTGACTTTGATTCAATCTTCAAATGCTAATAGCAACTCATTTAAAAAGAAACAAAAGTAATATTAAACTTAAGAATAAAATTACTAGTTGCTATAGACAAAATAAACTAATTACATTTACTTTCAAACTATTATTTAACTCTATTGACACACCCAAATTTTTAGCATATAACAAAATATTTAGTAACTTTCAAATTTTCTTATAAAATTAAATTATTGACTTTAACCATTATTTGCATTTAAAATTTTTAAGTCTTACTGTTCATGTAAAATTGTCTTTCTGAAAGTTCTTTTCACAACAAAATTATAAATATTTAGTCATCACCTCATACTGCTGCCGTTACCGTTGTGTGTGTGTATGTGCGTCCTGAATCCTGAGAATATGATGATGATGATGATGACGATACTGTGTTCTATGTCTCTATGGGTTGCTGTTGTTGTTGTTGTTGCTCCTCAGTTCCTCCATACGTCTTGTGTGTGTGGTAAAAGTGTGTTCAGTCGATCGGCAGACCAGCAGCGTGACGTCCTTTGGAAATAGCTTATCAAACGGACATAGTGTCCTCGTGTAGAGATTCCTTGAGTCTGAGAATGGCCCAAAATTGTCGGTCGTATTTACACTGGACTCAATCTGACATGTCCAGGATTGCTCTTGACATGTTAGAAACTGTAACTTTCATGCCAAGCATCCTTTTAATTACGAATCATTTTTTGTTCATTTTAGCGATTTTCTGTTCACGCACATATAACACACATGTTAATTACTCTTTAATTACACCCGTAATTAACGTTAATTACTTAGCGTCTTTAATATTGCAAATTTCTGCAATATTTTATATATCGCTGCAATAGTTAAAAATTCCTTAATGCAATGGTGTTTTTATAATTGGCGTAAGTCTTTGCTTACAGGTTTAACACAAATAATTAGTTTATTATAATCCTGTTAAGACATGATTACGGCTGTAACGCATCACCCCATCTTTTCGTTCAATGCCTGTCGGAACTGGTTCACACACACAAACACACGAACGCTATAACTTACGCTGGCTAAGCAGGTGTCCTCTCGACAGGACTTGGCCTGCATTTTCACGCACAACATTGCATAAAACTGTTCCTTATTCTATTTACACTAATTACAATATATAACATATCGCCCTGGGCAAATATGCAAATATATGTATTGCTGCAATATACCACAATCACACACAATAATACCAATTTAAAGCACCAGATACCAACAGGAAACCAAAGCAACAACCAGCCAACACACAAATACCTCACCAGGCTCAAAATTAGGAAGGCTGAAGATGGGAACACAAGGCTTCCCGAAACGTGTTCCAAATAGGGAGAAAGCATTTTGAGGTAAAGTTATTATAAAATATATATTATATATATTATATATATATATATATATATATATATATTTCAATCACTTTCTGCTACAGTCCGTTTCTTGATGTATATAATACTATAATACTTATAACTATTTTACCTCAAGATGTATTTTTTCCTTTAGGGACATGTTTCGGGAGATTCTGTTCT
This sequence comes from Magicicada septendecula, assembly GCA_034769895.1. NCBI lineage: Eukaryota > Metazoa > Arthropoda > Insecta > Hemiptera > Cicadidae > Magicicada > Magicicada septendecula. The sequence continues at coordinate 193,624,746 of CM068367.1, forward strand.
CCCATCTTCAGCCTTCGCCATCTTGCTTCTGGTGCAGTATTTGTGTGTTGGCTTCTGGATGTTATTATGGTGGTTTGTTGGTCTTTGGTCCTTCAATGTTGCATTATTGTGTGTGGTTGTGGTATCTGTTTTTGTATTTTGTGTATTTTCGATGTTGAGTGCTTTGAATATTGTGTCATGTTTTGTATTGATTTGTATTTGTTCTGGTATTAATTTGTTTTGTGTTTTATGTTTATGTATTTACAGATTTACAAACATAAAACACAAAACAAATTAATACCAGAACAAATACAAATCAATACAAAACATGACACAATATTCAAAGCACTCAACATCGAAAATACACAAAATACAAAAACAGATACCACAACCACACACAATAATGCAACATTGAAGGACCAAAGACCAACAAACCACCATAATAACATCCAGAAGCCAACACACAAATACTGCACCAGAAGCAAGATGGCGAAGGTTGAAGATGGGAGAACAGGATCTCCCGAAACATGTCCCTAAAGGAAAAAATGCATCTTGAGGTAAAATAGTTATAAGTATTATAGTAATATATATATATATATATATATATATATATATATATATTCAATCACTTTCTGCTACAGTTCATTTCTTGATATATATAAAGTAATTTTAAGATTTATGTTTATATTACCTCAAGATGTTATATTTTTCCTATTCGGAACATGTTTCTATAGCTCCCGTGCTCTCATTTTCAGCCTTCGCGATCTTGCGTCTGGTGAAGTATTTGTGTGTTGGCTGGTTGCTATTAAGGTTTCTTGTTGGTCTCTGGTATTTTAAAGTTGTAGTATTGTGTGTGATTGTGGTATATGTATTAGTATTTTGTGTATTTTCGATGTTAAGTGCTTTGAATATTGTGTCATGTTTTGTATTGATTTGTATTTGTTCAGGTATTAGTTTGTTTTGTGTTTTATGTTTGTATATTTGTAAATTTTCCCAAATGTTCATTATGGTGCCTTTGTGTGGTATATGTTTTATTAGTGTCACATTGGTTATGTCTGGGAATTCATGTCCTGTGTTTATTGCATGTGTGGCTAAATTGGATTTATATATGTCTGGTTTTTTGTATGCGTTTAGGTGTTCAAAATAACGTTTTTTCAGATGTTTTTTTGTTTGTCGTATGTAACATTTATTGCAATCTTGGCATTCAATTTTGTATATACCGCTAGTTGTTGTATTATCTTTGTTGTGTGGGCTATTTAGTTTTTGTAAATTATTTTTATTCGTTTTGTATGGTATTTTTATATCTGTGTTTTTAAATAGTTTTGTTAGCTTTGTCATTTTATTATTTATGTATGTAAAACTGACGCACGTTTCACTGACTGTATCAGTATCTTAAAACGTTTTCAAATGAGTTAATAAATTAATAATAAAATTAACAAATTAATACATTTAGTTCATTTTTAGAAACCTCTGTAGATACTGATACAGTCAGTGAAACGTTAATTGCTTCAGGTTAATTAAATACGATAGAAAGTAGTACAATTTATTTGCAGAAGTAATTACAATTTGATAATATCAGAGTCATGTAAGAAACTAGAAGAGTTACGGAAATGAGCGGCTGGAATGAGATTTCTCAGGAACGTGGCAGGGTATACCCTCCATGATCATAGAAGAAACACAGATATACGGCAGGAACTGAATATTATGAGTATACTCGATAGGATCGCCCAGTATCGGCTGAAATGGTGGGAACATCTTTTCCGAATGGATGACTGCCGCATCCCCAAACAACTATGGAACTACAAGCCGAGGGGATGGAGAGGTGTGGGACGTCCGAGGAAGCCCTGGAGTGACCAGATCTAATCTTTGCCTATTTGAGACCGGAACAAACCATCCTTAGTTTAATCCTTGAAGATGATGATGATGATGATGATGATAAAATAAAATATAGTAAAATCCTAATTATATATTTAAAAGAACATAATCGGTAATTCAAGGCAGGTGGTACAGAATGTTGTCAATTCCGGAAATTAAATATTATAGCACGTGGTCTGCACTTTTTGAAGATGATTAAAACATTTTTGGTTTGAGAGTCTTATTAAAGCCGATCATATTGCTGTATTCACTTTTATACAATGCGACATTACGTCATTAGATCGTGGTGTGATATAGTATCGATCGCGCTTAAGAGACAGCAAGTAAAATTTCGATTCGATGGACGCCAAATGAAGAAGGCCGCATTTGCTAACCTCATTGAGTTCATCACCCTAACGTACTCCTACTAAGGTTTCAGGGTGTACCAGAATTTTACGAAATCATCTGCAGTTGTTGGTTCCTAATTAACCTGTGACAGAGGCGGGAGTGAAGGAGGGAATCCCAATAATAGACATGAACGGAGGAGAACGGAGGAGAATGCATTCGAGATCGAATCCGGATTCATTACATTTCATCCAGAGGTCTTCAAAAACAGGGAAGTAAAAAAACAAATCATTATTCATTAACACTCTGAAGAGAACGCTGTAAAAAGAATGTTAAAAGCATTTTATAAATGTTTAATGCATTTTTACTAATTATAAGGACTTATGTTATTAAAATCAATTCCAGGCCTGTTTGACCGTGGTACATTGTTTTTTACTAAAACAGACGTTTCGACAGTACCACTGACTGCCGCTAGTACAGCTCAAATTTTTACAGCGATGATGGCAGTCGATGGTACTGTCGAAACGTCTATTTATTAAGAAACAATGGGTTAGGCCAAACAGCCCGGGAATGAATTTGAATAACATTGACTCCGGCCGTGCAAGCCTACGAAGTATTTTATAAGGATTTATGTTTATCAACAGTTTTAAATCATTTTAAGTACGGTATAATTCATCGAAAGTCTTGAAAATACAGTAAAGGTAAATGTTTTTCCACCTTCTTAAATATTGTTAACAAAATTTATATAGAGAAACATTTTATTTAATTATGAACCAAATTAGTTTTAATACAAACAACTTTATATTACACACATTTAAAGAGCTACATGTATTTTTAAATTTAACTTAAAACAAGGGAAAACAATTGTTAATTCAAGTATGTGTAAAAACAGTTTAAAAAATTGTATATATAAAAATTAGTAATAAATAAATGTATTAATCATTCTTCATAGGAACGTTTCTGCAATTTCTCTGGAGTCACCAGTGTGTAGTGTTACAGTATGCACACACACACACACACACACACACACACACACACACACACACACACACACACACACACACACACACACACACACACAACTATTATTTCCAAGACTTATTACAAGTCGTATTACTTGTAATATTTTACGTTATCTCGACGTTCGGTCTTAAATAACACGCAGATAGTTCACTCCTTCTGCGGTCAGGTTTATGGCTCAAAGCAGAAACGCCGCGCACTTCATAGTGCTTTAGTACTGTAATGTATTGTGTGGTGCATCATTACATCGTCAGCACACCAGTATTTAGTATGACACATGTATGCGTATGTAATAAATAAATCTCTAAACATTGAAAAAAAGTGTTTTATTTAAGACCGAAACTCGAGATAACATAGAAATATATGTGTGTGAACACGCACCCCGCGCGCTCGTATGGACGGTCACGTCGACACACATACACACACACAGAGTATTATACATTCTTCAATTTTCATATTGCTTGATAAAAAAAGATTGATAAAGATGGCTTTGCTAGAAATCGTCAATTATATAATGTCAGATTGCATTGCTTCTAGTACTGGAAAGATTTAAACTATTTTAGGTAAACCAATTCTAAAAGGTACAAGCTTCACTTACATTGTAATGAATATTAAAATCATATTGATTGCGTTTGTGTTTAAAAAAAATTGATTTATTTACAACAGGCTAAAAATAATAACATCGTAAGAACAAGATCCAAGAGATCTTAGATGCAAAGTTTTGCAATTTTTCAAAGTATATAAAAATATTGGTTCACTGTCTACAAAACGTATTAAGTAAAACATTTATACTAAAGAGCATACAACAAGCAAACCGAATATGCCATAGTTATTTTCATCTTTAATGAGTATATATTCAGGCAAGAAGAATGAACATAAGAAAGTAAAGCAGATGGAATGTGTACACAAAGATATTTGTAAAACTTACTAGCGAACATAAAAGAAAACGAGGAAGCAATTAATTCTTTTATGTACTCAGTTTGTATGTTAACGTTGAGGAGATCTTGCGTTTTATAAAATTAAATATATTTTAAGAGGAGTTTAATTTGAAAAATTATCTGAAAGCAGAGTTTATTCTTCAAAGAAAGAAAAGAAAACGCTACATAAGAAGGAAACAAATAGTAAACGAACAAGATCATTAATTTTGTTAGAAGCAATGTTGTTACAGGAATTACTACAATGGACCAGCAACTCTTTATTGTAAACAGGGAAGAAGATCTTGGCTTTACACAAAGAACCTCTCAATTAATCAAATTTTCTTCTTTGCTATACGTACTTGTTCGTACCTACCTACTTGACATTGTACATCTGCTTATTGTAATATACGAAAATGCTTTTTATATAATTGTCCTTGTTTACTTTGGCGCCGAACATAACGCGCACATTACATAAACAAGTACAAAAACGTACTTGTAATCATTTCTGAAATTCCTTTTAAATTGCACATTTGTTTTATTTTATTCGATTGTAATTCTGAGATTCAATTTGATAATAATCCTTGAATGTTCTTATGGTCTTATGTTTGTTCCTTTGTTTTTAAATACAGTTCAGTCACTGAGCGTTAGCAGTTTCCAGAATCTATTAGATTTTCAATTGCCTCAGACGTTCACGGTTAGATGAGTTAGGTTGTGTTAGGTTTAGTCTTTCCTTTCGTTTTCCTGGCGTTACAATCCAGTGTGGGTTTTTGCCTGCTCAATGCCTTTATTGCATTCCACCCTCTCATTACACATCCGTCTCCATCCCCTCACGCTCATACATCTCAAATCATCCTCCACGTCATCCAACCATCTCTTTTAGGTCTGCCATTAATTCTTCTCCCTACCGGTCTCCAAGTTGCAATTCTCTTAGCTGTTCTTCTGTCGTCCATTCGCCTTACGTGGCCCAGCCACTCAAGCCTCATACTCTTAATAAAGCGGACTATGTCGGCACCCTGAATCAGCTGATCCAGGTCATAGTTCGTTCGAATCCTCCAATACCCATCTTCAGTTTGTAGAGGTCCAAAGATTTTTCTCAAGACTTTTCGTTCAAATGTTTTAAGATGTTTTTTGCTCGTCTGTTCTGGTTAATGCCCAGGCTTCGCATCCGTATGTTACTACCGGTCGTATAAGACTTTTGTATACAGTCAGCTTAGTTTAGTGGCCAGCACTAAAACTGGGTTCTCGTACAAACCCTACAGCAGACACAGCGTTTGATTATCAAACCGCCGCATCCGGGCTTCGCCATATTCCTACTACAGGACGGACTTATCAACCCACTGATCGACCCATACTTCAAAAATGGATAATGTGGTGAAGATCCTGGTTAAACAATAGACAGCTGAATTGTAATGCTGCCCATACCATATTATTACACCGGCCTACGATCCCGACACCAATTTGCATTCAATTTCGTTATGATAATGTAGTTTCAGACCCTATTGTCACATTTCATAAAGCTAATTCGCTATTATTTTATGTGTTTAGTTGTCGTAAAACGCTGCCCTTTCTTTTTTTTATAAAGAGAAAATATTCCATGGGAATATATCAAGTGAATACGGTGGTTTAGATATTCCGATGGTTTTTTCTAAAATTCTTGAACCACCAAATAATAATTTGTGTGCTAGTGCAGTACGCGGGGGGTGGTTTGTAATTACCAATTATATATATATAATAATTACTTTACCTCAAGATATTTTCTCCCTATTTGGAACATGTTTCGGGAAGCCTTGTGTTCCCATCTTCAGCCTTCCTAATTTTGAGCTTTGTGAGGTATTTATGTGTTGACTGGTATTTACATTTAGTGCCCTAATGTAAACGTGTTCCAAATAGGGAGAAAACATTATGAGGTAAAGTAATTATAAAATATACATCAAGAAACGGACTGTAGCAGAAAGTTTTTGAATATATGTACCACACACACACACACACACACACACACACACACACACATATATTTATAATATCTTCAAATACATACACTGCAAGTAGGTTTATTTACACCTGACGCACGTTTCACAGAAATTATTTTGTATCTTCAGAGGTTTGTTTGAATTGTAATTAAATGTTTCGCTTACAATATAGTTAACGGATAATTGATTGTACTTGGATTCTATTTTGGATTGTTGTAATGTTTATGTAGTCAGCTATTTATTACATATTTAATGTTTTATTTTATTTTTCTAATAAATGTATTATTTTAAACAAATCGTGTTGTTTTGTTTTTATTTGAATTAGTTCTGTAATTAGAATATGATTATTATTGTGTTTGTAAATACTAAGATTTTCATAGATATTCATTTGTGACCTTTTTTTACGTTTTAATTAATTTGATATTTTGAATGTCTAGCAATTTATGTTTATTGTTTAAACAGTGTGTGGCTAAATTACATTTGTAAATACTAGGTTTTAAAAACGCATTGCGATGTTGAATGAATCTCGTGTACAGTTTTTTATTCGTCTACCCTACTTAAAATTTATTGCGATCTGGACATTCCATTTTGTAAACTCAATTTTCATTATGAATGTTGAATTTAGTTTTAGGTTTTATTTAATTAAAAACAATATTATCTGTGTTATAAGATATTTTTAAGTTTGTATCTTTAAATAGTCTGCTTAATTTAAGAGTTATGTTTCCTGATATTTGCGATTTTTTAACAGCATTTAAAGTCGTTTTTCGCATCTTACCTTCAAAACTTTACGACCTTTCCAATCGCCATGTTTCAGTTTTCTCTGTACCATTGCATTCCTTATGCCTTCCATCCAAATCTGCCGCAGCTTCTCTTTTTCTTCTTTCAGGAGGGGTCTATTGTAGTAATTCCCTTGGTCATCTATCATTACCCACACGGCACGCATGCCCGTACCGTCTTATTTTTTCAGCATCAATTGTGTCATTTATATTGGTGCATATATATTTATTCTTTCCAGTATATTCTGATCATTTTAGTCAGTTCTCATGTATATGTAACAACATTTCTCTATAACGTTTATTCTTTTATTGTATGGTATTAAACATTCTCTTCTTAATGTCCTTTCAGATTGTTATAAATAATTAATTACTATTTTATGAATTATGTCTTATGCACAGTTTACTAAAGCTTGTTAAGTACCTAATTTGATTTAAAAATTTTGCTCATGTGTTTTTGGTTTTCCTTTGTATAGTTTACGTATAGAACGGACTTCTATTAATAAATTATTAACAAATTTTGATAGACTATGTTTTCAAATATTTAATTCTTTTACAGTGTAATCGAAGATATGTTTTACTTTAGTGAAGAATGTGTTAATGATAATAAAAAGTTTCGGTAAGATTTTTAACTAGAAGTTTATATTAATCATGGCAGTAATCGAAATAGACGTGTAACTAACATTATGCCAAGAAAGTGACACTGATTGTAATAACAATGCGACATTTTATAGCCCTGAAAATATTTTCGGTACTTGTATAAAGCACTTGTAGTGTTTATTACCATGTTTATTATATGTTCTACAAAGAAATTACCGAAGATATAAAATTAGAATATATGCAGATGTGTACTATTATTTGTTTTTTATGTTCTGCTTGGTTACGCTGACTATGTAAACTGCCAGAACGGGTATTGTGCAAACTTACAACATTACGCTAGGTGAATCCAGAGGACGAGAGGAAATGCTAGTAACAGTAAAATGAAAGTCACAGAAGTCAACGCGCGCGTTTGTGATTCCTGCTTTAAACTAAACGAACTAATTTGTAACATTAATTTTATGCCAAGTTTTTAGTCTTTGTTATTGCCAGCTGATCTGAACTTTGTCTCGTGTTATTACAACGAGAGTTGAATTTTACGTAATCATTAAAGTCAAAAATGTTATTAAGTTGTCTTGTATTATTATTGACTATTTTGTTCGGCTTAAACTAGTCACATTTATTTATGATAAAACGTTACAAAACTTACCACTGTTGAACCTCAGTTTGACAAAGATGTGATATTTAGATTAAGACTGTTACCTGTAAAGCAGAAAGATTACTATTAGTAGTTGGGAACAGATGAGAACATAGGAACAAGTTAGGTAACAACGTACTAGCGTATGAATAGGTAATTATAAGAATTCACACACACACACACACACACACACACACACACACACACACACACACACACACACACACACACACACACACACACACACACACACACACACACACACACACACACACACACACACACACACGATATAGGGCTACATCTTACATAGAGACGATTTTAGAACTAAATTATATAAATTATATAATTATATAATACTAAATTATATAAATACTTATGCAGCTAACCACGCTTAACAGGTGAAACTTACTCTGACGCTTGATGTTAGATTAATATTCTAATTGATGATTTAGATTTAGTGATCATTTAGTGAAATTATGATCAATTGATCATTTAGTGAAATTGGCAAAATGCAATGTGTATAGAGAGCCTAAAGTAGCTGAGCTTGCGGGCCAGGCTCTTCTACCTGCAGGCTAAACATCACCTGCCTTCCTGTCCTGCGTCTACGGCGATTAGTGCCACGCGTCCGAAAGAGACACACCACATCTGTATTGCCGGTCGGTTCTACAGGCCGCGCGCTCAGCTACTCTGTGCGAAGTCCTAGCTTATATCTCCTATTATTTTACCATCACCATCATCATCTTCAAGGATTAAACCAAGGATGGTTTTTTCCGGTCTTAAATAGCCAAAGATTCGAGGTGGTCACTCCAGCGCTTCCTCGGACGTCCCAAACCTCTCCATCCCCTCGGCTTATAGAGACAATTTAGTAGTGAATATGTCCCCTGGATATGTTACTAGCACATAGCAGGGTGAGACGTATGGCTTAACATCATCTTCAGGCTTAACATCCTATTATTTTAATTATCGTATTTTATTGCGTCCCGATGATTGTACGATGAGCATAAAAATGTCGAACATAATCACAGTATCACTTATAACAAAAAACTAAATAGTCTCAATACAGCATTTATAGCAACTTGCACTGTACGTTGTTTTTGAACAACAAGGAGAGGGAATTACAGTACTTCATGCTATCATCGGACGCTGGAGCCGTTGTGTTCTATAGTAATCTACATTTGCTTCAAAGTTCGTATGCTAATTGAATCCTGTGATGTTGCCTTAGCGTCCGAAAGTGTGTCTGACTGTCACAGGACGCTATTACAGTCGTCTGTTCTATAGTGATCAATATGTGCGTCAAAGTGCGTATGCTGATTGAATCCTTAGCGTTTTTAAATTCCTTACGAAACTCCCGATTCAGGTGTTATCTTAATATAAATAAAAGTCATTGTATCTATGTATGAATCTATTTTTGTATGTAATGTATGTATGTATGTATATTCCACACCTCCTCCTAAACCACTGGACCGATTTCAACCAAACTTGGCACAAATATTTTACGCAACGGGAGAAGCAACATAGGACAGGTGTTTCTTTCGATACAATCCTTTGGGGGGTCCTTTGTGGTCTAAAAAAAACTATTAGATCTGGTTATTATAGCAACCCAATAGAATGCATTCTGGTTGCTATAGAAACCAACAAAATAAACACCTTTATAGTTTAATGAGAAAATTTCTCGATTCTGTTAACTTTACATTTCTAATATTATTGTTGCTCTTTTTGGTTGGCGAAAAATCGTGCACCATATCCGACAATTTAACCAAGGTTTCTAAGTTCATGCTGTATAGTGCGTGAATTAAGCAGGTGCACTGCAAATTGAAGTAAGATATAAGCGAGCATAAAAATCAATTCCTTGATAGCGCGTGAAATCAGCTTATAGTGTTCGGTCAATATTGTCAGCGTATATACTTTAGCGTTATTATCTGGTGATGCCTACAAGGAAAAGAAAGTCCATCCGTCAAATTCAACCGAAAGCAAACAAAGCCAAGCTTTTGCGAGCAGACGAAGCAGATGATCAACGATAGCAACGGCTTCAGGACATGCGGGAACGTGCCAGAACATCCCGGGCGGCTGAATCTGAGCATCAACGCCAACGTCGTCTTCAAGAAATGCGGGAACATGCTAGCTCATCGTGGGCCACTAAATCGGATGACCAACGTGAACGCCGTCTTCAAGAAATGCGGGAACACGCTAGCACATCGCGGGCGGCTGAATGGCATTCAAATTTATTTCTCGAAAGTTTTCATTACAGTCCAAGAAAAGAGTACAGCAAACATAAAAGCGTTGTTATTGGAGGAATGGACCAAATATGTAAGTATTGTTTTGCCAAGAAATATAAAGGCGAACCTCAGAGTATGTGCTGTTGCAGCGGAAAAGTCCGTCTACCACCACTCGAAACGCCACCAGAGCCGTTACTCTCTTACATGTCTGGGACTACTTCACATTCCAAACATTTCCTCAAGAATATCAGGAGGTACAATTCATGTTTTCAAATATCTTCGTTTGGAGCCTCATCCATAGAAGGACAAAGTGGGTTTCAAACCACCTTCAAGGTTCAGGGTCAAATATACCATAAGGGGGGTTCTCTCCTCCCTCTTCCGAGTGAAAATGCCAAGTTTTTACAAATTTATTTTCTCGGAAACGAAGATTTGGAAGTGGATCAACGATGTGACTACACAACAGGGGTGAGACGTGATATTGTGTTACATTTCCAACGAATGTTTCACGAACATAACCAACTCATAAAAACGTTCAAGACAGCTTTAGAGGATATGCCTTCGGATGAGTGTAAATTAGTCATCCATGCCGATAAAAGACCAGGTGGAGAACACGAGCGGCGCTTCAACAGTCCCCAAATAAATGAGGTGGCTGCCGTCATAGCCCCCAGTGACTGCGACAGAAGGGACATAATAATACAAAGACGAGGCGGCTCGCTACAAAGCATTGTAGAGACGCACCGCTCATATGATGCTCTGCAGTATCCCATTATATTTTGGCTAGGTGAGGATGGATATCATTTTAACATCAAGCAATACAATCCAAATACGGAGTCAACGATTGATAAGAAGGTTTCAATGATGAACTTTTATGCATACAGGATAATGATTCGAAACAACTCATATAATCATATTTTAAACGCTCGACAGCTATTTCATCAGTTTATCGTTGATATATACGCTAAAATTGAGGCTGAGCGTCTTCTTTTCATAAGACTTAACCAAAAAAAGCTTCGGAGTGAAGAATATATTCATTTAAGAGACGCCATTGCGAGTGAGAGAAATGTCGACGATATTGGGAAAATGATGATTTTGCCCGCCACTTTTACAGGAAGTCTCAGGCAAATGCATGAGTACGCTCAAGATGCTATGACCTACGTCAGATCATACGGACGTCCCGACCTGTTTATTACATTTACATGTAATCCAGTTTGGCCAGAATTAAAAGAAGAACTAACTCATGGGCAAACATCAAATGATCGTCATGACTTATTAGCCAGAGTTTTTCGACAAAAACAACCAAAATTAATCAATGTATTGACCAAGAGCCACGTCTTTGGAGAAACCAGATGTTGGATGTATTCTATTGAGTGGCATAAAAGAGGACTTCCTCATTCTCATAACTTAATCTGGCTGAAAGAAAAAATTCGTCCCACCCAAATAGACGATGTTATTTCTGCAGAGTTTCCAAATCCAGACGTAGATTAAGTTCTTTCGGGTGTAGTAAATAAAAACATGGTACAAGGGCCATGTGGAAACATTAACCAGAATGCATCTTGCATGAAAGACGGGAGATGTAGCAAGAAATATCCTAGACAATTGATTAAGGAGACACAAATTGGGGATGACGGTTACCCCAAGTATGGGAGAAGGGGTCCAGAAGGTGGTGGATACACAGTAAAATTAATTGTTCGAGGCGAGGAAATCGAGATCGACAACAAGTGGGTAGTTCCGTACTCACCTCTGCTTTCTAAAATGTTCCAGGCTCACATAAATGTTGAATACTGTAATTCAGTAAAATCTATAAAGTACATATGCAAATATATCAACAAGGGCAGTGATATGACTGTCTTTGGTTTGACGAAGGCCAGTGAGCATGATGATCAAATTATCAGTTGGGACGATACATAAGCAGCAACGAGGCAGTTTGGCGAATACTGAGTTTTCCCATTCATGAGAGGCATCCTACAGTCCTTCATCTGAACGTACACTTAGAGAATGGCCAAAGAGTCTACTTCACAAGAGAAAATGCACAAGCAGTTGCTGCTGAACCGCCCAGGACAACTTTGACAGCCTTCTTTCAGTTATGTCAACAGGATGCATTTGCAAGGACATTGTTATATTCGGTAGTTCCTCGCTACTATACCTGGGATTCTGGAAGGAAAGTTTTTTCTAAAATAAAAAAAGGAGTACCTGTTTTGGGCAGTGACGTTGTTGCAAGTGAGGCTTTAGGGCGTATCTACACTGTTCACCCAAATAATGCCGAATGTTTTATCTTAAGAATGCTGCTTCATACAGTCCGGGGACCAGCTTCTTACGAAATGCTTAAAACTGTGAATGGTGAAGTAAGCAATACCTTCAGGGAAGCCTGTCAAAAAATGGGTTTGCTGGAAGATGATAAACACAGGGGCAAAGCAATGTCCGAAGCAACGTTAACGTCATCTCCTGAGCAAATACGAAATTTGTTTGCAATTATCTTGACTACCTGCAATCCATCTAATCCCAGAATTTTGTGGGAGAAATACCGCGAAAGGATGAATGAAGACATCCTTGCCACACTTCGTCGAAACAACGTCAACTATAACATACAATTTTCTGCAGAAATATTTAACGAAGTTCTCATTATACTAGAGGACAAATGTCTATCGATTTGTAGCAAACCTTTTCTAGAGTTTGGGCTACCAGCTCCGGAAAGAAACTCTGACAACGCAAATAATGCAGATCTTCTCCGTGAAAAAAATTACAATACCACAGAATTGAAAAAATTTATTGAATCCAATAAACCACTATTCCTGGATGATCAAAGGAAAGCTTATGACGGCATCATGGAATGTGTCAACAGAGAAAAGGGAGGTATCATTTTCCTAGACGCTCCAGGGGGAACTGGTAAAACTTTTTTGATTAATTTGATCCTCGCCGAAATTCGATAAAAAATGACATAGCACTTGCGATGGCTTCCTCTGGCATAGCGGCTACTCTCCTGGATGGTGGACGGACGGCGCACTAGGCATTAAAACTGCCTCTAAAAGTAAATATGGAAGAATACCCTGTGTTCAATATTAACAAAACAAGTGCCCAGGCAACGGTGTTACAAATGTGCAAAATTATTGTGTGGGATGAATGCACAATGGCCCATAAGAAATCCCTAGAATCCCTTGACAAGACTCTGCGGGACCTGAGAAAGAATGATCAGTTGCTTGGAGGATCTCTGCTGGTTCTTGCTGGTGACTTTCGACATCTCTTCCAGTCATACCGAAATCAACTCCGGCGGATGAACTCAATGCTTGCCTGAAAACTTCGTCTCTGTGGAAGTTTGTTAAAAGATTCACATTAAAGCAAACATGAGAGTTCGGCTCTTTGGAGATGAGACGGCCCAACATTTTGCAGATAAACTTCTACAAATCGGTGAAGGCACATTTCCGACTGAATCAAACGGCGAAGTTAGCTTTCTACATGATGTTTGAGTCTGGCTGCAACGGTTGAAAAACTGATCGACAAAATTTATCCAGGTATACCTGAAAATTACAGAAATCACGAATGGTTATGCGAAAGAGCCATTCTTGCAGCTAAAAACGATGCCGTGCACGAGTTGAACAGCCGAATTCAAAATATGATACCAGGCCCAGTCACTGAGTACAAATCTACAGATACAGTAGTGGACGCTGATGACGCAGTGAATTTTCCCATAGAATTTCTGAACTCGCTAGACCCTACTGGAATGCCACCACATCGCCTTCAGCTTAAAATGGGTTCTGTTATCCTGCTGTTACGTAATTTAGATCCACCGAAACTTTGCAACGGTACCAGACTCAACGTGAAAAGACTTTTAGCTAACGTCATAGAAGCTACAATCTTAACAGGCAAAGAAAAATGTGAGGACGTATTCATTCCTCGAATACCATTGATCCCAACTGATATGCCCTTCAGTTTCAAGCGATTGCAATTCCCTGTGCGACTTGCTTTTGCCATCACAATTAACAAGGCGCAGGGGCAATCAATCAAGTGGTGTGGTGTTCACCTAGAATCCCCGTGTTTTTCTCACGGACAGCTCTATGTAGCGTGCTCCAGAGCTGGCTCACAAAAAAACCTCTTTATTAGAGCTCCAGTCTTTCGTCTTGGAGGTAAGACGAAAAATGTCGTTTACAGGCAAGCATTGCGATAGACTTTGTCGTTGCACCCTAAAATTTACTGTTGTATTGTATTTTGAAAATTGTATTTATTTGTACGCATATCGTATATTTGTATAAGTTATTGTTTTTGTACCTTTGTGTAACTTTCAAATACATGTTTCTTTTAAAACTAGACGCATTTTCATAACAAAAACTATTGTAATATTCTATTCAAATTATTGCAATGTTGTATAACAAACTATTGTAATAACTACTGTAGTATTCAAGCCACATTTAAAAGATTTAAATTTAAAATGTATGGAAAAAAGGTTTAATTTTTGTCGCTGAAAGTTAGTGATAATTTTTGAAAAAGAAATGTATGAGCCTATGAATAAATTATGAACCCGAGCAACGCTGGGTAAATCGGCTAGTAGCTTATAAAGTAAATGATATAAGACAACTTCAGTGTATATTGTTACGACGGTCTACTCGATCGTCGTAGGTACAGTGGAAACAAAATACAAGACACCAGTTACGTCACTAATCACCAGCTTTAATTTCCACAGTTAAACAGTTCGTAATTAACAACACAGTCTCTTACAACAAATCAAATAAAAATCGTTCACACGCAATAAAAGATCAACTAATATTAAAATACAATTGTATTACAATATACCGCCCGATTATAAAACACAGCACTTCACTAATAACCACTTGAACGCACACAGTAATATCGCCCGATAATATCTCGAACCGGACGTAATATATCGCAACTATAACTGAAACTGAACGTCGTTGAGTACTGGTATTTATACCCCCGCTTACACATCAGAAGATTCCAAATTTGCGCGTTAGCGCCAGTGTGTACGACGTAATTAATTGCGGCCTTGGCACAGTCCGCGCGGCTGGCGGCTTCCAGAAAAGTCTCTCGAATGCGTCGAGAATCATGTACGCCACACAGATTCCGTTGGATTCATCTGGAACATTCGATAAACAAGTACATTGTTCTGTGATGTCCTAACAATATGTTACCGTTAAAGTGTGGAATCCGTTATTTCATAAAATAATTAGGTATTTCATGACTTACCTAACTGAATCAGTTAAAGTGAATAAAATTATTGAATTCTACAATTTAGCCAGTTATTTTATAGAATAACGAATGCCCTATCGTTAAAGTTTCAAATGGGAATTTCTGTCGCCTTTTCTTTTAAACAACGCGATACTTTTGAACTAGACGATACGTGAACGCTCTTAGAATCGGTTATTGCTGGTTTGCAAGCAGTATGTATGTTGCATTTCCTGCCCTTCTTAGTCCGTTGCTAACTGTCAGTCGCAGTCCGAGTTATTTTGTACGTGCATACATTTGTTAGTGGTGTATTTGTGTTAATCGTTTTTAATTTCGAATTATTAACAAATCTTTTTGGAAACTTTTTTTAAACAATGAGTTCTGTAGGAGTGAGTGATCAACCGGTAAATAAAAAAGACTTAATGCAAGAGCGGTTTGAATGTCTGTTAAATAAGCGTGGGGTATATTATAATATTGGCGAATCCAAGCACTATTTCGGATGTTTTCCAAGATTTACTAAGATTTGTAGTATTTTTAAATATTTTATGTTTTTAAATAGTTATATTTAAATGATTATTATAAATTAAAAAAAATTATGGATTAGTGAATTATTAGTAAAACTTTATAAATCATTTATTTTACGTTTGATGTGATATGTGTTGGATAAAATAGTAATTTGTTTTATAATCCTAAGTTATAAAACTTAAAATTCTGTTAAAACAACTGGATATCAAATATTTTAAAAATCTTTTTGGTTTTATTTAGTAAGTTTGCCACAATTAAGCACAACAGTGGTTTTACATTTAACACTCTATTGGATTAGAATTTAATTTATCTGAAGATATCCTCATTCAGAATGAACAATTTGTACTAAACAAAATAAAATAAAATAAAAAGCTAACTTGTGGTAAACTTGGAAACAGTATTGTCAGTAACAGTAAAAAAAAAGAAAAAACCACTAAAGTTTACGAGTTGGAGGCAAGAGTTTATTAAAATGTAATCGTCATTAATGTGTTTAACTTGTCGACGTTGGTAGCTGTAATCCAGAAACTGTAACTAAGTAAATTAGGCAACGGAAGGATTTTATTGCGGCGGCTTCATCAGTATGGACGTTACGATGTGTCGTATTGTGCCGTTTTATTGGCACTGAATTTAACGACCATTGTCGGCGCCTATTGATGAGACAATTACCGGCCCGCTGCGTTAAACCTAACTCCTCACTCAGTTTCGTAGCCCCATTTAACGGATAACACAAATAACAATTTGTATGAAACAGAAGCAACTAAAGCGTCTTAATGTCTCGCTCGCTGGAAATTAGGCAACGCGATTCTTACATTTTTGTATTAAAGAATAACACGAAGACACAGATATTTGATGAAAGACGACATAATTTGCCCCTACAGAAAAGATGGCGGCAAGGTGTCCTCCAAACAAGAATGTGTTCAGAAAGACGAACATCCAGCATTCATAAACCGACAAATATTTCTGAATAACATATTTTTCAAGTCAATTAGGATTGTTTCTTTTGATTATTCGTAACCCTCTGTTATCACTTATCGTTAAAATGAGATAAATTGAGATATTCATACGTGGTTAGTATAAAGCAAGTAAAACATAGTTTTATCACCCGCGTCCGCCAGCAGTGTTTTGGTCCCCCACGGCGTGATCTCTACAAGAAGCACGCGACGTGGCACAACAGCGGGCGACAGGCAATCCTTTATGATACCCCATCTTAGTTTTATTGCATTTAAAAAAAAAACTTTGTATAATATATAATTCTATCTACTTTAAATTCATATCTAAATAGTACCGGAAGATGCCTCCGTCAAAACATATTGAATAGCGTGGAAGAGAACTTTTGTTTGCTGACAATGCAACAAAGTATTACAACGTGTCTGCTCCAACTGCCGCCTTCATCAATTATGGTATCGAATTGTAAGTCTTCAATGTTTACGGCGGTGAAACCTGGACCCTTAATAGGTTGGCAATAAAACTGGTGGACGGATGTAGAACAAAGTTCTTTAGAAGGATTGCAGGCCCAATTTGTGAAAATGGGATGTGGTGGCGGAGAAAAAGGGATAAATTATTACACAGAAAGGAACATTCTCTTTTCTATTCCATGGCATTTATCTACCTTATCTGTTTCGTTCATAACACATGTACTGTAATATTTTTAACTTAACGTGTACGCGGGCGATCGATTCGTGCGTTAAGGACATCTAGTTGTATCCGCGTTATGCAAGTGGCTACACACAGAACAAAGTTGACTCTTGAGGTCACAGCTAAGGTTTTCTATTTCTTTCCCTGATACATAATTATTTCTCTTCTACGCGATACGTTATTGCACAGAAACGATGTAGTCAAACCCAATAAAGCTGTTAAGTGTTTATAATTCCGCGTTTAAAATGTTCCGTTTCAATATTGGTACGTATTTTTAAGACCAGTATACGTAAAATCAACCCAAATAACAAGCTAAAAATGTAAAAAACTGTACTTGTTTTAGTGGTTACTTATAAACTTCTCGCTTTTCGCTTATAGCGGCATTATCAAGTCACTATATACAACGGCCTAGCATCCACGTGCACGTTGCGGTCCTTTCCCTCGTCCACTTTCTACTCTAGCGTAATTTCATATAACTCATAACTTATTTTCAAACCTATTTTAGTTTTCATTTTCTGTTATAAAGTTAGCTGATTACACGAGGAGATCTACTGTCCTCTTTTGTATTTGACTTAGTTTTAGAAGCAGTAATCAACGAAATGGAAATTAGGAGACATATAGGATTAAAAACCACATAAATTCTTGCTTACTCTGATGATGTAGTCATTACAAGTAAAAACAAAAACTCTTTGAAAAAAGCGATAAAGAATTAATGAGACAGTATAGATAGTGAGACAATGGAGATAAAGCTGAAAATAAATGATAATAAAATCAAATTAATATAAATAAAAAAATCATCATGAATTTTCTACAAACCTCTACAATGCGAAAATCATGAATCTGAACACGCAAGTGAATTTTTTTACAAAGGCTACACTATCACCACAAGAAGTGATATCCCGACGAGAATCATTAGTGATAACAAATGTTACTACGCCTACTCAAAATTAATGAAGTCGAAAGGACTGAACAAATCATTAAAATTAAAAGTATACAAGTGCATAATTAGAACAGTTGTAACATATGCGTGTGCAACCTGGGTATTAACCGGACAATGATGAACGGTATCAACGAATATTCTAACGAAGAATATCGAGAAACATTTTTTGATCAGTGCAAAATAACGATGGCTTATAGAGAATGCAAAATAATGATGAAATAAATAATCTAATTCACGAAACTGATATAGTAAAGTTTATAAAGAGTAGAAGGATAGCTTGGTTGGATCACACAATGAGGATGGAACAACACAGAATTCCAGAAAAATTCTAGAATGGAGACCAGTAGGTAGGAGATCAATAGGAGGGTCAAAGAAGAGATGGATCAAGGGTGTTGAGGAGGATCTGAAGAATATGGGATAAGAAAATGGAGAAGACTATGTAATGAGAGGGCAAAATGAGGAAAATCTTTGGAAAGGCTAAAATTCATGCTGGGTTATAACGCCGGTAGAAGAAGAAGAAGAAGAAGAATATTATAAAGGTTGTTAAGCATAAATGAACCACGTCCTTAATATTTGCAGGAGACGAAATTTATCGAAGTCGTAACACAAATATGGTGATTCATTTGGAAAGTACGAAGTACAAGATCTTCACAGGCACATGTGAGATACTTCACTTTCACCCCTCTCTCACTCACACATCCCTACTGTATTTCAACATTTATACACAGTTAATTGAAGAATCGGTTCATGCACATTCACGGAGTACAAAATCAAACAAACAAGTGTAGGAAACACAAGCATACGTACGTACAAAACACACATACACAAATAAGGTAAGGTAATGCAGTGGAGCGACCTAGTTACTGACAAATTAACTGGGTTCACTTACGTCAGCAACAGGGTAGTTGATAACAAGATTTGCAACGTTCTACACAATTTATTGCCAGAGTGCACTGCATTAACCTGTATCCGTTTCCGGCTCACGTGGCAACGCTGCGTACTTCACGCTCGTTGTTACACCTGTTACCAGCCTACATTACACTTCATGCTTTCGTGTAGTAAACGCTTAGTCAATAACCCTATTTAATAGCTATTAAGGATGGAAACTGTCTTTAACGTCTGCAAGTTAAACTCATAACATTATCAACTCATCAACACGGATAACTTTTCTTTTATTATTATCGCAAGACAAACCCGAATTTTAAGGAATAACTGTCTGACGTTTAATGGCAGAAGTGATAGTTTTACGCTGCCTGCTGCAATAGGTAATCGTTAAATTTTTGTATAAGGTAACTGTTCAATAAATGGTGAATGATGAAGGGGAAATATGGTGATGAGCTGACAAGAATGAGATTGCATGGCTGGAGGGACAGATGGAGGGAACATGTTTTTCATATGAAAAACTTTATACCAAAGGCCACACGTTTTTATGCTTCCCAGGGTAATTGTAATATAGGAAGGATAAAAAAACAATGGTCTGATTTAAAAGATTTTTAAATGAATAAATTAAATTCGCAATGTATATAAGGCTTCTGAAACCGAAACAGGTAATTACACCTATTCCAGGATGGAAGAAGACGAAGAAGAAGTATTTTTTGGGACATGCTCTTACCACAGATTTTTAAAACATCCAGTGTGCGATAAAGTTTGTTACTCGAGAAAGTTTCCTAATATTATATTGCTACGACGGAACGTTCTCGAACAATGGAGAGTGTCGCTCTACATGTTTCCCGGCCAGCCGAGCAGGTGTGTGTGCTTCTGCCAAGGCCGCACTAAAGTACGCTCTAGAGTTTTCGAGTGCCTGTTGACGCGTGTTGTGGATTATTCTGGAACAAATGTGCTACTTACTTAAGCAACAGCAGCTCGTTTTGTCGGTCAGTTTATGTTGGGCTATTTGTCAAGTGATGTCAAGTATTTGTTGTGTTATAATTAGTGCGGAATTCTTTATAGTTGACATTATTGCGTGTGAACAAATTTAACTTGAATTATTGTACGATTATAATCTTATTGAATAACTTGTTGATTACAAACTGTTATTTGTGATTAATTGAAGCTGGTGATTAGTGACATCATTTGGTGTCTTGTATTTTGTTTTCCACTGGACCATACGACGATCAGTGAGCCCGTCATAACAATATTAAATTTAGTTAATAAAGTATATTGCTGTAAATTAATGGTGCGTGTTTGTTACTTTGTATCAAACAAGTAGACTCATTGTGAAAAAATCAACAGTAAAAATGTCAACGGAAATAAAGGCACGTTACAAATGCTGCAAAAAAAGTCGGATACAAGCAACAATCATACTCAAAAAAGGTAAATATATCTTACTTCAATTAATAGAACATTTTGTTGATTATGTTCTGCGGATTGATATTCTTGTTCAACTCGTCCAATTTTGTTTTCAACGTTTTACTATTGTAAAATTTTAAAACGATTTATTCCCATTCAATACTTGCATTATTTGCATCTTTAGAAACATAGTATTTTACCCAGTGCTGAGTTACTATTTGATAGATTTTCAACAGTTCATACATTTACAAATACAGTACGCATTGTATTGTATTTTCCTGCTCTTTTCCAAAAGATGCAGTTTTTATTTTAAACAATACAGTTGGGTTTGTTTCTATCAGAACACAGTAAACGTTCTGTTGCAGTCGGTTTCAAGTAATAAAACAACCCCTGCACCCTGTACCCTTCGGCCATCGTAATCTATTCTCCTTTTCACAGAACTAACGTTTTACCTCCGCAGTACCCGCAGTCTCCATTGTAGCGTGATTTGTCTCTCGTTCCGCACAACAGCTGTTTTTCTATTTTCAACTTCGGTAAGCTTTCAAGTAACTTTTTTCTTTCATCCTCGTCACGTGTTCTAAAAAACTGTTGTATAATTTTTTTAAATTGTTCTTCAAATGATTAAAACAAAATTATCGTAAAATTCAGTGTTTCCTAAACGATGATTCATTTGTTAACTTTTCAAATAACGGATGGAATTCTTTGTGGTTATTAATGAGATGAACTATTGGTTTTGTGTCTATAGAGGTATTCTGTCATGAGACCTAAATGTTACATACATTACGTTACATTCTTCAACACAAACGTTTTGCACCTTTTAGTCACACAAAAACATGCATATCGCTTTGAAGTTGGTTAACGTAGTTGTAAAGTAATTTTTAAATTAATCTTATCTGAAGACTTTAAAATACCGTCGATGACAGCAAATAAAAATCTAATTTTTACGTAGAAAACAGTTCATCTTCCAATTTAAACGCGTCTGTTGTTACGAAAAGGGGGAGGCATACACTTCCTCAACAAGCGTCTACATGTTTAAGCCTCATTACGCTGTGTTCACATGAGAAGTAAGTCATTAATGGTGTTGACGTCTTACAGCTGATTGCCTACAGAATCAATAAATAACTAATGGGCGTGAATTTATCGGCACTGCTACTCAGATCGCATACAAAACGGTCTTGTTTAGCATAGCATGCAACACAATTAAGGAGAGATGGTTTTAATTTGATTTCGACTACGAACACGTCAATCTGATTCGGTGCTTCCATGTTTCATATTCTTCAAAACTCGTTTATGACGAAGTCAAATTTGAGTAACCGTTAATGCTACAAGATATTTAATAAAATAAATTATTGTAAGCACGGAGAAATTATGTTATATTCATGTAATTACATAAGACATAATTCATAAGTTTCATGGAAAGAAAGTACGAAAAGATACACAATAGAAATTTTGTATAGTAATGGCGGCACCAGTATTGATGTATGTGAGTGAATCGTAGACACTCACCCGAAACGAATTCAATCTGCTGAAATGAAATTCTTAAGGAGAGTCAAAGGATACACCCTACTCTACTCAATAAACGATAAAATTAAACAAAATAAAGAAAACTAGATACAACACATAAATAAATAGAACGGGTGACTCGCGAATACCAAAAAAGATAAGCCAGTATAAGCCTCTTGGAGAACGAGGTAGAGGCAGACCAAGAAAACGGTGGCTGTGAAGACAGAAGAAGAAGAAGAAGAAGAAGAAGAAGAAGAAGAAGAAGAAGAAGAAGAAGAAGAAGAAGAAGAAGAAGAAGATTTATTTGATTAGATTATACTCAATTTTTTATGTTAAAGTACTTCACCAAATTTCACATTTTCCCATTTCAAATTTTTATGTCCAAATATTTTAATTTAGTTTTTTATAAAGAGTACATGCTTATCTGTTGAGGAATATATAATTATTAATAAAATTTAATAATTGTATGTATTAAGAAAAATACAGAAATAAAGTTTTATTAGAAAAGAAGGCAATATTTTTGCTACAGAATTTGTTTGTGGCGTCTTTGTTTGTTGTCACACCTAACATGACATGGTTCATAGACCGAATACTCCAGATTCCTATTTTTGCGTATCCATTATTAAGAATGTAGCACATTATTTGTACCATTTCTTGACGTTTGGTTATAATTGAGTTATAGTAAATTTAATAAGAAAATGTTCCTTGAAGTATTACGTACAATCGAACCCCGTGAATTAGTATCAATTTCAACGAGAAGGAGCAGCGTATTGACTGACCAGTTTGGTAGAACACCTAGATTGACGATTTATCTTAGAGGCCGTTGCAGTCCAGATACTAATCCAGCTGACTAATCCTCTATTCAGTTAGAGTAGTTACATAATTGTCCAGTTACTTAGCCAGCTGGGGTAGTCACAAATTGATTTTACACGTGAGTGGTATAAATTTTAACAATTTATTAGTTGTTAAGAAAAAAACAACACTCACAACTTCTGACATATCTGTACAATTCTCTGTATACATAACAATTACTAATGAAGCAGAGGTATCAGCGGTATACCTAACCGTCCACCTAAACGTCGTCATATATTAATCATATATAAAACAAGACACAGCAAAAGGATTAAATTTTATAAGACAATTGCAATACCCACGTTGATTTATGTAAAGGCTGATGTAAGTAAAATCACGACAGAAATGAGTTTTTTAAGAATGGTCAAAAATGGTCACGCCTACTCGTGGATCACAACAAAAACGGAAAGCGGCAAGATCTAGAGAGCTGAAATACAGTTTCTTCTAAATACAGTACTTTAAATTATAGATTGCAAGATAGAATAAGTAATGGAGATATCAGAGCAGAACTCGAAGTAAAGGACATAAATGAAATTATTTAAATTTACAGAAGACAATGGTGGTATCATCTGCAAAGGATGACAGAGGATCGATTGCCGAAAGCGGCACTGAACTATAAAGCCATTGGTAACTACTGAAAACATGTTGAAACACACACACACACACACACACACACACACACACACACACACACACACACACACACACACACACACACACACACACACACACACACACACACACACACACACACACACACACACACACACACACACACACACACACACACACACACACACACACACACACACACACACAAATGTTTAATTTAATTCCCATTATAATAATTAATTTTATTTGACATTTTTATTTCAGTTAATAATAAATAATTTTTCATACTTTTTAAACGGGAATACATTTTTATTATTTACTTTAAAATGTTTCGACAGTTTATATTACTGTCATCTTCAGAAATATAAATGTACAAATAAATCGTTACCTAATTTGAAAACTAATTATTATTTCAAATAATTTACGATATTATAATTTATTATTATTTCAAATAATTTACGATATTATAATTTATTATTATTTCAAATAAATTATTTCAAATTTATTTAACTTTTTTATTTGTACATTTATGTTTTTGAAGATGACATTTATGTAAACTGTCGAAACAATGTAAAATAAATAATAAAAAAAAATCTTGTTTTAAAATATATAATATTAATTATTATTAATGTTTCAATTTACAGACTAATTTCTGAATATGTACTTACACTTTTGGAGCTTGCAGAAAATTCCTAAGTTATCTCAACACAAGCAATTATTTCAATTAGAAAAGTTTAAATCGGGCGTTGGCGCAGGAAGACTAGAGTTACGTTAAAACTTAAGTAAAAATGTTACCTCAATGTAACAAAGTTGACGTTAAATCACCAGATTAAAAAAAAAAAAACAATCTAAACAAATGTGCCGTAACTAAATTCTGATTGCTGTTATATTGTAGCCAAGCGACTGGGAATACCTGCACTTGTGTAACCGGGAAACAGCAAAACACGTATCGGAAAAGTGTTGTTACGTGACACTCAGACAGAGGAAATTTATGTTCAGACGGTTTACATGCCGTAAATACTGTATGCAACAAATAGTTACAAATAGATGTCGCAATATGATGCTATAAATCAGTTTTGTTTTTGTTTTGGTTGTTTCAACAACACGGCTGTAATTTAGGTTTGGTAATTCTCGATTACAACACAGTGGTGACTTTCCACTGTGCATTGTAATGATAGGCAATCAACGGTTGGCAGTCTGTATTCTTATAAAAATAAATGGCGGACCGTGCTTGACTCGGCAAAGGAGACGTGCTAAACCGAGGTCGTTTTTAAAGCAGTGTAACGCTGGTTTACTGGTGAGCATCTTCTTTTGTAAGCCTTCCTCTATTGGGTACCACTCGAGATTTAGTATTAACGATGTTCTACTGTAAACGGCGGTCACCAAAATCCACCGCACTGAATTTGGTTTGATTCTGTCTTCGGCCGATGCTGTTCTTAGCGAGCCCGGATCGGAAAAGCGATTTGATATTGTGCCGATTCAACACACTTATATCTCACATAAGAGAGACGTTGTTGCAGATTCTCGGAGTAGACGAATGTTACTTTACGGTAGCGCAGAAATTAGGCGAAGGGCTCTATGCGTTTGCCGGCATTTCTCAATGTGACGATGTTTTGGCATGATGCTATCGCCACCATTTCGTTGCCCAACTTTTGATTGGCGTTAAGCATGAAGAAGCCACATACGTCATTGAACAAGGAAGATTAAATCTTCAGAATCCAGGGCCTTTTGATTTGTTCTTTTTCGCTCGTCAATAAGGACTGTGACAGAACAAAATCCCTCCAGAAATCCAGGAATGTAATTGCGGTCGCATGACAAGTATGAACTTCAAGTATTTCAAGTATGAAATGCAATGAAAATAGTCCCCATGTCCAGTTGATATTTGATTTACGTATCAAGCTAAATTTTTTCTCGAAAAATTCAAAAACGGCAGATTCACATAATATGTGTGAATTCCTATGGCCGCTTTATTTACATATTCACAAGAATTTCTCACTTTGTCGTAAAAACTATAAAATTTATTCCTATGTGAACCTAAAATATTTATTATCACAATACAATGTTAGTGAAATAGATTTTTATGTTTATGTTTATCTCGCATATTCCAAAGTCTGCCAACGCTTTCTATAGTGACGAAGAAGACAGAACAATAGAGCGACAAGATTAAAAGATGAAAAAGGGAATGAAGAGGACGACCAAATCCACATATAATTGTCAAACGTTAATTAACGTTATCACATTGACCTGGGATAGTATGATTTATTTAGAAGCAGTAACTTACTTAGAAAATCTCAAACAAAAACTTATAATTAGGAGTAGATAAAACACTGTACCTTTACTGAAATTAATAAAATTAAGTTAACATTGTATAGAGCATAATACGGCTTTCACATTGATATAAAATATTTTTAAATACCCTACGATAATACGCTCGTATATATTTGAAATTTTTCTTAAATAGTTTTTTGGAAACTTATTTTTCTACTAATTTTTTAATGGATTCAATTATTTTTCTAAAACTAAATTTTATCTCTTAAAGGATTCTCTCTTTTTTCTACATAACTGATGAGTGATAACTACATAACTCAAGTTAGGATTACTATTTCGGTTTTTGTATGCAATGATAATTTCTTTTCTTTTATCATTTTACAGTTACATTGTTTTTATGTTTTCGATTTATTTCTCTGCATTTTTATTTTATATAACACGCTTAATCTGAAAATCGGATAATAAACAGGAATTGACTATTATATGAGTAGATTGAAAACAGTGGTTAAGAGATAACCACCTTTGAATACGCAATGAGTTATACTATAATGTTAATGATCTATGATCTGTTACGTTTAAATTGTAAGAACAGTTACAGGTATCGGTCATAGAACGTACTGCAATTTGTATACGTTCTACACACTACTTAATCTTCCTGAAATTTTTAAAACAAACCGTTTTACAAGCGTTCTGATTTTCCAACAAACATTTTAATATTTCATTGAAACTCTACAGAGGCTTAAGTGTACTCAACGTTATTCTGCAATTATTAATTTGCAGAATTATTGAAAATGAAAGTAAATTTCACTTAGGATTTAATCATTATTATTAAATCTGTAATTGCGATTTGTTACAATTAACTGTTACTTTTAAGTTGAAAAAAAAACATATTAGTTTAATACGTAAGTAAAATTTACTTAAACGTACAGTGGTGTGAACTATCAATCTCCTCTCCTCCAGAGTTATTAGAAATTTCAGCATAATTCTATAATCACCTAATGTAGGCCTTTTTAAGGTAGTTGTGTATGTGCTAAAATAAGTCTTATAAATAATTGTGGCAATAAAAGCAGTTACAATATTTGTGAAGTAATAAAATAAAGGAAAATCGAACTACCAAGGTAGTCTCGTTTCCCCCACGCGGAGCAACTTCTAGTTAGGACAGTGTCTATGTGTATAGCCAAGAAATGTTTGTACTACGTGTAGGTCATTTCCTGTAATGAAGAGACAACAGCCAGATGCCATGAAAGATATTTTACTTTATATTTTGCCATTCCGGACACACTGCTTTCAAATACGGCAATTCCTTACCTACGCTCCCTTTCTGTGTTTCATATAACCTAATGATTTGAATGGTGTACATTTTAATTTTATAGTTTTGATCTAGTGCAATTTTAGTTAATCTCCCTATTCCATTCAATACACATTACCTAAAAGCATTCACCGTTTTATCCCATTTACTACAATAATAATTGTTTCGGTTTTTACACTTTATCTTCTCCTGTTGTTTTTACGTATCTAAACGTTTTCAGTAATCCGATTAACAAAATCTCTCTTTTATGTCTATTGAGTGTACCATTTTTAACACAGTTTTACATGTTTTGCAACTATTTACTCGTATAGTTTAATATAAATCGAAATGTGCTGTTCAACCACAGACAGATTGTTTACGTCTACAACTCCACTTCACTTAAAGAAGTTTTCAAAACAAATGTCTGTATTACAAAAAAATGGGAAAGATTACATAATGAAGGAAGGTAAGATACTTCAAGAAACATTTAGGAGTTGTCGGATATTAAACGATGTTATTAACGTAATTGTGTTCATAGCGATTATAGACGTTATAATTTTCTTTACTATATATTATTTGATCTTAGTTCAGCCACAAACACTTCGTTACAACATAAAACGCTGGAAACAATTTAATTTCATTGGTAAGTGTAATAAAATGATATTCTGTTGTAAAGCTGTATTGTGTACGTTACTTAATGTGCTAACTAACCAAGTAGTTTTACGTTTGAAATTTAAAAGTTTTAATTTATTTTTGCTTTGAAGCTTTGTTTTTGTTAAAATGTTTCCTTATTAAAGTGTCACGTAAGATTGTAAAGCCGGTGCATTACATTAAGCCGATGAATTTTCAATTTATTGCATAGCTAATTAGTAAGTCACTCTGTATGTTATTAATGAACATTTTTATAAAATATAACGGGCAGTAATTATAACTTCGTGTTAAATAAAATACGACGCACTTTGTTAGGTAATATTGACGTCCTGATTAAGAAACAATACCTTTTAACGTTTAGGACTTTCAGTATTGAGGTAGAGCGTGGAATGGCTGTATATGCGTAAATAACTGTAATTTAAATTCTACTAGACTTATGCTTGTAGTCAATCTAAAGCTAATTAGATCTTTTGGCCTTCGATTTAGCTGCAGGTTAAACCTATTTTGTTATTGGCTACAGATATATCTTAATATAAGTTGTTTACATTTTATACAAACGCTGTGCTTTAAAATCTTCACCTGCACATTAAACACAGGAAATCTGGTAATATAATGATATATAATGATAATGGACAGAATTTGTGTCCAGGGAACTAAACACATTTCTTAACTTGAAATAAACATATTTTAAGTTTACTTGTATACTTGTGTATTCATTAACATTTACAACAAAAACATAATGTATATTATAACAAAAATTCTAAAATACACATAGGTCTACTGTTTTCACTCTGAATAGATAATTAGTGAAAAATCATAAAATGAAATATGTAAATTTAATAACCATAGTCAAGTACAGTATAGAGTATAGAGCTACTGAATCAAAAATAGAGTTACAGTTCTAGTAGAAAGTTTATTGATTCATTGAACGAACCAAAGACAAATCTTTGATATAACCACCATTTATTATTTTTACGTAATAAATGTTTTTTTCTAACGAACAACTAAAAAGAAAGTTCTTTAAATTCAGCAATGTATGGAATGCGTTAAAGTGTACATTTATCGTGAACTGCGAAGTACGACACCTGCGAAATTGGAAAACGTTAAATATGTAGCAGAAATACTTTGGGATATCAATGAATGAATGAAACCGAGGTACAACACGCGAGATACTGATAGCAAGAGACAAAACCAATTTGTATGTAAACAGTTTGCATACCATAAATACAGATAATGCAAAGCGGAAAATTACAACTGCTCTAAACGACGGTGTGTAATATACGATTGCCGCTGGAACAGCACGTAAAATACACTGAACAATTAGTAACTTTTTTGAGCGGTTGTTTAGTTAAACACAGTGACATTAGCTTTCGAAACAGAATGTTAGTAATGTTTTACACTGCATTTGAAACAAACTTATTCAATGTGAACCGTTTTGTTTGAAACTGTACAACGCAACACTGTATAAATAAAGGCTATCACGGCCACAGTCATTGATAAAAGAATTTATATCTGGGCTGTTTGGCCGTGGTCGATTGCTTTGTTCTGTCATTGTCTAAACGTTTCGGCCACCCGCTGGAGGTCTTCTTCAATTGAAAAAAGTTTGAAGTGTTCGGCAAAAGGGTGTGGAGCCGAACGTACCCCTAACTGAGATATAAGCAATCCTCAGTACGTTCGGCACTCCAACCTTTTGTCGAACTCTTTAAACATTTTTCAACTAAAGAAGGCCTCCGGTGGGTTGACAGAACAAACCAATCGACCACGGCCAAACAGCCCGGATGTAGCCTACATTCTTTTATCATTGTATAAATAGCTACGAAAATATTTCAAATCGTTTTACGAAGTTAAGGAACATGCTGTTCCGTTTTACATGTAAAGTGCATACTTACACACCCAATTGGCAATAAATATTCTCTGTATTTAAGCTGTTCAGTTTTAAACCAAAGACAATTTCAATACGTTTGGTTTCAATGATCATGTATTCACATATTAATTAAAAGTTGAACAAAAATTTAAATTCCAATTGTTTGACAAGAACAGGATATGCCCCAAAAGCATTCCGATGTGTGACATGAAGAAATGTTCATTCCAGTGTTAACTATAAGCTAGTGGTAATTAATGATTAAAATATTTTGCTACCAAACTATATATGAACAGGTGGGTCGTGTTAGGGAGTATGTTATTTTCTTGTTTAAAGAATCTTAACACTGAGACAGTCTACGGATTGTTATCATTTAAGGACGCGTTTATGCTTTGGCTTTTAAACAATACGACGTAATGTTAGAACGTTAACGTAACGTATGTAACCTAACCTAACGAAACCAAAGCTTTAGGTTTGTTGCAACTATTTTCTAATACTGGAGAAATAAGAATGTCGTTACGTAAATTACTAGCATTAACGTGTTACGTTTTGTGTTATTTCACACGTACATTTACAAGGATTTAATAATTAAGAAATGCAATTGATTCTTAACAGTTAATCATAAAACTTTTAAGTTTTTGATTATATTTTATTAATAAATTTTTCGTGAATATTGATATTTATTGAGTTTTACATTTTATCACTTATTTCACAATGGGGTATGCTTCGAAAAGGACAGAAAGTACGGTCTATATTCAAACCAATTAGGAAGATGAGTTAGACGTTATCTTTGTTGAACAGTAAATACGACTATTAAAGTATTTTTGTCTACAAGTTTGCATATAATTTTGTTGCAGATTAAGTACCGTAGTCAAAACGCGAGAGATTGACAATATACATGTGTTGTATATTGTCAGTATACAATAATATATGTTCTATGAAAGATATATTGAACGGCTTGACCGTCTAGCCATAAATCTACTAAAAAACACCACGCAGACAAGACGATTAAGATTAACATTTTCGCTGGACTTGCTTAGTCTTTAACATTGTAAATATATTGCATATAATATGTTATTTTTAAATACTCGTACAGAAAACTAGTCAATGGACCTGTTTTCCTCATACCATGTCTCCTGTGAACAATTTAGCTTATTGATATGCATTAACAGATTGCATAAATAAACGTACAATTTTTTTTTTCACACAAAAAGTAAAAAAAATATACACGAAGCACACATGGAAAGGTGTTATAGAGATATCGGCAATAAAGGAGCTCAGTTTGAAATAGTGAAATTCTATTTAAAAACATAAGTGTAATAGCGGACTTCAAAATTATTTTTCTCATGTCATGAGAGGTTAATAAAGGTTCATAAAACTAGAATAATTTTAACAAAAACAACAGGTATGATTTTTCGGAGGTTTGCAAAACCAGTTAGCAATGGAAAATATAAGTATTTTAATATATTGGTATTATAATTTGTTATGACGATATTACACAAATGTTTTGTGTAATATTTTGGTGTTAGTAATTACTTTGGAAAACGTTTGTTCTCAGTGAAAAAGCAAAACTCTCTTCAGTCCGGAATCATTATTAAAAACCAGTGTTGTACATAATACTGTTGTCGATGTTGTGCAGTTTACTTGCGTTGTGGAAATATTTTGTTGGGGTGACCAACACGGGTCTCTTACTTTTTATTGCTATTAACAAATACTGTAAAAACTCTAAAGTCAACTGACGTTCAGATTCGTACAGTGATATGGTGGCTGCGTGTTAATGTCGCTCTAACGATTGATGGCCAGTGAATTATTGACAAGTTCTTGGAAATTAGTGGAATGACAAATGTTGTTTACTCACGGAGAAAACCTGGGTAATTTTAACGACTGACACGTTCATGATAATTGAAAAACTGATGGTAGATAACGTATCAAGCAGTTAGCTATATAAGTGTAGAACGTTTGTGAATGTGTGTGTGTGTGTGTGTGTGTGTGTGTGTGTGTGTGTGTGTGTGTGTGTGTGTGTGTGTGTGTGTGTGTGTGTGTGTGTGCTTACGTTCATAATTATTTTCTGTTTGCCTGATCACACAAAATACAAAATATATTGTTTTTAGTACTTTTCTAGGAACGAATTAAGTATATTAACTATTTCAGGGGAGCTATTCAAGTAGTACACAAAATATGAAATAATACGTACTGGTTGACGGGATCGTAAAGCAGGAGCGGATCTTATTCTAAACAGACAACTTGTATTAGGAACGAAGACATACATTCAAATGACAGTCAGTATTAGTATGGCAAAAATTAAAGCAAAATCAACAGACATAATTACAATACAGATTAAACTACTGACGCCAAAGAAGATAAAATGGAAAAAATGTACGAAGAATTAGAAAAACAAGTTCAAAGAGAATAGAATCTGATCATACTTAGTGATTGCAATGCGGTTGAAGGAAAATGACAAGATAGCAAAGTTATAGATAAGATTGGTCTGGGAAAAAGAAATGACAAAGGAGGGAGACCGGTAGGATTATGCGAAAAGTGAAGAAGATAAACAAGAAGATACTTCTAGAAATGTTTCAGATATTACAAAATGATAGCCTGTAGCCTGAAAAAAGTATGAATAAATAAAATTAACTGTGTGCGCCAGAAAGTGGACAAGGTGATCAGAATTTCGCTGGGTGGAGAGAAATTAGAACAAGTGTGATATTTTGTTATACAATAACTGATAATGACAAGAGCAAAAAAGAGGTTGTCAAAAAGATGTCCCAACCTAACTAAAGATGTTGTTAGAACAGTCTTCTAACTTCCAGTAATGTAATCCTTAGTGTCAAAAGACATCCAAATGTATGTTTGGATTGGAGCACTGTGAGATTATGAAACCTGGACTACCTCAGATTGAGAAAAAAGAAGATTGAAGCCTTTAAAGTATGGTGTTATCGAGGAATGTTGGCAATCCCGTGGATAGAAAAGGTATCAAATGAGGAAGGTCTAACAAGGACTATAGCAAGCAAGAATCTGTGAAGACAGTTTCAACTTAAAAGACAAAAATTGACTAGACATATATTAAAATATGATAGCTTAATAAAAAATAAGCATTGAAGGCTCTGTTGAGGGCAGAAACTAAAGCGATTGGCCATGTTTAGAGCACCTGACGTAAATAAAGCAAGATGTTTATAGAAACTGCCACAGGGAGGTGGTGAATCTGGAGCAAGCTAGAAATAATTGGAGCCACAAGCAAACCAGTCCATGAACCGACGACTTTCATCACCATGGACTGATGATGAGTGTTCAAGAATTATTTATTGGAGTCATTGATATTTAAATAATAAAAACTGTACTAGTATCCCATTCTATATGTTTTTGAAAGTTTAGCCTGTAATCAGTTATGCCATGTAAAATGTTTTATAAGACATAATACGTTATAGAGCTCAAATCATTCAAACACAATACACGATTTATATATTCAGCTGCGTAAATTTTTATTTTGAACTACATGAACTTATCAATATAAATCAAATTACTTAAAACATACTGCATACGTTTGCTTTATAACCAAGTCATCAAACTCATGTGGATCTACGGTTGGCAACTGTGGTGCTGCATTGAAAATTCCAATAAGTGCAAACGCAACGGGACGTTATTCTTGGTACCATGGTCAACGCATGTCGACTTTCTAACAGTGACCTCAGACTTTCTGAGTGGCTTCAAAAGGCTTCATCAGCACCCTAGTGTGGGAGCAATTCTACAAATTCATGCCCTAAGCCCCGTTAAGCTGTTCAAGTTTGTCTACAACGCCTCAAACACAATAAACATTATGATGTACTTTGATTTATTGTTTGTATACTGTATGGAACCAAGAGACTAGGACGACGTGCTGCGTTTCTTATCACGGTGTTAATTGAAATTCCGTTAGGCACTTGGCAAAACTTTAACGTAATATGAGACTAAAAACACACTTAGAATGAACTCGGTTGTTTCATATAATTTTTAATAAAAATTTATTTACGTAAATTTTGGAGAACACGAAATTGTCAACGAATCTGTTCGTTGATCACTGCTAACGAATCTGTCTCCATTGTGTTAAACTACCAAGTGTGTACGTTAACCTTTGTACGTTCTAATCATGTTTACACTTATTATGAACATATATGTAACATTATACATTAAATATTTTACTTATCATCGGTATCATTTTGTAATTTACTGACTATTTAAACATGCATCTCAAGAGTTCACTGGACGAACTTGAAATTAACTAAACCCTATAATATAATTCATAAAGAGTTAGAATATTTATTAAATTTATACCAATCATAATATATTTTAACGGAATACGAATTATGTATTTTGGAGATAGTACGTATTTTTGGTGTAGGGTACTGGTCATTTAAATATTGTTATCATGTCGTTAAAGGTGAAAATTTTGTATTACAATTTCTAAACCTTCGATAGTTTCCTTGATAGAAGGAGTTCCGTATATAACATACTGACACCCTATTATCGAAACACATTTAATTTATTACCAGCTAAAGAATATACGACTAGTAGAAAGTACACAATTGTAATATAAAAAAGAAGACAAAATAACTGTAGGAAAGTGATAGAAGTCCTGAGAATGTGTAATGAATAACATGAACGTGAAATATGCAGATAAAAAAGGAACAGCACTATAGAAAATGCTGAAGGATAATAGATGATCCTTGTGAACAATGTCGCCTCATATTGCAATGTTCAAATTACACTTTGATCTTCGGTCATGATTTACACTGACAGGCATTGTAAAGATAGTTTTTGTGTTGTGGATAAAAATAAGGGCTGTGAACTATGATTCTCCCCAGTGTCACAATAAGTAACATAGTATCTGACGGGATCACCACTAAGCTAAGAATACGAAGAGCGCAAATACAGGAATATCTCACCAAACATATTATGCTTATTGGCAAACGACAATGAAAGTTAGCATGTGCCTTTTCAGTGGTATATCTACGGGTTGGAGAATTTTTGAAGTGATGAGAATGGTAAAACTTAAGTATCAATAATTCGGAGCTACAGATAATTATGACGTCCCTTGAATAATGATTATAAATTATAATAGAAATCAAGAGGATACTGGAAGGAAATTTCATTTCATAAAACTAAATATTGTGCATAATGTAGATGTGTTGTACAAATCACAACAAACTTTAGTGTTTTTATTGGGCATTTCATGCTGTATGGACGCTAGTAATACGGAGAGAACATTAAATAAGTAATCCAACATATCATACATATAGAGAAGCTTATACACAGGCAAATGTTTCGAAAACCGACGTTAGTAGTTATTTATGCAATTTTTCTAATAAAAAGCATTTATTTATTATAAAAACATTTATTTCCTAAATAAATGTTTAGGCTACATTAGACGTTGGTAGCAGACTTCAGGAGGCCAATAATTCTAAACCATTAAAACAAAAATTTATAGAAAAAGTGTCTCTCATTCTAGTTATGGCAAAACATGAGCAAAAATTACATGACCCACTAAAAAGTAAGCAAAAGTACTTATCTTGCAAAGTAACATTGCCAAGCGAACGAACGGCGCGCATACTCTCATCAGACGTCAGTTTTAAGTAGTTCATGGTTCACATGTGACTATAACTGAAATAGTGTTAATGTAATTTTCAAATTTATGTTTTAGAATACTTAACCTATAGACGACTACCAATTTCTAGTCTAGCTAAAATGTTGATTTTATAAAAATTAAACCAGTTATGTCTAACGCTCGTTTAGAAATTTAAAAAAATCCATTACTTTTGCGTTTAAAATTGAGTAAAAATAATCTAGTGGATTCTTGACATTTTCAGACTAAACTAGGCACAATGCAACAAATTCTACGAAGATCAGACAGGACGCAGCTTTAAAAAAAGACACAGTGAACACATGAAAGTATCACTCTCCACCGCTGGACTCCCTTTTGCAAACCATCTCATTGAAGCATGACATGTTTGTACATGCACAAACAACAACAACCACGCGTGGAAATCCTATACGTAAATACAAAGGGTCGAAAACTAGACACATTTGAAAAACTCGAAATATACAACACACAAAAACGTATGAAAACAGCATTCTAAATGAACAGACAGAATTTAAATCACGTGTACTCTTTGAACACATTACACAATGCACACTCGACAACCATCTGACAAGAATTTAAACAACAGCGCTAACTGTAAAAACAGAACTGACAGCGTTCACAGCGGCCGCCTTTGACGAAGCTCACAACGAGCGAAAGCTGGCTCAGGCATAAAGGTAAAACTTTTTATGTAAAGTACTGTGTTCCGTGTCGCAATAATATATACAAATCAACAGAAGAATAAAGGTTTTCCGTGAACTTAGTTGCAGTGAACTGAACGGGTGATGCTTTTGCAGAGAGTGATACTATTTTGTATTATGTGGCAACAGCGCAGCCTTATTCTACCACATACGTTTTGTACGGAAAAGGTATACAATTACGAGGAAATTGCTGCTTGCTAACTTTTCGTGGAGTGTTTTTTCCGCGAGTCAGATTTTTACACCTGCTCTTCCTACTTCAAATTTTGTATATAGATTTTGGTGCCAAGTCATTGTGAATACGAGAAATACTATTAGACAGATTTCTTTTCCAAAGTGTCTGGTTGCTAGAATTTAAGTGACTCTCTTGCGGGCGTTTACAAGCTATATCATATTCTGTTAGTAGATTATTTTTTGTTGTATTTTTATCGCGAATAATAGTGTACGAATTATGTACGTTAACAATGCGAGTATATGCAAAGAAAAAGAAAATGTAAGTACGTCCAGCTTTAACAGCTTTTAATTTAGAGTAACGTCTGCAACAAAATTTGCTCATATTTTATCAATACGAAATGAATATTAACCTTTTAAAATGTATTACACTACAGCATATAAACTATAACATTTCGACAAATTAAATTTATGCAGTTTTCAACAAAAGTTTAGTGTAAATTATATCCGGTCAATAAGGGAATTTGGGTAAATTATAAAACATACTTGGCATGTTAATTGTAATTGTTAATTAAATAAATTGGCTATATGAACTTAAAACTATATATTGTGATTGGATTTTATAACATAATTGTTTGCAAAATTGAGGGTCTCACTTGAAGGGTCGTTCATTTTAATTTGAACAACAGCAAACGTTACTGTAAAAGTATTCTTTTATGATTGGCACAACAAGTTATCTATACTACAATGCGTAATTCAGGTTGTAAGGAATCAACAGGAGGTTTTTTTTTTAACACACTTGTATTTGTATAACGGTTTTATTAATATTTAGCACTGGCAATTTACATCTTTTGAGTATGGCTGTACGCTTGTAAATAGGTATTGTTGAAAAAACTAAGTTTCTAATTGCAGAAGTTAACAATTGGAGTAGTTCAATTATAAATCTTACTAAACCAATGTTTTGATAAACTAATATCGTGAAACCAGTGGTTCTATCTTGAGGATTAAACTTAAACTAGCTGTTATCATCAACTATGAATGGACAAACTTAAGTTACTTTGACTACATAATAAGAAGAGAAGATGGATAGGAAATGTGGTTCTAATAATAGAAAAATCGGTAACTGGCAAGTAACAGATCTGTCGCTATGGGGGTGTCTGCATCAGGTCAAAGGCTAATTGTGAATCGGGCATACTTAGCTGCACGTATGGTTCTAGATCGCATTGTCAGTGCAAACATTTGATCAGACAATTTTTTGAAATATTATGTCTAAGAAGGAATCTAGTATATACATAAAATATAAACTGCTTGTTATTTAGTCTTTATTTTTTATATGTAAAACAATAATGGATTTACAAAACAAGTTTTTTAGTATCTAACGTATAACAATTTGTGCCACGTATTCCGTGGGTCCTCGCTCGTGGCATCATACACGAACTCCAGAAACACCTTCTCTGAACCCAATCTGGGCTCTTTTCAAGAAATCGGCTAAGTTCTGCTGAGGACCCAGTATTGGGGGGATAGAAAATGGATAACTTGAGTGGTATGGGCAAATGAGAAGAATGGAAAATGAACGGTGGCCTCAAAGCTTACTAAATTACGTGCGACTTAATAGAAGAAGGAAAGATAGACCTAGGATTACATGGTTACAAGGCATTCAACAGGCTATGACGAGTAGATGCCTAAATGGCGATGGTTGGGAAACCAGAGGAATTTGGATTATGGGATGCGGCAAACGCTATACAAACTCTGTTAACAAAAAAAAGAAAAAAATACAAGTAAGATGCTTAGTAGTGTAGAAACAAGATATATAGTAATTACCTTGCGTCAATTAACTTTAAAAATAAATGCAATAAAGGCGGTGAGGAATTTTGAGTCATTGGTACCAGGTAGCTGTCTCACAGAATGCTTCATATAGTAACAGTGTAATAACAGTGGAAGTGTTTAAGTTTTGTTGTATATGTCGGGACAGATAAAGACAACTTCAATTCGTCGAAATTCGTTAAATCGCAGAAAACATAAAATGTAATACATGTAATAAGAATTTTATGGATTTGCAAGTTTTTAGAAATACTTTCTAGAGCGCTTTCCATTTGTAAACTCTCTTTTTAAAAAATAGTAAACAACATGCAAAAATTGTATAAATAAAAGAATTTGATGGGAATATATTTAACTCAAATGTAACTGTTAACTAGGTATTCAGTTTGTGATGTTAGAATTAGGTTCTTTTTCTCTAAATATATGTTAGTGGTTATATCAGTAATGACCTTTTTAAATTAAGTCCTATTCATATCGAGTAGGTAAGTAAATTAAAGATATCTGTGCCCAGTTTTCCAATTAGACGAGGAACATAGGGCTGTTGATAGCAAGTAAATTCCTGTTAAAAACTTATAACAATTTACATTAAAAATTAGCAAACTGTCACTCTTGGATCGACGTTCACGTCAGGCTCTACGCTAAGTGTGCATTACAGAAAAAAAATGAGAACTTTTCTCACTCATGATACTTCTTGTTTTTAACAGGAGCTACAACATCGTTCTTGGACAAAAGTCCTTATCCTACAATCAGGGATTTTAATTTTCCAAAAGGGCAAACTTGAGATTTTGGGATAAGTCTTAAATTTATTTCGTTTTTCTTATTTTACTTTCTTTGGTTATTTAATTTACTTACTTTACTGTCTTTACTTATCTTACTTTACTCTCTTTACTCACTTTACTTATTTATTTACTTCATTTACTTTATTTTAAGACCTCCTTATGTACTCTATTCAAAATGATTGCATAGTTAACACACAGAATGTGTATGCGCATTGTCGCTGTGACAATGGTGCATTGTTATAGCGACACACAAAACCGACTAGAGCGACCAATCGTGTTGAAGTGAAGCTGCTGTTCACTGCAAAATTAAGCGTGATGACGCTTTTAAAGAACAATGCCATGTATAATGATTTAAAAATAGATCGTTGTCCTAAAACATTTCCAAAGCCGTAGGAATCATCATGATAATTCTCGTGGTACGGACAGATAATTCGTGCGTTTAATTGACCATATCTGTATACGCAGAACCTAGGGCGGACAGTAGTTCACTAGCTATATAGTTACTATTGCAGTTAGTGCAAAATAGCACTGCAGAGAACAAAGAGAGATGGATAGCTCATTTGAATAGGGTACCAGATGGCAGGTTGCCTAAGGAAGTTTGACAATATAACCGTGTTGTACAGCAAAGTATAGGGAGACCTAGGAAGTGTTTTGAAGTAAACAGGCTAGGCCTATATTCCTCCGGGACCGGAAAAGGTTATTCGCTTAGTCCCTGACAGAAGAAGATGAAGATGAAGATGAAGAAGAAGAAGAAGAAGAAGAAGAAGAAGAAGAACAACAACAACAACAACAACAACAACAACAACAACAACAACAACAACAACAACAACAACAACAACAACCACAACCACAACAACCACAACAACAACAACAACAACAACAACAACAACAACAACAACAACAACAACAACAACAACAACAACAACAACAACAACAACAACAACAACAACAACAACAACAACAACAACAACAACAACAACAACAACAACAACAACAACAACAACAACATTACAACAACAACAACAACAACAACAACAACAACAACATGACGAAGAAGAAGAAGAAGAAGAAGAAGAAGAAGAAGAAGAAGAAGAAGAAGAAGAAGAAGAAGAAGAAGAAGATTAGTGCAAAGTTTATCAAGTGTTTAAACCTATTTTTTTTTAACTGGGGTACAGCATCTCGATGTCTTGAGTGAATTTTATCGTTTCTTGTGCGATACGATGTAGTACATACTGTATAGACAATTTGGCGGGTCGAAACTGATTTAGACTATGTACTTAATAAAATTGTGTCTGCCTTAGTGTCTCTGAAGCCAATTCAACTTCGTTATACTAAACGACATTACCCCCCTTACAGTATATTAAAAATTACAATTGTGGTGGTATCTCAAGATAATAAATTTTTATAATAAAACTTCAACGTTGAGTGCATACAATTATCTGTACGCCAGGCGCGAGACGTTTTAAAATTCCGTAACCAGCTGAATCCGCTTTTCTCTGACAATTAAAATAAAAGATGCATAAAATATTTGCAGACGTTTTCGAAGAAGTAGGCTGAAAATTAGAAAGGACATATCCAAGATCTCGGTAAGCAGTTTTTTTTAATACATTAAGTTATCAGCTGAAAAAATATTACTTGAGACTCTTGCAGAATAATTACAAAGAAACTGTATCTGCACAACGTTTGCTTCCGTAATCCATTTTCTGAAATATAAAAATAACCACGATGAATATTAATTTGACCCAGTTGAATTTTATTCGTTTTTGTGAATGCTTCCGCCTTGCTCAATGTGTTGCTGGAAAATTAACAGATGCTTAGGAGGTCTCCACAAACATAACAGACAGAAATTAATCATATTTATATTCCAAAATTTTAGTAAACCACTTTAACGTTTATTACCTAAATTATTGTATATTATGTGACAGTCATTTGATCTCTATGTCTTAATTTGCAAAATTTATTTATTTATTTTTTCTATTTATATCGGCCATCTGAGGACCACATGCCAATTTCAATTGTCTATGCCTTGTTCTTTTCTTTTGTTTCAATATTCTTTTACCTTTTCACTGTGTCTCTTCTTCCTGTCTTCAGTCCACTTTGAACCTGTGTTTCTCTCTCTCCTACCCTGGACTCCTTACATTTTTACCACTTTTGCCAACAAACTTCTCTTTCAATTGCTTCTTCTGCATTTATATTATTTTTTTCTAAATCCTTATTGACTTCTTTAATCCAACTTGATGTGGACTTCTTTCCCCACAGATATTTGAAGATCTGTTTTGTTAACCTATTGTCGTCCATTCTATATAAATGTCCAA
Organism: Magicicada septendecula; assembly: GCA_034769895.1. Classification (NCBI taxonomy): domain Eukaryota; kingdom Metazoa; phylum Arthropoda; class Insecta; order Hemiptera; family Cicadidae; genus Magicicada; species Magicicada septendecula. Next base: position 193,666,045 of record CM068367.1, read on the forward strand.
AAAATACTAGTCTTCTTTTTCTCACTATTTTCTGAATTTATTTTATTCTTTTGACAATTTTCTTTTAAGAAAAATGTCCTTTTTTACATAAAATAGATCGCTGTCCTAAAGCATTCCTAAAGCTAAAGGAAAATCGTCATAATTCTGGTGACACCGAGATTCGTGCGCCACAGATGACCATGTCTCTTAGATCAAAAGAAAACAATTTGTTTACTCTCAATAAATGGTATATTTATTTGTATTTCATATGTAAGGACATCGTCAAAAAAGCTAGGCAGGTACTGACAGTTACTTGATTTTATTGTTTTGGCCTTCCCAGGTAGGTACAATGCATTACAAGTCATCGTTTTCACAGGACAATTAATGTGTAACTTGTTAATTGTATAATTAAAACTGATTATACAATATTCTCTTTTATGTGTTAAAAGTACAGTAGTTTCTTATGAAAAATACTACAGATTTATAAACTATGTTAAAAAGAATACATATTGCAGTTTGCTAACGACTTATTCTCTATAATTATATATACCGTTTTTAGCACAATACCAACCAGGAAACACCGGATATAAATACAGAAAGGGAAATATCCTAGAAGAGCAAAGATGGACAGATGATCTCTGCAGTTTTCTTCTTAATAAGGGGAAGATGTGGAAAACGGAGAATGGATATCACTGTATTAGCAGAGGGGTAAATTGAAAGCATCGTCTGTGGTCCAGTTTGAGGACACTCTATAGGGACAGAAAGATAGAGAAGCAGATGGAGAGGGTCAGACTATTGCACATCTATTGAAGTTTTAGGGAAAACATTTTGCGTTTTAAATGCATAAATTAGTCTTGGAGGTATGGGAGAATGAAACAATGTCCACAGATTGAAACGTTGGTATAAATTACACAATATTTAAAAAAGGAAAATTTGTGGTAATTATAGTAAGATCGTCTCTACAATTCTGAATAACAGGCTATAACCTTATGCTGAGGAGATCTTGGGAAATACCAGTGTAGCTTCAGATCAAGAAGTACAGCTGACCAGATGTTTGCAGTACGTCAAACCTTAAAAAACGGCTTTGAATTTTATACAGACGTGCAATCGCACATTATGGAAAATTTTGGTACAATGAGGAAACTAATAAACCTATAAATATGTCTGTGCTAAATACAGAGGCTTCAGTTAAGATTGGTGGGAGGATGCTCTGAGTCTTTAAAATAGCTAGCGGTGTTAGGCGGGGGGAGGATACCTTATCACTCTTGCTTTTCACTCAGGAGTTGCACAAAGTAATACAGAATCTTGATACTAATTGAAATATTACTTGCAGGCTAACACAGGTTCATACCTATGCAGGTGACATCAATCTGATTGTCAGGAAGTGATAACTCTTGTGGTGTTTCAATTCAGGAGAGGCAGAGATGTAAAATGGATCGGAAAATAAATAAACAAAAACTAAGTACATGAAAACGAACGCATCAGAGGCAAGAAGAGCTATTCAAAATTGTAAATTCAATGACTAACATCTGGAAAGATGACGATGTTATCTGGGAACGGATCTGAATAATACCAACCAGATATCAGGACAAATCAATAAAGGGATAATTGTTAGGAACCCAGCACACCATGTAAATAAGAATCTCTTTACATACAAAAATGAAACTCTATAGAACTCTGAACTGGCCAGTGGCAACATCTGGATCAGAAGCTTGGATCTTTCCGAAGGCGGCATTTTCACTTTTAAAGTGTTTAAAGGGAAAAGTTTAAGGAAAATTGATAGCCTTGTAAAAGAAGGAGAAATCTGGTGAAGGATGAACGACTATGAGATAGATACTGCACTCTAAGGAAGAGATATAGTATGATTAATTAAGTCCAGAAGGACTGGCTGGTTAGAGCATATGGAGAGAATGGGTCGAAGCAGACAGTCAAAGAGAATCCTAAATGGGAAGTGGGAGAAGTTACCAGGGTAGGAAGACCGAGGAGGTGATGGCCGTAAGAGGTGGAAAGGGATTTGGAAGGGATGAGGATCAGGAATTAGAGATGTCTGGCAGGAGAAAGGAGTGAGTCTATGTAGGACGGTAGCGTTTTTGAAAGAAGAAAAAGAATTACACAGCAGAATAAGTTCAAATTATTTTTAATTCCCTGATTAACGTAAAGGAATTTATTCACGTTTTGTATAAATAAAACAAATGTATATTACATAGAGTACTGGGTACTCGGTGGCAGTGGCTCTTACATGTGATACATACAGACGTGATTGTTTCTTAAGTTACACGCTTCACATGAATTCTCACCTATTTATAAGTTATTTGGTAACAGGATTTGCTAATAAGCAGATTCAGCTAGACATCCATATGACCAACAGGGTATCAAGTTTAGCTAATCACAGATGTTACCTTGACTCTCATGCGGCCACAACCCAGTGGGTGACTGGTTGTTATTATTCTACCAATTTGCACTAGACACTTCTTCGAGAGTTGGTAACGAGTTTTACTAAACGACCTGTATTTATTTGTTCGTTTCCTGTTCCCCTGAACAACGTACCTGTACCTATTCTTACTACTGCGTTTAGGATTACAAAGCTTTGTTGAAGTTCTATAAAATATACAATTAAAATATTATTTACCAAATGATAAGAAATGTTCAAACACGTCTGTTGAGAACCATTTACGTAATTATATCTGTGCCAAAAGTGCTTAGCTATCGTAGAGTTAAATTTGATAATGTACTGTATACGATGTAATTTTATAAAGTCCATTTTACATTTTATCGAAAATGGAAGTTGTTAAATGGATGACAGAGATTCAGAGTGATGAACGTCATTTCACGGTGGCCCTTAACGGGATTACCACAGTACGTCAGGCTATCTCCCCACGTCAGGTCTACAGAGAATTCAACAATAGGCCTACTGTGGACCGCTTCGTAAGTAATCTGCTTGTGGTCATTTCCGTATGACTGTTAATCCTGTACTTCGGTCTGAGTAGCGAGGACGATAAAATGAACGACGAAAGCCGCGTCTCGGTCGAGGCTGAATAGTTGGATCTTGTCTATGTTCATTTTGTTAGTATTTGGTTAATATTGATCACAAAACTTAAAATAAAAGTGAGAAATTCTAAAAAAGTTTATAAATATGAGAACGTTTGCTTTCAGTAACAAGATGGAAGTAAACAAATGAAAGAGAGATGGTGGGGAAATATTGGTTTGAGTCACGACTATAACATAGACCAGCTGTATGACTGTTGAGTAAGCACAGAATCAGTGATAACGATACTAAACTATAAATCACACCGTAATAACCAACAAATCAATCGATATGATGTATTCATTTTGCTTGCAACTGAGAATGAAACTATTAATTTCCGTGACTTTAGATAACGTCTGCTACATACTACGTGAATGCACACGTTGAGCTGAATATTGCAACGGCAATTTAATAATTTATGTGGTATTTATGTGGTGATAATCACTTACCCGACGTAACTGAAAGAATCATTACTTTCAATTGCATTTAAATAAATGAAAATTGGATTATTTTTCTACACAATATCTCCCGACTTCTATGCATTTTGTCCAGCTCTTAACGATGGACGTTTAGAATTCATTCCTGGAAGAAACTGTTCAGTCTTGTGTGCAACCAACTCTGTTGACCTTGTGATCTGAACAAACACGATTTCCTTTCACCTCTTCTTACAATGGATCAAAAAGAAGAAAACCACTTCAACCAAGTCAGGACTGTATGGAGTGTGGTTCAGCAGCTCAGAATCAAAGGGACTAAACACAATAGCTTGTTTTTTGCCTGTATGAAATCAAACGTTGTCCTGAACCAAAATCATACCGCACTTTTTAGATTTGACTTTTGGTTTTGAATAGCTGACAATAGTTTCCACTGGTTACTTTTAATTTTTAGATGTAAAATAAATATTATTTATCCGCTAAAGGTGTAATTATTCTTTGTAGGGGAACCGACTACCTTCCTGTTCTTTAAAACCTCTAAGCGATGGATTATTTCTTAAGGGTAAATCCTCTATACGGGCTGCTTCAATCATAATATCTTTCTCTACATACGATTTAAAAACTTTTCATAACAATATACAAACATATACGAATAGAAATATAAGACTAAACTACAAATGACAGGCAAGAAAGATTTATTTTATTTTACATTATCTGTAGTCTGCAACTATCCAATGTTCTTGGCATTTATTCGTTTAAAATTTTTTGTCATGTTCATTCTACGCCGTTGGTAGGAACGGTCTATTTCTGCATAAATGCAGTTATGTGAAACCATTTTTATAGTATCTTCATATTGCGTAACTTTTGCAATAAATATGTTTGTTTAAATTATACTCACTGTCTTTCTAATAATAATAACGTTTTTTATCCTCCGTAAGTAGCGTTGCAGATGCAGTGTCGGTTAGCAAGCGGTGTCGTAAACATGCAAGAAACGTTAGTCCGTTTTTATTGTTTGTTATTGTCCTGGTCACGCGGTCTCCCATGTTGCGCCGGCCTCATGGATGTGTGTGGGGGGGTGGTATGAACGGCGTTTTTTCTGGTCGATAGCCGCCAACGCTCCAGAAAAAACTAAATAAGTTTAAACTTAAAAAGTTTCAGGCATTATTTATTTTAACCCTGTGTATAATACATTGCATTTATGACTTTGATTTGATTTATACTTAATAAACTAAAGTTTGTATACGTCTGTATAATAATTATTAAAAAAAAACAATCACAATCGCCCCAAAAGAAACTAAAATATCCCCATCAATAAATCCGACCAAAAGCAACCAGTAGGCAACAGTAGTCAACCATTACACATCATTTTCTTTATCTGGTAAGAATTCAGCATGGCTGAAGAGCGTAACTTACTGCTTAGTGTTCGAAACATGTCTCGCATAAGCAAAATACATCTTGATCGTATATTAATATAATACAAAGTTATATATTTGCCTGTTGTTTTCTCATGAATTGCAACATTTTTTCTTTACGCGAATAATTTTGAAAATTTATATAAAATCTACAATACGGTGGTGCGAGTAACTCTAATAAAGTCTAAATATATCGCGATTACTAGATACGGAAATTGGCTAGATATACATGACCTTGCTTTTAAAACATGAAAGATTCTAAAAAATGTATCCCTTTCGTATCCAACAATTTATTCATCACCTGGGACAACCTCTTCTTCTATTCCGGAAACGTCCTCGTTCTTGACGGGCTCATCATCACTTCTCTATATTACATTTCCAAGAACAAAGATTTCTTTTATGTTGAACATGACTTTCCCCTAGCCCATTTCTCATATTAAAATTTCTTAACTTTCCCTTTCACTTCAACGGTCATTTAATAACGGTAAAGATGATGTCCGTAATAAAAAAAAGTAGAAGTAATATACTATAAACGATCGTAATAGTAGTAGTAGTAGTAGTAGTAGTAGTAGTAGTAGTAGTAGTAGTAGTAGTAGTAGTAGTAGTAGTAGTAGTGTAGTATCTGCAGTATCTTAATATAAATAAAAGTCATTGTATCTATGTATGTATGTTCCACATCTCCTAAAACACTGGACCGATTTCAAATAAACTTGGCACAAAATTTTACGCAACGGGAGAACCAACATAGGACAGGTGTTTTTTCGATACGATCCTTTGGGGGGTCCTTTGGGGTCTAAAAAAACTGGGGAATCGAACGTGTGGAAGCGTTACATTTTTGTGGAATGACCCCCAGCCTAAAATATCGGTATGGAGAACCATACATGATTTCCATGTTCTAAGATTTATATTTAAAATCATTTACGAAATGAAATGTTTCCATAGAAACTACTTCTTTCCATTTATTGCTTCAGCCTTAACCACTGTACTGTGGTCACTAATGTATACCACCACACGTTATCGCACTCGATTTTCACTGATGATGGCAGGTCGACGGCACTGCCGAAACGTCTGGTTTTGCAGAAAACATTGGACTAAGGCCAAACAGCCCGGGAAAGAATTTTAACAAAAACTACTACTTTGTTGCCAATAACGTAGTACACATATAAAAATTATCCCCTCCCCCTTCAACTATAATTTTCATTTATAGGAAATTACCCCCACTCCGTTCAACTAGCCTCTTCATTTATAGATATTTCATCTACGTTTCTACAGTGGATTATTAAGATCTTCTTATCAGGATACTTTATTTATCAAAATTAAGTACTTTATCCTTGTTACAACAAAAAATGTTTAAACTGCCACCTCCCCCCCGAACTTCCCCGTAACCGATCTTCACCAAAATCAATAGGCCTTGAGTCCTCTACAGCTTAGGCACATATATGAAAAATTATTTGATTCAGTTTGAATTTACAGCAGTTATCGTTTGTCATGAAAAAATTTCTCTTGTTAAAACATAAAATGTTGCAGGTAAACTACCCCTTTCCCTTAACCGATCTTCACCAAAATCAACAGACCTTGAGTACTTATAACTTCAGGAATGTATGACAAAAATTATTTGATTCTCTTTGAATATGCGGCAGTTATCATTCGTCATACAATTAAAATTACCCTTTTAAAACATGAAACGTTGCAGGTAAACTACCCCTTTTCTCTTAACTGATCTTCACCAAAATCAGTAAACCTTGAGTACTCTATAATTCAGGAAGGTATGCAAAAAAGTATTTGATTCCGTTTGAATTTACGATAGTTATCGTTCGTTAAAAAAAATTACCCTTGTTAAAACATAAAACGTTGCAGGTAAACTACCCCTTTCCCTTAACCGATCTTCACCAAAATCAATAAACCTTCAGTCCTCTACAATTTAGGGATGTATGCAAAACATTATTTGATTATGTCTGAAGTTGCGGCTGTTATCGTTTGCCATAGAAAAACATTACCCTTGTTAAAACATAAAACGTTGCTGGTAAACTACCCCTTTCCCTTAATCGATCGTCACCAAAAACAATGGGTCTTGAGTACTCTACAATTCAGGACTGTATGCAAAAAGTTATTTAATTTTGTTTGAATTTGCGGCTGTTATCGTTTGCCATAGAAAAAAATCTACAGATAGACACACAGACACTTTTCGAAAAATGACTTTTTTCATGTTTTGAGGGTAGTACAATCAGAATCTGCAATTATCTCAAACACGATTTTTTGCCGTCACCATACTTCCATATCCTTATGGAACATGGAAGTAAAACATTATCATGTTAAAACACTCTGGTTGCCATAGCAACTAACAAAATAAACTCGATTCTGTTACCCTTACATTTCTAATATTATTGTTGCTCTTTTTGCTTGGCGAAAAATCGTGCACCATATCCGACAATTTAACCAAGGTTACTAAGTTCATGCTGTATAGTGCGTGAATTCAGAGTTGTTTCACTTTGAATTTAAAAGTGGATAAGTTAAGATCTAAGTAAGTTATAAGCGAGTATAAAAAACGTTTTGATAGTGAATGTATTCAGATCGTAGTGTTCAGACAATATAAATGCGCTTGCTTCAGTTTGAATTTAAAAATTGATAAGCTGAAATCTATAGAGGTATTATATTGTTAGAAAAAGTTTAGGAGACACTAATTTAACAAATACCTTATTTCAATATTAACACAATGAATTATAAAACGACAGTTAAATATGCAGTGCGTGCAAGTATTGTAGACATTTTATTGAAAACTAATTTAGCTGTTCGCCCTCTCCCAGAGTTAGAAATTGAGCAGGAGCATCACGCGCAACAGAATTCTTCTCCAGATATAAGAATAAAATTTATGACATGTTCTTAAACAGGCGCGCTACAGAGTATTCCTCCAGTGAGAAAGCGAACATAACAATATAAGTAAGATTATACAATATAGAAGTAATATAACGTTAGAACAAGAATAGGTGCCTATGAGCCTATGAATAAATTATTAACCCGAGCAACGCTGGGTAAATTGGCTAGTATATTAATATATTACTACTATCAACAGTACTTTTCTATCGTATCATGTAAGTCATGTTATAGGGAAAACCAGGAATTTATTCAGCTCTAGAAATTTCGGAAGAAATTACGTTTTAATTAATAAAAATTAATCGTGTTTACTATATTTCCTAATAGCTTATGTAATCCTATTTGTTATACCATCATAAATCTTGGACAAATCTAGAGCTGTTTTACACGTGTTAATGTTCGGCACATTGTGTATTCAGTTTCTCAGACACACGTTTTCCTCGTAAACGTGTACACGTTTCGCTTTGATTAACTGCGCTCACAAGACTGATACGTCGTTAATGGTATCGAAGTCTTTACACTCGATTGAGCGCCAGATCAATAAGCAACTGTGCGCATACCAATGAGCACCTCTGTCTGAATGCAACACCTGTGTTTTCCTACTTTCGCATCACTCGTGTAGACAGAACTTGCCATTCTAATCAACAATTTATTACAGATAATTACCTAAACAAGTGATTTATGCAACCGGCTCAAACAAATGTAAATGTTTCAATATTTTAATATTGTAGCTTAAAAAGGGGTCAGGCATAGTCGAAATTAGTCGTACATCTCACAAAATTATCTTGATATTAGACATATTTTGATGACAAAAGAGTAGCTTACGTGAAAGTAAACTTGTATACAAGAAAACTTTATTTTAAAATTCAATTAAAAAAATTATTTTATTTTATTTTATTTTAAATTGAATTTTATATAGGAGGCATTTTGTTGTCACACACATGCGTTAGCGTTAATTATCAGTTGTAAGTCATACAATCTTAACACGTGAATTCACACTGAGGATAAAAATTATATTTTGATCATAAATATAATCATCATCATCATGTTCCAGGATTAAACCAAGGATGGTTTGTTCCGGTCTCAAACAGGCAAAGATTAGAGCTGGTCACTCCAGCGCTTCCTCGGACGTCCCACACCTCTCCGTCCCCTCGGCTTATAGTTCCATAGTTGTTTGTGGATGCGGCAGTCATCCATTCGGCAAAGATGTCCCACCAGTTCAGACGATACAGGGCGATCCTATCGAGTATACTCATAATATTCAGTTCCTGCCATATATCTGTGTTTCTTCTATGATCATGGAGAGTATACCCTGCCACCTGCCTGAAAATCTCATTTCAGCCCCTTGGATGCGACTGGCCTGGCCTTTCGTTAAAGTCCAATTCTCAGAGCCATAAAGAAGTGTGGGAAGAGCCATCACCTTGTAGAATTTTAGGCGTGTTCCTATACTTGCTGACTTAAGGGTTCGCCTAATGGTCCCGCACATAAGGTTGAACTTATGCAACTTATTCCGTCGTTGCTTGCATTATAAGAAAATCATAAATATCTTAACCTAAGAATACTGACTTATAATTTTATTTGCATAACAAGACGTCACACTATATCGTAAATCAGAATGAATTAAAAATGAAATCAGATGAATATAATTTTTAAATAGTCGTTAACGAAACAATAACGATAAAGAATGCATGGCAGTTATCAGTGGCGATAATTATTATTAAAAGGTGATTATGAGTTGCGAAAAGTTAAAAGGAAAACGAGAAACGTGTGGTAGTAACGGTAAAGTGCAAGACGTGAATGCACATGTGAGTTGGGGTAACTGGGAGCAGACAAGAGATAGAGAGAGAGAGAGAGAGAGAGAGAGAGAGAGAGAGAGAGAGAGAGAGAGAGAGAGAGAGAGAGAGAGAGAGAGAGAGAGAGAGAGAGAGAGAGAGAGAGAGAGAGAGAGAGAGTGAGTGAGAGGGGGGAGAGAGGAAGAGCAGCAATTTATATGCAATCGGATTGCATGAGGTAAATATGGTTATTTCCAGTTAGCCAATTACAGTACATATTAACGTACGGTTGTAAATCAGTTTTTACCGTTGAAACCGTGCAGCGCCATATCATCTTCGCTGATTTACTGTTACGGCCATTGACTTATTCTCTGCTTTGCATTTTAACGTGGTACCGATAAGCTCACATAAATACATTTTAATATTTTCCTACATAACGAGAGGTACATGTAAACGATTTACGGTTCACGGGCGTCTACACACACAACACTAACGCGTATACAACACACAAGAACTATCGTATTGCATTTGCATGACAATCCTAAACAGAGTTACTGTAAACAGGGAAATCAGCCAAACTAAGAATAAAAAAGCAATAAACAGAATGAATATCAAAGATAGAATTAGTTTCTTATAGCACTCATTAGGCGCTGCTAGTTAACGTAGAGAAAATCTTGGAATCAAAAGTGAAAACCAAATCCATAATATATGGAGGCTGTTACTCTCATACTCTCAAAGACGAACAGTGCATACACTAAAACACAACATAAGTTTTACAAACAGAATTAACACTGTTACTCACCACTATAGAAAAATTATTCCGATTAGCGCTTTCAAGCTTCACAGCTCATCATCAGATCGGGAAATAACAATAATGGGACTAGAACCCCACTTGTCCTACAGCGCGTACACAATTTGTTAAACTTAAAGCTTGTTACGAAGTGTGTATTAAGCTTCGTGCACAAAGTGGGGGTATAAAGAAGTTGTCTAGTCCCATTATTGTTATTTCCGACCTGATGATTAGCTGTGAAGCTTGAAAGCGCTAATCGGCATAATATTTCTATAGTGGTGTGCAACAGTGTTAATTCTGTTTGTGATTATAACCACTAACACAACTTTATAATTAAATACGTTTTACATACGTGCACTCACATGTTTCTAGTTTTAAGATAGATATACATTTCACACGGTTACAACATTTTACATCGTAACGTGATGACAATGTACAATTGATGTTGAGTAGGCCTACACATATAAGTGGATATAAATTGTCACCGGGACTTAAAGGCAGTAGAATACGAGATAAAGGTAAGACGCATCATTGCATTAGTTAATTATTGTAAAAAAATGAGTTATATATCTCATACCCCAAACACAAGGCTATAGTTATCCGAAGAAAGTAAAATTTGTAAAAACAAAATCAATAGCCGTATAATATGAATGAAGACTATGGGATTTTCTGACGATCTGTAGAATCGATATTGCATAGTTAGGGCCTCTTGCGAGTAGCAACATGCATAAGTGTAGTGTATACATTCTATGAAGTGTATCTTTATCATTCATGCGCCTAGCGTCACCTGCGCAACCACCATTGTCTTGTCGAAACTTACGTTAAATTTTCTGATAGGCATGAAACAACGACGACACAAAAACGTGTTTAAAATTATTAGTACTTTAGTTGTCTTTTGTCATTTAATTAATGTAATCGTTTAAATTAATTTGAAAACTGAGAAGGTTTTCTTAATCTACAAATTTTGTGTGCGTGTGATAAAAAGCCCTAAACAGATTAATTGACAAGTTGGGAGAATTATCACGATATATTTATCAGGACCATTGAACAAACTCATGTGCTTAATGGAGACATTGAATGATAGATAACAGTATTAATTCGCAACGGCAAGTATTTGTAAATGTAACAGAGGGCACGTCGTTCCCTTTCTCTATATTTTGAGTTCCACTAGTCACCTTCTCATGAAGTCGTCGACTCGTAGCAACTATGTGTGTGTGTGTGTGTGTGTGTGTGTGTGTGTGTGTGTGTGTGTGTGTGTGTGTGTGTGTGTGTGTGTGTGTGTGTGTGTGTGTGTGTGTGGCGTTTTGTTGACACAGCGTTTCAATATCTGATATTTTATTGCTGAATAGCTCCCCCAAACGCTCACATTCGTCGTCCTCAAGGGCTGAGAGAAATCACTGTGTTTTACGACTTATGACCTATCCTCAGATGATATACATCGACTATTCGAATACTCATGTGGAGACTAAGAACCTCAAACCATTACCTCCGATGCTTCGTTTTACTTTGGGAGATTTAACCATTTGTTACTTGTTACGTCTTTGTCGTCCTGTCGACTAAACAGAATTCATAAATTGTACGTACCTCTGTAATTTGACAAAATGAAATGTTAAAAGTTTTCATTTTCAGTTTAACGATAATTAGTAATTTCAAGAGAACGGTAGAAGTTGAGTTTTATTCAGTTTTTTACAGCGTTCCATACCTCAGGTCTCTTATCTATTTTTATAATAGTCTTAATTTAAATTAAAAACTTACAATTCTATACAGAAGTAGTGAAATATTCTTACTGTAAAAATACTAGTTAATTATTGCATAGTATTCCTCCTTATGGGAATAAATCAGTTTCATTTATAATACACAATACTGAATGCAAAGAAGGCTATAGTCTACAAACTGTGTCCACTTACAGCGGAACGATTGAATAATCCAATACAATAACGCGTAATACAAGTCCATAATAACCATTTACTGTATGATTTAGTAAGTGTATTTACAGAATGTGTTTAATAGTTTAAAAAAATAAATTAAGACATATGTCTATTCTTCAATTGTTTATTATGTTCACCAATCAATTTGCCTATATACTCCTTCAGAGTCGTCAGATAATTATTGTCTCTGTTATATAAAATGTATCTATGGCATGAGTCATCTGGTGTTCCTAATTATGATGAATGAAACTTTGTGACGTTCAGGTAAAATAACAGGATTCCAGAAATAACAACGCGATTTAAGTTTTTTTTACTCACTGTGTTATAAACAAATGGGACACAATTAGTTTTTATGTACAAACTACGAGAATGTACAAGATCCTTGTAGAATGAGAACACGAGGTGAAATAAGTGAGAGTATTCAGACAGAAATAACGAATAGTTCTTTTTACAATAAATATAAAATTGGTTTCAGTGGTTCAGTTAATCTTATTATTGGTAGTTTCTGTTTTAATGCTTAAGATCACTGTTAACGATTAATGCAATGTACACGGAATGCAATATACTATTTATACAGTATAACAAAATGTGAATACACGATTCAATAGAAAAAATATCAAACAAAGCTCAAGCGCCATTTTGAAATTCAAATTATACACTTAGCGACGCTGAGGATTTGGAAGCAAAGGAATATAATTATGTAAATTAAAGCTGCCAGTAAGAAATACAGTTGTAGAAGCAACAAGCAGGAATTGCAAGGAAAGAAGAAACAAAATTTTGCAACATGAAGAAAATTCGATGTTGGAAACTGAGCTTAGCCAAGTTTTTTGTAAGGAAGTGCATTTCCTATTCGTGAAACGTCCTATTCTTTTATCTGATAAAAGTATGAAGTTTTCGTGTTTTATGTAAATATTTTTAACCATTGTATTAGAAAAATCCTAACTTATGTCAAAATGTATTTTAATCCAAGTATTCAACTTTTCAAAATATCTTCTCTTCATGTCAGCTATGCCACTTGATGTCTCAAGGTGCAATTTCTAAATTCTTGATCCTTCATTCTTGTTCCATGTTACGCCCACAGAAATCGCTGAAGCTCATTGAAAGCACAAATATTAAATAGTAATGTGAGATCTGAACTCTTAAACAGTTTATTAATATTAATGCGTTGTCCAAAAGAAATATAAATATTTATGAATTAAAAAAGTGCATAAAGTTTGAATCGAATACAATAACAAATTCAAACTATCAAAAAAGACAAAATAAATGTCTATTGAGGAAGAAATATAATGGCGGAAACAGAAAATTGGGAACAAGTTTTACCTTATTGAAGCCTTGAAGACACGTCTTAATGAACGAGTTATGTAAGTGACACAGATAGGAAAAAATATTAAACGACATGTTAATTCAGTTTGAAGAAAAATTCCTATATTATTATCAAATTGACAGCAGATAATGTTTATAAGATTTGTGAAATTCGAAAAATACAAACATTTTATACAAACAAGAATTACATTTAGTCTGTCGATAGGTAGCAATGGTCTAATAGAAAGATTTCTATTGTATTCCTCATTAATATTTGTATTTTGATTTATTTTATATTTTTCTCTATACTAGAATGTAAATAAAGAATAGGTTGCAATTAATTAATGGTAAACTGAAACATACACACAGTATATAACACTCTTACGAATATTTCACATTTCATTTCTAATGATATCAAACATCATTGTAATTTAATTAAATTCTCGTCAATATAACAAATTAATCTAGTCATTTAAATAATTTAGTTATAGTGAAACAAGTTATTGGCAACATATTCATTGTAATTATTAATGTCGTGTTTTGTGGTGACAAATTATTAATTATTATAGCAAAAGTAAATTAATTGTTTGGTATATTGTCATCGATAGTTAATTAATTATATTTGATTTACGGATAAGTCAACAATTTAAATTTATAACTTAACAGTACGGTGTCAGGTTTGCGAAACTAGGCTTTCATTAATAACCCAGTGGCGAAGTCGTGGCGGGTATAGGGGGAGGGGTACAATGCCCTCACCTCACCTATGAGTTGGTTAATAGAGTGTTATAAGAAAATCTGCAGGGATGCAGTACCAGTTCGCACTCACTTTCCCCCTCCTCAGTGGACTAGTCTTGTTCGATAAGTCCTAACAAAAATCTTAGCTACTCCAATGTCAGAAACTGTTTTTACTTTTGTTATAAGTTGCAATTTAATCACAGCTGAAACGTAGTGTTTGTCATACTGCCTTCCTTGTAGGTCTGCGAATGTGCTGCTTGCAACAGCCTACCCTGCATCTCCTACATTGTCCTAGATGTTGTAAAAGCAGACTAAACTGTTATAAGATTTTAAAAGCACAGTAGCGAAATATCTGTTTTTATGTGCCAATAATCTAAAAGGAAGCACACATGAGCGAACACCTGAGAATGTATTACCGAGTACAAATTATTGCCCTTCCTTACACTAGTAATTTTACTAATGATAATGTGATGTATTTATAATATACACACACTTACTGCTTACTAATGGTACCTATAATCTCAATCTTCTATTGTAGTGTATTCATTCTTCATGTCCTAAAGATACCATAGGCCTATATATGATTTGTAATGGTAGCCGAAAAACAACGTCCTTGGCAAGCATCTTCAGTGTAGCGATGGTGAATTACGCACTGAAACGTTTAAAACTCTGTGACTTAGTGGACAGATTTCGTTTGGTTGTATTGACTGTCCGCAAAAATAATCGATAATTTGTGAAGTGTATTTATTGTAACATTTGTTTCTAATGTAGAAAATCCACCATGTCACTTCTCAGTAGATCATTATTACCGATTAAGCTTTCTGCGTATATTGTACTACAAATTAAATTCAATAAAAAATTACAAAAACAGCTTATCGTTTAATAAATAGGAACAGAACATTAAATACGGGAACGGAAGCGAGACAGCGTTTGTTTTTACTTCGTTTCCGTTTTCAATGATTTTGTCTGAGAGAAATGGTACCGTTAAAAATGTATCATAACCTACACAGACGATGAATATGCACAATTTGTTTAAAAATTCAGATTATTGTAATACTGATGGCTGTTTCACCGTAGTCGATTGCTTTGTTGTGACACTGTCTAAACGTTTCGACTATCGGAGGATTTCTTCAGTAAGAAAAGGTTTATAAAGTGTTCAACAAAATGATGGGGATGCGAACATACCCGTAACCGAGATAAAAGCAAACCTCGGTTATGGGTGCGTTCGGCTCTCCACATTTTAGTCGAACATTTTATAAACTTTTCTCTGCTGAAGAAGGCCTCCAGTGGGTGGCTGAAGCGTTTAGACAATGCCAGAACAAAGCAATCGACTACGGCGAAACAGCCCAGATATAAATTCTTTTATTAATGACTCCGGCCGTCATAGCCTATGTAATAAACTTATGCCTTCTTTTACGTGCACATGTAATCGTATATACAATTTACATAAATTTATAATCTCGAAAATATAACATTCTGTAATCGAAAACAGTCTGTTTAAAAACACTGTAAGTGTATAACTGAATTTAACTTTAAATTCTGCTTAAGCACTTATTGAAAGTTTCATAATTTTCTGTGACCTTTCTCTTTGTTTTATACCAAGTGCATTTTATTTATTCAGTTAAATAAATTCTCAAAAAGATGGGAATTTTGAAAACAATAACCTACGAATTGGATTCGTAAATTATTAACTTTGTGAAATTATTTTAGCACCTTGTCTGTATAAATTTCGTTTTATGAACACGTTAGTTAATTTTATACATATTCCTGGAATTTCAAGATTTTATTTAAATTTTGTGTTTTACTGTGTTATTCTTTACCTTCATTCCAATCTTTATTTTTATTTATAATTATTGTTTGTTACAAATTTTTATAACGGAGCTTTCAGAATAGTTACCTACTTCAAAATACAATGTGAATTATTGACACGGGCCCCACTAGTATATACTTTTATCTCGTATCGTTACTCTAGTAAAAGCAGTGTAAAAAATTACAATATTGCAAGTGAATATAACTATCTGTTATAGTAACGTCACAATACTGTTAGTATATCCTTATCGTATTATGTGGTGCGTTCTGTGTATATTAAACACGTATATATGTATGTTTAAATGCGTATAAGTTTACAAAAAGAAACAATACGCTTTGCTAACTACTGAACACTAGAATTTATAAACCGTTGATAGTATGAAAATTCTTGAGTATCACACGGAGTTATGCATCGTGTAGACAGACACGCTAATGAACAGGCAGGTACGCCAATGTACTCGCACAAGCGTACGCGTACGCTCCTGTGAGATAAGTGCGGTCGTTTCGTATGCATTTCTCGCATTAGGGACAATAAACAACTGTTCTCTATGGCGCTGTACTTATAAATTTCTACACACAATACGTGAGATGAGAGTTAATCCTATTTATAGGCGGCATCAGATTGCCGTGTTGTGACCGACCTGTAGAGCTTTATTATTGGCTAAAGTGCTTACCGTCCTCCGGGATAATGATCGCGGCAGAGACGGGACGGGCGCTCTCATTGCGCACACTCCACTATATCATTCCTTCACACACACACACACACAAGCTTATATTGATCCCGAGCTAGATACGTTGAAAGTAGTTACGTTGAACGTAGAAATCTATCTGTGACGTCAAGACCCAACGTGCGATATACGGACTTAATTCTTCACCAAATTTTAGAGCATAGCAACACACGAAAGTAATTATTATGAATTAGCAATTGAATATTAGCATTTAATACAATCATTACAGTACCGCATAAAACGAGTGCACTGAAAGAAATACTGTGACAGTGTAATCACAAATCTTGCAGCAGCAACATACTGCTGACAAGAAACAAAGGAATATCTCACGGAATGTGTCAAAAACAAATCTATGAATCTATTGTTTAAAAAATAACATTTTTTAGTATATTCTATACAGAGATAAATCAGCTCTGTACGCACATACACTAACACTGTACAGTTTTAATGTGAAATATTATCAAAGGTCTTGTGGTTGTGCTACTGTCTGTAATTGTAAGTACAACAAAATAAACTTCCTGAATTATGTAAACGTCTTTCTCATTGATTTCAGATTCTCCAGTTGTAATTACTGATTAACCTTGACAGTCATAATTTTTCACAAATGAAATAGCGAAACCTCCAGTAAATTTGTATATTTCATTTTGTCTACTCATTTTACATAGCTTAGTTTAACGAGTAAGTTTTGCTCATAAGCACGCAACGTTCCCTACATTTTTTATTTAACAATATTATATGACATACATCAAACAACTTTATATTTGGATTTCACCCTACTTTCAAATACGCAAGTATAGGAAAATATTAGAATACACAATATAAGCAATTAATAAACTCCCTTTTAACGTACGTGTTGGACAGAGTCAATTCTACCTCTTTCTTCAAATAAATTACTAATTAATATCAGTACGTACTTTCAAAAAACGCCTTCTTTTTAGTACTAATGCTACCAAGGAGGATTCTTAATAGTAATAATCTCTTATTTCTTCAATATTGCATATTTTATAAGCGTCGTTTGTTGTTGTTTTATTATTATTATTATTATTATTGTTATTATTATATATTATATGCTCAAGTGCTACAAGTTTGCAAGAGAGAGGATGGTAATGGAAATGGAGCTTGGGGAGTTTACACCCGAGAGCGAAGGTGCGCTTGTGCTACGTGGTAAGGCGGAATGGGACTGCATCAATGCATTTATTCAGCGGGTCCTATTAGAAAAAAAAGACAGGCCCAACTTGCACCCGACGGGTAATAAGGAACAACTAGAAAGAGCCCGATAAGGGCGCAATAGGCTTCTATACTGAAGTAATACGTTAAGTGGTTCTAGGATGGTTATGAATGCCTGATTTAAAGGTGATTTTTTTTAATGAAGTCCCACACACCAGGGGAAGCACGATCTCCCCTGACGGTGCACAAAGCATTTTCTCCCTCTATAAATTATTATTGTTATTAAAATGTTCAATTAAAAATCAAAACAAAACAAATTGAAATACTTTGTTAGGTACCAGTACTCGTTATACAAACTGTATTAGCAACGATTTCATATGTATTATAGCATTATTGTTAGGAAACTATAAATTAAACATAGCATGGAGAAGAAGGAAAGGAAGCGCACTACGACACCGACGGAACAAAAATTCAATAGACACACAAAGCTTGAGAAAGTGAATAGCAAGAGAATACTGATTACAGTATCAGTATTTGCATGTCAAAAGAAAAACTGAAGTACGACGCAGTGGAAGGTTTCAATTTGAGCTGTGTGCTAAAGCGTCAGCAAACTGACACAGAAGTCGACTGAAGAAGTGAAGACGCTGTGACACACTGAAGAGGATGCCTTATCGTCCTTGAATATATCACATTTTATTATTACTCGCTTTATGCATTTGTAGAAAAGACAATGGATCAATTAAAGTATGGTTTCACGACTTGTAAGCAGAATATAACAATAACTATTTCTATACTCAAGAAGATCTTACATTACAACTTAAACCTGACAAATTTTCTGGAACAAACGTTTATCATTTTCAGTCTTCAAATACTGCATACGCAGCACATTTTAGGATACTTTTTGTGACTTTTGTGAGCCGAACCCACAACAGAACATGATGAATAGACGCCATGCAAAGAGAGTTCCATATCACTGATCTTTTAACCGTCCCTTTTAAATAAGAGTTATAGTATGTTTACTAAATAAATTTAGGAATATTTGTGGTACGATTCATAGAAATCTTAGAAATAAAACAAGACACAGCACAAGGATTAAATTTTATAAGACAATTGCAATACCAACGTTGATTTATGCAAGTAAGGCGTGGGTCATGATAATAAAGGAAAGCGGCAAGATTCAGAGTGCTGAAAAGCAGTTTCGTCGAAATACTTTAAATTATACATTGCAAGACAGAATAAGGAATGAAGATATCAGAGCAGAACTCGAAGCAAAGGATATAATTGAAATCATTGTAATTTACAGAAGACAGTGGTGGGATCATCTGCAAAGGATGACAGAGGATCGATTACTGAAAGCGGCACTGAACTATAAAGCCATTGGTAGAAGTGACGTGGGTCGTCAGAGGATGAGATGGGTGCCGGAACAGGTTTATGTAACATAATACTTGAAGTGAAGAAGAAGAAGAAGTATGTTCACACACACGCACGCGCGCGCGCGCGCACACACACACATTTATATATAAGCCTAAATAATAATATAACTTATTATAAAGTTAGTTATATTGTAATCTCAATCCCTCTCTCTCTCTCTCTCTCTCTCTCTCTCTCTGTCACTTCCTCTACCTCCCTCCCCTTATTCTCTCTCACACAGGAAAGCACGCGAGCGTATACACACATACACACACCGAAATACATACACAGTACAAAATAAGTCACTAGTAGAAAACTGAAAACAGGCCAAATATTTTACTATAAAATAAACAGAAATTCAATTAAGGCAACCTATCTCAATTGAGTGACGGCGGTCCTGGAGGCGTTAGAAACTTTCGAACATGGCACAGTTTGTTTACATAGTTGATTGATTCACGTCTAACGTTATTCGGGTGTAGGCATTCCATTTCTGCAGCAGGCGTTTCGAATAGTTTAACTTTATTTATTTGAACAATACAAACGGTAAACATGCCTCGCCTGGTTAGCAGGCGTGGCAGACACGCCTCTCTGCTTCTACCCTTCGACTTTTACACGAATTTTTGTTTTCCAACCTACGCGATCTGGCAGCAGATAATGGAATCCCGATTCCACTGTAGCAGGGCTATAACACTGGTATTTTCCTGTCACACGACTAAACGCTTTCTCTTTAAACTGACAATATTGTACACCAACTCTTGCAACATCTGGTAGCCTATTCCAATCACTTAACTATTTTCTGTTAGAGTTATCAATCGACTATGAATCAGTTGATGATGAAAATCAATAAGGTCTATGTAAAAATGTCGTGGGCCATTGTGATTTGTCGGCGTAAATTTCCTTAGACCGCCTCTAGATTCGTGTTGAACCTTTTTGAACCACAAAAACATGCTATGGAATATTCACATTGAAAAAGCACAATTAAAGGTTTAAATTGGGAATTCCTCTTCCCTATTTACCGCACACGGCTTCCCAGGAACTTGTGAAATCTGGGAAACAACTGAAGTTCTTATCGCACCAATGAAGTTCTTAGAACAGATCACGATCTCAGGCTTAAAAGTCTGAACAGGCTTATTATAGAAATTCGAAACAGGCTTAAAAATAATTTCTTTAGATATTCTTTTGAGTAGATGGTATGATTACTATAATCCCATAATATGAAGGAGACTGGCTCTTGTCTAATGAACGAATACCAAAAATGTCTTAGTTAGTGTATGTTGGGGAAAGAGTATGCAGTCGTCGATCAGAAGGGATCGTGTAACGATAGAAGAGATTACAATATTTTTATGGAAGACCAAGAAAGAGGAGAGAAGAAGACGAGGAAGAAGCAGAAGGAAAAGAGGAAGAAAAATATGAAGGAAAAGAAGAAGAAAAAGAAAAAAGGAAGAGAAGACAGTTTCAAGTAATAATACACCTACCTTGCTCTGGTAAATTACAATTTCTTGTTTCACACGAAGAATAAAATAATTGTTTAAAATGTAAAAATATTAATTGGGAAAGAACAAAATTTCATGGTTTCAATTTGATACATTACTGTGTAGTACTTATTCCAGTTGGTTCCCTTTTAATCACTTTAAATCGTTAACAAATTTATCGTTTCTTGATACAATGTATCCTCTGATTAGTTGCTCATCTAGTTCAACCTTGGAACTTTAAAATAATAATTGATGTATCATACCACTCGAAAAGGAGTAAGAATATATTGTAACTTACTCTTCGTGGATGTGTTTGTTTTAAAAGCGACAGTTTTTCTACTTTTACAAATGTTGTGGTTATTGGTACACATCAGCCACTATTATAAGTCACAAACCATTGTACAATTTTAAGTGATACAATTTTAGCAGTTACAATTGTTCTTTGTTACATCTTCGTTATGCAGTCATGCTTTATGTTTACTACAGCGAACAGTACTTGAAGAGTTATTATGAATGTATTCCTTTAGTCTAGTTATAATGCTTCGTGAATACCATTTTAAGTCTTCACGAAGTATATAGTAGAGAAGACCTATCTATTACTTAATACAACACGAACATTAGTTTTGTTCTAGATAAGAGGCAATTATTCAGATAAAAGTGGTTAAAAGTAGAACGAACTTATATAAGTAAAGTTCCAAGTTAAGTCCTTAATGAAAGAAATCAGAAATGAGAAAGTGATGTCAGTAAAACTGCGACGTTTCATTACTTTATTCTTGTTTGTATTCAATTTTTGTGTCCCCTAATTTTAAATATACGCAGATAAATATTGAAAATATTATAACGGCTTTAAACTCCTCGTAAAGCTATAGTCGCTCTTTAGAGCTCTTCTAACTTATGAAGGTAAGTAAGAGTGATGATTAACTATACCTCTTTCCTTTCTATTGCAAGCTGCATGCTTTATTACCTTTTCAACCGCATTTTACCTTTCGTTCCTGTCTTTCTCTCTTTCATTCTACTCCGTGACTCTCGTAACTTTCAAGTTCCCAAATACGCGACCTTCTTCTCAACTTGTCCTTCTTCTTTTATTGGGTTCCTTTCCCTTCGTCTTCCATTTAACAATCTTGTTTAAAATAATTCTCTCTTCGTCTGTTTCCGAGTCCGCCAACATCACTTGGCGCCTTTCCAACTTAGTGCCGGTGTCCCTCAGGGATCCGCCATTATCCCGTTACTTTATATTCTCTTTACAAAAGACACGCCTCCTCCCCCCGGGATCTGGCATAACCTTCAACTTGACTAGCCCAGTGTGCTGACGATACGGCTTACTGGGTCTTCGCTGAAACTAACCGGCAGGCCCGATTAAGACTCCACAAATTGTTACAACCTGTTTTCAACTATTGAAATACCTGGAGGGTTTCAGTGAACGCGGACAAAACCAAATTATGCGTTTTCAACCCAATATGACGTTACATGAATCACTTCGTTCAAACCCCAATCCGCGTTGGCCTTTCAACTGTAACCCCGAAGCGTGTCTGCAAATATCTCGGCGTCACGCTCGACTCCAAACTACCACGCTCGACACATCAAACGAACCACCGACCTAGCCCGCAAACGAACTCGGACCCTTCGAATCCTCTGCAGCAATGACTGATGCTTCAGCGTGACTCTCAGTAGAATCTACACTGCATGTCTACGTTCAGCTACCGGCCAGCACTGGCATGCGTCTGCACGATCATTTTCCAAACCGGCTGAAGGGGGTTCGTCCCCAAAACAGCCCGAGATTTGCCCATCCGGGCAAGCCTCAAATAAGTCGAAAAAAAACTCGTCTGTGTACGTGTTCAAGTAATTTTTGCCTTTGCGCTTTAATGCACCTTACAATGTCTTATTATTTTATTTTTATTTCCAGATTCAGATCTGTGAATCATTTACGCACTGTTTTTGTATCTTCTTCAGCCCACAGATTGTTCTTACTACTCTTCGCTGGACGAATTACTGTTTATAAAGCCTCGTATTTGTAATCGTGCTCAAGTTTTTGTACTTACCAAATTTATATGTCTGTAATATCATTCAGTCTAAATAATGGTAACTGCTAAATGAAAAAAATGCTAGTACATAATACATGATTATATAATAATAATTTTTGTTTTAAAATAATACACTCCTTTTGTCTTACGGAAGTGATGGAAGGTAATAAGATTATGCTAATAACATGAGGTGTACGACATATAAGGAATTCCTCTGTGGCCAGTGTAACATTTAAACTGCCTGTTGACTTCCTCGCAGTTTCAAAAGGCGATCTGTTTAGAGATATGCAAAGTCTCCTTGGTATATTTGTGGCACCGTCGGTATTATACCTATAATCTTAAACACCCACATAGTGGTCTACAATCACCTGTATATAGGCTATACATATAGGCATAGCACTTTTTAACCAGAGTCACGATAACGATGAAAACAAATAAGGCAATAGAAGTTAGTAAGAAAAACAATAATTTTGGAACAACATTATAAATCATTAAACGAAAAGATCTTGTACCTAGAAACACACCAACGTTATCCGAAAAAGATCGAATATGCTATATAGAACCTAAGTTACTGGCCACGGAATCTAATGGAAGATTAGTTATTAATTAGAAGTCGTTTGACAACTAATCAAGACGTAGGCCTACCGTGTTCGACTCGCGGGCAACACCATCTTATCTAACCTTCCAGCCAAGGTTACCCTACTGCATAGGGGGAAGTTTCGAGCGTTCAGCCTCCTTCCCCCTGACTGGCTGAGTTTGTGGAAGTGAGTACCTACTCGTACGTTAAACAGTAGTTGTCTGAAGAAAGTACCTTATGTATGTCGTACGACCCAGCGGCCACTTTTATGCACTCACGCGAGAAGGTTTTCTGCCGCGGGTTTCTTTGCGGCGTGTTTTGTAAAACAACGGTGGCAAGTGAGGGTATCTATGCACACGCGCGGCAAAAATCATAACGCGCGTTCTGAAAAACATGCCGCCCAACTGTAGAGTACGCGCGAGAGAAAGTCTTGCCGCGCGTGTTGTAAGTAGGCTTACATGTGTGTAAATTGGTGCTTTTATGCAAACGCGCGGCATACAGGCTGCCCGTTCCCACGGCCTCAGTACAGCCAACTTCTACAACACACATTAGTTTTTCTTTCTAACGATTCGTCAATAACTACAATAGTGATGTTTAATGACGCAAGAAATAATTATTTTTTTGTACAATGGAATATGTTATGATGAAAATATAAAATACTATATTTTTTTCTGTTCAAATTATTTGATTCTTACTATTAATTAAACTGTTACCTAACAATTTTAAATTAATTGTATGACTTAGTAAATGTTCATAAAACAAATTTCTTTCTTCTTTAAATGTGACACCAAACAAAAAATACTTAAATTGTTCAAAACCATAGCCTACTTGTATTTTTGTAGCCTTATATGTGGAGGTACGTTTCTGTTAGTTAGCTCTCACTGTGTTTAACTATAGTAATGTAACGTTTTGTTCAATGCTGTTTTCACTTAAAAATTGTTTTTAATATTTCCATTTTAATATTTCATATGGTGTTTCAGTTTTCACTCTGTTTATTAAAGTGAAAATTACTAAATTAATTAGAACGTCAGTAGCAAAAATAATTCCAGATAATACTGGGCAATTAACCGAATAGTACATGTACTTATTTTTTGTACACTGCCACACTACGCCGGATAATTAAAAATATTCAGCTACACTTGTATTCTTAGTTAAATTTTATTTAGTATTTTTCTTAGATCAAATTTAATTTTATGTACGTGACTTATCTCATAGTTATTGCCAGCATTTCATGCGGAGTAAATGCCAACCCCTGCACTAAATCCTGTCTTGTTTGAATCATTTCTAGCATTTACTGGCCAATTCATCATATGATGCCACCAGACATTCGAAAAAAATTTAAAAATGTCTCTCCGATGGGATGAACAGTTCATCGTCTTTTCAGTCGTTGTCAATTCACGTAATACAACACGACCGAATCAATCTTCCAAGAGCAGTGACAAATGAATGTGAGAGAACGTATACAGAGGTTGGCAGCACTCCTTGCTGCGCGGCAGAAAACTTTGTCACGCGAATGCATAAAAGGGGCTTTTACAAAACGCGCCGCAAAGAAACGCGCGGCAGAAAACCTTCTCGCGCGAGTGCACCAATGGGACCTACGTCACCTCTACGAATTTTATATAACAAAAACGAATCTATTATTATCTAGCAGAATGAATGAAATAGACGGCACGCTTCAAATATCCGTCTCTCGACACTACCCGATAGTGTACACAACACCGAGAGAGGGAGGGACAGGACAGTGAGTCATGGTGCGTGAGTTGATGTTCGTGTCCGAGCTATAAATGAATCATACCGCAGCACAAACTAATTTTTTGCAAAAACTGTACACATAAATTATTATTTTAACTTTCGTAGTTTCTTGGAAGTGCTTATGATAGGTTGTAAAATTATAAAAATTATATGTAATGTTTCTGAGAAAAAGCTTATTGCCGCTTAGTTTAACCACTCCCACGCCAATTGTTAACAATATGGTTATAAAAATCTAATACGAAAATGTATATATAAAGTTCATGCTGAACAGTAAATAAGGCACCTGTGATTTATAGGTTCAAACTAATATTTCATTAACATCTGGCTAGAAAATTTCTATACTCAACAACATTGTAAGCGACTTCATAACCGATAAAATGGAAATTTTTTTCAAAATGAAATCAAAGAAAATCTAATGTGTATATCATACATAAAAGGCGCCTTACTTATTAAAAGGGTATTATCAGGTGGAGTATGCTGATGTCTGTAAGTCTGATTACAATTTAGTGTATAGATAAATTAAGAAACGATTACTAAATTATTGTGGGCTGTGTACATACTCAGTGAAATAAGTATATGTTGAGAGAGCAGCTATTTCCCCTTACTCTGTAAACACCGATTGGCAATCCCAATAATCCTCTTTTGCAGATTACCGTTTAATCACTCGTCAAAACCAACCAAACGAAATTGCTTTTACCGCTTCTCTTAACGTGTTTTTCAGGATTAAGGTGCTACAGGATTTACGGTACACTATTCTCTTTGCAGATATGAAAGAACGTCTTTATAAAAGAAAATCATAATTTGTCAGATACAGACATTGAAAATAATCTCTGCAGCTTGCTGTTCACTCCCACAGAACACTAAACATAGTAAGTTAAAGTACATTTTTAAATGGAAGTGAAGGGTTCTTCTCAGAAGTGCAGATTTATAGTGTCAGAAATGAGTAAAAACAGTTTAACTTACCCCACCAGGCTAAATGAAGGTTTGTCTTTAGATTTTTACATACCTGAAACAAACACAAAATAGTTTATTACGAATAATTTGTAGAACATATTGAGTGTTGTGATACTTCTACAAAAAAATACTTTTTACTAGTAATCAAGTAAAGTATATCGAATACTAAGACAAAATAACATGTGCTATAATTATTTAAAGTCAATTCTATAACTCTAATTCTATAATTATGCGTTGCACAATTCTATTCTGTATTTCTTCCAGTTGCATATTTCTTTAATTTTAATTAACCAATAATTTTATATTTCAAATAGGAAAGCCGCTCACTATACTGATTATTATTAAAGTCGCTCAGGCATTGTTACTTTTTTTAAAAATATTTCAGTAACCAAAAGCAATCAAAATTATTTGAGAAACTTGTGCAAAACGATAAGTCGGTGCTTTACGTCTCTTAAAACGCAGAAGGTGGAGACTATACTATCTAACAGAATCTTTCTGACATTGCAAGAAAGTTGAAAATTAAAAGGAAGTGTTTATAAACTGATGGGAAAAAGATAATTAATAAGTGGGTGTGTTACAATATGTTTTGGTAGACAACGGATTTCTCAAAGTCTATTATGCAGGTGATTTTTGTACAAAATCGATTTTAGATGATAAAAACTTCTATTAAGTCTACAGTAATATTACATTTTTCGACTCAATCACACAATTTGAGGAAAACATATTGTAAAATGGACTACGTGTAACAGTTATATTGCATATGATGAGGTTTCGATCACAGACAGTTAAATGAACAAAGAATCAAAAAGTAGTGTATTTGATGAAAAACTGCAAAGAATACGTTTTTCTTAAAAAAAATTCTTTGTGGTAAATGAAAGCATATTATTTTATTCTTAAATGCATTCAGCAGTATTTATCATTACGTAAATTATTAGACTGAGATACTACTAGACCTATTACGAAAAATTCTAAAATTACTATTCTACATAATCGTACTTTTTGTAGAATTGAACTAACTTATGATTGAAAGTAAACGTATATTGTTTCGCTGTGACTCAAAATCGCAACAGCTGTGCTGCGGTCGTGGGATCGAGTCAAGTTCACGACTCGTCCTACCTATCTACCCCTATCGCTGGAGACAAATAAAACAGGAGTTTGTCTGGCACGCCTGGAGTACGTAAGTGACAAAGCCACGCACTTACCATACACACATGTACACATATAACTCCACGGCTAGTAGGGCACGTGGGTAACAGATGGAGACAGTAGGAAAGTGACTTGTACCACGGCCGGTGTGGCGAGCGCAAGGGGTTCGTGGTTGAGCGCCCCTAATGCTTTACGGGTAAAAGAAGTAAACGTATTATTATTGTTTATATACATATTTGGAACACAAAACATCAAGTATAGATTTTAATTAGAAATAAGTTGCAAATAAAACGGAAAGATTATTATTGTTAAAAAAATTATTTTCTGTAGTTTGTGATACCATCGATTTAAAATTTTAGCTGTTACATGCTTATATACTTCTTCTTCTTCTTCTTCCGGAGCTCAACAGGCCGGGATGACCCTTGGTTTCGGTCATCACTCGCCTCCAGTTCTCTCTCTGTGTTGCAACATGCCTCAAGTTGTGTACGCCCATTCTTCTTATGTCTTCCTCCACCTCATGTATCGATCGCCTTCTGGGTATGGCCTTTCTTCTTGTTCCTTCCATGTTTCTATTTAGCACTTGCTTGGGCAGTCTCTCTACATGTCCCAGCCAGCTTATCCGCCTTACCTTTATGAAGCGCACTTTATCTTCCCGCTGCAATATTTCATCAATTTCAGCATTTCGAAGGCATCTCCACTCTCCTGCTTCCATTATTGGGCCGTATATCTTTCTCAATACGTCTTATATACTTATGATGTATATACTAGAGTTTCGTCTAGACAGTAGAGTAATCTTCTAAACTGCTTGTTGGAGAAACAGCAATTCTAGAAGGGAAATAACTGTTAAATCACTCTGTTAACAGAAAACTAATTCTTAAACCAGATTAACTTCTATTGCACTATTGAAAGGAACAAGAGCATTCATAATTCTGAACGTTCTCTTTACAAACAACCGTTCTGTTTTATGGGAAGATGAAATCATATCTACAAACTTCCAGAATTATTTGCAAGAGCCTTGCATGTGGAGTGCAAAATGCATTTAAGTTTGTTAGGGAGTTGGTGAAACTCTGAACACCAGTGTTTATATTAGCTCCCTTTGACGTGTAATCGCAAGTGATCAAGTCTGCGTAAATAGAATCATTAAACTGAGCACAGTGTTCGTAATTAAGTTTACCTTGGATTATTAACGTCGCATTAATCTGTCCTAATACCATTAATTAGTCTAGTCTTTAACTAACAACGTTAATTAAAAAACCAATTACATTTAACACCACTTGTTTTTGATGTGTTTATTGTTTACAGTAATTGTTTCTAACTGTTTTATACATACGTTTTTACCATGGGTGTCACAAGTGCCAAATTATTGGGAAGGGGAACGTTATTTAATGTTATGGTATACTGAATATTTTCCAAATTTCTGAAAGCCTAGGGGCATTCTTTCTATTTTTATAAGTTTTAATCTTTTAATATTACTATTATAATTTATATAATATTGTAGACATATATAATTTATTTTTACATTGTCAGGCAATTTAAAGACTGGATTAATTCACTAGATTAAGATGAAGTGCAGAAATACGATGACTGAAATAGAGAATCCAGTTTTGATTTACAGTAAGTATTAAAGATTACATTAGAAATTTTTCTTTTAACTAAAATAAAAGCATTAGGCCCTAAACAATTCAAAATATTTGTAGCATCGATTAAGATCATTAGGTCATTCTTAGCATCAAAATGTTTTGAACATAAATTTTTCCTAGCACCAACATTAGAAATAAATACTTTGGCCATCTTCTTATTGTCGATGTCATGCGATATCCTTTTATGTGCACAGCACTGGGCTACATGGTTAAACCTTGTCTGGGTCATAGTTGCCTAAGATAGGTTTTTCGTTTTCGAAGAGCGCTGAAGTTTCTTTCTGCCTCACAACCAGATTCTGGGCACAAAAGCAGAATACGAACAAAACTTCTTCCTACATTTCTGAAAAGATCTCTGACTTATTTATTGAGATCAATTCTATCTTCGACTTTTGAGGGGGAGCCTTTCGAGTACGTGGAGCCTGCCCTTCGCAATTGTCAGGGCCGTTGCGGTGGCTTACCTGCAAAGGGGAATCGACTGTCTTATGAAGACACATCGACGACTCAAGAGTTATTCTTTTACCGTGTTTACATTTGTATGGCCGAGCTAACGTGTGAACAAACTGTCATAACCCGCCCTCTAATCGTCGTCGATACTTTCGAGAACCTATCGTCTCTATGTAATAATACAAAAAGGAAATAAATCATCGGGTGTCAAATTGGACCATCAGTGACACTGAATTTAAATTACTATTTTTATTCAACCAATAATTTGAGTAAAAAATTAATTTTAATGAAAAATTACAGAAGATTTTAACTTTTGGAAAAATATTGGGGGGACGAGTCCGCCTGTAGCCTCCCTCGGCCTTGACGCCGTGCTTAATACAACACAGACAATGAAAACATCAAAGAACGGTACTGTTACACACGGAATACTGATATTGTGAACAGCAATCGTTTAAGTTACGGAGCTTAACTTAATAAAATTAACGTAAACGTATGCCTACTGCAACAGTCCCTCTATACAAACAAAAGAGTCAAATATACACCCCAAAATATTAACCGTCTTGAAACATTCAGCGTTCAAAGTTTTTCGTGAATATGAACTAATGACAATGAACGTGCTACTAAATCATTGCAGGTAACAGATAATCACTTAGTATTTGCACCACACAGACAAGACTATTGCAGCCAACACTGGTAAAACACAACCCCCAGCAAATACAACTGTGCAAAGCGTTGTCTTTAATAACTTTATTAGGTTTTAAATTGTGTACAGTCAATCGACTAAGAACAGTCTTCTGTACACTCTAATTCTGTAAAATTTAAAACAATCCGTTATTGATAATAAAATTTATGCAAGCACTATTTACAATTTACCAATAATGTTACTAAAATATGATGTAATAGTCCAAGGTCTTGAAAATGTTTCTGGAAGTCCAAGGGCTTTTTCCTCGTTTTCAACAGCTGCTGTAGTCTGTAATTTAGTTTTACGAATTATAAAATTAATATTTATTTTATTAATTCTATAATTTATGCAGATTTTATATTCATCGGACAAATATGAAAGTACTTTTTAGTATTTTTCTTAAACAGTGTGTGTTTCGAAATACGCAACAATATACTGAGCGCCGTTGAATAAAGCGGGAAAATATTCTATGACTACAGCTTAATCAGTCGTTTTAATATACTCTGTTTAAAGAGTCAATAAGTTTGTGTAAAGATGGCATCTTTACTTAAAGAGGAGGAAGCTTTATGTGATAAATTTTTTACGCTGATGAATTACAATAAATTTAAAGTGATTTACAAAGCATGAATTTTGATTCAGGCAATAAATTAAAAGAAATTCCTTTCAACTATCGTAACATGGTAAAATAGAAAATGCGTAATTCACTGTAAAATTTATGCAGTTATTATATGTATGATCTTGTTTACATTTTCTCATGCAAACCATATTTGTGCAACATAAATATAAGTAAACTTACAACTGGTGTTGCAATTGCAAAATTAAGCCCCATTTATCGAGCGTAACCATACTTAAGCGTTTTCACAGTAGCAGTTCCCGCTCATCATCAAAACCCATTCTTTGGCGTCCAGCCGTACATAGGTCTCCTCTAAATGTTTTTATTCGTGATGATTTTGTGCTATTTGCGAATGATTGGCGAGACTTCTTTTAAAATGATAGCATTTGTCCAGCGCTGTTTTGTCTTTGTAGGAAGAAGTAGGCTTTTTTGTTCCTTTATCCTTTATACGAAATATCAATTTTCTTTTGTGTGCTTTAAGAATTTAAGTCAATTGATAAATATTTACGGTGAATAAGTGTTCTCCAAAGAGTCACGTCATTTGTTGTTACAATACCTTGAAACTCTACATTGAGTAAGACTCCTGCTGAAAGCAGTATTTTTTTCAAACTACTCTACGCTAAAGCTACAGCGCTGATGAAATCATATTTAATATAATCAGGTTATATGACATATGATAATTTAAAATGATACTTAGGGGGGATCGTAAGCGAAAATATCGGATTACCAGCAAATCCTCATTACCGCAACTTTGCTGATAAGGGAGTTACGTGCAATGCTCATTCACTCTATTCATTGTCCTATATAAGGTACAACGGTAAATGAAATAACGTGCAAGGAATTGAATAAGGCGTAAACAGTGAGAGAAGCTTACAAGAGAAACTGTAATAACGGAGGTTCTGGAACAAAATTTAATATGTCAGACTTTACGGTAACGAAAGCTACTAGCGTGGGGGTGGAGAAAGTGCGGGTGAAATAAAAACTACACAACACGTATTCGAATATGTGCAAACGTACGAAATTATAAAAACAGAGTTGTAGAACTTGAAAACAAAAAATGTTGAGAACGGTTTTAACAGTTTCCTAAAAATCTATTTGAAAACATACATGGGAGTAAGTTAAACCTATAACTTAGGTCTGCACGTGTTCACAATAACACACACACACACACACACACACGCGCGCGCGCGCGCGCGCGCGCGCACGCACGCACAGCTCTTAACACGTTCTCTGCTGTGTCGGTCATAGTAACCGAAAATGTGTCACTTTAATCAGCCCGTGTTGGTCACTATGACCCAAGAATAACGTTATATTGTGGGCAACCAAGAACTGTGTGGGGGCAGGAGGACGGAATGACAAAAACACGCCGGTAGAGAACATGTCGAACGTTAAGTCAAATGCTGCTTACCAGAACCGAATCCAGACGTTACATTTATATCACGCACATATATTAATCGCAGTTATATGCTACGCTGTTTGGACATAAGACATGTTGTTGTACGGTACTATAGAATTCACCGTTGAATCCATTTTACGGACACATAAATACATACGCTTAGACGCATGTCCAAAGTTGGATGGTTTGCTGTCTTCTGACTGCTATGTTTTGGTTTTAGAAAATTAATAAAATTAAATTTAATCATCATCATCATCACGTATAAGCAGAATCATCATCATCATCATCAGGTATAAGCAAAATTCTGCCTGTTCCGCCTACACAGATCCTTCAGCTATCTCTTCGTGGGTCTAC
Source organism: Magicicada septendecula (assembly GCA_034769895.1). Lineage (NCBI taxonomy): Eukaryota > Metazoa > Arthropoda > Insecta > Hemiptera > Cicadidae > Magicicada > Magicicada septendecula. The sequence continues at coordinate 193,698,455 of CM068367.1, forward strand.
CCACACACCTGTGTTCTATAGCGTTAAATTTCCAGCCTTGTTTGGTCAGTCTTGAATCTGTCATTATTTCTAAGCGTTCATTCCACCGTTGTTTGTAATGTTTTAGTCTTTCATGCATGTAAAAACTTGTAATTCTTCTCTTATGCCCTCATTCGTTATACAGTCACGTTTTACACCTTTTAACTCCCGTTAAGAATGTCATTTGTCATTTTTTACAACTTTGTAAAACTTAAATTTTCTATTTCGACGTACCTTGTTACTACAAGTACGATTGATGTCCCACAGATCGTTTGGAACGTACCTATCTTAACATCAATACCATAATTCTTATCATAGCCAATATCATTTCCCAAATAGTTAAAATGACTCACCTCCTCTACAATTTGATCATTAATCAATATCTTTGTTATTATTATTCCTTGCCTTGAAATGCCAATAATTTTGTTTTATTTGTTTACAAATAATTTTGTTTTTGTAGTGGTGATTTTCATATTGTATTGTTTGCAAATCAGATGAAGCTTAAAAACAGATTTTTGTAAAGCAAATTAATTAAACAATTCAGCAGATTGTCAGAGATAATAGTAAGCGACTGCAACTCAAAATGCACAAGTGATTTGGAATAAAAGAAAGATTAAAGTTAAATTTATCTTTATTTAAAATGTACGTCTGTAGCCAAATACGATTTATGTAGATTTTTGTATGTTTACTTAATTACATACATGTGTTTCAGTGTGTGTGTCTGTGTGTGTGTTACTGTACATACCTCTCTACATCAATCTCTCTGACACACACACACACACACACACACACACACACACACACACACACACACACACACACACACACACACACACACACACACACACACACACACACACACACACACACACACACACACACACACACACACACACACACACACACACACACACACACACACACACACACACACACACACACACACACACAAGCAAATTAAATTTAATAGAATCCGGAAAAGGTGAAAAAAAGGAATCGTTATGTAACACAAAACGTTCGTTGTTTAGCACAAGAATTGTGAAAAATTTTACGTAATATTAATTTAAGCTATCTTGTTAGTATTTTTGCGTTTAAAATAACTTCAACAGGATGAAAAATCTTAAAAGGCGTTATTACTACGCATGGAAACAGATAATAAGTTTGTAAAACAAATTCCCTCAAAGTGACTGAGATAACATTCGAGTGCCTGATAAGATAACAAGTTTATATTATACAATGTTTGGTTGGAAAATAACAATGGAAGCCACCATTATTATCAATGTACATGCTATTAGCATGAATTAAATGAAAATTTCATTTATTTAAAACTCGGAATTATTCACTTATTGTTTGCCTTATTTAACACTGCAAAAGAAACAAGAATGTTTTTTAAGCAGAATATTTATCAATTCGTTTACTGGGTATACTAATTTAGATAACGTTGTGTAAGCAGATAACCCTATTACTATTTTGCGTGACGTTTACTGTTGTTCTTGTTAGTTTAACAACTAATATAATATAATCAATTTGTTCAAATTTTTCTTTTGCTACGTTGTTTGTACGCGCGTATTGAGTCTTTTCACTGTAGAACCTTGTACATCCATTCTCAAAATATGCTCTAAAAATCTTTAGGAAGAATTTGAGAAACAGTATATCCGCTGCAAGGAAGGCTTCACGTAAATTCGTGAAACAAAATGTGCCTTAACATTGAAACAGAGTAGTAGGAAAGTATTGTGCAAAATTTTGTTGACGGTCCGTCACCAGACACTGCATGTTTGTGATTTTGATCCTGTACACTAATATGTGTTGCAACACTAACGTTTTTGATTGCTGCTCACAAGGATTCCCTTACGGATGACAATACAGTACCTCAACGCTGATTACAAACCGGAATAGCCAATGGCAAAATCGTGAGTCACCGCCACACCGGGAACAACTGTTGCTAAATATGTACTGTACTGCCCTGCGATATTCGGGGGGGAATCGACTCTAACTTTCACACACACACACACACACACACACACACACACACACACACACACACACACACACACACACACACACACACACACACACACACACACACACACACACACACACACGTTTTAACCAGTGCTTTAGAAAAAAGTACGACAGGAATCTAAAATATAGGTAAGTATGATAACGAACTTCGAAAGCATTTTCTGTTATGTGTTCGTCAAAATATGTGATTTTATGTGAGAGAACATAAAACATGCATTTTATGTAAAAATATATAAGATATTTACGTGAAACTTCTAGCCCTGATAATCGCGTAAGGAACCGGTACAATTCATTTTCAGTCGTTGTTTGATTCACTGCTTCAACTGTGCAGTTATCATATATCTCTCCACAAAATACTGTTACGTACGGTCTAGTGATCGTCGTATGGTACAGTGGAAAAACAAAATACCAGCTTTAATTATCACAATTAAACAGTTTGTAATCAACAAAATAGTCTCTTACAACAAATCAAATAAAAATTCTTCACACGCAATAATAATGTCTACTAATATAAAATACAATTAATTGTATTACAATTGTCCCGCACAAATATAAAACACATAACACTTCGCCACAATACTACGAACCGTACTCGAATATATCGCAACTCAAACTGAAACTAAGCGCCGCTGAAACCTTGTATTTATACCCCTCTCAGACACTAGAACATTCCACATACTACGCATCAGCTCTACACTACGACGCAATTGATTGCGGCCTTGACACAGTGCGCCGGCTGGCGACGTCTCGCGAACGCATGTTGAAATCACGTACGCACACAACATTACAGCCGGATTCCTCTGGAACATTCGAGAAACACGTAGATTGTTCTGTAATGTCGTAACAATACGTTTCCAGTAATAGTAATGATACCAAGGGACCAGTGTTTTACAGGAAAGGTAGAACGTTGTTTTTGTGCTAACGTCAGTCTTGTACTTAATTTTTTTAATTTTAATTTCTTTCCTTTGTACAATCATTGGTTCTTTCTTTAGTTTAAGCTGGATCCAAGTTTTCTAACGCGAAAATCGTTGACAAACAATTGTGCTAATACTGCCAAATTAGATACAATTTATAAAATTGTGCAACACGTTTATTTGTTTAGGAGTAGCCAGAAGATTTCTACCTGATCGTCAGTCATTTCACTCAACTCTTTCTACAACAATTGTAAATTCATTAGAAATATGACGTTTTTGACAATTTTCTTCACTGTACACAACAAACTGTGTCGTTATGTTAATGGACTAATGGAAGTTGAAGAGACGAACGTTAATCTGGCTATCAGATTATCGTACTATGACCTGTGGAGCTTTATTATCTGAAGTGCTTAAACCCTCCCACGCTAATGATCGTACGTCAGAGTCGGACTATGTATGCGCACGCTCTTCTCCTTGTCCATTACCGACCTGACAACACAACGTACGGACGGACAGACAGACACAGATAGGGTCTCTCTCTCTCTCTCTCTCTCTCTCTCTCTCTCTCTCTCTCTCTCTCTCTCTCTCACTCTCTCTCTCCCTCCCTCTCTCTTTCTATCACATAAATGTTAGTCACCGTGATGGCAAATTTATGCTGATCATGTTAGTATTACAATTAACAACTCTTTCTGCAAACAAATTTTAACCAAATAAAACATTTAGTGATCTTTATACAGTATATAATGCTAAGATTGGTTTGATAATAAATAGGCATTTGTTTAATAAAATTGAATTTAGTGAAGAAAAATTACAATAATATGACAGACGTAAATGTTTAATTAAAATAATAATAAAAAACAATATGGAGGTACCATGTTAAACACTGTTATTCGAATAAGCACGAAATGGATTACCTACCATAACACAATATAAATTAAGTGAAATAAAAAATTACACCTCTAGTGTAAATAAAAAATTATATTTGATCTAAGATGCTTAATAGGTTTAAGCGATATGTATTAAAAGTATACTAAATGATAAAATTTTCGAAATTCGAACAAAAAAAGTTAATGTGTAGGTATCTCATTTCCTTCGCCTAACTTCTGCTAAGATTTTTATCCTGAACCCTAACCCATATCAGCATCAAAGCCATAAGGAACATTAGAGCCTAAATATCAAACGCGAGTCATCTGACCAGCGTGATTAGGATTTAGGCCACATGTCAATGTTGAGCGTTACGGATATAGAGTCTTAAAATATTGTGGTAGATATGGGTGATAATGACGAGAGAGAGAGAGAGAGAGAGAGAGAGAGAGACAGAGAGAGAGAGAGAGAGAGAGAGAGAGAGAGAGAGAGAGAGAGAGAGTAAGCGTAACTCGAGATACAATGCTCGAGAGAATAGATGTGCATTGATAGATACACAGAGATCGAGTTGCTAACAAAAGGCGATTGTGATTTCTTACTTTCCAAGAAACCGTTTACATTAAGTTACTGATTCTTCTTCACTCTTATTGTAGTTGTGCCACGTATATGTTTACGTTTCAATAATGCTTATTCTAAGTAAAACAAATGAAACTATTGTTCACTTTGCTAAAAGGAAAATACATATTGTTTGTTACACGTTACATTCACTATAACAAGAAATGGTATATTTTCTGAACATTACATTCGAATTAACTGACCCCATTTAAGTGTATTTTATATTAGATATAGTGTTACACAGTTCTTAGAAAATTAGTTTACTATGTTTTAATAAAACATTGTTGCTTCAATATTTTAAACCTACTTATCAATAGCGTGGCTCTTTTACATACTCGGATTAACGAAACAAAGTCTTTTTATGGGTTATAATTCAGAAGCCGCTCTCAAAGGGCTGTATAAAAAACACTCGGTAAAATGAAGTGCTTGGAATCATACTGCTTTTGCTTAAAGACAGGATTTTACTGATCAGTGTCAGGCTGAATTCCAACTGAAAAGCCGTATTCTGAATTCTACCGTGTAAGTCCGGCTTAAATTCAATATTTAAATTAGGTCAAAACTTCTGAAAAGCAGATAAAGCACAGATCATCCAGAGGATTTGAAGTCGTATAGTTTTAAATATGTTAGCGTCTTTAATAGCCTATTAAATCTGTTCCGTGTAATAATTTTTTAGAATTTTGTTCTGTTGCTTAATAAATTTATCAGTCTGTCATAGGCTTCTGCTGCTGGAGGCTTCTGTGTAGGCTTTCACTGAATTTATCCACATAAATTAAAGTTAGATTTGTTTACTTTTTCGTAACGTACTCAAAAATGTATGTTTCAAGCGAAGTTAGATAACCCACTCAACTACCTGAAGTACTTGAACAGTGGTTTATAAATATTACCTGTGTTTATTTGTAGAAACATTCATTCTTGATTGTCTACTATTTTTCAAGTGGTAGAAGTACTTTGCACTTTATTTGTACATATATACTTCGACAATTAAACTCTACTTGCTTTATTCAACTGCTAATTGTTGAGTATTAATGTATAGTATTTATTCTATTAATCAATGTTTAGAGAAATACTAGGTTTAGAAATCAGTGTTTATAAAACAGGTCTCTGAACGCAACAACCTAATCAATATTATTTTTTTAATGACGAAAATTGTTCACGAAAATTCACGAAAATTGCTTTTTGTTGCCAATGAACAAGCTGTGTACATTCTCACGTTTAGAACACTGTAAAAAAATCACCTTACAACTTTTTGAAAGTTGTGCATCATATTACTTGACACATATTGAACTAGTGGAATTTTAAACATTTTAAAAACTACTTGTTGTTTTTAAATATAATTTTTATATAAGCTCTGAAACATGTAAATTTATTTCTGTGGTAACAAATATGATATGCATTAACACACACACACACACATGGATAATTATTTACTATGTTATTTATATAAACGTGGCAAAGTGTAAAATGGAGATGAGTCATTGTTTTATGTAAAGAACCAGCGTATGTTTGTGAATGAAAGGCGCAAGAGAAGGGTGAGATCGAGGCAGTGCGTACTATTGAATAACCTTTGAATTCAGTCTATGACAAATACATATAATATTAGACATGTCTTCCCTTCTGGTATTCACGCCTGGTGTATTAGGGAAAAAGTTAATTCACCGTTCTACAAGAGGTTACGGAGTTACGTCAAAATGTTCGTCTCTTCGAAAATTTGGAAACCATCGGAGTTACAACGTCGTTGGTAAAGATTCCACGTGGTAAAATTGTTAAGTTGTATACACTTTACACCGATATTGTGATACAGTTGTATAAATTTAACACTTTTACATTCGTGTATCTCCAATTTTAATTAATATTGCATATATTCATGCAACCTAACTATTTACGAATATCATCAACCATATATCCAACTTCCTAATCAGCACAAGTACATGCATATGAAACGGACCCACCGTCTTTACACTGGGGAGTGTAACTATATAAAATTACCCCATTTGGGAAGAGTACAAATTTTCCGCTTTGCATTAAAATGCTCCCTGATGCATACATACACATACACATGCACATGCACGTATGTCTATTTTTAAGCTGTGTAAAATACTACATTTGTTACGAAGTAATATACGAAGTCATACGCATTATAGCGTAGGATATTATTAAATTTCATTAAATATGCATTTATTGTACTTCATAGAATATATGGTGGGGCATATACTGTAGGCACTCCTGAGCACAGGCAAGAATCACTGAATATTTCTCAGTAATAAAGTATTCTTACAAAAGTCCTTTCGCTGAAAACAAACATAGAGGATGATCACTGGAATTTAGATGAAGAACGGAGAGAATACTAGAAGAGAATTCATGAATGAAATGAGACAGCAGAGGATACTTCAGTACCCTAAATACAAGGGAGCTGGAAAATGTACGTGCAATAATTGATTTTCAGATATCTTTATTATATCGAGAGCCCAAATAACCTATTTTATTAGCATTCTGAACACGTCACTGTAGTCGCTGACCTGGAGATACTGTATTTTCGTTGTTTATCTATTCCATGAGACAGGATTGTGAATCCCCAAAGCCGTACTTGAAAGTCTGTCTTTGACTTCTGTATAATATTGCCGTAAGGGTCATTCTTCCGTACCTGCTCCGCGCTTATCTTTATTTTATAACTTTTCCAGACGGTTTTTATACATATAAATGTTAGTACAGTGTTTTTACATTCGAAGGGCAACCGTGCATTCAGTTTACCTTGCACGAACGAACTCTATAAAAGTTTATGTAAACGAAGAGAAAGTCGATGTCGTGTTTTCCCGTTTTTGTGTGTTCCTGGACCTCTTTCAACGTTTTTATGCTTTCCAGCATTTTCTCATTCCTTACGCGTGTCATCGCCAGACGTAAACTTTATTACAACTTGTCAAGTAGAATTTCACGTTTGTCTTTGTCAACAGCATATTTTACTTTTACTCACGTATTTTTTATATAAAACTGAAATAACGTTATTATAAAATAAATATATTGTACAGTTTTGAGTGTGGTAATTACATGATTTTATAATTCTTGTGCTCAAAATATTTTTGAGATTACATTGTTATTAATGTATGTTACATGGTTATGTTAGCACATCATATTGTACACTTAACATGTTTATATCTTACATGTATTATAAGAATATTATCTTAAATAAAAATAAACAGCTTTACACTTTAAACAAAATTATTTTACTCTCTGTAAACAACATTTTACGTAATTGTAGATACTGAAGTCAGATCCGTATTCATACCGCGCGTTTTCGTGTATACAACCAATACCTTCAATAACTAGCGACTCTCTTTGTCTATATTCCAGAATAATTAGTTATTTTTCTAATGTTCCTCTTTTATTGTATTGGACTAGTGCTGTACTTTCCAAATTATTTTTGGCATACCTTGTCATTCCTCCTTTCACGTTTACCTGCTTGTTTTCAAAACATGTAACTTCTCCTTTCACATGTAGCGTGGGCTCTTTACAGATCATTAAAAACTTTTCTCTAATTTTATTTTAATCATAAAATTTTCAAGTGGCTGCAGTTATTTTTCATTTTGATTCTTTATACAATTAATTATTGAAGCCCGTAAATGTGTTGTTGACTCCATTAGTTGGGAACCTGTAATTTAACTCCTCTATTACTGGATCTTTAGTCTATCACAGATTCCTTAAGCCTACATGGACGGTAAGGTATTGCTTGTAAGATTTATTCCTTTAGCTGCGAGCAAAGTGTGACAAACGTATAAGCATCTATCAGAGCCTATAAATGCTACTTATACGCGCGCGCGCGCGAGCGAGTGTGTGTGTGTGTGTGTGACAGAGAGAGAATTTTATTTTTAAAAGCCTATTTCATTTCAATGTCAAAGTGAAAAAAATGGTTTGAAATGTTTAGGGGGTAACTTGCTTTTCTTTATAAACAAGTAACAGTCACCTCTTTTAATGAATAAGAAGGGGCAAACAATATGAATAATTAAATTTATTAATTATGTATAACCAAATATAAAAGCACAACTCAAACAACTCGTTTATCTAACAAAGAAATTAGAGCATTAACAGCTTGAACTCACTAATTTCAACTGAATTGTTTTAGAACATTTAGTTTTTACGTGGCAGACTTTGAAAATTTACAGCGATCTGAGTTACGAAGTAAAACTAAAACTCTTTTTAACAAACTAAAACAAAACCTAACTATTATTTCTACTAAGAAAGCGGTGTTATGTTCGCTTCATTCAGATTCGTAAAGGATTCTAACCTAACTAGTATGCTGTCTCCGATTTTTAATTTAAAATAATTTTTCTTGCGCCTAATGCTCATATTTATTTTCAGGCCTACTTGATGTCTCTGTTCCTTCAGTTTTTGAAATATTTCAGCAGGATCTGTAATACTCCCAGCAATATTAAGTCTACAGACATAAAATGTGTAGATGTATGTAGATTTTAAAACATAAAGTTATAAAAAAAAAACTATTAACAGAATTACCTGACAACATCAAAATATAACCATACACCACTTTTCTTATTGAGGTCCCAAGTAAAGAAAAATGTATTTTAACATTTATATTTCCACAAGGAAATATATTTTGGAACGGTCTAGCATCTGTATGTACACATTCTTCGTCATCATGAATGTTTACCTGTACGATACAGAAATGTTTACCTGTTCCTACTATTTACCAAACTATATAATCAATCGGTAAGCGAACACGTTTAATCTGGAAACAAGCAAAACAAAATGTAATCACTACGGCAAGTAATGGAAACATTAAATGTTAGAAAAGCACATGGAGAGCTCTACGCCCTATTTATAAAATTTAATTAACGTAACCTTCATCGTAAACGTTATCTAGTGTATGTAAACCGATTTGAGGTTCTACATTAACGTGCCTGAATTTTTCTAAAGTATCAGCAGAATATAGTCTTGATTGATTCTGCCGCCAAGCAAAACAGCTTACAGGATTTACACTTAATTTCAACACCCGTACGAAATTCTACGCTTATGTAAGACATTCCAATGTGTTTACTCTTTACTATGACTGTATGCACTCTATTAATACACGCAAATCATGAACTGTTCGATCCGGACAAAAGTAATTTTGCAAATGGCAAAGAAAAACGAAGAACATTTACCAACAAATCAGTCACCACAACCTAAAGAGGTTCCTATTTCTGATCCACAGAAAGTTGGAGAAGTTATTACTGATAATAGTGCAATAAAATAAATATTAGTGTAAGTGTGTTGATGATATAAGAGATTGTGATTGTGAAGTTCGACTCCGATGTAAACAAGCCCCGCTGTTTGGGCTAGTCAATTTGTAATAAAATAAATAAGATTGATGTGTGAATCTGTAAGTTGTAAGGTGTTTAATTGGTGTGGCTCTCGACGTCTTACTGGCCTGAAACACTTCCTTAAGTTTCCCAGCTGGTCGAGTCCCAATGGTAGCAAGACCGGTCGAGTAGCGTAAAGTTGATGAAGAAATATATATGCTCAGCTTCACCGAAAGTTTCAAAACAAAAATTATTGTTTTGAAGAAAATTAAAAAAAAATTATGTTTATAAAAAAAAATAATAATAAAAAAAAATTTTAATTTTATTAATTAATTAATTAGGATCAATTAATTAATATAGGGCTGTGAAGTTTTAAACAGTGTAATGCTCTTCTGAAAATTTTTATTAAAGTTTTAGTATAATTTAAATAATCTATCACCACTCATAAGACTGTCTGTAAACCAATCGATATTTGCTTACCTTTCTATTTTTTAGGTTATCTTCACTTACGGGTGGTAAAGTCCTTGTAGATTATCAATTAGAATTATATTATTGGTAATTAGTATTATTGAAGAAATAAAGAACTATTAAGTATTGAAAAGTATTAATGTTTTATTAAGTAACAGCAATATTGACTCTTATCGATTAGTATCGATTCTCAGGATATCGAAAAAAGTTACAAGTATATGTTATAAAAATTATATAGGGTTCTTTAAACAGCCAGTTATTACCAAAGTCAGAGAAATCGGGCTAATATTTAAAAAGTATAACGTTACAATCAAATTAATAGTTATTAATAAACACAGACATTGAATAATAATTTGTAAATATAATAATTGTTTTCACCCAACAGCTGTTGAACTAAGAGGAGGCACTGGAATTGTCAAAGAAAGATGGCTGCCGTCAAGTCGATGAAAATGTTGCTCGTTGCTGCTGCATTCCAAATAATGTATTTTGACGCAATATTTCTGTTCTCGTGTCCGCAAATCTCTTGTTATATGTTGTGTAGTGACTGGTGTAGTGATTCTGGGTTGTATTTAGTGTATCTGTATAATTATTAGTTCAAACACTTTCTCCGATTCCGTCACTAATTTGGTTTAATGTATTATACAGTTTTCTAGTGTTTTATGGTGTTTTTCGGAGTAGATTTATATTGTTCTGTGTTATGGAGTGTTACTTGATCGTTTCTGTTATAATATGATAGTTTCAGAAGTATTTTACAAGTCACTCGCGATTTCACAATAACTCACTATACACTCGCTTTGTATGACGATTGTAGGTTAGGTTATCCACGTAATTAAACGTATGTCATGTTAACCGTTCAACTACCAATAATTAACTAACTGTTTCCTTCAGTTTCAATTAAACTCTTAGCCCATATAATATTATCCTTAACATTGTTAAAAAATATTTTCACATCCTGTGTACATTTTACTATTTCACTATATGAATGCCTAAACTTTGGTTATTTGTCAATTTTATTCACTAGATTTGATTTAAATTAATCTTTCAGTTCATTCTGGTTATTTTCAGATTAAATAATGCCATTTTATAGTGTTTTCTGTCCAAAAAATAGTAATTTTACTTTCAGTTTGGGTATACTCTGAAGAGTCCAAAACATCAAAATTTACTTCCTGTCATTATATAAATTCAGCCATTTTATCAGTTATATTTAATATTAATAATCCTATATTGTATTAAAAGGTTCCTATTCCCTTATTTTCTGGTAATTAATTGAATTAGTTGTATTCTGAAACATTATTCTGAAATATATGACTCCCATGTCTAAATTTCTGAGTTTAGTCATTTTATTTTTATTTATAATTCTGAATATAATTTATTAAAATCTCTCTAAATGGTATGTGCAATTATATGGCATGATCTCAAGTTTATTTTGTCTAAACCCCTTTTGTTTATTTGCTTTTAAATGAGTAATTTCTCTGTTTTGATGAAGTTTGGTTTCCATTCTTTTGGCCTATGATTTTTTTTTAACAATTTTTCTTACAAAATAATTTACAAACAATATATGATGTGTGATACCCTCTCTGACTTTTTACAAATAGTATTATAAATTAAACATGTTTTTAAATTACACAAAAACAATTAGTATTGGTTACAATACAAACAATAGTTAACACAAAATAAAGAACATTTTTTTTAAATAAATGGTTGTCTTCAAATCAGACATTTTGCAACAAAATTCCCATTTCCAACATGGAAATATGGTTTACAACAAAGGTTTTGTACTAACTAACATCTTAATTACTCTCTACTATTTACAAGTGGTAATTATTTTTATAGTTCTGATGTTAGTTGTTTCAGACCCAAACAAATGGCCTTATATCTAAAACATTTTTAAACATTCTTGTACTATATACATTAAAACCTTATATTTATATTCTTATTTCTAACTATTATTATAAGTAGGATTCTACAGTTTTTATACAGTCTTTTATACCTTGTCTTTGGGGAATTGTACCCTGTCATTAACAAATAAATAGTATGAACCGTTCACAAAGCACTATGAAATCTGTTTTTCTTTTTTCATGTAAAACAAAAATGTTATTTTAAACAGATTCATGTCTTATGAACAACATATTGTCACCGTACATATTTTAAGTCATTGAAAAATGCATATTTCATTGCATCCAATGTTTGTGATTGCCAAGAATGAAACACAAGGTTCATTTTTTTATAATACCCAAAACTATCACTGGTTCACTTTGCACTTATATATTATGTTAATGCTAAATGGTCGTATAGTCTTATTAACATAATAAATTGGTTAGCGTTTTTTCAATGGAGATTTGTTCCATGGGTACTATATTATTGTTTCATCTTAGTTCACAGGAAACTTTTACTTTGTTCACTTCTCTCTCTTAAATTTATATACATGTGGTTTTTATTTCGTTATACTTTTGTTTTTAGATATATATTTTGGGGATATAGGGATTTGGGTGTCTTTTATAAGAGCATGACGTCTTCTTCAGGATGCTGCCCTCTTCTTCTTTCTTCAGTCTTCTTTTCTCCTGCCTTCTGGGACTGGTATCTTCTCCATCTGTTCTTGATGCCATCAGGTTTCTTGGGATCTTCTCCATCTTCTTCTTTAATTCAGAAATACACAACCTGTATTGGTTGATCTTGGCTTATTTTAGGGTTTCTCTTTTATTTATTCTCCCTCGTTGTGGGTTGGTCATATTGTGTACTGCTTTGTTATTTACTATTTTACCTTCCTGGGTTATACCTTGAAAACCTTTGGTTATGAGACTGGTTTTGGATGACTCATCACTAGTAACTCCTTTTATTTTAACTTGTATTTTCTTTATAATAATGATTTCTTTCCACAGTTGCTATGAATTAATCTATTTATATTAAACTTAATGCTTTCTTCCAAATTTAAATATTATAACTTCATTATTCTAATGATCAATTGCCATTCAATATTATGCTTATATCTGTCACGCTACAGATTGCTCTCCTCCAGAAGTAATTATTTCAGACATGTTTATGGATGAAATAATTTCTTATGATAATTTCATCATTTCTTATAATTCATTTTCTTCTCCATTTTTATATCGACTTTTTTATATTAGAGTTTTATTAATTTTATATATATAATTATTTGTTTTACTACTGATCCTTTTCGGATAGTTAGTGTCTTCTGAGATATATTATAATTGTAATACATTTTCTTTCTATATCAACTTCGTGTTGTATCCTTGGGATATTAATTCCCTAACATTCCCTATCACGTGGGCTGGGGCAGATCAGAGGGGCACTGTACGCTACTTCTCTGCTGGCCATACACCACTTCTATAAATTGAGTACAGGGGCATATCCATCCCTGCTCAAAAAACATAATGCTGCTGGAATTATCTTCAGTCAGTCATCGAATAAATAAATAAAAAGTAGTCTCATTTTCGACTAATAAAAATATCTTTGGATTCTCCACTTCGTAGTCTCTCAGATTATCTCACATTTTCTATCTTAATAAATCTTCATAATCATTATTATACTCATTACATATATATTTTTCCAAAACTCTTAACTTGTCTGATATATTTAATTTAATTATGGTTGAAAACCTTTCTTTTAATAATTCTGTTTACTGTTTACAGTGTAACTCTCTTTCTTCTTCATCTGAATTCTCTTTATACTTTCTTCTGGTTATTCATAGTATTAGCATGGTCTTTATAAATAGTCTTTCGTATTCATTATTGAATGGTCTTAATATATTATATTTAATTTTTTAACATTTTATCTTTACATTAGATATACAGGTTGTTATATTGATCATTTTATTTAAACATTTTGGTTCTTTCCTTTCTCTTAGAAAGTTATTAATCCGTCTTCGCATTCATTAGCATTAATTCATTTATATTATATTTCATGTGGTATTTATTCTCTTTGCATTTCATATAGGTCTTATTATTATCATTGGTTCAAAATCATCTTCTCCATCTGTTTGGTATGAGTTGTTCTTCTTTGCTCTTAATTAACTGTTTTCATTATCGTTTCATAGGTAATTAGTCTCTTTGCTTCCAAATTTTTTCCTTCTCTGGCATATTACACTCTTTCTTGTTATTCTTCTCTACTCCTTCAAATTCTATTGTGAATGTTAGCATTTATTCTGGATTAACGTTAATTCTCTTTTCTGAATTAATTACTTTATTTTCTTCTCAATTCAATCATAATTGACACATAATTATTTCTTGGAACTTGGTTAGTTTTAATATAAAATTCAAACTATTCTTTTTATTTAATTGAAAAATATTTCTCATAAATCCTTGTAATATGTTGATCTTATCTTGTTTCAAAGTTCTGACGTTCTATCAACATTCAAATTCTGTTTAATTCATTTATTCCCAGAATTGTTTCATTCAGAATTGTTTATAGTAATGTGATCTTACTATTATTTCTGAATGTTTTGGTATTTCTCCAAATTCAAATTCTTCTTAATTATTTACCATAAAGTTTTCTCATAAACTTAGTTATAGTAAGTTAGTCTTACTTTATTCTTAAATTTTTTGTATATTAACTTCAAAATTCCTTTCTTCTTAATTCTTCCAAAATGTTTTTCTCATAATTCAGTGGTAGTAAGCTGTGCTTGCTTAATTTTAAATTTTTTAAATTAAGTTCAAAATTCTCTCTCTTTCTCTTTCTTCCATAAAGTTTTGTTCTAAATTATCAGGTTGTAGTAAGAAGTACTTACTCAATTTTAAATTTTTATAATTATATTTCAATTCAAAAGTCTTTCTTTTCCTTTCTTCCATAAAGTTTGTTCCAAAATTATTAGGTTGTAAGATGTACTTACATTATTTTAAAATTTTTTACAAAATATATAAAAAATTCTTTTTCTTTCTCTTTCTTCCAAAATGTTCTTCTCAAAATATTAGGTTGTAAGATGTACTTACTTTATTTTAAATTTTTTAAAAAATAAATTCAAAATTCCTTTCTTCTTATAATTCTCCAAAATGTTCTTTTCAAAATATTAGGTTGTAAGATGTACTTACATTATTTCCGAATTTTTTAAAAATAAAATTCAAAATTCTAAATCTCACAACTCATTCTTCATAATATTTCTTCATAGAAGCTTGATTATACACTCCTTTGATTTTTCCTGAAACGATTTCCTTCAACTCATATGTATTGTTATGCTTATCATTTACCACAACATATGGGGTTATATTGTACTCTACACTGGCCCATATTATTTATACTTTTGTAAGTTGATCTTCTCTTTTTCTTTCCTTATAAATGCCTTTTCTTTTATATACCCAGGAAGATGGACGATTTTCTTTATGTCGTTCCATTGCTCATATTCTTATTGGTCATGTTCATTTTCTTACATAGTCTTCATTCATAAAACCCAGTTTTGTTTCTATGTTTATTCTTCGTATCATTTCCTTTCAATGATATTTATTTCGTCTCCTTCAACATTGTTTTTCGCCGTAGTCGGTTATCATGATCCGTCCCTTTTCTTGATGTCGTGTGGTATTTGTGTCAACCAGGGTCCATCATTTCAGTTGCTCTTATAAAATTTACCCTAGGGCGCGACACTCGGTTATTACTACTGTTATTGTTTTTATTACTAAATTTATCATGATAGTAATTTCGGTTAGGTTGGTAAGGTTTGTCACCATTATTGTTGGGATATGGATTTCTCTGACTGTATGGGACGTTATTATGTTGGTATAAACTGTTTCTATTGTATGAATAGGGGTTGTTATTCCTAACGCCGTTAAAATTACCGATAAACTGGTTATTATGCTGCGGGTTGTTAGGGCCATCGTAATTGTTGGGCTGGTTCCCTCTATCATCATATTGTATACACCAATACTCTTCTGGTCCATGTTTTGTGTTACTTGACAAATATCTGTGAGGATCTTCATCTGGGTTATCACTTATTATTTGTTTATCTGAAACACCATAAGCTGGTTTACCATCACATATCCACTCTGAAGGAATATATTTTAGTCTAACCGTACCCTGGAACTGTCCTAGATGGCACGCTAATGGAATACATTCTGGTAATTCACCTGTGCCGTCATTACAGTCTGGTTCGATATCACATTTCCATCTTTCTGACATCCACTGTCCAGTTCTGCGCTGATATTGATCTTGTCCACATGTCGTATTCTGTTTACCTCTGGTCCTTTCCCAGTGGTAAACTACTGTCTTGTGGTAAATTATTTCTGAAATTACTTCGATTCTCCTTCTATAATTCATAAAATTCATGATGTCTTTGTCATAGGTAATTGGGATATTATTGCCATCAATTAACCCATGTTTCATCATCTCCAACTCTTCCTTAGTTTTTATCAAATTTCTTGGATACATTTTCCTTTTCCTTGGTTTAATATCTTCCTGGTTTCGGTTAGTTTCAATTTCAGGTACTACCATTACTAGTTCCTGCGTTTTGTCATTTATTACTTCTTCTGGTTCTGGTTGACTATCTTCCTGCGTTTTATCATTTAGTACTTCTTCTGGTTCTGGTTGGCTATCATTTTTTATTTCTTCGGTCTTCTCCTTTCTTAATTCTTCCTTTTTTAATCTGTCCTCTCTTCTTTCTTTAATCCATTTTTGATGCTCCTCTCCCCTTTTTAATCTGTTCTCTCTTATCTCCTGATTTACCTCCCTTAACTCTTCTCTTAGAATTTGATTGTCCTCTCTCAATTCTTCCAATTTCTCCCACATCTTTTCTTCCAACTTCCTGTTATCTTCTTTCAACTCTTCCTTCAACTGTCGGTTGTTCTTCTCTATCTTCTTCCTGGTTTCATCGATTTTCTGATTGGTGTTCTCAATTTTATTTATCAATTCTTCTTTAGTCGCCTTGAATTCTTCCTTGAACGCTTGGTTGTCTTCCTTCAATTCTTCCATGTTCTTGTTCATCCCATTCAACTCTTCTTTTGTGGATTGATTATTCTTCTTCAATTCTTCCATCTTCTCTTCCATCTTCTTGCTGTTTTCTTCCATCTTCTTGCTGTTT
This sequence comes from Magicicada septendecula, assembly GCA_034769895.1. Classification (NCBI taxonomy): domain Eukaryota; kingdom Metazoa; phylum Arthropoda; class Insecta; order Hemiptera; family Cicadidae; genus Magicicada; species Magicicada septendecula. Next base: position 193,715,665 of record CM068367.1, read on the forward strand.
TCTTCTATCTTCTCTTCCAGCTTCTTATTTGTTGTTTCGATCTTATTTCCTAAATCTTCTTTCAAGGACTGGTTATCACTCCCCATTTTCTTACTCAAGTCTTCCTTCCATTCTTCCATCTTCTTATTTGTTGTTTGGTTGTCCTTCTTCCTGTTCTCCTCCATTTGTTCCATCATTGCTCTGATCATCTCTTGTATACCCCCATCCTCCGTTCGTGTCGGCTTTTCCAATGGTTCCTTCCGGACATTGACTTCCCCTGTCTGAGTAGGCATTTCGGATTGTTCAGTTTGTTTGGACAACACCGATTGTAATACCTCTTCCACCTCTACTGGCGTTGCCTCTTTGTTGTCCATATCGTTTTCTATTTCTTTTTCGGCCTCCGCCGCCCGTTTCTTAGATGTCGCACGTCGTTGCATTTTCCCTTGAAATTCTCTGGCTTTGTAGCTGTTGCCTAGCTCCAACTAGTGATTGTGCAGAATGTATTGGCCTTCCAATCGCTAATTAAAGCCCCTAAAGTTGTGCGCCAATTTGCAATAAAATAAATATTAGTGTAAGTGTGTTGATGATATAAGAGATTGTGATTGTGAAGTTCGACTCCGATGTAAACAAGCCCCGCTGTTTGGGCTAGTCAATTTGTAATAAAATAAATAAGATTGATGTGTGAATCTGTAAGTTGTAAGGTGTTTAATTGGTGTGGCTCTCGACGTCTTACTGGCCTGAAACACTTCCTTAAGTTTCCCAGCTGGTCGAGTCCCAATGGTAGCAAGACCGGTCGAGTAGCGTAAAGTTGATGAAGAAATATATATGCTCAGCTTCACCGAAAGTTTCAAAACAAAAATTATTGTTTTGAAGAAAATTAAAAAAAAATTATGTTTATAAAAAAAAAATAATAATAAAAAAAAATTTTAATTTTATTAATTAATTAATTAGGATCAATTAATTAATATAGGGCTGTGAAGTTTTAAACAGTGTAATGCTCTTCTGAAAATTTTTATTAAAGTTTTAGTATAATTTAAATAATCTATCACCACTCATAAGACTGTCTGTAAACCAATCGATATTTGTTTACCTTTCTATTTTTTAGGTTATCTTCACTTACGGGTGGTAAAGTCCTTGTAGATTATCAATTAGAATTATATTATTGGTAATTAGTATTATTGAAGAAATAAAGAACTATTAAGTATTGAAAAGTATTAATGTTTTATTAAGTAACAGCAATATTGACTCTTATCGATTAGTATCGATTCTCAGGATATCGAAAAAAGTTACAAGTATATGTTATAAAAATTATATAGGGTTCTTTAAACAGCCAGTTATTACCAAAGTCAGAGAAATCGGGCTAATATTTAAAAAGTATAACGTTACAATCAAATTAATAGTTATTAATAAACACAGACATTGAATAATAATTTGTAAATATAATAATTGTTTTCACCCAACAGCTGTTGAACTAAGAGGAGGCACTGGAATTGTCAAAGAAAGATGGCTGCCGTCAAGTCGATGAAAATGTTGCTCGTTGCTGCTGCATTCCAAATAATGTATTTTGACGCAATATTTCTGTTCTCGTGTCCGCAAATCTCTTGTTATATGTTGTGTAGTGACTGGTGTAGTGATTCTGGGTTGTATTTAGTGTATCTGTATAATTATTAGTTCAAACACTTTCTCCGATTCCGTCACTAATTTGGTTTAATGTATTATACAGTTTTCTAGTGTTTTATGGTGTTTTTCGGAGTAGATTTATATTGTTCTGTGTTATGGAGTGTTACTTGATCGTTTCTGTTATAATATGATAGTTTCAGAAGTATTTTACAAGTCACTCGCGATTTCACAATAACTCACTATACACTCGCTTTGTATGACGATTGTAGGTTAGGTTATCCACGTAATTAAACGTATGTCATGTTAACCGTTCAACTACCAATAATTAACTAACTGTTTCCTTCAGTTTCAATTAAACTCTTAGCCCATATAATATTATCCTTAACATTGTTAAAAAATATTTTCACATCCTGTGTACATTTTACTATTTCACTATATGAATGCCTAAACTTTGGTTATTTGTCAATTTTATTCACTAGATTTGATTTAAATTAATCTTTCAGTTCATTCTGGTTATTTTCAGATTAAATAATGCCATTTTATAGTGTTTTCTGTCCAAAAAATAGTAATTTTACTTTCAGTTTGGGTATACTCTGAAGAGTCCAAAACATCAAAATTTACTTCCTGTCATTATATAAATTCAGCCATTTTATCAGTTATATTTAATATTAATAATCCTATATTGTATTAAAAGGTTCCTATTCCCTTATTTTCTGGTAATTAATTGAATTAGTTGTATTCTGAAACATTATTCTGAAATATATGACTCCCATGTCTAAATTTCTGAGTTTAGTCATTTTATTTTTATTTATAATTCTGAATATAATTTATTAAAATCTCTCTAAATGGTATGTGCAATTATATGGCATGATCTCAAGTTTATTTTGTCTAAACCCCTTTTGTTTATTTGCTTTTAAATGAGTAATTTCTCTGTTTTGATGAAGTTTGGTTTCCATTCTTTTGGCCTATGATTTTTTTTTAACAATTTTTCTTACAAAATAATTTACAAACAATATATGATGTGTGATACCCTCTCTGACTTTTTACAAATAGTATTATAAATTAAACATGTTTTCAAATTACACAAAAACAATTAGCATTGGTTACAATACAAACAATAGTTAACACAAAATAAAGAACATTTTTTTTAAATAAATGGTTGTCTTCAAATCAGACATTTTGCAACAAAATTCCCATTTCCAACATGGAAATATGGTTTACAACAAAGGTTTTGTACTAACTAACATCTTAATTACTCTCTACTATTTACAAGTGGTAATTATTTTTATAGTTCTGATGTTAGTTGTTTCAGACCCAAACAAATGGCCTTATATCTAAAACATTTTTAAACATTCTTGTACTATATACATTAAAACCTTATATTTATATTCTTATTTCTAACTATTATTATAAGTAGGATTCTACAGTTTTTATACAGTCTTTTATACCTTGTCTTTGGGGAATTGTACCCTGTCATTAACAAATAAATAGTATGAACCGTTCACAAAGCACTATGAAATCTGTTTTTCTTTTTTCATGTAAAACAAAAATGTTATTTTAAACAGATTCATGTCTTATGAACAACATATTGTCACCGTACATATTTTAAGTCATTGAAAAATGCATATTTCATTGCATCCAATGTTTGTGATTGCCAAGAATGAAACACAAGGTTCATTTTTTTATAATACCCAAAACTATCACTGGTTCACTTTGCACTTATATATTATGTTAATGCTAAATGGTCGTATAGTCTTATTAACATAATAAATTGGTTAGCGTTTTTTCAATGGAGATTTGTTCCATGGGTACTATATTATTGTTTCATCTTAGTTCACAGGAAACTTTTACTTTGTTCACTTCTCTCTCTTAAATTTATATACATGTGGTTTTTATTTCGTTATACTTTTGTTTTTATATATATATTTTGGGGATATAGGGATTTGGGTGTCTTTTATAAGAGCATGACGTCTTCTTCAGGATGCTGCCCTCTTCTTCTTTCTTCAGTCTTCTTTTCTCCTGCCTTCTGAGACTGGTATCTTCTCCATCTGTTCTTGATGCCATCAGGTTTCTTGGGATCTTCTCCATCTTCTTCTTTAATTCAGAAATACACAACCTGTATTGGTTGATCTTGGCTTATTTTAGGGTTTCTCTTTTATTTATTCTCCCTCGTTGTGGGTTTGGTCATATTGTGTACTGCTTTGTTATTTACTATTTTACCTTCCTGGGTTATACCTTGAAAACCTTTGGTTATGAGACTGGTTTTGGATGACTCATCACTAGTAACTCCTTTTATTTTAACTTGTATTTTCTTTATAATAATGATTTATTTCCACAGTTGCTATGAATTAATCTATTTATATTAAACTTAATGCTTTCTTCCAAATTTAAATATTATAACTTCATTATTCTAATGATCAATTGCCATTCAATATTATGCTTATATCTGTCACGCTACAATAGTAATAATAATATTACTGAATATGCTGCGACGCTTAATTCTGATTGTCCTACACTAATGCGTCTAACTGCAGTAAAACCAGATAACTATTACTACGTGTCTCCTATACACAGTAACGAAAGCGACATCGATGATTCAGATGCAGATCGAAATTTCACTAATAGTTCTTCAGGCAGTTCGTCCTCCGAAAGTGCAAATGGACATGACGTTGCCAATGAAGCTGAAGTCGAAGAAAAAAAGGAAGGAAAAGGGAAAGAAAACCTGGAAACTGGAATAACAAACACACGTCACTATTGAGAAATTCCGGAAAAGCCTACCAATCATTGTCGAAATCTAAAAAGAAATTTTCTGAGAGGATAGTAGGCCCACCGTGTGGAGAAAAATGTAGATTGGTTTGCAGTACAAAAATAGATCAATCAGTTCGAGAGGAAATTTTTAATAGTTACTGGGGCCTTGCTGATTTACATAAGCAAAGAGAGTTCATTGCTAGACATAGAAGTTTTATAAAACCAAAATATCGATATTCAAGTACCCAAGACTTCAGAAAACTCAATTCAGCATTTTTTTTCGAGGTAAGCGGTACTCGTGTTAGAGCGTGTAAGGCGTTTTTCAAATCCACTCTTGGTATCAATGACAGACCAATCCGGACTGCGCTAGTGAAGAAAAATGATAAGGGATTTCTGGAGGCAGAAATGAGAGGAAAACACGGTAAGCAACCGACCATTGACCCTGAAATTAAAAATAGTGTAAGAAAATTTATTGAAGCTATTCCCAGAATTGAGTCACATTACTTAAGAGCGCAAACCACAAGAGAGTTTATAGAAAGTGGAAAATGTCTGGCAGACCTCTATCGTGATTACAAAGAAGAGAGGCAAAAAGAAAACTTACCACTTGCAAATGAGGGCATGTTCAATCGTATATTTCGTGGTGAGTACATTTCCTTTTATATACCGAAAAAGGACCAGTGCGATCTATGCGAATCGTTTAAAAATGCCGATGAAGCGGGAAGAGAGTCATTACTTGCAGCCTATAACCTACACCAAAAAGAAAAAGAGCTATCACGCAAGGAGAAGGATAACGACAAAATTAATCCCAACGGGGCACACGCTGCTGTATATGATTTACAGGCGGTCATGCCTGTACCCAGAGGCCAGGTTTCGTCGTTTTATTACAAAAGTAAAATTAACTGCTTTAATTTTACTGTAAGCGATCTAAATGCTAAGAACGTTGAATGCTACTTTTGGGACGAAACCGAAGGAAAACGAGTTGCAGTAGAAATCGGAAGCTGTGTTCTAAAATACATTAACAAGTTATTAGAAAAGACCAGCAGTACAGATCAGGACATTGTTTTCTATTATGATAACTGCTGTGGGCAGCAAAAAAACAAATATGTGCTTTCTGCAGTGAACACATTTCCAAAACTTCGCAGCATTAGCCCATAAATACCTTATACGTGGGCACTCGCAAAATGAAGGTGACAACGTACACAGCGTGATCGAAAAACAGGTTCGTAGACACATTAAAGCCTGCCCAATCTATGTACCACAGCAGTACGTGACCTTGATTACAATGTCAAAAAAAATATGGCCCTCCTTATCGTGTTAATGAGTTGACCCATGAGGATTTTAACGACTTGAAAATTCTGCAAGAGCAGTGGGGCAATAATTTTACAGTTGACACTGATAGAACGCAAGTCAAGTGGCATGATATTAAGGTTCTTCAAGCTGAAAAAGACCACCCTCATGCCTTTTTCTACAAAACATCCTATGAGCAATCTACTTACAAAAGGGTCAACGCGCGGAATGTTAGGAAACGTAAAAACTCGGAGGTACTGCATGATTCTGTACAGTTAGTTCAAGCGTATTCTCAGAAAATCCCGTTAGCGGACAATAAAAAGAGAGACATCCAAGAGCTCGTAAATAGGAATATTATTCCACAATCATATTATAATTCGTATTTTAAAAGTGTTCTTGATTCATGCTAATTATAGTTAATTTTTTCTTACTCTAATTGTAATAATTTTGATAACGCAATATGTTGTTGTTTGTATTACCTTAATTAATATAACATTATTAGGAATATTATTCCACAATCATAATTATAATTCGTATTTTAAAAGTGTTCTTGATTCATGCTAATTATAGTTAATTTTTTCTTACTCTAATTATAATAATTTTGATAACGTAATATGTTGTTGTTTCTATTACCTCGATTATTTTCTAATGAACAAAAAACCTGAGGACTTTAGTCTGGCAGAAAAGGTGAGTTTTAATACAACCATGTTTTATAAATATTATTGAAAGCAATTCAAGTCAATGTATACAACCAAAATTAGTCAAAACACAGTTAAGGAAATGCAATATAGGTAGACCTACTAAATAAAACAAAAAAATTTTGAACAAGTCAATCATAATTACATTTATTTATTTTGATATTTTTATTTATTTACCAGAAAGAAGGTAAAATTTCAAATTGTTTCAACTCAGATCGACTGTTATTCTAATTCAAAACCAAACATGAAAAGTGTATCAATTCAAACAAGCGAAAACCAAAAGTGTTACAACTCAAAATAATTCCCTCTTTTATTAGTTCAGTGGACAACAAAACTGGCACATCTTAAAAAGGACGTGTTTTCAAGGCTTAACCTCAAAATTTGCAATAATAATAATACATTATTTTTTCTAGTGCCTATATATTTTAGAAAAATTATTAGTTATGTAATAGTTGTTTGTTAAGCTCACTTAATAGTTTTTCACATTTTCTTCAAAACGTTGATTTTTGACTTGTGTCACTTTAGAAATACGTGTGCGATATATATATATATATAACTTATATATATATACTAGCCGTGTGCCCGATAGGATTTCACATCGGCAACATCTCAGGAACCATCCGACTTTTCTCAAATGTTAGAGTTTTTGGGTAACCTGCTCTGCCCATGCCCTCTTTTTTACCCTTTGGTCGCGGCGAGGAATTAGTTCCGCGTAAACAAATAAAGACCAAAGAGACTTTAACAAACTATCCATGTAACCGTGCAAAGAAAAATTAGACTGCACACATCAAAGAATCACCTATAGGACTTCACGATATACCACATTTTGAGTCCAGACTTGGGAGCCAAGCCGTCCTTGATTCACGGAATCTGCCACAAAAACTTTCACATCTTCAAAGCGCCTGACTCGAGAAAAGACAACATAAATTTGACCATGTCCAAAAGCTGGAGCTGGAAGATAAAGTCTGATTTTGTCAAAGGTCTGACCTTGGGACTTGTTCATTGTCATGACGAACGACAGCCTAATAGGAAATTGTCGCCTTCTCAGCCGGAATGGAAGCTCAGCTTGGCTTGGAGATAGATTAATCCGAGGAAAGAACACACGTTCGCCGACATGATCACCAGTAAGGATTTCGGCATCAAGAACATGTTCACCCATATTACGGATAATCAGGCGTGTTCCATTGCACAATCCTTTCATTGTGTTTAAGTTACGCTGCAGCATGACGATCGATCCTATCTTCAGTCTCAGTATGTGCGGAGGCATTCCTGAAGGAGTCTGCGAGTTAATGAACTCCATTGGATAATTATTTTGTTTCTCTGGATCATCACACTCGATATTGTCGATGCTGCTGTAAATTTTGGCTTCTCCGCGGATTTTGTCGACAATCTTATCGTTCATCTCAAGTGAATCTTCATTTCTCGGTGTCAGGATCGCAACATTTTTGAATGACTCACAGGACGAGGGGTCAAGATTGTTTCCAAAAATTAGCTCTACCAGATCTTTTTTAGCGACGCAAGGCTCAGGAATCTGGAAGCTATCGTCACCAAAAACTTCTGCATGTGGCAGACGGGCTTCTCCAAGTTTCAGAAGCCATTCAGCAAATACTTTCTCGTTGGGATCCGCTCTCATATTTTGGGTGAGCTTGAATTCTTTGAATGAGTAGAAGAGGTTGCATCGCTTGAGAGATTCTCCGACGATTGCTGCTCGACCTCCTCTTGGAACAACAGGTAAACATTGCCTGAAGTCTCCGCCCAACAAAATGATTTTACCTCCAAATGGAATTTTACTTTTCATCATATTTCGAAGAAGCATCTCGAGAACTTCAAGAGCGCGTCCTTGTGCCATCGCTACTTCGTCCCAGATAATCAAGCTGGCAGTCTCCAACTCGCGATATGCTTTTTGGCCTTGGGTCAGGAGTGATGTTGATGTTTCGTTAAGTGGTACCGGTAACTTAAACCTTGAGTGAGCCGTCCTTCCACCTTTCAGCAATGTCGCTGCTATTCTTGTTGAGGCTACTGGAATTACGATCTTTCCGTCTCCTCTTAAAATATGCATCAAAGTGTTGTAGACATAAGTTTTCCAGTTCCACCAGGACCGTCAATAGAAAAGAGTTTGTTGTCTCCTCTTCCTTCATAGGCTTGCAGAATGGTGTCAACAATGTGTCTTTGCTCTCGATTGCATTTGGCATAGCATTCTTCGCCAAGTCTCCTCTCTTCCTCCTGGTCGTAACTTTCATCTTGATCGACGCGGAAGACTGGATCAGGAAGTCCAAAATCAGAATTCTTCGTTCCGTGAAGTCTCAGGATATCATTGATTTCTGCAAGGCATCTATCCTTGGAAACATCAGCCGAGTGATTCCTTCTCAAATCCTCGCTTAAACTTTCCAGATGCCGATCAAATAATTCAAGAGGTGTAGGATTTTGAGGATGGCAGAACACCAGAATGATGGCAAGAAGATCACTCAGAGATTTTGCCGACTGATATCTTGAAGCTTCCTCAAGACATCTCGACCATTCCTCATCGTTGTCAAGCAATCCCCTGGCTCTTGCTGTCTCCTCGAAAGTTCCACATGTAATGCCATTCACAGTTCTCAGGTTCTCAAACGATGTTGGCCCTCGAACGTTTAGAAGGAGAAGTCGCAGGAAATATCGCTCACGATCCAAAGGGCTGACGCTGTACATCCGAGAAATTGTATCCAAACGACGCACTCGTTTTTGCCATTTTCCATTAACGAATCGATATGATTCTCCGACTTCTGTGTAGAGGAGCTCTCTTGCATCAGGGTCTGACTGACACAGCTTGAAGTATGCACTCAGAGTTGTATCTTTTGAGGAAGCATTCTCTAATGCCTGACGTTCTTGATCTTCCAGAAACGTAACATTCTGTTGATGAGGTAAATGAACTGCCAATCTCTCAATGTGGTGGCTTTGAGAGTGCAATTTAAATCCAAGAAGTTGCCAAGCCGCTTCCGGAGCCGTCACCATTCTACCATCAATGTAGTAATTTCATCATGCTCATTGCTTTCGGAGGTGATTTCCATCTTTGCGCAATCATGACCTTTGTATACATACTTGTAAAGATACTTCGTCGCCTTCACAGTGGCACAAATCTCCACGTTGATGTGAGCATTGAACTCTTTGAGGAGAAACTTGTTGTACGGAACTACCCATCGATTGTCAATCCTGACTCCATTCTTCATGAAAGAATTACCATCTCTTTGTCTGTAAAGAGGGTAGCCGTCGACATTCTCTTGAGTCTCAGGGTTGAATTTCTTTGGGAACGCCTTCGTGCATTTGCCATGTTCCATACAAACACAGTCACGGTTAAGTTCTCCACACGGTCCATGAATCATGTGCTGGGTCACGATGCTGTAAAGATTTGGTTCGGCAGTCTCGTCAGGTATCTCAGCACAGACTACTTCATCAATCATTTCTCTTCCTCTGATTTTGTCATCACTTTTCAGCATCATCAAGATGTGGGCATGTGGAAGACCCCGTTTTTGCCACTAGACAACGTAAATGAGGGCAAGACATCTCCCAAAATGACCATCTTTGAGCATGCCTAAAAGAACTTCGAGTTTGAGGTGAAACACTCTCGCCACCAAGTCTGGTCGGACTTGAGGAGTTTGTCCAGGCTTCAGTTCGTTTGTTATCTCAGGCCAGTTTGGATTACAGGTGAACGTGATGAAAAGATCACGTTTTCCGTACCGGTTCACGATTGCCATGGCGTCCTGGTAATTTTGTTGCATATACCTTGGACCACCGTGGAATGTCGAAGGCAATATGCAGACTCTTCCAATCGGTCTCTGGTGGTCAGCTGCATCTTGAGCAAGGGCATCCATAAGTCCTTGATACTTTTCAGTTCTAAGTTTGCTTTGATTCTGACGAATATAGAAGAGGTTGTTCGACTCATATGTCACGTAGGAGGGAACCAAATACTGCTGAAAGAGCTTGCAGCCATGATGAAGAGGAGTGAATCCATGATTGTCTCTCTCCATTAGCCTGTATTTGTAGAACTGCTGCATTGTTAGCCTGTTGTGAGATGCAGTTTGTCTTCGTCCCGTGTGAGTCATGTTTGGATCCCATCCAAGTTCACCTCGGGGAAAGAGCAGAGGAAAGGCCATCGGATCAATGTGGGGGCTCGTGTTGGAGTATTTGAGGAGTCCATGCTGGTTATGGAAAACAGTAAAGTCAATATTCTCAGGAGGATTTCCGCTTTCTCCCGTAAAGACGATTGCAACCTCGTTTGCACTCGGTCAGTTGTATCTCCTCTTGTCCTTCTCCGGGTCTTTGAAAAACATGAGCTTGACTATTTCAGGCTCTCCAACTTGAGCAACAACATCCTTAATCATCTTGTAAGCCTGTGCATCACATTAGATCGCCGCAACACAGTGTCCAACTTGCTCATGACAGTCGCCAAGCATTTGCCATTCTCAGATCTTCCCATTCTCTCCTCGAGTGCTTGTTGAGAGTCGACGTAATAGAGACAGGCATATGCAGGTCTGTCGGTTGACATCAAGTGAGAGGTCATGAACCGTACGTCTCCCGAGACTTTGTATGGTGTTGGTCCTCTTCTTCCGGCAAAACTGTGGTCCACATTGGCATCAATGGATGCAAAAGCCAATGCGCTGTTGTAGTTGCGAATGTACTCGCGGAAGTTTTTGGCCTCTGAGGACTGGCTGACAAAGAGTTGTTCTAATTCCTTGGGCACAGATCTGACAATCCGCGAATCCGGCATTTCGACTTTTCCGTTGCCACAGCACATGGAAAAATATCCGCCTGTGACTCTATCACCAGGAAACATTTTTGCCAAGCAGTCATGACATCGGTCAGACATTGATCCTACTGTGAGAGATGGTTTGCTGTCATCGTAATTGGTGGCATATGCAGTCTTCAGGTTTCTTCTTCTTCTGTTGACCTCTGGATGTGTGCGTTGATACTTGGCCACGGCTTGTGTGTGTACCTCTGGATGTATGAGTTGATACTTGGCCACAGCTTGTCGGTGTACTTCAGGATGTGATTCCTGATATTTTGCTACCACTTTCTGATGCGCAGTAGGGTTATTTTTAGAAGATTCTTTTTCTGAATTTTTCGGGTTTTATTTGTGTATCGAGCCCTTCGTTTTTTGTTTGACTTTCGTGTTAGACTTGGAGCAATCTGTTCTAAGCTTTGGTATGACGAAGATGAAGACAGGGACTGACTCTCAGGCGACGGAGTTACTGGTATTTCTACTCTTCGCGTTATTTTTTTAGCAGTAATAACTTTTGGAATACCTGTGTCCAAAACTTGCGAAACCGAATTTTCTTGTGAAGCATATGCATCAAAATGCCCACTTGAAAGACTTGCTGTAAACCTAAGCCGCTTAACAGGTCGACCCTCAGTTCCTGTTTCACATAAAACGTACCATTTCGATAGACTTCGAAAACAAACGGAAAGATTCGCCCAGCAGCTTCCAACTCACATAAACTACCGAACGTTGATGTTTTTATCATATCGTTGTTATAATCGGACGATGTGGCATAGTTATCTCCATTTTCGTCACATGACATAATAGAAAATTCTATCCAGTTATCTACAACATACCTAACGTTCTGCCCACGCACATCATTATGCATTTCCTGGGTTTCATTAATAAAAAAAAGATAAGGCCCGAAATAAGCAGGCTCCATCTCCTACAATAGGAACAACAGTCTGTGGGACACTGTGCCCCTCAATCATCAAAATTTCCACAACCATTTTAAATAAATACAATGAAAGTAAGTGCAATTAGCACGAAAAAATAACTATCCCTATTTACAAAACAAAACCTAACTCAAAATTACTCAAATGCTAAACCAAAACAAATGAATAAACCTGAAAACTTACATATAACTAAGCTATGAAGTTGTTCATTGTCATGAACCTAACATTGACAAAAATATATTGACAGAAATATTTTTTCTTAAATTAGAAGAAAAACCATGAAATGTGAATTTCCTCTAATTAAAGGCATAATATTTCTCAAAAGTATTTGATCCTCATTATTGTGCTTATCCATTAGTGCCATAAAAGGCAGGGTGACGTATTTGTTGTCATTAAAGGCCGGTTCGATTCCCTGTTCAAGCAAGCGGTTTTTTAAAATAAATTACTTAATTTCAACCTTTAGAAGGCTGATTTAGAAAAAAAGCACGTCCAATTTTTGGAATAAGAATATTTATTTAAAGTTAATACTTCAATATTTTATTGCATTACATGTGTTTCAACATAAATATCTCTAAATCTCTTTCTTCCCCGTCAGTTTCTATGCATGTTTCGTACTTTTATTTTCAGGTTAATCTGTGACATTTCCCTTTTGATAAAGCAACCCTTAAATCTGTCAAAACGTATTTTTTTATTAGGTACTTACTTACTTTCGAAGTTCTTCAGAAGATTCATTTTGTTTTAATTGTCTCCAAGTCACGTTACTAATATTTAGAATTAATATTAGGCAATTACCTGTATTAACTTCCGTCTTGTGACTTCTTTAGTTTTTTCCTTAAAACAACGCGTTTCGAGAATAAATTCTCATCATCAGGTTTTTTTAAAAATTATAAAAACATCAAATTCACCCAAAAGGGGTCGTCAACTATTTAAAATACACAAACACAAAAACACCACACATAATTAAACACCGACACAGTCACGGCACAGTCCGATGCGCATCGTCTCGCCGCCAACGACCAACTGTTGCACTTTGTCTTACACGACCGTTATCATTGCCCGCTGACCCATCGATATCGATGGCCGTGTTGTACAGCAGATTCGATCGGAACGAAACTTTGTCATTAAGTAGCTGGTCCGTTTGTAACTTAGAAGCCCTGTATATCTCATAGCCCTGTATATCCAGTTACGCTCAGCATTTAATGCTGTATAATCATAAGTACTCAGACTTCCACACAAACTTTAAACTGCTTCATAATTGTAAAAAGGGTGCATACATGAACGCTGTGGAGGAATATGAGATATACAGGGCTTCTAAGTTACAAACGGACCAGCTACTTAATGACAAAGTTTCGTTCCGATCGAATCTGCTGTACAACACGGCCATCGATATCGATGGGTCAGCGGGCAATGATAACGGTCGTGTAAGACAAAGTGCAACAGTTGGTCGTTGGCGGCGAGACGATGCGCATCGGACTGTGCCGTGACTGTGTCGGTGTTTAATTATGTGTGGTGTTTTTGTGTTTGTGTATTTTAAATAGTTGACGACCCCTTTTGGGTGAATTTGATGTTTTTATAATTTTTAAAAAAACCTGATGATGAGAATTTATTCTCGAAACGCGTTGTTTTAAGGAAAAAACTAAAGCAGTCACAAGACGGAAGTTAATACAGGTAATTGCCTAATATTAATTCTAAATAAATATTCTTCAGAAGCCTAAATACCAACTTCTACGTTTCTAACTTCAAAAAGACGCACTTCCCATACAAACTTTCGTCCCTTATTTTACCCCCTTAGGGGATGAATTTCCAAAAACGCTGATACAACTGACTTTTATTTATTAACAGAAGCCTAAACACCAATTTCCATATTTATAACTTCAAAAATGACGAACTTCCATACAAACTTTCATCCCCTATTTAACCCCTTAGAGGATTTTCAAAAATCCTTTCTTAGTGCTCACCTACGTTATATAAGGAACTCCTGTGCAAAATTTCATGCTTCTAGACCCACCGGTTTAGGCTGTGCGTTGTCTGTCAGTCAGTCAGTGTTAGAGTTTTATTAAGTAGATATGCGCGCGCAAATAAGAAATTACACAAATTGTATAGAGTTGAATGTGGGATTATTCTGTATTCTATTTTGTAAGGAACTTTGTTATTTAGGCTAATAAATAAATTATTGTGTGTAAATATGTAGTGCGATATATGAAAACGTGCTTAATTTATGCTTGAGTTTGCGTTACGATAGTCAAGGGTGAGTGTATAGCGTACGCGATAATTAGAAAAATGCCGTTATTCATTAAGATTTCGAGATGAGACTCACACAAGAATATAGTTTACAATATTACAGACAATTTTCTGTAATTAAATATAATATTCAGTGGTTGAACATATTTTACGATAGATCTATACGTGATTCTTACTTGAAAAGTCATTAAAAAAATAAAATTTTAGACAATTTTCCTGCAGGTGTACAACAATTCTGCATCGAAATAACCAGGACTTTACATGATCGGGCTGTAATTCTCTCACTGAAATTAGGCACTGGCCAACCGGAGCTTAATAATTTTAACCGACAATAGGTTTGGCTTCTAGCCTAATCACTTCATATCGGTTATTGAAACGTCATACACGTGGTTTTCTTTACAAACCATACATTTGGAGGAAACGCCCAAAAGTCCGTGAATTCACCGCATTGAACGCTGCCGTTCTTAGGGAAATAATCTCTAATTCCATTAGTACTGTAAACAAGTGTTAGTCCGACCACAGTTGTGCTTTGCGTGGAAATGGAAGATTGTCCGCGTAGGTTTGTAAAGACACTTAAAGCAGACTCAATGTCGTGTAGTCCCCGGTCGCGTTGAGTTAGGCTCATAAAATTTCAAACCCAATAACAACCGTAAAGGAATTTTGAGAAACTGTGCCATCTACATACAACCATAGAACCTTTGAACATCAACTGTAGATCATCAGGTTATCGGATTCCAGCTATAGACATTGTTCTTCAGATTATAGTCAACTGAAATCAAAATTTTAACATTTCCATTCAATCATAAACTGTAAAGAACTTTCAAAGACTAAATACTGACTAAAACAAACCTTTAAAAGGCAATCAATTTTAGTTAAATTTATATTGGTGAACAGAATGACTTATTGTATAAATCAGGAGCAAAAACGTTTAAATTTCAATCACTGTTGAATTAATAAATTTTTTAATAAATCATGATTTTACTATACGCCTTAGCAGTATAAATTTATCTATGCACAGCATATCATCAGATAGATACATTATACGGGTAAACATTGGGGATTTCAAAAAAAAAAGAAGATTTTCGTAGAAGACTTTAAGAGACTTTAGGAAAAATTGGTATTGTATTGTCTAGAAACTCTAATTGTAACAGTTTGTTCTGAATTAAGTTTGGAATTACATATTATTCTTGATAAAAACGTAAATATTAATGACTCTTGACCATTTGAGTACACTTAAATTGAAGTCTTTAACAGCACAGAGAATACATTTTTACATAGATGAACGTAAGTCATTACTTACGCAAACCATATTATCCTAGTGTTACGTAAGCTATCTACTGATTATATGTACAAATACGCGGTCAAGTGATATCTTAGCCGCTATTCACTGAACATTAAAAAAGCCGCTATCTTAGCTAAATGAACGAAGTGAACAAAACACAGATAGAGGAAGCGATAAAAGGTTAGAAGAGAGAGCTAAGAAACAAGTCAGCACGATGAAACGACAGGAAGAATTAATTTAAACGCAGCAAGAAAGGTTTAAAAAAGAGTTCTATGACGACACAAAAACGTTATTTGATACATTACCACACACGAGTACGTTTCAGGCAAAGATAATAAAATTCACGCGTTACATGAACATACACTTAGCATACACGACACAAGATTGACAGATGGATCAGTCATTAGAAGCATATGAACAAATATACAATCAATTAAAACAACTATAAACAAAGCAGGCCATTATAAATAAATGGTACTGGGATTTGTGATGAAATAGTAAAGAAAGTTTCTTATATGTTAACTAACTGACACGGGAGACTAAGTTTCTTATATGTTAACTAACTGACACGGGAGACTAAGTTTTATGGCGACGAGAATGACAACACAATAGAATTCTTGCGCCAATGAAAGAAGTGTAAAAACTGTTGGAAACAAGATCAAGACAAAATTAACTTTGTAACAAGGTATCTTAAAAGTTCAGCAGATCAGTAGTACACCATTG
Organism: Magicicada septendecula; assembly: GCA_034769895.1. Lineage (NCBI taxonomy): Eukaryota > Metazoa > Arthropoda > Insecta > Hemiptera > Cicadidae > Magicicada > Magicicada septendecula. The sequence continues at coordinate 193,731,928 of CM068367.1, forward strand.
TCCAGGACCAGGTAATGAGCTACTCTGAATTTGTAAGAAGGTCCGAGACCCGCTACTGGAACCAATATATTCTGCAGAAGGTATTAGGTATGTAAAGTTTGGAAAGTACAAGTTTGACCGTCGACGAAGAAACAATACATTATACAACAACCGGCCAAGGCTAAAAACCTACATCCAGAATTTAGGCAAGCCGAGCTATTCAACAGCCGAACTCATCCGGGTTGCAGTCATAACAACAAGAGGTAGTAACAGGCTGAAGGATCTGCTGTTGTTATTATTGTAGTGGGACAAAATGGTGAGTAAACATCGGTTCTAGTATAGCGTTTGAGTATACCAGTGCCAGTAGGTAGGAGGCCTGTGTGCAGAACCCTATTGAAAGGAAAAATCAAACTAACTGTGATAGAAAATTAGTAAAAAGACTGTCAGCTTTAACAAGCATAATAAACGCCTATTGATACACTAAAGGAGGTAATTAATGCTTGATGCCTTTACTTGGTGAAAATCCATTGTAAATTATAGTAAAAAATAAAACCATAAAATAGTTTTAGTGATTTTCACTCGTCAATTTATTAAAATTATAAATCCATGACAGCTGTTCCGGCAGCACACGAAACAGCTGTCATGGATTTTTAATTTTAATAAATTGACGAGTGAAAATCACTAAAACTATTTTATGGTTTTAGTTTTTACTATAATTCTAAAGGAGGTAACAATATACAAAATTCTCGAATACAGCACTCGCCGGTCCACAAAATAGAAAAGCAAACACAACAAACATACGAACCAGAGCGAGTCTGTTGCTCTTTTAAGTAGTCATAGGAGAATTATTGATACATTTACTTGTAAGGAAAATGGTATATGTAAAATATATATAGTGTGAATACTGTGTGCAAATCAGATGTGCGAGAGGCATTATTAAATACGACGCTAACAGTCAAATTAATAAAATTGTTAGCGTCGTAGGTAAAATTAACGGTCGTACATCAGGAAACACTAATAAACACTAGCGCAGAAGTATCTGTGACTAGTAAAACATTTCTTACTAAACACAATGAACGATTTAATGAAATTAGCAGGATAGTAATTATATTAAAACTTCAATTTTATGGCGGTAACTTGCTACAATGAAAAGCCAGTTTCTATAGAAGCGTTTATTTTTCAATTTGTAGTGTTAAAATATATTTTATAAGATAAGACGGACTACATGTTTGTAATATTATGTTACTGAAAATAGCTTTCGCGGTCTTAACCGCGGTTACGGTAAGTACTTCTAGATTTTGCCAAAACTTAATTTTCAGCAACCGATGATGTATAGAAACATACTTTTGCCAGTAATACGTAATTCAAAGTTTTGAAATTGACATATATCCTTCAGAAACATATAATTTTCATTAAATCGAAAGCTGTGGACAAATTTTAATTGAACCTGTTTTTTGTTTATAAACGACTGCTAACTTTTCTATCGAGTCGCATATGCTTTTGGATGCGCGGTAATGAAAGCCCCCATCACTTGTGCCATTTTGTTAACGTGATCTCAGACGTGGTCGTGAGCGCTCGCCTACTATTTAACAAACAAACATGTATACTAATATTATGACTTATAAAAAAACACTCACATTGTTTTAGGCCTATTCTGTCCTTCTAATCAAAAAAGGTACAGGTTTTTTTTTCTCTAATTTTTTTTCTGGCATTTTTCTGTTCAATAATCTTTAACGGGCAGCATTATTTCTACGCAATTCCCAATGCTTTTGCTGATAAGTATACCTACTTTGCTTAGAGATGAGGGAGATTGGCCCAAAGATTACTAGACAGAATAAAGACCAACAAAAAAACAATTTTGAGATGCACCTTTTTTGGCTTGGGAGGGAAAATTTTCTGTGCGTTTGTGTCACCGGACTGTAGTGTAAACGAATAGTTTTTCAGCTCGTGTTACTTTGATTAAGTTACATGCTGTGTAGTAAATAAACATATTGTAAATAATATATAGTTGAATAATAGTGAGTAAATTAAATTCTATATTTGAAATACTTTTTTATCCATATATTTTTTTTTGCTTGATCAAAATTTGGTAATTTCATGAACATTAGAACATAGCCAGTGTTGTTTTTACAATTCTGCCTGGACCTAAGGTATCATCTCTGGCACTGACAGTATACAGTACAAGGTGATAATGAGAGGACACACAAGCGCGAGTTCACTTTATTTGATTGTATACAACTTAAAATATTTACTTGTTTCATTTACCTATTTAATTGTGTTTATTTTTTGCATCGAAATGCGTGTTACATTTATATGTAATAATTCATTTGTTTTTCAGGTGGCCACAGGGGCGGTGGCAGTACAGATCTCCCGTGAATATTATCAAGTAAAACGGAAGTGTGAGGTAATGTATTTTATCTTACATTATTACTATTAAAAAAATTGTATGCTTATAGTGAACTATTGTTTTTAGCACTGTGCATCTGCTTTTACATTCATCCTAATTCAAGATAACACTCTTTGCATAATTTTTATCAGTTGCGACCGTAACTTTCGTGTTAACAAATATAACATATATTAGAAAATATACTGCTTTCATATTTTACGCAAGAGCGGGTAACCTAGAAACACATTGTGGAAGACCTTATGTGCTATTTACCAATCTGGTATGGCAGTCATTAAACGTGTTCTTCTCTCGATTTAAGAGATTCTCCTGTGAATAATCAACTTTACCACTCGATACAATATCTCTGTCTCATTCTTATCTTCCAATTCTTTTTTTACCTATTAGGCAATTATCTGGAGCTTTCTTGGCTAATCTGTCAGCATCCATCCTGTCAACGTGGTCGTCTTTCCTTTGTTCAGTCGACTGTGGCTGATAAACAAGTGATAACGCTTTATATATTTATCATTATTTGTTTAATAAAATATTAACCATTAAGACATCCTAATTACATTAACAAATTGTTTTTTTTAACACTTATTCTTTATTTACCCTTGCTACTAATTTTCTTTTTGCATAGAGAATTAGAATGTAGTGTATTAATCTCACAGTAATTCGAAAAAATACTTTTTGTTAGTCTTTAAATAAGTTGTTAGTTATTATAATTATACTGCTATTATTATTATTATTATTATTATCTTAGCAGTTGCCATAGTTATTATCGTATAGTAAGAGACATAGGACCAATTGTCATTATTATTTATTTTGGAACTTGTCCTACTTCTATTTTACAGACTCTGGAAAAGAAGAACGAGGATTTGGACAGAAAGAATCAAATAATGGCAGTAAATAATGACAAAAGGCGCATACTTGTAGACACATTAGTGGAAGACAACAAAAATCTAACGTTCCGCAAGAAAATTCTTCTTGACCGACGTGCAAAAAACAACAGTACCACATAAATAGCTGACATTAACAACACTCATTGAAGAACATTGTCACTACAAAATTTAAACTGTCATCGTAATAAACATCGTACTAAAATTGTATTAGTTATATTGTTGAAATCTTATATCAATAACCAAAACCAAATTATCAACAAAAGTCAGCAGTGTATTAAAATTACATTAACAACCAAAACCGCCACCAACCACCACCCGTTACTACCACTGTATATTAAATAATGCAATGTAAATAAACTTTTTTGTTCTTTAACCAGTGTTTTCAATTGTCTCCTAATTCTGTATTATATTTAATGGTCATTGGGCTGGCATGTACAGACTTTGAATAAAATGTTTATAGAATGTTTACTGAGTGTTCTACACAGGTGCTCTCTCTCTCTCTCTTGTTTATTTCACCGAGTTAAATTATGTACATTTGAAGGCGTACGTGCAAAACATTATACAGTTACACTGAGCTGAGAGTATTATAAGTATAAATATATCCATCACGGAGAGCGCAAATGTAAAAGAGAAATAGACAATGTTGGTTGCTACCGGTTGTTACATTTCCAATGGAAAGGTCCGATATGCTTGATGAGTTCTAGGGGAACCGCAGTAAAATATTGGGTATCTCAAAACACACACTTGAAGTAATATAAGACTTTAAACAGACACCGATCAATAGGGTAACATAATAGATATTTACGATACAAGTGGGATAACAGCATTATTAATATACGCGTGTGAAAGTTTGGACGACTAGTGCGTAGCACGAGTCGTCTAATCACATAAGTATATTAATAATTCGTTATCACTCGTGGGTCGTACAATATTTTATCTACACCCGCTGAAAAATAAAAAATTTGAGAATCAGAAAATTTAAGCTATCTACGTAGCAGTTGAAATAATGTATTGTGACGTATACGTTCCCATAGCAACCACGTTTTTATGGTTAAAAATTGTTTGTTTTTGCTGCAAATTAGTAATTTGTAAGTTGTTTTAAAATGAGTGAATCTGAAAGTTTGCCTTTAGATATTGAAGAGGAAGCTTTAAAAACTATATCCAACTTAATACCAGAGAATAAGAAGAAAATAAGAAGAAAATAGCTTCACACATTTTAGGCATTGCTGTATCGACAATAAGGGCAAGGAGCTTGCAACTACTTCTGACGATCAAACATTTAGCTTGGTGACGAAAAAGTTCCAATCTTCTTCTACAGCAGGAATGTACTTAAATAACTCTAAAGACTGTGTAATTAATATCTACAATAAGTAGATAACATATTTAGATTGTAATATTATGTTATATTTTGTGTTATGTTTCAATAAATTTTAAAATATAAACGAGTGGGATAACAAAACCTGTGGGAAATGAACTTGTTATCCCACTCAAAATGAGTGGTATAACACGCTATTAAGTTACGGTTGTAGATAAATATACAAAAACGATAGCTAAAGTCATAACCTTTATACTGTACTTTAAAAAATATTTTACTGGTAAACGATAATACACAAAATTCTGTTAAGTAAGTAAAGATGAAAAGTTAATATTATTTGTATTTTATTTTCGAAAGTGATGAGGGAAAGTCACATTCTAGTTTTTAAAAATTCAATATTCATTGATTTATGGACAAAACAAGTACAGTATGACAGTAATTAATTACTTAAAAATTTTAACTTCAATAATTGGTCTCAATTGCAACCTTTGTGAAGAAATTTGCCTTCTTTTTCTTCTTCTAGCACTACGGTCCCAGTAGGACCCTGGCCTGATTATTGATTCACGTCCATTCTTCTCTGTCCTGACACTTATTCCTCCAACCTGCCACTCGCAACTCCTTCAAATCTCCTTCCACATCTTCGTACCATCTCCCCCTCGGCCGTCCTTTCCTCCTTACTCCCTCCGGCTTCCTTTCCAATACCATGTTTGGGTCTCGATTACTTCTCATTCTCGCCACGTATCCCAACCATCTCAAGCTTTGCGCCTTCACTGCCGCAACTATGTCCGCTTCTCCATAAAGGTATCTTAGCTCACGATTCTTTCTTGTCCTCACTTCTCTCCGTCCCACACTGGTCCATAAATTCTTCTCAGAATCTTCCTCTCGAAAACACCAAGGTTTTTTATATCTTCCAACATCAGCACCCATGTTTCGCTTGCATATGTTACTATAGGTCTGATTACCGTGGTGTATATAATTTTTTTTTTGACATTTTTTGAACCATTTCTGGATTTGAACATATTTTTTAATGCATGGTAGCTTCTGTTTCCTGCTGATATTCTAGCTTTGATTTCTTAGTTTGTTTCGTTATTTTTTGTAATTGTAATTTTCAAGATATTTGAATTCTTGGACCTCCTCAAAACTGTGGTTGCCTATTCTTATTCTTCCCTACTCTCTTCTCTCATTCCTTGTAATCAAAATATACGTTGTTTTCTCTTAATTTATTTTTAATCCTGCCTTTTTCCCCTCTCTTTCTAATTCTTGATAAATTGCCATTAGCGCTTTTCTTGTTCTCGCCATACCACGTCGTCTGCATATGCTAGGTATTGGCAGGATTTGTTATATATATTTCTTCCAGGGTTTATTTCTATCTTTCAAATACATCTCTCCAGTACTAGATTGAATAGCACTGAGGAAAGCGGATCACCCTGTCTTAGCCCCCTTTCCACTTAAACTGTTTTGATAGAACTCTCTTTTTACTCACTCTATTTATTGTTTGTGATATTGTCATTGTTGTGAGATTAATCAACTTCTTGGGTATTCCTTGTAAATACTTCCTTTTTAAACTATCATACGCCTATTTATAATCTACGTACAGTTGGTGCACGTCAATATTTCGTACCATTTTTCCAAACTCATTCGTGTAGTGACCAAATATATGGTCTACAGTGGATCTTCCCCTTCTAAAACGTGATTGGTACTCTCCTAACACCTCCTCTGCATATGGCTTAATTCTCTCTGCTATAATCGCCGCAAAAATTTTATAAACTACGCCTAGCAATGATATTCTTTTATAGTGGTTACATTTAAGCTTATCTACCTTTTTCTTGTATATGGGGCATATTACCGCATGCGTCCATTCGGTTGGCATTGTTTCTTGTATCCGCATATCTTTAAATAACTCATGTACCTTGTTTATGAATTCTTCTCCTCCGCTTTTGACTAGTTCTGCTGTTACTTCATCTTTTCCTGATGATTTTTTTGTTCTTAAATTTCTTCACTTGTTCTTCAACCTCTTCTCTCGAAGGTGGCGGAATGTCCAAATGTGGATCATAATACTGGATTTCTTCTTCAATCTCTCCATCCTCTTCTTCCCCAACACCCTCTTTTAGTAAATCTTCAAAATATTCTCTCCATCTATCTACCATGCCATGCCATGCCTTTACTCACTAGCATGCGTTAGAGTTAAGGCACTACTACCATCACTTCCGCTACTGGTGTGCGAGGTACTGATGCTGCCGTTGAAAAAACTAAGATGTTCGAAGGAATTGAGACCGTATGAAAATGCTGGCCGACGGTAGTGAGTGTCTGAATGGTGTGTGTGTGTCTGTCTGTCTGTCTGTGTGCTTTCTGGGTTTCGAGGGTCGTCGTGCTGCGCACACAACCTACTCAAAAATGTTACCATGTGATTGTGAACCAGCCCGGCTTGGCTGTGGTTTCGACCAGACCTAATTGGTACCTGATCTTATCAGCTGATAACGTTAAACGCGGTCTAGACGTAGGGCCGGCCACTTTGCCCTAGTTGTCTACCGTAACGTTACAAAATTATAGCTTGACCTACATAGATGCCGTCCTGTCAACGGTGAAATTGGGGTGAGTTAATTTGAACACGCGAACTTCACTACAGTCCTTATAGATACTGATAATAGTGACGTTTTTGGGGACGTTGACATCATTGTATGGGTGTATATGTGTGTGTGTGTGGGGGGGAGAGAGAGAGAGAGAGAGAGAGAGAGAGAGAGAGAGAGAGAGAGAGAGAGAAAGTTTTTGCTTTACTGTTTGTGGACTGTGAGTTACAAAAGTTCTGATTTTGACTAAAGCGGCAACACACACACACACACATATACACAACACAGATTGTGTACGTTTTATTATAATTATATATCAGAGTACAGTCTGTTAGAAATCAAAACATAACCAGGTTACCATTATAATTGGAAAAAATTCAATTTAGTGGCGAGTGAGCAGTTGTCCCCATTTCTCCGACAAACTGCTGCGCCTCGGTTCTGTATAAATTAAACTGTGAAATGTGTGGTCTCTGTAACTGGTGGAAAAGTAGAGCAAACAAAATCTAAGACAGAAGTTTTCTCCTTGCGCACGTATAATATTTAAATCGTACCATTTATTGAATAAACAACTTTTAGAGTAAAGTAACGATAATTGAGTAAGCCGTTGAGCAAACAAAGAAATTAAGTACATCTCTTGCGCGGTTCGCCTAAACAAACAAAGCAGCGGGAGTGCCATAGTAGGGTACAAAAAATACTCCTCGTTGCAATTAACTAGCAAAAAAGAATCGTAGAAAAACTTGGTGATGCCTACAGAATATCTTAACGTGACTTTAAGGCTTAAAAGCAGAGTGTTGTTTTTCTGTTTTAACTCAGACTTTAGCAATTTTCTAACAAATTGCATATAATTGTTATTAAGTTCTACGTTCATGATAATCGTCTCTAAGAAATTTTAACTTTTGTTTATTACTCTAATTCTATTATGCCTTCAATCGTATCATGCTTTCAGTCACACTACGGTTCAAATATAACGTGGTCCTTATTTTAGTGCAGTTTAGTGCAGAAAAATTATAATCTTCAAATCTCATGTATTTGTCTTGTAATATACATGTAGTGAGAAGAATGGTAACATGTATGGAGTGGTCGAAATGTTGCGCAACTTCATAAGTACAGAATAAATGATACTAGTAAATTTAGATGCCTAAGTAAATAAAAACGTGTTATTCTAGAGTTGTGTAGAACATGGGTCGGGCTTATTGTCTGGAACGTGACTTATTTCTGTCACGTGGGTGTCAGATAGTAAATCCGAAATAAATTTTGAACTTAAGAGTCAAAGAAGTCTTCTTCTTCTTCTTCTTCTTCTTCTTCTTCTTCTTCTTCTTCTTCTTCTTCTTCTTCTTCTTCTTCTTCTTCTTCTTCTTCTTCTTCTTCTTCTTCTTCTTCTTCTTCTTCTTCTTCTTCTTCTTCTTCTTCTTCTTCACTCAAGGAGTAGGCTTGCAGCCTGTTCCGTCTTCACAGCCACCGTTTTCTTGGTCTGGCTCTATCTCGTTCTCCAAGAGGATTATCCTGGATTTTTTTTTTGGTATCCTCGAGTCATATATTTTATTTATGTGTTGTATCTAGTTTTCTTTATTTTGTTTAATTTTATTGTTTATCGATTATATATTCAGCTCTTGCCTTATGTCTGCATTTCTTGTGTTATCTCTTAGGGTGCATCGTTTGATTCTCCTTAAGAATTTCATTTCAGCAGCTTCAATTCTTTTCTCTTATTTTGGGTGAGTGTCCACGATTCACTCCGGTACATCAATACTGGTGCCGCCATTACTTTATAAAATTTCTATTCTGTATCTTTTCGTACTTTCTTTCCCAGGGCCTTATGAATTGTGCCACATATCCTCTGGTATCTGTTTAATTTATTGTCAATAGCGTCTTCATATTCATAGCTTACGTCGCATCCTAGATAGCTGTAGTGGGATATTTCTCCAATAATTTTATTGTCTATTACTATTTTGGAGCGTACTGGGAATTTTCCTTTAAACGCCACTATTTTAGTCTTTGCCATGGAAATTTTTAAATTATATTCATGGAAAATATTACTGAGTCGATACACTGCTTTTTGTAATCCGTTTTCGTTTTCTAGTAGGATAACTTGATTGTCAGGAAACAGAAGAGTGTTATTGGAGACGTTATTGAGAAGTAAGTAGACGCCAGGACCAGTTCCTTGTTTCCATTGCCTTACAACATCGTCAATATATATGTTAAATAAAGTAGGTGTTAAACTACACCTTTGCCTTAACACAGGTTCTGTTTATAAGTTCCTGGTGTTTATAATAAAGTCCGTTCTTTCATATTGGCTTTTTATTACTTCTATTATAAAAGTAATCCTCTTTGCTCTAATATTTTCCACAAAATGTCTCTAGTCACCCGATAAAATGCTTTTTCATAGTCTATGATTGCAATATGTGTCTCTAGATTGAATTCTCTTCTTTTTTTTATCAACTGGCGCATAATTCTGACATTGTCACTACAGGATCTGTTATAAAGTTAGTCTGTTATTAATTATCCTTGTATATAATTTGTAGACCAGGCTTATGCCTTGGTAATTTCCACAGTCATCTCTGTCCCCTAAGAAGAATTATTTACAAATAATATTTAAATTAAATTCACATTTCCACTGCGGAATTTTCAAATTACGCGTAGGCCTATACGCTTAGTTCTGAACAGTACACACTTTAAAAGACAAGTATTCTCACAATATAATTAATACAACACGTTGTTGGAAACTCATGCCGTCTTAACGAAAATATTCAATGTTTTCAATATTGTACTTTAATTTTTTTATATATCCGTACTGTCAGGAACGTTTTCCTAGTTTGGGTTGCGTGACTGTTCAACTACGCGTTATAAATAGCATGCGCATGAAACTGAAAAGCAGTTGCGTGAGTACAAATTTGAAACGCATGCTGCTTTTGGTCTTTGTCGAATAAACTGTCTTTTTACCAACGAATCGGATTATCAGCGAACCGTGTCTTTTACGAGAAGCAGCATGTTCCGCAACAGTTTCCGTTCCTCTCTTGATGTCTTGATGTTGTTCGTATTAAACTGTTGGAATGCGTTCTAAACTTTAGTTTCAAAAGACTGACATTATTAGATACAAAGTAAATACACATTTCCTTCTTAATGTTTATACCTTATGTATCTATATAAAGTAACTGATATAACGTGATCAGACATCAAGGAATTCTATTTGATACTTTAATATGTATCTTAAAGTCATAACATGCGCTTGCCATTTTGTTTGCATGGTCTCTTTTCTCTCTCTGTCTCTATGTGTGTATCTATGTAATACATATATAATAAATATTGTATGTACATTTCTTGTAGATTTCTGCAGCCGGTTTTATTTTTCATTGTTGTCGATTTTCTGCATGTGAGTGCGTGCTTTCTCTTCTTTCTTTTATCTGCGTTTCGACGTCTGCTCTCATGTCTTCCTGACGATTGTGTGTCTGTGTTCTGTTTTGCATCCTTGCATGAGCATTTCGTTGAGTAAACATATCATCATCATCATCATCATCTTCGAGGATTAAACCAAGGATGGTTTGTTCCGGTCTCACATAGGCAAAGATTAGAGCTGGTCACTCCAGCGTTTCCTCGGACGTCTCACTTACACCTCTTCGTCCCCTCGGCTTATAGTTCCATAGTTGTTTGGGGATGAGGCAGTCATCCATTCGGCAAAGATGTTTCCACCAATTCAGCCGATACTGGGCGATCCTGTCGAGTATACTAATGATATTCAGTTCCTGCCGTATATCTGTGTTTCTTCTATGATCATGGAGAGTATACCCTGCTACGTTCCTGAGAAATCTCATTTCAGACTCTTATTATACATACTAAAGCTCAATTAATCTAATTAAATATGAAAAATATTGTTTGACATTTCTTGTGGGGACCCGGAAAAGTTCATGTTACATATGTTATGTAATTATTTTTGTACACACATTTCTCTAAGCACACACAAATTAAAATTTTAATATTTTTTAGGCCTACTAATGACTACTGCTTTGTTATAACTTTATAAAGTTACTACAGTTAACAGAATTATTTTCAATTTGGTAATTAATTTAGACTAATTTTTTTAAACATACAGTTAAAATAGTAAGACATAAATGGTTCCCGCAGATCGTAGTGGAAAGCAGGGAAGGCAGTGCAAGAAGTAGGGTGTAAGGTGACCAACCATCACATAGAACCATGTGACACACCAACCACGCAGCTATTCTGAACACAGTATGATTGCCCGGAAAACAACGCGTCAAAGCTACGCATGCGCAACGAGATCTTTTGACCCTGCGCAGCCAGACACCCGTTACATGTCTAATTATTTTAGCTGTACTTGTTTGTTTGCATTTCCTTCGGCCTACGTATATGGGAGTCAAAGTCAATCGTTTTCACATTACATCATGAGTACAAAACAACGATATCAAATTCTTTCGCTCGTCATAAAATATATTTATGTATGAATTCGTGGAGGGACGCTCATCATTCATCATTTTGTTACAGATTTGCTCTTAAATGTACGACACAATAAATCAGCGTGCAATCAGGTCATTGCTCAGTTCATCACGTCTTATGAAGTCCCTCACTGATTATTACCATTGCTTGTTTAGTTATTTCTTGTACTTCTCAATACTAAATTGCAACATCATTTACATTATGTCATCAGTACCTATATACAATGTCAGCAAAGTATTACGATATGAAGCCAGGATACATTATTCGCTAGGTGATGTCGGTATCTGAGGAAGAAGAATATATGAAATAGAGAAATATAGGGTTAATAAAATCAATAACTTGTCTGCATTAAGGAAAAGGGATTTAATACTTCAGTGGAAGTGGAAGACAATGAAAAGGACTGTTAGCCCTTCTGTACTCAAGTAAGCAGAAGACCTAATAAGTGTTTGCTAAGTTACCGAGAAGCTGTAACACTCAGTTTCTAGATTTTATCAATTATTCAAATCGTTTTTATATTTAAACTTGAATTTATTTTGAATTGAATTTTGTACTTTTTTATTGGACAGCGTAGAAGCGTTTCTGTCTTTGTTTGATTTCATTTTTTGAAACCTAAAATATCTACTCTTATATTTTAGCACATGTTGATGCTTTGGTAAACAATATTTTGAAAATTTAATCTGTTTCCAACTATTAACTTATTACGTTCATCTAGAAAAAATTACTTTATTCTGTGTTTACTAAAGTCAGTTGTTAGTAAAGTCGATTAGCTGACAAAGCGCTGAGAGATAATTGGAGTACAATAGTAAAAGCTATCAAGTTAAATAATTATATATCGTGTAACGTAAAACAAAAATTAAACATTCTACAGTTTCACTAACACCGCACTCTAACCAACGCACAACCTATTCGCCAACATCTGCTCTAACCCAGTGGATCCGTTGGTGTAAATCGCGGGAAATTCAACCGGCCTCGGCTCCTCTGTGTTGAAGGCCTATTTATATAGTAACGAAAGGTCACTTGTGGCGTTTAGTGCTGACGAGAAAATTCCAGACGGGAGAACTGTGACTGGAGAAAATCGGGCAACTAGAAAAATATTCAAGCAACACCGAATCTTTGCCAAGTGGCTCTCCATGTCACGACAAGAGCGCGTCATATAGACGATAAAACAAGTGTGTGTGTGTGCGCGCGTGCGTGTATGTGTTTGTGTATGTCTTTGTGTACCCGTTATATAATAAACGATAATATTACTAATGATATACGTGAATATAATTGATCTCTTTTAAGTATAGATGTTATAGACGTTATGATCCTGCTTATATATGTCAATATACTTTACCCATAAGAAAATAATATTTTATAATACGTTATAACATGTTTATAATATTTTAAATAAGACTACATATTTATAAATTGTTATTAGGTTTCTTATATTTATTTAAACTATATATTGAAATCCGTAGAATACTGAGCCTTTCATGGACACCACATATATCTAATGTTGAAGTTCTAGGAAAGATGAAGAAAGATAGGGAAGTTATTAACACAGTGAAGATAAGAAAGCTTCAGTATCTGGGACATCTCATGAGAAATGAACAGAGATTTTACTTATTGCAGTCCGTACTACAGGGAAAAGTACAGGGAAAGAGAGAAGTTGGGAGAGCGAGAATATCATGGCTGAGAAATTTAAGGACCTGGTTTGGCATGAATACAACTGACTTATTCCCTGCAGGAGTGCAGAAAGTTAAAATAGTCTGTATGATATCCAACAACCGAAACAGATGGAACTATAAAAAGAAAATATATTGAAATAATTTATTAATATTTACATAATTCATTATGATCATTTTCATTTGTAAATACCTACGTTTTGTAATCCGGAAAATTTTAAATTTCACACTAATCGTGCTCATCTGTAAATGTGTACGTTACACTGCGTTCATTAAAAGAGATTAACGCGTTAATTAAAGTAGATTAAAGGAACACATATAGAAACAGAAACCCCGATAAACGACATGTGGCAAAGAATTGATTAATTAATTTTCACCGTTTTTTTGCAGAATGTCTACAGTGCGTCAATACAAATTTTGTAAGGTCTTGTGTCTACATGCAGTTAATACCGGGTACTTATTTTGTTGTTCACTTGTAAACTGTGCAAGAGAGGAGTGATTGTCCTAATAAACACAAACCCGATGTCAGTGACTGCTTTGACTTTATGCTTCTTTAATCGTGTTACATTAACTACTTCTGCGTTCAACCAGTAAACATAAACTTTATTACGTCTTTCCCAGCAATACTGTATCCTTCCGTTCAGCAGTTTCTTTATATAGGCCTATTAGTATTTATGGTTAGTTTATTCACGTTCTGTACGTGATGTCTTCATCTTCTGTACATATAATGGTACTGGGCGTATTTTACTTGTACTTAAAACATATATTGCTACATTAATTTAAAATATAAATTATAAAAAGTGGGTATTAAAAGTTAATATTGTAGTGGGTAGTTCATGCACGCACACGCATACACACACACACACACACACACGCACGCACACACATAATTTTCACAGATCTTCATATGCCTGTCCCTATAATACTGTATAAACTAAATATTTTTGTGTACTCTTCATTCATAAGTCACATGCGCATTGGGGAAGATAGGGAAATACGTTGCGTATATTTTACTACGCGACCAGAAAATTTACTCGCCCAAAAACTAAAGTTAAAAAATTATAATTTATTAACTTTTTATTATCAAAACCTTTATTTTCCAGCGTTCTACAAATTTATACATTTTTTGGCCTTATAAAAGCAGTAAAAAAATATAAAACCAATAAATAGTTCAGTTCATCAATTTAGTGAACTTTAAAACGTAACTCGTCGTATTTCCGTTGTCAGTTGACGTAAACTGATCATTTTCACTTTAATTTGTAGCTTAATGTATCCGTAAGGCAAAAGAATAGTTAATGTTTTTCTGCATTTTTAAATGCTTTAACAAAAAAATATAACGTTTGTTTACGATTTTTTCGATTTACGACATGACAAAGTTGGGCTCTGAAGAAATCTTTTGTTACCACAGATACGTACTTAATGTAAGCAAATGAAATGATGAGAATAGAATAAATTTAGTTTGAATTTAATTTTAAAGTTTCTGTCTTAATGCATTTAAAAGGTACAAAAGTTTATTTTGCAGATTAATGCCAGAGCTCTTTTTGTGTAACGCAACGCAGTTACGTTTACCATGCACCGTGGGATTATTATATTACATTTTAACAATTCGTTTTGTAACAGTTACATTTTATTTTATTTCGTGGCCTTTCAAATGATCGTAATCAGCGTTTCTTTAAACAGCCTCATTTAACTATTTATATTTAACCACAGCTGGGAGCGTCTTCATTTTGCAAGGTTACAATTATTTTTTAATCTTACTGGAGAAGAAAAAATATTTAGAGAATTTTATAGTATTTTAGAGAATGTTATTGAGGTGTGCTAAGTAATATATAGTTAGCTTAAGCTCACAGAAGTTTTTCGGTAATTATCCGTATCTGTGTGACGTCAGATAGTGGACACGTACGTCAACAAATACAGTACTTTGTTTGACCCTTCAATGTTCCCCCTCGTTATAAGCCGTAATCCTACCTATCAAAGTAATCCTCTCCATCAGATTATCGCTCAGTCATCCTTTCAGCGACCGCACCAAGTGTTTTTGTCGCCTTGTCCCTCCCTCGCAAGTAAATCACGGTTCGATTTATGTTATGTTCTAACAAGACTGCAGTGCAATGTTGTTGACGTTTTTAAGGAATAATAACCACTTGATTACACGGATCACGTAAAATATTTTTACGTAAAGCATGAGTTTTGGTATTCGCTTGTAGCCTTGTATAAAAGTCTAATTTGCATCAAGAAATGTTTGTAATTGAATAGACAGAAAATTCTAAAAAAAATACATACATACACAAAACGTTTACAAATATCCTCATAAAAAATACGGAACACATTTTGACAGTACAATTCCGTATATAAGTAAACAACAACTTAAAGATGGTGTCCCTTTAGCGGTTGTGTTACCGCTTTACGTACGTTTCAACACACTGTTGTACACATTTTATGTTTCACACGTTATTGTAGTTCACACTATAACGTGTGCTAGACTAGGGGTTAAATTCCTAGTTAACCTTGATATAAAAGTTAACCTTGAAATAGGCACAAACATATAGAGGCAGTAAAAGAGTTCATATATCTTGGCTCCTAGATAAACAGCACTAACGACATCAACACTGAAATAAGAAGAAAAATATATCTCGCAAATAAAACATATTATGGATTAAAAAAGCACCTGACGTCTAGCTTCATCTCAAGAAGCACGAAATGTAAAATCTACAAAACACTTATCAAGCCAGTGCTGACATATGCTTCAGAAACCTGGACAATGACAAAAAATAGCGAGAGACTTCTAGGTTCCTATGAAAGACGGATTCTAAGAACAATATCTAGAGGGAGTACAAGAAAATGGAATGTGGCGCAGGCGCTATAATTATGAACTATACCATCTTTACAAAGATCCGGAAATTGTCAGGATAATCAAAATATACAGACTAAGCTGAGTTTGACACATAGAGAGAATGGAGGAAGAACCGCCTACGAAACACATTTTCTACCAGAAACCAATGGGTAGTAGTAGTAAAAGGGGAAGACCCCAAAATAGAATCAAAGACCAGATAAAGGCGGACCTCGGAAAACTGAATATAAGAAACTGGAAAGCCAGGGCATGTAATAGGGAGGAAAGGAATCGACTCTTGGAGCATGCCAAGACCCACCAAGGGTTGTAGAGCCACGGCTGATGATGATGATGATATATAAGTTAACCATATTGAAGTCAGCAATAATCTTCAACATTACAGCGTGTTATAATTAGGCATACTTTAGTGTGACGACTTATCAGTAGGTTTGGTGCACGTGAACAGGAAGAGGTATAGACTTCATTAAATATGCCGACACTGTACACTTTACTCTTCGGATAAGATGTACGAATAACAACACCAATATTACGAAGAGGGGAATTATGACAATGACAGTAATACATAGCAGGTGTAATTAATTTTATTGTTGTTAGTATCACGACCTTTAGTATTGTTACTGCTACATTGTTAATTAATAATACCAATTAATACTACTGTTACCTACTACTACTACTACTACTACTACTACTACTACTACTACTACTACTACTACTACTACTACTACTACTACTACCACCACCACCACCACCACCACCACTACTACTACTACTACTACTACTACTACTAACGTCAGTTCACAAACAACGAATGTCGACAGGGAGATAGAACTGATGGAATGCTACGAAATTCAACAGATGAGATGTTTGAGAATCGAGATTTAGCGTATTTATCCCACTGGCGTCTGGCGACGGAGCACTTTGAAGTCATTCTACGGCAACAAGTTTGGGTTTGTTTGTGGAGTTTGCGATCTAAAATGATTATAACGACCCAGTGCAGTTATGTTGCAATTCGTACAACAAGAATTCACATATGAAAACGTTCAACAGTTTATGCCCTCAAACTGCTGGACATTTGTAAAAAAAAGGAAAGTGCCAACTTTGAGTAAGAGTGACGGGTTCACGTTTCCAGCGAAACCAACACACTTGCCGCCGTTAGATCCACTCAGCGAAAGTCTAATATTTCCGCGACTACCGTTTATGCGTATCACGCAACTACGATATGAGGCAAGTACGGAATTGTGGGCAACTGATTATCGTGCCCTGCGATGTGAATGAAATGGTCAAGCAGTTTCCTAAATTTCACAACTAACCGAATTCACAACTTAAAAATATCGGTATGGAGAACCATACATGACTTCCATGTTCTAAGATTTATATTTAAAATCATTTTCAAAATGAAATATGTCCATAGAAACTACTTCTTTCTACTTACTGCTTCAGCCTTAACCACAGTACTGTGGTCACTAACGTATACCACCTCACGTTATCGCACTCGATTTTCACTGATGATGGAAGTCGATAGCACTGTCGAAACGTCTGGTTTTGCAGAAAACTTTGGTCTACGGCCAAACAGGACGGGAAGGAATTTTAACAAAAACTACTTCTTTGTTGCCGATAACGTAGTACACTTATAAAAAATTATCCCCTCCCTCTTCAACTATAATTTTCATTTATAGAAAATTACCCCCACCCCGTTCAAATAGCCTCTTAATTTATAGATATTTCATCTACGTTCCTACAGTGGATTATTAAGATCTCCTTATCAGGATACTTTATTTATCAAAATTAAGTACTTTACTCTTTTTACAACAAAAAATGTTTCTGGTAAACTACCCCTTTCCCTTAACCGAACTTCACCAAAATCAATAGCTCTTGAGTTCTCTACAGCTCAGGCACATATGTAAAAAATTATTTGATTCTGTTTGAATTTACGGCAGTTATCGTTCGTCATGAAAATATTTCTCTTGTTACAACATAAAATGTTGCAGGTAAACTACCCCTTTCCCTTAACCGATTAACCAATCTTCACCAAAATCAACAGGCCTTGAGCTCTCTACAATGTAGGGAAGTATGCAAAACATTATTTGATTATGTTTGAATTTACGGCAGTTATCATTCGTCATAGAAACAATTACTCTTGTTAAAACATTAAAGGTGGCATGTAAAATACCCCTTTCCCTTAACCGATCTTCACAAAAATCAATAGGCCTTCAGTTCTTTACAATTCAGGAACGTATGCAAATAATATTTGGTTCTCTTTGAATTTACGGCAGTTATCGTTCGTCATAGAAAAAATTACCCTTGTTAAAACATAGAACGTTGCAGGTAAACTATCCCTTTCCCTTAACCGATCATCACCAAAATCAAAAGACCTTGAGTACTCTATAATTTAGGAAGGTGTGTAAAAAAGTATTTGATTCTGTTTGAATTTACGGCAGTTATCGTTCGTCATGAAAAAATGTCTTTTGTTACAACATAAAATGTTGCAGGTAAACTACTCCTTTCCCTTAACCGATCTTCACCAAAATCAACAGACCTTGTGCTCTCTACAATGTAGGGAAGTATGCAAAACATTGTTTGATTATGTTTGAATTTACGGCAGTTATCGTTCGTCATAAAAAACCCTTATTATCACATAAAACGTTTGAAGGTAAACTACACCTTTCTCTTAACTGATCTTCACCAAAATCAATAGGTCTTGAGTCCTTTACAATTCAGGGATGCTTGCAAAACATTATTTGATTCTGTTTGAATGTGCGGCAGTTATCGTTCGTCATAGAAACCATTACTCTTGTTAAAACATTAAAAGTGGCCGGTAAACTACCCATTTCCCTTAACCGATCTTCACCAAAATCAACAAACATTGAGATCTCTATAGCTCAGGAAGGTATGCAAAACATTATTTGATTCTGTTTGAATTTGCGGCTGTTATCGTTTGCCGTAGAAAATACCCTTTTCAAAACAAAAAACGTTGCTGGTAAACTACCCCTTTCCCTTAACCGATCTTCACCAAAAACAACAGATTTTGAGAACTCTACAATTCAGGGCTGTATGCAAAACATTATTTGATTCTGTTTGAATTTACGGCTGTTATCGTTTGCGATAGAAAAAATATCTATAGACACAGATAGACACACAGACAGACACACAGACACTTTTCGAAAAATGACTTTTTTCATGTTTTGAGGGTAGTACAATAAGAATCTGCAATAATCTCGACCACGATTTTTTTTGCCATCACCATACTTCCATTTCCTTATGGAACATGGAAGTAAAAATACCACGATAGACTTAACGCTCTCTAGAGATTTAAATGTAGCATGCAAGACTACTCGTAACATTGTCCTGCCTTTAACAAAATTTTACAAATTAGTCAGCTTTGTGAGGAACAAATAAAATAAAAGACATGCAAGTTCGTTCATTTCTTTTTTACCAAACCTACAAACACCCCGTCCCAGCAACAACGGCACGGTAAGACGTTTTGAGCCAAAAGCCTTAGGGAAAGTGACCCCGACACTGCCTACCCCTTTTTGCAAACTGTTAATAGCATTACATAATGAAGAGCCTTAAATCTGCTGCTTTACCATACTGAAATTCATTTTTTTTTTTGTTACAAAGAACTTGGTGGAATAAATTGAACTAAACTCCCCAAAAAATATTGTTATTATCATACGTTATGTTTGAAAAGAAGAACAAATCGGTTGGTAACTGCGGACCTAAGTACTGTACTTCCAATTTTCGATTCTCTTCTGTTTGTATGACGCACATTTTTACATAATAAACACACCCATTATAATCTAAATCTTCTCAGGAGGAAAATATTAACATTTTGTTGACGCAAAAGAAAATAATAAAACAAAACAATACGCAACAAAAGATACAAATTACGTTGAACATTCAGAATCGTTTAGGAGGTGGGAACGTGATATCAGCGAGCGAAGACGTCGCTTAAATGAGGGCAAAGAAGTCGATACGAATGCAGAGAAAGAGATGATTGCATCGACGAAGGTCTGATAGTCGACCGATTATTCTCAGCAACTCTGTTATCGCTCCACCCAGGACGTTGCCAACCACATTGTATTGCGTCAGTGCTACGCTAACGACATAAAGGAGAAAATAATATAAAAACTGTTTTAATCGGGCTTCGCGTGGTGGAAGTTTGGGAACTTGACTGCAGTGAATAAACCGAACAATCTTAAATTCCCGCTGTTTGGAGGTACGAAGGACTATCGTGCCTCTTCCTACACAGTTCACAGCCTTCGAAATTATAGAAAATTTAAAACTCGGCCAAATAACTTTTCTTATCGCAGGCCCAACTCTACAAAGATTAATTTGACAGGCCAAAGACTTGCCTTTGGTTTAGTATAATTAACGTTCTGTTTCAGTAAGGATTAAAGCAAGCATTCAGTAGATCGAAGTTACTGTTTAAAAACAAATTATTATATTAGTCCGGAACATGTGGGTTTGTATTTAGAGTTAATACAAATATTTATGATTCCTTAAATGTTTAAATTTAATTAAATATTTTCGATATTCTTAATAATTGAACGGTACGGTGCGTAACACTAAGATAGGTTGGTGGTGCAAAAAAGAGCCATTACTATACAGGAATATCAATCAACCTGTTCAATACTCTGACATATATAATTCACAATAGTGTGAACAGTGTAGCTCTGGACTTTAGCTCAGAGTAACACCAACATATTATACGTGTTGTCTGCACACAGTTAACATGTAACTAAAACACAAGGCATTCTAAAATTATCAACAAATAATATATTATTACAACATTATTAAGTTCGTTAGCCTAAAACAGTCCTGAAATTTTGATGTTCAAGAAACCGAGGACTTCAAGAAAGTGGTTTATGTGTACAGCGACGGGCCGACAGGCCGAGGAGGAAACAAGAGAAGCTTGCAAGGAGGAAAAATTAAGTGCCCTGAATGTTATTAAAATGGTAATGAAGGCGGATGATTATGGAGGCTACGGTTCAACTTCGAACTGTGACACCGTAGAAGAAGAAGAAGAAGAAGAAGAAGAAGAAGAAGAAGAAGAAGAAGAAGAAGAATGTTATTGTATGGTTCTCGTAATACGTAATAAGTTTGTGTGTTAACAAAAAGTGAAACTGACATGACATATAAATATCATTTATATGTATAACTTAGAACATTAGGGAAAAGAATACTACGTAATTGAATCCATTAATACAAAACTATTGGACTGCTGACAAATTCAGTTAGTACATAAACAATGGACAATGCTGTATATGTAATACTAGAAAACAAACCTATAGCTATAAGCAAGTCTGCTACATTCTTCGATTTTATGCTACAATTTGAATTAAAATTTGTTAAAATAAAACTGAAGTGAAGTATAACATAAAAACTTTATTTATTAAAAAAAAAATAAAACAATTCAATTGATGTAACTCTACTGTAACAACTTTAGTTAGTATTCAACAAGAAACATATTATCTGACCCCGCGCATTAATAGATATACCTTTATCGTCGTAAATATACTTTACGTAATATGTCTTCATTAGTAAAAAAAAATCATTAATACTGATAGGCCTATCTGTACAACAATCGTGTATTGAAACAAAGAGCTGTAACGTTATCATGGGAAATAATAGATAAGAACGACGTACTGTCGTTGTTAGCTAAACATTTTGTTATCTACATTCATCCCCTACCTCGTGCGCGCATTCACACAGTGTCTATCCATATATGAGCGTAACTGATTTATTCGTTTATCAACTTAGACGCGTAAAACATAAACACATTTATTTATTGGGATTTGTTTTTAAATTTATGTATAAGCTACATGTAGCCTATAAGCTCATACGCATATGCACAGACGCAGTACAAGTGATGGGTGCTGCGAACTTCATGGAATGTAATTACTTGTTAACGGTGTTTAGAAGACGAGCTCAGACACAACCACAGTTTAGAAACCACGGTCTGCATTCTCAGCTTAGTGAATGCTTCCCACTCGTGAAGCCTTCCCGAAATTAAGGAAGCCTACGCAAAGTCACACGTCAATATAAACAGCACTGACTCGGCACCATTTCGGATCATTTAGCGGTGTCCCAAGGGATGACAATGGCCATCACACGGGATAAGCAGCTGTGTTACACTACTATGTTTTACATTATTTACTACGACATTGTCATGATTCGAAGGCATTCTAGGAGTGATGCCAGCTATAAGATAATCGAGAAAGACATAAAATAGGCACTGGATCAGGCCCAATAGCCAGTGTCGTTTACTTCGTTCATCTACATTACTTGCCTCTAAAATTAGTATTGTTTTTAATATTAAAAAAAAAAGAATAACACGGTGTATATGAAAATTGTTTAATTATTACATAACGGACAAGTCACGTGTGATTTGTTACCGCACGTGGTCAAAAGGTGGGTGATTTCTCCTTGGCGATGGTGGAACGTAGTTGTACCACAACCACAAAGGGCACAGCAGGCCATAGATTTAAAATTGAAGGGAAAAGAAGGAGGCATAACAAAACAAATTAATATAATAATTTATTCCGGTATCATACGTTAACAGATTACCTGTACTGCCTGGGAGCCGCGGACGACCGTGATAGATGGCAGCAACGCAGGAGAACGCTGCAAGAGGATATTAGACAGGAGATCTCCCCATATAACATAGTCGAAGCGACACCTGGAACTGTGTGTCACGCTTCACAGAAGAGATTCTTTGTGCGAATTAGATAGACTTGGATAACATTATATAGACGGAGAGTAACAAGCCAGACATCATCCCTAGGGCTTAGCCCAAAATAATGTGTCAAACAGTTCCAGGTGAGTGTCCTAGAAGAGGAAAGAGAGGTGGTTTTTTAGTAGTTTGTAACAAAGAACAAGATATGTTACCTAATCTGGCGGCGGAAAAAACTCAATCTGAGACAGTAAACTACGAGGGGAGGCATCTCAACAGCTATAACAAAGACTGATTTATAAACTGTGAACCCGAACCTGTCCTCCACCCCCGGATTAAGAATGTGCAACGGACCTCATCCACGTTAAAAGAACCTATTCTATAGATTGTAAACAGGTGACACTGTCTGATTTTTATACTTTTTCTGCAGCCTTCAGTGTATTCTCACATTCCTTCTGGTTACTTTTTTCCTCATTTATTGACTTTTCTATTTCCTTGTTTCTACTTCTTCGGCTTTCTGTGTTCCTTATTTGTGATATGTATAAATATATAACTATAACCTATTTTGAGCAAATTTTATTTTATAGTTTGGTAATGCGTAGTGCGTCTCTTATATTAAATATTTTCAAAAATAATACAGTAACGCTCCTTTTTACCCTTTGGGCGCCATGCATGGACGATTACACGTCGTCTGCAGCTACACTTTCTACCCACCTATCACCTTGTTCGTCTGTATCTGTACTTTATTTTAGTTTCTCTTAGTGCAATGGTGTCACATTCCTTCCACTTCTGTCGACTTTACTATAGTTTTCCGAATGTTTTACATAACCAAATTCATAATTTTTCCTCTTGCTTAGTGTTGTACCTTTTTATTTCCGTGCGAAGGTTTTCTACCCCAAATTATTTGTTGGACAGAAAACGTCATCCTGCTAGAGGAACATTAAAGCAGGCTGAAAGCCAGCGAAATGGTATTTTCGAGGCGGCAGCTAGTTAGTAGGAGAAAACAAATAAGAAATATGTCCACCAGAAATCTGAGAAGAGCACTGCAACGGTTTGGCCACAGAAAGGAAGCTGAAGCTCTTCAAGGAAGCGCGCCCAGTCCAAGATTGGAATAGCTCGACCATACTCAAAAGTAGAGTAATAGAGAAGGAGCGACCATGTCAGAGGCAAAAGCCTCGCTCACGATGAGAAAGGAATATCGATTTTATCTATACTGGTTTTCTTCCCTAACTTGGGTGGCCAGTCTCGATTATTCTTTCGCCTTTTCACTAAGTTTAGAAGTCACCTCTTCCAGAGACGTCACGTCTACCAGGTCCACCAGATCCTCCATACAGAAGGACCTCTTCACAGTCTTCACCTCCATTGTGGTCTTAATTCATATCCCTACACATGATACAAGTTTTATACCTCTGTTACCTTCCCTTGTGTAAAAACAAATATAGACTTAGAAATTCAGCTACACAGTCTTGAATAGACAAGAGTCGTGTGGCTGATTAAGAGCAACTCGACCATTAATGAAGAACGAGTGATGGTCAACTGCTGAGAAACCTGTATGTTTTATGAGATTCATAAAACACAGATATGTTATTATAGGCACCGTATAATTTTCCAAGTTAAACCAAAAACATTTTTTGTACACTTAGTATGCATTTCTGTTATCCAGATACAGAAAATACATAAAACAGATTTATGGAAAAAATTTATTTACGTATGATCGCGAATGCCAGTAATTGTTACCGTGACAACAGTATTATATAACCAATAAAAAGCAGTTAGGATGCAGGGTGTTGTAGACTGACGTCACACAACATTTCAATTACATTTGTCCAAACAGACTTAATTTTTATGAGTGCGTAGACAAAGATAAAGAAACTGTATAAAGCCAAAAACATACGCCTTTCAAGGCAAATTATATTAGTGAATTGAACAAATATGTTTATCAAACGTCTACAAGTTGTGGGTATTTTGCCGAATACCTCAAATTTTCACAACAAAAACACATTTATGTCAGTTGGAGACTGTTCATAAAGTGTGTATACTGCTAATGTAGGAACAATTTTTGTTTTTGTATAAACAAATAGATGTGTTTATATATCACTTTAACACTACATATCACTTTCCAGAAGGGAATCTGGTCAGTCGGATTTTACAGGAAGTTTTGTTTCACGGAAGTAACGATTTATAAACACAAAATATCACAAGTTTCAAATCTTGGGAAACAATAAAAGCTAAAAATTATTTGTTTTTTTGTCAGGTAAATTTTACAGTCACATTTTCGGTAGATCTCGAAAATTGAAAACATTCAGTTTGTAACAGTGTTCAATACTATTTCATATTTACATAAAATTACATCAAATGTGTTGTCGTCAGCAAGACTTGATTTTCTTCTCCTCAGATAATTGTGTGAGTTACATTATATACTATTAAATAGTCCTGGATAAAAAAGAACATCAGTCTCGACACAAAGAGGTTAAATCGTTTGTGCCTGTAAACCATTCAATTTCACAATTAA
This sequence comes from Magicicada septendecula, assembly GCA_034769895.1. Classification (NCBI taxonomy): domain Eukaryota; kingdom Metazoa; phylum Arthropoda; class Insecta; order Hemiptera; family Cicadidae; genus Magicicada; species Magicicada septendecula. Next base: position 193,757,220 of record CM068367.1, read on the forward strand.
AACAGTAAACCTTTTTTACATATATAATATTGTACGTGGTTTCATTGCTAGTCGAGATTGTGACTCTACTAGCTGTAAGTTAAACCATAATTTAAAGGGTTTAAATTTCCATGCTGTGTACGCTTAATCGTAAGCAAAATGAAATTTGTAATACAAAATATAACAATTTATTTATTTCTGTACAATTGTACAATTAAAATTTATTTCTGTTGCAAATAACGTAATTTTATTAGCGGCAAATATATCTCACAGGCATGCAGCACCACCGTCGAAAAAATTTTACACACTTTTATATTTTTATCACTTTTACATAATTCTAATCTGTATCACTTTTATCTAGTGTAACCTGTAAGTGCAATAGGTAAAGATATTCGTGTATGACAGACGCATGATTTATTGAAGTGTGTGTGTGTGTGTGTGTGTGTGCGCGCGCGCGCGCCATCCGAGTAGTGCTAAGCCTATGTAAAGCTTGTAGGATAGTGAAAGGGGGGAGAGGTAAAAAGAGAGTTTTGGTAAGGGTAAGAGGATGAGTAGGTAATAAAATAATAGCAAACAGAGATTGGCGCCGCAGACAGAGGTATTGACAGACTGGTTAAGTAGGCTGGTTGGCGTCACTGCTTTATTCCCTTTACTACTGTTAAGTTCATTGTATTCATTCCCTGTCGTCACAGTCCCTGTTACGTGTTTCGTTATACATTAATTGTCTATTCACTGTGAAAGGCAGTAACTTCAAAATTTTAAACTAGTAGGCTCCGTGAGCTGCAGAACTGGCTCACTATTTTGAACAAACTACATTTATTTTACGTAAGTGTTATCATTAGAAAGTTTTTCAATCATCATAAAAATTATAAAAACCCCGAATACTCTACTATATTTGTAGTAAAATAACAATTTTAAAACAGACAGGTAAAAATTTCCAAACTCTTCATTTGCTTTTTAGTCAAATTTGGGCACTACAATGCGGGGATCATATTAAAATGTTTTGTCATAGTTTTAATTTTATGTATGTTTTGATAGAATATATATATGGCCTGTATCTAACATTTTACTTTATACAAGTAGACTATACATAACTGATAACAATAGCTTTATATGAAGTTTATATGGAAATATATATTTCAAACTTTTTGAAGACTATCCAAAATTTCTAAGTAGTGCTGAAACGTATTAATTCTGTCAAATTGTTAAATATACTAAATTTGTATTTTAAATAAAATTCCTCATTACTTGATCCCCGTACAGAGGCTTTTCCAATTTTCTTAAATTTTTTAGTTCACTTTTTGTCCTGTAGAGTCCCTAAAGTTGTAAAGGCTGGCAGTAAGCGCGACTTTTTGATATTTTGATTTGGAATAAAATTCCCTTTTTTGTGACACCCGGCTGAATTTGTACATTTTTTCAAATTTTTGAACTATCTTTTATGTCTCGGGTCCCAAAATTTATAAATTTCTAAAATTTGACACTACATTCACATGTTAGTTAACATTTTCGCGATTCTATCTAAATTTTCACCTACTTTTTGGGACATGACGATAAAAAATTTTTGTAAATGAACACTGCATTCAGACTGTGGTTAAGATTCTCTTTAAATTTAGGCTATATCCCGCATAGGCTTATTCGATTTTTTCAAATTTTAGTCTTCTCATGTTGTTGCCTCCTGCCCCCTCTACTTTTAGTGGGGGGGGGCATCAATCGCAAAAGCAGTAACCTTCTGCAGGGTATCTGGAGTATGGTACACATGCGCATGCCAAGTTTTACGAACGTTTTCGTGAGACATATCCAAAGGAAAGATATGCAGATAAATAAATGACAAACGGTCGAAGTAAAACTGAGAACTTGATTTGCTTGTTCAATTACCGGCTGTCTATTTTCTTCCGTTCTTTTGACATGGCCACACGACTGTAAGCTTTTGTCCTCTAATCTGATTGTTATTAGTCCACTAACTTCTCAAAAATTCCTGTTGTTTTTAATTGACTCTTACGAGTAACCTGTACGAAACGTTTACTTTTAAACTTTTAACATCACAGTTGAAATTTTACCCGTACGGAAATTTTAATCGTGAGATGTATATTTCAGCATTATACAGTATATCACTGCGTTTTTATTTATGCCATTAAATATTATTTTCTTTGTCTTATCATTAACACTTCTGTTTGATATCTGTGTAGCGACTTATTTACCGTTTGCCGTCTACTACGCAGGTCTAGGTTAAGTCGTTACATTTCTTGTTGAGTATAAACATTTAAATTACAATACTTTACTTCGACATCATCACCATCATCATTGTACAGTATTCTGCCGCGTGGTAGGTCCCAAAAGCAGTTCATATGACACTCCGCACTGTATGTATTTTTTTTATTTATTCTCTTATTTTGCAAAAATGTGTGTGTGCTAACGTTTCCCTTGCATCTATTTATAGAACTAATTTTTAAACCCAACCTCAATAGACTTTGTGTTTTTTAAGGACCTTACACGATTATTTTTTTATGATGCCTTTACTTATTTCGTGATACGGCGGCTAACACATGATTCTCAAAGCACATACACACACACACACACATACATTCATAGAAGTCTAAGTCCCGCAAATGTGCGGGAGTCGGGGATGTTTGGATTGGTAGATTAATCTTAGAATGAAGTAAAGCGTCGTTTAACCGGACGGCAATTAAAAAGAAGGTAACTTGTTCGTCATATTTCATGTAGAGTTTACAACTAAAGTTTATCTGAGATATGAACGTTTAATAGACACTATGTTGAAAGACAGTTCACTATCTGATTTACAGAAATTTGTTAATGACATCCATAAGAACTAAGGGAAGAAATCTTCTCTAAACACTTTTTTCTCTAAATCTTCGAAGCGTTTTTGTTGCAGTGTTTACGAAAATATCCATAATGTTTTCTCTCAACTGGTTTCCCCCATCAAGATTCTCTTGTACTTAGAAAATGTAGAGGTTTGATTGAAAAAATAAAACTGAGCAATCCAAATCAGTCTTACGTTCTATTACTCTAAACAAGTCTTTAGTGGCCATACATTTTTATATGTATACTATATACACATAAGTACCACTATATACTATAAGTAACACTATATCTACACTATATGTACATTTTATTTGAATAATATAAACAAGTAACTTTTATTTTCTGCAGATTTGTCACATTGTTTGGATATAAACATTGGTAATCCAGAAATAAACACTTTTAATGTGGCTGTTCAATTATATTACCTAGAAAAGTGTTGCCATTAATTATTTTGGACAATTTGTTTTCTGAGTATGATAGTTCTGTTGGGGAATGGGGAATCATAAGAGTTAGTTGGTGAGACGGACATATTAAAGTTCTGTGCGAGAGAGACGTAGCGACCAGTAAGTGCCCATGATTAATTTAGAGATTACAACACAAGATAAGAGAATTTTGTATAAGTTAGAGACGAACACGTAGTTTAGTGTGAATCAGTGCAAAGCGAGTCAACAAACTCGCTTAGCGAAATGTAATGCTAGACGCGGGTGGTCAGCAAATTCCGGAGTGCAATGCCCGACAAGGTCAATGTATAGTCATATTTAGTTAATTGAAACTAGCCCCACACAAGTTTAATACGTATGTGTTTGGCTGTAGTCATCCAGTGGCAATAAAATAAAGATTAAATGGACATAAACATTAGGCTTAAATTTATGTGTGTTGACAATACATTTTTGAAAAGTTTTAAATTATTGTTATTTATTTACTGTACACACATAATAACAATAATAAATATCATTATATAAAAAAATTTCTTTAATCCAAAATGTAATCCGTGATCGAAATTTTGACTTTTTTTTAAAATAATGAATCCTTGCAAAACTAACGTTACACAGAGCACGTTACGTGTTCCGAGAAGCATGCCTCGTCTACACACATCCAAAGAATAGTGAACTGTGTAAAGTTATTGACCACACAGCTAATGAAATATCGATGGATTACAAGAACTGTCCAGAAACTCACTAATTTTTCTAACGTGTATCAACTGAGAATGTCTTCAACACATGGATAGGATAGAATAACTTGCAGAGATCTAGTATTGAGTGTGTTGCAACCTCAGAGAGAGATAATATTAAGAGATTATTTGTTAGTGACTATCAAACTTACTCTAAGGACATTGTTTTATAAAAGTATTGTGGAACATGTCATCTGTACATATCAGTTTTTGGTTTATGTATATCTGTGTAAAATTTAGATAAACTGTTTGATCCGTCCGTTGGCAGCTTGGACTGTTCTTTTAAAAATTGACATATCCACATTAGTGTTCGTAAACACACACGCGCGCGCGCGCTCACGCACGCATGTACAACGTAGTCGTAGTCGTGTTGGCTAAGACTAACTAAACGTTTTAATGTTCTTGCAATTACTGTATATCAGAATTATAACAAAAGCAATATAATACGATTCTTCTAAAAGTATATAAAAATGGTTTGTCTGCCACAACTTTTACGTAATTATATGTTCGCATCATCATCCTGCCCCCACTAGGATAAATTAATCAATCATAACATACAAATGGGCTGCATAGCTTAATAGGAGCATCTTTTATGGATAAGGAGGATAGGATAATTTTAGGATAGGAGATTAGAAGGAATAGATAAGGAAGTGTCAAATGTGATGAAACAAACAACATTCTTATAAGAAAAAGAGGGTAGGCAAGAAAGCAAAACTTCATACATTTAAATCTGTATACCTATGTGGAGTAAGACGTTGGATCACTCTAGATAAACACGATAGTAGAATTACATATTAAATGATACGGTTTCTCAGAAGAAGAAAAGAGAAAAAAAGGAGAAATCGAATTAGAAATTAGACGATCAGACGGGAACCGAATGTTGGTGAATTTACTGGAGATGAGGCAATTTAAGTGGCTGGAGCTCGCAAGTGGAGAAGATGAAAGAAGAAAAATAAAGCAATTCCCTGATGTAAAGCATGAGTGTCAGAGACCAAGAGAAAGCCCAAGGATGGCTAATCAGGCGTATTTTGAGAGTACGGAATGACACCGTGGAAAACGTTACAAGAAAAGAATGCTTTATGTATGGTGAATAATGGAAGAAGAAAATGGACAGAAGCTCCGTACAGTCTGATGCTGACAGCCGGAAGAGTTTGATAAAGAAGAAGAAAAAGTACGTAAAAGCTGTATATAAAGAAATTGCATATTAAGCTATGAGAAAAACAATAACTGTAGTTTTGGCTTTAAACCATCTGTGACATAGCTCTGAGCAACAGACGACCGCACTTGTTTCACAATATTTCCATTCTTCAGGAAAGATTAAACGTTTCTCACGCGTCATGTAATTACAAGACACTTCAATAAAAATGTGTCCTCAACCACAAAACTACTATCACGTAAGGAAACTAGTACAAAAATACTACACTAATTAATGAACACAATGGCTCAGACGTATGCTTAATCATTTTTATAATTACGTATATTTGATAAATAAAACAAAATTAAATTATAGTACTGTATTGATTGTGAGCTGTATTTACACAAGACAAAAGGATTAAGCAAGGCCAAGTATAGTGGTGCAAACCTCCACAGACCGCACTACCAAACTAAACAATACGAACTTCAGACATGTCGCAGAGTTACCAACATGCCGCTAGGGTATCGACTGGCTAGTACTGACTGATAGAGTTTAGGTTACTGAGGCTGTTACTCGAGGGGATCAAGTTACCGTATTGACCTGTACACTGCACTACACCAGTTACGCTGAACAGTGAATAGTACCTCTCCTCAGATGTGTGTATTATACCTACTAATCATGATTTATGCTCCTTGAATTGCATTATTAGAGAAACCTGCCTCATTTCCTTTCAAATACTTAAAACGCTAATAAATAAACAAAATAGATGAATTGTTAAATCAAATAGTTTGGATAAACGGTGTTTTACTGTGCCTCGAAGTTGTACAAGGAACCGACATTGTTGTTATAGCCATCTTTTTATATACACGATGATTGATTCTTACTGCTGATGATTTGGAACGCTTTTGTCGGAAAATTTGATTTTTCTGAAAGCATAACTACATTAGCTGACAAACATATTTTCTTGTTTTCTGAGTCAACAGAAGGATCGATTTTATTAAATTACGCAATTATACAGACTCCCTTTGGAAAAATAATTTCCTCGCCAGCTACGTGTAACTCGGTTATCAGTGTTCAAAAGAAATGAAATAAATTGAAACATTTCGAACTGCAGCAAGCTCAGTACACGCTACATTTAAATTTAATTATTAATTTATCACGTTTAATACTTTTATAACATCAACTGTGTGTTTATAAGCAAAAAGTACATATACTGTACTATATTATATTTTATTAGCGAATTTCCTCAATTTATTTCTCCTATCAATACACTACAAAGAAAAATTACATCTACAGAATTACATATTCAACACATTAAGCATATTATATTACACATTACACATATAGGCCTACAAGGGAGTTCCCAATACGCCTAGTCATTCTCCATTGGTCATGGTGGTCCACTTATCTGTATGTTCATCATCTTCTAATTAAACGCTATACTTGTCCATATCATTCTGTACACAGGCAATCCATTTTTCCTGGGCTTTCCCCTCCTTCTTCTTCCTACTGATTCCCATTCTGCCACTGCTTTAGTGATTCTACCTACTTTCATTCCTCTGATATGCCCGTACCACATCAATATTCTTTGTTCTATAACTTCTGCAACCGTTTTTCCATTCCCGTTATTTGCCTGATCGTTTCATTCCTCACTCATTCCATCCTGGATCTCTTAGCCGCTCTCACCAGTATCCATCTCCGTTGAAAGGAACCTCTTCTGATGTTGTATGTTCATCGTACACATTTCTGCCCGTGTAACATTATAAGGGCCAATCGTCTGTAGATCACTGATTTGCTCCTGTTGTTTTTTTCTATTTTTATCGGCCATCTGAGGAACACATGCACATTTTAATTCTTTATTCCTTGTTCTTTTCGTTTTCTCCAATATCCTTGTATAGAGTGCAAACGTAGGAATTGAATTCCGAGATAAGATCGGATTGTTAGTCCCAAATGATTGTTTTTCGTGGTTTACTCCACTGGGTTCTTCCGCTCTCTCTGCCGTTGGGAACTAAGATGCCTTGTTCGCCTTTGAGTCGTTGACCGGGTTTCACCTGTAACCCTAGGCGGAGGACCTTACTAGGTGCTATACTCTGTTGCTTCTGTTTATTATAACGTATATTTTTTAATTTTAATTAATATGTATATTAATTGTAACAATTAAATATATTTCTGGTCGTCATGAATGTGTATTCTCAACGGAATGAAATTTTAACATTGAAAATGTTTATAAGGACGTGTCGCACATTTGAAAACGACCGCTGGTGCGTGATCGAAAATGGGAACCGGTGAGTTTCTATAGAAACTACTTCTTTGTTGTCAATAACGTAGTACACATATAAAACTTCGCTTATGAATGCGACTACATTTTAACTTATAATCTGTACATTGGTAAATGAAGAACGAATTCATTGATTGGTGAATGAACATAAATATATATATATATTTTTTAGATTTATTGAAGCATTTTCAATGCCCTTCTCTGTGCATTGCGTTTGTGCAATGCCTGTAAATTTTTTAAATATTTAATTACAATTCTTGTGTAAATGTACCCTAAACATAATAATTAGGTAAGTAATTAATAAGATCCAGTTAAGTAATTTATGTCACATTCTTATTATTAGAATTTTTGTTCACTCATTTGTTCACCATTTCATTTTGTGTTTGTGTTTGCGGAAACACAGTAGATGTTCACTCTTACTGTTGGGTCATGTTACGTCAACTCTTGGTCCTTATATATTTGACAATGATATGTGCACTGTCCTTTGAAATTTATTTTGCTTACATAAGATAATATGTTAACGCAGAAAATCTATATCTTAGTATTAGAGATAATTTCTTTGTGACAACCTCGCTTTGTAGTCTCGAACGATGACATCAGTTATTTCTGTTATGAGATATAAGGTATTCTGTTGTGACATCTTTACTGATGCTTTATCGGGGAATATATTGAACATCTAGTGCTACAGGTGCACTATGGTTTTTATCTAAGTAAGCTTCTGAAATGACAATAATTTAAACTATAGGTAAATTTCTTTCAAGGTAATCGTTTTGTCAGCATAACTACGCTGAGTCGTGTAATTATTATCTTAGATTTAAAACATAAAACAAAGATATCTAGTACACTCTATAAAAAAATAAACACTTAGAGACGAGTTCTTCTTCTGTAAACTAGTTTTTAAAGGACAATATATATTTTTACTTTCCTAACGAAAAGGTTTTAAAACTAAAATTTGCTGATGTAATCTATACCTTGTTATAAAGTAAACGATTTAGTGACAATCTGGTATGAAATTTCGATATATCATAACTTTTAAAAGATTGAATGCGCACTTGTAAGGGAAACGCTGACGAGAAACAGAAGTAGGAGAGTAAAATTTATTCGTATTCAACTTTTGTTTAATATTATGAACGTTTTTTAAAACTCCGCTTTGTATCGCATCTTATTTTGTTTAATGAAAATCATTTGAGGTGCGCAGCGGTCGCTTGGTAGATCCAGCTGCTCAGATTTAACCTGGGTTATTGCATGCGTCTGACACGTACACGCTGGCTTGGGTTTAATCTGCCTTAATTAACCAAGTACAGGATGGATGGGTTTGAACACGCGCGTGCGCGCGCGCACTCTGTATGTATGTAGACACTGTGTATGTTGTGTTTCCACACAATAGCGTACCAGCATTAGCGTAATGAAAAGTAACTACAAAGGTTGCAGAATCACGTATGTACGTACTTGTATACGCATCTCGCCGTAATTTTATTTATGGCTTTCACTGTTCATTAAACGTAACTTTTAACTGTTCATTTTGCACAACTTTATATTCCATGTGTGTCATAATGTACACATCTACAACGGTATAAAACTATAAGTTAAATTATGAAAACGTAAATCATAATAACAAGCGGTACAATAATGCTGTATAGAAAATGGTATTAATGAAAACAAACAATCCTATTTAGAAACAGACGAGGAAACAGGATGACAGTATTATCGTTATAGTCACCATGTTTACTTTTCATAATCATTATTTTAGTTCGTTTTTCTTGCGTACACACGTTATCCCGTTAAATACGAATGGCTCCAGTTTTAGTGTTGGTGGAGACTCATGACGATGTGACAGCTAGCGGCGGCCTTGACCACGGCATCCACAGCAATGGCTGACACCCCACTCTTCCATGGCTGTACGACTTTGTTCCCGTCTGGATAAGGATGGAAGCAATTTCCCCAGATGTGGCTGAGCCAAGGTTCAGCCACAACACGAACACGCAGTGCTATAAATGGCAGAACAGCAGTCATCAGAGTAAGACCGCGTCAGAGTGTAAACAATTAGGGTGTAAGACGTTCCGCGACTTTCTGTGTTAGGCCTAATTAGGATTGGAACACTCGTTTACATCTGGCCTGAACACAGACGGTAATGACCTATGTAGTACAATAACAACACTACTACCACCACCACTACTACTACTACTACTAATAATAATAATAGAAGTTGTCGTAGTTTTGTAGTTTTTAGATTCCTAACGAGAAATCGCTCATTACTTGCCAAAACAATTCGGCGTGAGTTTCTTTGAGTTCGCCCTAAATGCTCAGGGGAACAATAAAGATCAGTTTACCATAAAAACCATAATACAGTGAACTTTGTTATACTTATTTCTATATTGTTATTATACTATATGCTTATAATTTATTTGAAATTCATATTATAAAACAACTTATTCTTATAAAAGAAAAAATGGAACAGTACTTTGAAAGACGTTAAAACCAGTATTTATTTACTTCTTGTTCGTAATAATTAGAAAGAGGAGTCTTCACTAAACAAATGTATAAAATATTCTAGAAATACTTTTAACAATCCATTTTGTTAACCTCCGAGAAAAGTGAAGGACAAAAAGAAACACTTCACCCAACAGGAAAACGAGTTATCATGAGACCCTACATACGTTAAAAGTCTAACATTTTCCAGTTAATCTATGAAACGTCTTAAAAATTTAACCAATAGATGACTCTTTTAATGTATGAAGAATTTTTCGTACGTTAGTATTAAAATATTATGTTATCATGAATTTTATACAAAAGGAATTTTAACTTAATTTTAAAAATTGTGTATTTGGTTTGTATTCTACATTTGTTTAAATATATCAAACACATATTTGAAATTAATCTGGCATTATTTCAAACACGATAAGAAATGTGCTTAAACTGTCCATTAAACTGTCTACATATTACAACTTAAGGGCGTTAATTTTTTAGCTGTTTCTAAAATTGTAAAATAAATATTAAAGGACAATATCAACATACATTCACTGTCGTCTATCCTTTTATTACATTACTAACTTTGCTGGAAATTTATATTCTGTCAATTCAGAAGTTTATTTCTAAAAGATTCAAGTGTATAATACAATGTTTTACAAAACAGATTTTATATAACTTGACTGTTTATAACATAACCATTTTTCATTATGTATTTGAGGTACCTAACTTTCTTTTAATAAATGTAACCTCCAACTATGAACTATGTTCAAAAGTTGAGACTGCTCGACAGAGTAATCCCTTATTGTGTAATTTTTTAACGTCTAAGAAAAAGACAGACAATTTGCTGTAATAAATAGTTAAAAACAGAATTAATTTTGTTTCTTTATGATAAGCAAGAGAATTATTTTTTGAGCTAACTAAATTTGAAAAGTTACTTAAACTATAAAGTATTTAATAAAATAATTTAAAATGATGGTGATTGAATTTTTTTTAAGCTAAAGAAAAGGTAGTCACGTTTTTTATGAATACAGTAAACCTTACCGACATAAGGATTTAAGTTATGAAAAAAACAAATCCATTACTGTACCACAAGTTGCGGTGTGATAAAGTGCATTAGAATACGGCTGACGAAACTGTGTACTGCTCTAAACGAGAAAACAAATCCCTAAACACAAATCGGAAAGCCGACTGTGCCTGGTTACGCAACTGGGTTAAATTCCTGTAACTTCTGTTTCCAACAAGGGATTATGGACGATCAAGACGACCATTGTTTAATTTTTTCTATTAATAGAAATACAGACAGACTACCCCCACACAACAAAATTTGAAAACATTTTTCTTTTGAAGACTACGTATTAGGAATCTGTAGTTCTGTTCAACGCGAATTTTTACTCAAGTTAGAGTACTTCTGTCTGTTATGGAACAGGAAGAGGAAACAATCCGCCTCTTTGTATAAAAAGAAAATTAATACCAAAAGATAAGAAGAAAATAACATTACCAGCGTTGGAGTACTAGAATTCATAGTGCGCTAGAATTTTAAAATTACAAAGCACCAGAGTTGCCTCCCCCAAAGACCATGGTGCAATTACCCCCAAGATTTCGAAATTCCTCCCAAATTTGATATAGTTGGTATGGGGATCACAATACGGGGGTATGGAATAACCCCCAGTTAACGGTGGATCTTGGGGCTTTATCCAAATATTTTTGAAAAACTAAAGCCATTTAAGCAATTATTGGAATAAAAAAAAAACGAATATTATTCATTTTATCAATACCAAAAAGTACATTTTTTGTCAAACCTGGCCTAACGTAATTAGTAGTACATTAGGGCTTATCAAGATAATCTAAATTGATTTTGTAATTACATTCTTTTTCTTCAGTGATTTGTTTGTTTTATTTACGACACTTGTAAAGGGGTAATTGAGCCCCTGGTTACGCAACTGGGTTAAATTCCTGTAACTTCTATTTCCAACAAGGGCTTATGAAAGGAAAAATATAGTTATTAATGGTAGGGAAGGTTTAGTAATAAAATAAAAGATCTATTAAATTTTTAAACACAATTTATTTTGTGCATATATTTGCATATATTCACCCCAAAACATTACAAAAAATCGCCTTGAATCCCCCCCAAAAAGTCCAGTGGTGCGACTTGCACCATTACACCATGCTGTGGGCACCCCTGGAAAGCACTAAAATCTAATGTGATGCGTGTTGAGAATAAACAAGTTCTACGAGCATCACGTTAGCTTGTCAGTAAGTATTTCGCTTATGACGTATGTAAATATTTATGAAGGTGTGGTACCAATCGGTTATCTAGCCGTGATTTTTGTAAGTCATTACTATGCACTGTAATTAGTGCGAAATGTTTGTTTGTATATGCTGTTTATTACATTTCGGATGGTTTGGTGAGCGTAACGTTTGTTGTAAATGTTGAGAAGGAGCAATGAATTTGTCTAGAAGAATTGTTAAAATAAATTTCTGTCAATCTTCATAGGCTTAAATATCTCGTCATTAAAATACTTATACAAGTATAAAGCAATAAACATATTTATCATAAGTTGTTGGGATAGTAAAAATTTTAATAATACAAGTTCCTGGAGAACAAATTTAACTTATAGCATAAAAAAAAACTTTTTCTGTAGTCATTCTCCCATTAACACCATTTCCGAGGCTTTTTTTGGATCTTGCAAGTAAGATATTTGTACATAGGTGGGTTACTAGACCTATCCGCACAACCTCCACTGGAGGGAAGGGATGTAATTCGAACTTCCCCGAATCCTAGGACTTGCTTTGAGGTCCCCCTCCCCGTTTTTCGCAGTATTACAGCCGTCTGATTCATCCAGATTCACGCCTGCAATAATAAGGATAAGGTTTTTTAACACTGTAGCAGTAGCAGTTTTTATGTATGGAGATGAGACCAGAGTTATGACAGAGAGAGAGAGAGACAAAGCAAAGATTCAGGCAGCGGAGATGAAGTTTATGAGGAGTAATTAGGGCTGTACCATTCTCGATAGAAAGAAGAATGTGGAAATGTGAATATAAGGACGGAACTGGGGGTCGAGCCTTTGTTGGTACAGCTAAGGAGGAACAAAAGAAGGTGGTGAACATTAGAGAGGAATGGCGAGTGAAAGGATTCCAGTGTAAGCTTTGGAATATAGACTGGTGGTCAAGAGAGATGTATTAGAGCGAAGTGGGTCCCAGAACAGGTTCAGGATGAGCCTAATCCTTGAGGTTGATGATGATGATGATGATGATGATGATGAAAACAAAACTTTTCGGCTGATGGTCGAATAGAAATCACTTTTAAAGTTCTTTTAATTAATGGCTCCTGTCTAATATAATCAGTTACTGGTTTAAGTTATATCAGCTGTTTCAATAATGCAATTTAGTAAACGTCTGGTTAATTAGAGCTATAAGGATGTTCAGTATCTGTTACGTGATGTGATTTGAAGTTGTGTAACTGTTACATTAATAGGCTGATGTAGTTATGATACTTCTGTATATGTATGCGTAAATATTTATTAATGTGTAATAATTTATTTATTTCACAGTTGTGGTTTTGTTGCCAAATAGTTTTCTATAGAGTAACAGTAACGCCAAAACAGAGTAACCTTTGGTATATCTAATTCTGAAAGATTTTATACGGCACCTGTGCAGTACTCAGTTTTTGTTTTAATGTATTAGTATTATTGAAGTATTTTTATTGTTGTACTTACAGTAGTCTTTTTAGTTTATTACTCATTAGTTTATACATTTTAAATTCAAACGGTATGTGCTATATTGTTCACTATTAGATTAAAAAATGAGTCTTATAAAATAAAAACGTAAAAAGTGTGATTTTGACAAAATTACAAATAAAACTCGCGTTTTTTCTTCCCTTGTGTCAAATTAATTCTACCAAACTAAAGGTCGAATGAACGACTCTGTATCTCTATATATTAACTTCGTTTTTTGGCTTTTATTGAATTTAATATGCGAGGGCGGCGAAAGCTGAACAAAATAAAGTAGTATCGCGGATATTTGCATGCGCTTCATAAATCCACAGAGAAAAGGTGAATATGAAAAAACGTGGCCGCCCATTGTTAACTAGGAGGGTTAGAACGAATCTGTAGGTAGTCAACGAGGTTTCAACGCAAATAAATGGCTTGAACAGGAGAGCTGAAATCGATACGATACCCAGCTTTCACTCTTCTCGTCAAACCCAAATCCCACACGCATTCACGCGCGCTCGCACAACTGAACCTTCAACTATTTTCCTGTCTTCAGAGAATTATTATTAATGGAACTACGCTGTGAGGACTGAAATATTGGATCGTGCTTACGGGACTCGCAAAAAACAATATAAGACGAGAGGTAGGTAATATTGCCTGACACCATCACTAATTATTTCAAGGTGAACTGTCTAAGTTTAAGTCAGATTAATAATATTAATCACTATGGTGTAGAGAGGCGACTATATACATATATTTTTTTTAATTAAGTGCAAAGCTTTGTAAAAAATGTTTGACTGTAAAATATATTAGAAACCTTTTAAAAATACTGTGTTCTACCACCGTAGAGATAAACATTAATATTTAATTTTATGGTTATCAGTAACTACATAAAGTGCCACCAAAGACGTGAAGCAACACATTTTAAGTTATCACTAATGTATTTTTTCCTTCCAGACATATTAATTTTGTTGAGATTTTTGAGTAGTCGTCAAAAACCTGAGTAAACTTCAAAACTGGCTGAAAGTTCTGATCGTCGTCATGCAGTGTGAATTGGTAAGTCCAGTGCCTCTGTCCGAATTCATAACTTCATAAGGATTGAAACGCTCACTCGTACTAAATTCAATTAGTTTAAACACTAAACTATACTTATCAACCAAACGATATTGACTGATGACTCGTTGGACACTTGGTAAAAGATAATAATACAAAGGTTTTTAAAAAATATGCAAACAAAAGGTAAGTTTCACAGTTTATTATTTATCTCTGACAGATGTTTCAGCTTATTAACCTATCCTCAGAGAGATCAAGGAACAACTAACAAAGAATGTAAGGGTGGTGAACATGTGTTTAGGATGTGTATTCGGACATGTGTGTGGGGTGCGTATGATGGAGGGGGAGGTGGAGAAACTAGTGAGGGAAGATCAAATGTTTGTAAAAACTAAGTATAATTGGAACACTACTGTACAACATGGAAAAAGGTAAAACATTGGATTTATTAGAAGTTCCAGAAATTAAAAAAGCAATTAAAAGTAACAAAAATTTAACAAACGAACAAACTGAATTCTCTGTATCCCCTTTATTAAAAGTTGTTATTTAGTTTAGTTAATTTTCATATTTTGTCTTTCGATTATACTTTTACAGATACAGAGATTTTTACAGACACTTGACCTTCCCTTACTAGTTTCTCTACCTCCTTCCATCATACACACCCCATACACATGTTTGGATACACACCCTACACACATGATCACCACCCTTACATTCTTTGTTAGCTGTTCCTTGATCTCTTTGAGAATAGCTTAATAAGCTGAAACAGCTGTCAGAGGTAAATAATAAACTGTGAAACTTACCAAGTGTTTGTATATTTATCAAATAAATTATATCAACTAATTGATTTTTTTAATTTCACGAACGTGAACGATTACATTATTCACATGATAATGAGTGATGAAGCACAGTTCCACATGAGTGGATATGTAAGAGGTCACAATTTTTTCAGTATTAGGCAACACTCAACCTACACGAAATGCATAGGAAATATTACAGTGAGCTGAAGTCGCTGCGTTATCATACAACAAAATGATCGGTTCGCTCGTATTTGAAGGCGATAATGGGAGTTCTGTTACCGTCATATCAGAGGGATATGCGTGAAATCCATCAAATATCAGAAACACGTGAAATTAGTCCAAGCCAGTGGTTTAAACAGAATGTAACAGCCAGACAATGTTAGGTGGTCAGTGGATGCAGATAAGTGTTTGTTTCTAAACCATGTGATCTCCAGATACATTGTTGATTCTATGACCTGCGATATAGTCAGATATGACAGCATAAGTTTTTCTTTTTGTTGAGGTATTCGACGAGTAAGATGTTCAATGATCCTCTCCTGCGAAAATCGAAACGCCCAAAGGAAGCATACATAACGAAGTTTCTGTGCATGTGTTGAATCATGAAATCTGATTTCAAAAATGTGTGATTCAGAGTGATGGCCATCTTTACTGTTCACAGCCTAATCGTTTACAGTCAAAAACTAAACGCTAGTACATTTAGGGCTACTTTCGATTTAGTTTAACCAATCATTTTCAAGTTAACGCGTAGATAAGAAAATCGCTGATTAAAAAAAATTGCTCTTTTTTTGACTCGCCCTTTACAATTTAGTGTTTATAACAGTATCATTTGCTGTAGTAGGGGTAGTAATAGTATTAGTAGTAGTAGTAGTAGTAATAGTAGTAGTAGTAGTAGTAGTAGTAGTAGTAGTAGTAGTAGTAGTAGTAGTAGTAGTACTAGTAGTAGTAGTAGTAGTAGTAGTGGTAGTGGTAGTGGTAGTGGTAGTGGTAGTGGTAATGGTAGTGGTAGTGGTAGTGGTAGTAGTAGTAGTAGTTGTAGTAGTAGTAGTAGTAGTAGTAGTAGTAGTAGTATAAGTTACTTTGTGAGTTCAGTTAAATTTGTGACTTATATGTCCCACACAAAAACCGGATTTCCTATTTTTTGTATCAGTAAATTAATGAGTCGCGTATGAAGAGATGATATTAAAATTTTTGAAAAATCCATAGGACACACACTTCGTATAGACTACTATACTTTTGTTTATGAATTCGATAAGCACAAAAATCAAAATGATGAAGATAAACAATAGATGAAAAACAAGTAATGAAATTTGGTTTCTCATTTGTATTTTTCACCCACTAATATGGATGACTTGGAAAAGTAGTACCTATTTACTACGACATACAAACAGAACATAAGTTATTTAAGATATATTTTCTTTTTTATTATGAGTTATTTTGTAACTGGTATGGTGAAAAAACTAATGGTCCTGCTATGATAGTTTAGACAGAAAGTAATACTCAATAACTGTTTTTTAGAAGCGAACAATACTGATACTCAGTTGCACTCCTCGGCTACACTGAATTGTACGAAAAGGAACGACAAATTTTCTTTAGAAGATAAGGTGGCGTGGGTGGCGTCTGTAGGCGAATGGGAGTGGCGGAATGCGAGGGCGGAGGTCGGAGTTTCAATCAGTGCCAGCCCTCCGGCGCTACTACTGACAGACGACTGCGATAAGATGATACTGTTACGGCGCTTTGTACCGAGACAAGCTCTCGCTGTCGTCACGGCACTGTTGTCGATCGCAGACCGTAAACGCTGTGTATCTTGTTACAACCGCTTCGATCACCACGCTACAAATGTCTGCCGTGCGGTGCCAGCCGTGAGTGTTTCATTCTAATTCCGTCTGTATTCAAACCTTGCGGCAAAGAAAATCAAATATTTGTTTACGATATTCTACTGGTACTACGATCTTCATCTATAGACGTTCAAATGCCGATTTATAAAATCTATAACGTTTTATTCAATGCAACGTTTATTCATGAATGTTTCTTTTAACTGAACTCAACGATATACGTAGGTTACCAGTATGCTTGACATATATTTTCAAGGAAATAATAGATGTGTATGTTTGTGGTGTATTGATTGAAATTCGACAAGACGAATCTAATGGTTAGTTGTCTAGGCGATTATTACACCTTCACTTTTTGTTATTAATATTATTATTAATTACGGCCAGTAGGAAGCAAGACAATGAAATACAATCCAGTATTAATTTGGTTACGATGACTATATCTACCTTAAGTGGAACCCTGTGGGATAAGGAAATTAAAACAGAAACCAGAATCAAAATATTTAAAACCATTGTTATAAAGGTGCAACGATCAAAAGAACCTGCGCAAAGCCCACTTCCCCGCACATTCTCTCCGAGTGGATGTGTGACGTCATAGAGGAGCGGTGGAGGGGGTCACATGATGTCTGACCACTGTACTGTGCACATCGTGAAGACGCGGTGACACAAGAGTTTCGTTGCCACTTCTGTATCAGTTTTCGCGCGCTGTTGTTGTTTTGTCGGTTTTATACACATTTTCTTTCTGTCTTTCTTTAGTTGTTAGTTGTAGTCCTATAATCCCTTATCGTGTAGCGTGTACTTTATTGGTAAATGTGTTTATGTATATAGCGTTGTGTAGCATGTTATTCTAGTGATAGTGTCATTTGAGTTTAGTTATGGCTGCTTCTTCGAAGTCTGTTAGCAAATCTGGACGGCCATTAAGGGGACAAGCCAGAGAAATAGTCTATAACGTAGCTGTTCACCTACGAGAACAGAAAACCGTTAATAAACTTAATTATAATGTTGTGGCTTCAACAAGTGAAGCAACGGGAGTTTCAAAGTCACTGGTGAAGCGTGTAATAGCGGAAGGGAAGTCGTCTATGACCAAGGGTCGTCTGTAGTTTTCTACACCTGATGGCAAGAAAACAGTCCATAAGAAAAGGATCGAAACAGACGACTTCACGAAAGGTGTGATACGTCGGAAAATAAGTGAATTTTACGTGATGAAAAAAACTGTACCTACATTGAATAAATTGAACAGAGTGTTAAATCAGAAAATATACTTGACTGTAGCAGAGAGTATCTTCGAAGGATATTGAAAGAGATGGGGTTCCGGTGGACAAGGTGCCGTAGTTCTCGAAAGCTGTTGATAGAAAAACCTGATATCGTGGCATGGACGGGAAGGTACTTCAGACAAATTCGTCAGTACAGACAGAATGGTCGGAAAATAGTGTATTTAGATGAAACATTCGTTCATTCTACTCACTCTGTCCCATCATGCTGGCAATCTGATACAGAGCTGGGAAAATTACAAGCTATAGGAAAAGGTCCTCGCATTATTGTTGTGCATGCCGGGGGAGAGGAAGGCTTTATAAACAACGCCTTATTGATATTCAAATCAAAGCAAAAAACAGGGGACTACCATGACGACATGAACTTTACCAATTTTTCAACCTGGGTGGAAAGCCAACTGCTACCGAACTTAAGTCCAAACAGTGTGATAGTATTAGACAATGCTAGTTATCACAGCGTAAAAGAGAATAGGAAGCCAACAATATCGTCGCTCAAAAAGGACATAGTTGATTGGCTTACGCACAACAGCATCCAATTTGAAGGTAGTCTGACCAAAGCGGAATTGCTGATGTTAGTAAAAAATGTTCCTAGTGAGAAGACCTACAAAATTGATAAAATGTTTACCAATGCCGGTCACAGTGTTTTACTTCTGCCGCCCTATCAGTAGACCTCAATCCTATTGAGTTGGTGTGGGCAGACATCAAAGGTAGAGTGGGTGAATCTGTGTCAGACTCTCTAGAAGTGAAGCGTAGACTTTGCGAGCAAGCATTTTCGGAATATTCAGAGTCCAAATGGAAAAAATGTTGCGAGCACGTACGCAAGATAGAAGATGAATATATATCCAAAGATGTCTTCATTGATGACGCCATTGATAGCTTTATTATTTCTGTGAGTGATGTCAGCTCATCTGAATCTGAATCTGAGTCCGAGGATGACAGCAGTAATCAGGAAGACGATGGTGAGATCGCAGATGAGATACGAGAATGACAGGTATGTTACACTGCCTCTTATGACTTAATCCTTATCCTTCATAAGCGAGTGTTTTGCATGTATTATTTCGTTTTGTTCATATTATGTCCTCTGTGTGTACGCTTATTGGAGCCGTATATTTCTTTAAAATATGGTTTACAGCTTGGGAATCGTAAATAGTTGCATTTAACTCTATGCTTAATACTATTTTATAATTTTAGGTTTAGTAATATTTTAGATTTATATATTTAATAGATGTTTCAAATAGGTTTTGAAGCCCACATGACATTTAAGCTCCGAATTAAATTAAATACACGAAATATTAAACACCTCATATTCACACGCAGAATCTCGTTCAGTAACAATATGAACAGATAATTAATTATCAAAAATAGGAAAAATCTGTGTACATTGTCAAATACATAATATATTATAAAAAAATATATAATTTTATTATATACAAATTTGCATGAAATATATTTTATTTAGTCAGACGCTTGTATGAAACATTCGCATTCTGTAGCGAAGTGCTGAACCTCCGCTCGCCCCTCCAGTGCCCCCACCACGTCGCCAGATTACGGATTTCCAACCGTCGCGTCAGAACTGGCAGACGCAAGTGCGCGAACCCAACTAGCCGAGGGTTCTTTTGTTTGTTGTCAAGTTACTGTATATAAGTATCATTACTGGCGGCTCAGACGTTTGAACTACCAATAAACACACAAGACCAAATTAATGACAGAAGACAATGGACTTTTGGAGACGTTCGGCAAGAGTATCCAGACGTGAGAAAATTAGAAATGAAGTTATTAAGGACAGAATAAATGTGAAAAATTCAATTTTTGATTTTATTCAAACAAACAAAAATTACAATGGTATGGACACAGAAAAAGAATGAGACAGAAAAAATTACCAAGGAGAGTTATGGAATGGACCCCACCAGGAAGAAGGAAAAGAGGAAGACCACCTATGACCTGGATAGAAGAAATTCAGACTATATAGAGGGAAAGAAATATTTAAGAAGATCTTTGGGTGGACAAGCAGCAGTGGAAGATGAGAATTCAATCAATTCTGTAATCTTTGGTTCCTGAAAATGTGTAAACATTGTACAGCCAGAGTAATAATAATAAACAATAAAATAATAATATTATTATTGTACTTGTAATGTATTCCACCAAAGTGTACGTCGAGTGGACATGTGCTACGGCATATGTTTGACTGAAACTTCTCGAGAATATTAATGTTGGAACTGGGGACACTGCTCCCCAAGGCTGAATCCCGTCGTTCGCACTGGTTTGAATATGACGTTACAATCCTACAGCTTACTTATGATTGATGTGTACCAATCGTGGTCTATTTAAGACAAGAGCTAGGGCACTTTCATATGTGAAAGGGTTTGGATGTATAAGTTAAAATTGTTCAATCTTGTTATGTATTGGAACACAAAACAGACTAATGATAAAATGTGACAGTAAAAATTACTTTTCCAAGTCATTTCATTTTACTGGATGAAAAATACAATTTAGAAACAAAATTTAATTACTTGATTTTCATGTATTGTTTATTTTTATTATTCTGATTTTTGTATTTACCGAATTCATAAATAAAAGAACAGTTTATGAAGTGTGTGTCCTATGGATTTTTCATATCGTTTTATACAATCTCTTCATAGGTGCCTCATTAATTTAATGATACAAAATATATGAAATTCGCTTCTTGTGTGGGACAAAATATAAATCAACAGAGATTGAAAACCGAGATAATCATTTCCTCATCTGGTGACAACGAGGAAGGAAAACAAACGTTGAAATAAACTTTAAAAGGTATAGTTAATATAAAGGCGGAGGTAGTCTGTCTATCAAATGATCGGGTAAAGCCAAACGCCTCTTATTTATAAGCGTACTATTGACCTTTCGACGACGTCAGAATAGTAATCCATCTTCATTTAAAGCTTGTTTGAAATAAACGAAGCACTGTCAGAAGAGAATCAATAAAACATTAATTCTGTGAAAGTCACTGGAGGTTTAAAATAACTATTTAAAGAAATGTTTGCTATTTTGGTTGGTCTAATATACAAGGAAAATATTTTCAAGTTTTTTAAATTTTCAACTTTTATTTTCAAGAAAAATATTTTGTCTTTTTAATCTTTAGTTACTGAAGCCTTTAGTTCGTTTTTGACTAATGACGGGTTGTGATACAACTCGTAGCAGTTCCAAAGTTTTAAGATCAGTCCTTCAAGACATTGAGAAATAAAGGTTTATCAAAGTAATTTATTATATTGTTTCTATGTTTGTTATTTTTTCGGGACATAGTGTAAGGGACTGTTAAAATTATTGTTATTATTATTCGGGCTGATATGCCATGGTCGACTGTTATTGAAGACAGACGTTTCGGCCCCACCATCGGAAGCCATATTCAGTGTCAGAATATGTTTCACACCAGTACTGAGTTAGATGCTATGACAGTGAATTGGCGAACACCTTGCCAAACATTTTATGACTCTGAAGATGACCTCCGTTGCTGGGATCGAAACGTCTGTCCACAATAACAGTCGACAACGGCCTAACAGACCGGGTAGCGCGGGTAGTAATTTTAACAATGCTGACGCCGGTCGTTAAAGCTTAAGGAATTTCACACTGTAAGGGAGTTGTTCGGGAAATATCTACGAGGGTCAGTTGAAAAGTTCGCGGAGCGACAACTGTAGCTTAGCGGTAAAACTAAAATTTTTCGTGTGCTGCAAGATTTGTATTTTATGAAAACTCCTGTTAATTTTGTGCATTTTAAAAACACGCGTGACAGGAAAATTTCAAACAGCTGGTAAAAAGTGAATAAATTGACAGATATATCTGGAATTTAACAGTTGTTCACGCGAAATATACGTCTTGCAGCACACGAAAGATTTTAGTTCTAGCACTGAGCTATAGGCTAGATGTCGCTCCGCGAACTTTTCAACTGACCCTCGCATTGACTCAGATGCTATAAAGTAATGGTGGCGACCAGGAGCACACGTGCAAATTAGTGTCTCAAATGTCACCCAGTAACACAAAAGAAATTTTTTAAGACTTCTATACAGAATGCTCTATTATTTAGTTAGGCCTTATTTTAATAGCTTTCTTAACTTAAATTGTAAATAATATTTTAAATACTTTCTAAACTCTTTTTCATATTTAAGCTATAGTTTTGTAATATGGAAGACAGTGGTAATTCTGTAGCTCGTATTGTCGTGGACACATGTGCTGGACAGACGCCGTGATATTAATACTGAGCAAGACGTGTGGATATTTATCTCAGGCGAACGGCAGCTCTGACAATAGATTAATAGAGGTCGGTATATGGTTGCTGAAGTCTTGACAGGTGTGATTTATAGGTATGGGTACGAGGTCGCTAATTGGAGCATAAATGTAACTGGTGGCTACAATGAGAAACAGGAAGCACACTGCTGGATCACGATCACTATAATACTGTACATGATAGCGGCAATTGAGTTGTACTGTGGTGTACGATACGTAATGAAATAATGAGTACCGCCCGAAACGTTTGTCACGCATGCAAGTGACATTCATAACAGGATTATAAATTGTGCGGGGAAGGAAAAGAAAATAGAAAATATCGTGAATAACGATTTTTTTGTAACATCACTAATAACCTAATCTTAGGACATGGTATACATTATAAATTAACTTATACGTGTCTACAGTAAATTAATAGGTTGTAAGCGTCACGACGCCCCAGAACCGAAACAAATACAACCTAAACGAAAGGATAAAGCAATACAGACGGGATTGGGATTGGACAGACCATGTTGAAAGGATGCATAAGAACAGGATACCAAAACAAATTTTTGTTTATAATCCGAAAAGGCGGTGGAATATTGGAAGACCAAAGAAAAAGATGGTCGGACCAAGGAGTGCGCAACAGATCGTAAGGTCCACAACCTGAAGAAGAAGAAGAAGAAGAAGAAGAAGAAGAAGAAGAAGAAGAAGAAGAAGAAGAAGAAGAAGAAGAAGAAGAAGAAGAAGATTTCTGTAAGATTAAATTTAAAATAGGATTAGTAGTCATTTATCACAACCCTTTTCAGTTTACGAAGTAAGCTTTAGTCCTAAAACTAATCGAATGCCTAATGTATATCTGGAACCACCACATATAAGCTTTGAGCATGTTTTGTTAATTATTGTTGAAATCCTAACCCATTCTTCGGTTGTTGAGAACTATTTTCCAGAACCAAACAGGACGTCTCGGGAGTAATGATCCTAATAAATGCTGTCGACTCGGATTAATAAACACAAGCAAGGTAGTCTACTTTGGACACATATACAGAGATCATGCGAAACGGAGAAGGTCATTGTACAAGATTAAGTAAAATGTAAAAGACCAGTGTTTTAATTTTCAATAACATAAGCAGAGAGACTGAAACTTGCAACGGAATCTTCCCTATTTGTTTTTATACAGTTGGCCTATAAGGAAGGGATACGAAAAAGAAGAGATGGGTATTGAAAGAAAATAGAACTAAAAAACTGTCATATGTTTGAAGGGACAGAAAAGGAAAATACAGAATAATATGCCGTAGAGAAGAGTATTCCTGGAAAAGTGAAATTTTTATGTAGTCATACTACTTGATGTGAGCGAGTCTGGACGCTCCTAATTCGTTGTTTTGTTTCTAAACCAGTTCGGTGACATTAATAAAATATTTTTTATACGAAATGCAATTTCATGTGTTGTCTTCATTGTCGTTTTGTTGTTTCTAACAACGTACTGCATAAAAAGACATTAATTAAATATATTAATAACGATGCTAGCTTAATAAGAAAAGTTTAATTTATAATAATGTGCGAGTTCGTAGCAGCTGTTAGAATGTAGTGTGGCAGTGAGAGAGTAAAAGCCGTGATGGTTAGAGAATAACAAAGGCGAGTGAAACATGAAAGGTGCGATTTACTGCTCAGAGCGAACAGAGAAATGGAGCGTAAAAAGCAAATCGCTGTAGAAACGAGAATGAGATTCAGAAGTATAATGGAGGGGACACGGTGCGAAGTATGAGACACCATAAATTACGTCTCCTGCGCGGACGATGAAATTGAGTTACGCCAAGTTCTAGATCAATAGCGCGCTAAGCGCAATATATTACCTTGTCGTGATCTTTGAAGGCGCCTAGGTTGCACGGAACTATCCGACTGTTATATAATTGCAAAACAATGTAAGAAATGCCTGAGTGATTTATACAAGTTGATTGAATGGCAACCTTGTTAAACGTGGAGCAATGAACGAAACGGAAAACAATTGTCACATTCCAGGAAACCTTTTTCAGATAAATCGTTTTATTGGTGGAATAATTTATAATTAACTCGTAATATGAACTGATCCCTTTATACTGGGTTCTTATGTAAGAGTCTGTATCTTCTGTATAAAACCAAAATGAAGTAAATTATCAAATTTCGAATACAATGCGCGACGTGGAATAAAAATGCAATTTTTAATGAAGGTCTATTAAATAGATGATGATATAAAATTTTATTACATATAAAAATTAAGTGTTTCCATTTTTCAGTACTTTTGCACAGAAATACGTAACTTGCCTTGCTGTTTAAACAACGATGCCATGTTGTTTTGGCGCTTAAAGGGACTGGCGCAGGTGTTTTGGCCTTTAAAAGGATTGACACAATTGTTTTCCTCTTGATAGGACGTTGCGACACGATGGATTGATGCCTCATTACCTCTACGTTTGGCTGTAAAGGTCCCAACAGCCACACGTGGGAAGTAACAAGATAGGCTATATGTAATTCTTAAGATATTTGAAGCCATGTTACAATTACCGGAAAACCAAGTTTCATCTGAAAATTTGAATTTTGTTGTCTGTCACACGTTCGAAGTGTTAACTGTAACTATTGTCACACGAAAGTTTCGTTTCATATTTACATAGTTAATAGTGTATGTCTGATGACAATTGAAAATTTATTATCTGATACGTGTTTGTGTAGAGAAGCAGTTAATACTATTTTTATACTGAAGGCGAAATACATTATTTTTGTGATTATAAATATATGCGTATAATACCAATGTGTGTGTGTGTGTGTGTGTGTGTGTGTGTGTTTTGTCTTGTACCCGAGTTATCTTAGGCCGGCCACACATCCCATCGAACATGTGTCTTAAGCGAAAACGTCTTAAGACAAAACGTTTTGACTTGTCGGATGTGATGTGGAGGCTCTCACGACATGACGCGGCGACACGCGACACGCGACGTGGAAGAAGAAACTCCTTCATTTTGCCGCTCATGTTCAGTGTTCAGTTTAAACATACACATGGTCAGTGCTATCTAGTTTGAGTGTTTACCTAGTTTCAGTGTTATATATTTCGAGATGAAGGTGAGGAGCTGTGGATGGTGAGGAAGAAGAGATCGTTATCCTATTGTGAAATTTCCTACAATTACTAGACTACGGTAAAGACAGAAAACTTTCGGTTCACCCTATCAACCAAAATAGCGATATTATTGAGTTTATTGCCGAATTGAGAGCTGACCCAGCTAAATTTTACAATTATTGTAGAATGAGTATAGCAACCTTTGATTATGTCCTGGAGTTAATATGGGATATAAGTTAACACGTCACTCCGCTGCCCATGCGCAGATCGAGTTATTAGATAGTGTTTTGACGCGAGACGAAACTTTTGGTACCTTCCCCAGACAAGGAAAAACGCCTCAAGGCGTCTGACGTCGTGTTCGATGCGGTGTAAGGCAGTCCCATTTAAACCCATGCTAAACGGATCGGAATTTTGTCGTAAGGCGTTTTGTTCGTTGCGGTGTGTGACCGTCCTTACACGGGATTACTATGCTAGCTCCAAAGTTAGATCTACGGTCTGTGTATTAGATTTACAGTTTCCTCCTGTATAAGGTGTAATGTTTTGTATTGTTAAGTGGAAGAATTCGACGAAAATAAAGAAAATTCCACATGTGCAGTCCAATTTTGAAGTACATAACGATTTATTGATTTTTAAAGACGGAAAAGTAACCTACTAAACTTGTTAAACTACAAAGAAGGTGTTTAACGCGAATGAGCCATCTTATTTTTAAAGAAAATTTCGTAAAGATAATGGTTTATAAGCCTTAACAGTATAAAATTAAGTTTTAGAAATGTTTAAGTTAAGGAATATGGAGAAAGCACAAGAAACATAAAATAAAACCTAGTAATATTTATTTAATATTCTTTTTCCCCCATCAGTGATTTTGAATTTGTTGATGGCTATTTCTTTCTCCGCGTTTAAGGATACGTCTTATGATCAGCAATATTCCGTTTCAAGTGTCGTCAAATGTTAGAACTAAAAACAATAAAATCGCAGTCATATTGAACATACGTCAAAGGTTAAAATAGTTTTAAAACGAGGGTTAAAATACCTTACACATCTGTTTGCACCACACGAGTGTAGGCCTACTGTTCCGCGTATCAGTTACGTCAAACGGAACGTGCAAGATAACTGTGGGGTTAACTTTCTAATTTTAACGAGACGATACTTAAGTGTAAAGATACTGAAGGCTTAAAATATTAATTGAAATACGTTTAAGAAATAATTTACGTTATAGAAGAAAAGAAGGAAGTCATAATTATACCAATTCATGACTACAATACTATAATAAAATAATTAAAAGTGATGTTAAAAATTAACCCAAAATTATAAATTTTACGATTCTGTACTTGTAAATTTAAGCCATCTTATTTTCTGCACTTGTCGTGTTGGATTTTTAAGATTCACAATTTTAAACATTAATTATTTTATAAAAACGTGTGTGAGTCTAAGTTGATGGAGAAGAGAAGGAAAAATTTCTGATTTGATATTAAATCTGTAAATAAAGCGTCAGCCATACCATGGACAGAAACGTCCGCAAAACAAACAAGACAGTCAAACATTTTTGTTTGGACAAAGTATTAAACAAACGAGGGATCTCTCGGCGGGTTAAGCTAAATCGATGAACGATGCTCTTCTGAGGTGAGGTGTCCTTAATGGAATTTATTATACTAATAGACATTGGGAACCAATTTAATACATTAGCGTCAATTACATAGACACAAATAATAATAATACTTTTCCCTTTAAAATTTATGACTGATTTACCTCTAATTTTATGGCAATTTTACTTTCAATTGGTTGCTAGAAAGCGTCAGTCAATTAAAAAAATTAAAACAAAAAGTAATCATTATTTTACACAGTCAAACATAATGTTATTTTTGTTTAACAATAATGTTCATGATTGGTGTGACTAATTACTTAAGTTTTTATGACTGAGACCAAGAAGGAGATTTTAAACAAATTTACAAGTGAAATTATTAGTATATAGCGTGATACCATTAAATTCTTTACCATACAGTAGGCATTAAATAATGGTCCCTAGTGGTTGCAAGCTTTTGTTCTGAGTATTTTTTTCTAAATAAGTGTAATAAATGAAATGCACAGCTTCGATGTGAATATATAGTGTGGAAGTAGTAGTTCATTTGTTTGAATCAGATTATTTTAGGTTGAAAGTATCTAGAAGAGTCATTGTCACAACTGGCCTTAGTCTTCTATATTAAAGTGAACTTGCTCTTCTATAATCATTATTTAAAACTTTAAAGAGCGTGAAAACATTTTAAAGTAAATGAAAATACAGTAATTTTCTAGCAGATTTACAGCGTCTTTTCCTTCATATTTGCCTTAAAGAACGAAAATGATGGACGTTTGGTAATGCCCAAATAATACTATACTGGTTGTCAGACATTTGTGGCATTCGCCGCTCACGTACTCGTTGGTTGTAATTTCAAGATTGTACTGGACAATGTTCGTCTTCGTAGCTTATGATGCCAACAGTATATCTGACAATATTCAAGTGTTTTGAGAGCATATTCCTATAACTACAGCGTATTCATAATTAAGCATAGACGAACGAGTATTGATTTGAGCCTATATATTTGCTATACTTCTTTGTGTTCTATACACTCAGTATTAACAAACACTTTATACATCGTTAAAGTTTGTAAAACTAATTTTTTTTCTTTTTATTTAGGGGCATTCTAGGAATTATCAGTGTGCTATCTATTATTTTACTGGTGGTGTGGCGTACTCTCAAGAAACGGAAATGTAGTTTTGTAGTCGGAATGAATGAATACACTACTCTGTAATAATAGGCTGTGATGTTCTACAAATCAGTAGCTATATCGTACTATATCTTCTTCTTCTGATAGTTCCTATCCGTTTCGGATGTTGGATATCATACAGACTATTTTAACTTTCTGTACTGTTGCACGGAATAAGTCTGTTGTATTCATGCCAAACCAGGTCCTTAAATTTCGCAGCCATGATGTTCTCGGTCGCCCAACTCCTCTCTTTTCAAGTACTTTTCCCTGTAGTATGGACTGCAATAAGTAAAATCTGTGTTCGTTTCTCATGAGATTTCCCAGATACTGAAGCTTTCTTATCTTCACTGTATTAATAACAATAACAGAGGCTGTAAGGTATATGATGCGCAATATATAGCCTGTCATGTGCAAATGCCAACCTCACCTTCTTTTGAAGTACAGCCTCGATTGTATGGTGCACCCTGTATTAACTGGCGAGGAAATGGCGACCGATTGACTACAGGAACAAGTAGTCTCCCACTTACTAGTCAGCAGGTTCGGGTGGATGAACTAGCAAGCGATAGGGCACCTCGTTGTCCTGGGGTTGTGAAATCGGCCCCGAAGGCGGATGAACTAGTTACTAGTCACTGACATTGGGATGTAGAAGGTAACGAGAAACCACTACATTAAAGATCGTTTAGATATCTCTAGTAATATCATCATGACCATGGTATCTTACTATATGGTAACTGTAAATTCTTCAGTGCTGCACCTGATTAACCCGCATATAATCAGTTCCTTGGAAATTAGGTATATGTAAACTATAGGTTAGTAAATGAAGGATCGGAGATCAACGATCTTCTTAGTTTTCCGCTGTTTGTTTTGTTTCATCAGAGTAACACGATTCCGCATCGTTTGTTGGTAAGGACTGGCTTACAATAGAGAAGAATATATCGACATGTGTAAGTGTACTGTTTAAAAATAAACATCTAATATGTGATCTCAATGGCTTTATTTTTCGAAATTTTTCCTTTTACACTGTGCGGGAAGCAGGTAATGATATTTTCTTGGTGTTTTAAAATGAAACGTTACTGTTAATGATCTACCTAGAAAATAATATAAATTTTAGCTTGTCTTATTATATGTACAGGCACATTTGTATATAATTAATCGTATACTTATAACTTTTCGTCGACTCGGCAATGGTACACAAGATCAATGGCTGTGCGGGACGAAGGGCTTGCCCGTCGCCCGCTCGTATACTACGTCCCCCGAGCTTCAAATAGAGCTCCTGCCGCAGGGTCGACTGATAGGCCTGGATTTAGGGTGTGGCCTGCTACCGGCCGTGGTGTCGGCAATGGTACTGGTTGGGACACCAAGACCGTCAGTACTCTAGAACCCGATGTTGTTTTTCTATCTTTGCAGAAATTTCTAGTTTCTGGTTAGGATGTGCCTTAACTCACTGCAAACTAATGATAGAAACACCATTACGTTTAGTTTATAATTTAATAATTTGCTTCTTATTTTTTTTAAGTTTTACTGACACGTGAAAGTTAAGTTATTATTATTGCCCCGTAATAATGTTTAGTTTTAAATAACTTATTCAAGTTATGCTAACTTGTCCTGGAACAAGTTAGCAATTTTGAATACCTTGGGCTACAGCGTGTCTTAAGCTATAATGATGCAACCAGCGACGTTGTGAGTAAGTTGCCTAAGTCCAACCTTATGTGCGGGACCATTAGGCAAACCCTTAACTCAGCAAGTAAAGGAACACGCCTAAAATTCTACAAGATGACGGCTCTTCCCACACGTCTTCATGGGTCTGAGAATTGGACGTTAACGAAAGGCCAGGCCAGTCGCATCCAAGCGGCTGAAATGAGGTTTCTCAGGCACGTAGCAGGTATACTCTCCATGATCATAGAAGAAACACAGATATACGACAGGAACTGAATATTATGAGTACAATTGACAGGATCGCCCAGTATCGGCTGAATTGGTGGGAACATCTTTGGCGAATGGATGACTACCGCATCCCCAAACAAATATGGAACTATAAGCCGAGGGGGCGGAGAGGTGTGGGACATCCGAGGAAACGCTAGAGTGACCAATTCTAATCTTTGCCTATTTGAGACCGAAACAAACCATCCTTGGTTTAATCCGTGAAGATGATGATGATGATGATGAATAACTTATTAGACTCATTTGTTTTGCGAACCACAACATGTCTTTGCAAAAATGTACAGAGCTACATCACAGGAAACGGCAAACTCATTCTACCTGGTTCCAGGAATTAACTTTCGGCTCTCTTCCTTATTCAGTTGTCTTGTCAGTCTAAACAAGTTGACGCTACTTGTCCAACAAAATCGGAGTAGATAACAATAAAAACAAAATTACGTCAGTCGTGCGATACCTACTGTCCCTCAAACGTTGTTTTTCGTAACTTAACCTCCGTACTTGAATGTTTGCAGCAGATCACGGATATAGAAGTAACTACATTTTTTACCATTCTCAGAGCCCTAACCCTCACAGCATTATACTTACAGTGTATTTTGTTATGTATGTAAGGACAAAAAGGAAAAGGAAATACCCTCACAAAGTTAATAGCGTTGGGGTAGAAAAAGAACGGTTGGGAAATGGTGCTAATTTAAGAGAAGTGTGTGCAAAGTG
This sequence comes from Magicicada septendecula, assembly GCA_034769895.1. Lineage (NCBI taxonomy): Eukaryota > Metazoa > Arthropoda > Insecta > Hemiptera > Cicadidae > Magicicada > Magicicada septendecula. Next base: position 193,788,440 of record CM068367.1, read on the forward strand.
AGACTTGTATAGAATTTTTAAAGTTAGTTTTCCGTATAAACGGTTAGAGTTTTTATGAACGTGGTCGTGGGAGGTTTCTCGGATGAGGGGGCGACATGACGCGAATTTCAAGCGGTTCTAGCTCTCTGTTTTACAGCCTACCGAAATATTGATTCTGATCTTCTGAAATCCCGTTTTATTGAAGTATTTCTAAACATAGCTCTAAACATGTCCATTGGTTTCACGATTAGAATATTTTCTCTGCGCCCCCCCCCCCAAACACACACACACATATGTATGAATACATACACGAATAATTATAAATTGCACGGAAACATTAATCAATATTTGTTCTAAAGGTTAAATTAAGAAAAAAGTCTATATTAACATTGCACAATGTTTTATATACCGAAATATTTACGGTTAAATTTAAATAATTATTGAATACATTTAACTGAGGGACTAGGTGTTAATTGAACTTGAATATTCGAACAATTATCAGTTTCCAACAAGAAAATTTAGATTTGTTGAACCAAAAGACATAAAGAGTATAGTAATATACTCTTGGTTTGTTAGACTGGAACGTAGTTAATGCACCATATAACTTGGCTCTCATAACATTAACCATCACTTAAACGATACATATAGTAAGTGATGTATTGGTCGAAACGGTCCAGTCCAATGGCCACCTCAGTTACCCGAATTCACGCCATTAGACTATTTCATTTGTAGATTATTCTAGACGTACTACCACCACTATAACAGTTCTGCTATCTTGTTATACTACTGTACTACTAGACTACTACTAAAATAACACTACACATTCACATCCTGGAAGCTGCAGAAACTACCAGTAACAGTCCTGACTCAACAAGAGGTGCTGAAGATGCATTGTGTAAAAACAGGCATTTATATAAATATTAATATAAAATCTATCAACATACGTTTGTATGTGTACGGTTGCGAGCGTATCACATGTGCAAGTTAATGAATACTGAATGAATTACTGAATTCAAAAGTATCGGAACGTCAATTTTGAAAATTTTTTTGCCGACTATATGACTAGTACATTGAGGAAATAACTTACGTTAGTAGGAAATAATGTTATAAAAACTGTATTATTAGTCCGTTTATTAAACTAACAATCCTTCTGTAGCGTAAGGAAATTTCGCAGCCTAAACTTTGATAATACTCATGCTACCAAGTCAGATTTCAATTCCTTAATTACCGCCCCTGTCCCGTAAGCTAATTGTGTGTTAGGTTGCAGTTACGTTGCATCAGAATTTGTAGTCGTGCGAATTCGTGAGAACTCGCAACTAACGATTCATAGCAAATCGTAAGACTACCGTGGAAACACTTTCTTTCCGAAATCGTACGAGTATTGTAAATCGCTGGCGACCGACAATGGTTTCTTGCTATGAGATGATCTACACTTCCAGAGACGGCAAATGTCTTACGAAAACTGATGAAAACAAATTATTTTGAAACTGATGAAAACAAATTATTTTGATTGCATACGACTAGACGTACGAATTCGTGAGTATTCGTACGCAGAGGTCGGAAGCAAACTAACCGGGTCTATGAACAACAATGGGTTTGTTAACTTCTGACGAATTCTCACGAACTCTCGCGATTTCGTACGACCACATTTTCTTACGAATTCTGATGCAATGTAACCGCCGCCTTAGTACTTTAATTGAGCAAATATTAATTGTTAACAAATATTAAAATTAATAAACGATGAAAGCTTTTTCTGACATTAAGTTATTTTGTAAAGTTGAGACAATTTAAAAAAAATTTCTGACGTTAAAATTTTCGATGTAAACACACAGACAAACGCACGCGCTCGCGCGCGCGCACACACACACACACACACACAGGTTCACAAAAACACACATGATAAAAAATTAACTATTTTTCTATTGCTCGAATAAACAAAGCAAGTTCTAACGACGTGATAAGTTTTGTCGAAACGTGGTCACAAATATGTTTGAAACTTCTCTCTAATTAACGTTCAAATATCGTAAAATATTTCACTGACAAACACATTAAAAAAAATAGGGTAACACAATAACAGGAGTCGGTATAATAACATAATTTTTTGACCATGTTTTAAAATGGGTACAAAAAATTTTAAGATTTCATCTATTAAAAATTTGAAACGTTACAGTACATAATTATTACATCTATGTAGGCCTAATTATTAATTTGATATTACCTACTTTTAGCTTCAAGTTTTTTTCATAATAATTGTTCCTCATGAAAAGTACACAAAACATTAACTTATATTAACTAAATAAAAAAGAAATATAGATAAAAACGAATAAATACATTGAGTGAACAATAAATACTACAGATATGAACAAACGAAGTTTTCGTAGTTCGCTATGCGCAGGACTGCTACATAGATATTTCTTCCGCAAAACGTCCTCGGACGATTTGACCACGGAATCGATCACATCACACTATTCTAGGAATTACAGTGTAAAGTTCATATCCATATCGTATGATACAAACATTGTTATCATTATGAAACTAATGCCACTTTCACGGAACATTGTTATTTTCCTTCCTAACTTACTGTTTTTTAAGAATCTTCAATTCGTACAATTTATTATTATACATAATAATAAGAAAATAATCCGTATAACAAATGTCTTTATTTATATCATTTCATATTCGTATTATTTAAGCGGCAAAATAGTGTTACAACAAACTATATTATGAAAAATGGATGGCTAAAGAAAGCCAGACGGTACTAATTCCGCAAATTACAAGGACGCAAAACAAATAAAGAATTATTATAAGCTCGATGAAAATTACACAGATTAAAAGTAACATTTTTCTGAATGGAAAAATATGCATTTTGGAATGATATATGTACTCCTTTTAAAAGTTTGTATGAATATTAGAGGGGTGACTCAACAATATTATCCAAAGTTATCATTCAAAAACCTTTTAATTACCTTAAACCTAAATGTATATAATCCTTATGGTACGGTAATAAAAATAACCTTTGAAATTAAATACAAATAGTAAGCATTATCGATATAACGATCGTTTCGTAGAGTGGTAAAGAATGAAGACAGGTGCAAGGAAAGTAATAAATGAATACAAGAAAAGAAAATGGTAGTTACATTTATATTGATATAAGACATATAAGGACAGGCATTAAAATAGGATCGTAATGAATATGACTTGGTAACCATCACTTACAATACGAAGGGATGAGGAAAAGTAAAAGCTTCCAAAACGTTTGATATCCTGCAGTATTCATGTTTATTGTATGCGCGTGTGTGTGTGTGTGCTGAATATGTACACATGACTGTATACTAAGATCGTTAGTAGAATATATGACATGTTAATAGAACGTTTAAGGACATGTCTGAACACGAGCCTCAAGCGTAGCAGGAATGAGGCTAACAGAAAATTTAAGCATCTTTTTGTCAGTATATGTGTAATTCCGTCTGAAATTATTAGCGATTTATTTTGGAAGATAATTTATACATAATAGAAAGTCCATCAATATTTTCGACAGGTTGGTCATGTGGCCGTGCAATTATTTTTAATAGCAAAGTTTTAGTGGTTAGTAACAAACGATAGCATCTGTTTAAAAATGTGTTTCCAACCGACAAAAAATTGTGCTTTTTGCATCGAATAAAACGAGACTTGTACAACAAATATTTTTAGTTCCGTGTTGTGAACAATCTTGACACCTCTTTCTGCAGTTAATCACTTCTCATGCTTCAGAGAACATAATGCGTATTAGGTTTATTACTGCGTATTAAGCCAGGACCACCGAGGGGTGGATGGGGTTAAGCCCCGTATATATAACGTTGGCTTCTGCTTCACTGGGTACAGACGCTCTGTTCACCTACACGTTTGCGTTGAGACGCTAAATAAATTTTGTTACCCTTATCACGCGCGCGCGCGTGTTGTTCGTTGTGCGTTTTTCTTTACCTCCTTACTAAACTCATTGCCTCAATGTAAGTTTACTTTTACATTAACATAGTCTTCCAGAGGAATGTGTATAGAAACAGCACGAGCGACAGGATTTTGTCTGATCATAACAGTTATCCTGTTTCTTGTTACCTTATTAGATTTAGTTTTAACTAACAAGGTGGTAGTCATGATTCACATTGGTCCTAGTCGCACATCGAAGATGAATTTTGTCTTCACAGACTATGATCTATTATTTGCATAGACGTTTGCAGTCTTTCCACTTGCAAACAGGAAAAAAGGTGCTTCAACGACTCAGACAAATTTATAATATGGGAATAACTACCCAAAAGAAAAAACATCCAAAAGATTTACCGATTGCGCTCGTAACCAGATTCTATTGGAAGTTATAATGTACTGTGATGTGATCACATTGATGCCTCGTAATTATTTGCTGGGCCTAGTAATTATTTGCCTAATAATTAAATATATTCAAACACTAGGCCGTTAATATGTTTAATTAATATCCTTTAATGACACTGCAATAGCCAGATAGTAACTTTTGGCATCCTGACAAATATATAGTTTTCATTTAAAAAAATAGTTGTATGCGTTTGTTTATGCATACATATGTGTGTCTGTATATGTGTCGTGTGTTATGAAGGTTAACGTATAAACGTTCCTACACACTTTGGTTAAAATTACTTCCCGGGCTGTTTGGCCGTGGTCCAAAGTTTATAACAAAACCAGATGTTTCGGCAGTGCCACCGTCTGCCATCTTCAGTGGAAACGAGTACCGCTAAGGTGAGATGATATACTTTAGGACCACGGTACTGTGGTTGAGCCTCAACCATGTCCTAACGTATATCATCTCACGTTAGCGCTACTCGTTTCCACTGAAGATGGCAGTCGGTGGCACTGCCGAAACATCTGGTTTTGTTATAAATTTTGGACCACGGCCAAACAGCCCGGGAAGTAATTTTAACCAAAACCATTCCGGCCGTGTAAGCTTTCTTCGTACCACGTTCCTATACACGTCTCAGAACGGTTGTAAAAGAAGATATTTATGGTTAAAGATGCAGCAATAGTACAATAGTACATTAGTCATTCAAAGTAGATCTTCCAGTTTGTTAAATGCAGCATTAAATACAAGAGTCCACGCTTCTTCCTTGGTTACGCTCACGAAGTGATGGTGATGGCGGAAAAAATGAAAGACCTATACGAATTTACGAAGACATTCCTCAAACAAGCCGGTAAAATAAGATTAAAAGTCAAGAATAAAAGGTCAATGTAATTTACTTCGGTTATGGAAGAACTGAAACTGAGTAATAAACATTTGGAGAAGTTGAGAAAATCAAGTACCGTACCTAGGAACTATTGTTAACAACAAAGAATGATGAGAATGTAGTAATTTTACATAGGCTTAAGTGCGCTTAGGCCTATATAAAGCCATCTGCGCAGTGCTCCTAAATTTTTAATTTTTGTGTCAGGTGTCTCAAAATTAAAAATATACAAAAGAATCATACGTCCTACTATTTTGCATCCACCTGAGACGTGGTTCCTAACCTAAAGAAAAGAAAATGAATGAAAATTAGCTATTTTTGGGAATATAATCTTTAGAAATATTTGTGGACAGGCGAAAGAGGTACAAATGAAGGAGAAATAATAATAACAGAGGGTTAAAGGTGTTGTAAGAAGACCGAGATATTGTGACATTAGGAAAGAGTTTGAGATCGAGATGGGAGGGAAATATGATACGGAGAGGTGTCGGAGAAATAAAAAAGGAAATTTTGAAGGGCAAACAACGGGGAAGAGACCTAGAGGGGACATAAACTCAGACGGAGTGACCAACTGAAGAAGGATATAGTTGAGATGGGAGCCGGGGTAAGCGTCCTTATGAAAGAGGAGAATAGATGGCGAGGAATCAAAGAAATTTCATATTGGATCACCGCAATAATTTTACTCCAATCAATAAAGCAAACAATGTGAACAAAATCGCTGCATATTATTGGTCGGTTACCAGTAAAATGACAACTGCTACAGGAACGTGATGGAGAAACCTCTCACTAACAAACTGACTCTTCACAAATTATGAGACTGGATTTCAAGCATTGAAATTTGTTTGTAAAAGCAGTACCGTCGACAATTGCGTCTACACTCAATCGAGTTAGTTTTGCGTTCCTATAAAATGGTTGAGAATTATATAAGGTAGCAAATTAATTAAAACTAAACTGAAGCACGAGGAATTGGACGCAACAGGTAACTTGACTAGGTAACTATTTCAACGTCACTCATAAGGCTTGCAGTGTTATCACAAAACATAACAAGACTGCAGTAATGTAATTAGGTCTCGTTGAGTTCATCGCGAAGATTTTCTGAACAATCAATACGCGCTTAAACTTTTGTAGTATGGTAAGAATAGTAAACTCAGAGACTTGAACATTGGTTGCTTATTTTTCAATGTTAATAGTATACTTTATTCCCACCTAAGAAGAACAAGCAAATTCATAGAATTTTGAAGGTGGCGAATAAATGGTTTTCGGTGATGGATACATGTTAAAATTAATTACTACAGAATACAATACCATCATTGGTTTACTGCACACCACCTTACAAAGGAGAGATATAAGATGATTACATTTCAAAACGTAAAAGTAACAAGTTATTTAATGATTAGCTTACTAAGCTTCACAACTTGCTCACTCTTTTGAAAGAAATACATTTTTTTTGTATCGGCCATCTAAGGACCACATGCTAATTTCAATTCTTTAGTCTTTCTTCTTTTTTCTCCAATATTCTTTCATCTTTTCACTGTGTCTCTTCTACCTGTCTTCAGTCCACTTTCAACGTGCGTTTTTCTCTCTCCTACCCTGGACTCCTTCCATTTTTAATACTTTTGCCCGAAAAACTTCTCTTTCAATTGCTTCTTCTGCGTTTATATTTTTTTTTTGGACTTCTTTAATCCAACTTGATGTTGACTTCTTCCCCCACAGATATTTGAAGATCTGCTTTGGTAACTTATTGTCGTCCATTCTACATAAATGTCCAAAAAATAATAGTCTTCTTTTTCTCTTTGTTTCCCTTATATTTTCTATACTTTAATATATTTCATCATTACTTCTTAATTTCCAACCTCCTGAAGTTTTTCGTAGGCCTAATGTTTTCTTAATACTTTGTCTTTCCAATATTTCTAGTTTGTCTAAATTATAAATTTATACATTTATTTATAAATTTCTTTACAAACAAATACATTTATTATTAAAGAAAATCGAATCAATAAATTTGACCTTTTCAAAGCTGTGATTAGAATTACTCGTATTTATCAATACAGTACACATAGAATTATAGCTTTAAAAGAACTTTTGGCTTCCTCTCCAAAATTGGACACTTGGATCTTACCTCTGTCAGGTGTCTGGACTATTAAAAAGAAGTAGACAATGTGATCTGACAGTGGTACAATACGTAACTGTGTCCTTGCGTTTTTAAAGTAATCATGCCACATCTATTTTGCTGAGCCGAGGAAATATTAGCAGACTGCAAAGACAGAAGAATTCGTATCAGTCATTCAGCATAGTAGTTCTCCACTTAAAAGTCATATACCGTACAATCAAGGTGACTCAGAAAGCGGCGACAGTGATGATAATATTGAGTCAATTAAAAAAAAAAAATAGTTTGGGTGCGTGTATCAATAAGTGTGTACACGCGGAATAAGTGAAACTTCTTTGGGTTATATCCATTATTTTTTGTCTATCCATTATTATTATTATTATTATTATTATTATTATTTTTAACTGTATACTTAAAATTTAATATGATGGGAAGTATAAGAAAAATTTTCATTTGTAGTAAATTAAAAATATTTTATTATATACATTTACAGAAATTAATATTATTATTATTAATCTATTTCGTTAATATTTAGTGATATTTCATCATACACTTTTGTAACCAAAGGCTTATGGTAACTAAAATAAGAAATGTATGTTTTACATTCAATATTATCCAGAAACCTTGTGAATACTGCATCAATTGTCGTATTCGATTTTGTCGTAGGTATTTTTTTTTATCATTTTGTATAGACAGGTTTAAATTATCTTTTAAAAATTCAACCAGTTTTATAGATTTGTCTAATGCAAAATTGACATTGAAATCTCCACTTAAAGTCATAGGTATTTTATGATAATCTTTACGAAGTATGGTGGCACCTTGTGATGTATACGATAATAATGAACGATAGAGAAAAACAATATCACTAATGTTGTATTAGGAGAAATATACACTGCTACAATCACAACTTTTTGCCCATTTTCCATTTTACATCCAGTCATACACAAATCGCCAACTGTAGATACCATTGAACCATAGACATCAGTTTGAGTAACGAAAAAATCCATGGATGGAGTTATAATGTTAATAATATCGTCAGAATTTTGAAATATCCCGACACCTCCCGCTCTAATATTTGGTCGTTTATATTTCACAATGCAGTTAAAATTAAGAACAGATACGTCTACTTCATTGGCTAGCCAAGTTTCTGATAAAACTATGACATTTGAATTTTTCACAACTGTATCTTTTAGATCAACAGCATGAGCTGTAAGACTTTGGCAATTAAAAGTGAATATTGATAAACCTTTTCTGTTATTGATGAAATTAACTAAATTTTCATTTATAGTTTCTAGTTTGTTTAGTGAAAGTCGTTTAAATTCCTCTTGCAAATCAATTGTTGATGATGATCGTCTTCGGCCATGGTAGAATATCTTCTCGTTGTTCTGTGTCGTAATGTGTAATCCTTCAATACTCGTCACACGTGATAAACCAACATATATAATGATTAAGAATGACGTCGATCGTATTCATAAACAATTTTTAACATATATGTCATTAAATTATGTAGGACTAGGTAGATTATTTTTTACATATCGTTAATTTAAAATATTCGTAACAATAATTATATATAACTGTACATTTCCTCATTTTGGTATACGACTAAACACATATACACACACATGCATGCATATAACGCATAACGCATAACGCATAACGCGTAACGCGTAACGAAAATTTTTCCTACCGTGCCCAAAGAAGTTTCATGCATATACCGCATAACGCGTAACGAAAATTTTTCCTACCGTGCCAAAAGAAGTTTCACTTCAAAAATCAAACCTATTAAAGCAACGGACACAGTGGTACACAGTAATAAACGTTTTTAACAGAAAATTCGTGAATTTGACAGAAAATACTACAAGAAATATGAGAAGAAAAATAAAAAATAATGACAAGCAATAAAAAACTAACAATAATCAGCTTTTATTGATTTCTCAATATAATTAAATTTCTTTAAATAGTTATACAATTTGTATGTTATACCCAATTGTATTAAATAAGCTATACTACTTTGTTACATTGTTAAGTCAGTTGATATTTTTTTCAAACAAAACAGAGTGTTTGTATTTGAAATGAACACTGAACTGCAACGTACTGTGTATAGACATTACAAAAGAAACCCTACAGGTTAAGGTTAAACACTGCATTCAAATGTAGGGTAAAAATCTCTATACATCGATACCCGGCATGCATTTTTGTAGAGTTTTTAAAATTCTTAACCTTGTTAGGAACATGGTCTCCTAAAAATTTGGTAATTCCTAAAACTGAGCACTGTATTCAGATTATGCGGTTAAAATTCTCTTTAATCTGCTACCGCCACGCGTATTTCAGCCACATTTTCAAAATACTGACTCTTCATAATTTTGCCTTTCACTCCTATTTTTGAGGCGGACAGCCTCAAAGACAGCCTCAAAAACGACAGGGGTTTACGGGTTAAAAGTAATGGCATGAGTGTTTAGTTTTATCCATTCAAACGTTATCGTGAGATATCCATCAGACAGACAGACAAAACAAATGCCATATGGCTGATTTACATCTGAGAAGTCGCTTGTCTCGTTAAGAGTTGGAGCTGCATTGTGAAGAGTTGGATCTACTGATCACCAATGCCATGATCAGAAGCATCATCTTATCATCGCCACCACCATTGTGATGAAGAATGAGGTACGAATTGTGGGACAAAATTATTTATCCTTGAGAATCATTCATAACCATGAAAATGTAAAAAATTCTATTCACAGAAATCTAGGACCGTTTGAGTTTATTTCGGTCGCGTCTGATGCATATTGTTATTTACTCGATAACAAAAATATTCTAGATAAATCTTATATTTCCGTTTTCAACATGATAATGTTTTTAGGCTGGAGGTAATACCACAAAAATGTAACGTCATCGAAAAATGTAACGCTTCCACACTTTCGATTCCCCACAGTCTAGAAATTTGATATGTAAACGCATCAAGACAGAAATAATCGCTGCTGACATTGAGTTTAGCAAACGTTTTAGTGAGAATAAATTTGGTTTTACATGCTCTGTTTGTGATCGTCTGTGGTTTGGAAATGATTTACGTAATCCACCAAACGTAATCTACATTATACGTTTCAAAAGCCTAAAAACATTATCATGCTTCGATGTTTCGGTTTCGTCGAAATTCTTTTACTTTTTGTAGGTGGACGAGTTATTAAATTTGCTTTTTTTGTTTCAGTAGCACAATGAGTAATAATAAAATTTTAATACAATTTCAAAGTATAACATAATCATGTTACAAAACTATTACTTCTACCACACAAACAAATAAACGCGCGCGCGCGCACACATACACATACAGCAACGTTAAGTCTGTAGGTTTATGCACGTGTTTGCGTCATATTACGTATTTACATGCTACACACATGCAATTTACGGCAGGGGATGGTTCGAATTGCTGTTCGCTTTACGTGTGTACTGTGGAAAGCGGAGACATGAATTATTTAAAGATTATCGACGGAACACAAAACACTGTGCCGAAGGGAAGAAAATATGCTATCGAATCTATGAAATTATAACCACACGAACAGTAGCAAATAATTCGTGTTGAATATACGAACACACTGTGCTCGCATGACTGAATCTTTATCGAACGGTGGTGACTTATGTCTTTTTGCCTATACAAACTATATGCAACACACGTTGCCGAAATATAAGAGACATTATTTCCTAATTTAACAGAATTATCTAATGTCGTACACATATCAACGCTTAGCGTATTCACACGTGCATCGTAAAGACAGTGCAAATAAAATATGAGTTCATCTGTTATTTATTAGATTGCGTCCATTATATTAGGCATTCACGACACCAATGTTGAAACACTAGGCCGTACACACATTGTTTCTACAGAAAAAAAATTTGCACTTCCATACTTATCATTTTTTGAAGTAGGCCTATAGCGTCAACTGGAATTTTAAGCTACAAGATTAATTGGCTACCGTGTTTGTCTTTGTGTCACAAGTTTTCCAAGAAAATTTAAATGTAAATAGATGGTTTTAAGCGTCATTCTAACTGGACGAGGAAATTGTATTCTTCTAAACATGTAAGTTTATAATTTTTCGAATTAAATAAAAATTAACATTGGCAATCTCACTATTATTATCTGACAATCTTACTTAACTCAATAATAAGTAATATTTAGCTTTTACCACCAATTTTTTCTGCAGAAAAACACGTTTTCGTCATACATTTAACTATACACGAACGTGGCTATGTTCACTATACTGTAGTTTCTATGATATTTAATTTGTACAAGATTTTAGTTTACAAAACGGTGTAGCCAATGTACAATTGAGTGTACACGAAAGTGTTTCGCGTTCATAGTATAGGACTGTAAAAGCAAGTGACATCATGTCACAGATAACTGTATGAATTAATTGAGAGCGGTTTCTGTAAATAAACATTGTTAAGACGGAACGTTCTCGAACAGCCGAGAGTGTCGTTCTATACGTTTCTCGACTAGCACAGCAAGTGCGTGTCTCTGTCAAGCCGTCTACTCAAGTACCCTATAGACAGTTTGAGTGATTGTCAACGACGCAAATTAAGAAACATTATTCTGGAACATTTGCAGGGTATATGTAAGCAACAGCTGCCGCTTAGAGTTAGTTTACGTTGGGCGATTTATTCAGAGCGGATCACGTGATTATTGTATTATAATTAGTGAGGAACTCTTTACAGTTGACAAATTTAACATGAATTACTCTATAAGAGTATCTTGTTGATTTCAATTTGCTATTTCTGACTCATTAAAGCTGTTAATTGGTGATTTCATTTGGTGTCTGTATTTTGATTCCACTGTATTATACGACGATCAGTGAGACCATCGTAACAATATTTAACTACATTTTTGTTAGTATCAGCTTACTACCAGGTTTTGTATCGACGTTGCCATAATATAGGTATAAGGGTGTATTCTGTTTTATTTTTTTAATTTTCAGCTCTTTCTTTAGATTTCAATTTTTCTTAACTATTGCAATGTTTCCTTACAATCTACAAATACATACTTTTAACATTAATTGTAACGTAACGTGTGTGGAGGAATACACACGGGAATTTACAATTTCTTATGATTATCGTACCACAAATCCAACTCTATTCTTTCAGATCTAAAACAGATCAGGTTAAAAGTCGTTCAAAAACTTATCACATAATACAAGTCATATAAAATTAAAGGTAAAATATTTTTAAAACTATAAATGTTAAAGCATCAACACTTCGTGTCTGGAATGAATAAAATTAACCTTGGTCTCAAAGCCAAAGCAGTACTGTTTGTATTAAATTTGGTCAGAAGGGTCTTGAACTAATGATTATGATTAGAGTCTCTTTTTGCAGAATTAAGAAATTTGTATATGCGTATTTTATTTATCATGGAGGACGATGGTAATGTTAAAATTTATTTAAAATTGAAACAATTCTACCGCAAGATTTTTACGTTTGATCAAAACCTAAAGTAACTTGTACACCTAGATAAATAAACGTAACTGTTAGTGTATTTAGTAAATTGTAAGTAAGTACAAAAATAGAAACATCAAGAGCATCAAGAATGTCTAAACTCCATTCTTCTTTTTCTGAAGGCACCTTTTTATTCTACTCAGCTAAATTTGTGAAAGATTTGAAAACATGGTTAACTGTGCTATTCTTGACGTCAATCTTCTTACTATCTTGATGCAATCGTCTAGCCACCCAATGCTGAACAAGTCTCTTCACTTCAAGATAATTCTCACAATCGACATCATAAATAATACGATTCATCCATACTAGTCGTGATCTTCCTCTACCCTGCTTTCCATCCACTGCTCCTCCATTAGTGTATTAACTATGCTCAGGTGCTCAGAACATGTGATATCAACCTGTTTGTTCGGATAGTCGTCTTCCACAAGCTTTTCCTTTTTCCAACTTTCTCCAGAACCTCTTCATTAGTTATCCTGTCTGTTCATTTCATGCACAGCATACTTTTGTATATTCACAGAAAGCATTAATTCTCAGACAATGTGGTTTTCCCATAGACCATGTTTCGCTGCCACGAAGATCCACGTTCCATACATACAGATTCAAAAATTGATAAGTAACATTTAAGTCCATACTTAACAGCAGTAACTACATTATTTTAAAGATAACACTATTTGCTTGTATAGGCCGAACCCTACTTTATACACCTGCCTTGCTTCTACCGTCTTTATGGATCCTTCAGATAGTTTAAAGGTTACTTAACCCAAATCGTAAGACAGTCTTATGTTGACGAAGTCTATTTGGGAAGGTAAGAAATAAAATGATACGTCCTGTAAACAGTGTGGCAAACGAAATGAACTATTTCACATAAATGAATATTACAAAAAAGAAGTGGTTACTACTAGAAAAGAACTACTACAATTTTATAAATACCAAATATGGAGACAGAAATGTAGAGAAAAATTAAAACTGATAACAAGAGGAATAGGTCAGCTACAGTTAATATTGCTTATAATTTGTCTTCGTGATATTATTTAATTAAGTTATCAATTCCATGAGATTTAGAGTAAACAGAGACCTGTTTTGTGATTTTAATGGCCGTGACAATATCATTATTATCGTTACGACGGTCTCACGGAACGTCGTGCAAACAAAATACAGACACCAATGAAGCCACTAATTACCAGCTAAATCAGTCACAAATAACAATTTGTAATCAACTAGATACTCTCATACAATAATTCAAGTTAAATTTGTCCACACGCAACAATAATAATGTCAACTAATAGAGTTCCGCACTAATCATAACACAATAATCACTTTCCACTAATCCGTAACAATCACTTGATACGGGCTAAAGAAATCGCCCACTGTAACTGACTTCTAAGCCGGCCACGGTTGCTTATATAAATCCTGCAGGTGTTCCAACATCATTTTCCATTCTTTTGGCGGCGTGCCAGCATAATTTGCATAGGTACAAGTGCTCTCGAACAGTTTTGAGTGCTACGTGAGTGGACGGCCTTGACACAGACGCCAAACGCTGGCTAGTCTAGAAGTGTGTCGAACGACGAACGGCACTCTCATCTTTTCGAGATGGTTCCGTACTTGTCATAGCAATGTCAATCGTGTATTGCTAAGTAATTCGAGGAAAATCGTAGTAGTTTCACACCGCTACAGGGTAAAGCTCACCCGTTAGCAGTAATACTAATTCACGGAAGTATTATATTTATCAGTAGGGCAGCCAGGATTTTTCAGTAAAAAGTTTCATTGTCCAGGATTTTTCCGTGGTGGGATTGTTGATGATATGCGATGATAGAGGCGTTGGTAGGAGTAGAGAAGATAGGAGCCAGTTATAGTGTACTGTGCATGTTACATGTCAGCGTGGCGTTACTGCCTGCCTGCAGTTTCATAATTAAACCCCATTGGCGATTCACCCGGGGGGGGGGTATAATCCCAACAATACCATTGGCCACGTAACACTACTGTAATTAATGCTTTATATTAATTATATTTATCTGTTTATAAATGCTAACCATATGTATATTTTAATCTAAGATACTCTAATATATTGTGAAGTTAAATAAAATGTATAATTATACAATAACGTAAATAGACCTATTCATTTTAAAGATACAAATCTATTTAACTTTTAATTTTATTAAATTTTAAATATTCCCTGTCATCGGCTTTTTAATTGTTCTTGCAAAATTGATAAATTGTATTTTATTCCTTTTCATAGACCTTTAGCCATTTAGTTTTAAAATACAAGGAGTTCGTCAGCCAAACAACAAAAGCGTCATACTTTAATGATCACATCAATAGATTCTAAACTCTAAGGTAAGAAACATGAAACTTTATAGACGTTGCTTTTAAACGTAGCTCTTCATTTAATAAAATAATAGTTCCAGGGAACTAACCCATCCCCATTAAAGCAACGAAGCTTCTACTTTGCAAATTGTGACGCAAAATATTTTAATATCTGCCACCATCAAAGTGTACTAATGATCGATGGTTTTTTCGTGGAACGGCCATTATTAATAAAACAAAGACATGCCAATAAAGTTAAACGTGTCCAGCGGTATACGAAAACAAGTTTACTAACTGTTGTTTTGTTAAATTCGTGTACACAAAGATCAGAACCCTAAATACGCCGAAAAAAAATAAACTCGAGCGCGTGTTGTAACAATTTGAAAACTGGAAAATAATAAATATTTCGTAGATCATGTATCACGAAAATACATTTTTGTGGTTATGTCACTTTTATTATCTGTTTTGTGCAGGAGCTACCGCATTGTGCTTCGATGAAAGGAAATCAGCTTTAAATCACTTAACGCTAATTTACAAGTTTAGTGATTTCTCAATAGACTTAGCATTTTTTCTGTGCCTTAATTATTATAAAAACATGATTATAAAAATCTTACGGCCAGAGTTGTCACAGTTACGAAACACGTTTAACGTGCTATTAGATTGTGGTGTAAGCGCAGAGCCAAACGATTGCGACACGAGAGAATGGTGGCATGGGGGATGGGAAACAGCATCGCTCTGAGGCCGTGAGCCTTGTTGATGGTTGAACAGTGGTATTTTGAACTGTACCTGTTTACTACTGTTTACCACACACACACACACACACACACACACACACACACACACACACACACACACACACACATACGGACGAAACTAACTGGTTGAATACACACAATGCAGCCCTAAAAACAAACAACTGTCTGTCCGTCTATCTTTCTGTTTCTATATCACACACACACACACACACACACACACACAGAGAAAATACATGTTCATATAAAAACATATAAAGAATACGTTACCTGAATTCAAAATTAGCAAGCGAAATCTTACTTGTATTTTTACTTTGTGTCTGGTTTATTAAAATTCAGTAAACATAGCCAGAAACCGTGCAGTTCCGTACTACAATTTAAAAGCAAAGTGATCAAATGAGTTTTCTGCCATTCTGAAATAAGTAATTTTTAGACTTCAGAGGTTTCGCAATAGGTATCACTTGTGTCAGTAGCAATCATGTGGGCTGATTATATAGTTTTTTACATGCTTTTGACTGCGTTTGGTAAACGTTTAGATTGAATTGAAACATATGCGTTAAGACAACTGAATAAAACAATAAAATAACTTTAAAAACCGTTTTAAAATAATCATTGAAAAGCATCGCGAGTTCAATAAAGAAACGCATGTAGCTTTCGTTGACTTTGAGAATACCTTTAGTAGAGTAGACAGAAATTTGTTTTGGCAAATATTAGAAGAACGGGGATACGCTTAACAACTTATAATACTATACAAGGTATATATAATAGGCCAAGAATAGTTGTTAAAAACAACTGCAGGATATCTCAACAAATATCTGACAATCAAAGTGTTAGACAAGGTTGCAGTATGTCACCTACTCTTTTTAAGATTTCTATTGACTATCCAGTAAGGAAATGGAAACATCTAGTGAACCCTGGTATTAAGGAAGGTATCACGAGACAGATATTTTAATATGCTGTTGTTTGCTGACGACTTGCTTGTATTTCCAAATACAGAATCTGATTTGCAAAAATGCGTTTTGAAGCTTAATCAGATTTGCAAACAATATAATATAAAAATCGCCACTATAAAAAACTAAGGTAATGGCATTTCGAGGCAAGGAGCCAACAAAAACAAAAATAATGATTACCGATCGAAGTCTAGAACAGTGAGCCACTTTAATTATTTATGAATTGATATTGGCTACGATAGGAATTATGATATTGATATTAAGTTAGGTAAGCTCCAGACGATCTCTGGGAAAATTAATCGTATTTTTAGAAACAAGGTACGTCAGAATACAAAATTAAAGTTCTACAAAGTCATGGCAGTCCCTATACTGTCCTATGGTTGTGAATTATGGATAACAACCAAGAAACAAGACAGTAAAATACAGGCCTTGGATATCGCGTTCTTAAGAGGAGTTAAAAGTGTTCTGAACTTGACCGTATAAGGAATGAGGATATAAGACAAGAGTTACAAGCTTTAACTTAAATGAAAAATGAAAAGAGTACAAACAACGGTGGAAAAACACTTAGAATGAAAGTCGGATTCCAGGCTGACCAAAAAAATTAGGGAATACAAACCTAGTACACAGGTGTATGAGTAGACCCAGGAAGAGGTGGCTGGAGGAGTTTTGAATGCGGAACAGGCAGCGCCTTGCCTATTCCGTGTTGTGAAGATGATGATGAAGATAACGTTTGGCTGTAGTAATGTACATAATAAAACTTATCACAATCTGCAAGGGTCATACAATATTGATTAGAACCTTCGTGAGACGTCTACAAAAAATATTGCTGAGAAGGAGGAAATGAATGAGAAAATAATGTTTGACGTCTATCATATCGGAAAACCAATCCCGAGATCTCCCATTGGGCTTTTACGTTATTAACAATAAACGTATAGTATAGAATAATTAACGCTTGTTTAGTATTAGAACCAATTTTAAAATTGAAACGGAATTAATAATTGGTTTAAGAATTTAGTCTTCTACCGTATCACACTTAAAAAAACTGAGGTGAAAGAAGAAAATTACATTTAAAATGTTAGTTTTACTGAAATCTAATAATGATTTACCTCCTGTTTACTTCCAAAACATCAAACCGCTTGTTTGGTGTATATTTAGTGTATGTTTGTGTAATATAAGCAAACAGAAACTAGAAGGTTTGTTGCAGGCAGAATAAAAATGGTTGTTCACATATTTTAAAATTTAATAAATTCATGGCCATAATAATACTCTTTCTGAATATATTAAAAAACAAAGGTCAAAGTTATTTTGATTTAGTAAATTACAACATTCAAGGTATGAGTAATATTATTCAGATTTTATGAGAGGGAGAATAGGCAGTTATTCTCTTATCCTCTAGAAAACATATAAGTATGAATAATTCTTGAGATTAAGAAGTATCTCATAGTATAGGCGTGGAGGAATTGAAAGCAGCTTTTGAAATAATGTTTTCATAAAATTATTTTAGTATTTTGGAGTACCGTAATACTTGAAGAATAAGCGGAGCAAAAAAAAAAAAATCGAGCTGATGCTGAAGTGTTATAAGAATTTGTTTTATAAAACCTAAAGAGTAAAAATTTTTCGTCGTTGTGTTAAAAAAAGCGAATAGAATTTAAGTAGTCCTTTGTTTCTAATTAGTTATAAGGCAGCACATTATATAGATTTATTTGCTAAATTGCACACGAAATCTATTTATTTATATCACAACATATTTACGAGTCGCATGTGCATAGTCGTATGTAACCAAACCAGAGAGACAATATGTAGACGTTGCTTTCAAAAGTTATTTGGAAGCTTCTTTTATGATAAGTGGGTAACGTGCAAATTGTTACCTGGCCAATAATCTTCAGTGCTGTCACTTTCATTAAAATAAATTTTAACAAGTACTAAATTGCTCTAAATACCTCTAACAAAAAAAATTAATCTGAGTAATACGATACGTTGTCCTGATTCTGCTGTAAAGAACGCAATGAAAATTACGAATCGTCAGAGAAGAAAAGGTCTAGTCAATACATCAAGTACTGAAAAGACTAATGAAAGGACTAACAGCTGTTAGAATGAAGGCTGTAGCCATGCCAAGACCCTTTCTAACAGCCCATAACTGTTCTAACCTTTCGCCGGTAATCTTGTCTCTTAGTTTTTTTTTTTGTTTTTTAACAAGGCTTTTGAGAGAGAAATAGAGAAACTTTTACCCATAGTCACAATGCAATGCATATCAATTTTTTTTCTGAAAACATCCAATAGACTTTTTTCCATACGGTCCTTTAACAATCTTATTAACACATAAAACTACAATATCAATGAATTTGAATATGAAATTTTATTAAAACTTTCTTGGGAACTCGTAACTCTATTTCACGTACAGACATTTTATGAACTCTATCGCAGACCGATATGGTTAAAGTTTCCACAGACGTTAATAACCATAACATTAACATATTATTATTTTGCTAACTATATTTTATTGTATTTCATATATACTCATTGCCATCTTACTCTAAGGTTAGTCTAGTACACAATTTTTTTATGACGTTATAAACTTTAGGCTTTTTATCCGGATTATCTCTAGATCAAGTTCTATTATAGTAAGCACAAATAGAAGTTTTCTATATTTGTATTTAGAGAAAGCTATTACGGAAAAGGTATTTTTCATTTGACTTCGGCGTTTGGCCTTTTAATATTGTAATTATGGATATTAGAAAGTATTGTGGATAGAATACAGAGGAATATTAACAAATAATAGTAATTATTCTAAGTTGGATAGAATAATTATTTCATTAACAAATACTTTTTTCGCTAAGAATATTGATAGTATTACGTATGTACTTATTGCCATCTCAATCTAAGGTTTGTCCGGTACATGTTTTTTATGACGTCATAAACTTCAACCTTTTTATTCGGAATATCTTGAGATCAAGTTCTTTTATAGTAAGCACAAATAGACGTTTTCTATACTTGTATTTAGAAAAGGCTATTACGAAAAAGGAATTTTATATTTGGCTCTGGCGTTTGAGCTTTTAATACTGTAATGATGGATATTAGAAAATACTGCGGATAGAATACGGCGGAACACGAAAGTTAAGCATAGGGAAAATACAAAAGTGTTTGTGGTAATTACATTAAAATAGGAGCAACGGACAGTTACCCGTTAAAGTCGCAGAGAAACACAGCAAATGATGTAATACACCAGTACTAAAAGTTGTAATCTTATAAAGTAATATGTTGCAACACAATGCTTAATTGCACTTTATGTCAACCAAATGAGTTTCAAATCTCTAGCTGACTACTTGCTCATCTGGTGGCTCCCTGTAGTTAGAAAATTCAGCTACCGTTACAAACAGGTAAAAAACAAATTGAATTAATGTGTGTATGTTGGACTCTATGAAAAGATATCACAGGATTAAACACCATTCCGAGAAAGAATAAAGAAAGCACTACAAGAATTTGTGGTTTATGGAAGAAGAATCGTAACAACTGAATACAGGATTAGGTCAGATTTAAATAGGTTGACAAGTCAGAATAAGCAGACTTTGAAGCTGCTTCGAGTTACATGAAGAACAGGATAACCCGGGCTCAGATTATGTCAATCTGACTCCTGGTACAGGGCGGTGTACTAATTGTAAAATTATGTTCCATAGAGCTGCACAAGTTTAGGAATCGTTTAAGAATAGACGATGAAGCAGTCTACGAAACTATAAGGGAATTACTAATTGAGTGCAGCATACGATGTTTATAGTAAGATTCTTCGTTACTACTTTGAATGTCAAACTTTCATAGAAAATTAGGAGAACCTAAAAGCATTTATATCGTACTCTCCAAAAAGCGACAGATCCCACAACGACGCTGTTTTGTTATTAAAGCTATTAGCTATTGGTCCAGAGAAGGAAGAAATTCAAATTAGGGACTCACATTACAAAAATTTAATAAGGAAAGTATGAAAAAGCCTTTTACAAAGTAAAGAGAATTAAGGAGAATGAAAGTTTCCAGAATTATGCTTAGCAGGGGTACCCTCGAACATCGGGTTACCATTTAACGCAAAATATGCTCCGCTAAAGCAACAAAAGCTATAACAAAGCAGAAAAGTCAGACTTTGTACAGGTACAGTATAATATAGCATACGCAGTGTTCTTGCCCACCACTGGTGTAGCGGTCGGACCGAATTCAGTGAATGCAGCACGCGATCCACATAGTATACATCGATGGCTAACAGTGAGCCAGCTGATTGTAACGTATTGTCCCGTTTGACGAAAAAATGTCATTGTTGAAGTTTTCCCGATACTAATATCGGTTAATAGCGAAATGAGCGGGAGAGAAGAAAAGACTCGGTCTGATGGAGAATCATACGATGTATCTGAAAACAGTAATGAGCTGACGCTGATTTAGTCTTTTTTTATTAGAAGCATGCATCTCTTGTGCGAATTATCACGATACGATGTAAACAAAGCCAGCAAACAGCTGTGTTCACTTGTAACGTAATAAGATAATGCAAAGCAAACGCAATGTCAGCGAATAGCGGGGCAATTGACCGGCAAGGTCAACGCTTTGTCACGTTTTAATAGTTTGTTCTCGTCACTGAAAATGAATCACACGTTTACAGGGAAAATTTGTTCCAATTTGTTATGTACCAGTTTACTGTGTGAGATAACTAGTTTACAGTTGTCAAACGTTTTGTGGGACGAGACACTGAATTAAAATTTTCATAATAACAGGTTTTTTTTTCTTTATTAGAAATAAGTAGTGGTTTCTGATATTAAGATAACCACGGGCCACTGTTAAAAAGGTAAGTAAAGCCAGGACCTCCTCCTTCTATCAGGAAATTCAGGCCACTAAGGAAAATTATAATTTATTTTTAAAATTTAATTATCAACACAACTGAATTTTTTAATTTAATTAAATCTAACTGTCTAAAATTACACTGAGATAACTAAAGTCACGTGAGTTGTCGTTGTCTTATTTGAGAGTAAGCATTGTGATTTTGTGGCTTGCATACTTTTCATCGAGTGTGGAATTTTTTGGCTGGCACTGCTGAGGGATGTTAGCGGTCTGACGTCGCTTGCGTCCAAACCACTCCTTTGATTATTTTTTATAAACAGATTGCTTTGACGTTAAATCGTACCAACAAACCTACGCACAGTTTAATTAACAAAGTAGTGTTAGTGGTTATAATCACAAACAGAATTAACACTTTTGCACACCCTGTAGAAAAATTATTGCGATTAGCGCTTTCAAGCCTCACTTTCAAGGTTATTTCCGATCTGATTATGAGCTGTGAAGCTTGAAAGCGCTAATCGGAAAAATTTGTTGTCTATATTGGTGTGCAACAGTATTAATTCTGTTTACGCACAGGTCGTTCAAGCTGCATTTTATAAAGTAGAGTAGATTAATATTATTTTCAATACTGTATTTAAATTGTCTTATATCCAAGAACCACTTTTAATGTTCTCCCGTATTTCCGATTAGAAACCACCGCCATAAAACTGTGATGGAAGAATGATTACTGCTTTCCACAAAGAATATCGCTGCCCGATTACACGGAGGAGCGTCTTCAACATTTTAATAGCAAATGTGCATACAAACTGTAAACGAACTTCACCAACTCAAATTTACCCACACGTATGTATATAATATTGTGATATTATTCAATATAGTTTCTTCTGCAAGTAGTGTATTGCGTTATTGTCGTTTCAACATCTGACGTACGTTTCACTAGTTGGGGCTCCTATAGTAAGGCCATTTGTGATAGTATAGTTTGTTGTTCTATTAAAAATAATTTTTAAAATATTAGTTAATCGTTTAATGTGTATGTATATATACATTATATATTTAAAATATATGTATATATATATATTGGTTATCATTCTTTGTTTCACATTTACGTGTACTCGAGTATGCGTATCAGCAATAATATTTGGGCAACGAGTAACCAGTGTTGCGTAAACTGTTTTCCAGCGCTCAATCTGTATGCAAACACAGGTGAGCCTATAGTTGGCGAGGTGAATTCAAGTAATTCAGTAGGAAACTTATCCTTTGCGTGCGACAGTATACCGAACTCTGGCAGCGCGCTCTGCATATTCACCGTTGTGTAACAATTTACATGACAAAGGGATAAATTGAACGGGTCTGAGCCTCTGAGGGGTAAGCAAGACTTTCAGATTATGAAAGCAAATTTTAAAATGAAACAATGGATCAATGCACTGCAATAATTAAACAAAGTGCATTAAAAACGCTTCGTTAGTGCTGTTACGTACACAGATGAGCGCGCGAATATACACAAAGTGTGGTAAAGATATATATATATATATATTGCAACAATAGATATATTTGCATATTTGCTCAGGGCGGTATGTTTGTAAATATTTAGCATAGAAAATATATGATGAACAGTTTTCAACAATATTATGCAGGCTAAGAATTGTCAGAAAGCGTACACCTGCCCCGCGAGTGAATGTGTGTTTGTGTGTGTGAACGCAAGCTACGACAGGAAAAAGTCTACGATGGGGTGATGCGTACGAATTATGCGTACGTCTGTAATCAGGTTTCAACCGGATAAAAATAAACTAATTAATACGTTTTAAACCTGTGAACAAAGACTTACACCAATTATAAAAACACCATTACATTAAGGAATTTATAACGAATATAGTGATGTAGGTATTGCAGAAATTTGCAATAATAAAGACGCTAAGTAATTTAATGTTAATTACTAGTGTAATTAAATAGTAATTAATAAGTGTGTTATATGTGAGTGACCAGAAAAAAATTACACAAACGATGATATCGCTCGTGGTACGAGTATTTTTACGAAATCGCGAAAATGAACCAAAAAGTTATTTGTAGTTAAAAAAACGCTTTGCACGAAGTGACAATATCTAACAGGTCGAAAACAGTCCTGGACTTGTCAGATCGCCGTCCAGTATAAATTCCACCGGGAATTTTTGGGGCGGTCTCAGACTCAAGATATCTTCACACAACGTCACGCTGCTGGTCTGCCGACCGAACCACACACACCAAGACTTATGGAGGAACTCTGGACCATCACAAACAACAAACCGTAGAGACAGAGAACACAGCATCAGCATAACATCATCATCAAATTCTCAGGATTGAGGACACACACACATACACACGCGCGCGCGCGCAACGGTAACGTTGGTAGTACGCAGGTGATGAATAAACAATTATATTTTTTGTTTGTGAAAAGAACTCTTAAAAAAGAAACTTATATATGAACAGTAAGGACTTAAAGTTTTAAATATAATAATTGTACAGAAATTTAAATTGTAGTTAAAGTAAATAATTTAATTTAACAAGAAAATTTAAAAATACTAATCTTCTGTTATATGTTAAAATTTGGGTGTGTCAGTAGAAATAAATAATAGGTTGGAAGTAAATGTTACTTTTTATTTTGTTTATAGCAACAATTAGTTTTATTCTTGAGAGTTAATATTATTTTTGTTTGTAAATGAGTTGCTATTATTATTTAAAAATTTGAGTCAAAGTCAGACACACTGAAATAAAAAGTGTTGAGATAATTTGTTTGACATGTCTGTTTAGCTAGTAAGATTATATGGTTGTTTATTTTTTATATGTCATGAACAGCATAGAAGGTTATATGGTATTTTTGTAAACTTATAAAAGAGAATATGTTTTTTATGTTTATAATTCAAAATTTTAATATTTGAATATTTTCTATTAATATTAATAAATCTTAGAATGATTATTTTGAACGGTTTTAATTAATTATTTCATATCATCAACAGCTCACTCCTCTTTGAAAATTATTTTATTTTATTATTGTGCAACTACATGTACTTGACGCAACGAGATAAAAAAATCCTGCGACCTGGCCGGTGTTAATACACTTCATGGTTGCGTTGAGTACATGGTAATGTATTTGTGTAATTGTTTAAAATACTTGTAACGTTGCATTATATATATCATATATATATATATATTATACAATATATATTGTACTGTTTATTTCTGTCTGCTATGGTAATTGCCCCTATGTTTGGGCGATAAGTACGCGTTGTCTAATTATTTTAGTATTTGTATAATATTTAAACTGTTGTTTGTATTAAACATGTGATCATGAAAACTCTATCTCAGGGTAGACAACTAGTATTTCTATTTAGGTTATTTAATTTTGGAAGTAATTAATTATTTTCTTTAGTCAGTGCCAAATAACTATAGTTACACAAAATTTTAAGAAATAATATTGAGATAATATACCGTATGAATGTTAGTCGTTTGAATCCCCGCTCTTCCAAACTGCAACGGTTTCAATTCTCGTACTCTTGTAGTTCACTTACAATTTGTCACCAGCATAGATGTCGCTTTGAACAGTATTACCTTATTCATACAATTCGTTTCACTGTTTGCTAGTAAAATACATTATTTTTATCCTCTTTGTATATTTAAGTGTTAATTAATTCTTGTTATTATTATTTGTGTTTTCGTAGAATTTCGTGTGTTACGTATCTTAATTATGTTAACAATTTCATTTCGTGTGTGTGTGAATTGGACGACTAGGCTTCAAGGTAATTATTGTGAGCGTAACAACTTTCTGAAATGTCTAATTGGTGTTAGCAGTTCAACGGAATCGGCAACGAGCCGTATCGAAATATCGCCGCTGGAGCAACCCGCCGACGAAGAAGACGCCAGGACAAAGAGGACGCCAGGAAGGAGAGCGACGCCGAAGAAGAGAACGCCAGGACGGGAGCGACGATCAGAAGAGGAGGAACGCACATACGGAGGACGTATCAGTAAGTGAACGGAGATCATCAAACAAGTAAAACCGATATAAAATCGATCTATATAAACTATTATTTCAAAATATAAAATGCATGACACTTTGTAATACAATATACATCATAAAACCAAATATGTCTTCTGTATAATAAATAATTTTTCATCTCCTCCATTATAGACTCGTTTGTAATTTCTGCACACACGCTATATCCTTTGCAATAATTAAATCTGTATCGTTGCAATATATATTCAAATACTTTCTGCTACAGTCCGTTTCTTGATGCATATAATATATATTTTATAATGACTTTACCTCAAGATGTTTTCTTCCTATTTAGAACATGTTTCTGGAAGCCTTGTGTTCCCATCTTCAGCCTTCCTAATTTTGAACTTGTGAGGTATTTGTGTGTTGGCAGGTTGTTGCTTTGGTTTCCTGTTGGTCCTCTGGTGCTTTAAGTTGGTATTATTGTGTGTGATTGTGGTGTATATATTAGTATTTTGTGTATTTTCTATGTTGAGTGCTTTGAAAATTGTGTCATGTTTTGTATTGATTTGTATTTGTTCATGTATTAGTTTGTACCTCACAAGGTTCAAAATTAGGAAGGCTGAAGATGGGGACACAAGGCTTCCCGAAACATGTTTTAAATAGGGAGAAAACATCTTGAGGTAAAGTCATTAAATATATATAATATATATATATATATACAGTATTTAAAATTTATATTTATATTAACTAAAGATGTTATTTTTCCTTATTTGGAACATGTTTCGAGAGCTCCCATGCTCTCATCCTCAGCCTTCGCGATCTTGGGTCTGGTGAAGTATTTGTGTGTTGGGTGGATGCTATTAAGGTTTCTTGTTGGTCTCTGGTATTTTAGAGTTGTATTATTGTGTGTGATTGTGGTATATGTATTTGTATTTTGTGTATTTTCGATGTTGAGTGCTTTGAATATTGTGTCATGTTTTGTATTGATTTGTATTTGTTCAGGTATTAGTTTGTTTTTTTGTTTTATGTTTGTATATTTGTAAATTTTCCAAAATGTTCATTATGGTGCCTTTGTGTGGTATATGTTTTATTAGTGTCACATTGGTTATGTCTGGGAATTCATGTCCTGTGTTTATTGCATGTGTGGCTAAATTGGATTTATATATTTCTGGTTTTTTGTGTGCGTTTAGGTGTTCAAAATAACGTTTTCTCAGCTGTTTTTTTTTTGTCCTATGTAACATTTATTACAATCTTGGCATTAATTTTGTATATACCGTTAGTTGTTGTATTATCTTTGTTGTGTGGGCTATTTAGTTTTGTAAATTATTTTTATTAGTTTTGTATGCTATTTTTATATCTGTGTTTTTAAATAGTTTTGTTAGCTTTGTCATTTTATTATTTATGTATGTGAGTGTGGCCCATTTGTTGTTGTTGTTATTATTTATGTGTTGTTCATTTTGATTAATTCTTAATTGTTCAGTTTTCATTTTATATTTTATTTTATTTTCTATTTTGTTTATTAATAAAATTATAATGACCAACATTTTCCCATGAGGGTGTTATAGACGAGCGTGTTTTTCATGGAGACGGATTATTGGTGATAAGTGTTGGTGGTAGTAGGGATTCGTCAGTTAAAACCTACCGTGTATGTTAGGCCTATATCTCTGACGACCAAGTATTATATTCTGGCTGCAGATTTTTATATATAAGATTATGTTGGTGAGCTACCCAGTTGGGAGGTATACCTCTCATAACTGCCTTGGCTAGAGCGCTAAAAATGGCGATTTAGCACGGCTAAACTAAAATTCTCTAATCAACAGTAAGTGGTAAAATTACAGTAACAGTATATTACTATGTACGCGTATAAAGTATTTATGTGTATCTGTATCTGCTTCACCTATGATCCCTTAATCCGTCTATTTTGGGATGTGAGAATATCTTGTTTCCTACTGGTATGAATGGTAGAGAAAATATGTTCATTTAATGCATCCTGAGTAAATTACGCGAGTCTGAACAACACCCAACCGACCAAAATAAATTACCGTCTATAAAGTAAAGTATGGTGTGCACCTAAATTACCTTTTTTGATTCAAGAATAAATATATACATGATCATTGTAAATTTTATTAACGCAATTTTATTTCCTGTATTTCTCCAAAATAAACAGGCATAGCATTCTAAGTGCGGCACATAAAATTAAACGGAAAATTACTTCGTAGGTACAAACACACCAGCACGATTAAAGGAATCGTTTGATTACTTTCTAAAATATCGGTATGGAGAACCATACATGACTTCCATGTTCTAAGATTTATTTTTAAAATCATTTACGAAATGAAATGTTTCCATAGAAACTACTTCTTTCCACTTATTGCTTCAGCCTTAACCACAGTACTGTGGTCGACGGCACTGCCGAAACGTCTGGTTTTGCAGAAAACATTGGACTACGGCCAAACAGCCCGGGAAGGAATTTTAACAACAAACTACTACTTTGTTGCCGATAACGTAGTATATAAAAATTATCCCCTCCCCTTCAACTATAATTTCATTTATAGAAAATTACCCCCACCCCGTTCAACTAGCCTCTTCATTTATAGATATTTCATCTACGTTTCTAGAGTGGATTATTAAGATCTTCTTATCAGGATGCTTTATTTATCAAAATTAAGTACTTTACTCTTGTTACAACATAAAACGTTGCAGGTAAACTGACCTTTCCCCGTAACCGATCTTCACCAAAATTAACACACCTTGAGTACTCTATAATTCAAGAAGATGTGCCAAAAAGTATTTGATTCTGTTTGAATTTACGGCAGTTATCGTTCGTCATAGAAAAAATTACCCTTGAGAACTCTATAACTCAGGGTGTATGCGAAACATTATTTGATTCTGTTTGAATTTGCGGCTGTTATCGTTTGCCATAGAAAAAAATTACCTTGATAAAAAAACGTTGCAGGTAAACTACCCCTTTCCCTTAACCTATCTTCACCAAAAACAATAGATCTTGAGTACTCTACAATTCAGGGCTGTATGCAAAACATTATTTGATTCTGTTTGAATTTGCGGCTGTTATCGTTTGCCAGAGAAAAAAATCTACAGAAGACAGACAGACAGACACACTCACAGACACTTTTCGAAAAATGACTTTTTTCATGTTTTGAGGGTAGTACAATCAGAATCTGCAATTATCTCGAACACGATTTTTTTTGCCATCACCGTACTTCCATTTCCTTATGGAACATGGAAGTAAAATCGGTATGGAGAACCATACATGTTTTTCACGTTCTAATTAATTATAAAATTAAAAGCGTTAATAATATTCACAAAAAATACGATTTGTACCTAGTTGTTAATATTTTACAAATAAAGAATTAATTTGGTTAAATTATCTTTTATTTACACAATTCGAAAGAAAGTGAACACCGCCCAGCGTTTGTTATCTGTGAATTTCTAAAAACGAAAAATTATTTTGTTTACTTATCCGTGGTTGCATAGCATAGAACGATATCAATTGTTAATATTTTATTGACATTTTTTTAAGTATCTGTCGAATAAATTTATAACATCAATACAAATAATTACCCCCTCCCATCAACTACCCTTTCCATTTATATGTATTTCATTTTCCTTTTTACAGTGGATAATTATGACCTTCTTTCAGGATACTTTATTTATCAAAATGAAGTGCTTTACCCTTGTTAAAACGTAAAACGTTGGTGGTAAACTACCTCTTTCCCTTAACCGATCTTCACCAAAATCAATAAGTCTTGAGTCCTCTACAACTCGAGCATATAGACAGAAAATTATTTGATTCTGTCTGAATTTGCGGCAGTTATCGTTCGCCATAGAAAAAAATTCTAAGGCAAACACTTTTCGGAAAATGACTTTTCTTCATGTTCTGAGAGTAGTACGATCAGAATCTGCCCTTATCCCTAACACGATTTTTTTCGCGATCAAGGTTTTTCCATTTTCTTACGGAAAATTAAACTTCTGAATCAGCTTTGCCATTTTTTCCCTACCTGTTGTCATTTTGCAGATAAAATGACTCTAATTAATTTCAACTTAAACAATAAATTTTGCACGTTCATACACTGTTTGCATGTTACATTCCCGTAGCAAAGAAATATAAGTGTTTTATCCCGTATAAGTAGGTAATAGAAATATATTGTAATCTCCTATCATACAAATAGAAAAATATCCGGTTTCCAAGTAACAGCAAATATAATTACATTATACACTATAAAACAATTTTACTTCCATGTTCCTTAAGGAAATGGAAGTATGATGATGGCAAAAAAATCGTGTTCGAGATTATTGCAGATTCTGATTGTACTACACTCAAAACATGAAAAAAGTCATTTTTCGAAAAGTGTCTGTGTCTATCTGTCTGTCTATCTGTAGATTTTTTTTTGGCAAACGATAACAGCCGCAAATTCAAACAGAATCAAATAATTTTTTGCATGCAGCCCTGATTTGTAGAGTACTCAAGACCTATTGTTTTTGGTGAAGATCGGTTAAGGGAAAGGGGTAGTTTACCTGCAACGGGTTTTTTTAAATCAAGGGTAATTTTTTTCAATGTCAAACGATAACAGCCTCAAATTTAAACAGAATGTACTACTCTTTTGCATACAGCCCTGAATTGTAGAGTACTCAAGACCTATTGTTTTCGGAGAAGATCGGTTAAGGGAAAGGGGTAGTTTACCTGCAGCATTTTTTTATCAAGGGTAATTTTTTTTGGCAAACGATACCAACCGCAAATTCAAACAGAATCAAATAATGTTTTGCATACAGCCCTGAATTGTAGAGTTCTCAAGATCTTTTGGTTTTGGTGGAGATCGGTTAAGGGAATAGGGTAGTTTACCACCAACATTTTATGTTTTAACAAGGGTAATTTTTTCTATGATGAACGGTAACTGCCGCATATGCAAACAGAATCAAATACTGTTTTGCATACGTCCCTGAATTGTAGTGATTTCAAGGCCTTTTGATTTTGGTGAAGATCGGTTAAGGGGAAGGGGAAGGGGTAGTTTACCTGCAACCTTTTACGTTTTAACAACAGTAAAGTACTGAAAATTCATTTAAACTTTTTCAAACAATGGTAATTGTTAAAAATAAAATAATTTTGTTGCCAGGCAATAAAATTATAATTTTTTCATTTTAATGTAAATCATGTATGAGAGAAAATATATCGTTCGTGGCAGGCAAGCATATCTCAATTATGTAATGTTTACGTTTCCATTTTATTATTATGATTACTGCAATAAAAAGGCAGGGAACACACACACACACACACACACACACACACACACAAAATTCGCGTTATTTCTGGCCTCACTCATGTTTATTTTCTTACATTTGCACGCTTTTTAAATGGAAAGTGCGGAAACCCACACCAACATAACGCGTGCAAGCCGAAAAATTGTCCAGCGTGTATAGCGATTTGCTTCCTGTGTATCGCTGGGCAGTGTAACTGCACGTGTTTACAGAGGAACGATTCATGTGTACAACGTTATCGGCAACAAAGAAGTAGTTTTTGTTAAAATTCCTTCCCGGGATATTTGGCCGTAGTCCAATGTTTTCTACAAAACCAGACGTTTCGGCAATGCCATCAACTTCCATCATCAGTGAAAATCGAGTGCGATAACGTGAGGTGGTATAGGTTAGTGACCACAGTACAGTGGTTAAGGCTGAAGCAGTAAGTAGAAAGAAGTAGTTTCTATGGTAATATTTCATTTCGAAAATGATTTTAAATATAAATCTTAGAACATGGAAGTTATGTATGGTTCTCCATACCGATATTTATAGATATTTTGAAGTTAACATTTTAATTTTGGTATAAAGGATATGGTTACAAAATTCTTTACTAACTAAAGAAAAAATTATAGTTGTGCTCATTGTAATAACGGACATAACTCCTTAGCTTGTATAATTACGCTAAATATCTCTATCAAAACCATAAAAATATGTATTATTTTGACAGTAAAAATGTGTGTGTGTGTGTGAATACGCGAGCCCACGCGTGTGTTTTGCCCTTTTTAACTTCTAAAGATAGCTTACTAAATGTTTATCTTTAAAAATTATTAAGCTGATAACTTAACTTAGTAGGTAATATTTTTATTACGACAGTTTTGATTTTGGTAGTGAATTTAGATAATTTTTTGCTAGCTGAAGAAAAGTCATTACTTATAAAACCAATTGTAACTTTTAAAAATCAAAACATTATATGATTCAAGAACGTGAAGGATTATATAGTTGCCAGTTGTCGAGGGTGGATGTACAGATGTATTTAGAATGAGTAAACAGCAAGTCGGGTATCAAATGAGAGAGAGAGAGAGAGTGTGAGAGAGAGAGAGAGAGAGAGAGAGAGAGAGAGAGAGAGAGAGAGAGAGAGAGAGAGAGAGAAGTGTGAGTGAGAGGTGTGACAGGGGGAATGGAAGCATGTATACGTGTCAGTGAATGTGTGAATCCTTTTATGATCCCGAACGAAGGAGAATAAAGTTTCATTTATTAAAAACTTGTGAAATTAAAAATTTTGAGATTGTAAAATTAAAAACATATTTTCTGCAAAATCGTCTACAGGTTTAATGTATTGTATCTATCGAGATAAAACCATTACCGAAAATTAGTTCGCACAGTGGAAATAGCCTAGGTGTAGTTTCCCAACCGATCATTTGCATATATTTACATACGTTTCAGAGTAACGGATGACAATTACAGTTGGGTTGCGAATAAAATTGCAGGGAACACTTTACACGCACGAACAGTCAGGTCGATGAATAATGGCGCGCTGTGGATTTTTGCCAGATGAATTGAAAAGGAGAAACGAATTCTACGTTACAGTCGTAAATGAAAGGCAACGTTTGCTCGCGTTAAAGCACTACAATCATGGCTACGCGTATCCACGTACAGAGGGATTTTTTTTTGTATGAAGAGGGATTATCAATGTGGGACAAGCTCGATGCATTGAAATTAAAGCGAAAATGAGGAAATTGAAATTTACATGACTGTACACTCGGTAAATGGAAATATTCTGCCCATTGAAATATTTTAATAAAGTTACGTAAGTTCAATGAATGCATAATTCATTTATATGTCAGTACTAACAAAGATTAGTGAGACACCTGGGTGCTGAGAAGACTGCTGACGGTCACGAGGGGTGCTAGATTAGAGGACAAGTAATGTGAAGAGATAACGATGACTACCGTTTCCAACGTCAAGGTGCTATACCACTGTCAATTGGACAAGATTAGTGCCGTAGAAAGACGTGGAGGGTGACTTTCTCTTAACAAAGACCAAGAAAATAAAAATCATGAGATCAAGTAAAATGGCAATTTACCTCATGGTTCAAACACTATGCATTACGAGTGCTTAGGTTATGATATATAGCTATGAAATATTCAGTTAATTAAAGCGTTTAACAAAGAAAAGAGTAAAACCTATAAACATGGAAACAGCTGAAAAGGCTGTTGTCGATAAGAGCTACTTGAAGCATTACATCGATGCCCCCTTGTAGTCTGTAGAAAGGGGACAGGGGTTGATGGTGAATGTAGGGAAAGAGCGTGAATCAGTTTACCTTCGTTGCATTAGCAAATAAATAGTTAACTGTTGACATTTTGTTTCTGTATCTATTTCTTAAAACAAATTATATATATATATATATATATATGTGTAATTATTTCAATTGTTGTTGATTTATTTGCAAACCTGTGATGATGCTGATGTGTTTCAGTGAAAGGTGCGTCAAGTATTGAAACGACAAAAACATAATATACAACTTGCATAAGAAAGTATATTCATATATTCATTAATATAATTGTATATATGTATATATATATATATTATATTTAATATTTATAAAGAAATTACCTCAAGATATTTTTTTCCTTATTACGAACATGTTTCGAGAACCATTGTGTTTTCATCCTCAGCCTTCGTGATTTTGCGTCTGGTGAAGTACTTGTGTGTTGGCTTGTCGTTATTGTGGTTTCTTGTTGGTCTCTGGTACACTACTACTACTCTACTAATAATAATTATATTATAATTATAATAATGTTACAACGACAAATGACTACATAGTTATTTCAGGTTTAACTATGTTAGTTAAATTTTGTTTATATTATCTACAAAATGTATGAATGTTTGTTATCTGTTATGATGTTGTGTTATATGTTATGTTGTTTATACGATTTCTCTATTCTCTTCATTTTTGAAGTGAGAAATTCATATACGTCACTATGGTGCCCGATTCACAAGGTCGTGCTCCTAGTCCAGTAAACTGATTCAGTGCGTACCGAAATAGATGAAAAGAAAAACAGCGTTGCCAGGTCAATCAAACCTTTTTTCCCCACATAGCTATCCAAAATTTCCCCACAAACACAAATATTATGCTTTAAGCAAAGCATAATATTTTAAAGAATGGTATCATATTATAATGTTTAAATTAAATTACAAGAATAACTTGAATATAAAAAAATAATTTTATTTATTATAAAAGAAAATATACTTACATGCAGAGAGATGGAGCTGAATACTTTTGAAATCCTTTTCTTGTACACAGATGATAATTTTGTAATGTTTAAATTTGATGTTACGTATTTGTTCAATATTCTTTTAATTTTTTGTTAAATACACGGCGTCGTCGTGATGTTTGTAGTTAAAATGCTATCATTTCCAAGAATTTTATGTACGGATCGGTTCCGTGGCCGGTCAACAACCTGCGTGAATAATCAGTCCGTCTATTCGACACTAGAGGACTGTTTGTGAATGCTAGTATTCCAGTGACAGAGACTTGCGTATTAAGCCAACAGACATGATTAATCTCGTTCGTCAGACGACTGAATTGAGTTACGTTTTGATTTTTTCCAACATTTCGGATAGTTAACTGAGCAAATTTCTTTCGCTTTAGTGCCATTTGTTGCGACGGATAAAGAGAATCTTTAAACGTAAATGTTTTTGTAATTGCCATACACATTATAACATGTTAAGTAGATTTATTAATAAGGGAAACTAAAACTCTGTGTGCACAGATTTTTGTTTATGCGCTAATTTTCTATACCATATTTTTGGCTTTCCCATTATTCTAAAATTTATATTTTTGTGGGACTAGACTTTCGGTAGCCTTAGTAATTCATCATAAAATAAATATCTCTTACTTGTTTATATACTCAGAGTGTGTCAACCATACAAATACAGTAAGAAATGGGAAATATAGTTTTCAAATATGGTTTTGAATTTCACGACACATTTGCTAACAGTATTTGTAAAGTGACTGCTTAATGTGCAGTAGTTACATAATTTCCGTATTTTAGCATCGTTTAGTAGCCTAATATGTTTACTCAACTTTCAAATTTTTTAATTCATAAAAACAATTGAAAATCAGTGACACCTATTTTTAGGCACATGCAGTTGCTATGATTAGGACAGTTTTGGTTGTAACCTAAAGTATTTGGTTACCTAATGTACTTATGATTTTGTATTTATTATTAACGTTAACGCCACTAAAAATCCTCCCCAAGCAACCACTACTAAGTGATAAATTAAATATATATGCCAAAAAAGAATTTAAAATAAGGAAAGATTGAATATCATTACTTTGTATGTATTTTTCACTTCCTTCCAAAGGTTAATAAACTTTCAGCAACACCTGTGTAAATATTTATTTTCCACGTAGGGATACTACGTTTTCTGTCAAGGTCTACCATGACTATTTAAATACTTTTCTTAAAGGATACTGCTACTAAAGCCAATGACGGACTGAATGACTGAAGCAAAATTTTAATTTTGTAAAAAAAATTGAATTATCATGTTGTGTATAACATATCCTAATTTTCAACAAAACATTGTGTTACATATTGTTACACTGAAAAAAATTGTTTGTGTACGTATGAATACTGAAAATAATACGACGTGTGATATGATTGTATTTAGCCTATGTTCATTGTACATATCGATTTCTTATAATAAAATACGTATAAACACTATCGTACCCTCGGCTCATATAATTATTCGTTCAGATTTATTTGAATTTTAATTCTTGGTAGCAAAATCCCTCTTACTCGAAATACTTACGAGCAACATTTTACACGTTGAATCAGTTCACTCGCCACACGACGCTGAAGTTTTCACTTCTGGAGTGTGTCCCATGACACACCTATATTTAATTTACTTCCTTTATCAGATAAATTCTACAAAATTTGACTAAAATTATTTTAAATATCGTTTCGTATTTTAGACGATTTCTGTAATTGGTTTGCGGTTTCCGAAGTTTAGCAAAATTAAAAACGAAAAGAAATCAAAATGAAATGCTTAAAATTATTATTGCTCCACGTTCTCACTTTAGGTTTTCTTAAATCAAACAGCCTAAAGAAACTTTAACTAAAATCATGATGTACATCTGGCTAAGGTTTCTCCCGTTGAAAAATTACCAATTTGTGACTTATCGGAAGAAAAAACTTTTTAAGTAAAATTATTGGGTATAATAAACTGCACAAATTAAATAAACAAAGCAGGCAAATACGATTGCAGTAACAGACACGGTACGATTTTTAACTGGCACTTCCAGTAACTCATCGTTTTGGGTTTTATGGTATCATGTAAAAAGTAAAAAAATTGGGTTTGGAACTCTTATAATTGAATAAGAGTAATCAAAAGCTATAGGTATGTATAAAAATTACATTTTGACAATGATTTTATTCGATTACTTTAGATAATTGGTATAATACAAAGTACAAAGTCTACAATAAAGTTACAATCCGTGAATGTCTTTCTCATACACATGGTAAGCGGTAAAAACTGTGCACCTCAGTCGTACAAAGTGGAATGCGGATTGTCGCATTGCAGTAACGGGTTAATAAAAACAATGCGAAATGACAGCAATTTATATGACGCTATGCATAAGTAAGTGTATGAATGTATACAGCGCACCATTACGTATAATTAGCTTTGGCCTCGTATTGCAAACACAGTAATGCAGAACATTTCATGTTGTAAACATTCTTTAATCTCGTACGGAACTGACATCGAATAGCATACGACAGTAACATTCCGTCCTGCATTTCACAGTTCCTGCATAAATTACTGCACTTGTTCAACCTGCATAATTTCCAGTACTCCAGGTTTCATTTCACTTCCTCTTAGTTTTAAATGCTTTAGTTTGACTTGTTAAAGAAATACAGCAATCATTATATTATGTTTTACCGGACATCTTCCGTTTCTGAATATGTTTTTTGAGTAACCGTTTAAACGTTTGATTTTTCCTAAAATAAATGTAGTTAAAGTGTACCAGCATTTTTCTACAATCTGGCTCACTTGAATCGCAACCACAAAAAAAATGAGTGTATGTAATGCATATACATTTCCGGCCAAGGGTAATGTAGAGAAATATAAAAGAGGAATGTGTGTGTACAGGGTGATTCAAAATTGCACGGCAATCTCTCGGGAGCAGATTCTACAACTAAAAATAAGAAAAAAGTTCATAATAAACATAATTCAGGAAATGGTTCGTTAGCGAGTTACGGCTCGCGAACCAGTTCGCCCTGACTTCTGCTCCCACGGTAAAATTTACAATTCCATTTCTTGTAAATTGTAACACTTTTCTGACGCATTTTGGTCTGGTTTGTTTTTAGTTAAAGTCGAATTTTTCAAATTTGTATTTACTTTTAATAAATTTTATACACATAAATTTGCTCACAATTAAATTCTCTACAAAGTTAGTTAGAAATTTGTATTTGTTTATTGGCAAATTAACGAAGTTATTTTATCACAAATCTAAAAAGTGTGTTTTTCGACTCCAATGTTTTGTGCTTTACACAGTTTTTCTTAGAAACTAATTGAGACAGAGATCTGGGACATCTTTTATTCAATTTCTCAGATCAAAAACCACAAGAAACCACTAAATTTACCCTTCACTTGAGACCCCAAGAATTTCAGTATGGCGTCATCTGGCCATGGGAGCCATGGTGTATACGAGAGAGCCATAGATACAGTATAAATTAGTGGATAGAGATAGGTGAACGGTGTAGATGGAAATGAAAATGATACAGTCATAATAAAAAAAAATATCGCAGAAGAAGGTAGACTCATTGATAGGTTCGATATTTTACAGATTCTGGAATCTAGAATGTGTGTAAACAGGTTTCAATTCGTGTACACGTTAAACGCTTCATCTAGACCTAACGGAGTAGAGACATTGTAGGTTACAATACATTTCGCAGATTGCTTGGAAATTCCTAGTAGTTCTTTAATTGATGCCTTAAAATTTCACGGCAAGCGTCGTAATTATTACTAAAACCACTTCCCGGGCTGTCGGGCCGTGGTCTTATGTTGTTAATTCCAGCCGTTTCAACCTTGCCAATGGAGGCCATCTTCAGTGTCTGAAGGGCTTGAACCTTTACTGACATGGTCTCCGTCGGTAACACCACGGTACTGTGGATAAGCTTTAGTGTCAGTAAATGTTTCAAGTCCTTGAGACACTGAAGATGGCCTCCATTGGCAAGGTTGAAACGGCTGGAATTAACAACATAAGACCACGGCCCGACAGCCCGGGAAGTGGTTTTAGTAATAATTAGTAGTTCTTTATGTACAGTTAACTATTTTGTGTATAGTTTCTTATAATTATAAAGTTCACAGATATATATTACTAGAGTATATTGGAGAAATGTTACTATAAGCATCTGATTGCAAAATCTGTGATGTATAACTGACCCTTACATGAAAACCGGTATTAGAGATTTTACTTGAGACTGGTGTAAGAATAATCAGTTGGATACAACATAGAATTCTTCGTTTAAAATATAATACAGTACAATAATATATAATAAAATAATGTAATACAATGTAATATAATACAATAGAAATATAATACAAATACAATGTAGTATGAAGTGTGGAGTAATGTAATGTAGACTACAACTTTACCCTATCTGAAAGCTGGGCCGGCTCTATTCAGGAGACAAAAGGTTTCGCGCGAATCAGATTAATGAGTCGTCCACCTTGCTGGTAGTTCATTCGTTAATTTAACGTTCATGTTCTGATTCTGCGTGTAGGTCTTATAGATTTTTAAACTTTGTATTAATTTATGATTAAAAATTATAGTTTTATCTCAATTTTAAATTACAAAATTTGATGTAAAATATTTTTATATTGTCATAAATATTACCATACAAACATGTAACCTTTATCATTGCCATACCTTTAACCATTACCATATTTCCAAAGTCGTCGTGCTTATTTGCTGAACTGCTAAATGTCATGTTCTGGAGCGAGGCCTTTCAGTGTTTCCACCATTTTCAAGTCCTAAACCACGACCTGTGTCCAGGTGGGAACACTGAAACGTCTCCTTCAGAAGATGACATTTAGCAGTTTAGCAAATAAGCACGATGAAGTTGGAGTTACAGATAATGCTAAGTTAAATAACAAGATTAACAATTACCATATTAGTATGATAAAGTCTTCCTAATCTAAAATATTAAGTTTTCGTTCCTTTTTAACGACATCACTTTGTTAACATCACTTGCTTACACGCGGCAATGTTGATGTGCAAAGAGATGGCCCCCACAGCCAGCTGATTCATTCATTTTGAGGAATCGATACCATCAAGAACGACGCGTCAATAGTTTTGTTTTTACACGCCATGATCCATCGTGTACGTCAGTAAAGTCGTGTAATCCGTCTATGCCAATACCTAATTAACGTCAAACAACCAAAGTACACCGTCCTTGACCTCATACACTTTGAGTATGTACAATCCATTTTTTAAAATTGTTTTTGACTTTATATATGGCACGCCATAGTAACGTACCACAGAGACAATTTAACGTGACCTTGACACTCGAAAAGCGTGTTAACAACAAACCGTTCTGGGGTAGTAAAATGATTTAGTTTGTTTTGTTTGATATGATTGAACTCTGTTATAGCTTTCATGTCCACTGAGATATTCGGCTATAATTTTTTTTTTCTTTTAGTATTTATTAATAGGACTAAACATTTGGAAGTTCGTGTAGGATAAATTCTCCAACGTAGAAACACGTACACTAAAAAACTAATTAACCGACAAAACCTCGAAAAAAAGTCTATTAATCAACACCACTGTTGCCAGTTTAAGTATTGAGAACTCTTCTTTACTTTCCAATATTAAAAGTTATCACTGAATTGATTAAAAGTTACAATATGGCGTCACATGTTTTGATACTACATGTTTTACAAGCAACAAGTCAATATATCGTAAACAAGAAAATATTTAGAATATTGGCTGATATACACAAAAAAACTAACAGACATTTCACTAAAGAATCTTTTACTGTGATACATTTTTTATTTGCAAATAGTCCTTACTATTTTCCACTACGAATCATGGACAACGTAAACTTGAGTAAGATACCACACCAGACTGATATATATATATCCTGTTAAATACTACAATAAAATATGTGGAATTACATATATATATATATATATATATATATATTTCATTTTTAACTAGAAATTAATATGTAATTTTTTTAGTAAGATTACCAACGGTGTGTAATAAAAGATTCTATTTTTGGCAAATTTTGTAATCAATTAAAAATCTCTTTTCATCTTTAAAATTCATATTTAATTTTGTCAAAGCGCTGAAGAGATATGTTTTTAAACAGAAAAAATTAAGTAATATTAAGGGAAAACACAAGTGGATGTTTTTTTTGTATTCTCGCATCGTTTTCTATATTTTTGCGTATTTCCTACTGAGTAACGTCTAATTGATGTTTTTTACAGTTAGATTCAGTAAACAAAACAAGTTTAAACATAAGTTTTATAAGGTTACAGCTGTATCGGTGGCGCTGTATGGGACTGAGACATGGGTACTTTTACAGACTGACAGACGGAAGGTTACATCAGCAGAAATGAAATTTCTCAGATTGGTCAAACGGCGCACGTTACGAGATAGGATAAGTAATGCACAGATAAGGCGAGAATTACAAATTTTTAAATTACAGGATAGAATTACGGGATACAAGGCCAACTGGTGTAAGCATTTGGGAAGAATTATATACGTATAATTATAATTATAAATCCACAGGGTATCGTAGTGTGGGGCGTACGAGGATGAGATGGTTTCCGGACAGGCAGTCCGGCCTAATTCGTGGAGTGAAGATGATGATAATGATATGATGATGATGATGATGTGATGATGACGACGATGACGATGATAAACAAAAACAATAATGTTTAATATTAGCAATTAAAATAGGAAAATCATTATGTTATCCTTTGCATTAATCTGTAGGCCTACCTTTACCCTATCAATTGAAGATTCCATGTAAACATTATTCGTGAATGTGTATGCTCACGCGTGTTTGTGTGTAATACTTAATTTGAATAACATGTCTGTCGGTATCCAGGTCACTTATAATGACAAATAATAAATAAATATATTTACCTTTTTTCCTGTCTCGTGACCACAATATAACTTATAAATTATAAGTTATAATTATTTGTGGTCTCGCGATCACAAATTATAATTTGCGTTATATTGTGGTCACGAGACAGGAAAAAAGGTAAATATATTTATTTATTATTTGTCAATACTTAATTGTTTTATATATTATTATTTACATCTGTACGAAATATACAATAAGTGTAACAGAGTAAGCTACTGCTGTTTTATTTAATTTTATTGTGCTACTTTTATTGTTTAACTCATAAGCCTACATGTATGTGAGTTATTATCCTTAAAGACAGAAATAACAAACTTGATTTTATCCGTTTTAATAAAAACGCGTTATACTGATAGCCTTTGTGTTGATGAGTAACACTGAGTTGCAACAGAAAAATACAATTAATTACAAAACATCATTTCATAATTTTAGATTAATACGTGATAATCAATTTCACGTTTGATTGCTGTATCGTGCACTAATTAGTAACGATATTCATCTGGTGGAATACCTTTGGCATTAAAAAAGCTAAAAACAATTTGCTTAAAATTGTTTTTTGAAAAGTTTATTAATAATTTGTGTCAGAAATTTTTAATAATATTGTTAACAAGTATATCAGCTGTCGGTGACTAAGTTTATTAAATAGTAATTGTATCACGATATTAATTGATGACTCGTTGG
Source organism: Magicicada septendecula (assembly GCA_034769895.1). NCBI lineage: Eukaryota > Metazoa > Arthropoda > Insecta > Hemiptera > Cicadidae > Magicicada > Magicicada septendecula. The sequence continues at coordinate 193,830,096 of CM068367.1, forward strand.
ACACTTGGTGAAACATATTAATACAAAGGTTTTGTAAAATATATAAAAATTTATATATTTTACAAAACCTTTGTAGTAATTGTATCGCCTAAAAACACAACTTAATGTCTTTTGTCGTTTATAAGTTAACTCTGAAGGAAGACAACAAGAGCTGAGGTGTCCGAGTGGTTAAGGAGTTGGACTTGAAATCCAATGGGTTCTACCCGCGCAGGTTCGAGTCCTGTCCTCAGCGGTAAAGTTTTTTTATCACTGACAAATATGAATCAACACCAAATGTTGATTTGGAAACTGAAACGAATTCTACTGTGCAGTTAATTTATTTTTTTTTGCGACAGAATATATGCAAAAACATTTTTTAACATCAAAATTTTGTTCGTGTTCCACCGATTGGAATACCCTGAAAATTCACGTTTTTAATAGCAGATTTTGAATTTATAGATGAAATATCATAGTTCATTAATATTAACAATACAGGCCTTTCTAAACTTGTAACGTTTGTTAGAGATACGAAAAACATCGAAATTGTGTTAATGTCATTATCTGAGCATCTTGCCCGTTGTGAGTTTGGAACTTCTCTCCCATAAATAGAGTTGAACATTTGTGCTTAAAGATATAATGTTGCGTAATAGGCTAGTAATTAATTTATTGAGATTGACATTTACGTACTATAAAAGTAAGAATTTAAAGTAACAGAAATGTTTAGTGCTTACTGATAAGGAAGTCTTCTCAAGTATTATATGCAAGTATTTTTTGCACGTAGTACATGTATTCTGTACGTGAAATGTTATCAGCGTAATTTGCAACTCTCCGATTCTCTCAGAGGTAAAGAAATGCGGTATAAGGACATCCCCTATTAACCGGACAACAGCAGTAACATATAATTTTACATTTCAACACGTAAAATGATTTCAATTTTTAAAACTAATATCCGAGCTGTAAGGCCGTGGTCTTCCATTGACTCGTATAGAGGTTTTGCCCTCACCTGTGGAGGCCATCTTCAGTGTAAAAAGACTTAACTCACCTCTCTGAAGGTGACCTCCACAGGTGAGGCCGAAACGTCTGTACGAGTCAACACCTTTCGAAACGGAGAAGAAAATGGAAGACCACGGCCTTACAGCTCTATTAGTTTTAATAATTCAGACGGCGCGGCGGCGGCCGTGAAAGCCTAACAAACAGATGATTTCAATTATTAGAAATTTACAATTTTTTAGAAACACGTCTCAAAACTTCTGTTAACAAATTTCAAGTTGAAAGCAAGCTGATATTTTATGTACTATATTCGAGTCCAATATTCGGGGTCTTGTCGAAGTTGATCAGCATGGTGAAGCCAATTAAGCGCCTCCCAGCAGTAAACGACGGAAATATATTCGTTCGTAATCGTGACAGGCTTTCCACATGACGTAACGAAGTAAACAAGAAATTACGTACTGAAGGCAATCGTACCTCGACGAGTCTTCAATTAACTTCAATAAGGTAATTAACTGGCACATTCAGTTACGTGTTTGTTCAAGTTATTGGTACTCCGTAACAAGCTAGGTCACGTGTATAGTCGGTAACAACCGGTAACAAGGAGCAGTTACCGTGCAGACACTGTCTTTGGTGGTTGCATCGGTTGATTGAATCACCGACTGCAAACTGTTTTGCGGTGACTCGTTCACGTCATACGGGAGTAATTAACGTGTTCACCGTCTTAGTGTAGTTTACGACTACGTACTTGCTCGAGAGACCTGTTAAATGATTTAAAATGCATGTTGGTTCTTGGTATCCAAGTCCCGTAGGACCTGTTAATTGACTAAATATTCTTTGAATATGTCATCAGTTCGATGGAAAATACCCTGGTGCCGAATATACTTAATAAACTGTAAAGAGTCACAAAGCAATTTTTATAAAAGGAGAGGAACACGGGCAGTTAAACGTGTATGCGGAATGCTGAACGCGAAGAGAGTGAGACAGAGGAAACTCACAAATTGTGTTTGTAGGTGTAGAACAAAGGTGCATCATTTATATTATTTCTGTTGGACAGATTCCATTGTATTTTACTACTCCTCTTAACCAGGATCTTCTTCTTCCAGTTCCTATCCGTTTTGGATGTTGGATATAATACATACTGTTTTAATTTTCTGTACTCTTGCACGGAATAAGTCAATTGTATTCATGCCAAACCTGGTCCTTATATTTCTCAGCCATGAGATTCTCGATCGTCCAACTCCTCTCTTTCCAAATACTTTTACTGTAGTATGGACTGCAATAAGTAAAATCTCTGTTCACGTCTCATGAAATTTCCCAAATACTGAAGCTTTCTTATCTTCACTGTGGTAATAACTTCCCTTTGTTTCCTCATCTTTCTAAGAACTTCAACATTAGTTATATGTGCTGCCCATGAAGTGCTCAGTATTCTACGGTATTCTACAGTAAGCCGCATTTCAAAAGTTTCCAATCGACCCATCCAGTTATTAACCAGGATGCTGGGATATTTACCATATCTCATAGAAAATGTTATTTATTAATACTGCGAAGGCCGTCACGACTGGAGGGAACTTTATTAAAATTGGAAATTACCGCGTTGTTGGGCCGTAGTCGATTGCTTACAACGTGATCCATGTTTTTCTAAAAGTTTAGGCGACCCTGCGGAGGCCTTCTACAGTAGAAACTCGTTTAACAAAGGATGACAGGCCGAACACACGTCAATCAGAGGTATAAGCAATCAGTACACTCAATCATTACAATCAATGATTGCTTATACCTCTGCCTGAAATGCATTCGGCCTGGCAACTTTTGTTGACCGCGTTTCTACTAAAGAAATCCTCCGGTGGGTGGCCGAATAGTTTTGAAAACTATGAAACACGTTGTAAGCAATCAACCACGGCGCAACTGCTCGGTAGTTTCCAAGTTTAATAATTATTGATTAATCATCAAAGATTGAAAATTATATATGAGGAAAGGCTAAACCTTATATCAACCGTTAAAAGAAACATAGCGGCCCTTCTGTTTTATGTTATCTGTTTGCCATGATTTTGTACAACAGTACTAATATCATTAAAAAGGCATACTATATACAAAGAATGCTTATGTACAATTCATTTAAAAAATGAGAGAAATTTTAATCCTAATGCTTCCTTTCACACGTTTTAATTCTCTCAGAATTTTAAAAGCCCAACGTATCTGTAAATTAAACGAATTTGTTCAGGAACACGATAACCAACAAACTCTTAATTGAAATCGGTCTGTTCGAAAACATTGTAACTTTCAACTCACCACTAACTGCTGTAATTTATCCTTTAATTCTGTTCGTTTGATGACACTTTTTTGAAGTCACTGTGTTATGTATAAAATCCGTGTTATTATTTGGTATTATTAAATGCCACGGGAAAGGACAATGAACCTTTGGTGAATACAGCAAGGTTGGCCACCATACGCTCAAATGAATTCAATATTATTGCAGAAATAATTTGGTTTCGGAAAAATTGTAATCCTAGCAAAACTCACGCTATGCGTTTACATCTATGCCTTTCATAAAGCCTAGGAAACAGTGTTTAATTAAAATTGCTTTTGTAATGACTACAAAAAGTTTCAAGGCCAAATACATTTTAACAGATCTGTGTTTGTCCTTGAACAAATTTGGGAGTTTTAAGATGAAAACATTTACAGACTAAATTTGTCGCCTACATGTACTTTAAAATTAAATCATGACTGGATGAAAGACTGTATCAACATCTAATTTTGTACTTAATAAATTTTTTAATTACTAACTATAAAAAATTACAGTATTTCAGGACATAAATTGTAAATTAATTCTACACTATTATGTGATCATCACTATTATACCATATTCTTATGGTATTTGATTAAACATTAAATTTAACTCCTTATTGCTGCTTTCAAATTTTTTCGGAAGGGAGTGGAGAGAGTGATTAAGAAAATCTGTGTGAATTATTCACAAGGGTCCCGCTAGTGATCACGGCAGGACACACACACACACACACTCGCGCTCGTGTGTAGATTACAAAGTTACTTGAGATAAACTACATTATATATTCATATAGCCTACATACGCAACGATCTCATCCGTGTTCCATTAGGAAGAATAATAAATTATGAAGAATAATTGATTATGAATCGTTAGAATTTTTAACTTCTAAAAAAGCACGATTCATGTTCATTGTTTTTAGAAAATATTAATATTAAATTATGCTGAGGAAGGTAGTTTTTCTTATGTGCTCCGTAAATCATACTCGAGAAACATGCAAAGTAAAAAAGAAAAAGTATCGTGCAGAGTCGCGTTTCGAAATAACCTTGTTACGGAAACAGGAAATTAATATTGCTGTTAACGACGTTGATATTATATGCTTACATGCACGAACTGGAAGAAAATTATTAAAATTGAGGAAACAACAGTAGAAACATTAAAAAAACAATAATTGTTTTGAAGGATACCCGTGTTTTTGATACATTTTAGAATTGTGATATTCGTCGTCAAGAAACATTTATAGCAATTTACAAGAAAACTTTCAGGGTGTTTGTCTATTAGCATTATCTTTAGTATGAAGTTTTCTGTAGCCCTATTTACTTTTCTCCGACTACCAAACCTTTTTATAACTTTAATTTTTTTTATGGCTCCTAATAAGTATATTTTCTAAATCAAATTTATTAAATATTTTCGAATACAAAACCAAGTTTCATTGACAAACACAGGCGCGCGCGTGTATAAATATATTTTAAAATGCAGATACTAAGTAAATATTGAGCAGCCATTTCATTTCCAGTAAACGCTCGAGTACAGGATCGAAGGTATAAATAAATTACTAGGGCGGACGCCAAATTGCCCAACTGAATTGCTTTTGTTGAAAGAATAGCGTGCACCGATGGTATTAAAGCGACTTTTAAGAGACGCTGCTCGAGCACTAAAGATATTATTAAATGGTAGCCGAATGCTTCAAGTTCCCTGATCCATTACTTCTAAAAACTTTAAGCATTAAAACTTCCACTATTTGTATACTGATTGCCTAGTTCAATGTTTCTGGAATCTCTTTATTAGTATACATTGTGTTTCCCAAAAGCGCACTTGTGTTATTACAGTGGCATTTATGTGAATTTTTTAATTGGCGTGCGCGACTTTTTACTTCTGTTAATTTTTTGCAGAAGTCTCTATTTGCACGCGTTTACGTAGAATTTAAAAACGGAACGTATGGCATTAAACGTTAAGACAGGCAGAAATCTCCAACAGCATTGTACACACGAGCGCGCGCGCGCGCGTACTCACACAGACACACACATTAGTTTCTACGGTACGGGGTTCTGAGTTTCTATTGGATTGCTGGATCGTAGGGCGAATTTCGTGGACGGCGCCTAATTGTCCGCGTAGATCAGTTCGCGTTATCTACCAGGTATAGGTTATTGCTGTGCGTTTTCGGCCTGGAACGGGCGGGTGTGTGTGTGTGCGGGAAGGGGAACGGGCACGAATTGTTAAAGTTTAACTCCAAAATTGTTCCATCACCTTCTTGTGTAACAATTAAGAATCTTCAGAAATAATAATTTTCCTATACCTCCTCCTCCTATGGCGCTACAGCCCAAGTCGGGCCCTGGCTTCCACCAATCTCCGCCTCCAATCTACTCTATCCATTGCAGCCCTCCTCCAGTTTCTTATCCCCATGTCCCTCGCGTCCTCTGCAACGCCATCCTCCCACCACTTCCTCGGTCTGCCTCTAGGTCTCGTTCCCTCCCATGTACCCAGCAAAGCCCTTTTGGGGTTCCTGCCATCCTCCATTCTCATAACATGTCCGGCCCAACGCAATCTTTGCATTCTTATAAATTTTGAGACTGGTATCTCTTTATATATTTGATACAGTTCATAGTTGTATCTCAGTCTCAATTTTCCTATGCAAACTATTAAAATTGTAGTCGTTAGCAACCGTTTTAACAACACGATTTGCACTACCTGAAGACAGACGTATTAAAGTACGTGTTATTTCACACACACACACACACACACACACACACACACACACACACACACACACACACACACACACACACACACACACACACACACACACACACACACACACACACACACACACACACACACACACACACACACACACACACACACACACACACACACACACACACACACACACACACACACACACACACACACACACACACACACACACACACACACACGCACGCACGCACGCACGCACACACACGCACGCACGCACGCACGCACGCACACACGCACACACACGCACGCACGCACGCACGCACGCACGCGCGCACACGCACACACACACACACACACACACAACGTACTGCCAATTTAGTTATGATGTTGACTGAAGACTCGTTTAGCACTAGATGAAACATATTACTGAAAAAAGTTAAAAAAATGCAAACCCTTAACAGTTTATTCTTAAACTCTTGACAATTATTGTTTCTGCCTACTAGGCTATACTCAAAAAACTACTAAGAACAACTAAATACAAAGACTTGTTATTTACTATATTCTATAAATATTTTGTAAACTATATACGTATTATACAATTATTATTCTTATTTATTTGTTCTTAGCAGCTCTTTGAGAATAGCCATGGCCGGCTCTAGTAGAAGGCCGGAATATTAAACATGGCAAGACTGGAACAGATGATATTTTGAGGCCGACTAGACGACTTTTAATTTATGTATTGCAATAATCAAATCGCGTCATTTTTAATTGCTGGTTTTGTAATTCGCAAAAAAATTAATTCATTAGGCCTACTACTAATTCACTAATTTCTTCAACTTAAAACGTATAGTACTAAATGGGCACACACCTATAATTTAGATTTAGCTATAAATAGGCCTACTCATGATTTTGGTAATGCCATGAAATTAAATCAAAATATAACATGTTCACTTTAGCTATTTTATTATACTATGCGATTAGCCTCAGACGCAACGTTCGCATGTTCAATATTTCGGCCTTGTACTAGAGCCGGCCTTGGAGTAGCCTAATAGGCTGAAATGTTTTAACATTTTTTTTCATTTATACTAGTTCTTAAGCTTTCACTGCGGGCGTCAACATAGCCGGGGGCTGTCAGACCGTGGTCGACTCTTGTTGACATTGACAAACGTTTCTGCCTCACCATCGGAGGCCGTGTAACCTCATAGTCTGCCTCAGTACTGGGGTGAATCTGCCGAAAACTATCGACACTGAAGATGACCTCCGATCGTAGGGCCGAAACATTTGTCACTATCAACAAGAGTCGACCACGGTCTGACAGCCCGGCCACGAATAATAATTTGAATAATCTTTTTAATTTAGTTATGTTTTAAAACGAAATATAAATTTTAAGCGATTTATTGTCTGTGCACGATTTAAAAACATATAATGATTTCAATCATTAGATCAGCGGACTAGAGATTCGCATCATTCACTTTAGGCATCTCGATACTAAAATAACCGGTGTTGTTGCGAGCTGCGAGCAAACCACGGCGGCGCTGGTGTGCGTACCATGTTTGTTCACGCGTTGTTACACGTCCCAGCTAAAGCCCTATTTTGAGACCGTTCATTCCTTTCGCTGTAGGGTGTTTATTCCTACAGTGATCGTGAACCGAACTACGACGCGCTAAGTGAAAATCCATAGTCTGCGGAGAAACTACCTTCGCTGTCGTGCCGGTGAGACACGCGACCGCTCTCGCATGCGCGCACTTACACCCTTATAGACAATGTAGTTATGTTAAATGGAATTTTTATCAAGATTTTATAGTCTGACGCGTTTTTAGTCTGAAATGTGTTTTATAAAATTAAGGAATAGTGAAATAACGGCAATACGTGGTTGCAACACGTTTGTTAAATTGAACTCGTTATTTTGATATATTGTTTCTACAGTGGCAGCTGTTGCCGAGTAACAAGTGTTCAGACATGAATCACAACTACTTTAGGTAGGCAACTGTTTACGCTCGAACATTGAAAGCCTTAAAACTACTGTCTATTCTCATTTTCAAGTAACTCGCATTTATTGTACCTATTAATCGCGATTAAGTTATCAAACCCGTAAATAGCTTTTCACATTTCGAGTTCTTTCAAACTTTTGTTAGAACCACAGTTTAATCATAAACTTTGGTCTTGAGTTAATCTTTAACTTAAGGGGAGCATGTACCCTTTAGGGTCACAATGTATTTTAAATGAGCAAACATCGCATGACTTCGGTACCATTATTTCAAAAACTACTTGATTGATTGACTTGAAATTTTTAACACTTATTACAAGTATATACCTGCTTAAAATGATGCACATTCAGTAAAAAATAACTTACAGTTATGGAAAAAAATGTATTTTTGTATTTTCTTTAGAGCAATTTGTTTATATTAATATATAAATATTGAGGTTACACTTGACTTAATTAAACAAGAATGGTACACTTTACTTATCAAGTAATGAAGAAGAGTTGTCCAAAATTTAAAGTTTGTGGGCCTATTAATTTTTACAAAAATGGTACCTAAATTTAAAAAACTGCACTTTCGGGAAATTGAGTTTGAAGTTGGATTAACACTTAAACTGAACTAAAAGCCACCAGGGCAAAAATCAGCACTATCACTGTCTTCTCTTTTTCTTTTTAACAGCTTCCTTCTGATCCTCTTATTTTTGTTTTCCTTCTCAACTTCTTTGTTTGCTCTTTTAATTCGATTTTTGTCGATTTCCGTAAGTCCTTCAACCATAAAGTTTCCTGGTTTTATGCCCAACCTCTCAAGAACATTACATTTTGTAACTGACCCATCATTACTGCATCTGTGACTCCTAGTTGTAATGTCCGACATCCCACAAAAGTTGATTTTGGCATTATGTTCCAAATAACACTGCTTATGCTCTCATTAGGGTTTTGCGTTTTTCCGTGCAGGCAGCGTTTCAGCAAGTTTGGGTGTGATAGGTCCTTGAATACAGCCTTGATCACCTCCATAACTGCTTCTGGCAGTGAATGCTCATGCTTAAAATCTGTATTATATACACGTATATGAAAGTTATTTGTAACAATAAAGTTGCCTACGTACGACGTTGTACTGCTTGAATTCGTCGCCGCCACCTACCCAAGCGCGCGCCCAAGATGTGCAGGCATGTCATTATTAATTTTTTCACCTAGACAATTACTATAAAGGTATGTAATGTTATATATTTTCGTAAACAGAATTACAGGAGAATTTTTAGGCATATTATTATAAATCTAAAATTGAAAATTTTGAACTTAAAGGGTAGCCTACATGCTCCTCTTAAGAGTCGGCGTTGACAATATTGTGATATAATGTCTAAATTTGTTTCTGACTGGCTGACGCATGCCCGGCTCTAGTAGAAGGCCGGAACATTAAACGCGGCAACTCTGGTGCCAGCTAATATTTTGAGCCCGACTAGACGATCTCTTAATTTCTGTGTTTCAATAAACAATTCGCGTCATTTTTAATTGTCGGTTAACTTGAGTTTTATAATTCTTCACTTTTGCAGTTTAAAAGTTTGTTATGTAAAGTACTGTTATATTATTTAAGAAATGTAGTAACTAACTCATTCGTATGATACGAATTCAATAATTCGAACAAAATTAATTCATTAGGCCTAAAACTATTTCAATAATTTATTCAAACTTATGCGTATAGTACTAAGCATGCACAGACCTATAATTTAGATTTAGCTATAAATAGGCATACTCATTATTTTAGTAATGCTATGAAATTAAATCTGTTTTAAATATTTCGTTAGGTTTCAATGTGTCGTTACGATTTTTCTTAAGTAACGGAAACAGTTACGTGATTATAGACCTTACTTATTATGCAAATTATGTTGGCACGCGGCCAGGAGTACGTAAAATTATTCCAGAACATCCGCGGGATGTATGCAAGCATCTACGGCCGGCTTAGTTAGTTAGTTACACTTGGTGATATTATAGAGTGCGGATCCAAACATCAGGTAGGATCTTGTGAACCCCTGACAAATTGTTTACGACCATTCTTATCGTTCCTCGAGAAAGTGTGAAAAATATTTCTGTTAAAGATAAAACAGAAATTATGACAGCGGAAACAATGCTTAGTTCAGAATAAAGAAATAAAATGTGAGTTTCGTGCAATCACTACGTTTTATTTAATTATGGAATCGAAATAAAACTAAAGATTATATCTCTAAGCTTAGATATCTTATGAAGCTTAAACAAAACTAAGCTTAAACTACAATGTACCATGTAGGTAACGAAGTGATTTTATTGATTTTTTGATACAAGTGAATTCTCACAAAATGTATTTAAATTTAAAAGAATATTTATTTTTAACATGTTAATGTGTGTAAATTGGACGGCCAGTTAAAGTAGAAAGATATTTACTAAGACAAAACAAAAGTTGGTTTTAGAAATTTGTATTTTGTACTTACGGTATGTTACAAACAGCAAGTAGAAACTAAACAAGCGTAGTACATTACCTGAAACAATTAAACATTTACTTTTAATTTTAATTGAATTTTATTATTAACTGTTTTAGAGTAGGCTATATTACTGAGGTATTATGTACATGTTACAGTGATTATTTTGCAGTAACTGTGCAGTAAATTCAACTCTCATTAATTTAAAAAGTGTAAATATGACGTAATGATTGTTGAATTTTTAAAATAAAAATTAAAGGTTTGCAAATATTCACGATTTAAATTAAACTTTCTTTTATATTTAGGTAAAAATTATACTTAAATCTTCTTTAAAAATGTGAAGATTTTATAATCACAAATATTGATAGGATAAAAGACTCTACTAACCACAGTTATCGCTCATGTGGGTACGCTGTACAGGAAAAGATTCACCGTCATGATCCAAGGATCCGACGACTTATTTGTTTTCCGGCCTGGCCGTCGTCACATTTTGGCGGATAGTAGTAAACCCAATATTTATATTTTAATATTGTAACGTGACGGTTCCCACAGAATAAAGATTTTAACATAAATATATTGAAGTACAGAGCAATAGGAAAGTAGTAAAATTATGTCATGAAATATATGTATTATTAGGTGAAGTTAAGACTATTATAAAATAGAATAAGAAGACAAAAATGTTAAACATGTCTAGATAGAACTTGGTAACCACAATTCTAGTAGACTTCATAACAAGTTATGTTCAGAATGGGTAAAAGCCTATAATGTCTAGCATAGCTGGGTAACCAATATCTTGAATAATGATTGTATAAACTAGTTAAAATATAAATAAAAACAATACAACTAGATTAGGTAGTTGTATCTGCTTGTGACAGATAAGCACATAGATAATTCAGAAGGGAATTGGTATTACATAAATGTGTGATAAAAGTTTTATTTGTATTAAAACTGTTATAATCTTGAGTTATAAAAAAGGACCATTATTGTTAACGAAGAAAGATAAAGATGTAAAGAATAGTGTTAGGAAGTGAGACATAAACTGACTTTTACATTAAGAATTAAGTAATAACTATTGTTTAAAATAAACAAACTAATAATATATTCTGTAAGATGTTAATTTTTACCAAGAACCTGCATCTACTTCAGAAGGTAGAAAGGAACAATATATTATATAAAGAATGTATTAGACAATGTTATGTATAATAATAGATAATGTATTTTATTAGATTAGGGAATAAGTAATCACAAGTGTTTGTAATGGACAAACTAATAATGTATTCTGTAAGATGTTAATTTTTACCAAGAACCTGCATCCTGTTTTGTACTTTCTTTAGAAGGTAGAAAGGAACAATATATTGTATAAAGAATGTATTAGATAATGTTATATATAATAATAGATAACGTAGTGTATAAGGAATAGATATTGAATGTTAACTTGTATTAGAAATAAGCATTTGTACTTTAAGAAACAAATAAAATTCCAAAATACACTAGACATTATTATGTCTATAGTACAAATCAAAATGTTTTAAAAAAGGAATTAATGTTCACATTTGTAACCAGTAGTATTAAAATCTATTTTATTAACATGAGATCACATATAAAGCAAAGGAAATTAGTTATATATTAAAAAAGAATACTTTTATACTTTTAAACATAAAATGTTAGATTAGGCCAAATGTTATTTTTTGAAATACTGAACAGAAACCTATGTTGTGAGATCTTAAAATGATCAGTAGGAAAGAAGAATATCATTGGTGATAATCTTATTACATGTGGACATAGTATAAGGGAGATATGTTAAAATTAAGATTTTTTGGTAATTTTGATCACAGAAAAAGACGCCATGAACGACAATGCTTGACGTTTCAACCAGTGGGAATTTTTCACATTTTGCATTAGCAAGCCCCAAAAATTGGAACCAAGCGAGTTAGTTGATTGTTTGAATTCGAGCAGTAAAGAAAGGAGCCTCTACTACACCTTTATACAAGAAAGTACACTCAGACTCGAACCCAAGATAGGTTAGGTGAAGAGTGCCTATAGTTAAATGACCAACGAGTGATAAATAAAAATTGTGAATCGTTAGGATAACCAGAAAAGAATTATAGTGTGAAAATAATAAAAGTGAATAAGAAAGTGTGTGCATATAAACGGAAAGTACAGTGTTAATAATTAAATTTTTTAAAACGACTTATTAACTAGTTATCATAACCCAACCTGCAACACTTTATATACATTTGTGAACTATTTATTTCACCACCATTGAACCATAAAACACTAATACTTTTGTAATTTTTTCAAATTTAAGCAATTATTTCTTTGTGTTTAAATTTTAAAGAAGGATAACCTCCTAAGACACTGTTAACCTAAAAAAGACACTGTTAGGCGATAACAAACTGTTCGTTACATTAGCTATAAGATATTGTTTTGTTATATTATATTTTAACTTTATATTGTTATGTTTTGTACTTCACAAAGGACATTTTCGTAAATAATTATTGTAGTCCAAAGAATCCACGAGGTTATATTTACATAGCGTAAACTATTAACCTATGTCTGAGTTTTATGAATCTCATAGTACCAACCGCTGAGCGATAAATTAACAAGCCTGGATACTTCAAATTAAGAAATATTTTGTTTATTTAAAATTCAGAAGAAAGGAAAAGGATTTCACAAGTAAATAAAAGAATATTGAATGGAATTAATTTTGTATGAGTAATTATTTCTAATAATTCATATTTTTCCAATTTACGAGTGCTGGGGTTTTCATAAAAATTTGAAGAATAAGTTGGCTGTACATTCTTGGCGTGCCACGTGAGATTTAAATTATTAAACTAGGTAAGTGGATAAGAATCAAATAAGGGAATTAAATGAAACGAAATCAAGAAAAAAATAAAAAAAATTTATAAAACTTATATTGGTTCATTGACCGTTTCAAATTAGAGCTTACACAGTGAGGCTTTAGAAAGTGAATTTGATTGAACCCAATTATTTCATTTAACATATATTACTGAAATTTACCAATTGTCGTCCACACCCTGAGGCGAAAAGTAAAAAGAAAACTAGTCAATAAATTAATTATTAATAAATAAACAAAAAATAAAGCTACAATTGAACATACATTACAGTATATGTATTAATATATTAACACATATTGACAATATTATATAGTATTATGACTTTTGGAGAAAAATAAATTTTGTATGACTAATTATTATTTATAATTTATATAAATATGTTTAGCCAATGATTCTGTTTTCTGTAGATATGAGTCTAAGGACCAATGCGATGACGTATGATACAAAGGCACAGGAGCATGTATTCTATTAATTTTTCGTAGAAGAGACAAAGCAGACGTAGTAACTGATGAACAACCCTCTCAGTTGACATCTGCTTTTTTATACGGTTGAGCAAATGCAAACCCTTAGGGTACATTAGTACGACCAACAACGAATTGACAATTTCTCTGTGCTTGTATTGCACTGACAGCAAAGCAGACATAAAGCGCTGAGGCTACACTAAAAGAGTGATAGCGAGATCCGGTTAGGAAATGAATGTTCAGTGAAGCACAGCGAGATAAATTCTGTACTAAAGGTGATTGTGTCACCGTTGGCATCAATCCTCTGTTCGTTCACCGAATGGTCAGTGAGCACGCCTGCATATAGTCAGTCATGTATTAGGTAGGGTATGCGAACAGTCTACGGTGACTGATATTTCGGAAGAAGCATTCAGACGTCACTGAACATGCCAAGCGTCACCAGTAATTATGTCATGGCATGTAGAACTAATAAAACAATAGATGTGGTTTGCCTTTTTCTTTTACAAATTTGTGGCAAACCCAATGAACCAGCAGACTTTACATTTGGCAATTATGTTTTTGCTTTTTTATGAGAAAAAGCTTTGTCATTCAACTTACTAACAATCTGAATTTTAAAAATACTTTTATAAGGAAAGAGGATTACCTTAAGTAAAACCGTAATTTACTATGTTGACATACTGACAAAATAAGACATTAATAATTATTAACATAGTCCAAACTTGATATCAGCTGAAACGCAACTCAATCCCAAAAATGTAAATATTTTTTTTTAAATCTGTAGACCAGTGTTTTATATACATTGAGCTATTGTTATTCCTGAGTGCATCTACAGTGGTCTGATTGCAGTAGTTCAATTTGGAAGTGACAAACGTGTAAGCCAGAGACTGTAAATAGCACTAACAAATCGTGCAATTATCACAGACAGCAGCGTCTGTAAAGTTTTTAACGGCCAAATAACAGACGGTCACTGAAATAAATGGATTAAAAAACTGGCGAAGCTTGTAAACAGAAAAACAGAACTAAGTGGAGGACGAGAAAAATTTGTTGCCGTGTGGAAGTAAGGGTAGCGTTGTTGAAGTGTGATTTCATTGGTAGAACAGTCGTGAACGTCTACTACAGTACCATAATGATATTAATCTGGCTGTAGTTTTACAAACAACATGCTCTACGTGCTTCGCCAAAAGAATTTCATTTCCCATTCTCGTAAACGAAAAGTTAGTAATGTGTTTTCGTGAACACTTTCAATCAAGCAGAGTGGTCACAAGGGTATTTAAGATTATCCTTTTGAATAAAACATTCTTCAGTGTTACGAAGTCACAAGAGAGAAGCATTTGTTTTAGTTAGACACACACTTCCTCATTTCAGCTAAAATACGTTTTTCAAACTACGAATATTCCACATGCATTTACTTGAAATATGTTCGATATTCTTCAAGTTAACCTCGTTGTCGACACACTAAATTTTTTCTGCCTCATGTGTTCAGTATATATTCAAGCACAAGTATCTGGAGAGGTTTTGAAAGATTTGTAACTATCCTACTTCAGTAGTACTCTCTGATATATACGCCGTAAGTACTGTTCTTGGACCTTTTAAGCGTGTTATAAAATACGATAGCCTATATAAACAACTATGATGGAGTATATTGTACGAGTGGGGGAAGAGTTCGTAATGAAGAAAACTATAGGAAGATATTATTATTATTCCGGCTGTACAATGTTTACACCTTTTCCGGAACCAAAGATTACAGAAGTGATTGAATTCTCATCTTCCACTGCTGCTTGTCCATCTAAAGATCTTCTTAAAATTTTCGTTCATCAATACAGTCTGAATTCTTCTATCCAGGTGGTAGGTGGTCTTCCTGTTTTCCTTCTTTCTGTTGGGGTCCATTCCACAACTCTCCTTGGCAGTCTTTTCTGTGTTTCTTTTCGTGTGTCCATACAATTGTAATTTTTTTGTTTGGATAAAATCAACAATTGAATTTTCCACATTCATTCTGTTCTTAATGTCTTCATTTCTAATTTTCTCACGTCTGGATACTCTTGCCAAACGTCTCCAAGGGTCCATCTCTTCTGTCATTAAATATAGGAAGATATAAGGTGATAAAAATTTGTTTCGATACCATATTTTCAAACGAAACTGTAGAACAAAAGAACTTATTCAAGTATTTAGGAATACAGTGGCATGAGATAGAAGCTCAACGGAGAAAATCAGAAGTACGATTTCTGTGGGTAAGAAAGAGATCTTTTAAAAAGATAAACATATTACTGATAACAAGAAGGTTTCCGGGTGAGATAGCAAAGAGATTTGCTAAATATTTATTACTATGTGGGTTTTACATAGTAGTGGAACAGGGACCGTCAAAAGAAAAGAAGGAAGGTACCTAGAAACCTCTGAAATCTGGTTGAATGAATAAAGTGAAGTAGACTGATAGCGTAAGAAACGGCGAAGTAGTAACGAGAATAGGGGAAGAAAGAAAACTGCTGGAAGTAATAAGAAAAGGAAACAAAACATCTTGGTGGGGCGTATTGCGTAGAAACTGTCTGCAGCTAAGGATCATAGAAGGAAAGGTGGAAGAAAAGAGAAACGGCGAGAGGAAAGATTTTATTGATTGACATCAAAAACGGAAGGCGCTATATGTTATAGTCATACGAAGACTGATGCACAGGACCGAAGAAAATGGAGAGCATTCAGTTGACACCTGTCATTGACAGTTTTACTAAAGCAGGAAAACTGTTGTACTACTCACCATGAACTAGGACTGTAATTAATTATTAAAAAAATACTTATGGACAATAATGGCAAGGAAAGGGATCCCACAACATCTAATTAGAGCTATACAGAGTCTTTATGTGGAGAACAAAATCTTAATTGAAGACGGGAAACCGAGACAGCTCCTAGAGTTGGCCTGATCAATTGTGGAATATGACAAGGGTGTCCTTTATCACCTTCTCTTTTTAATTTGTATATTGACGATTTCATACAGTACTGGCACGTGTGTCTTCCAGAGCATTTACTGGTTGGTCACTCTACAATTGATACATTGTTGTTTGCGGACGATCAGGGTATACTGTCGGACTCGGAAAACAGATTGCAGATGGGTATACATTTGTTAAATCGAATCTGCAAAGACTCTGGATTGCAAATAACCACACTTAAGACCAAGGTGATGGCTTTTCGTGGAACTGATTCCGTACGGGCTAAAATTGTTAAATGGTAGGCCTACTGTCCTGGAACAAATTAGCAATTTTGAATACCTGGGCTACAGTGTGCCTTATAGCAACGACGTTGTGAATAAGTTGCCTTAGTTCAATCTTATGTGCGGGACCATTAGGCAAACTCTTAAGTCAGCAAGTAAAGGGACACGCCTACATTCTACAAGGTGATGGCCCTTCCCACACTTTTTTATGGGTATGAAAATTGGACTTTACCGAAAGCCCAGGCCAGTCGAATCCAAGTCGAATTGAGATTTCTCAGGCACGTGTCATGGTGTACTCTCCATTATCATAGAAGAAACACGGATATACACGGAACTGAATATTATGAGTATACTCGACAGGATTGCCCAGTATCGGCTGCCGAATGGATGACTGCCGCATCACCAAACAACTATGGAACTATAAGCCGAGGGGACGCCCAGGGAAGCGCTGGAGTGACCAGCACCAGCTCTAATCTTTGCCTGTTTGGGACCGGAACAAACCATCTTGGTATAATCCTTGAAGATGATGATGACGATGATAAATTACTTAAATTATGGCTAAACATTTCGTGTCCATACTTTGAAGACTGACTTTAATTAGGAAATGCGTTACTAAGTAATGACCTGTTAAACAGTGAACAAGTTAAATTTAAATTTCAAAGTAGGCCTACAGTAGGCCTATATTAAATTAAGAAATCCAGTAGGCTATTATGTTTAATGACCTTAGGTCTCGCCGATACTGAAAAAAATTATGATCAAACAATAAAAACTAACTCTCTGTGGTCAAGAAATAAAATTTCCAGAGACATTTATAACACGCTTAAAACTATATACAGGAAACGCTGTGCGCGTAGATTGTGTTTGTCAGAGGCCGCTTTGTGTGCTTTGTCACGCCCCGCACACAAAGAGTCTGCAGTGAAATCGTATCTCACTCGGAGTTTACAATATCGGGGTTTATGTCGTACAGACGCTGAAAATTTATTTTCTTCCGCGGGCTATGAACACGAAATGAGAAACATCACTATCGCTTTTTTGTTCCCCGCAGCACGGGTGATGACAAACAAAACCACCACACGGTTGTCGTCAGCTCACAATAGCGACTGTTGAGGGGGGAGGGGAGAATCAATTACACTGGCGCACAAGCTTTGTACGTCAAACAACCGTCAGACCGCGTGTATGTCGCGGTGGACGCTTCTAATGAATTTTCTTTTTGCTGAATACAAGTTTTAGAGTGCGTTAACAATGTTAAACGTATTTTTAAAACTGACACTAGTTGTAGGTTCAACATACATTTTATTGTGCCGTTTTGTCACAGTCTACGGGATGCAAATGGGCTTGACTTAAGCTTTAAAGTGTTTCTGTTTTGTTAAAGTCGTTGTGATCTTTCCTAGCGACTTCAATGGAAACGTAACTAAAACTTCATCATCATCATCATCATCATCATCATCATCATCATCATCATCATCGTCGTCGTCGTCGTCGTCGTCATCGTCGTCGTCATCATCATCGTCATCATCATCGTCATCATCATCATCAACTTCAAGGATTAGGCTCATCCTGAACCTGTTCCGGGACCCACTTCGCTCTCGGCTGTCCTACATCTGTCTTCCCCACCGGTCTACATTAAATTGCTAGCATTGAAATCATGTCACCCGCCATTCTTCCCAAATGTTCACACCACCTTCTTTTGTTGCTCCTTAGCTGTTCCAGCAATGGTCGAACCCCAGTTCCGTCTTTATTAACTAAAAGCTAAGAGAGCAATTCAATTTAATTTTAAATTTGACAAAAACTTGTGGAATTCTTCGATTCAACAGCTGAATGAATAATTAAGTGTTACATAGGTGTAGCCCCTGCCAATTTAATTTAATATTCAAATTAGGGTGTAGCCCCTGCCACGTCTGTCTAATATTCAAGCCCTGGATATCCAATGCGGCAATTTTGTTTCCCTGTAAAAGTAGGTAATCGGTGATACATACGTACATTGCTAATGCAGACAAAATGTATGCTCAAAAATGACGTATGAAAACAAAACCTTTTAATTTACAAAGTTACGGAGTTTGTAGTTATTATTACAGACTTAGAAAATATTAAAGCTAATAGAAACTGTAAAAAATTACATAGCATGATACAAATGTGAAATATATGAAAATAATGAAATATTAATTTACGTGAAAATAGTCTATGAAACGTTTGTTTTATCTACACACGGAAAGACTATATGGTTTTTATGTTATATCCGCTTATGAATAATTACTTAAATTCACATCGTCTTCAAATCTAATTAAAAGCATTTGACGGCCGACTTTGTTTTTAATTCCCAGCGGATAAGATCCTCGTTTAATCCAATACAAAGTTAAGAAGGAAAAAATATCATTCTCTAAGTTATTTTATTGATGATTTTGAAAATACTACTAGTATTATAAAAAATAACCTATATAAATTATGAAAAACACTAAAGATTTGCCATTAATAACAATTCATATTCAAGGTAATATTGAAAATGAAAGTCAACTAAATTTTTACGAGAGTTGGTCTCTGACCACACTGCTCAACGCTCAACCCAAAGGACAAGAAAATTTGGTTCCAGTCAGGTCAACCCTAAAGAGTTGGCCTTCCTCATTCCCTGCCCGGTTATGGTAGAGTACACAACTCGGCCCAGACGTGGAGCCGTGAGTGTGTATGTGTGAAGTTCTTCCGCTTCCTCAGAAGGTACACATACTCCTAGTGCTTTCCAGCTTTCCATCCTGGCAAACCAAGCACCGCATTATCGTCATCAGAGTGTGCTGCCAAAAACTTCATCATGTTTACTGATCCTCTCTGGCAATAGATTTGCTTGCTACATTCTTAAATTTATGACTTATCTTATCAGGCTACCATTTACTATCCACCAGTGAAAGTACAGCTGAAGTTTAATTCTAATTGAGCCATATCTGCATTGAGCGGTATATGAAACGCTTTCAGAATTTAATATAATCCTATGTAACAACCAAAAATTTAAAAAATTTTATTGTGACTGAAAAGACGTTACATTCAGCATGACACACCCACTCAGCCCACGAGCAATAAATAAAGAAATGTGTGTAGAAGTGTCAAGTGAACGTTTACTTCAGACAATGCAAGTACGTTTCACATAGTTGTACAATAGGGCACAGGGTTGGCCGTGACAGACTCGACTAAAACACGAGATTTACAGCCTGCAAATGTCAGATAATGGAAATTGTGTCAAGTACCAATTTAGAGGAGAAACTGTGACGGACACACTGCCGGGTTAATTTGTAAGAGTACCAGTAAAGAATAAAAGAGTAAGTCACACAATAGTATATACCCTATACGAGGACGGACATCGATACCTAAAATAATAGAATCGAACTTGTAAACAGCAGGGGAACGACTTACTGGCGACAACGGATATTTACGACAGGCAGTAGGTGTGCCGTTTTGGAAACGACGTCACGCTGCGCCAGGATAGCGTTCAGAAAAAAAGGGTCAAACACAGCGAACAATAACAAGAGACGACACATTGTTTTCGTGAGAACTGCAGCGAGACCCGGAGTACGCTTAGACAATGGCATGATAGACGAGCATGAAATTTCTCCTGTTCTAGGAAAAGAGTACGGAGGCTTTCGACGCGAACCCGTGGGGAGACAGGATATCCAATCACAACCCAGCATCTACCCAGAGACCTGGTGGAGAGGACCGTCGCCAGCATAGCAACGGGAACGTCGAATGGGAAGTGAAGAACGACACTCTGGCTTAAGGGTAGGAGATCTTCCATCCTATCATGTGCAACTTGAGGCGTGTTGTCCAGTACGGTGCATTGTGGTACACGATGTTTGATAAAAACTGCTTGCAGAGCACGCGGGAGGACAGTCTCTCATAATTTTTCAACCATATACTTTGAACAGTCTTTTCATAAATTTTTACTCATCTACTTTGAGCAGTCAGTCGGTCAGTAGAACAGTCTTTATAATTTTCAACAGTCGGTCGTCAAAGTTCGATTAACATACGGACGGCAGTGGGACTTTGAAATTTTGCCACGCGTCATATAACTAAGAGACTTAGACATTTCGATATTGGCGCGTATCCGGTAATAGTGTACTTTCAGTGTCTAAAACATGCGACATACGCCAGTGCTTAACAATTATAGAATTATTTATTATACTCTAATTCAGAATTGAACTAACCAGTCACACTTACATCAATAATCGACACGTAGAACTTTCGTTGATGTAATACCGGACGGCGAAATAATAACATTATACAGTGTTGCGGTGCGATTCAATATCATGTGGAACAATTACACCGCGGCATCAAAACACTAACAGTAATGAACATATCAAACGTTGAACAATACACAGACATATATATATACACCATAGTTAACGATGAACTTTAATACGAACATACAGCGCGAGTGAATCTGTTTCGCGTGTGTTAAGTGTCAGTCACAGCTCAGCACAGCTTCCCACACATGATCCAGCAGAGAGGAGTTACGCCGATGGAAATATCGGATAAATTCACCTAAACAAGTAATCTTTATGCTATTCTTATCATAAGAAACTCTACTGTCCTGTCTCTTTTTCAAGAAACACCCCTTGAGCATGTAATTTAAACATGATAAATATAATTAACGCCATCCATCTGAGGCATACGATGAACGCATTAGTATAGGATTTATTGTTTGAATATTTGTGTTTCTATATATCGATTACATTATATATGTATGTGTATGTTTTTCAGCAAACAACGTATTGGATTTACCTTGTAATTTGATGTATAAACATGTGTTCTTTTATGTTCTTTTCATGAGTTTATGAATGTATGTATTTACAGGGAATCTTCCATATTTTATATATTGAATTTAATGAATGATATAATGTTAATAAATAAGTGTTTATTTTATCAATATGCGTTCATCATTGTCAAATTACCTCAGAACGAGAAAGTAATAGCATTTGAGTGATTTATGGTAGTTTATTTTATTAATGCAACAACTAGAGTCTCCATGCAATAGTTATGCTAACGTAAAGTAATTAACGTGTTATTTATTGATTACACGAGCTCATTATGCAAATTAATATATTCAATAATTACTTAATCACAGATTAGTTAATTCAGTAGCGTAATAGCATAACACCCCACAGTGTTGTATTTGGCGCCCACCGCACGGCAAAGAGCAGGCAGTAGAGATAGGATAAGCGTATATATTAATTATTAATATTTCATGTTAGTAGTTGTAAGAACAAATATTATTAGTGTGAAGCTAGTTGGACTGGGACTGAATGTTAACGCGTAGTAAAGCAGCAAAAATGACGACCAGTAGCACAGATTCCATGAATTTTGACATTAATAACCAACAGGGAGTACCTGGTGTCGAACGAGAGGAATCACCAACTTATTCAAAAATGACCGAGGAGACGTCAGACGTCAGAGCGCGGGGACAGGAGTCCCAACAACAACCGCAGGAAGAGGTGACGTTGCGCGCATTAATGGACTTTATGAGTGGAAAATTCGAGAAACTAGAAGAAAAGTTTGAAAAGCAGAAGGAAGAGGCTAGTGAAAACCTTAGAATAATTAATGAAAATTTCGAGAAGCAGAATGAAAATTTTACACAAATACGCGCAGAAATGCGTGAATATATAAATAATTGTGACCAGAAGATAGACGAGGTACAGAAGCAGCAGAACGAGATCATAAAAGAGTTAAGGGACGACACCGACAAGAAATTCGAAGAGGTGCGTGAAACAAGAGAATTAGACCGACAGGAACTAAAGAGTGTTGCCCAAAATACTCAAACGAGCATCAAAAAGATCCACAACAGAGTGGAGACACACGCAAAAGAAAATCACAAGAAGCAAGAGGAATTGAGAGTCGAACTATTCCAAACAGTAAGACAATTACAACAGGAACAGGGAGACGTAAACAACACAATGCAACAGAAAATCAATGAGGTAGATGGAAGACAGAAGTCGGCGGAACAAAAACTAGACGAGAGCACCAGAGAGAAAACCACCCGTATTAACGAATTAAAATCCCAGATAGAACGACTACAGCGTCAGCTAATTGAAGGTGAGTCTGGAATAATCAGTAGAATTAACGGACACACACATACAGAGTTGAAGTATAACGGCACTGACAGGTTCCCAATGGAGTTCCTGAAGGAATTGTCAGAGATCCAGGAACAGTACTACAGCAACGGTGACATTAAATGGATCGGAAGACACTTGGAGATGGACGCTGGAATATGGTGGCGCGTCATAAGGAATCAAATCTCCACGTACGAAGAATTTAAAGAAGCCTTCACCTTGAAGTACTGGGGTCAAGAACGCCAGGACAATATACGCGACAATCTGGAGTACGGCAGATATGAGTGGAATGGACCAATCACAGCTGTCCAATATGTAGAACGGATTTTACTGGAAAGTCGGCAACTGTCACCAGCATTAACCGACACTCAGCTGATACGAAAACTAGCTCGCCACTTTGGTAAGGACTTGCAGCTCGCCGTGGTCACACGTGGTATCACGAGTATACCAAATTTCGAAGCGCTGATTACGGAATTCACTAGTATACAGTCGAGCGGAGATAACACTCGCAGACCACATTATAGACCTTACAACGAAGGGAGGAACAATCCGAGAGACAGGGAAACGCAATACAATAAAAATGAAAGTGACCGACAGGCAACAAGGGGTCGGTATGACAACAAACACTACGTCAATACAGTACAGTTTACACCAGCTGAACCAGGACCCAGTGGCACGGTCATTGACACTACCCCAAGGGCGAACGGTAACAGCGACAACAATAACAAAAAAAAAATACGTCGAACGAGGGGAGAAGATAGAATTTCTAAGCGACTTCTTTCCGAGTGAGAGTGTAAATATATTGTTACCTGATTTACGAAAGGACCTACTAAAAGAGGACGACGAGATTGTAAATAAACAAATATTGAAATGTCCCGAGATTACTATTAAATTTAATAATGATGTAACTGTCCAAGCCTTACTTGATACTGGTTGTATTGTTAACGGGTTATCGGAAACTTGGTTTAATAACCATAAGAAGAGTATCGAACCATATGAGACACTACCCGTAACGAATACATTTATAATAAGTGCTGTAGGAAGTAAATCCAAATTAGTTAAGAGACAAATATTATGTGACATTGAGATTGATAGTATCCGATATGAATGTGTGTTTTTGGTAATACCAGAATTAGTGAAACCATGTATACTAGGAATTAGTTTTTTACAAGAAGTTGGGTGTCGCATCGACATCGGAAACAAAGTAGTTAGTTTAAAAAACGATACTGTTGATGAGGAGCACATTATACCAATCATGAATATTGACGTGATAAACAGTGAAGAAGAAGAGGAAGTACTGCGATGCATCGATGAGAAGATTGGGAGCATAGACTGCGTGGATAAAGGAATACTGCAACGCCTGAAGGAGATTTTGGTAAAGAACCGGAATGTTTTTAGGGAGTGCCCGGGAAGAATAGAGGGTTACACGCACGAGTTTCACGTTACGGACAGGACACCTTACTTTCAACGAGGGTGGCCTGTGCCGCTTGCCTACAGAGACAAGGTGAACGAGGAGATTAACCGGATGTTACGATATGGAGTAATCGAACGTTGCGCCAGCCCGTACGTCAACCCAATCGTGACAGTTATCAAGAAGGATGGGAGGGTTCGCCTATGCCTTGATGCAAGAAAAGTGAACAGCGTGACCGTGCCCGATTACGAAGGAGTGTCCCCGGTAAATGAGATATTGGCTAGATGTGGTGATATGCAGTACTTGTCGACAGTCGATTTATCCAGTAGCTTCTGGCAAGTCCCATTAAAACGAGAGTGTAGGGATTTCACTGCGTTTATGCATGAAGGGAAGTGCTACCGATTCACAGTGACGCCATTTGGACTCAGCACCAGCTCTGCAGCGTTGACACGTGGATTGGATGTGGCCCTCGAGGAGGAGGTCAAGAAGAACACGATCATCTACGTGGACGACTGCTTGTGCTACTCCAATAATATACAAACACATTTAAATCATTTAGAAGCGTTGCTAAACAACCTCAATAAAGCATTAACATTTATGCACAAGTGTCACTTGAACAATTCCAGAATTACAAGATGGATTCTCGCCATACAGGAGTACAATTTCGACATTATCCACTGCAAAGGAAAGGATAACGTCGTTGCGGACATACTGAGTAGATACCCGGCTGACACGGAACAACACGAGACAAACGAGGAGACGCACGAATATTTGATTAATCACCTAGTTATTAAAATGAGTCAACAATTAGGCAAAATAATTAGAGGTATCGGCAAATACCAAAATGAAGATGACAAACTCGGAACGCTCATAGATAAGATTAAGAATAACGTTATAGATAGTAAATTAAGTAAATTTTATAAAATTGTTAATGATAAGTTGTACCGACGACGACGTGGCGAATGGAAACTATACATTCCTAACAGCGTGTCGAAGGATCTAATTACAGAGATACACCAAATGTACGGACACCTAGGCCCGAAAAGGTGTATAAAAATGTTACAAGAGCACTTCACGATCGACAGCTTGATCAAGAAAGTGAAGGTATACACCCAAACTTGTGACTCTTGCCAACGGTACAAGGATACGAACAACAGGATGCTCTTTGGCGGAACAAAGGCCATGATACCATCAGCCAAAGGTGACATAGTAAGTGTTGATTACTATGGACCCTTACCAACAGGTATAAGAGGTGTCAAATACTTACTTGTCATGGTGGACAACTTCACAAAGTTTGTCAAACTATTTACACTAAGAAGAGCGACAACCACCACGACACTACGACGGATCAACGATTACTGTACGAAGTATGGACGACCGAGAGTCATTTTAACCGACAACGGCACGCAATTTACCGCCGAAAGATGGGTTAAAGGTCTCGAGGAGCTGGGAATACAACCAAGATATACCGCGATAAGGAATCCTCGAGCGAACTTAGCGGAAAGGATTAACCGCCAATTGGGAAATCTATTCAGGATCCTGGTACACGACCAGCATAGCAAGTGGTCAAGATACGTCGGAGTAATTGAAACATGTATCAATGAAACGTACCACGAAACAATAGAAATAACACCCCACGAGGCACACTTAGGAAAGAAGCCGACCCGCGCATGGGAGAAGTGGCTGGACAAAGATGTCATCAACAATGAACACAATCCCAATATTAATGTGTTTGTAAAAATAAAAGACAAAAGAGAGAAATATGCTAAACGTATCAATGATGGTAAGAATATTACTAAATTTGCTACCGGCGATAAGGTGCTGTTGAGGAGCTACCATCAATCCGACGCCGCAATGAAAAGGATTGACAAGTTTTTCGAGTTATACACCGGACCATACAAGGTTAGTCGCGTCCTTGGTAACGCAACATACGAGCTCGCTGAGTGCGATAGCAATGGAAAACTGAGGGGTATTTTCAACGTACGATTGCTGAAGAGATACTTTGAGACGAAATCACAAGTCTCAAAGGAAAACGAAAGTGCATCGACAATCAGTTAGACTAGTGGATTCGGAGGCGGATCAACACATAAGGTGAATGTCCCGCGAAAACCGGTCCAACTAGCTAATCAGTATGATGTATATCTTATTAGTGTATAATGTAAAGATTTTGTACAAGGAGTTCTTAAGTCACAATGTGGCAACCTAACGACATTAATTACATGTGTATAGCCAGTGTTAGTGGAAATTTAAATAGAAAAGACAATTATGATGTGAAAAGTTCAATTGAATGTGCAGCAATAAATTGCGAAAAGACGTTATAACGAGTTTTATAGACACCCGATGATATTAGATTAATTAATCAAATCTGAATGATATAAAACAAAGTTATTTATAATCATAATGATCTCAAGTGAATTGTTAATTGTTCCTGAATAATGTATATAAATTACTAATCAATATAATTAGTATAGATGATAGTAACACGTATTGTGAGTGATACTCAATAATAATTAGTGAACGTATCAATGTGTATTTACAGGTCGTAAATTGTATTTTAAATGGTCAAGATAGACTAAGAACATTAGCTATCATAATGATATTTAAACGATACATGAATAATTGTAATTCATGTCGAAAATCATTATTTCATGTGTTAGATTATAATCGGACGGCACAGCCATCCACAGCTATTATTATGGTACATAATCCCATATCTAATTAGATATGCAAATATGTAAAAAATGCGTTCATCTTTCCTCAGATGCGCGGCAATAAATTCCCAGAGGTAGTTTACGAACAAATATAGGGAATATATACCCATATACACCAAGCAGAGGAAAGTAGGTCATTGACCGCGACTTTATCAGAGGGGACTCCCACAACAAACTCAGAGCGCAGAAATCGGATTAGAGTGTCTTCCGCTAATCCAACATCAAATCCGATTTGGGGACCTATGTAACAACCAAAAATTTAAAAAATTTTATTGTGACTGAAAAGACGTTACATTCAGCATGACACACCCACTCAGCCCACGAGCAATAAATAAAGAAATGTGTGTAGAAGTGTCAAGTGAACGTTTACTTCAGACAATGCAAGTACGTTTCACATAGTTGTACAATAGGGCACAGGGTTGGCCGTGACAGACTCGACTAAAACACGAGATTTACAGCCTGCAAATGTCAGATAATGGAAATTGTGTCAAGTACCAATTTAGAGGAGAAACTGTGACGGACACACTGCCGGGTTAATTTGTAAGAGTACCAGTAAAGAATAAAAGAGTAAGTCACACAATAGTATATACCCTATACGAGGACGGACATCGATACCTAAAATAATAGAATCGAACTTGTAAACAGCAGGGGAACGACTTACTGGCGACAACGGATATTTACGACAGGCAGTAGGTGTGCCGTTTTGGAAACGACGTCACGCTGCGCCAGGATAGCGTTCAGAAAAAAAGGGTCAAACACAGCGAACAATAACAAGAGACGACACATTGTTTTCGTGAGAACTGCAGCGAGACCCGGAGTACGCTTAGACAATGGCATGATAGACGAGCATGAAATTTCTCCTGTTCTAGGAAAAGAGTACGGAGGCTTTCGACGCGAACCCGTGGGGAGACAGGATATCCAATCACAACCCAGCATCTACCCAGAGACCTGGTGGAGAGGACCGTCGCCAGCATAGCAACGGGAACGTCGAATGGGAAGTGGAGAACGACACTCTGGCTTAAGGGTAGGAGATCTTCCATCCTATCATGTGCAACTTGAGGCGTGTTGTCCAGTACGGTGCATTGTGGTACACGATGTTTGATAAAAACTGCTTGCAGAGCACGCGGGAGGACAGTCTCTCATAATTTTTCAACCATATACTTTGAACAGTCTTTTCATAAATTTTTACTCATCTACTTTGAGCAGTCAGTCGGTCAGTAGAACAGTCTTTATAATTTTCAACAGTCGGTCGTCAAAGTTCGATTAACATACGGACGGCAGTGGGACTTTGAAATTTTGCCACGCGTCATATAACTAAGAGACTTAGACATTTCGATATTGGCGCGTATCCGGTAATAGTGTACTTTCAGTGTCTAAAACATGCGACATACGCCAGTGCTTAACAATTATAGAATTATTTATTATACTCTAATTCAGAATTGAACTAACCAGTCACACTTACATCAATAATCGACACGTAGAACTTTCGTTGATGTAATACCGGACGGCGAAATAATAACATTATACAGTGTTGCGGTGCGATTCAATATCATGTGGAACAATTACACCGCGGCATCAAAACACTAACAGTAATGAACATATCAAACGTTGAACAATACACAGACATATATATATACACCATAGTTAACGATGAACTTTAATACGAACATACAGCGCGAGTGAATCTGTTTCGCGTGTGTTAAGTGTCAGTCACAGCTCAGCACAGCTTCCCACACATGATCCAGCAGAGAGGAGTTACGCCGATGGAAATATCGGATAAATTCACCTAAACAAGTAATCTTTATGCTATTCTTATCATAAGAAACTCTACTGTCCTGTCTCTTTTTCAAGAAACACCCCTTGAGCATGTAATTTAAACATGATAAATATAATTAACGCCATCCATCTGAGGCATACGATGAACGCATTAGTATAGGATTTATTGTTTGAATATTTGTGTTTCTATATATCGATTACATTATATATGTATGTGTATGTTTTTCAGCAAACAACGTATTGGATTTACCTTGTAATTTGATGTATAAACATGTGTTCTTTTATGTTCTTTTCATGAGTTTATGAATGTATGTATTTACAGGGAATCTTCCATATTTTATATATTGAATTTAATGAATGATATAATGTTAATAAATAAGTGTTTATTTTATCAATATGCGTTCATCATTGTCAAATTACCTCAGAACGAGAAAGTAATAGCATTTGAGTGATTTATGGTAGTTTATTTTATTAATGCAACAACTAGAGTCTCCATGCAATAGTTATGCTAACGTAAAGTAATTAACGTGTTATTTATTGATTACACGAGCTCATTATGCAAATTAATATATTCAATAATTACTTAATCACAGATTAGTTAATTCAGTAGCGTAATAGCATAACACCCCACAGTGTTGTACCTATATGAAGTTTTTTTAAAGGAAATTAATCAAATCTATAGACGTAAAGCGTAGACTTAATCAATGTATTATTTTTTAAAGTAATTTCTTGGAACAATAATACACATAACTTAGAAATTACATGACATTATAACAGAAAAATAGAAGAGAGCTGAGGATACCACGTACGAATTGTAAATGTTCAATCTAAACGAAGGAATGCAGAACCTAAACGAAGATACAGAAGAACCTAGAAAGAACACATAAAACGAACGGAGACAACGATCAAAAATACTCGTAAAATATAAATCAGTGGGTGGAAGAAGTATTGGCCGATGCAAATGTAAATGATTTCAGCAAAAAATGTGAAGACGGAACAAATCAAATATTGGCTGAAACCTTGACGTTGATTGTGATAATGGCAAGACCTCCATACTTCTGTTACTCTACTGTTTCAAAAATTAAATGAAATTTTTGTTCGTTTTCACTGAAGAACAATATATTTGCGAACTTTTTATATAGTTCAATTATACAACTACAGTTATTACAACCGCAACTACATCCTCACTATGTTCACGACAAAGCTATGTTCTGCCCCTGTGGGACTGTAGAAGATCCGTTTAGTTCAATTATACAACTACAGTTAATACAACCGCAACTACATGCTCGCTATGTCCACGACAAAGCTATGTTCTGCTCCTGTGGGACTGTAGAAGTCTATCAGTGATTTACTGTCGTCTGAGGAACTCTGACAGGCATAAAGAGAGTACTGTTAAGCATCTAATAGTGAATATTAGAAAAACAGCTACAATTTTGTCATGTTTTCTTAACAAAAAATGGCTATTTTTCCCATCATCATCGTCGTTATTATTATTATTATCGCTTTACCTATAGTATATTAATTAAACCAAGCTATAATTACACAAAGTTTATTAAAGCATATAATTTAAAGTCTGATGCGGCCTTTATACCAACTTGACAAAAGTACATATAATTATGTGGAACCGAATTTGGGTGATTTCCCAGCAGTTCAGTGATTTAGAACTGATGTATTTAAAAATTAATGATTTCTCAGCATTCGATTGAGACACGCATATTAGCGCTCCAAATATTAACTTACCGATTACATAGTTTAAACATATACAGTGCTACAACAGTTACGTAACGTCATTCCACACGTTTCTAGACTAGGCCAGCGCGTGCCACGTCTGTATCAAGGAGGTCTTGCAATGACAACGCCTCAAGACTGTTCTAGCTCTTGTAACTATGCAAATTGTGTCGACACGCCGCCAGGAATGTGAACAATTTTTCTGGAACCTGTGCGTGATCTATACAAGCAACGCGGCCGGCTTAGTCAGTTAGTTACACCTGGCGATATTGTAAAGTGCGGATCAAGTGAGTGTTGGGGATAAGTGGAAAGTGATTATCGTGTTAATTAGTGCGGTACTGTAATAAGGTGATTTTATTATTGCGTTTGGTCAAATGTAACCTGAATTATTGTATGAGAGTACCTTGTTGACTTCAAATTGTTATTTGTGACTAATTAAATCTGGTAATTAGCTACTTCATTGGTGTCTGTATTTTGTTTCCACTGTAGAACATGATGATCGTGAGACCGTCGTGACAAAATTATAGTAACCTCTAAATGCAAGTCTGTGCGCATATAACTGAAACGCTTATAAAATACACTACAAGACACTTTCAAGACTACTTTCAAGGCACTGACAACAAATTTTAACATATCAGATGTAAACATTAGCTTTACTATTGAATGTATCCATGTAATATTACTAGTTGATATTGTTACGTAATGCGAAAAGTTCTCGTGCGTTCGACGGTGTCGTTCTACAGCTTCTCGACTAGCCCTGCCGGTGTGTGTTTCTGCCAAGGCCGCGCTAAAGTATCCTCTAGAATTTTCGAGTGCTTGTTAAGGATGCATATTATGGAACCTCGCAGACTATAAATACCCCACACCTGCTGCTTAGTTTTCAGTTTATTTTGGGGGATTACTCAGTGCGTTTCAAGTGGCTATTAGTGAAAAGTGATTATTGTGCGGGACTTTATTAGTTGACATTATTAATGCGTGTGGAAAATTTTT
This sequence comes from Magicicada septendecula, assembly GCA_034769895.1. NCBI lineage: Eukaryota > Metazoa > Arthropoda > Insecta > Hemiptera > Cicadidae > Magicicada > Magicicada septendecula. The sequence goes on from CM068367.1 coordinate 193,861,688, forward strand.
TGCTTGAGTTATTGTACGAATATAATCTTGTCGAATAACTTGTTGATTACAATCTGTTAATTGTGATAATTAAAGCTGGTTTTTGGTGACTTCATTGGTGTCTTGTATTTTGTTTTCCACTGTGCCGTACGAAGATCAGTGAGACCGTCGTAACAGTAGGCCTACCGTTTTAAATTATAACAAACGTAGCTTATACGAAAAAAATAAAATTATTTGAGCGGAAATGTGTTGTCATGCTAAAAGTATTTTCAATCTTCTTTTAATATAAAAAATACGGGCGCACAGACGTACACACACACTCACACTCACTTATATATACACACTTTAACGTGCGTGGAATGAATGTAAGGAGTAAATACAAAGGCAGCAATCAAGAAATTCTTTCATATTTACCCTACGGAACACCGTATCATTTACAAAGAATTTCGCTGTTAGAACAGCACATTCTCTTCGTGTTGACTCTGCGTTACTATTGACCAGTGTTATCTTCCAATCACGTACTATAAAGTAGCTGCTGTTTTGTGATGTATAATTTAGCCCCTGTAAAATTCTATGCTTGCGGTAGCCAGAATTTGTGTCTATGTGTCTTCATATTCACTTTTGCTGTTCCTGTGTTTTTATGTCTTCTACAGATACGAAGTTCCATCAAAAAGTTCAACCGTATTTAGATTACTTAAAAAATTATGTTTTTACTCTTTCATGTTTATATTGTCCTTTCAAAGTAATCTCCATCGAGTGTAACGCAATTGTGCCAACCTTTTTTGAGTCATTTACTGAAGTCCACTTTGCAGTTTTAGCTTTGTGACTACAACAGTGGCAAAAGGTTGGCATTTAATGTCTCTTTTATAATTTTGTAAAAGAATGAGGATTATGTAAGGACATATCTCGTGAATACGGCAGTTACTGTGTCATAGCACGTTTATTGTTTAAAATAGACAATAACTAACGCACCAGACACTCTGTTGGTGCTTGAGCAGGAATGAAATCTGTAAATTATCCTTCCAAAAATCTAGTTTTTTTCTACAAATTCACGCACGTGGGGTCAAATACGCCAATAATACTCTTTCTTGACCACATCTCTATTGCCAAAACAAATTGAACACTATGTAACAATCTTCATCATTCAAATACAATTCTCAACTCATTCGTAATTGCCTTTCAAATTCTAGTACCATTTCCAAACAGCTTCTCCATACCATCCAGATTTGCCACTTGTATAAACACTTTTACTTGGGTAGAGTATTGTATCTCATTCTTTAGACAAAAATTATTGCAGTTCTTAAATTTATCACTGTATATTTTAAAAATCGGATAATACACCGAAACACAATTTACTCAATTCTACGCAGCTGTCAAACAATGCAGCCAGTATGGCTAAAAATTAGACATCTCTTACAAACATGTTGCAACAGTACAAATAGCATGCTTATGTACAAATATGCAAAGATGTGTATGTAATTTATAACTACCACAAAATGAAATAATATACGAGGTCTGTAAATTAAGTAACTGGACTAATACAGTAAAACCGTTTCTTTACAATCAAACTATATCTAGACTCTATCCACTTCGAAATAGTGAATTAATATGGCAGAATAAAGAATATATAAAAATGTAAATCTGCAAATAAATTGTAACAAATAGCAAATAAATTGTATTTTTGTAAATTGTAAATACTATATTTGATACAATAATTTTTAGCAATTTCAAAATTACTAAATTTTATATCAAGATTTAATTGAGCGTAAAAATGCTAATCATTTAATCAATTCTTGGGGGGTATATTATTTCTATAAGGATGTTTCTTTAGTTAAAAATATTATAGTATAAGATTTTGAATTTGTTAAATTGTCAGTTGCATTATTAATCGTCAGTGACTTCTAGTAAATTTTATTTTTATTATATATCGAGAATTTTAATTATAAATGTAATGTATTAGTTGATTATTATCTACATGTAAATGTAGGCTTATGAGAAGGAGCAAATATTTTTACATTTTTAGTACTGTGTTAAGTAAATCACAATTTTAATCTTTTCTGAATTCGTCTTAATTTTTACGATACTCTCTCTTCTCTACAATATAAATTTTATATGTGATGCCATTTTTGGACATAACTCAAATTAATATATATAATAATATCATCTAAACCAAATATTTTTCTGGCACTTCTAATACGGAAAACTGAAAAAGCGTACAGACGTTTTGATCAAATCTCGTAACTTTACACTTTTTGTGGAGAAACATCCTCATAACAGGAAATCATACACACAATATTTGGTAATGGCCTATTCACTTAAATTACCCTCTAAATGTAGGTTCATAAAAATAAATAAACGTGTGTATGTATTTTATAAATTATATATGTGTGTTATGTAGGCCTATATATTGTATAAATTTATATACACATGTATTTCTAGAGGTATGAATGTATGTATATATACTTGTTTTTACATATGCATTATATTATGTATATATGTGCATGACTGCCTGAGCGTACATAAGTATGTCTTGACCTATATGTGATGTTACAGTACGTGTAGAACAGGTACTGGATATACGAAAACGCATATGTGTGCAGGTAAACGTTGTTTTACTAACTAACGGTTAAGTGACGTACACGAGTTTAGTTTCAACTGAGCTAATATTATTTCTGTATTGTAGAGTGAACTCGGTTATAACTACGTAACTACATAACTGGGAGGAAACTGCTTGTAGCAGATGTGTTTTCTTGTTGGATGTACGTGGTTGCAAAACACTGAACCAACAACCTAAACTGTAAAGCACTTGCCGTTAACCACTCAGAGACAGCGTTATGTGTACAGTATGCTACTGCGTAATTATATTACTGCGGTTACCATCTACTGTGTGACGCTGTGTAGCATCACAAAGTCGATCACCGTGGAACACAAAAATGTACGTATAATCTCCAACTAACCTAACCTTTTTATGCTACAATCCTCGGTAGACATTTTATCCTAACGAGTCTGAAATAACTAACAGAAGTTGTGACAACTAATAAGGGTTAAGGGAAAGTTGTATTTCTCCGATATTTTTAATATATACTTGGAAGAGACAATACGATGAGTAGAAGTTAATCTCGACTCAAAGATAGAATTTGAATCCTGGAATTTCTTTTAACAATCTTTTGTATGCGGATGCTATTTTAATTGTCCACGAAACTGAACACTAATTACAGAGACAAATTCCTAAACCCAAAAATATTTGTAAAAGTTATAGTTCAAAGACTTTGAAAAAAGATAAACGTTATGGTATTTAAAAGCAAATAAAAGTAATAAAGGTAATATGTGAGATAAAAATCAATATTAGATAAGAAAATAATTTACCTGGTATCGCGCTTTAAATAGATAGGTCGCGAGGTTTCTATTAAACAAGGATGATGATGTAACTATTAAAGAGGTTCAGATAAACATGTGAGACGATTTATCAGATTAAAAAGAAGACTAGGAAAGACACACGATTCAAGTTTTACAACACGACGGCGGTACCTATTTTAAAGTATGGCAGTGAAGATTAAGAGTTCTGTTAGAAACAACAAAGTTTCATCGGCGCAAATGAGGTTTTTACGAGTCGTGGACGGTAACATGTTGCGCAAACGAATAAACAACGAGACTATCTCCAAAAGTTTATTTAATGCGCACATTTTTGGTTCATAAAAAAAAAAATCGAAATTTACAATTCTAATAGGTGGTATCTGGATAGGACTGATAAGAAATATTAGCTTGTACTGCCAGAGAATACATAATCATTGGATATAGGGATGTTGGTCGCTCATTTAAGAGAAGGATTCGTTTATGGAACAGGAGATTGTCTAATCCAAAAAATGTGGAAAAGTAGAATACAATAGTTATTAACTGGGATAATCATATAATACGTAACATCAAAGAATGATAACTGCGATTGCGTCTTCTCACTCAGTTATTATTCAGTGAACCCAGGGAACTCGCATTTTAAATCTTTCATTCCCTGTAAACGTTTCTTCGTTGGCAGAAAAAAACAAACTATTATATAATATATACAAAACGTTTCTTCATTGGCACAAAAAAACTCTCTTCAGGATATCTCTCATCGTACTTGTGTTAAACTCATCTGACTAAATAAGTGCACGTTTTATCCGATAAACCAAAACTTCATTGTGTACTGAAACAGCTAGTTAGTATAACTAAGTGAAATTCAATAGTGATGTTCATATTCCGATGCGGGCTGTTGCCCTGGCTTGACATACGAAGTCCAACCAGGCGCAAAACTGGGTAAACTTCAACTATCACCGTGATATTAGCAGTATTAGGTATCGGCGTGTTCGAAACGTGTCACAGTGTTTCAAGCTCCCACGTTGAAACGCAGTCCAAGAACTGACAAGTGAAATTTCTTCTTAGGGAAGAGAAGTTTTAACTTAACAGGGAGGTGTATAGTAACAGAAATAATGACGCTGCTGAACCTCCTTATACTTAGTAGAAACTGACTCTTATCTATACAATTAATACAGACTATTGGAGCTGAATCAATACTTATATAGCTTCTGAGGGCAATACAATTGTGAGTCAGTGCCTACCACTTAGGCATCGATGAAGAGTGTAGACGAATGTAGTTACAATCGATTCATATTTGATGAATCCATTTTGTATAAATTGCATGATAGTATTAGTACTGCAGTTTTATTACTGTAAATACTGTTTTATTACAGTGTTTTTGTACTTTTTTTTTTTAAATTTAAGCAATACAAAAGAACACATCAGCGTTCGTGTCGTAAACTTGGTGTCGTATATGTATCGCATACAAAAGGTTTTAGGGAAGGAGATCCTCGTTTATTAGGGATTCAGCGGACCACATAAGAAAAATACAATCGTTAACATTAGGTCAAGGAGACATTTTGGTTGGTTTTGACAATATCTCACTTTTCACAAACATTCCTGTAGATGACGCCTTAAAGGTTATTGAACCTCTATTGGCGCCCGATTTATAGCGCTTAGCTTCAGAATGTCTCAAGTCGACATATATTTCTGGGATGGCAAGTATTACGAACAATTACAGGGAGCAGCTATGGGATCGCCATTGTCACCAGTCGTAGCCAATATTTACTTAGAGAAATTTGAAGGACGTACATTGGTTTCAGCGAGACTAGAACCTACACAATTTACAGATATCTGGACGACACCTTTGATATATGGTCTTACGAGAACGAAGAACTACAGGCTTTCTTACAGAATCTAAACTCGATACAGTTTTCATTCAGTTTACTATGGAAGAGGAAGCGAATGCTGAAATTTCTTACTTAGATATTTTAGGACGGATCTCTGGGTCATCGGGTGTACAGGAAACCTACCCACACTGATGGATACCTTCATGCAACTTTTCATGATCAGCCTGTACAAAAGCAAGCCCGTCTCAACACAGTTTTTCACAGAGGGGAGAGGGTATCTGATGGCGATAATTTCCTGGAGGAGAAAAAGCACCTAACGGACGCTCTAGAGAGGAACTATACGCTCAGGGATGCTATACGTAAAGCATTTAAGAAGACAGAAAAATCTTCAGATATCTACAGCAGAAGATAATAACCACAGAGCATTCTTACCGTACGTAAAAGATACCACAAAGGAAATTAGCAATATGTTGAGGCAATATGACAGTAAATCAGTGTTTTAACCAATAACAAGCTGGTAAAATTTTTAAAACCAATCAAAGACAGAATCCCGTTAAACTCTGACTTACAAAATTCCATATAGCTGCGGAAAGATACGTTAGTTAATGGGCCGCGTGATATCCACAAGAGTTTAAGAATATGTCAGAGTTAAGAAGAACTTAGCAGTTAAAAATTCGGCAACTGTTGAGCATTCAGCCGTAACTAATCACATGATAAACTTTAAAAACGCATCTGTTATAAGGTCCTGCAATAGGTATTTGGACAGAATGGTCCTAGAAGCAATATAAATTAATTAAAACAAGGATAGCGTCAACAGAGAAGTAGTCACGCTCAGCTCGACTAGGTACCATTTATTTTCTGACTTGACTGTACGAGAGTTCACTGCACAACAAATGCAAGCGGCGTTACATCTACAGGCAGGACCCACTTATCGGAGTGACTCATACAGGAAGAATACTTCAAAAACATAATGGGCACTGGGCACGGAAGCCGACGTGAGAATATGGAATATTTTACGTTATAATTTAGTTAGAAATGACTAACCACTGGATTTCTTGGTAACAGCCACGTTTTATGAAGAAAATCAATGACATATGACAGGTTGTTATATATCCTCCGAGGCTACAGAAGGCTGCGTTTTACTAATACTCTCTGTCATCGAAAAACTCCTGAGGTTTGTATGAATGAATCCACCGGTATAGAGTATACTTATCTATCACGTCAGGCGTTTAATTGTTGTCAGTACATCACGTCTAAAACAAAGCGGTGATTTAAATACACGGTGTCAATTGGTTGCTGTATCTAAAGCAACATATTCGCGTGGTTAAGTGTATTTTGAGATTCCTATAGATGACCTTTAAGGCAGAATTAATTTCAACACGTTTTTTACTTAACTAGTAATTGCTCTTACATTAGTTTATTCGTGCTGAGCATGAAACTTGAATGTTACACTACAATCATACATTATTCGTGCTATAACTCACGCGATTCTTCACATTCAGATTATGTGCAATACGGTTAACCTGTAGCAGTATACTTTACAATGTAATACGCAGTTAGCAGCTAACCGCATTACAAAACTTACTACATACGGTTTATCTTCGACAAACAAGGGGCTGCTTCGTTGGTCATCAGGGCAGTGCCAGATCACTGTAGCAGTGAGAAACCCGGAAGGTTTGTAAATCTTGCCAATAAGAACACTGTCCTAAAACATTCTGGAAAACTCGGGAAATGTCACGTTGAATGTACGAGTAGCTGATGTATTGGTTTGAACGCACTGGAACAACAGCAAGTGAGAAGAAAGGTCTGTTATATCGTTCAAGGTTTTTGTTCGCTATCGTGAATGTCATCAGTCATTTCTTGATTGAATAAAGTTTTATTATTAACCCACAGATAATAGTGCACGAACGATTCTTCTTCGCATGTAAAACAATATATATTTGTGAGAATTATTGTACAATATGTTAACCATCTCAGATACAATATAATTGATCCATTGCAATTTGTGTATCTCATTTATCCCATCGCTTTACATCCGTTAATCAAAAACACTTAAAACACGCATTTTATAATGTACGCATGCATTCGGACTGCAGAACCTTGTGCGTGTTCGAACAGAGTTCCGCTTGACGACTGGAACGGAAGTGTAAGGTGGTCGGAAAATCACGTTAACAAATAATAGAAGTTACTAGTAGAGATAATTTTTTCTGCAGGCCTAAAATCGTATTTCTCGGTTGGGAGAACAACAACCGCCGAAGAATAATACAAGTTGCAGATTGAGACATTATTAAAATTCATGGTTGTCTGGGTTTTCTTGTTTAAAATAAAAGTGGCTGTTCTGAAAAGCTACACAGGTGTGCTGGTAAGGTAAAAATAGCTATCAATCTCTTGATTAGAATACGGAAGGATAATAGCATTAGAATAGTGGCAAAGCAACGATTAGTTCATGTAAGCTGTTAACATTCTCTGTATTACTATATGAAGCAGAGCCTCGAATGGTACTAGCAAGTAATGACAAGAAACTCAACATTTTCAAAATACGTTGTCGGCAACACTACTCTTTGTACTCTCAGTAGCCTGTCAACTTTCCTTTTTAGTTCTCTCTCCGGCGCAACATGTCCTGCCAGCATAAGTCTCACTGATGTTTACAAACTGGGCCGCCGGTGTCTCATCATGCATTTCATATAGTTAGTTGTTAGAATGACTTTATCATAAAGCGTTCGTTCACGTAGCTCCCGAAGGTCTTCCATCCAAACACACGTTTACCTATTTTTCATCCTTTTCTAAGCTCATATTTCAGACTCAAGTTAATAAGCATCTTATCAAGGTCTTGTGAACGGCAAGTTATGTATTCTTAGTTCAAAGTGTATTTAAAAGTGATTTAAAAGACCAAAGTGCCCCATTTGCTGCAACAAAAGCCTTACTTTAACTTAATCTGTTACATAATTGTTCCAGATTACTGTGGATATCAAAGATTTAGACCCTTCTGACCTGTCCAAAGCATATTGCCGATAGCAGATACCACATTTGAGAATACCTAAACTTACTTGCTAGACTTACCTACTATCATGTACTTAATTTTTGGCTGTTTCATATTTTCTTAGAGGCTTTTTTATCGCTTTCTAATTGAGAGAGGGATAGATGCAGACGGAAAAGTAAAAAATTAAGAGGATATAAGGAAGGAAATATGAGGATGCGTGTAACAGTAATTTAATTACAAATTGTTACACAGATTGTTACACGGATTACATTGATTGTTAATTACATAAGCATTTCTCTTTAGAACAGATTGAACGTGATTAAAGACAGTATTATTTATGTCTCCTCTGATGATAAAAGAAGATTTTATGACATTCAAAAGAAAAAACTCTTTGAAAATTATAATCACAAAACATTTATTTAAATAAATTTTGAGCTTTGACTAATACGATTTTTAATTAATTACGTATTTTTGTTGAAAAAAGAATTAATATCATTTAAAAATACTATTTATAATGTAGTAAATTCAAAACATTAAAGATTTATAAGATAAACCGGCGACTGTGAATTTTTTGTTGCGTGCCAAGCCACTAGGCATCGACTTTTGTTCTTGATATTCTGATTTTGTAGGGTTTCTGTGCCTTTTGTTTTCTATTGAATCGTCGCACTTGGATTAATGATCATATTCATTTAATGTGTCGCCTTTGTTGTTCTGCTTAGAAAGGGCCTCAGTACAATGGACCTGGATTTAACAAAGTCTCCTCCCTTGTAGGATGCACACGTGTGTGATTCAGAAATGTAATATGTCAAATGACTTTGCGGGCAAGCTCTCTGCTAATGAAGATGTTCGAAGTCGAATATGTCTGTCAGGAGGTCAGTTTGACGTTTGTATTATTAAAAACAAAGATTTCATACGATCATTAAAACAAGCTAAATAACAATTGTTTCTTCAAAGCTCAATTTTTATATTAATTTCGTCTATTAGCTTTATGCTATTTTGAGGAAGGGTAGGCTGCCTTGTTTGAGCCGATCGACATACAAGAAAATTAATGTCCCGCACTGCGCTTCAGCCGGTTAATATTACCCCAGGTTCTCATTTCTACTGGTTGTGTCGATATGGAGCCTGAAAAAGGGCCTAGAATTTACAGTGTTCCCTGGAATCTAACCCGTGAATATCACACACACACACACACACACACACACACACACACACACACACACACACACACACACACACACACACACACACACACACATGAACGTATATACACATGTGTATATAAGCTTATGAAGTAGGCACCTTGCGAGGTGGGCCGAATCGTGGCTTGTCAAGTCACAATTATATCTATATGTCAAGTCCTTTAAATTATTTCTATTTCCGCTTACAAGTAATCGTATAAACTTACAGTTAATAAACTGGCACACTGTTTTTATTAACGATCAGTTAGCTACATTTATAAGAGTGTCCAAAAGTTAAGAAATAAATTATGGTAGTAGAAAACTTTGAAATTATTACTTACACACTGAAAACAAAAATAGTTATTATTTCCTTTGACGATAATAGGTTCTTTAATTTTATTATGAAATTAAAAATAGAAAAATCTTTCATGACAATTCTGCTGTTGTTTTTTTACAATTTATATGAGAGTTTCTATTACTTTATTTTGTTTTTTCAGTTTCTGTTACAGTTCGTCTTTAAACTTTTCTATTAGAAGAAGAATGAAGTTAATTGAGAGCGCATTGCAAGGAAAAGTCAACAGCGTAGAAGACGAACTCTATAAGCGATGCGACTACAGTAATCGATATTTCAAAACAACTAGACTGGAACTGAATTTTACACATCTTATCTGACTAAATGTAACTGGTTCAATGAATTTTGGTACATTATTGCTCCTGCTCTATAGGTTTTGTACCAGCGAATAATAAAGTTTTAAGACACTGTGTATTCTATTCTCTAGTATAATTTTTTTACAGACTCTAAATTGAAGTTCGGGGTACAACAGTATAACACACACACACACACACACACACACACACACACACACACACACACACACACACACACACACACACACACACACACACACACACACACACACACACACACACACACACACACACACACACACACACACACACACACACATTCAAATCATTATTGTGTAGTACTATAGACTTAGTTACATTTGCTTCAAAGGTTTACTTGGAAATTGCAATTGAAAAACGACGTTAGTTAGTGTTTTATAACAAATTTATCGTGCACAGTGTTGAAGTAATTTAAACTTTAATAAAAAATATTATACATTCTAATTAGGGATTCAAATAGATATAATCTGCAATTCAAGCCACCTGATATCGAATATTCTCGGTTGACAGAATTTGGGAATTTTAACACATTTCAAAGCATGTTGAAAATTTTAAAAAAACGTTTAGTTTGAAATTGGAGAGATTCATAAAAGCTAATACGAATTTCAGTATTTATTTTTCTGCAATGCGATATGACACTACAGACCGTACTGCATCTGTCATGCTTAATTATAAATCATGTGCGGTAATGTATGTTAGTCAAGAAAGTTGTGCTTTACCTTAATCAAATTAGTTAACCCATTCTGTTATAATTTCAGCATCAACCAAACTGTGAAAGGTCTTGCACAATTGTTGGCTGCCTGGAACAACAGAGGGCATCCCAATAACATTTCGGGAACGACAGAAAGCGTGATAACGTGAGACGCATCGAAATTATCAAGCAACAACCCGGACTCATCACGATTCGACCTGGAGGAGGGAAATGAAACACTATTTCCTTCATTAATATTGATCTAAAAGAACGTTTAAAAACTTTGTAAAGCTTAAACACGCTAGATTCATGTTGATGAAGATTCTATTAAAATATTTTAATTACAGTATATTCATTTTATATTCACAGTATATTTGCTGTGCTTATAAATACATTAAATTATACATCTAATGTATTTCATTTTGTTAAATGTTTTCAAAAATATTTTTGTAAACAATGTGGTTTTGGGTTTTTAATTAATTATAGGCCTACTCCAGATTTTGGATTTTACGCATATTTAAAGATACGCGTTTCTTTTTTTAATTCAACTTAACAGTGTAGAAAGAAATGATTACTTTTAGTACACGAAAAGAACAGTGAATGAAATGTCTATGTTTAAAATTGTGTTGTACCCATAAATGAATTAATCACTCTCCATAAGACGTAATAACAATCACTAAATCAAACATTTACCGGACTGCAATTGTAACACTTTGTTATTTCTAATAGTTTATGAGGGAATAGTAGCACATTCGGCTATGTTGTACACATTATACATCAGTAGCACATTGTAAGTATGTTGTTTACAATGCGTCGCACGTGTGAGTGTTTAAAAATCTGTGAACAGAAAACGTTAAACACTAAATTTTTACAAACAGAAACGCACTGTTTAAAAACATCAGAAATATAGAATTTGACACACGAAATATTGACAAAATGTACCAACAACATATTAAGATGAAAGAAGACACCGCAATAATCCAACAATTATAACACGTAACACTGCAGATATCAAACTGATATTAGACTAAACACGTGTTTGTATAAGTTAACTATTTGAGGGCGTATACCAGTGTACACTTAAATTAAAATTTTTTGCAATGCTTATATTGTTGTAATTATATGCTCACGTGTTTATACACACTCGCTTATTCGCGTCATGTTTTTTTTGTGTGTTTTACAGCCCAGAGTGTTGTGATCTTTGAATACGCTGAAAGATACATGAAATTCCTTGTGAAACCGCAGCTATAAGAATACAAACATGTTCGCAAAGTAGTTAGTTTATTTAATAGCTCTACTTTTAGTCATAATGGAAATTGTAAAACGGTAAAAACAAAACACACAACTTTAAATATTACCACTTGTTGAATAACGTTTTAATAGAATTTACCTCTGCACAAAAATGCGTATTTAAAAAATTTCACTATATATTTTAGCCTTTTAGTATATCCATAAAATTAGTGTGCCATCGGTGCAAAAAGCAGAAAGGCTCTCCTAATGTGATTAAATACTTAAATCATAACATTGTGTGGTTTAAAACGAACTACGTATGACATAGGATGACACATCACGTCGGCTATTAGGTACATTAATCAGTTGCACCAAATATTATATTACCGACCAAACAGACCCACAGTGACGTTCTGTGTAAACGGGTAGCCGTCTAAGTATTCACCACAATAAACCATTAAAGTAACCCAGAATACCTCCGAGATAGCGTTATTGTGCTGTGACCTTGGTAATGTTCCAACAGTTCCCAGCGGATTCGTCGTTCATCTCTATCCATCACTGCCCCGTCGTCCATTCTATCATCGTACCATCCATTCACTTACACATCATCAATCATTTTAATTTTTCCTTGCCTCCTCTTCCTTGCTCCCTCTGAAGCAAGTAAATCGTCTAAGGAACTTCCTGTCTGTCCTGTTAAAGGTAATAGGCAAGTCTGTTGTAAGTTGTGTTGTAATTTTATTTTTAATCGTTTTATTCTTAATAAAAATGTCTTTCATTAGCTTTTGAATTAGTTTCTTCTGTGTGCTTGTGTTCTCCCGTTCTATTTTACGATTCAGTATTTGTATTTATGTCTATCTGAACTGTATAATCTATAACTGTAGGGCAGCTTTGCCACTGTAGCCCAGAGACAGTTACTAACCATTTTTATCCACATTTCACTTATGCGCGTACGCACGAATATTTTACCTGTGCTGTTGATTTATCATGTTAAAAGTGTTTTATTTTATGTTCTATTTTTATTAAATCCTAAAGGCAATGCCTTGTCGCTGTAGCCACGTCACTCTATCCCTTGCGATATTCTTCATTTCTTCATAGGACCCACACTATTCACGACACTCATTGTGCTGCGGAAGTATGCAGTTCTTGGTCTTCCTTTGGGCTTCTTCCCCACTACTTTGCCCTCAAAGATGTTAGTTAAAAAAGCACTATGTCTGATCACATGTCCTATCAACTTAATCTTCCTCACCTCTATACTCCTAAGCAGTGTTCTATTCTCATTTATTTCCTCTAAGATCTGTTCATTCGTCTTCCTATCTGTCCAACTAGTTTTTGTCATTCTCCGCCAAATCCACATCTCCATTGCCTGAAGTCTGTCACTCTCCACCTTCCCTAAGGTCCACGATTCACACCCGTAAGTTAAAACACTCCATACAAATACCTTAACAAACTTTTTCCTTGTTTCAATACTAATATGGTTGCTTGTTAATAAGTTCCTTTTGCTCTGGAATGCTTGTTTTGCCAGAGCTACTCTCCTCTTAATCTCTGCCAGACACTTATTCCCACTTGTAACTATGCTACCCAGGTAACAAAATTCAGTAACGTGCTCCAATATTGTGTTGTTCAACATAATGGTTGATTTATTGTCTTCTCTTTTTTTACTTACAACCATTATTTTAGTTTTCTTAACATTTATCCTCAATCTCCAAGCGTGAAGAATTTTGTTAAACGTACCTAACATTCGGGTCATATCTTTTTCTGAGTCAGCCATCGGTACAATATCATCTGCGAAGCGAATACTGTGTATCTGTTCCCCATTTATTTTAATTCCCCTAGAACTCCTTTTCATCTGAGTTACAACATCTTCTATAAACAAATTAAACAAGTACGGTGACAGTGGGCAACCCTTGTCTTACCCCTCTTCTTATTATTGCTTCCTTTTTACATCCATTTATGTCTATTTCAGTACTTTGCAACCTATAAATATTGAAGATTACTCTTCTAACTTTCCAGTCAAGTCCTGACTTCCTCATAGTTTGAAACAACAGCTTCCAATCAACATTGTCGAACGCCTTCTCGAGATCCACATATACTACATAGGTTTTCCTATTCACTTCAATTCTCCTCTCCAAGATATGCCGCAGAGCCAAGATTGCTTCTCTGGTTCTACATCACATATAAAATGCTTTATTTATTTGGTTAGTTTTGTCGTTTCTCGTTTTATCTACGAGGATAGTGCCAACATTCAGGAATATTAAATTCTACTAACCTTATCGTATCATTTTTATTTTAAATCCTCTACCAGTTCGCAGTAAAATAACTCTTCGGTTCCTTATTTGCCTCTATAAAAATATTTCTGTGTAGTTTATGTCTTTATGTAGACTTTCTTTGGACTCACTAGCGCACAACACGTTTAGAAGTCGCAAGATAATTCTGCTGATCACCCTTACTGTAAAACTCTGTTTTATTTTGTACAACCAGTTGGTCTAAGAGCCGCTTTCTTGATGTCTCCGTAGAATTTCTATACCAATTATTTCAATCTGGCGGACCAGATTAATAATCGTTAACTAATCGACTTAAATTGATTGTCTGTTATTTCACATTAAATAGAAACACATTCGATTATTCGTTAGTTTCTATATTAACGTAGAATTATTTTGATTGCTATTGATTTACTTACAAACCTCTGATAATGCTGATATGTTTCAGTGAAACGTGCGTCAGGTATTGAAACGACAATAACGCAATACACTACTTGCAGAAGAAACTGTATTGAATAGTGTCGCAGTATTAGTAAAATATAATCGTAAATTTCTCTCAATACCGGAAACCGGTTTAAAAGGGGTTGAGTATAATGTCGTTGGGAGAACAACAAATAGCGACAGGTTTAGAGGTACACAGAAGACAGAAGTTGAGGGGATAAGAGGAGCGATACAGTAACAGAGTGTTGACTCGAACACGATCATTAACACCGATAATATTAACAACGCAACGACCTGTAGGCGCAATAGTGTTAACCGATGAAGAAGAGAGAAAATACTAGTGCATGCATACTGTGAAAATTGCACTAGACTGAGTTGAAGGAAAACATGCTCTACTATAAACGAAAGAGTAACTTCTTACATAACTCTCAGAGACCATAAGTAACCGTAAGAATAACTGCTCATTGGGAATTTTACAATCGACATATAAACAGAAGATTTATTAAAACCAAATATTTGTTTTACATTTTTAGTAGTAGAACTCAACTGTAATTGGAACAAAGTTTTAAAAATCTTAAACTATTGATATAGTTATAGTGTAATACAACGATACATGTGTACGAATTTATATGTAATTTAATTTGTATAGCCCCACGTTCTTTGAGAGCCATTCTATACAATAATATTTAATATAAATTCGATATACTGTAATTTATGCAGGTTGTATAATGATACCAGGTGTAACTATAATAAGAGTATTTTTATTTATCAGTATTTAAAATTCATATTCATTATTTACTCAATATTATAAATATTCATAAAAATCATTAATAATTGTCGGTCACGATATTGCTCATTATTAAATGTTTATATCTTATGATATGCAGCGTTACACATATTTAAAAATCTCTTATATCTAGACAGGTTAATAATCTTAATCCAAACATGTTAATAATCTTATATCTAGACGTGTTAATAAATTGGTTTATTAATTAAATATAAAATTAAAATGTTTTTTTTGAAATAAATTTTCTTAACTCAGATATGACCTCTACTCTCTCAGTCTATACCAATGTTTAAAATTCAATTTAAATTTATATTAATTGCTTGTAGACTGGCATTTGTTTTAATATTGTAGCGTGACAGAAAATCCACTACATTGTAAATCATATGAAATGATAAAATTTAATTACATCAACAAATGTTGTAATAATATTAAATGACATTTAAATAAATCAGAGGAATGAAACACAATAAGATAAAAATCCTCACTACATGATATATCAAAACCACTGTTAAAAGAAACCAAAGAAAGTATTGAAGCAACTCATCAACTCATAAATAATACCAGTAAGTTACCCAGGAAGCTCAGAGCAGTAAACCAGTTACATAAGACAATATCCCGAAAAAAGAGACTCAATTAAAGAGTGGTGAATACCAAAATACTCTAAAAACAAGAAGAGGGAAGAATAAAGTTTGTGAACAGGAAGAAAACAATACCCTGAAACCTGTATAGAAGAATAAAATCAGTTCAGTGAAGAAATTAAATACTCTAAACTAAACCTCAGTCGTGATAACACCAAGTACCTTGGTTTACCCAAGAATGAGGTAAGAAGACCAGAAGAGTGAAGACTAGACGAGGGACAAGAATGAAAACTAGAAGAGGGACAAGAATGAATACCAGAAGGAAGATATGAAGAAGGACAAGAAGGAAGACAGGAGGAGAGGAAGACATAGTATGAAAGAAACACCGTAGTAAAGCCTATTATTATATAAACTACTATCAATCCCAAACCCACAAAAACTATGCCAAAGAAAGTATAACATCCCCAAAATCTTATAAAAATGTAATTATTGAGAAAACTAAAGTGTTGTATAGCGTTATAAGAAGTGCACCGGCTAAAGCTATTGTGTAATCAAGAAAATAAACTAGTCTTAACGGTCCATGATGACTAAAGGTCTGGTCTGAGATAATAAGACTCAGAATATCAGAACCAACAGTGAAAGTGAATTTGTATAAGTGTTTTTTAAAAAAATGCAATAAACTTAAAGTTGGTGATACTATAACTTAGTAGTATGCTATATCACAACTTTAAAGTCTAATAATAACCAGCATGATAAAATAATAAAATGGAAGGTTTCCAGTATTTTATTATTTTTATGTAAATCCTTATTTAAAAGACCTTTGTAAAAAAGGATGATAATAAATAGAGTATGGGAATTAATGTTTGCTGATGTGGGGAATCACAATAATAATGATTTAAACAAAAAAGGAATGGTACTAATATAGTATGAATAAGTGTAACATGTTTAAATAGACTATTATTTCACAGTCCTAAAATCAATGTATTAAATAAATGTATTTGTAAGGTTTATTAGAAAATAAGATTTATGTTATGTATTTTAAAAAAGAATTATGTTTAATAAATAATAACCTACATACCAGTAATAATGTACTAAAAGGTATGCTATGTTAGATTGAAAATAGTCAAAAGAGATATGTTTAAGCTATATCTGCAATATGTTAAATTGTGCAGATTAATAAACAATGTTCATAATTAATTATTTTAATAACTGTAGTGTTAATTAACTACTACACAAAACAATAAGTTATAGATCATGTTATTTTCATATAATTGTAGTTATGTAAAGTCAGAGGAGGAATCAAGTTTAATTTATTGAGAAAGAAAGAAATATAAAATTCTAAAATCTAGGCCATTTGGTGAAATCAGAGAACCAATATAAAATAGTATAATTCACTAATAAATCCTGTAAACTACCCAGATTTATATAAGATAACACAATTAACTACTACTAGGAATGATCCTATGAATTAAAATGACAATAAGGAAATACACCTTAACATTTTGTAAATTGTCAAAATATATAAATTAATTAATTTTAAAGAGCAATATCAAATCTACAAATTAACACAAAAAACCAGTTCAAAGGTGTAATTTATATGTATTTAAGGAAAGGAAGAGAAATATGACTAATTAAAATTTATTATAATAGTATTAATAATATTTAAAATGGAAGGAATTTTATATAAAAACGGAAATCCAATTTTGAGCCTATATTTCCAAAGTGTGAACAAAATTTGTTAATTTCCACAAAATGTCTACAGATATGGACTATAATACATCAATTTAAAGGGAATAAGATGATTAAACTAATAATAAGATTAATAATTCATAAAAGTAAGGAATAAAATAGAAAAATTCCATATATAATGTAATATTTTCTAATGTGTATGAAATCGAAAAATGTTAACAATACTTTTTCAAGGATTAACTGGGCAAGATTTATGACCAAGTTAATTAGTCTTTTGTTGAATATCAAGCTGAATAGGTGTGTGACAAAAACGTTCTTTAAACCGAGTTGAACATGAAGCTAACGTTTTAGCCATTGAAATCAGTGAACGAGAGTTAGACAAATTAAACACTTTTTGAAGCCAATACTATAAAAACATTCACGACAATAGGGAAAACAAACCTCTAACTTCAATATACGAGTGACAGTAAACGGTAAAACATTATATTACAACTGATTTACTCTACAAACCTAACCGCAACTTGAAAACTTAACCGTAATAGTTGCACAAATAGAAAATAACCTAACTAACGCAAGTTTACACTGAACACTTCACCAGAATACACTAAATAGATTAACAGACTTATTACACCAGTGCGGGGACATTTTAGACCTTGATGAAGGTAATTTTATAGTAATTTTCTGACTCGACGCATATACCATAGCCGAGACCAACCCAAGGAGCGGCCATCTTGAAAACGAAACCTGCCTACTACATCATAGTTACTGACGTCACAGCAGTCTTCATTGGTTCGACAAAACATTTATTCTTATATCATAACCTGAATTATTTAAATACTATTGAATAGTAATTATTGTATTTATATGTGTTAACTGTTAATGTTATACTTTCTCGTCACCCTTCTCTGACTATTAATTCTTAATCGCTCAAAGAACCTGTCTTTAATATAATATAACATAAAATTTTGTTCTGTATGACAATCGATAATTCCTGAGACAGAGTCGATAATTGCTCTCCATCGATAAAGTATCGATTATTTATCTAAAATTGTCAATAAATCTTTATATTTCTATTATTTTGTATCTGTACTTATTTCACAGGGTAATTTAAAGGTATTTATAAGGCTGAAGGCATTAAGTGAAAAGAATATACTCTATTTTGAACAAGATATTGGACCAGTAAGGAAAGTCACCAATCGATTATTACCTGGAGTTAATTTATTTAACTCCAGACTTGGTGCAAATCTTCAAGAAGTGCTCGACGGTCGATAAATACCTACCTGTTACTAAAATTTTACCAGAATCTTTTAAAACACAGATTGATCTTGTATACATACCTTTTAAACATAAACAAAATTATTTTATTATTTGAAAATTCTATTATTATTGAATTTTCCATTTTATTTTTATTCTTTTGTAACGACCGGCATACAGCGGTCTGGTGACCAAGTGGCTAGCCCAAACAGTGGGATTTGATTTGATTACAGTCATATATAGGGTCTTCTTACAAAGTGACGACGCCAACACGGGGCACTAAGGAAGAAGACAGCCACCGAAAGGTCGTCTAGTTACAATATTCAACTTTAAATTAATCTTTTCTATAATTCAAATATCAAATCAATTTACTATTTATTTTGATAATAAACTCTACTCTCTCTACTTTAAATTCTCTTTCATTTATTAATTCTTTTTATATGCGATCGCTCATTCTTACGACTAAACATTTATCTACATTTTAAAATATTATTCTAAGTTTAAGTATAAATTTTTCTTTGTTTTAATTTACTATCTTTTGATATAGTCTTTATAAGCTCTTTTTCTTTTTTAAAAATCATTTAAAATTCATTACGTATGTCACCTCGAGTTCTGATGATCTTACGACTTGTTGTCCGGGGTCCAGCGTTGTCCAGAGTTAGGTTTCCATTCCTCCTGTCCTGGCGTGGTCCTTGATACGTCTAGAGTCCAGCGTCGCTCTCCAGCAGTGTGGTCCTCATCAGAGAGTTGTTAACTGCTGCAAGGTAGATCTTAAACATCTTCTAACGTCCAGCATCCCTCGTCGCTCTGGTAGCTTTTCCGTATATACTCTTGGTGGACTTACTATTTCGGTATTTACTTTTTCCGGAATATTGTCGTGAATTTAACGAACGTTATTTCTTTCGTTACTGCGACTTGTAATAGAAATAAAAATAAAACTGTTTTGCCGACGGACAGCATGTCCGACTGCAACTGTGTCTTGAAATGAAGAGAAGGGTTTTTGGTCGAACCCTTAATTTATACCCTCTCGAGATTCCGCGCCAGTTGGCTCCAAAATCGTCCTGTCGATACCTGCATATCGCGTGACAGCCCCCACTCCCGAACCTTTTCATCTATTTGCAATTATTAGCAAATAGCAATGTTTTGCACGGAATCGAGATAGCACAAATCATAGCTAATTCGATTAAGCACTCACTATATTAATTTGAGCGTCTTAGGGTAATTTGCGTATTTTTTGGCACGTTTATTTTGCACTGTCTTCGCATAGTGTGTTCTATTAACGTCATCTTTTCACTGGGGATAACTATAAATTTTACACACACTTTGGTGCCTTTGGTTTGTTCATACACTAATTAGTTTCCGCACAGTGAATTAAAATAATTATTTTATTAATTACTTGGGGCGGGTTGCTGAGATTCCTGTCTTTGCATGCATCACTAACACACACAAGATACACGTGTAACACACATACAATTGAGCAGGTGTTCACTGCGTGTCGGAACAGGTTAATTTCTCCCCTAATCTAACAATGAAATATTTTTTTCAATCTCAGACCTGTCCATTTACCCGTAACTTATACAAATTCTACAAATTTTATATTTATTTAAAATAATTCCTAATACAGCGTATGGCTGTATCGTTGCAGTAAGTTATATTAAGGATACAAGAAACACAATTACAGTTATCTACCCGTACTATTATATTTGTTGTTATTTGAAGATCAGTAGTAATTGTTATTACACGTTTCGACACGGGACCACGAAAACTTTTTACTTGAATGAGCAGATAAAAACTATTAAAACAGAATATCGACAAGGAAACAGCAGGCAATTTTCAACTATTACCATTACGTCTACTCTAAAATTGCTTGGGTACAGTATTTTGAGACTGTTTTTACAGATTCTATTACAATACAGTTTAAGGTTATAAGCCTAGACGCCTATAGAATAGTTATATTATTTGCTAAAAGCAACTGAATTTAAATCGTATATTGTAGGAGAAGAAATAAAAGTAACTACTTTCAACGTCCCTCCCTTTCCACCTAAAACACACACACACACACACACACGCACGCACACACACACACACACACACACACACACACACACACACACACACACACACACACACACACACACACACACACACACACACACACACACATAAATAACATATTCTAACGCACACCTACATATACACAACCGAGTAATTCTGTTATTTCACGATACTTGTGTCATAAATATTACCTTTGAATATTCAAGCCTACTGTGCATGAAATTGTTAGCTTCGTGCATTTAATCCGTGACGTCATATAAAATCGGAACTATTTATATAATAAATTCTGCTCTCGTGGCTAACAGAACTTGTTTACAGATTTACTGACGAAATGTAAATACTGTGACATCGATATTTGATTACACTTCTGACACTAAGCTTAAGCGGATAACCATTTTCTATCGAGTTGGAACATGTACTGCAACATAATTTGCAGAATTCAGTATATTCATTCTTCCAGAGTCATTCATACATATGTATATTTTCCTCCAGAGTCATTCAGTACATATTGCCTCCATATTTACAGTCTGCGCTGTTTTTTCTCTGTGCATTCTATTATAAGTATATAAGATTTAACTAATAAATTTATTAATTTGTAACACGCATACATAAGTATCCCCCCACACACATATTTGTGTATACATATTATTTACTAATAATAAACGTGAATATCTAAGGTGAGTTGTTAGTTTTATGCTTATTTTAGGAGAGTTATTTTAAAATAATATACGCAAGTAAAATTTTTACTGTGGAACCTTTATAGAGAACATAGAAGGACCCTTATAGGGAACAAAAAAAAATAACAAACTGTGAATATGCTAAATAAGATGAAAAATGTTCCACTACCAAAAATCTAACTGGTTTAATCATTTTGTGATAATAATTCATTTTGTTTTAATAATGTGGTATTAAATTTAGACAACTTTCAATAGAACTCAACTTTCTACTTTCAACTTTCTAAACAAATTTCTGGAGTTCAGAATTCCATGAGCGCATAATCAGAATTCGATGAAACCTATGAACGAACCGAGTGAAAAAGCGATACGATTGTGTATCGAGAGAGAACGCTGCAAAGTGAAGAAAAGCTTATCTGAGGGCGAAGGAACACAACGCGAGGGAAAGGAATATCCTTCCGCTGTTGCTGAGAAGTCATGTCACCTATTCAAGCATGCAGCGCGGTTTCTCTTTTATTGTGTCTCGTACTGTGTGATAAAATCTACTTGAACTGATTCCGTGCGCCGTATAATGTGTCACATCTTACGCGGACGTACGAATTACAGTAGTTCACAATGTGCATCTTAAGAGACACGACACTTGAGCAGTTTGTATCTAAAGCAGCTGAGACATTATATTTCATGAAGTTTTAATGAACACGTGTTATGTAGTAATGGACAAAATCATGCACAGACGATTATGATGTCAGATTTTTGTGGTCTACCAAGAATGATTATTCTTAATACTTACCATAAATTATCTACCAAATATTCGGAAATTTTTAATATTAATTTTACGCCACAGATGGGATCTTCTACAACAGGTCCACACCCAGCATCCTAAAAGTCAATTTACAGGAACTGAAGGAACAGACCCTGGCACTGACATGAAACATAATTTGGAGCATAGACAAAAGTTAGTGTTATTCCGTACATTCTTTCTTTGAACGGAATGCACACACACACACACACACACACACACACACACACACACACACACACACACACACACACACACACACACACACACACACACACACACACACACACACACACACACACACACACACACACACACACACACACACACACACACACACACACACACACACACACACATTCATATTAGTTGTTCCGTGAGTTCGATACTATTTTTTATATTGTAATTTGCTGGAAGATCAATTTTGTTTTAAGATTTGTGTTAGTAATTTTGATATTTTATAATATGGTGCGGTCCTAGCGTTTATTAAAGGTCTGAGAGGTTTATTGATTTTGTGTAATTTTATTAAAGAATTTAATTTTGGTGCACAAGGATTATCCATTTTATATTTAAAGGAGTCTTTAGGATTTAGGATTTGGTTACTATTTTTTAGAATATTTGTTATTTGTGTTTGATATTTATTTGTGGGGTCTTTATTTAATGTTTTGCAATTATTATTAACTATAAATTCTTCTGTTTTATCGTCTAAATCTTTCTGAGAAATTATTATTGTACTATTACTCTTATCAGCTTTGGTTAAAGTGAGGTACGTCGTTAGTTTGTGTTTTATGTTATTAATGGTGTTATTTTGTTTATTTTTATTTTTAGTATGACGATTTTGGTTATTATATTTTTTGATATATTTTATTATTTCCATTGAGGCTTCTGTTGTTATTTTATCTTGTTTTTCTTGTTCTACATTATTAATTGCGTTTTCAGTTTCGACTATGATATTTTCAATTACATGTTTGTTTACATTTTTAAGATTTTTTTTTGATGTTTCTAGAGTAGCTATTTCGTTTTCCGTGAATTTAATATTAGATAAATTTATGAATTTTGGGTAAAAAGTGTGGTTATTATTTAATGTGAGTAAATGTTTGTTATGATCTTTAGGTTTACTATTTAATTGTAGATATTTAAGTTTTTTATTGATTGTGTTAAATTTATTTGTTTTGTGTTTATTTAGTATGTTAAGCATATTAATATATTTATTATTCCATGTATGATAATCAAGCGTATTGGCTAAAAGAAGATGTAAATTATTTTCAATACAACAACAAATTGTACTATCAAACAGATGGCCTTGCTACGGAAGCCCCAACCTCCGCTATCATATCAGAAATCTTCCTACAAAAACTCGACGAACAAACAATAAATATAATAAAATTAAACGACCCATTAGGATGTTATTTTAGATACGTTGATGACACTCTGTACATTTCTGAAAACAATGGCATAAATATAAATAAAATATTCAACTCCATAAATAATTTACATTCCAAAATAAAATTCACGTTAGAAGAAGAATCTAATAATAAATTAAATTATTTAGACTTAACAATAAAGAAAAATGTAACAAATTTTGAATACTCAATATACAGGAAACCTTCTCAAACTGATTTAGTAATACCAAATACTTCTAATCATCCTCCCCAACACAAAATGGCAGTATTTAATTCCATGATTTACCGAATGCTTAGGATCCCATTAAATAACACAGAAAGAAACAAAGAAAGAAATATTATCCAACAAATAGCAGTAAAATGGATACAAAATAAAAACTATTAATAAATTAGAAAATAAAATTAAACATAAAATCACTAATAAATATCCCAAGAACACTACATTTAAAAATTCACCTATTAATAATAATATAAAATATACAACCTTCACTTATTACGGAAATATAACGCAAAAATTAAATAAAATATTTAAAAATACTAATTTAAAAATATCTTATAATACAGATAATAAAATTTTTAATAAAATAAAACCTAAAACTAAATCCAATACTCACAATAAAAATGGAATATATAAAATAGTATGTCCAGATTGCAATAAATTCTACGTGGGCCAGACA
Source organism: Magicicada septendecula (assembly GCA_034769895.1). Classification (NCBI taxonomy): domain Eukaryota; kingdom Metazoa; phylum Arthropoda; class Insecta; order Hemiptera; family Cicadidae; genus Magicicada; species Magicicada septendecula. The sequence continues at coordinate 193,886,228 of CM068367.1, forward strand.
AAGAAAAACTACTAGATAGATTCCTTCAACACCGCAATGCATATTTAAAATCAAATATTTATAAATCTAATTTAGCCACACATTGTCTAAATAATAACCACCAATTTGTCCAAACATTGAAAATATAAAATTAATTAAAAACATACAAAAAGGTCAAAAAATGAATATTTGGGAAAATCTTAAAATTTACAAACACAATAACAATAATTTATTAATTAAAGAACAAACCCTAATAAAAACAAAACAAGACAATCTATTTAAAATTGTAAATTTACAAAAAAAAAAATAAATGAATAAAATATAAACAACAAATTTTCAAATATAACCGAGAAAACAGCTGCTGAAGAAAATAAACATTAAAACAATCGTTAACTAATCGACCTAAATCGATTATCAGTTATTTTACATTAAAATCGATACAAATTCGATTATTCGTTAATCTTATATTAATAGAATTATTTCGATTGTTATTAATTTACTTAGAAACCTCTGATGATACTGATATTTTTCAGTGAAACGCGCGTCAGGTGTTAAAAAGAATATACGAATTATACTACTTGCAGAAGAAACAAATTGAATAACATCACAAATATATATATATATATGCTGTAGCAGGTTTTTGGGTACATCCGTGTATGTAATGTTTATATTGCCGACGTTTCGTTCCGTAAACCCGGAATAATTTCAAGGCGTACTGATGTTGATTTAACTGCGCCTCGCGCTTTATACTTGCTTCTCTTGTGAGTTTTGCCGTGGGAGGGTTGGATCCTTGGCCAGCGGTCCGGATTATGATCATTCATGTAGAATTTTTGTTCGTGCATGTAACGCTTGACTGGTAAATGAGTCATGATGCTTCAACGCAGTTTCGTACTATCTGGAAGTAATGTAGTATCTGGAAATACTGCGCTATTGAAAGAGTATTTATTCTTCAACTTTGTGCGTAGTAATGAGCGCAGATTACTTTGCCTCGTTATTAATCTACCACAACTTCTCTACTACGTTCACGGTCTCATGTGAGCACCGTAGCTTTGTTTTTAAGGTCTCATATTCATTCTATTTACCCTGCGCAGTTACCTTCCTTCTTACGTCGGACACACTTTTCCCCTGACTAATCCACATAGCTCCCTCATGGCGTCTAGCAGGGCACGTCTAGGAATCCCCAAATACATTCCCGTGGCGGGAGCTGTACAAGAAGCTCAGAACACCGTTCGCCCATCGCCTGCACAACGCCGCGACCTCCTCCTCGTAGCTGCATTTATCGTAATTGATTTCATTAATGAGATTCATTAATATTAAGTGATACTATGTAGATAGTATAATCGTTTCCATTTTATCCAATGCATTGGTTACTTTCCATTAAAGCGTATAGGTAAACAAATTAATGGATAAAATGTTATCTCTTGAAGAATACGAGGCCTATTGAGAAAGTAAGTTCCGATAAGGTATCAAAGGAAATTAAGAATATATTTACAAAACAGTTTTGTTGCTACTTGAAGTACACACCTTAAACTACTTTTCTATATAGTTTCTGTCATTTTTGAAACAATTTTCGTACCGAGGCACCAGGCGTTGTATACCTTCCTCGTAGAAATTTCCCGCCTGTGATTTGAAGCATATATTAACAGCTTGTTTGACATCGTTGGCCACCAAGGAAGGATTTCTCATGCTTTAAAAGGTGATATTCGCTTAGCGTGAGGTCTGGGCTGTAAGGCGGATGATCAAATTGTTGCCAGCTAAACTTTGTGAAGAGATGAAGAGATGTTGCGTTGCAGCGGCAGTATGTGTGCACTGACCGCAATGTCCCGGGTAAGCATCCTACGTCGCTTACTCTGGATCGGCTAAGCAAAAAAGTCGGGTCCATCTTGGTACCACTGAATCGCTCACTGCTTCTTCTCCATAAATGTCGAAAATCTGACGATGAATTTCAATCGTTTTAATGCTTTTCGCATTCAAGAACCGAATCACATACCTATTTTCACACGCGGCGGGTGTCTTGAATTCCATTGACATTATAAACTTATAAACACGTCCAACGAAGCTTACTCAGTGCACAGTTGTTAACAAATGGCGTTGTTGGCTTGCCGACGAATCAACAAACTGGCCGCGCATGCGCAGCAGCGTGACGGCATCGATACCGCGGCAATATTTAAAAACAAAACCTACTTTCTGAATAACCCTTGTATATTAGCCAGTTTTAATGTGTTTTTGTTATGGAGGCACTGATTTTTGAGTGTCATTAATGGCGTGTGAATTACTAGACGTAAGTAGTTGAAGTTTGGAAAGTATATCGTTTTATGTTATGTATTTGTTGTTAATGGTTATTTATAAAACTTATTAAATGTGTTTTTGCTATACCACTAAATTGTTCACTTCTGGTAGGGCGTTTCGTTATTACTCCATTATCACTAATGAACAACAGAATAACACCAACTGTCTAACGTAGATTAGCTTGTTATCGCCACTACTTGCTCGTTCACTTCTTCTCCAGTTGATTCCCGTAACTCCAGTTAAATTTGCACACACTATAGTCACACACGCATATCACTAAATATTTTCCATGCTAACGATTTACTAATTTATGATAAAATATTTCTTCATTGTAAAAATACGTTTTAATATTAGTTAACATTTCACGGTGCAGTTAACTTTGTTTTAATATTTTTAATTATTTTATTAACTCTTTACGTATTCATTTCCTTTAAGAACAAAGAGTTAATGAAGGAATTGGAACCGTTAAAAGAAAGGAGAAAACATGTTGAAAAATTAATTATTATTAAAACATATTTTGACATTGAGAAAGCATCTATCGCTGCGTATAAATTGCAAGAAAATAAATCGCTGTCACAGTTTAGTTATATGTCGTCTATGTCGTAAGATTTGTACGGTATATGTATATCGTAAGTAAATAAGATTACAAAATCCCACTAGAATAGAAAGTGAGCAAGTTGGGGGAAGGAGGACTAATCGATATAAGACAGAGTTTGTGGTGGCCTGTTATTCATTAATGAATTTATAATGCAAAAATAACCAAAAGAAATCATCAGAAGTAAACAACGAATTGGTATAATTTACGGGATTCGTATAAACAACTCAGCCCAAATGCGGATAGATTTTAGGACGAATTAAAGAATCAAAAGTAATACCTACAAAGAGCAGCTCTCAGACAGTTTTATAAAGATGAGGATCTATTCGGTCCCGAACGCATTAAATAAATCCCCCTCGTAGCAGGAGACCTTGTCTTATTAAACCTTCTTTACTGTTATGTGTTCGAAGACCCAGTTTCATCAGTACGTCTCTTGACATTATTTTATTTAGTCCTTTACACTAATAACTGTCTTTTTGATATTCTGTTTTTTGCATCTCTCTCTCTCTCTCTCTCTCTCTCTCTCTCTCTCTCTCGCTCTCTCTCTCTCTCTCTCTCTCTCTCTCTCTCTCTTTCTTGTTTCTCTCTCTATCTTCCTTCTCACTGATTTCCTCTCTCCTCTCGTTTGTCTTTTGATGTTGGCAGTGATTTTGATGGGTGGCTAAAACGCAGTGTTGTTTCCGTAGGCTTAAGTAGTGTCTTCTTTCCTACGTATCTTAGATTGGGCCTATCTAACATTCTAGTATAAGAATGTCACCACGTCGTAAGATTGATTTCGGGGGTTACAAATTACTTACCCAACATATGAATTCTTTTTTTATCATACGCCTACAAACATATTAAGGAAATAAATAAACATGTGTTTATTTGCTGCACTAACATTCGTGGACATATGTACTTAAATCCAGGTATTACTTTCATAAATTTGTATTGAATAAACTTGAATTTAAATCAATGTACAGTTTGTATGTTCACTGTACAGTACGGTTATTTAATTTTGCTCATTTGTTTCTTATTTAAACTTAATATTACGATATATAACTTACTATTTTCAATGTTCTTTACTGTCAAGAAATGTCTGTTAACACAAAATGAATTATAAACACCAAGCTGAGATTGGCAAATTAAAGACAACAAATTTACTTTCACGATTTCAATTTTGTATTTTTTCTATAACCGTTCCGATATAAAAGAATTCTCCTCCCCCCCCCCCAAAAAAAAGAGAAGAACGTAACAAGACTTGACCTTGACAATGATTAAGGAAAAAGACGATTAACGAGGAAGTCTGCGAATTTTGTTTAAAACGTAAATAGTTTTTATCACAACAATAATACAGGATGATGAAACAAAGTATTGAACAGTCCTTAATACAAGAATGCCATTTATTTTTATTTGCCATTTGTTTACCCAGGGCCGCACTAAACTATGTATGTGGCCCATGAGCTGCTTGTTTAACAGCCATGATTTAGGTAATGAAGTAGGTAAGTAGAGATAGGCTTATATAATCCAATAATATAAGTAAGTACGTGTGCGCCCATACGAAATGGCACAGAAATTCTCAAACGCAAACACGCGCGCGCGTGAGCTTCACAGATGTAAAAACTTTAGCTAGCGAGAGACATAAAATATTTTAGTGTAGTCATCTTAGGATGTTACAGAAGTGTAAATCAATACGTCATCTATTCTGTAATAGCTTTTATATAGAGAGTACCTGCTCAAACAGCAGTACGTATGTCTTCAATTTCTAAAATATTTAAATGTTTCCTATTCCGTCATACATTCAAAACGGTCTCTATTTTCATCTCAATTAAAGATAAAACAAACTTTAGAGACTGATGAATACTGTCATAATCAACGCTTTTTATTCTTGAAATAAACACAAATAAATATTAAAGACTGCAAGTAATACATTAGGGAATTTACAGAGCTCGGTGCCTGGTTTTAATAATGCAACGTTATTCCTTGGCGCATTTTTATTAGATGCCTATACTGTCTTGTCATTAAACTGGGAGAACAATGGGTTAGTAGCGTTTTAACTCAAGGATTTCTCTTTCTCTTTTCTGCTGACATTAATAAGAATATTCTTGGTAAAGAAAAGGATCAAAGTAACATACACATTCCTCGTTGCCTACGCCAGTTACTTTTTCGTTATGTGTGTTAAGTTTGCGCAGATACATTAAGCATTCGAAATAAAAGAGTAAGGGGAACCAGCAAATACTTACGTAGGCCTACATAAAATCGCGCTTAATTTTTCAGTAAATAGAACTCTTTTTTGCTTAATATTGTTGTATTTTCTAGCATAATCTTCAAATAGTATAGTCCTCCGTTTGTACTAGCTGTTTCTTTAAATGTAGAACATTTAGTGTATTGTCATCACTTTCATAAAATGGCCTGCTCAAATAGTTAATGTCTGTTGATTGGTCTGCTCGTACCTTGCAGAGTATTTAGTACACTATTAGTAGTGTAGCTATGGGAAATTATAACAAAATTTACTTCACATGAAGAATTGATATCCTTATGTTAAATTGATATCCTAACTGTGAAATATTTACAATTTACAATCGTAATTACAAATTACAATACATAACATTCGTAACTTAACAAAATATTTATATCAAAAACTTCAATTGCGATTTCAATGAATATGCCCGTATTCTGAATAAACACCCCCACGCGCGCCCTCCACACACAATACACTTCTTAACACATGTAAAGATTCTAATGTAAATATATTCCCTTATTTTTTTTATGTGCGGGATCTAAAGAAATAACAGATATATGCACACAAACCTTGACAAGATTTAGTCGTTGAAGAAATCGTATTTCCTATGAAAGAAAGAAAGAATTTTTAGTATCAAACAGACAGAAGTGTTAAATTCGTCGAAACCACTTTGTGATATGTATATAAGACGCGATGAAATCTCTCGCCTTTTATCTCACGTCCAAGCTTTAAGTGCCGGAATTAGTGTTTCTGCGTACATCGCAAAAAAAAAAAAAAAATTGATTCCCGTTAATCGGCTTACGATGCGCGTGCATTCGACAGTCGGTGGAGGAGAAAGAAAAATTGAAATTGAATTTCTATCTTGAACAATAAAGTTTGTCTCGAATGCTGTTTTCTACTTTATGGATAGCAAGGAAATCCTTTTCTTTGAAAGGAGAAAAGTGGTATCAGCGTATCTTGACCCTCCTCCTTCCCCTCCCTCTCCTCCTCGTCCTAAAAAATCTTCAACATTTCCTCACTTTATAATCAGCTTATACGGCGTCTATATCGCACGAGACAACTGTATACGCTTATGTGTATTATATACTTTGTTGAAGGCGGTAAATACTATTTACTTAACTCTTTTGAAAGCAATAATTTTAAAAGTATACTAGTATAGACATTATTTTCCTGATACGGTTTTACCTTTATTTTGGTACACAATTTACTTATTCTATGTTTGTGTGAAAACAAAAAGAAATACGAATTTACAGAATGTATGTTATACACGTACGTACTTTGAAGCAAATATCTTTTACAGATGTGGTATAACCATAAATAATGTGATATGTTTTATGTCAACATGTGTTTACTTCCATCTTCCGTAAGGAAATGGAAGTATGGTGATCGCGAAAAAAATGGTGTTCGAGATAGGGGCTGATTCTGATTGTACTACACTCAAAACATGAAGAAAATCATTTTTCGAAAAGTGTCTGTGTGTGTGTCTGTGTGTAGAAGTTTTTCTATGGCGAACGATAACTGCCGCAAATTCAAACAGAATCAAATTATGTTTTGCATGTTTGCCCGAGTTGTAGAGGACTCAAGGTCTATTGATTTTGGTGAAGATCGGTTAAGGGGGAGGGATAGTTTACCTGCAACGTTTTACGCAAGAGTACTTAAAAATTCATTTAAAGTTTTTCAAGCAATGGTAATTGTTAAAAGTAAAATGATTTTTTTGCCAGGCAACCAGGTTGTTCGGTTAGGAGGGAGGGGTATTTACCTGCATTGTTTTGTGTTTTAACAAGAGTAAAGTAGTTAATTTTAATAAATAAGTGCCCCGAAAATAAAGTCATATTGATCCACTGTAAAATGGTAAATGATATAATTATAAATGGAGTGGGTAGTTGAAGTGGGAGGTGGTGATTTTTTGAAAATTGCTGTGCAGAAATCAAATATACGGAATTTAATGTGTTGAATTTAATTTTTACGGACAAGATACCTTATAAATTACATATGACAAAACTATTACTCTATGAAAGTGTAAATATCATAATGGTGGGGATCGGTTGAGGAGGAGGGATGATTATCTGCGTAGTTCAGTTTCTTTATAACTATAAAGTACCTAATTTGTATAGATAAAGTGACTCGAAAATAACATTATATTAAACGACTACCCCATAATAACAAAAATATCTGTAAATAGTGAAAATAGTTTGATGGTGGGCGATATTTGTTTAGAAATTATCGAGCCGAATTCAAGTAAATGACTTTAAATATAAATCTTAGAACATGGAAGTCATGTATGGTTCTCCATACCGATATTTAATATACGTCTGCCTATGTATACATACACACGGGCGGGCACGCTCGCATCCGCGTATTTTGCTGGTTTGTTAACTGAGTTTTTAAATGTACAAATCGCAGTATTTTCTGGAAATTGATGATCTTTCATCGGTAGATATGAAAATGACGTGCTTAAAGTGAGGTGAAACACAGAGATGCGGAAAACGCTGCCTTCAAGTAGTGGGAAAGTAAATTAATTTGAGTATGGGTTTAACAAGGTTACGATAAAAATTTTATAGGTTATATGAATATAAGATCTGCTTGATTTTTAATTCTCAAAGTAAACCTTTTTGTTACCACGTGACCTTGTTTTATCGTTATGCATCATTCTTGTTTTATAGTTTGTCATTCTTATTAGGGACATTATATGTACATACATACATGCACTTACACACACACACACATATATATATATTGTAACGTTACATAACCCTGTCCCAATAAACTAAATCATAATAACATCAAGGTCAGAAATGGGTAACCTATGGCTCGCTCAAAATTAAATTATATCACTCAACATGATAAACAATTCGAGTGGTATACAGTGCAAAGTGAGTTATAGTGTACCCATTGAGGTGAAAAATAAAAGTGAAAGTAACGTATTACCAAACTGTGCTGTAGGTTTGGAAATTATAAAACTATGAGAGTAGGCTGTAATACTACTAACTGATTTTGTATTTTTATTTATTTATTGTAATATTTATATTGTATGGACAACCAATTGTTATACATAAGTTAATGTTATATTTTTAAAAATATTTGTGTTGTAATATAGGATAGCCCAGGGTTAGTTTTAAAAGACATAAAAATTTAAATACCAAAAGATAATAAAAAATTAAAATAATACTATGAGGGAAATGGCAACAGGAAGTAGTGCCGTGTAGGAATACTATGAGAGACTAAATAAATAATATATAAATTTATTTAAAGATAATAAAATTATCAAATACTTATATACAATGTCATAAGAAAATGAACCAAAACTTATTATGTAAACTAAATTGGTAAAGAAACCGGAATGGAAAGGAATTTTTTTTCCATAAATAAAATATAAATTTATAATAATTACAAACTGCCTGTATAATAAAAATACTATGTGTTACTAAGAGTGACGAAAAAATAACAAGTATGGTTAAGAAAAATTTGGAAATAAAACCGTAGAGTTGAGAAAAAGATGCTACTACAATTATAATAAAAAATAACCTTTTCGGAACTTGAGAGGAGTGTAAATTGATACTAAATGAACTTACAACATGACCACTATCTAATCATACATGATTTATCCAAATTAAATGGTTATACTCATTAATAAACAGTGAATGAAAATCTTCTGATGATCCAACCTGGTTTCGGCCTAGTTCTAGTTGACGATTGGAAAATACGCCAGACGGTAAGGAAATTATAACGCAAGACGGACATCACCGAAGAAAAGCTTCATTCCAGTAAGAACCATACGGAGCGAGGTAATATAAACATTTCGTTTAATAGTTCAAGAAGAAAACGCATTCCGAACGTTGATATAGAACAAAAATTAGTCATTTCATAATCATATGTTTTTTTTTAAGTAAACAAAGCACGCTGCTCTCTTACGGACATTCCTGGAACTACATACTAAACGAAAAATAACAAATTTATTTAATTGTTTTCGGTATTTGTAAAGCTGAGTAATTATCCATTTCTGACACTCTCGTAACAAAAAGAACTTACCCTGAACCCTGGGGAATTATTAAGAATTATATATTAATTGATGTTTATTTTTATAGTGTAAAAATTTGGTAAACAACACCATATATGTTTTTCTCTTTAGACAATTCCATGTTTACTCTGTGAAGTCGAGATTATGTTTTATTGGAGGAAAGAGAAATTGTAATACTTGTATTTTGGTGGCAGGAAACAAAAACCAATAATATAAATACATAATATTATTGAAAAATAATCTTGAATAATAAAGTGTTATAATTTTTTTGTAGTGGGTAGTTGTAATCAATTTCAGCACAAAAACAGAAGAAATCCGAAATCGGCTAAACTGAGTGTAAATAATTGATACTTACTCTCTCTTCTTCATAAGGCTGAACAACTTTACTCCTTGACCCCAAATCACACACTCTCGATTTCTATTTAGATTGAGTAACACATTGGAAAATCCTTTATTTATTTTTTTTTAAGAAACGTAAGTTATTATAATTCATAAGTGGCGACTGCGGAGAGGGGTAAACTTTGATAACTCAAACCGAGACGTTACAAGATTGGTGCATAATAACTATTGGAATCTTAATTAAATAAGACGAACACCCAATAAGCCACATACAAAGTTTTCGCTATTAACTCTAGAAAAACCGCTACGTTATAAGTCTGACGCTAACAACGTGGGGCATATAAAATAACTCTATTCCGCCTCTCAACTAGAGCAGGACGTTACAATATATATGTAAAATGTATACATACATACGTAAATACTTACCTACACTTACAAATAGGACTAACTAAATTTTTCTTTACTCTTTTTGAGAATTTTAAGAAAAGCTCAAATTGGAATTTCCATTAATTGGAAAGGAACGAGCAGTGCTTCATCTAAGGGGAGATGGAAACACCGTCTAATACCTACCAAAAATATTAATTTTAAGGGAATGACGGGAGGATGGAGTTTTTCTGACCCAGTTACTATCTGAATACATTTGTTACACGAGTTCCGAGGAGTCAGAATTTACATATTTTTGAGACAAACAGGAATCATCCAAAATTGTCTGGACACATGTATTATAAAGTAAGAAGACGGTTTAAGTTCTTAGGCCACTGATGGACTGAAAGAGGTTCGAAAGATCGAGCAAAATAGATTAAAGGCACATCTAAACTCATAATCTACAGAGGTCGATGGACACAGGATAAAGCAAAAGAGTGTGGTAAAGAAGCGATACTACTCGCGATATATCGCGTGAAGACAAGGGAGTGAACGGAAAGGAAGTGTAAATAAAAGGGGAAGTATTTTTAGTGGGTAGCTGCTGCAATTCTACATACGTTTAAAGTGTGAAAGCTTTAAAACGATTTGCGACAGATTTTTCACTTATTCCTTAATAAAAAATTATAAACAAACATATGTACCTACATACATACTTATATCATTATTAATAATAAAACTTCTTACAAGAAAAAAAAATATTTAAATATTGTTCAAAACAGCTGTTTATAGGAAGACAAAATTTAATGTATTATATGAGTATATAAATATGTTATATAATTAATTGTAAAATATAATATACGAATATTTATCATTTTATTAAATCAGTAATTTTGAAAATATTATCATTTTTCTTATTAATCTCAATTAGTTCTGCTGTTAAATTATTATTTGTTTTATGTTCCCCATGTTTTATGTTTCTTGTCTTATTATTTCTAAAATTTCACATAAGATCATTTCCGACCTTTGGCAATGTGTTTTAATAAACTGATATTATTTAAATTTGGAAATGTGTGTTTGATAAAATTCAATTCATCCTCCTCAAAACAAATATGCTGCATTCAAGTATATGATATATAGAACAAATAATATTCCTCTAAATAAATTTAAAATACAAAAATAAAATAAAATTATATATGATAATTTAATATGATATGAGTATTTCGTGGTGCGCACCAACGACATCGCATGTGTTTTCACATTTGGGGTTTTTATATATTTTTTATATTTATATTCATTGTGATGTGTGTAAAGTTGTATGTAAAATTGTTTTTAATATTTTAATATTTGACGAACTTCACCATTCCTGATGATGGTACATATGTCCCGAAACGCGTAGATATACATAAAAGAGAAAGGCCACCAGACGGAAAAGAAAAAGGTAAACTATTTTACTATTCATACATATGATAATGTTATAAAAATGGATATAACCCCAAAATTATTGATAAAATAATAAGCAAAATTAATCAAAAAGAGTTAAATAACAAAACACAGAAAAATCAAAATATTAAATATATTAATTTCAAATAAATAGGCAATATTGATCATAAAATTACAAAATTATTTAAAAACCAAAATATAAAAATTACCTGTAACAGTAATAAAACAGATTTTGATAGAATCAAACCTAAAACGTAAACTAATTCATATTTTAAGTGGAGTATATAAAATTTAATGCCATGACAGTAACAAATTTTATTCTTCGATTGTTTAAATTAGCAGCCATCCTTAGTATTTCTTTTATGAATTTGCTAACTGCTATAATTTTTATTGTTCAACTAAGCTTTTCGTCATCACTGACATCTTCAGGTCTTAAACAACGTCTATCAACTGTACGTTGTAGGCTTTTATACTTTAGGCCCCTCCCCTTATGTCATCGCCCCTCCTATTGGTTCTAGCTGCTACCGCTCTTCACGGGAACTTTGTCTACATTTTTCCGTTAGGCATTTTTCTAACGTCCGTCAAATTGTTTTAAGAATCTCCCGTTAATTTCTTCATTCTTGACTTATAATTTTTTTTTTGTAACCTTTTACATTTCGTCATTTTTAGTGTGTTATTCTTATTATTTTAATTTATTTTTGTTTATTGTTTAATATATAATAAAATATTTCTTCATTTGTAAAATCCTCTTTTATATTCATTAATTTATTTTTATCTTCTTTTTTAACTTTAAGTATTTCTAGTTCTTCTATTAATTTTGTTTTTTGCGGATTGTTTTCTATTTTGATTATTTCCATATTTTCATTTGGATTTATGAATTTATGGCCTGATTCATTGAAATGTTGTTTATATTAAACAAAACACAAAAATAAATTAAAATAATAAGAATAACACACTAAAAATGACGAAATGTAAAAGGTTACAAAAAAAAATTATAAGTCAAGAATGAAGAAATTAACGGGAGATTCTTAAAACAATTTGACGGACGTTAGAAAAATGCCTAACGGAAAAATGTAGACAAAGTTCCCGTGAAGAGCGGTAGCAGCTAGAACCAATAGGAGGGGCGATGACATAAGGGGAGGGGCCTAAAGTATAAAAGCCTACAACGTACAGTTGATAGACGTTGTTTAAGACCTGAAGATGTCAGTGATGACGAAAAGCTTAGTTGAACAATAAAAATTATAGCAGTTAGCAAATTCATAAAAGAAATAACAAATTTTCTGTTGGCCAAACTAAAAAACGTTTAAATGAAAGATATATACAACACCATAATTCATATTTAAATCCAGATCATATATAAAAATCGAATTTAGCTACACATTCAATAAAAAACACAGAATGTGTGTATGTGTCACAGAAAAATGTCAAGTAAATTGCTTTTAGGTTACCTTGTCAAAGGCAAGAGGCCTGTGGCCGCGATCTGACGGCTCCATGCTGGCGTGGGGCTGGGGAGAACTCGGGCCTAGCCGAACTCCATGGGGCTCTGTCCCCGCCCCATCCTCCGCGCCGTCACTCACCCACACATTTGACCTGCAACACAAATAAAGTGGACACATTTATAATGCACATCTGAAACTATAATAAATATTGCTAATTAATGCTGTAAAACTAAGATTGTATTAATTTGGTTTGACGTCATTCCAGTTTATTATCATATTTGATAATACTCGTTGCGGTATCCCACTGTTTAAATCACAACCTCATATAACTCATCGCAGTTATGTCCTCAGCGATCTTTCCTTTTTTAATCGAAAGATTGGATGCCGTGTTTTCTTGCGCGCGCGCGCGTGTGTAAAGAAAAGCCACCGAGTGTACATTTCTAACATATCAATTCACACCAACAGCGTGATAATATATATAAAATGCATTTTGCCTTAAAACATTTTATGTATCTGTATCACAATTGCCACACAAATAATTAGTTACGTCTCTAAGTATAAAATGATTTTTATTGTCGCAAGTTTCACTGCTATCTACATCATCAAAAACTGAAAATGATTGTTGGGAAATTAATTTTATGTTTCTGTTTATTATTATATAGTCTACTTAATTACTGAAATATGCATTTTAAAAACACGTTCATAATCACTAACTATGGTCTGATGCCCGGTAGGATATTAGATAACTGAATTACAAAAAAGGTTTTAACCATTTCAAGATTAAGACCAGTGAGATAATTTTGTGAGATCTGTACAGGCGTATACGCCTGTCTGTGGGGATCCTTAAAGAGGAAAAATAGGCCTACAAGTTAACGAGACAGCGCAAGACTTCATGTGCCGCATACAGGCTTTCTTCGTCACACGACGACCCCTTTGATAGGAAAACATTATTTGCTGTTAAAAATAAGGTTATATTATTATTAATTTTATTATTATTATTACCAGTTAGGTAATAAAAGTGATCACTGTATACAATCTACGATCCATAAGCTTGTTTTATATCAACTTAAAATAATGTACAGCGTTGTATTTATAATAAACCAGAGACCTTAACACACACACACACACACACACACACACACACACACACACACACACACACACACACACACACACACACACACACACACACACACACACACACACACACACACACACACACACACACACACACACACACACACACACACACACACACAGATAGAGAGAGAGAGAGAGAGAGAGAGAGAGAGAGAGAGAGAGAGAGAGAGAGAGAGAGAGAGAGAGAGAGAGAGAGAGAGAGAGAGAGAAAACAACATACTGTTAATCAGCATATGCGAAATAAATAACATGCGCAGCCTACTTGAAGCTTGTCACGTAGGCCTATCCCTGATTTAGTCAGTAGGCAGGATGCTCCAGTAGCTTTTAGCAAAATATAGCTGATGCTTGTAAAATCCTGACGTTGCCCAACCAACTTAGTAACATCTGGAAACTTCTCGCTTCTCGTATACAGTACAGTACATAGGTGACGTTGGTTGGTTATATAAGCAATACTGAGAGGCCGTAGTTCAGTTAACTGTTTACAGTGACCGATGCGCGACGTAGTGAGTAGTTTTATACATTGGTTTGCGCTTTTGAATTTTATATAATTTGGTGACTTTCATTATTTATTGTATAGTGCATAAAGGATAACTGTACAAAATACGAGAACTTACATAATAGAAATGCGATTATTTTTACAGCAACGTTAAATTAAAATTTAAAATTTTGATTTTTCTACCGTTTAAAGATTTATTCGGCACTTGTCAGACCGTAATCAAAATCAAATTAATGAACACAATAAACCAAACATTAATTACGTTTTTGTATCAACATTGCCACAAGATACGTGCGAGTGCGCGCGCCACTCATAAACGTAAGTGTAATGTCACATAGATGTAGTATAATGTTTTCTTTTGTGTTGAACACTTAATGAATGCAATAAAAGGAATTAAGCCTAATTCAGGCGTGTGGGTAAACCCAGGAAGAGATGGGTGGACGATCACTGAAGGCGAAACAAGCAGCACATAGCCTATGCCGTGAAGTAAAGATAATGGTGATTTGGCAGCTCAGATAGCGATAAAATTAAACAGAAAAATAAGCTTCTGGAATCATGCAGCTTTCCAGACGCACACTTGCATCTGGATGCATATGTCTACATGTTATTACCAGAATTGCATGGATTGTGGTCTTTAATAGTGGAATAAATTATTAAAATCCATAGAAATAGATACAATTATTATTTACCCTCTATGATCTAAAATATTAGTATTCCAACGATTTCCTAATTATAGAATTGTCTAATAAACGTTATACACAAACAATAACATGAGTCACCAAGATAAATAATTGCAACAGTCTTAACACAAATAAACATTTAATCACTGAAACTGTCACTAACAACATTTCCTTAGGTCAGATCTCAATTGCCTACGGCGGTGTCAAAGCAGACAACACCACTTGTGTACGCTATAACGTTTACAAAGAACGCTTCAGATGTGTGGAGTATAATCAGGCAGCGCCTGAGAAGATGCAGCGGCAGTAAGAATTTACCAAACTGCTCTCAGTTTCGTTATTCAGCCAGTAACCTAATATATGACAAGGATTAGGCAATGTCTACTTATGTTGCTTATACCACAATGACCAAGCATAACAATGAGGTTGCACACATACATTTTAAAGTACGAAACAAGTAAAAGAAACGAAGGTTTAGATTTTAGAAAATATTTTGTAGGGCAGTGAACTTCAACAATCACAGCAATATGATATGTTTAAAAGGTACTTTCCACCCCGTATACAATACATAATGTAATCTGTATAATGCAGTATAGCGTGATAGAGTGCAATTCATTCAACATAACATCAGCATGAAAATTTGCTTATCGTGGTTCGTTTTCATCACTTCACCTGTTACAGCATGAATATTTCCATAAAACAATTATTTAGCAGAGTAATGGTTCCCTGCGGCACTAGTAATTCGATATGACACAGTTTGATGTAGGTAGTGACTAGTAATGAGTAGGTAGTTTGACAGCGTGCTAAACACCCCGATGCAGCCAGTTATAGGTAACGAAATCAGTGCGCCGCATTAATGGACTTTGTTTACTGCTCCTGGTGGGAGAGCGATCATTTATTACAAACAAATGAACGCATGTTAGTTTTAAAGTATGAAAGAACAGTATCTAGATCAGCTGGTAGCTGGTTCTTGAAATTATGGGAAGTAAGCCTATATACTTGAAGTCACATGGATTACCGGCACTACCTTTGTTGGGATACTTTGGGACTCCCGTGACGTGTATCTCATTACATGAACAAACATATAGTGTGCTGCAAAGTAAAAGATTCAATGGGTTGTTAACTTGTAACTTGTACATATAAGTATATTAATGATGCTATTATTTTCTGACAATATACTGAGCTTTTACGAAAGTTTATAAAAAATAATTAATATGTCTCTGTTGAGCTTTGTAACATAACTAAAATTTACTTTCTATAGAATGAAATAAATTAATATTTAAAAGTTCTTTTTGAATATTTACTATAAAGGCAAAAAGACTTCAAGTAAGTTTGCCTTATTCTCTGATACATTCCGTATGCATTTAGAATGTCCATCGCAAAACCTTTGATGACGTTTCAAAATTTTGTATGATAGCTCAATTTTCCATTGTTTTAATTTACTTGTTTGAATTAAAATACTTTTATGTTCTACTTCTCCTAAATTTTGTTTATTTTTTGGTTAATGGTTTATGTACGTTAATTGCAAAGTATACGTGCTGTACTGTTACTGTATAAGAAATGAGAAGAAAATATTTTATTTTATTATATTATTATACAAAATTACATTATTATATTGTAGCATGGCAGATAATGCCCATAGTTCTGAATGGAAAGAAAGATCATAAAATAAAATACAAACAAATTTAAATCCAAGAAAGCAACATTAAAATTAATTAAGAACCACCGTAAAGCACAATCATAGTTTGAAGTAAGAATTTCATTAAAAGCAGATATACAATGAACGATGAGTAATCAAAATAAACCAAAAGGCTAAAAATAATGTAAGGAAATACCCAGGTAGGATAGGAGTAAGTAAGGAAGAAACCAGAACAAGACAACGTCCACAATAAAAGGAAATACTTTTATAAGAAACAAGTAGGATAGGAGTAATTAAGGAAGAAACCAGAACAGGACAACATTCACAATAAGAAGGAATGCTTTTATAAGAAACAGGTAGGACAGGAGTAAGTAAGGAAGGAACCAGAACAAGACAACATCCACGATAAGAAGGAATACTCTTGAAAGAAACAAAAACGAAACCCCAAAAGAAAGTAAAAACTAACCAGTGAAAGTATAACAAAAAACCCAAATTTAGAAAACCATGTAAAATAGATATAAACAAAAGTGTATAAAGTAGAATTAAAAGTGAACAAATGTGAATTAATTATATAATGGAAAAAAACCTTCATTATCCTCTATAAATAAATTTCTTGATTTTAATAAGACTATAAAACTGATTAGAAATAAAATCAAAGAATAAAAGGGGACCAGTGCAAGTTTTTATATTATATTAAATAAACTTAATGTGTCAATGTTGGAGTTCATAAACTAAGTAAATTGTGCATTTATACAACTTCAAAGTTTTTATATTGTATCAAGAAATAATATTGAATAGAGTATTATAATCACAAATAAGATACAAGTGTTTCTAAATAACTGCCACTCTTTATATACAAAATTCATTAGAATGAGAGTAATAAAACAAGAGCAGGCCAATAAAAAAGTGAAGTGACCAAATAAATACCCAAGAACCAAACAAAAACAGCTAAGACTGAAAATAAAATTAGTTATAAGAAATAGTGTAAATGATGGAAGGACAGATATGTTTTGTTTATAATAAGTTCAGATAACTCAAGACTGAAATGTCAGAACTAAATACCATTCTTTTATTATAAAATATTTATTATGTGTTAATAGTAATAATCAAGATTAAAATGTCTGAGTTTTAAATACCATTGTTAATTTCAAATATTTGTTATGGATAAATAGTACGAATTATATACTAAATGTTCTATTGTTAAAGTAAGGAAATGTTAATTAATATTATATTAGAATAGAAAGTCAGAAGGAGTATAAACAAGACGTATTATTCAAAAAACTTTGTATGTAAACACAGATAAAATCTAGGCGAAATGGTAAATCTAAACAGCATTATAATTGATGAATTAAGTACAGAAAAATAGTTAAACTAATGGAATTTATATAAGGTAAATCAGTCACAAAGTCATATAACTGGAACTATAATTAAGAAAGATATTGTAAAAAGATAGTAAGAATTATTGTTAAAAATGCAAATGTAAAAACTGAAAATTCAAAGAGGGGAGTCACAAATTGATGCATAATATATAAAAGATAACCAATTAATCAAATTACAAGAAATTAAGGGAAGGTAAACCTTTTATGTCAATCTGAGATTTAGTACAATCATAAATATAACATATAAAATGGCAAACATTTTGAGAAGGACAGGAAGTAAATTTTAAGACTTACAATTTCAAAATGAGGTAAATATAGCATTTTAGATAAAAAACTTAGTAAAACTATCTTATTTGGTATCAAATCAAGCAGAATGAACTAAAGAAGGAGATTATGTATTTAGTATTTAATAAATTTAAATAATAGCAAAAATATATTCAGTAATATAACGTAAAATTTATACATGTAACGGAAGCAAAATAGATTTGAAACAATGCATAGCTAATATTAAATTGGCTAAGAAGTTTGTAGATGACGAAGGAAGTTAGAACAGTTGATTATTAGACTTTGTTGAGCACACTTAAGACGAGCTCTTGCTAAAATATTTACCTAATAGCGAAGACATAAATGGCGTTCATTCGACAAGCCTAGTCTACTGTGAAAATCGCGAGTGTCGAATAAATTCATTTAAACTTTAAATTCAGTGAAACTAACCCCTACAAACATTAAAATAACTTAACACAGAACAGAATACAAGTGAATACATAATTTAAAACTTTTAAAACCAATAATTCAGAATAAAGAAACGAACGGTGCAATTGTCGACCTTATTGACAAAAGTGAATTATAACATTATCCAACACATTTTATCGAAGTGAATCACAAACACTGAACCAGGACCACTCCATTAATTTCAGAAGGAATAATCACAACTGCAGGAACGAGAAACCAGTGGAAAAGCAACATTTATTTGAAGCAGATTTTTCGAGGTGCATTCTTCTACACACATCTGACTACGGAGGGGCCATCTTTGAGTTCCCACAATTCCAAGCGCCACGGCCAGTATATCTTTGAATGTTTCGAATAATTTCTTTATTAATCATTATATATTGAATGATATGGTTGTATTTTAATTAATAAGCTTGTAATTTGTAATGTTATACTTTCTATACTATGCCCTTTTCTCTGACTATATATAAAATAACTGTTCAAAGAACCCGAGAATAAATAATTTGTACAATCTATTTATTTGCCCTGAGAGAGTCGATTCATCAATCGATATAAAATCGATTACTTTACTAATTGTTAATAAAAATCATTGAATATTATAATTTGAATTCTATTTATTCCTCACTTATAAATAGAATAATATAACACCTTAGTTGAGATACAACTACCAGAATTTAACAACTTTAAAGGAAGATAACCTGCAAATAAGGAAAGATCACCAATCGATTGTTCCTGGAGACAATCCTATTAACTAATACAAGAATTCTAATTACATAAAAGGATATAATTCGACAAAAACAATTAATAAGAAGTTCCAAATACAACGAAACAGTTTAAAATATTTAATACTAAATTAATTAAAAATAAAACAAAAAATATATAAAATAATAAATAAATAAAATTTTTTTTCTTTACAAACAACAAGAGTTATTTTTATTAACAGTAAACAAGAAGAATCTACTTTTCTGATTTGTTAAAATATTTATTATTTTATTATAAACACAAAATAAATATAACTCTTATTTTATTAGAATTATTACAATATAACTAGTATTTCTATGCCAATCAGTACTGAGACAAATCAATACACGTTTAACAAGTGCTTTACTGTGTACAGTAGTATGTGTATTACACAGTCAGTATTGCAATTATGCAGAATCTATTCAATGTCTATAGTTAGTGAAATGTAATGGTACTTAATCATATGGTAAGAATACTGTCACGCAAGGGGGTATACGCAATAACACATATATACACAATTCACACAATAACATTGGCTGCGTCAATTTATTTTTATACTGCCTATGCACAGTCCTGAAGATCAGTAAACGTTATCGCAACGGCAACACACAAATTTAAAAAACGTGTTCAGTCCACAATTGACCGAAGCTTACAAAACGTTTCATCACTTATCTTGTTCGTCATCAGTTGTAAATAATTACGACTTTAGGTTACTACAGTTTAAGATCTTAAATACTAAGACAAAAGTAATGGCCTTCCTAGGGAAGAACCCTGTATGAACAAAAATTGTAATTGACAAAATAGTGTTTTGGAGCAGGTATCACATTTTAATTATTTGTGATGTGACATCTCACTTAGGGAGGACAACGGTATAGAAAGACAGATAAATAAATGTAGTTATACCTGTGGAACAATAAGATGACTCTTGAAGAATCAAGCGTTTGAATATAGGCCAGTGGGTACAAGAGATCGTGGAAGACACTGGAAAAAAATGGTCAGAGACTCTGTGAAGTCGAAACGGGCTGTAGCCCAAACCATGTAATGAAGAAGAAGAAGAAGAAGAAGAAGAAGAAGAAGAAGAAGAAGAAGAAGAAGAAGAAGAAGAAGAAGAAGAAGAAGAAGAAGAAGAAGAAGAAGAAGAAGAAGAAGTTTACTACAATTTACTCTAAACGAAAGAGTAAATGAAGGATATAAACTGAAATAGTCTAAAGATGATTGTGGAATACAGGTTTTCTTAAGAACTTTAGTTACTGAAAACGACATTTTAGCGTACACTAGAGTGAAAGTATGATTATGTCAAATAAACAACACAACACAACACATGTTACGACACGGTCACATTAAACAAACAAATGATCAAAGAAATCGAGTGAGAAGAAGTGAGGCGGCGGAGAGGGAGAGAAAAGAAACCGAAGGACGAATAGATGGAGACTGGGTGAAAACAATTTATACTGTCACCATACGTTGAACCAATAAAAAAAGACATTCTGAAGTATGCGTATCGATCGGCGTGTGAAGAACACTGTTTCAACAAAACACGCAGAAATATTAGCCGAGGTTCTGTGTTACTGTAGCCGTTTCACAGCAGCGCATGTACCTGACAAGTTAAAAATTGCTTACATTACTTGAATGTCGTGTGTTGAAAAACGTGTACGTAAATCAGAGGAAGCTGTCAAAAGAACAGCTGTCTGTACGTAGACGTAAGCTACTTGTTAATGAGAAAATATTGTTTAAACTTTTCCTCATTGGAAATAATTTTGAAATATATCTATACTGAACAAATTTATAATTCATAAAAGCGTTTATAATCGAATTTTGACAATTAAGTGGTTCCTAGACACGTTACGTTGTACGCCATCTTAGAGTAAATAAGATTTAATGCTGGAGTTTTATCTTCGTCGTGTAGGGGAAATGGCTAACTTCGTTTATTATAACAAATGATAAATGTGAATTACCATAACGTCCTTTTAACTGGCAGTTTCAAACTAGCCGTTTTTTTATTGTTTCAGAGTAAAAAGAATAATAATAACATTTTTTCATTTGAGAATGTGGAAAACCTTCAAATAGACAGTGCGACGGACCACACTAATTTTTATATGAGATTCCTACGGACAAAAGTCACACAGCCTTATTTCACTGACCAATCTAGCGTAATTTTCTACTCAAAGCTTTTTGATTATCCTTGTGTAGGCCTACCCTTAATTTAAACTTCTGTAGCATCCTTTACGTCTTGGAACCATCTATCTATATAGGAGCGGCTGTCTACGGGTTTCGATTTTTTAGAGTCCTTCGTGCAAAGTTGTCGGATGACTTGCCCAAATACTGGTTGAAGCTTATGACTTCGCTAATCCTTAAGTCACACACGAAAAACTTTAGATCTGCCGAAAAAATTCATTTCGCAGTAGACACAGCTGGGGCTCCTCGCCTTTCTTATCTTACACAGGTATGGTACGAAAATGAGCTCGACTGGTGAAGAAATAAATTTGATACTTTTTTTTACGAGGGAGACTGAAAAACTAATGTTCGCCGCAGGAAGGTCCACATTCCTACGGTGTGTAGAGCTCGCACTCACCAAAACCAGAAACCCTTTCTCCACCTCGGGACACAGCTTTCGCAATACTTCAAGGTGGTACCCTTTATTCTTCGTCCTGTGGACGTTCGTCTGTTTTAAACATTTAGCGGGTCTACGTTACCTGTTTTCTACTATTCTGTCAGCAGCCCTAGCAAAGATCATTTTCTGCTTGACTGTTTTGCCTTAGTACCTTCTCCATGTAGGCCAAACATACCTGATCCCAGTGGTGTTCGCTCTGACGCATTAGTCCGATGATATTTTCGGGCGAGATTTGTTCCACTAAATTTTCCAGGGTTTGCCTCTCCTCTTTCATCTATCAAAGGTGAAAAACGTGTAGTCGAAATATCTATAGTTGTTACTACTATAATAATAATAATAATAATAGTGATACTATACTACAATAATAATCATTTCAATAGTGATGATGATGGTGGTGGTGGTTGATGATGACGACGAGGACGCCGACGACAACAACAACAGTATAAACGACTAGTATAATTAAAACAATAAAATGAAAACGGTGGAGAAACATGTTATGTGCGACAAGTATGGAGTTCGATGATAATAAATATTATTGCTTGATGTTGTTTTCAATTCAGCGTAGTGTCATAGGGCCACGGGCCTAGTGTGCGAAAGCACCGAGGTGTGGCATTCTGGTCATCCATTGTCATGTCATATCTCAGACTTCGTCTGTACAGTGTATACTGGATATATTAGGAACAGTTCTAATAAACCCATAGACTGGATGAGAACTACGAATATTTTATAACTGACTTCCAAATTAAAGTATAATCTGTACATACTAGACCTTAGAACTGTATCAGGAACATTCATTATTGAAAAGTCGATTCTTTGTCGGTATGGACCGTCAACAATAAACGTGGCATAATCACTCGTACCGCATTAATAGACTTCATTTAACCTTTTCAGGACCCAAATAAACAAACAAACAAACAATCATTTTGGCATAAAATAGAAAAAAGATACATAGACCGCCTATGAAAAAACAGAAAATTTTTATACAAATATATTAATTGTGTTCTCAATCCAGGCGGAAAAATACCTCATACTGCATTGGATAATAAGAGAGCTAGAGAAGCCTTCCTGTTATTCAAATGTATTTTGAAATGTTCATAATAATGAAAGAGTATTATATCAATTGTGTTTCATACGTGAATGGTAAGAAAAATGGAAACGAGACTACAAATAGCCAATTATACTACATCAATAGCTTAATCGACGACATAACTTCAGTAACAGATCTTTGAAAAAGTGTCTATTGTTTTTAAGAAATAATAGTCACTGCAAGATGGTCATATCACTTAATAAGAGCAAAGTGCGGTCTTTACTTTGATAGTCTTTGTAAAATCAAAATAGCGATAAACAATGAAAGCGTGAAAGAGATTATGCTGGTAAATAACATATTATGGCTACAGTCGTTATCTTGAACAAACGTTAAACGAATCTGACACCCTAACTGGCTTCTTCCATACAAGGAATAAGTTGATTTCTGATTAATAAAACCTGTCAAGTCAGATAAGTGAAAACCCACAAAACTGTTACAAGTCCTATACGCAGGACCTCTCAGACATACAAAGCTTTTGAATAAATCAAATTTCTCTGAACAGTTAAAGCCTTTGGAAGGAAAGGTTTCACTAACAACATGAACATTATAGTTGTCTAATTCACAATACTTTGTTAGTTATTTCTACTGAAACACTTTGAATTCAAGGAAATTGGAATTTTCTGTAATACAAAAAAATAAATAAACAAATGGGCGAATGGAACTGTCATTCCATTATACTGTCAGTATACTTTTAACTGATTATAATTTAATATTAATTCTACTACATTGTTGATTTATATGTGACAAAAGTCACTGTTTGTCAAATTGTGTTATTAAACAGACCTTAGACCAAACATTAAGGTGTTGCTTGCAACAAATATACACTGAATGACACATTTTTTAAATCTGTAATACTTTTAGAGTTGAAACTAGCTTCTATCACTAGAAAAACTTGGCGGTGTTCTACAAATGTTTTAAATAAATTAAACAACCGCATCTTCTCCTACCCACGTTTCGGAGATTGCTAACATATTCGTGAAGTTGTACGAGTTTGCGCGAAACTCAAAATACAGGCGTCACTAATTTATTTAATTTAAAAATCTCCGTCTTAGTTTAAAACTAAGGTTTTTTTCTTTTGTTGAACAAATATTAAATATGTTACATCAAAAGGCGACCGATGTAGCAATACATTTTGTTGTAAGCGTAATTAATTCTTTACAAGCTTCTCCAAACGTTATAAGAAATACCTTTTGTGTAGTAATAGGCAAACTGACTGTATACATGTCCGCTGTGGGGCTAAAATGAAGTAGAAACATATACTTGAGCGAAATATCAACAAGGAAATACGAATTAACACTTGTACAGAAACGTAAAACATACTTGTATTGTCAAAACCTCCTGGAATCTTATGCGTGAGGTAAATAATAGAGAACGTAATATTCTGAAGTAATATTACAGACCGAACACGTGCCTTCATGCATATATAAACGCCCACACTCGAAGTAAATAAGTGCCACAAAAATATGATGTCAAGAACCCAGACAAGTACTAACAACATAAATTGTTAAAGACTTTATGTATAGACAGTTGAATCTTGATTTTCTTTATCTAATGAAGTCGCCTCAAACACTTTGTTTCTTCAAAGCAAAAATAATAGATGTATGGACACATATATCTTTACTAGAAATCGAAATTTCATGAGTTAAGTGTACATGAACAAGTATAAAACTTTAAAGAAGCGCGCGCGTGCGCGCACACACACACACAGACACACTCCACGCGCGCATCCTCACATATATGGATATACGTATGTATCGTGATTGATATTTATATATTTATGTGTATTCGTGAATGATTGACATAGTTAGCTATGTACATCTAAAATGAAATCTATCTGTTTCTCGCTGTTTATTATAGTAGAATTAGCAGAAATAAAATGTCGAAATGTTTGTTAGAATAAATACAAAAATGTGTCTGAATTTATAGGCGAATTGTAACGACTTGCTTTACGAATCATGTCTTGGTTACAAGGTTCATCATACCTTAGTGGCCTATTTAGATTCGGCGGTATGTGCTCAGATTAAACAGGTATTGAGTTTGCGAAGCCTTTGCATTTCTTATATTTTCTCGTGAAGACTCTTCACGATCGTCTGAGAAAAGATGACTGACATGTGATTTACAAATCCTGAAACAGTTGCGCAACAGTTTCGTTGAGGTACCTAAATCGGCGTTCAATACGCATCTAAATCATCAGTCACCTAGACAATAACACGTATTCAGTAGCACCATGAGAAACAGAATAGCTGAGTAATACAATAGTTTGTGTCAAACTACAAGCTGTTTAATTACGCAACTATACAAATGTACTTTAGCTTCATGTCAGATGTCAGCACATACCATATAAATCTTTGGTAGGGATTCTTGCATCAAACAGTTGTGGATCCAAGTCAGCGCCTAGATTGATTTAGCCAGAAGTAAGATGTATGGTACATATATTGGTTCATATCGCAAACTCAGATTTTCATAATTTCTCTACTTGTTAGACTTAAAAAAAAATCTGTTTGGAAACAATTCCCATAGCAGAATCATATTTTCTACTTCAGTTCAATTCTAAAGTTCTACTAAGATCTTAAAACCCTTGTTTTTTGTTTTAATTACTAATAAACCTGTAATATCGCAAGAACACGTAAAAGAATAAAAGTTAAATCCAGTCTCAGGTGTCTTACAAAAGCTATTCTCAGCCAATTACCTTAACAATTTTATTAATTAAACAGCACTAAGAGAAATTGAACGGAATTGTCTCTACCGGTGATAAACGATAAAGCGATTAACGCTAAGAAGGTAGAATAATTCCGTTAATATTCTGTGTCGCTATTCTCATTTAGGATTAGTGAGGAAGCAAAAAAGAAAAATGTGACTAGTCTGATGACGACATCGAAGCGTTCCAGTTGCCATGGCGACCGTAGTAAAATAAGACTGAGAAGTACGGAGAAAATGAGAAAGAGAATGAGACAGGGAGAGAGAAACTGACAGCTGAAGTGAGTGAGTGAGAGAAAAAGAAAGAGAGAGAGAGAGGGAGAGAGAGAGAGTGAGGGAGAGAGAGAGAGAGAGAGAGAGAGAGAGAGAGAGAGAGAGAGAGACTCTAATTGTTGCTAGGCAACAGTCAGAACAAATTTTAAACAGTCGATAACTTGTACACGCAGTTTATAGACAGCATCTGTTGAAGAAACTCATTCTCACAAATAATAACGGTTCCGCTGTGACGTTAGTTGATTATGTACCTGCGTTGTTGTTTAACAGGGAGTTAATTTTACCAGGGTTCTGTGTTTATATTCTTATTGAAGCTCATTTTAGTATACAAATATCTAATGATAATAAACAACTCTTCTTTATAAAGGTGTACAATTTACATTTATTAATAAGCGTGTGTGTGCTATCTGGCCAATCATCGGGATCTGTTTACGTTTTGTCTCAGAGTAAATAATATTAAAACGTTTCCGAGTTTCCACACCAAATCGTCCCTGACTTCCACATTTTGCGTAATACAATCCCCCACACTGTTTTATGTAAGTAAACATGCAGGATACAGTCTACACTGTGTAGAAAATAATGTAGAAAATGTAGATTAGCCCAGCTAAATTCAGTTCATACAAATATGGTGGATTGGGAAATTCAGTAATTTAGAAAGTAATTGTGTACTTCTTGATATATTAAATATTATAAATTGTGTGTAGCATACAAGTACACAATTAATATTTAATTTATTTAAAATATTTAATACAAAATTAAATAAGTTTGACATGAGAACACGTGATTTAATATCAAATTTAGATTTCAAAGCCACGTACCACCAGAGTGGATGATCAATGACATATGGTTCATGATTCAGCCAACATTTTCCCTTCAATAATTATTGCGGTAAAGTCATTTGTCTTACGGCAATATGCGGTAAAAATTAGGATCCTGCATGTGATTATAGTTATGACTGGAACAGGATACACGCGCGTCTGTAGGGGTATTCATGTGTTTCGATATGCGGAAGAACATGAAATGGCATATAGGGGTATTCATGTGTTTCGATATGCGGAAGAACATGAAATGGCATATCTGGTCTTCAGAGGTAGATAAAAACAATAAAAGTACTACATTCTAAAGCAATTCAGAATTGAAGGATCTGGAGTAGAGAATTTAAGAGAAACGACTACATAAATGAAGATATAGAAAAGAAGTAGAAAGGACTATCCAGTTGACTGTAAAAATAAGTAAGAAGTGAACTTAAATCGTATTTATAAACCAAAGTGTTTCAATACTTCATTATGTTTTGTGTGTTCCCTTTTTATGAAAATTAAATACGTTTCACGTTTTGGAAAACAAAGTAAAATCCGCATTAAAAACGTATGTAATTGTTGGTTTCTACGGGCAAAATGAAAGATCCAAGTCAACACAAATTTCATACGTGCACGTACAAAAACAAAATTCTGTTACCATTTACAAGAGACGCTGTGAATTAAGTTAGAATGTAAACGTGCGTTAAATTTTAATAAACTCTGCAAGACAACTGAGGACGGTGTGTATGAAACTGTGCTGCACAACGCTATTGAAACTTTGAGCATAAATGCCACTTTAAGCAAAGTATATGTACTGTATAGTCACGTTACCTAGACAACGATTCGGGTGAAATGCTGCTAAGAAAAATAATTAAACATTAACGAAACATTAAAATTGGGGACAGAAAACTATTCTTCTACACACAAGTTTAAGGCAGGGAATAACACGGAGGAATGTTATTTTACATAATTTAAAATTAGGTCAAAATTTTAATGAAAAGATGCTCTTTGCAGAATATAGGCCTAATTATTTTTACCCCTTTTAAAGTAGGGTTTTTAAAAGTAAGCTTCTTGCCTGTGAACAAAATTCTTGTAAGTCTGCAAACATTGCTAGTGGCAAGACCTCTTTCAGGAGACCTCTTAATAAGTGTACACACACACACACACACACACACACACACACACACACACACACACAAAGTATCTAACCATCATCATCCCACTGAAAGAAACACTGTACATTTTACTTGAAATAGGCTGTCTTGGTGATCGACTTCTCGATGTATCTTTGTCTCTATTCTAGCAAAATTTATGACTATTTACTATCTCGCCTATTTGAATGATAGTCGACCATACTTTATTTTCCTAATTCTGTGAAATTTAATATTTATTCTACTTTAGTTCTGATTTTCTGCTTACTTTCTCTTTCTCTTATTACTAGTCGTTTCCGTGCTTTTCTAAAATTGTCGCTTTTATTTGTACGTTTCTAAACCAAACGCCATTGTATACACAATTACCACAATTATCAGTTATTTCTAACTGATAATAAACTTTCATTTTTCAAGAAAGAGACAGTTACTTTCCCAAAGGAAATTAACCCTATTTGCTTAATTACCAAATAATAGTTACAGCCATTACATTTTTAGAGTCACCAACCATCCATCCATCTTCAGCGCTACAGCCCATATAGAGGCTGGCTTCTTTCACAACACCCCTCTATTACATTCTTTCCTCCACCACTCGTCTCCAACCTCACTTATAGAGACCAAATCTCTTTAGATCCTCCTCGAGACTTTCCAATCACCATTTCTTTGGTTTTACTTTTGGCCTTCTTCCATCCTTTGAATATTCTTCTATTTCCTTGATACTATTTTTCCCAACTATTCCCTTTTCATAAACAGCTTTTACTTCACTCATACCACAATGTACTCTTAACGCCGATGAGTCAAATTTGTGTATCAGTACGTGTGAAGAAATGAGACATACAGACGCAATTGTCTTAAAAAAAGAACTCTCATCTGTTTTATTTAGAATTGCGTAATATTTACATTTCGAAAGAAACGACTTACATTTCTGTAATCTTAAAAAATTAACAGTTTTTATTTATTAACATTCCAGACTGAAATTTAATTTTCCACTTTCTGCATTTCTACAGACCTCACCCAACTCGTTACATACCAATATATCTCTCAAATAATAATTTTGAGGTAGGCAATTGTGTGTTCTACAAAGGCGACAGTTACGTAGACTAGGGAGTGAAGAGAGAAAGTGCAGACACACCTGTCACAAGAAAATAGTCAATTGAACTAAAAGAGTTAAATGGCTACTATACCAAATAAGAAATCACATGCCTTCAGAATGTAACATATGGACTAAGACTTTAGTCTAATAGTATTTATATTAACTGACTAATAATTTACAAAATCAACGTTAATTTAAATATTTCACGAGTGACGGGATGTAAATTTTGTACTAATGAATGGAAAAATGAGAAACGAAATTAAACGTTTAAGTAAAAAAAATATTAAATATTTCTAAGAATTCCAAAAACTAAAGTAAAGCAAGTTTGATTTCATTAATAAAAAAAAAATTTCTATGATCAACAGACCGTTTTGATTAAAAAACTTCTTGGAATTGGTTCTAGGACTTCTGTAACTTTTGAGAGTAAAATTCACAGTAATATTCGTTGGAAAATTTGTTGCTAAAACGAACGTGAAAAATATTTTTACGTGTTCGAAGTTTTATAAGGTTTTTACAGTAAATTATAAACCAACTGTAATTTAACTGTTGAACTAACTGTAGTATACTGAAATGATAATACCAGCGTTAACTAAATTCCATAAAGAAAGTTTTCTCGGAAACAGTTTCGAGCAGGTTGTGGTTTTAATTCTTATCAAATACGCAGGCACGCTTACAACACGTGTCCGAATTGAATAATACAAGGAACTAGACTGTTCTAGAAACGCATCTATCTAAAACATTCAAAAATTAAATTCATTGTTATCCTCATGCATGCTGTAAATTGATAATTGCTACAATGTTAGACTGTTTTTTGCAACTACCAAAATTACCGTAGTACAACAATTGATACCAAATAATATGCTATTTGTTTAACAAATTCAATCGCTGATATGAGCTCTATTACGACTGCTATATGTTATAATATGTTAAGTGTATTGTTACGACGGTCTACTTGATCGCCGTAGGTACAGTGGAAACAAAATATAAGACACCGATTAAGTCACCAATCACCAGCTTAAATTTTCACAGTTAACAGTTCGTAATTAACAACACAGTCTCTTATAACAAATCAAATAAAAATTGTTCACACGCAAATAAATGTCAACTAATATTAAAACACAATTGTATTACAATATACCGTCCGATTATAAAACACAACACTTAACTAATAACCACTTGAACGCGCACAGTAATATCACCCGCTAATAAACTCTAACCGCACTGCAAATATATCGCAGCTATACTGAAAACTAAGGCCGCTGCCGCCATGTATTTATACCTCCGCTCACAGACCAGAACTGCGTTTGTTCCAAACTGCGCCTTAGCGCCAGTGTACGACGTAATTATTTGCGTCTTTGATACAGTCCGCGCGGCTGGCGGCCTCCAGAAAAATCTCGCGAATGCGTCAGTAAGCACGTACACCACCGCATTCCATTCTGGATCTCTCTGGAACGTTCGATAAACACGTAGATTGTTCTGTGATGTCGTAACAGTATTAACAACTGCCTGTAACGCTAACAGACGAATTAATTAAGCAATCATTTGGACCGTTTTAGAAGCCTTCAAGTACTATCTTTCATACGGAGGTGAAAGCCTGATAGACACAGCATGTAAGACTTGTAGCAAAACTGTATGTAGAAGGATACTATACAGTAATAAATGAAACTCTTCTTCCGGAAGAGCAGAATGGTTTAAAGACAACGTGTTTATTATAAAAAAAAACTTATAGAAACGAGATGAGAATTCATCAATATGACGCAATATGACGCATTTATAGACTTTGGAAAGCCTTTAACTGGGTAGATATACAACTCCTAATCAATATTTTAGGGAGAAAAGGCTATCCTAGACAAATTAGACAAATTATATACGTACTGAAAGACATATGCAGTAATACAACAATAATGGTTAAAACAGGCTGAAACATTTCTTGACACAACACCTAGGGCGTCAATCAAGAGTGTAGTTTATCGGCCGTGTATAATATTATGCATTTAATGAA
Organism: Magicicada septendecula; assembly: GCA_034769895.1. NCBI lineage: Eukaryota > Metazoa > Arthropoda > Insecta > Hemiptera > Cicadidae > Magicicada > Magicicada septendecula. The sequence continues at coordinate 193,917,420 of CM068367.1, forward strand.
GTTCTGAGGCCGTTAACTAAGTACGCGACTTGAGATATTTAACCCTGAAAGTTTTATGTTGTGTATACCTTCAGTTTCTCCTATTACATTCAGGCCACAATACACTCCTTGTGTGGCTACGACCTAGTTAGCATATCTTGCCAATCCTGCACCGTTTTATGCACCGCTTCACTAGTACATTACATAAACGGCGACATTTACTAGTAAAATTAAAGTAAATAATTAAATAAACCTCTGCTCAACAGTCCGTAAAGGAGCAAGGGATACCGCACGGCTTTTGTATTTAGTGGGACGGTTGCTAGTAGAACTCGTCGCCAGCCGCTAGTTGCGGTATTCACAACCAGGAGGCGCCGCTGTTATCTTAGACGTCTACTCAATTTTGCCTAACGACGCTGAGTGCACGCGCACTGAGCCTCCGCCGGGAATTGAACCAGGGAACACGCGCACACGAGTTGCGCGTGCTAGCCGTAAGACCACTTGGAGGCTATTAAAATGTATAGTCTTATGTCTTTGTTTTCGTTATTCTTTACTTTTTGATTAATTTTTCCATGTAATGTATTATTAATAGTTCTACAAATAGTATTAAAAGTTGTTTTGTATTTTATCAGCTTACAGTTATTATATAAATTAAAAGGAATGTTTAGTTCTAATAATATAATTATAAAGTAGTATAAAAATGGTAATTACTTTGAGGATCTTTCATTTTGAATTGTCTAAATACCTACGCACAAGGACAACGTTTATTAAAGATCTATAGTAAACGTAGTTATGTTTTATGCATTATAGTTTCAGATAGATGAAACAATTAAAAAAAACAGGTATGTTTTTTTTACTTTCTCTGACAACCGTGTTAAAACTGTTTCAGCTGAATGGATTCTTAGTACTTCTTACGAGTTAATTTTATATGACCTCTTAACAAACATTATCAACTGTACTGTTATGCTAAGGATAAATATAATAATTATAAGAAAATACGTGAAATAGATAAAGATAAAAGTTGGCAATAGTGTTAAACGATTGGTTCGATTTCAAGCGTAACTCGGCTGGCAGGTATTAGGTTACGCGTTTGTTGGATGAAAGTTGTCTCGTTTAAATGAAGGTCAGAGGCCACTAACTAATAATGTGACTGGGGATAGTTAACCCCTCGCTGTCAACAGCATTTGCACATAATTGTAGTGGTTTGAATAAATTTGCATGTTTACATACCGCAACAAAACGACTGAAATTGTTTCCTTACAACAGTTTGAACGGCGTGTACAACAAGCCACTATGGTTTGCGTGAACTACACGGCCGTAGTAAATAGAGCCAGATCTCACGATACGATACCCGGACCGTATAAGGTGACTTTGAAAACGTAGCTGCCACTTTTACGAATACACTACTTCTCAGCGATTCGTATCACTACTTGCCTGCTGAGGGAATGCAAACCATCCGGGTTGATTTTTATGCTGACAAATCTTCTCCACCTGTAATGTACGGCAGTATGTTTTTATCTTGCAAAATGGATTGTTTACATCTCTTCATTTCCATCTTCTGGCCTAGTCTTACAACTTCTATTGTAGTTTGCTAAGCCTCTAAGCCAGTGGTTCTCAACCATTTAAAGTCCGAAACGCACGTTGAAGGGTATTACCTTGAAGGATAAGCATGGGCGTCTGGAGAATTACTTGTAGGGGTGTGCAGCCAGTTTATAATCATATTTTCACTAACATCAAATACTTTAAGGTCTTTTTAACGCAGAAACAAATTACGGTATACATAGTTTAAATGTAACAGGTTTTTAACACACAGTAAATACATTTTCGAGCCCTACTTTGGACCCACCAAACGGGTACACTTTCATAGGAAACATTTCTTTAAAGCGATCTAAATTTGTCGTAACAGTTGTCACTCACCCTTATAGACAGGCGATCTATCTTAAACTTTCTTTAAAACATATTTTTTTAGCTATCTATGTTTATTTAAAACATACAGGACTGCTTATAATGTTCATTAGGTTTATTATTTTACACAAATATTTTAACTCATGTACAGGTAACGGATGCTTACTATCTGTTTTCAATTCCTCGGTGAATGCATTCTTACTACATTTACTTTTCCAAATTTATTCTCAAAGAAAATTATAAGTTTTCCATGTTGCATACATTAATAATTTCCATTTCCACTGCACTCTAATATTTTTAAGAAGGTACTGGAAAATGTATATGTGGTGTGTATTTCTGTCCCCGTTTTGGGGTTTTCCGATTTCTGTTTTAAAGCAGTTGCCTGGAAGACCTCTGGAAACCACGGTATCGTACATCTGCTTCTACCAGGTCTCCCACGTGTTCACTAAGTGACGGAAGCATATCCTATGTCCACAAGTTACTTGTTTCTGTTATCTACAGGTCACCATCATCTTCTACAACAATCTACTTTAATAACGTCGAATGATTTAGTTATATTTTTGTTTAGATTTATTACTTTTATAACAATCTTTTCTCTATTTGAAACAATTGTTTTGTCTCAGATGACGATTTTTTTATATCGTGTCTTTAAATAGCAAATGCTTATTTTTCAAAAGTCCATTCCAATATGAAGAGCGTAAATCTTGTTTATCGTTTCCTACTTCTTGTTCTTGTTTTTAAACCCGAAACCTCAAACCTGTTTTAATGTGTTCCTTTAGAACTCTTTCAGGGTGTTAGATATTCCAAAGATTATTGCAGTGTGTGTGTGTGTGTGTGTGTGTGTGTGTGTGTGTGTGTGTGTGTGTGTGTGTGTGTGTGTGTGTGTGTGTGTCGGCGTACTCTAAAGTTGCAGTGTAAAGGCACTTTCAATATAATATGTTTCTCCCAAAGAGGTTACGTCAAACACAAATAGTGTCCGACTCGCTGGACGCGTTAAGTTGATTGATGTTGCTGGCTACTGTTTGATTCCCACATGAAATTCAGATTGTTTTCTTTTCGTACGTTTTCAAGTGTATACAGAAACACAAGCTAACAACAAATCACTGTAAGTTACATAATACCAGTACATAATAAAATTAGGTCTAACCGAAGCGATTACAAAACAGTTAACAGTATAGGTGATCAGACGATGGTAAATTAAACAATTCCAAAAAAGCGTAAAAGTATTCAAGGTGTGCTGAAAGTGTTAACGCGAATTTGAGAAAACACAATTCCGCGTTTGTGAAAACACAAGTTTATCCGCTGCAATTAATTTACTAGAACGATATTTAAGCTTCCTAACTGTAGAAGTTATAAATTCAGGCCTTCTCACTTCAAGCTATTAAATTATTTTCGTTATTATATATTTTAGTGTGTTAAATTATTGGCATACACATATTATTGACTCTGACAGTATGGTGACGTTAGTAATACACACAAGTGACAGTACGCAAGCGCGTGTGTGTTTGTAAATAATAAAAAATAATTGATAAATATAATCAATATGCTTTAAATTTTTGGCAAAATATTTGAAAAATGCATCTATGAAATGCTATATAACCTACTTATTTGGAATAAGAATTTTATTCTATCTAGCAATCAATATGGTTTTAGAAATAGAAAAAATACTGAGGATGCTATACTCAAATTAGTAGATGAAATTCAAGGTGTTGAAAATAAATTAGTTGTACTTTTAGACCTTAAATAAGCTTTTGCTACAGTATACGTCAAAATTTTATTAGAGAAATTAAATTCAATAGGCTACTAAATATACTATAGCCTTAACTCACATATCCCATCCTTTCTGACATAACTGGCTTTAGACTGCAATAATCAAAACTCAGTAATTTGTTCGTGTTGAATAATTGGTAGGCCTGCTTTACTGTATTGATACAATACCGGTAGTAGTACTTTTTATTTATCTTTTCCTTTTTTTTTGTTATCCCCATTATAAAGGTAGCATCAAATTCTATTTACGTATGGAAAAACTTTCACAAATTGACTCGTTTTCTGCGGTTTTAGTGTAGAATACAATATTCTTTTATTACGTTTGTTCATTAGTAGTTTGTTATATTTCTCTGAATTTTGTGGGGATTCCAAGAAAAATTTGTCATATATCGTTATATATTCGCCACTTAGTATTGTAGTCAATATTCTGTCGATGGAACGCATACACAACCTCTAAAGTGATCATAAATGCACGCCGATAATAAACGTCTAATTCTTAATGTCACGACGAGAGAGAAAAGTCGAGTTAAAGAACGCTGACAAGAAAATTACGATATCCGAAGGATGAGAAAAAAATTATTGGCATTTCGTTCTGGACCCTCTTATTACAAAACTGAATGTTAGAAAGCTTCTGCTGCTACCCTTTGTACAGACAGCTAATGCGCGTCGTTAAGTACAAGATACCTTTAAGCCCTGGGTTTAAAAGCGAGAATAACACGTACAAAACGGTAGCGAAAGTAACTAAATTAATTTGAAAATCGAATTGTCAGTTCTTTCGTAGCAGAAATTATATTTCAAACAATAATTCTCAGCTCTCATGTTGCTCTCATTATTTTAACTTTGAGTTTCGTATTTTGTATCTAAGACTTTATAACTGAATATTCCTATCATTTCATTAGTTGTAATCGTTAGATAGAAGCAGAATTTAAACTAGAAACAATAAGATAGTAAGTAGTTTGTTTTCAAATTTACATAAATATACCTTTGTATAACACAAACACAATTGACATAATGACGTCACATATTATGTTTCGGAACATAATACTCTTCAAAACGTAAAAAATCCTTTCTGGATACAATGTGTGTGTGTGTGTGTGTGTGTGTGTGTGTGTGTGTGTGTGTTGGTGTATGTGGGTGTTCCTGTGCCAAAATAGAAAAAATGTATTATCTAAAACCGTTGAAAGGGTTTTTGGATTTTTCGATTTTCTGTTTAAAATATTTTGTTTGCAACGATTGTATAACTGTCAGTATTATTCAGCCTGTCGATCTGTCAACATAAATTAGTCTGAATAGGACATCAACGTCAACTTGCGAAAGCATATCTGATTCAAGTTATTCTCACTGTGAAGTAGTGAAGTGTTAAGTGTAATCTGTAAACGGAGATTTATAACTATTTTATTACGATAAACGTATATATATATATATATATATATATATATATATATTTTACGATCGTAAACAACAAAAAGTTAAGATTAGAAATGACGTGGGATTCCGTTCTTTCCTGCCTTATACACACTCGTGACAAATATGAAATTTAATAAATAGGTGTATGTATACTCGGAAAACTTAAATTAATCCCATTATCTTACAGTTCTAAAAGGGCAAGACATCAGATTAAAAAAAAAGTCTAACATTAACTACTTTGACGAGAGGCCGTTTACTGGTCTGTAACGTTCATGTAATTAGTTTTCAAGCCGTAAGTTTGAACTACAACAAGCTCGGATCCGGACCGATAGTGGAGTACTCCGGCTCATGAATGCCCAGCAAGGTACAAGTTTGCACTGCGTATTTCTTAAGCGCACATAAGCAACACTTGCGAACGCTTAATAATTTACAACCGCTTGATAGTTGATGTTGCACAAGTTGTAGTAACTAACTTAGCTATCGTAACTCACTGCATACAACTAATTAATAAGAGCCGTTACGCCCGCTCAGATTGTGCTATTAAACATTTATATGGCACTTTCACGGGGTACAATTTACCTCAGATTGCCAACTAACTAGCTCTAAATTATCCGGTTAAATCAAGACGCCTAGTTTGTTGTTAGTCTACAGTACCAAGTTATTTTAATTATGCTGATCAAGTGGAAAGCAACTTCCTTTTTAAGAAAGATTGAAATGGATTTTTATCTTGTTCATTTCAAGTTACAGTCTACATTTACTTCAGTTATACAGTTATAATTTCTTTGTCTGCGTTTTCTCCGAACATCACTATTTCGAAAGACATGGAAGAAGCTGTAACTCAAAAACAAAAACTTCTTCTTCTTCTTCTTCTTCTTCTTCTTCTTCTTCTTCTTCTTCTTCTTCTTCTTCTCTTCAAGGACTAGGTTACATAAACCTGTTCCAGCACCCATCTCATCCTCGGACGACCCACGTGATCTGTGTGGGTGTGGACGACACGGACATCCAGCACGTCTCTTCTACCACTGGCTTTATGGTTCAGTGCCGCTTTCGGCAATCGATCATCTGTCATCCTTTGCAGATGATCCCACCATTGTCTTCTGTAAATTTAAATAATTTTATTTATGTCCTTTACTTCGAGTTCTGACCTGATATTCTCATTCCTTATTCTATTTTGCATTCAGCACTCTATTTTGCATTCTATTTTGCGTTCCTTATTCTATTAGAAGAAACTGCATTTCAGCACTCTGAATCTTGCCGCATTCCTTTTTTGTCATGACCCACGCCTCACTCGCATATGTCAATGTGGGTATTGCAATTGTCTTATAAAATTTAATCCTTGTGCCATGTCTTGTTTTATTTATAAGATTTTTAAACAAAAACATAAATACCTAAAATTATTTGGTTTGTATATAACATCAGCATCATCATCCTTATTGCGAAAACTCATTGCTGAGGCTTGACCTTCTCCAGAAGACTTCTATAACGGTCCCAATCTGTTCGCTTTGCATTGGTTCCTCAGGTTTCTTACCCAGAGTTTCTTCTACCCAGACAGAGGGCTAGCTTATCGTGGAACCTCCCAACCTGCAATACTAGGTGCTTTTATTGCGGGGTCTGCCTCCCCTATACCGGTTCCTTTCTCTACGGCTGGTTCGTAAGACGATGAAAGGGATAGTAAGGAAAGATAATGATAGATATAGGCAAGTAATAATACATGGGTTGTTGTGGGATACCTTTGTCTCGTTGCTGGGCAGAGGCCGTATCAGTACGTACGCTATCGCCGGCATATCCCTTAATATTCACTGGAGCACACAACCCACCCGCAATACGGACAGTGTTCGATAAGGCGATGGTCCCCTGAGAGGGACGTATATAATATACAAAATATAATTCAAAAGGAATCTTGATAAATTTAGTATGTATAGTAAAAAAATATGTAATAGTATAATATATAAAATGTATAGTATGATATATTATATACTACATAAAATAACATGCATTTTTTTAATTATAATATACAACCACGAGATAGATGAGCTATTGAATCATCATGACATTGTAAATTCATAAAGGCTCAACGAATGCAATGGATAAGTCACGTAGAGCGGATGGATGATCTGCGTTTCGCAAGTCTATAAAAACAGAAAGAGGGGACGACCTAAGATAATATGGTTGGATGATGTGCTAGAAGACTCAAAAGAATCGATGTGAGGGGTAACACCAAGATGGCAATGGATAGAAGACTTTGGAAAAGATTGGTGTTTGAAGCCAGGGCTCACATTGGGCTGTAGTTTTGAAGAAGATATATACCTAATTTATAATTTATATATTTAAAAATATTTATATATATAATATTATAAATGTAAATCTATAAATATTTATAGATCCTCTGGTGATACTGATGTGATCAGTAAAACGTGCGTCAGAAGAAAATACGATAATAATTTTACTTGCAGATTTATGATACTTAATGTTCGAAGATCATTTAAACTATAGAAAGCTCCAAGAAATATTTAAGAGCTATTTACAAAGTAATGATGAATATATAACACACACACACACACACACACAACATATGTTGTAAATACTCAATCTCCGCACCGTCGAACCTCCTCTTCTTCAAGCCCATTCCAAGCCTCCTCCTACATTCCATTTCCATACGCCATCCATGGTTCCTTCTGTATGAATTTCGCTATGTCTTCTTCTCATTCAATATTGATTTTGGTGGCTCCCATTACTTTTGTTTTCTCTTAGTGCTCCATGTACATATTTTGTTTTCTTATTCGCCTTTTGGCATTACATATCGAGATGGTCTTTATCCTGAACATGTATCTGAGCCAACTGAATACTGTGTTTTACAAACTGGATGCACACATTTCTGATGTCTACCTCCCCGGCATTCTCCATGCCGATCTAGGAGGAACTTTCCCTCTCTTGTCAAACAGTGTCCCCTGAAACACTCTCCTTGACTGTTGTGCTGCATTCGTACGACGTATGTTGCCATATTATGGGAATACACTACTTTGTATATCCCATATAATTCTTTGTTATTTTTTGAAGCTACCTCCCACTGTCCTACTTGATTGGATCAGTTATCCTTTTCGGGATTATCCTTTCAAGCCTGTCAAGTTTTTGTCCTGAAACACAGATGTAACTTTAGGTCGGATCTGTGTTTTATGCAAGTGTAGTTTTCTTTTCCTTCTCCCTAAACAGCTCCTTAAAATCTTCCTTATTTAAAAGTATGACCTGCTACCAACTAAAATTTTCTTCAGAACTGCGTCTGCCTCATTTGCCGTATCATTTACATTGTAGTCTAAATATTTAAAACTCGCTAACTCGCTGAAATTGGTATTTTTCAAAAACAAAGCAGCTTCCTGACCTCTAAACTCACAGGAATTACTTCTTTATTTAAATCTTCGAAGACCTCTCTGAATGCTTTCAGTGGCTTACTTGTTACGGCAATATCGCCTGCACAATCCAGGATGCTTTTGCTAATAATTGTTCCACTTAATCCCAAAGTTATTTCAAGGACTGTTTGATTAGTAATGGTTTTATAAAACCCTTAGTAAGCCCAAAAGCAAGAAATGTTAAACCGTTTTATTGAAATAGGTTATTCTAAGACAATGAATCGACGATATCACATAGAGTTCATATCCGTATTATAATCAGTCTGATCACTGTGATCTCTCTTCCATAGTCATCTCTAATTATCACTGACTTCTTTCAACAGACACAGCTACTGCTAATCTAACACGTCTGGTGAAACGCTGAGTACCTTTATATGCATAGTTCTGCGCGCGTTCGTGTGCCAATACGCTTGCGTGCATGCGCATAAAAAGTATAAAGATAATTTAGTAATTAATTTAATAGTCACGTAATAGTTGATGTTTTATTATTACTTACGTAAGATCGGGGTTGCTGGAATTCCTTGTACGACCTCCAAAGGTCACGAGGGATTCCCCGGGTTTTCATAGAATGGGACAGTTGTACAGTAAGTTTCGTCAGTCTGGCTTGTTGGCATTAGGCCAAGGCGTTTATATTCCCTGTGCTGTCGAGAGAGTGTTCCATACGCAACACGTGAAGGCTTTAAAACTGAACGTTGCAAATAAATGAGCAACTGACTGCTGACTTCATAACTTATTTATAGCGGCTGAGGTAAAAGGGGAGAGTTAATGAATAATGAATAAATTGACTAAATAACCGACAGCCGTTCATTTTAGACAGTCGCCCTGACCTTAGATGTCAATTTTTGGTGCCGTGCTTATTTCGCTGAAAGACATCTTTTTTCTTTGTAAAATACAAATTCACGCAATCTTGTACATACACGAATATATTTATGTGTATTCAAATACCAGTTTGCAGATGTATTTACATATATACATACGGTTATGTGTGTATGCACCCCCGCGTGTGTGGATATAAACTATTTGAATTCTTTGCTATGTACGCTATGAATAATATTTATTATTCTTTCCCTTTTTTTAAATTAATAACTTGACGGTGGCAACTTTGCTCCTTTTTTGATCGTCCAGAATTTCTTTTCCTTCGGGTTCATACTTCAGATCCTACAACGGCTGAAGTAACTATTCAGCATTCTTCTCCTACCTATTTCGTCCTTTCCTGATGTCAGCATTTTAATGATCTCATAAGCTGTAAAGTGTCATTATGTAAACATTTATATTCAAGAGTGAATTGCGCTGGAAATCATTTTTCCTCTAGACTAAATAACTGAAGGATATCTCAGATTCTACGACCCATAGGAGCTATACGTATTTTGTCATACAACGCGAGTAAGGTGTTTTGCTGCTTTCTTTCGAGCCGACAATCTATATTAAATTTATTAGTCTTCCACGTGACTTACGATTTCCTTCTACTTTCCCAATCACGATCACACAGTTAATGTTATTCAAGTGTAGTGTAGTATTAGTTCCTATACGTGCTCGTATCCCTTTTAAGTTAAAATTTACTTTACTTTAATTTTAAAATTAATGTCAGGCACAGCTTCCTGATTCCGCAGTCTAATAATTCGTACTAAATATATTTCTATTCTTCTGATTTTCAACTTTTATTTTTTATTATTTAGTCATTTTTTAGACTATATTAGTCTATTTCGTCATTTATACGTAATTTCAGCATGTTACGACTTCTCTTCGCTTGCCATTGGGATCGGTGACCTCTCCACCCCCCTCTGTTGATATTCAAATAATTTTTTATGAATATGAGTATGGGTCATTTTTCTAGACGATTTTGACAATCTCGATGATAACTTTGTTTATATCAATTTTGCCCTGTGATCTTTATTCGTTCATTATTCTTTTGTTTGTAATTTCTCTTTTATATTAATATTTCTTTCTTAAAATTTTCTTATGCATTCTGGCATACTTCTTACAAAACTCATTTCTACTTTTCGAATTCTCCCTCTTTCCCTTTAGTTAAAGTCCGTGGCTAACGTTTATACGTTACATAGAAAGGAGATCTTCTATAGAATTTAATTTTTGTATTTGAATGATTTCTGTTTTTCAAAGTTCGATATATTGTGCGAATAGTATAATGAAAGTTTCCAATCAATTGCATTAAAACAAGTCTTAAAACAATAGTTTATTTTCTAAGAAATTGGATGTGTTCATCTTTCAATGAGATTAAACTTACTTGTGAAACGTATCTACACGTAAGAGTGTCTAAAGTATTATACGAATTATTTCTAACATAGCAGAAAACGATACAAACATAATGCGATGTGCGTATTCCCGTAAAGACATTGGCGTGCGTTCAGAAATTTTACGCAAATTAGAAAACTTTCGCTCTCACGAAAACAATAGCTTAGATACGAAAGCAAAGTTGCCTGGTACGAAAGATGTATATGTCAACAATCACGTACAATAAATAGTATTGAAAGGCGTAAATTTTTAAATAAAACCACTTTTTTACTACTTGGCTTGGTGTTTTTATGACGTACGTATTTTGCTCTAGGTGCACACACACATACACACACACACACACACACACACACACACAATATATAACCACACCGACCCTAGACTATTGAATTTCTGAAACTACACAGGACACAAATTGATGTTTAAATTATTAACGATTAAATTATGCCGTTATAAGCGTGAGGTTTACTGTGTATTAACAATTAATTATTATACATATTGAAGCTTACTGATAAATTATTATTAAATCTTCTATATAAATTAATTACACCAAATTGTTTACGAACAATAACCTATTACACCAAAAAGCTTGAAGGGTATTAATAAGTATTGGCAACATAGAATTCGACTAAGACTTTTTCTTTAACGATCCAAAAAAATCTATTATAAAATAATAAAGTTACACATTTATGATGAATTAGATAAAACAGAAAACATTATAGCTGGTATTCTCCGATTTTATTAAATAAAATCATCGTTATCACTGTCATCATCATATGACAGAGCATCATCATCAAATCGTTATCACCCAATTCTGAGCGGGAGTCGTCCTTACCATTCTGTTACAGTAAATCTTACGTAAATCACTTTTCTTCTTTGTTTAACCAGAACATGTGGTCTTGGAATGGGCCACCATATTGTTTCGTTTCTTTGCATCTTCTGGCCCCCAATTTAACCAACGAATACGATATCATTTCGTCTAACCAAATATTCTGTCCACCATGTATTTTTTTAGTTATTCAAGCGGTATCATTTAATCTTCACGCTGCGCGCAATTCGTAGACAGATTTTATATGTTAGCATGTGTCTGCAAGTGTTTATGCCCGTTCGGGACAGTTGCCAAAATAATCATGTTAAAAACAAATGTAACAAATCTAATCGGAGGGTGTAACATATCCGGAAACTTAACTAAAGATTAATGTGTCTAGAGAGGGGGAGAGAGAGAGAGAGAGAGAGAGAGAGAGAGAGAGAGAGAGAGAGAGAGAGAGAGAGGGAGAGAGAGAGAGAGAGAGAGAGAGAGAGAAATAAAGAAACGAGAGGGCGAACGGGAAAAAACATTAGTGGCATTGTATCAGATGATAGCTAGCTTTTATAATAATGAATAAAAGTGCAAAAGAGGAGTAATAAAGGTGTAAAAGAGGAGTTTTGAATAAAAGATAAGTAATGTTTAAGGAAGACGTGTAAAAGATAATTTTAAAGAACGCCGGCACCTCAAATGGAAAGCAGAAAATGTGAAGGCATATTCTTGTCTAACAGATTTTGATCTGACACCTTCAGTGCGGGGTAAACATAAACATTTTATTCTTGTTCTCTCTCTCTCTATCTCTCTCTCTCTCTCTCTCACACACACACACACACACACACACACACACACACACACACACACACACACACACACACACACACACACACACAAATACTTGTGTGCAGTTACTTTTTTAACGTGTGTAGCAAGTGTATAAGGATATGATAAATTAGCAACGCTTTGACAGATTTTATAACTACCACGTGTGAAATACAGTATTCATAAGTATAGGCCCTAAAGTAGATTACATAATGTGTAATAAGTCAATAAAAGTAAATTTTTATTTTAAGTTTTTGTGCAACAGTTAGAATAACACGTTGAAATGCGGAAATCATGAACATATGTAGCGTATATATATATATATATATATATATATATATATATATTATAACAGCACCAAATATTAACTATTTGGGGTTATATGTTGCCCGCATACTGAAAGCATATTTAAATAAATTATAACAGTCAAAACTCCATTTGAATGTAGAGCGTTGAAAATAATGCTTTGTAAAGCGACGCACACGTGGTCATTATGTAATCAGTTCGCTGTACAAGGAAGCGGCCACACCCAATCTGTTAATTATTAATATCTCGGAAACTAAGAAATGAAGGCAAAATCCAACATAGCCAAAATGTTTACCGAAATATTAATAATGACGTGTGCAAATTTTACGCAATATAATTAACAAATGAAAGAGTTAATTAAATATAATTGAATAACTTCTGTAAAAATAGAGTTACATTAATGAGATTTTAGTATGTTATGAAGATAATAATTTCTGACAGATTGTATATTGTAGATTTTACACAACTTGGTTTGCAACCAAGTTATTGCAAAATCAAATAAGCACAGGAAATCCGGACCGACAAATTAGTTCCGCTGGATAATAGTATTAATTCTCCGTCTGTGGGAACCTAACTTCATTCTCACGGACCAAGGGAATTCAAATTTTATGTAGTAAGGAGAGTGTGTCAGCCAATCAAATCACTTGACGCAAGCCACGACCAGCGAGGTGTTTTCGGGCTGAAACATCACTCTTCTGCCAGTACTCACGAAGTTAAGACGTAATTCTTCGATCGTCTAGTAACCATAGTGGTGAAGATCAACAAGAAGACTCTACGTGGTCAACACACACGCAATTACGAACACTCTAAATACAGATCATCTGTATAGCTCGTAATTGTTGCGTAAAGGCGAGATACTCTTCAGTACATCAACCAAGCTTATTGTGTACTACCAGCTAGTCATAAGCACGCAAGAGATCCACCAGACTTCAAGACCAGACTTCAAGAATACAGCAGAGAGGCCGTCTAAATCATTGGTGAACAGCTGACGAGCAGAGCTACCACTCGAACGAAGCACACACACACGCGCTGACGTGCGACGTGCGAATCGACGAGGGACAGGAAGCAGTTCCAGCAGACAGCCGCAGACGTTAAAATATTCACAAACAGCAAGGAAGCAGAGTGTTGCCGAATTTTTGAACTCAACGACACCGAATCCAGCAGCTCTAAGCAGATTACTTTCTCTAGCGAAGGACTCGAATCGACGAGGGAAAATCGGAACGACATCCTCTTCAATAACAGGAAAGCAAAATCCACTTATTTATTTTTCAACATTAAATTTTCTATTTTTCATTTAAAAACATTGTAAATTCAAATAATTCAGGTGCCATACAAAAATCAAAGACTCTAGTAATTAAGAATAAATTCATTGTGATAATCTGTATTGCAGTTTAAGTCATTAGTATGCTATAGTTAAGAAATAGAAGTAGTATAAAAGCGCTATACAAATCTTAAATAACAATCTAATTATTAGTTCATACTGCAGTATAACAGAACTCGAATCGCTAGAAATGAAATAACGTGAACTAGACTGTCACGTCTAATTTATTTTGGAAAATTATTCTAATTAACTTCAGAGTTTTATATTTTGTTTCATGAACATTTAAATTCAATTTAGTAAAAGAAATTTAATCAAATCAAATCAATTAATTAATTAAAATTTAAATTGCAATTAACTCGCCAAAGAACGAGTTTAGTTTCTTTTCAATTATTAACCAATCGAAAAACATTGATCCATTGTTTAGACTGTAAGAAATTGATAATATAATAACCATTTATTTCTTGTGTGTTGTTGGAGTAATAAACAACGTTTTATTACCCCATATAACAGTGTTTTATTGTTGTACGATAAAGCCTACCAGTCTCACAAAACTCTCCCCCTTTAAAGTAACCTATTTTGTGCGTTGTTGCAATAAATTTGAGATTACTAGCTTGCGAACTTCAAATCCAAAATCCACACGCCCTAGTCGGAAGAATCCGCAAGATCGGACAGCAGGTAGGTACTCATACACAACACGACACAACAATAACGCATATAAGTAGAGTTACAATATATATATATATATATATATATATATATATATATTGCTTTCAGGAAGTAATAAAATGTTGGGTTTGGTTAGGTTAGGTTAGGTTAGGTCAGGTCAGGTTAGGCCAGGTTAGGTTTCTTTAGGTTACGTTAGGCTAATATTAATATCTGATACTTTTTTAAATTGGATTCTTGATAACCAATGTAGGAAAATAATAAAACACTGTACTATTTTCAAAGATGTTTTTCGCATAATGAATACTACTACCAGACAGGTAAAGTAATAGCAAATAAAACAATTTGGAAATGAAAGCAGTAAATAGATAATGAAACAAAGAAAATTTACGATCATTTTCTTTACAAAAGCACCTGAGCGACGGACGTTTTACAGAAAACATCAGTCAATAGTCGCGCTGCAAACACTACGATATAAGTCGAGTATTCGGAATACTAAGTGTTCATTAATACAAATATACGATTAAGACTGTAAGATAAATTTTAGTTTAAATAATAATATTTTGCGACCCCAAATCTGACTCTAATAATAGGTTTAGTATTAATATTTGCTCCTTTTTTGAAGTCTGATTCTTGATAACCGAAGAAGCCAAACACGATATGATGATAGGAATAGTGTATGATGATAAA
The DNA here is from genome assembly GCA_034769895.1 of Magicicada septendecula. Classification (NCBI taxonomy): domain Eukaryota; kingdom Metazoa; phylum Arthropoda; class Insecta; order Hemiptera; family Cicadidae; genus Magicicada; species Magicicada septendecula. The sequence goes on from CM068367.1 coordinate 193,932,733, forward strand.
TAATACCTTTATAACACGGATAACTATAATACTGATGTAGTGTGTAGTACAGGATATATTCTATAATACCATTTAGCCATTAAGATGACTGAAATATTAAAGCTTTCCTTTGAAATCGGCCCCGTACACCTGTAGGCCTGTTGAAACCCTTACTCATTACTCAGATTTCATGAAAGCTATAAAAAAAACAGCTACGGTTACGATTAAAACTCCCAGCTAGATTAGAATTGAATCCTACGATTTACGATAATTACTTCGACGAGAAAAAATAATCTATAGCGTAGTTAGAAGAAAGAAAATAATTAAATTTTCCTGTTAAAAAAAATACCTTTTCTCAAGATAAAGAACTCTGAGGTATCAATTACACATGTCTGTCCCCATTCAGGTATGAACTAAAGAATGCAAGTTGCTTGGATTATCTGTTGATTACATTGCTCCCTGAAGCAATGCTATTTATGTGCTATATATTTAAATTAGTTGTAATGCGTCTTACAAAATACTCATACGCGGGAGATTGTAAGTAGAATATATTAACGAACCAATATTTATGTTCGAGATCATATTAATAAATAAATAGATTTATTAGTTGTGTTATTTTTGTATAATAACTTCTGAACTATTGTTCAAATAAGTTATACATAATGTTAAAGAGTGAATAGATTAGTTGAACTAGCGAAGAAAAGACTACAGATGTGTTTATGTATTGAATATGTTGTTACGCTCGCATTAAAATCCTTTCATTCTGTTTTTAATTTTAGTTTTGTTGTTATTTTGGATTAAATAGAATATTTAAAGAAAATTATTCTATAGGCCTAATTATTGTGTTAAGGACACTATCGGTTTATAATTTTACAAGAAAATATTGAAATCAATAATATATTTTAAGAAATAAATTATATTAATTATGAATACAATCAATGATGTAATAACCCTTTCATAGTTATTGTTGTTGTTATGAATACCAAGAGTTTTGCCTATTTTCTGCTGAACTATCATCAGTGATAAAAACTGAAGTATTGTTCGGTTTTCTGTATGACGTCATTTACACGTACTCGAATATGTAAACAAAAAAGAATTTTAAAAGATCCATGGTACAGTAGTCATCGATGTCAGCTGTAGAGGAAGGAATCGTTTAGCAATATGAAAATATATGTAAGCCTATCTACGCGATTTGTATTTAATTTCACGATTCCTTAAAAACTGCTATCAAATCGCTAAAGTAATGCAAGTTTGTCTAGGACTATGCCCACTTCCAAGATACAAAAATTCTGCTCGACACGGTGTCCAAGAATTGATATTAGTAGATGACGACACGATAAAAATAATAAAAAAGTAAGTAAGTTATGATACTTGTGATCGTGAGTGTCACACTATTTTGCAAATACTCTCCATGAAGGAAAGACACATCATTTTTTATGAAATACGCATTAAGAACCAATACACAACAAGTACGCTATAAGGAGAACACATAAAATGAATAAACCATAATTATAAAGAGATTAGCGACTTCTCTACAGTGAGTATTTCCTTGTGATCATTGTTGTTTCAATCTACATCCCCTATTCGAAGACCAGATAACTATACGTTTTGTCATGTAAAAAAATCTTTTAAAATTGGCACACTAAATGGTGAGGAAGAACAAAGTGATTAAGCAGGAACCGATTTCGGCATTAAAAATTTGTATGTGCTTGAAGAGTTACATAGAAATAAACTTTTTTTGTGTGACGCGAGAAGAGGATTAAGGCAAGGGAAAAGTCATCACACACATGAGCGAATCGAGAAGCAATTAATTTTTAAAACCATCCGGCTGTTGCTCTAAGCTGTTACTCATGAATGTTTTAAGTAAAATAAAAAAAATTTGTTATTGGTTTGTCGCTAGAATTTCTAACAATTGTTTTCAATAAAACCATTTTTTGTTAAAAGAACTCAAAGAAATCCCTGCACGCTTCTGTACTGTGAAAAGTTGTTGAAACTATTAAAAAGAATTTTAAACTTAAGCTTAAGTAGCAGTGTGTGTATGTATTTTTATATGAGTGTGTATATATATGAGTTATATATATATATATATATATATATATATATTCAATCACTTTCTGCTACAGTCCGTTTCTTGATGTATATAATACATTTAATATTTATAATGAATTTACCTCAAGATATTTTTGGTAAATTCAAAATATCTTGAGGTAAATTCATTATAAATATTAAATGTAATATATATATATATATATATATATATATATATATTGTTGGTTTTCTGTATGACGTCATTTACACGTACTCGAATATGTAAACAAAAAAGAATTTTAAAAGATCCATGGTACAGTAGTCATCGATGTCAGCTGTAGAGGAAGGAATATATATATATATATAACTCACACAACAAAGATAATACAACAACCAATGGTATATACAAAATCGAATGCGAAGATTGCAATAAATGTTACATAGGACAAACAAAAAAACAGCTGAAAAACGTTATTTTGAACACCTAAATGCATACAAAAAACCAGAAGTATATAAATCTAATTTGGCCACACATACAATAAACACTGGACATGAATTCCCAGACATAACCAATATGACACTAATAAAACATATACCACACAAAGGGACCATAATGAACATTTGGGAAAATTTAAAAATATACAAACACAAAACAAACTAATACCTGAACAAATACAAATCAGTACAAAACATGACACAATTTTCAAAGCACTCAACATAGAACATACACAAAATACTAATATATACACCACAATCACACACAATAATACCAATTTAAAGCACCAGAGACCAACAGGAAACCAAAGCAACAACCAGCCAACACACAAATACCTCACAAGGCTCAAAATTAGGAAGGCTGAAGATGGGAACACAAAGCTTCCCGAAACATGTTCCAAATAGGGAGAAAACATCTTGACATAAAGTCATTATATATATATATATATATATATATTGCAATGAGATAAACGACAAACATACACATTATGTGTGAATATATGGGGACATATTTACAATAAGCCTTAGTTGGTGTCCTGTGCAAAGGGGTGTGAATGTTATAGGACAATATTGTTTTAAGATAAGTAGTGAATGTTAATGTAGTTGAAGACGATAATAAACAATAAATAACAGCAGTGCAGTGTGGTGTGAATGTGAATAATTGTTGTGCGTATAACGAATTGTGGTAAGGTAATTAACGGTAAGCCAATTAACAGACACAATATAAGTCATTTATACTAGCGTGCAAATTAGAATAACTATTAAAAACTAATTATTTTCATATGAAATAAATTTTAGTAGTATTTATTCATCTGACAAAGTAATTAGCTATGCAATCACATGCAGCTGAATACCTGTATTTTGGAATGGCCTAGAAACCGGAAGTTTAATGTTCAGCAGCACGTGGTCTATTTGCCGAACAATCTAGAAAATATACTATCATGTAAAAATTACGTCATGTGCGTAGATATATAAAAGCACGGGTGAGCCGTGGATTTGGCAATTTTTCATATGACAGTCTCTTGTAGTCACTAATAAGGAGTCTCTCGCAGTTTCTGGGAATGTGTGTATTATCGAGGGAGCGGATGAATTAAACCACGAAGACAGGCACAGGGTAAGACCGTAGTCTTCCATTTTCTTCTTGGTTACGAAAGATGTTAACTCGTAACATCTTTACTTGCGAACGGTTTTTGCCACAGTACTGTGGTGTACTGATCGTACACTCAGTGTGTTAAATCAAAGTAAAAAGTAAGTACGTATTTAAAACCTGGAAATTGTATTTCTGTAGTCTAGGAATACTCATATATTCCCAGAAATGCTGCCGGCGTTATGAGAAGTAACATCATTTGAAAGCTGCATATGGGTTTATAATTAGGCTGCAGTACATACATTTTGACTACAGAACTACTTTTAGACTTAAATATTTATTCTAAAAAAAAATTTAGTTCTGATTTTTCAGAACTTAATAAGCAAGAATTGTGCGGATATTTACTGTCCCTCACCATGAATAGAACGACCTTGAAATGCATTTTCTTACTTGATTTAACTATTTACCGTAGTGTCAACAATGACACAACTTTAATATTTCACATTCCACCGATAGAGATTCAGAAGAGAATGTGACGAGCGTTCAACCTGCCTATTCGTGACAATTACAAGATAATAAGAACTGTACGATGTTTAATTTTTGTCATGATAAACATTTTTAGTTTTTACTACAATTTTTTTCACTTTCAAGGAGTAGTCTACAGGATAGAGGATTCTAATATTGTTTTATTGGACTTAGCAATAGTTTAGCATAATCATATTTGTAACAATTTATATTCATATTTCCTCATGATTATTCTTGTTTTATTATAATTATTATTAATAATAAATATTATGTGTTATTTTACACAAGCCTATATTTTTTTATTTATAAAAGAAAATATCGAAGGATTAGTGGTAAAAATACCCGCTTTATAATGTCCAAGTTTTAATGATGTCTCAAGATGTTTCAAAAACGACACTTTTTTATGCATTTCTCTTTTTATTTTTATTTTTTAACAGCGATGTGATAAAAAACTGTATTAATAAGAATAATAAATAACCTTGAAAATCGTTGCATATAAGAATCCTAAGTTTTAGTTTTCCGTAAATTAACATGAGTGGACTTGGATAGTTTTACCAATAACCCCTTGATATAAATATTATCGTGCAAAATAACAAATACTATTTATTAATAATTGTAAAGTTTTATACACCATAAAAAGCAATATTTACAAATAAGAACAGAGTTCATTTAGCTGTATTTGTATGTATAAAGTTTAATGGATATATTACTTTGAACTGCATCTTTTCAAGTTTATTACTTTTAAGAACTAGTGAGTTAAGTAGTCCGAATAATTAAGTAGTGATATCATAGCCAGATTAGCCGAGTTTGAAGCACACTTCAGTTATGTATAATGTATAAATGGAGCCCAAAATATCATCTATGTTTGGTACGAATACAGTACATGAATTTTGAGTTGTTTTTTACCCGACATTGGCAATTTCAGTAAATTATAGATTGTTTGGTATCATTTTTCTTTTAATGGTGTGTAGAATTGATATATATTAAACATTTTAAGATAAAATGTCAACTAAAATAAATCAAAGTTTGATCAACTGAAGTCCACTAGGTGACTAATGCGGCGAGAATCCGGCCGGTCGTAATCACATGCGCTTGTGTGTGTGCGGGCTGCATGTTTGTGAGTGGGCCTGACCCTTGCCCAGCCGCACTCGCTATTTGATAATACTATAAGTTAGGATTATTTTAATTGCGAGTAAATTCTAAGGATGAAGTTTACTCTTTACAAGTATAATATTAATAAAAGATGAAGAATAACGTGAGTAAACAACGAGTAAAGTACTGAAATTTATATCAATGGAATCTAAATGCACTTTTTTACGCTAACACAAATTTTCGTTCTTAAATTTACCAACTACTGTACAAAAAACTACAGTTAACTTTTTGGTTAATGGTTTTAGTATATAATGCGGTATTAGTATAAAAACTAACACAATGAAACTCGTGTCTACCACACACTGTTTTGTTTGCTGTTCGTATCAGTATCAGCAATGACGCGTTAGTAACAGCAGATAAAAGATATCAGCTTTGGAGTTTTGTGTACACAAAATGTTGATAAGATGCGGAGTAGTGGAGTTTGTAATAATATTATGTCAACACCTAGTAATCTTCAATACCACCCTCTCCGGTGTCGTCACGACATCACATCGTCGATATTGTCGTCATCATCATAATATCATCGTCGTAGTAATCGTTTTCATATCATCGTATCATCGTATTATCATTGACATTTACATCGTTCTTCTGACAGAGTCAATACGAATATTGCGCAGATTCACTACACAAGCTTTGTATCCTAACTTTCCACACATTGATGGTCAGATACACTATAGGTTGTCACATAAATCAATAATATGTTGCGTTGTTCGAATTATTAAAACTGTTTTCAAAATAATACTGATAACATCCTCAGCTGGCAGCGAATACAAATTTATTTTTTGTGACATGAAAAAAAGAATAAACACTTTTTCTGACCTGCCCAACAGAAAAGCACAAGGCAAAGGAGATTTTAAAATATTAACTTCTATCTGATGAAAAAAACAGAGACTTACATAACTGATTTACAGTGTATTAGAAATTATATTTAAAAATCGTTGTCTGAGGCTGAACAGTTCTCCCTTATGTTCACGTACACGTTTGCTTAAACCATAATTTTTACACAGATACAAACGACAGAATACAAATATGAACATTTATAAAAATATACCTTTGCGCTTCGGAATCGCAAAGGGATGTTGAGAGATTTGTTTGTAACAAATGAGTCGGAATGTGCAATCTGTAATCCTGTATGTTCGTTCCATGGTCTATTAAACTAATAAGGACTCAAAGAGTCGCTATTATGAGAGGAATTAAGTTATAATAACATGATGGTTGTTCTGAACCGTAACATTATGTGCATATTTGTTTATTCTGTGCCTAAAAACTTTTGTTCACTTTAATTGAGATTTTATAACAAAGCTTAAGTTAGATACGGTTAAAACGTACATCACATTAACATATTTAGATAAGTACATCTGAAAATTATTTAGCGATGAAAATTAATTATAAAGTTTTTAGTTTGCCAACTGTCGGTGAATCAATATAACAGAGTCGACTAAAAATTAATGGAACGAGACATATCACCACTCTTTACGTCATATGGTTCAGCATCTGTAAGGCAGGGCATAACATTGTTCCCAGATTGATTGCTGTATACTTGTTAAATTAATTTGTTAAATTAATTAGAACAATGTGACTCATATACTCTTCAGCAGGTTTTATATTTACTTAAATTCACTTTTGTCTGCTTTGACAAACCTACTTACATAAATTTAGGAAACATCTTTATGTATACGTATAGACCTACTATAGGTAAAACGGTGTACTCTAAAAAATAAAATAAGGATCTGTATCTAAATTTTACAACTATTTAAACATTTTATTTTTTTAATGACTATGAATACAAGAAAATCTGCCACAATATGCGATATTGTAAAAAAAAATAAATAAAAAAATTTCAATTTTGAAAAACGTGGAAATTAAGTAAAATTACTTTCCCTACAATACTTCCACTCCGTTCTGAGTCTTTCCTGTAGACATAAATGTCTATTAATTTAACAGATGTTTTCTATTCAAAACGTTGCAAATCGGGTTTCAATGTAATGAAAGATAACGTAAATGAAAGATTCTAGTCTTCTTCTTTGTATTCTAAGAATAATGATCAAAAACAATAACATACCACAGTGCGCATACTAAAAAAATATCGGTATGCAGAACCATACATGACTTCCATATTCTAAGATTTATATTTAAAATCATTTTCGAAATGAAATATTACCATAGAAACTACTTCTTTCTACTTACTGCTTCAGCCTTAACCACAGTACTGTGGTCACTGACGTATACCACCTCACGTTATCGCACTCGATTTTCACTGATGATGGAAGTCGATGGCATTGCCGAAACGTCTGGTTTTGTAGAAAACATTGGACTACGGCCAAATATCCCGGGAAGGAATTTTAACAAAAACTATTTCTTTGTTGCCGATAACGTTGTACACACAGATATATATATATATATATATATATATATATATATATATATAATATGCATAAAATTAATGGCTTGTATAAGTTAATGATTGATCTCCGTTAAGTAGTGCTCAAGTTTCCAAAGTTTTAATATTATGATGTCCGTAATTAAAACATCAAAGCAGGGTTAGTGTGTATGAGGGTACACCGTGGACAAAAATTTTCAACATTTCCTATTGCGCGTTGCTTAGAGTAAAGCTGCGAATCTACAGTGTACGTTTCACAAATCAAACACGCGGAAAAGAAGGAGCGCTCCGAAGTCACTCATGGACCCTCAGCATCTTGCAGAGGGTTCATTCCCTAAAGACGAAAAGTCTGTCTATGAATCGTTCCTCTGTAAACACGTGCAGTTACATTGCCCAGCGATCCACAGGAAGCAAATCGCTATCCACGCTGGACACTTTTTCGGCTTGCACGCGTTATGTTGGTATCGGTTTCGGCACTTTCCATTTAAAAAGCGTGCAAATGTAAGAAAATAAACATGAATGAGGCCAGAAATAACGCGAATTTTGTGTGTGTGTGTGTGTGTGTGTGTGTGTGTGTGTGTGTGTGTGTGTCTTCCCTGCCTTTTTATTGCGGTAGTCATAATAATAAAATGGAAACGTAAACATTACATAACTGAGATATGCTTGCCTGCCACGAACGATATATTTTCTCTCATACATGATTTACATTAAAATGAAAAAATTATAATTTTATTTTTAACAATTACCATTGTTTGAAAAAGTTTAAATGAATTTTCAAGTACTTTACTGTTGTTAAAACGTAAAAGGTTAAAGGTAAACTACCCCCTTCCCCTTAACCGATCTTCACCAAAATCAAAAGGCCTTGAGTTCTCTACAATTCAGGGATGTATGCAAAAAATTATTTGATTCTGTTTGAATATGCGGCAGTTATCGTTCTTCATAGAAAAAATTACCCTTGTTAAAACATAAAACGTTGCAGGTAAACTACCCCTTTCCCTTAACCGAGCTTCACCAAAAACGATAGATCTTGAGAACTCCATAATTCAGGGCTGTATGCGAAACATTATTTGATTCTGTTTGAATTTGCGGCTGTTATAATTTGCCAAAAAAAAAGATTACCCTTGATAAAAAAAAGCCGTTGCTGGTAAACTACCCCTTTCCCTCAACCGATCTTCACCAAAAACAATAGGTCGTGAGTACTCTATAAAGCAGGGCTGTATGCAAAAAATTATTTGATTCTGTTTGAATTTGCGGCTGTTATCGTTTGCCATAGAAAAAAATCTACAGACAGACACACACACAGACAGACAGACAGATAGACATACATACATACAGACAGACAGACAGACAGACAGACAGACAGACAGACGGACAGACAGACAGTCAGACAGACAGTCAGACAGTCAGACAGAGAGACAGACACACACACACAGACAGACAGACAGACAGACACACACACACAGACACTTTTCGAAAAACGACTTTTTTTCATGTTTTGAGTGTAGTACAATCAGAATCTTCAATAATCTCGAACACGATTTTTTTTGCCATCACCATACTTCCATTTCCTGAATAGTGAAATTTAGTAGAGTTTTTTAAATAACTTTAGGAATTATTAAATTTAAATAAAACTTGTATTAGTGTAGTGAGTATTAAATAAAACAAAAACGTTTATGGGAAGTATATTAATATTATTGTAAAGGTATATTAACATAATTTAATCAAAATGGACTTCAATTATAATCTGCATTGCACGTACAGTTACACCAAAAATATAAAAATGTATTAATAATATGTTTACTCTGTACTTTGAAATCCTGTTAATTTTTTTATAATTTTCACTACATACATTTAATAACATAATAAAGTTTTCGTTACAAGTAAGTGATTTCAAATACGTTGATTACCATGCGACTACACTAATTAATTACTGTATTGCCATAACGTTACTAAAAATGTTTATTATTAGTTGTTTGCTGTTGGCCGATTAAATTGTGGCACAATTAACTACTGATATTTGATAAACTACAATTTTCAAACGTAAATATATTTTTTTACAAGACATAATAACACATTTAAAGAGCTTGATTTATTAAATTGGTTAAAAATATATAATTTTATAAATTATATTAGTAAATATAACGAACCAGTTTTAAGGTTATTAGGTTTTCAAAATAAGAAAGTGTTAGATACAAACACGTATTTAATAAAACAGAATGGAATTAGTCATTTTGCATTAATCATGTAATAATTATTTGAGTTAATATATCCCTATGTCCATCTTGGAAGTTATTGCTGATTAATGTTATCTAGCTACAAAAGAAACAGTAATGAAAAAACTGTGGTATTTTAGTTAAGCGTTATCCTTGAGCAGTACACTTGATAATAAGGTAATATTAGTGAAATTCAGCTTCTAGTACAACAATCGCATTTAAAAACATATTAATTTTTTTTAGTATAGATTGTAATCAACTCATTAAATAGCAGTCTCAAAATTATGGTGGGACTTAATTAAAATTAAATATAAGAGCAATTCCTTAGTAATAGCATTAGTATAACTACTGTCAGCACGGATGCCAACAGAATTTGAAAAAACCTTTTCGGTAATATACTAATGTCTATTAATTTTGAAGTTTCATAAGAATAAGAGCCGATTTTTAAAATTCAATGCCAGTGGTAAAATATATTTATTCCTTAATACCATACGTTGTATGTTGCATAGGTATTTTTGAAAACATAAGTTTCTTGGCTCAAAAACGTTTTCATAAGACATGTTGTATCTTTCAAGGAAATTATATTGTCACAATTATATAACCCTAGTTTATTTATTTGACCCCTTCACCAATCTTTTGTTGAAGTGTTTATGGTAGTAATTATTTGTGTTGAATTATGCCATAATGAAAAACAGTTTCTCTAGCAGTCTCACACAGACTGAACAATAATATCCATCGTGTTAGTCCAGATTCCTCTTGGATCTTGTTTTTCAGAAGTAAACGCTTACGATTGTCGTTGTTAAAAAACTTTTCATTAACCGCAAAATATATCTCAAAAAAACTGGGTGAGATATAATATATCTGATAAGATCCGATTTTTAAAATTAATATCCGTGATAAAATATATTTCTTAATGCCAAACAGTGTATGTTGCACAGGTATTTTTTGAAAGCATAACTTTTTGCCTTAAATGCAGTCTGTAAAGTATATATAAACCAACAAAAAATGTATAGCATTTTTGTTCTATAAGCAATCATAACATACATACATATTGCATTCGTATCCTTATGTGCGTTTTTAAGAGACCATTAGTAATTCTGATATCCTAACTAAAATGACGTGTGCATTTTTAGTAGAACTGAATGTGCCAATTAATCAGAGATACTGTATCGGTGTCTAACGTTAGGGGCGATTTGATAAAAAACCAAGACAGGATATTTATTTTTATTTCTCATGACTTCTATCAATTTAAAACAGTGAGAATTCGAAGTTACATTTCATTAAATTCAAAGCTGAAATTAAAATTAAAATTAAATAAAAATCAGTGTAATAGTTTCAAAGTTGCATTAATTAAAGGCTGAGCGGGTAGTGGCAAAAGCACATCAAAATAACATACCGTTTAGGTAAGTACACAATTTGAATAGGTTTACAGGAAACTGCATAAGCAGGATATTATGAATAAATGGTGTTTTTTAGTTTTATTTAACCGTTACCATATCGTTAAGCTTACTGTTTTTGTATATTTGCAGTCTCTTCCGAACCTTTGATTGGAAACCTCTTTCGGTCATGGTTTTGAATAGTTTTTTAGTCGGTGTCACATTTTGTGAACTTACCCTTTCGCTAGTACATGTCCACTGAATGTATCCTGTGTCAATTTTTCGTTTCGTTAGTGTCTACCCTAATATTTGTTTAGAGGATGTGCATTGCTCTTGTGTTCCCGCAGATGTAAGTACATATCTTACTGAGTGTCGTGTACGTCTTTTATTAAGATTCATTTTGATTATTATTTAGTATATTATTTAGTATTATTTAATTAGTATTGTTTATTATTATTTTCTTTATTCTCCATATCCTAGATATTTTTATAATTATCAATTTGTTTTTCCAATTATTAGGTTAATTTTAATCTAAATAAGTGAACAGATTTAAAAATATCATAAAATCTTGTTTCCCTTTTTGTACAGTCATTGCCCGTAGCAATGAGTTCATACCTACTACTGTATTTCCTCTAACACATCTTGTCGCACCTACCCAATATTGAGTTTTGATTGTCCTCACCAATTCTCATATAAGTCTACTTCGATTTATAATTAACAATTTTAAAATAAACAAAACAAAGTTTTATATTGGAAATTACAATTTTTGAAATAATACAATTTCAATAAAACAATTGAAGATTTAATTTATTATGCTTCTTTATTACTTGTTAAATTTCTAATATTAATCAGAAAATACGGATAATCCTATGAAAAAATACATTAGTTATTTTTCGTTAAACAAATATATTTAAATCTTTATTTTTTTAGTATTGAGTTTTATACAATCTGATGGCAAAATTTGGAGCAAAATTGGTTGCGTGTTGATGATGATGATGATGACGACGATAGTAATCACAACAACAACAACAAAAAAAACAAAAAAAACAACAACTACTACTACTACTACTACTACTACTACTACTACTGCTACAACTACAACTACAAGTACACCTACTACTACTACTACTACTACTACACCATTGTTATTATTATTAGTAGTAGTATCATTATATTGTTTTTTGTATTTAAAATTAAATTTGGGTTCTTGGTTTTCGAATTTCAGTGCTCCGTTGATGTTCTCTCCTAGACAAATAGACATAATTTTCTTTGTCGTTTTCAGGACATTATGTTTAAAATTTGTTACACTTTTCTGTGGCTAGAGCTTTGCGTCAACTTTTAAACCGATACAGCGATTAGCATCACATACATCTGAAGAAACCGTACTCCTGATGTATGTGATGCAATATGTTTAAACGTGAGAAGAGAATTAGAACTTTAATTGTGGGAGACACCAACAAACTAACAACAACCAACATACAGTGTCTCTCCTTCTCTTTCTTTTCCTCCGACGTGTAGTCTAATGACTTCTTCAACGGAAAGACCACCGACTCTGTGTGTGTGTGTTTTTAGTAACTCTTTCTTTGACATTTAAACTTGTCAACTATGAGCATCATAGTTCAGGCCACCGTAACAGTACCTAATCAATACTTGAGCCTGTCTCCTACTAATAGGGTTCAAATACACGAATCGAGGTTTGTCCCCAAATAATTCGAGTTTCATAAAGGCGATTCCGAATGGCGGTTCATAAAATCTTTATCAAATAGAAGTTCCGATTATGGATCTCAACTTTTGCATTTATTATTGTTGGTCTGTATGTGACTGACTATTGTATATTACTAAATTTAACATCTAAGCATAACTTCAAGAATTTTACCGAAGGAGCCAAATTCGAATTCACTGAATTCAAACAAGTTTGCAATTCACTGGTTGTCGTTTTAATGAATCGAGAAAACAAAGATAGGCCTACAACTTAATTTATAAGGGAACCAAAACAAGTTACACTTTATGCCAAAAACAGGCGACAATACTTGATTCAAAGAGTAGGAAATGCAAGAAAACATTATAAAACGACAACAGCGTATAGAAAAACTACAATAATAATTATAACAATATAGTTTTGAATATAAACTTATTTGGAAGTTTCTAAACAAAAATTTCAGCATATAAAACCACATTTAAAATCATGCAATAACGTCATCACAATTCAGCTAACGTTTCTAAATGTACATTAGTTTAAGTACATTTTGTTAATTACTACTGCTCTGAGTTTTTAGTACTCTTGGTAGGATTAAAAGGTCATTGTGTGTCTCGTATTGACACAATCTTAACGTTTCAAACCGTTATTTTCAAACCTTACTTTCCAAAACTTTTTTTTTAATAATTGTAATCGTAATTTTTAATAAATATTGACTGTCGGACAGATTTAACTTTTTTTAATCGTCAAGAATTTAAACGGCAACAAAGCAATTTGTTAAAAAAATTAAACCTGGTAGTCGTGGGACTACCGGTAGACATGGAATCATGGGCAGACTTGTGCTTTGGGAAGAAATGAAGGGTTGGTTAAATAAACAGCTACATATCGCCGTATGATTTGCACAGCGTCGGTACGTTGCCTTGTTTGAGACTTGCAACACACGTAGAGCACACGCCTTCCATATTACTCGCACTTGAGTACTCGTCCGCTCCGAACACTGTGGCCAAGAGACTTATGTATGATGGTACGCACGGTCTTAGATCACTCTTGAACCACAAGCGATCGCAGATCCCACACACCGAGCCGAACGGATTGTTAATAAAGTGCTTAGAGAATTCCTCGTCGACTCCTTTGAAGCGGCGACTTGGACCGGGCTGTTCTGCGCAGAGCATCGAGGGTCCAATGTTGTCGAAGCACAAGTTATTAATGTTCTCATCGTCTGTTTTCTTGCTAGATAGCCGTACGCTCGATCTGAGTCGCTTTGGGGGCACGCCGGATGACCCAGGTATCGGAGATGCGGGCCGCTTGGGCGCTGACGGGGTTTCGTCAATCTTCAAATGATTCATTCTAATCTTCAAATCTTCAAATTCGCCATTTTCTAAGTTCTCGGCCGATTTCTTTGATTTTAGTCTCAAACGATAGGCCTGTTGACGCTCTGCATAGGATTTTCCGGTTTGAAATTTTTGGTTCGAGTTTTATCATGATTTTTAGGTCGAGGCATTTCAAATGTTGTTATTATTTTCTGTGAGTGCTTCTGGTACTCGGAATTGTTGTTATTGGAGAGATTTAGTTCTGAGGATCACAACGCACTTTGTATTTTCGCGATCGGACTTGTAGTTCCCGAGATATTTAAGTTTTAGTGGAGCAATTTAGAAATTTTCGGCGCAAAAACACCCTCACGCAGACACAGCCTAGAGGCGACTGAAGTCAGTTGTCAAAATTCTCAGTACTATTGTTGGATGGGGGCCGAGTGACTCGATCACCTGACACCTGGTTTGCTGGGATTGGTTGAGCGGTTCGTGAGATAGTGGTATGCCGAAAGTACATTTGAAACATAACGGTCGATTTTCGCGAAACGTGCGAGTAAGACATTACATACCTATTGGATTCCATGTCAAAACTTACTGTTTAAGAGTGTTCAAGACTTTCTGTACCTTAAACACTTTGAAACCATTACTTTGAAGTTTCTGCCTAAAAATTAGTGTTATCATAATGTGTCATTGTTCTGTATGTACAAATATATGTATTTGTTATGTTATTAAAAAAGTAGGCTATCAAGTGCATGCGTGGTGATTACAAACGGCTTGTTCTATTGTTGCTACTTATTATTAGTTTTTTGTTTAATTACAAATTTGTAGTGTCAAGTTTGTTTACGCTTTTCACTTTATTGTACTTGTAAGTATTTTGAGATGGAGTCTAATCATATGGTTCGAAGAAGTTTACTGGCTACCGGCCAATTACAGCCTTACACGAGCGGTAAATAAATGGAGGTAGTGATATTGTATTAGTGGAAGAATTACATTAGACGACCAATAAACTGTAACATACATTTAAGAACACACAAGTCGCACCTTTGTGTACTGTACGAGACGTAACATTCTGCGTCGTACGTACAGAGAGCAGTGTTGAACACGAGTGCTATAAAGCCAGCAGCATTATCGACGCTAACCGCATCGCAATGTAGCCCGAAGTACTCAATCTGTGACAACACGATACGCCTACTCAAACCCGAACCCAAACACTTGTAGTTTTATTGTGTTATGGCTGTGCTGTACACCACAGTGTAAACACGAAAAAATAAGGAATATCTTTCTGCGTTTGCCGCGAACGAAATCTCCCTGGCAACGTACTTGGACCCGTCCCGTACGTAAGCCTCCGCCCAGTCGCCTCCGAACACTACATACACATGCACGCACACAACTAGCGTCCAGGCCTCATAACGTCCAGTCAAAATACAGTGTTTATATTTGTCTATCCAATGCCTTCACATTGTGTGTGTGTGTGTACCTCTATAAAAAATTCGAAATGCAAAGTCAAAATAATAATGTAAACTGAGTTAATTCATCTCAAACTAAGACCTTTAAACTGTATTCTGGTATTTGACAAACGTTATTGTCGAAAATGACACAATATGTTGTCCATAGAGGGCAATAATTTATACATGTCTGTTATAAGTACCCGTAGGCAGAATTTCTGTTGTAAATGGTCGAATAAAAACTCGGAGCATACACAACAGATACTGAACCATCATCGCATACTGAATATTGTTTTGTATACTTACTCAATTATATTTTTGTTATTTTATTACAGACATCTCGGCTTCTAAATCCTTATTCCATAGTTAATTCATATAAATAGTTTAATGTAGTATCAATATCGACAATACAGTTTTTTGGCAAACCTGTTCAAGTGTGACTTTATCACCAAGTAGAAATAATGAACTTAATTGTTTTCTTACCGATCTCTACACATAAACTACTTGGTAGGAATAGAAAGAAGATCTAAAAATAATCTCGATTTTAGAAATACGGTATAAAAATTAATATTGATAAAGATCAATATATGGAAGGAAAACAACAGTATGACTTATGAACAAGAACTGTTATTTATATTTCATTATAAAAACTGGCTTTTGTTTACAACCATAAATTTCTTACGCGATAACTGATGTCAGTTATATGTTACTGATAAATAGGATCAACAGTTGGCCACGTATCGTAGTAGAGAGAATCATTTTTCTAGAAAAACCTTGCCGGACTATTGCATAATGCTAATTATTTAAAACTCTATTTTGTTGGGTAACAATCTAAGTCTTCTCGTACTATAAACTGCGTCATTAGCGCGCATTTACTACCAGCGTATCTGATGATTTAGATAACTTTTAACGTCTTCCCCACTATTGTCAATGACAACTGTAAAAATTCGGTTTCAACTCTGTGTTTTTCACTTGGATTGTCTGGGGCGCATCTGTCGTTTTACGACTTTTTGGCTGTTGGCAGTGTTTATTATCAAGGAGTCAGTATATGTAACAAGTTAAGTAAAAAGTTGTGTTTAATACCTAATTGTATCTTTTTTGAATATTCACATGGCATGCTGTTTACTGAAAAAGTTCCAATACTTTTACTTAACAATTATTAAACTTTTTAATACATTTTTATCGTAAATTTTGTAACTGAAGTGGACGTGACAAAAAATTGATTATTTTCATTTTCAATGCAGAAACGTAATATAATTAAATGATTTACAATTACCTCTTCTTGACGTTCCTAAGCTTTATATATACACTAGTAAATGTTCATAAATGGCTGTATATCATATATTATAATTTAGTGTACTAACATATTGTAGAAGCGAGGATGTTTATTTACGTACATTACCCATTTTATCGTATTATCGTACGCATCGCATCGTATTGTACATTATTGTATTTTGCGTATTTATCATTTTTATATTAAGTTACGTATGGGGAGAGATGTGAAAGTCAATTTACAGATTTATTAATATTGTCGGATATTTTACATTAGAAAGAAAGTGGGAAATTCTTAATTTTCTGTTGGCTCGGTGCGTTCGGTGAATGTTGGTTTGAAACAACAAAACCGGTACCCTCCGAAATATAAATAGTTAGATTAATCAAATTAACATATGTGTGCGTGTTTGTAAGACTTATCCTTTTGATTTTATGTATCATTTTTGTGAAAAGTGACCGATGTGTAGAAAACTGTATTAAGACGCAATAAAAGTATTGTTTACTTTCATGATGTCACATCTGCACATCTGTCAACACTTGTGTAAGCTACCAGATGGAGCGACAATGTTGTGCATACCTATACGAATAGACTTAAAAATACACAGTCATGGTGACTTACCGACAAGAAGAGTGATGTTTTTCATCCGAGGCCACAGACACTTAAACCATGCAAGTGTTTTCGTTTTTACAACTAAATCAGTACCAACAACAGTACTACTAAATGGCGAATGTATTTTCTTTTTATTTATTTTTATCAATAACACTTTGTTTGAAGGAGCGCAAAAGAATGCTGCAGATGGTGATGTTAGTGTTGCCGCTACTCGCGCGAGTGTTGACGAATACGATTCAATCGGTCAAACGAAAATAACTTCAAGCTGTCAACAGTGACAGGCCATGCGAAGACGACATTTTTCAAATTATCAGTAATTTTATCACGTACAGATTGCACTCAACTAATCACGAAAAAAGACCAAGCGAAACTGCTATGACAGCGGAGAGAGAGCCAACGGACAGTCGATCTGACAGCGACTACCGAGAGTGTTGAGGAATAACTGAGAGTTTTTCGGAAAATCTGCCTGTCGATTCTGTTCGGTTACTGTTGACAGAACATAATGTACACTCTGGTGGAGCACACACTCGCTTCTCTCTCTCTCCTCGGCAGCAGAAAACTAGGCTAACATTGTGCTCGCCAGTTCGTTCCTCTGACTCCCGACGGCGGTCCGGTCGTAATGGTGGGGGTTTTATTGATCCACGCGAGTGGAGTCGGTCCCGCTACTACGTGGTGGGGTTCCGACGCTATGGTTCGGTTCGTTCCGTTCCTCTGTCGGTCTCCACTAGCCCAGAGCCCCCGACCCACCGTCTGACATGCCTTCACCACTGACAGTGCGTTACAATGCCTTTAATTTCTGTACTAATTTCACTACGGTTTTTACAGCAAAAGGGCAACAAAAAAAAGTCTTCCCTCATACAAGCGCGATCTGGCAATTTTAATTTATTCTGTCGACTAGAAAGGGATTTAAACCTTTTTATGTCGTAACATACGGATTTGAGATTTTTACTGGAAACTTTTCCTTGTAAAAAAATATCATGTACCCGAAGAGAAACTGCTTTGTCAACTAATTTTATCTGACTAGGTAAGTTTTTAGCTCACTATACTGTTGTATACCAAGTGGAAGAATTTTCGCACACCTGTTATTGCTGCTGTGTACATATTATTATGACTAATAAAAATTTGTTTCTAAGTTTACTATGAAAAATGTGTTCTGTCAGTGATACCACACTACAATGTGGGATACCGTTTTTCCATACAAATTACAGAAGAAAATAACAGCATAACAGAAGCTTCAAATTGTTTAGCGGTATTATAAACACTTATCACGGAAACAAAGAAATCTGAAGGAACAATAACTGAAATATCAAATTAGTAGTTTCTCATTATTAACAAATAATATAAAATACGCACAGGGACTCACCAAAATAGTCTGAAGAAAAGTAGAAGCAGCTGAATAAAAATCTTATGACAAATACAAAACAGAAAGACTATGGACTAAAATAGAAGAGACGCAACAATTACTGATAGCCAGAAAAACTGTTTTTGTTTTGTTTTCTTATCTTTAAAATTTGTATTATTTGGCCAGTAAAGAAAAAATTTGAATCTTCTCACATATTCACTGGGAAGATATATTTGGCATGCATAATTTGCAAGAAGATACCAATGGAAATGACACCATAGTCGATCCGTTTGCCGCCTCCAATTATTTAGTAATTATGATCTTACACCTTTCCAAAGGAAGAGAAACTTCGTTTCTTTAAATGTATAACCAGCACAAAAAACTAAAACTAAATCAATCACATACTAATGTGTAGATGATGGTCTGCAGACGTACATGACGTGAGATTATAAGCGGCGCAAGCTGTGATAGCGATCACTATTTAGTATGTGGCAAAACAGAGTAAAAAATTTCTAGAGGAAAAAGAACAAGAAATAGAACAAGATACAAAAATAAAACACGACTAGGTAGAACAAATCTTTCAAAGAAAGTTTTAAGTATATATAACTCCTATAACTTGGAGTTATAGGTCGGGGGAACTTGGAGAGGTAGCACCTTTACTTCGGGTTGAGTGGGCACTTGTCCTCACAAGTTTCCAGGGTTGGATGATGTGATGGTAGCTCCCAATGGAGAAATGAGCCACTCTCCAGCCAAGACCGTACTGCGTGATGAAGAGCCACATCCTACTAGAGGTGACCCCGTTGGCGCAGAACAGTACGGACCTAGACCGGAAGTTCGATAAACATTCCTGGAGGAGGGCAGCAGTACCCATCAGTACCAAGGTACGCCGTATAGGAAATGATCCTGGACCGGCCTATGTCTTGGATTATTGCAGGCGGTAGCCAAAATTTGACCCATCTGGCTGTGGTACTGCGACTGAGGGGGTAGGTGGGACTCCATAGCTGTAGTGAAAGCAACCTACCTAGAGGAGAAAACCTCGATCACAATCCTGGCCCTCCAGGTTGGAGGTTAGGCTAGGGGCTAACAACCCATTCCCGAAAAATCTGATGTTACGAAACCATCAAATAAGCCTCGGAAAGGAAAGTGTTATCGGAAACGGCTGAGGCAACGGAATATGGACTTGTCTTTTGGAACGTGGAATGTTAGGACTTTGTACAGGCCAGGGACACAAAGGGAACTATTTAAAGAGCTAAAAAGATGTAAAATTGGTGTAGCAGCAGTGCAGGAAACAAGATGGCTGGGAAATGGAGTAAGAGATACTAAAACTCATACGGTATTACACAGCGGAAGAGAGAAGGGGAAAATAGAACTGGGAATGGCATTTGTAGTTGACAGAAACTTAAAACACCTCATAGTAGACTTCTACACAGTCAACGAGAGAATATGTAGAATAAGATTGGCTACAAAATTCTTTAATCTGTCAATCATAAACGTACACTGCCCGACTGATGAGAAGGATGAAGACATAAAAGCAGAATTTTACCAACTGCTAAAAAAAATATATGACAGCACCCTAAGAATGACATTAAACTAATCATGGGGGACATGAATGCAAACATTTGGAAAGAAGATGCATACCTTGGCATCATAGGTAGACACAGTCTACACAATGAATCCAATAGAAATGGGGAACTGCTGATAGACTTCGCTACAAGCAGGAATATGGTTACCAGCTCAACTCAATTCCCACACCGTGATATCCATAAGGGAACGTGGGTAGCCCCAGATGGGAAAACAGTCAACCAACATGGAGACTGAGATACAACAATGAACTGTATCATATATATAAAGAAATACCAGTCTCAAAATTTATAAGAATACAAAGATTGCGTTGGGCCGGACATGTTATGTGAATGGAGGATGGCAGGAACCCCAGAAGGGCTTTGCTGGGTACGAGAAGCCTCTGGGAGGGAACGAGACCTAGAGGCAGACGAGGAAGAGGTGGGAAGATGGCGTTGCAGAGGACGCGAGGGACATAGGGATAAGAAACTGGTGGAGGATTGCAATGGATAGAGTAGATTGGAGGCGGAGGTTGATGGAGGCCAGGGCCCGACTTGGGGTGTAGCGCCATAGGAGGAGGAGGAACTCCTATAAGAAAGGGATATTAAAAGTAGAGGAAAACAATTGAAAATATTGAAGTAACACAATATGCGACTAGTAAAATAAGAGGTGAAGAACGGAAAGTAAAAAGCTAAATATTATAGGCAAGCAGTTAAGTTGTGAAAAGAGTCCAGATTCAACTGTCTTTAATTAAATGCACGAGAAATCAAACTGAGTACAGTGATTGAAGACAACGTGCAGGAAGATCCTGTAAATAAAGAAGATTAAAAAAAAGTTAAAAAATAACACCATCATACAAAGAATGGGGGTCGAATATTTTAAAGATGATAAAAGACAAAGTACGCAAAACATTCATGCCAAACTTTATGTGTGTAATTATTTTAGTGGAAGTCTAATAACAGAAAACAAGATGCAATACATAGGTTACAAGAATATTTAACAATGTTTTCAATGTAAGTAACGGCCACAATGGATATCAGTCCAAATCCTACAAAGCTGAAATGGAAGTAGACAAACAAACATATGAGAAAGTTGTGTAGGAGGTGATACAGTAAATGAAAACTACAAAGTGCTAGGAAGAAATGCAATAACTGAGAACTAATAAAAAATGGAAGTAGTCAGCCTTGTATTCAACACTCTCAACAACACCTTTGATTCATTAGATATTAGGGTAATAGTTCCAAACTTCTCACATTTCCTGCTACCTATTTCTTTTTGTTTTGATCTATAATTGTTGATAGAATGTCTTATGGCCACGTTCCCTTTTGATAGACCTCGCTGCAAATATATGTAGGCCTAAGCTCCTTCAGTCCTTTCTTTCTCAGACACTTTAAAAAAATTGCCGTAAAATCATCAATTCCTCACGATTTATTAGTTTCAATTTCATTTAAAGCCACTTCTATCTTCGTTTCCAATATACAATGCCCTTTTTATCTTCAGATACATTTTTTTCTCTGTCCTCCCTTTCGGAAATATATGTTTCTTTGACAAACTTTAGGTTCTTTGTCTTTAACGTCCATTCGTGGTTTATATTTCTAGTCTTGAGATACTATCTCTCTGACAATTATGTACATTCTATCATACTTTCCGCCTTTCTCTACTCCTTCCACTTCTTTACATTTCTCCTCCAGCCACATTTACCTAGCACTGAATTCACTGTTAAGCCTTCGATACGTCCTACGCCTTTCTTCCGTTTTACATTCTTTTATTTTCTTATTTCATCCTTTTTTTTGGAGCAATTCATCTGTGACCCAAACCTTTCTCATTATGTTACAAGTACTTATACAAACAACGTCTTTTCCTTCTTCTTAATGAGAATTTCTCATCATTATTCATTTATTATTTACTTTTATGTCTCACCAGTCTTATCATTTACCAGTTACACTCTGACGTAAATACCTCTTCCACCTTTTTCGCTTTTTCACAATCATGTTTATTACCATGCTACCATGTTTATTTCTTCTTTGTTTTCTCAAGAACTACCTTCTTCACTTTCCTCCAGTTTGCACATCTGTCCTATCATGTTGTGGTTAGAGTTTATATCCACTCCTGTATATCCTTTTGTATTCTTCAAACGATTCCTAATTATCTTGTAGGTCAAAACTTAGTGAATTTAATACTTCCCTTTATCTATACTTAATATTCACGTCTAACACCTTCTATTATGGTTTTTACTTGATGTATTACCCACAATAAATTTATTTTCTTTACAAAAATTTACCTGTCTCGCTTCGTGGCCCTAGTCCAACGTTTCCATTTAACTAATATTGAAATCCGTCTAATTTAAAACATCTGTACTTCAGCTGGGGTATGAAAATTTGTTTTTAAATTATATGGTTTGTTTTTCTGAGTTTAGTTAATTTTATCACTGGCACAATGTATAGTCCTGATCAGATGTTTGAATTCCTAATGCAGTATTAGGGAGACTGGGGCTCGAAAAATTTCAAGAAGAAATTATAAGATTCAACCCTTTATATGGAGTTTTATAGAGAAATAAAAAGGCTAAAACATTACATACATTATAATGGAAATAATCTTCTTTTATACAGTACATTAAAAAACCAGAGACGTACGTGTCCATGATTCCCCCTGACGTTTAGCAATCCCATTATGTGAGTCAACGTTAAATGATATTGAGTACATTTTTTGAACATAAGGAAATAAACAGATATTATATTAAAAATTTTTATTAACATATTATTCGAGAAATCTAAAGAATTATTTCTTAAATATTGTATTTCTAAAAATACTATTGAATAAAAAGTAGTAGAAATACACAAAACATATTTGTGCGGCAAAACAGGCTTCTAGGTCATCATTTAACAATATAGTATTTAAAAATATAGTAACAGTAGATTAATAATATATAAATCAGTACATTAACAACTATTTTAAAGAATAATAAAACAATAATCAGCTAATACGTTTTATCAAAGATAATAAATTTATCATTATTTCTATAATTAATAAATCTCCAGTAAACGAATTAAAAGTAATGAGCAAATGAAAATAATTTAATCTAATCTTATAATTTATTCAATAATAAGGAATTTTTTTACGATTTGTAGAACAAATTTAAATTATAAACTTTATTCTTACCTTAATTCTGAATTCAATAGAACACTACAGAAGAAATATAATTAAAACATAAAAATGTTTCTAAACCTAATTGAACAAAGTCCTAAAAACTAATTTGAAATAAACAAATATAGCTGTCCTTCATTTACAGAAGAACCGAAATAAAAAAGTTCTAACTTACTTAATTTTTTAAAGTAAATTCGAAACGATAAGTTCGTACCTACAATTATACAGATATCTTGGACATTAAATTAATTTTTTAAATTTAAAAAAATTTAAATATACTAAACTCAGAACGAAACTGTTATGTAATTACTATTAAATCTGCTGCAATTAATCGCCCAGTATTATACATCACCACTAATTACTTCGTGACTTATGTTCGCTAAGCGATCACTTGAAGAGGGCATTGCTTTAATTGGACTCTTTCCTATTCTGTTTCTTGTTCAGTGCAAAGAATTAACTACAGTGGGCACCCTCTTAACCGGCCGACTAGCTGTGAGATAAACAAAGACTCATATGATACCGAGCGGCTCATCGACATCTCAAAACTTGCATGATTTACTAGTTTATGTTACGTTTTCAGTCAGTTTAGTGGTTGATTTATCAAAGTGAAGACGTGTGTCGATTATTACTACTGTAAGTGATTTTGTGAGTTTTCTGGTGCTATTTGTGACGTCGAAGAATGGGTAACTGGTCATCAAGAGCTTGAAAATGAAACTTTGGCTGATGAGAAAATTGTAAGTGTTGTCTGCCAATAAACAGGTATTGACGAAGATGAGATCGAAGAAGAAAAAGAAGAAGAGGACAGAGAGGGAAAACGTGACTACGCTTTTAAATGTTCATTGAAAAATAAGAAGCAAAAAACAATAACTGGTTTTTGTAAGTGTAACTGAAATATACAGTATTGTTTGGTGTCATAAGTGCAGTAATTATTATTTTGTTTCGCCAAGTGTTTTATTAGATTAATGTTGAGTTTGTATTTAATTAATGTTAAGGTACTCATAACTTATTACAGTATTTTGGTGAACATTACATAGATTTCAATTCAATATTATTCTTTTACACATAAGTAAACAGTATTAAAACATTTTAATCAGAGTTAAAACTCAGTTTGATAGAAAATTCGGTTTAACCGGCCACTTTGTTAACCGGCTGACCGGTTAAGAGGGCGTCAGCTGTATGTATTTACCATTCCATTCTAGTCGTATTACAGTAAAAACACTTTACGTGACCTGTAATTATTGTATAACGGTTTTACTGTTTTATGCAAAAACAAATTTTGTCGGTCGGTGTCGTGTTCAGGGGGTGCAGAGCCAATATAGGTCAGGGATCAGTGTTTCTGCTGCCCAGTACGTATTGTGTCTGGCATTACGCTTATCCCGTCTCTGACGTCCCTATCTTACGATGTCAAGTATCCATTTGTACTGGGCTGGGCACGACGGCTCCGTATGACGCAAAACCAATATCTTGAAAACAAGTTTCTTGCTACTATACGACACTGTACAAGGCAACATTTCAAAGCGTCTGGTTTTACTCCCAATTGATATACACACTGGTTGACCGTACATGAGTTTCCATTGTATAAGTAATATCACAGCAAGGCGAAGTGTAACATTTGCGATATGAGTTTGCAACTTTTAATTGTTTCTACTGACGCGGAATTAAAGTTAAAGATTTTATTATATGCTGCACGAAGAACACGAAAAAATATTTAGCTCCCGAATTATAAAAAGAACCTTTTCAAAACTGTTTTCATCGTTAAGTATTTTTGAGGTAATCATAATTTATAGGTAATCATAATTTATCAAAAAAACTAAACATGCTGTGATAACAAAATACATAATTAAATATTAATTTGGTACTTAGAGTACGAATTAAGTAGTCAGTGTTAAACTTCAGAAGGTGTCCCCTAAACTGTTCTAGCAGTTAATGTAATATCGCTGCTACTAGTGTATTTTAATTAATGATCTTCTTGTGTCTGCTATTTAAACGTAAAGGTCCCCAGCCTCCGAGCCAACGTGTGGCCATGTCTCAATGTTTCTGTACACAGCACCGAATATGCTATTTGAAAAATACCTCAAATTAATAAAAATATGTGTAATAAAAATATCAAAAGTACATATAACGTTTGCAAACAAAATTAATTTGTATAATTTACTACTAGCATGATGTAATAAGTGTAATACAATTTTTGTTAGGTAATAAAATTCTATATTTACAATAGAATAATTTTTTAAAATTGTTCAATAAAACGACATTTTTATTAACAATAAATCAATTGATTAGGGTAATTACGAACATTATTTATTAATGGTTCATCGTATATAATGGTCACTGTTATATTAATGGTCAAGGATGTTAATTCTTAAGAACTATAACGACCGCGGCATCAAACTGTACACAATTTTCGTTGGGAATTAAGTCCGCAGTGCCTTCCGTACCAATTATATACTTTATATACACAGATGCCTTCTTAATAGAACAATTAAAAGATGCACCAAATAAGTTTGAACATAATTTTGTTAGTATTAAAATTAAAAAAAAAATACAGTTTGATATACTTTTCATAAAACATTTATTCTGAATAGACAAGCTAAAATATTTTTTGAAATATTACCTTAAAACAATGTAGTTTCTTAGAAATGTGTATGAGGCGCTATAATTTTATTTTTCACGCATAAGATAATAGTAAATTGGACCTATGTGGTCACTGAGCTATGATCATGGAGTTTCCCTCCAAATTGTTGGGTAGCTACTGTTATTAACTTTTGTCAGTTAGCATGAAACTTTGACAATAATTTAATATAAAAATCAGATTTTGTTGTAAAAATTGTCAAAAATATAAATCAATGTTTTTAAAGACAACATGATGTTGATGACATTTTGTAGACTTGTCATCAAAGTCTTCTTCTTGTTCTTCTTCTTCAGGCTGTTGACCTTACGATCCGTTGCGCACTCCTTGGTTCGATCATCTTTTCGTTGGTCTTCCAATATTCCGCCGTCTTTTCAAATTATAAACCAAAATTTGTTTTGGTAGCCTGTTCTTATGCATCCTTTCAACATGGTCTATCCAATCTTGTCTGTATTGCTTTATCCTTTCGTTTAGGTTGTATATTCCAAGGATGTTCCTTATATCGTCATTTCTTAGCCGGTCCCTCCGTGATACTCCTAGTACTGAATGTAAAAATCTCATTTCACTAGCCTATATCCGGCTTTGGGTCTTTGCGTTCAGTGTCCAAGTCTCACTGCCATAAAGGCCGCATGGCACTGCCATCACTTTATAAAATTTCAAAAGAGCATCTCTTCTGATCTTTCTATTCAGTATTCTTCTTATCGTTCCACACATGTGGTTAAACGTCTCAACTTTTTTCCACATCTATTTCATGAACATAAAACAAGTCACATCCAAGAAACCAGAGTGAATATATTTGCTCAATTAGTTGATCATTCAGTACTAGTTTACATCTTACAGGAAAGCGACCTTTAAAAGCCATGGACTTACTCTTGATAACAGAAATTTTAAAATTTGTCATCTAAGTACAGTGTTGTTTTATATATCTTAGTGCTACATAAAGAATAAACGTATTTGAACTAAAAAATGTATTTTCTAGCATCCGTTCCAGCGATGTTTTGAATCTAGTGTCAATGGTCGGATATAGCAATAATGTTTAAAAATTGGTTATCTGGGCTATATTTCAAGGCTTCTTGGGACATGTGAGACACTGTTACTCATCAGTAAACAAAACTGCTTTTTCATTTACAGTAAAATGAAAATGAAAGCGACTGGATCTTTAATGCAATTGTACAATAATCAAACAAAGTGAGATTGAAAAGTGAAAGAAGAATCTTTCCCGGTTTGACCTTACATTACCTGACGAAAGTGCAACAGTGCACGTTGATTTAAGTGCATCAGTATGTGGCAACTAAGTGAAGCAAGAGTATTGTCTTCAGCTAACTGATTACTAAATGGTGACATTTTGTGACAGTCATTAGAAGAAACTGTTAGTGAAACCAAATATAATACATAAAATGTGTTTCAGCTACAGTAGTCTGAATATTGATGAATATAATTATTGGTTACAATAATGCGACAGCGTATCAAGTACAAGCTTGTCATTCGTATGAGTGTGTCATAGGTGTGAAACAGTTTTTTCAAACTGTCCAATTTGTTCAGTACAATGGACTTGAATATCGCAGTAATGCAGTGACATTGAATATCGGCAGTAAAACGCTAGTACAGAGTATGTGTGTGTAAATGTTGTGTTTAGACTTCCTAAACTAACTATTTGTATCTTTTATTGTGCTTCTTTTCATAGTTTTGGAAATGCGTTTTGTTATCACTATTATCAATATGCGTTGTGTTTCGACACGCTTAGAATTACATCATTCAGATTACACATTGTATACATTTTTTGGAAAGATAAATTAGGCTACAAAACAAGACAGTGATAAGTTGTAAACTTTATAGGGACAGAAGAAGGAGCACACATCTCTGTTATAGGAAGTGATGTTGTCCGGAAGTTATCAAAACCTATCGCTACCATTCCAGTCGATACAAGAACATAAACTTTTAGCACAAATCAATCAGATCTGACAAATATTTACTGACTTTACAACAAAAATGGAATTTACTTAATTCATTATTAGATGCGTCAACTATAAAATTTAAATTAAAACTCTCTTACTTGAAGTTTAAATAAAGATAAGATTCTCCCACTTTTATATTAATTTATTAATCTGCATATTATATCTCTTTTAAGCTTTCTTCTTCTTTTCTACACTTCGAGCTATAGATAATTAAAGAATCTGTTTAGGATACTCAGTTTATCAGTTAGGATACTCAGTCCGAAATTTTCTGCCTTCTTTGACATTTGTAGATGTTAGCTTAAAGAAAAAGCTTATCTTCTTCAATTCATTCCACTCAAATGGACTTTCCATTTCAGGCTGTAAACTTTATCGTAAAATTTGAATTAAATATTCTTAGCTTTTCTCGTATTGTTTTGTTTTTGAATTCCATCGCTTCTAGTACACCCTTTTATCCTGCTGAGCAAATTCACTTCGTACGGTTCATCCTATTCTGGTGTTTCTTTGTAGCTAGCTCGATTCCCTTGTATAATATATACAATGGTGGGATATGCTTCCACCATTTAAGCTTTTTTGCCTTGGCGACGACTAGGAA
This sequence comes from Magicicada septendecula, assembly GCA_034769895.1. NCBI lineage: Eukaryota > Metazoa > Arthropoda > Insecta > Hemiptera > Cicadidae > Magicicada > Magicicada septendecula. The sequence goes on from CM068367.1 coordinate 193,961,523, forward strand.
ATGATCCGATCCTATATCCTTTTACTTCGCCTTTTACCTCTTATATCCTGTTCTGTTTAGCATTACTTTGCTTTACCTTGTTTAACATTACAGTTTATTACTGATCTGTAACCCCTTCCTGTCAAAGTACACTTCTGAATGATTTTTCTTAAAAAGTATTATTAGATTATTAAACACCACACACATTTCTAAGAAGTTCTTTTACAAAGTAAAATGTTATTAAAAGTTGTATACCCAAAGAGTCTTATCAATTTAGGAATCATAATGGTTCCCACCCGAGCATTTAGTTCTCTCATCAATATTACTTGATCAAACTAATTGTTTTTATCAGGCATTATTTGCAGACTCAACAGAATATTTGAAATAATCATTTTTGCTTTTATTTATCAAGCATAAACTGCAACATTCTCCTTTTAATTTTCAATTTTTCAGTGTAATTCTGTTCACATGTTCTGTTATTGATAGTTCTGAATCCTACTTTCCCATTTTTTTCTGCACATATAACGATACCCCTTTGTTCACCATTGCGTTATGCTCTATTCTGCTAAATATATGAAGTAGATTCTACATACTTTGTTCCTTTATCTTTTCCTTAGCTTCTGTAATTGCCATAAAATTATTTCTTACTTCTGCTAAGGGTGACGTAACATCTTTGCAGACACCAATTAGTTTTAAGCAAGTCCTTACATAGTCCAGGTAGCTATTTCAATGCTACTCTTTGTCCGATCATATTTATCTTTTTCTATAGGTTCTGTCAAAGGAATATTTAAAACCCTTTCTATTTTTGAAGTTAAACTAGGTAATAAAAGCAGTTTAAACTTTACGAGCCTTCTGCTCAAACTCCTCAGTAGGAGGATCAGGGACCTTTTTTTGAGGTTTCCATTATTTTAACTGATCTGTTTTGGTTGCTTGTAGGGGGTTGGAAACTCCCTTTCTCTCTTTACTTTTCTTGGTTACTCTCTCTCTCTCTCTCTCTCTCTCTCTCTCTCTCTCTCTCTCTCTCTCTCTCTCTCTCTCTCTCTCTCTCTCTCTCTCTCTCTCTCTCTCTCTCTCTCTCTCTCTCTCTCTCTCTCGTTTGTACATAATGCACAATCAGTGTGTGACATAAATCAGTTGGTCAGGCGACTATATTTTATTCGGAGACGTGAAAAGATTATAAGTTTAAATTAGTGTTTTCGATTTGCTGAACACCTGACTTATTTGCCAGGAAACAGTTGCCAGCAAACTTTTCTTAGAGTTCTTTAACTATCTGTGTATCAGCAACTCAAATTCCTTGTGCGATTCAGGGAATTAACGAAATTAAACCCGTTTTTAATGCTTTAAATAGATAAGGGTTCATAAGAATGGCTTTAAACGCTTAAACAAAACTAAAATATCTTACACGAACATATATAGGATTGGTCTAGTTACCGCTTTTTGACGGAGCAACTATACACATCGGAAAAAGTACAGACATTTTTAAAGCTGAAAATTGAGTAAATATTACTGTACTACTTGATTTTAAAACATCATGTCTTTAAAAATAAATACGATAAAATGTATTTAGCAAAACTGAACTCTATTTCAAAAAAGACATTGGTTCTTGGGACCTTTAATATTTGTAAATCCCACAGTCCTGTGTTGTAAAGTCATACGCCAGATACACCGACTTATCTTTAAAATAATAATTATAGAATTATTTTTTAAACATTGTGATAATGTACTATTAAAGATGTAATCTACGCTAGATAGATACGTTTGTTTAGTTGTAGTATAATGATAATTAAAATATTTATTAATATTCAAATAATAATCAGAATGATCACTGTTGCACACCACTATATAAAAATATTCCGATTAGCGCTTTCAAGCTTCACAGCCCATCGTGAGATCGAAATAGCTTTTCGATCTGACGATGGGCTGTGAAGCTTGAAAGCGCTAATCGGAATATTTTTATATAGTGGTGTGCAACAGTGATCATTCTGATTGTGATTTCAACCACTAACACAAATTTCTTCATTCAAATAATAGTTTTCAAATCAGATTTACGTTGTAGCAATAACATTTTTAAATTATTGTTGTAATTCATTCAATAGAGATGAAAATTAAATAATAAAAACAAATGTAGCCGTTAACAACATTGTAATAATAACTTATAAGCACTGTAATTGGTTCAGATGTTTAGAGTTATGTTTTATAAGTTTGTCGTGTAGTTACATAGTAATGCCTGGAACGTGCATGTTGAATGAAAGTTCTATCATTTTACAACAATAAGATAGGTAAATTCCAAACACAAACAAATTGATATCGATCAATTATAACACCTTTACTTTACTACCGTGGAGTTTTTACGTCAGCCTGCTTATTTATTTCACTTATAACACTGACGTTTGCAAATTTTTATGTAATCCAAGTATGCCAACAGTAGTCTGTAGAGAAGCAAAGTCATTACTCGTAACACAAAATGTATAAGACCAGTTGTTAATTATGGAGGCGAGACACGGACACTAACAAAAAAGGAACAACAGAACACTAAGAAAGTTTGAAGGAAAGATTGTAAAACGTGTTTATAGCAATGGTAAATGTTTCTACTTTCAGTAGCCATAAATTGAGAAATCTAAATAAACTTCTGTTAAGTTTACAGTATATAGCAGCATAATTAAAACCTACTCATCATACTGTAATAGACTGTATTCTAATTGCAGTGTAAAAGTACAATATTCATTTAAAGAAGATGTACAATATAAGTTAAAAAAGATGATGAATGGAGAATAAGAAATAACCAGGAGATAGATGGACTGTTAAAGCATGAGCATATTGTAAGATTCGTAAAGGCTCAACGAATTCAATGGCTAGGTCACCTAGAGCGGATGGATGATCAGCGTACGCAAATGGAAATCCTGAGGGCGTGTCTATAAAAGCGGAAAGAGTGACCGACCTATCATAAGCTGGTTGGATGATGTCCTGGAGGATCTAAGAAGAATGGATGTGAGGGGTTACGCTGAGATGACAATGGATAGGAGACACTGGAGAAAACTGGTGTTGAAAAAAAATTATAAGAAAGAATTTCGACGAAACCGAAACATCGAAGCATGATAATGTTTTTAGGCTTTTGAAACGTATAATGTGCATAAACTGCAGACTCTCCTGTTCAGCGATGTTCGTACGGATTTCTTAAAAACGACAGAGACCGAAGATTTCTAGACTGTGGGGAATCGAAAGTGTGGAAAAAATATAATTTTAACATCACCTGGAGCGTTACATTTTTCGATGACGTTACACATTTTGCATCACGTATTTTGTGGAATGACCCCCAGCCTAAAAACATTATCATGTTAAAATAATGCTCATGTTGGGCTGCAGCACTAAAGAAGAAGATATATAATCCAAGTGCAAATTGAGGCATTTCTCCGTCATGTTCCAGTATATTTTAAGCTGTGCACTCATGCAACAAAAAACATGATACGAAAATATTAGGAAAACAAAGGAAATTAAATAAGTAAGAATAAGGAAGAGGGAGAATTCATTGCTCACAGATCACACATCTATTGCATATGCTGACCTGAAGCCACCTGTAAAGTACACATATTTGTAATGCTGTACTTACGTTGCGTATAAAGTACGCCCCACCTTTGCCGAAAGGATAAAGAGTCTCAAATTGATTTTCAGTTTCTTGAAGGTGGTAAAGAATTTAAAATTAATCTAGGCCTGAAAACGCTAAGCAACCGGAAAACCTAATACAAGAGGAGACTGGACGAAGTCCCACACGAGTGAACCTGAAACCGGCGTAAGACCAAAGCTTCAGAAATTTTCGGTTACTTCAGAAACTTCACTGAAAATGATATGTTATTTCAATAACATAAAATAATGTTTCTTTAAAATACTAAATGCCTTTTTAAAAAAAATAAAGGTATTAAAATTGTATTTTTCATCAATTTTAATTTTCTGAACACTTCTTATCTAAATAAAGAATAAAGGAAACCTCGTTTATTTGAATAAGGCATTTCTACTAACTGGATTAAAAGTCCTTCTTTATTCGATGGTCTTTTGTCTTATCCGTATTTATCTTACATTATTGACTTTACTGAAAAACTCTAGTATAAACTTGCATGGTTAGAATTTATTTTTATTTTATCATTTTTAGGCATGCGTTTTTATAATTAAAAGGGGTCCAGCTTTTTCATTTAGTTAAAATTAAAGGAAATACGAGCCCTATTACATTATATTTTATAGGATAGTTTTTGAAGTACAATTAATTTCGTTTGTTATTTAGTGTTATCCTTTGTTCAAAAACATGCAATTTAGTTAGGAAGCCTCGGCAAAACTGATTCAACAAGTTTCTTTACCTTTTATAATTGGTAAGAATAAGATAGTCAATTCATTGATAAGAAATTAATTACTTATTTTAGATTAAATAATAAAATGTAAATACTAGGACAATTAAAATTAATACAACAAGGTACAATTAATAAAGATCAAATGAAGAAAACGAATGAGTAACATTAACATTATTATAAAGATAAAATTAACAAAGTTACTCAAAATCTAACATACAAAGCAATTTATGTGATGATTAAATGGTAAGTTTTGTAATAACTACGAAACGACTACAAGTGACGAACGATACGTAATGGCAATAATGAGGTTATTTTGCAGTTTCCACCAAATCATTTAAGACAACGTGAAGATAAACCTTAGAATCATTAACACATAACAATATAAGTAATCCAAGCAATCGGGTTTTCAAGACTGAGCTTTTGTTTAAACTTTATAGTGAATTTAATTTTGTATTAATAAAATAATGCATTTCTACTAAGTGTTAAACGTTCTTCCACGTTCGATAGACTTTTGCCTTTTCTGTATTTATCTTACATTATTGACATCACTAAAACTCTGGTATAAATTGCCACGGTTACAATCTATTTTCATTTTATTTTTTTTAGGCATACGCTTTTATAATTAAAAGGGGTTCAGCTTTTTCATTTGCTTAAAGTTACAGGAAATAGGAAATCTATTACATTACATTTTATAGGATTTATTCAAAATACACTGAATATTAGATGCCATACTAAATCTAGTGTTTGATAAAAAATATTTAATTGTCAACAAATTCTGAAAAATGTTTTAATCATTACAAAAAATTAGCAAGACTATTTAAAAATTGTTTTTTAATTTAAACAATTTTAAGCTATTTATTTGACTGTGGCGTGGCGCTGTCATTAATGATCGCTATAACATTAGTCTACGATGTTTTTTGTAGAAATGTTTCTTATTCGAAAAGTAAATTTTCGGGCGACTATGAATTATCGCGTTCTCCTTAAAGTGGATTTTTGTACTACACAGATTTTATATTCTATGGATTTTAGTTTAAACTAAGTGATCTACTTTTACGGGAATAATACAAGACGAGATCAAAACCGTCAAGTTGACTGTTGACTAGTGTGAGTGGAAAGATAATACATGGCATTAGCGCAAAGTAGTTCACGTTTTGTATATAAATAGACGCAGAACGTTGAATAATATATTTTCGGTATTTATTTTTGTTCACTAACAAGACAGTCGAATACGACAGTCGCCAGTATTTGTGCGTCGAAAAACGATAAAATATCAGTACTATCAATCGCATATAGGCCCTACTTAAGTGACAGCAGATTTATTATTTGTAGTGGTTAGTTTGAGCTGCAACATTGGTGCAGAATGAGTGGGGTATACTGTACAGAAATCAATGACGATAACTTAAATACATTTTTACATTTTTAAATATATTTTTACTTTTTAATACGAAATATCTTAAAATTCAATAAATCAAAGAATTTATTATAATTTGGTTAACTACAAAATTAAGCAATATGTTATTTAGTTGGTTCTTAAGTTCCAAGACTGCCTTATATTCCTAAGACAGAAAGCACTAAAAATAAAGATTTGTCGATTTAAAATAAACAAAATTTAACAATCAATCTAAGTTTTTATTAGAAATTTTAAAAAATGTTTAAAAGAGAACCATCGTAACGGAACCACCGATAGTATGAAAACATCGCGACTGAACCATCGATGGTAAAAGCATCGAACATCGAATGTTAACCATCGATGTTTTTCGACCATCGGTCATCGATGCTCATCCCTAGTGTATATTATACAACTAACATAATATTTCTTGAATTTAATCAATGAAAATTTGGTCTAAAAAGTAATGAGACTTCCTTTTTTCCCACAAATTGCAACACTGTGATTCAAATTGTGTATCAAGAAGCTGATAGCTATAGAGTTTCATAATATTTATAAAAAATTCTCTTTCTTAACTTTACCGTGTTTGACTATAAAGCTGTATTAGTTTTATCTCACATCATAAACATTGTTTCAATAATATTAAACACTCGTATACAATAAAATGTTGTGTCAAACTTTATGATAGTGAAACGGATATATTTAACACGATGGCACAAAATTACAGAACTTAAGCAGTATCCTGGTCTCAGGGTTCCAGGTAGCACAAAACATTTCTGGGTGTACACACAACTGTGCAGAATGAACCTTGTTCTAGACGATCAACTACAGAAGGAGTTAATGAAATTTTTCAAAACAGAGAGATCTTATCAAGTCCGATTATTGTTTGATGGTAACCATAAGTGATTATGAAATAAATTTATATCACGGAAATATTCATAATATTTTGTTGCATGCTTGAAGACCGTGTTATAGTACACAGTAGCGTCATATTAATACCATGTATCTGGCATTCTCTATATCGAATGAACCTGTGGGAACGTATGTACTAGATACTATTATGAGGAACAATGGGCAATTAAAGCGTAGCAATGTCCTTTGCAATTGAGATAGCAGTAATATCATTTAACATTTTATGATTGGTCACTCTACAATTGTCACTTTGTTGTTTGCGGACGATCAGGCTATTCTGTCGGACTCGGAAAACACTTTACTGATGGGTTAAATCGAATCTGCAATGACTCTGGATTGCAAATATCCACACTTAAGACAAAGGTGATGGCTTTTCGTGGAACTGATGCCGTACGGGCAAAAATTGTTATAGATAGTACTGTCCTGGAAGAAGTTAGCAATTTTGAATACCTGAGCTACAGTATTCAAATAATGTACGGGACCATTAGGCGAACACTTAAGTCAGCAAGTAAAGGAACACCACTAAAATTCTACAAGGTGATGGCTCTTCCCACACTTCTTTATGGGTCTGAGAATTGGACTTTAACGAAAGGCCAGGCCAGTCACTTCCAAGCGGCTGAAATGAGATTTCTCAGGCACGTGGCAGGGTATAGGCCTACTCTCCATGATCATAGAAGAAACATAGATATACGGCAGGAACTGAATATTATGAGTACACTCGACAGGATCGCCAAGTATCGGCTGAATTGGTGGGAACATCTTTGCCGAATGGATGCCGCATCCCCAAACAACTATGGAACTATAAGCCGAAGGTATAAGGTATAAGGTACGGAGAGGTGTGGGACGTCCGGGGAAGCGGTGGAGTGACCAGCTCCAATCTTTGTCTATTTGAGACCGGAACAAACTATCCTTGGTTTAATCCTTGATGATGATGATGATGATGATGATGATGATGAATAATATCATTTAATATCGTTGAACGATTACATACGTGTACTATTAGTGTTTAATCTGAAAAGCGGACGTTGACCATCATGGATTAATAGAAAAATTCAACAAGTGACGGGAGAAGTTTATTTGTCAATGTAGGCAGTAGGCACAAATATCCTTTAACTTAGTAACATTTGTTAAGGGGAGATGGATGTTAAAATTTGATAAAAATTTAAATTTGCTTTTTTTTTGCATATTATGAAATTCAGTCTTTTCTGAACATTTCGATATATAATAAATTGATATATGCTGATTGTAAATATGCCAAAAAAATTCCTAAAATATTCGTTACAACTACTTTTAATCAGTTTATAAGTTAATGCGTTTTCCATCGGAACTCTAAACGTTTTCTCTCTTTGCAGAGATACAAGATCAGGCCGGTAAAAAATCTACATAGGTGATGGGGACTCTAATGGGTTCCAAATAGTTCTAGATTCAAAACTCTATGGGGATGACTTCAAAATTAAGAAATTATTGTGTGTGTGGGGTACGTGCAAAAAATAATAGGTTGGGGGTGGCTGAGACGATTAAATAAAGACATGAGAGGGAAAAAACTGAGTGACGGTAAAAAAGCCTTGGTGGCAAAAACAAAAGGCTTGCAGGTAAAATCAATCGACTCATTGGAAATTTACTATAGTAGAAGAAACTAAAATTATTTACGCAATCCGCAGAGAGATACTTGGGTCACCATTTTTCACAAACTCTCAAGTAACGACAATTCGCAACATGGTTTTTGCGACATGTCGAGGTATAAATACAAACAAGCCATTGAAGCAAAACGGACTTATGATTATAAAAGTGCACTGGATCCTGCAGTGATTGAAGCTATTAAACCTACTTATAAGCACTTAGCAAGCCCAGAACTCCAAAAATATTGTTTGCACTATTGGGAAAACCCAAAATTTGAATTAAAGTTTTAACTCTGTTCTCAGGTCAAAAATGCCTAAACTCAATTTTCTTGTATTAAAGACCTAAAATGTGGGACATCTGATGCAATTATGATATTCAATGAAGGAAATAATATTAGGAGTAAGGTATTAGATAATCCAGAAATCAATCCTGGGAGTAATTATAGAAATGCCCTCCATGAGATCAATGTAGAGCGTGTGAGGAAAGCGGATAAAGCTTGCCAGTTGCTGTCAAAAATTACCAGATAAAAAACTAGAATGGAAAATGGCTGAAGAGCTAGAATATGATACTGAGATGTTTTAATATGTAAGTAAATAACAGAATATTCTTGAAATATCCTAGTGTAATTTTTAATTTACTATTTCCCGAAAACACACTTTTTACCATAAAAGACTATTATCTCAGAAACTACTACAAGCACGAAATTTTTTATCGCAGTCGAACGCAAGTATTTTACGGGTATCACTTTAGTAGAGGTTCTATGAAAAAAATAGATGCTGGTTTTAAAAATAATTCAGTTTTAAAAAGCAGAAATCATAGTACTTTACACTACCACGATAAACAAAACAAAAAAATTTCAATTCTCTGCTGTGAGTACTTTATGAGATAATGGGACCTCTTTATGCATACTTTTAACATCGCCGGTATAAGTGACGGCAGAAATTCATTTGTCAATGTAGGTAGCCTACATAAGTTATATCCTTTAACTTAGTAACATTTGTTAAGTAAGCAGCCAAATCTGCTTTTGCAAAGCTACTTCCGATTCTTCAAGTTATTGTTATGATTAATATTAGTATTATTATATAATTTGCAATAATTATAAAACTGGAGACACAAATAATATTAATACCTGAAATAGTAAAATTAACAGTGTGAGTAATAAGTTTAATGACTTAGTAATTTTCGTAACTCCAACCTTGATGTAACTTGTTGCAGAACTGCTAGTTGTTTGTTGTAGTTGTTGTTTTGGTATCTTCACCATGTCATAAACAACGATAACAATGTGATCCAACTGATCCGCATGTATGCCATAAACCCTGTCGCATCCCCTAGCTTTCGCGCATGGGCGGAGTAAAAACGTCATTCGGAATAGTCGCGTTATCGAAATCAAACCCATTTCGCTTGAAATTAGGGAAGCAAACATATCATTTTACCCTATAAAATGTTGTGTATTTAAATTCTAATAAAAATAATTCTAGTGTTTTTATTTTAAATTGCTACATTTACTTTGTGCTGAGAGTCCTTTATTATTCATTAATAGTAACAGTGAAGGTCGGATATCTTATTTGCAGTCTATTCATGGCCAATAAAACTTTGACTGTTACAGCAATTTAAAACAACTGAAGCTGAAATTGGAACTGATTTAGAGCAACTGTTATAAAAACCGAGTTATTAAACGATAAATAATAACAATAATTCTTCGTATTGTTTAAATTAGCAGCCATCCTTACTATTTCTTTTATGAATTTTCTAACTGCTATAATTTTTTATTGTTCGACTAAGCTTTTCGTCATTACTGACATCTTCAGGTCTTAAACAACGTCTATCAACTGTACGTTGTAAGCTTTTATACTTTAGGCCCCTCCCCTTATGTCATCGCCCCTCCTATTGGTTCAGCTGCTACCGCTCTTCACGGGAACTTTGTCTACCTTTTTCCGTTAGGCATTTTTCTAACGTCCGTCAAATTGTTTTAAGAATCTCCCGTTAATTTCTTCATTCTTGACTTATAATTTTTTTGTAACCTTTTACATTTCGTCATTTTTTAGTGTGTTATTCTTATTATTTTAATTTATTTTTGTTTATTGTTTAATATATAATAAAATATTTCTTCATTTGTAAAATCTACTTTTATATTCATTAATTTATTTTTATCTTCTTTTTTAACTTTAAGTATTTCTAGTTCTTCTATTAATTTTCTTTTTTGCGGATTGTTTTCTATTTTGATTATTTCCATATTTTCATTGGGATTTATGAATTTATGGCCTGATTCGTTGAAATGTCTTGCATACAGTGAGTTCGTTACTCTAACCCCTTCTCCTTTTGCGTGTTCATTCATTCTAATTTTAAATTTTCTTCCAGTTTCTCCCAGATATATCTTATTACATTCCCCACATTTTAATTTGTATACGCCGCTTTTTTCTGTTAATGGAATTTCTTCTGTTTTATCATTTTTTATATATTCGAATACATTTTTCGTTTTCTTTATTCCTATCTGTATTTCATATTTTTCGAAACATTTTTGTAACATTTTTGTTTGATATCCTATGTATGTTATTGCGCCTTTATATTTCTTTTCTTCATTTGTTTTTTCTTTTTTGTTATTTTCTATTTCTTTATTTTCCTCTATTTTCTCAACTATTCTATTAATTATTTTAGGGTTGTAATTATTATTTTTTGCTATTTGTTGTATTTTCTTTAATTCTTTTTGTTTGAGTTCTTCATTTTCTAGATAATTTATAGCTCTATAGCAAAATGAATTTAATGCTGCCATTTTATAATTGACTGGATGATATGATTCTTGTGGAATTATTAAATCTGAGTATGTTTCTTTCCTATATATATATCGAATTTAAGTTTGTTATCTTCAATTTTTATATTGATATACAGGAAATTAATTTCTAATCCTCCAATTTCTTCTTGAAATTTTATTGTTTTTTCTATGTTATTTAGTTGTTCCGTAAATTTTTCAAATTCATTTACTTCACCTTCCCAAACTATTAGTATGTCATCTACATACCTGAGCCATTTTTTTAATTCTTCTTTCTTTATCTATATCTTTTAAAATTTTGATTTCAAAGCTATTCATGAAATTAATGAATATCTCTGCCATTAATTTCATGAATAGCTTTGAAATCAAAATTTTAAAAGATATAGATAAAGAAAGAAGAATTAAAAAATGGCTCAGGTATGTAGATGACATACTAATAGTTTGGGAAGGTGAAGTAAATGAATTTGAAAAATTTACGGAACAACTAAATAGCATAGAAAAAACAATAAAATTTCAAGAAGAAATTGGAGGATTAGAAATTAATTTCCTGGATATCAATATAAAAATTGAAGATAACAAACTTAAATTCGATATATATAGGAAAGAAACATACTCAGATTTAATAATTCCACAAGAATCATATCATCCAGTCAATTATAAAATGGCAGCATTAAATTCATTTTGCTATAGAGCTATAAATTATCTAGAAAATGAAGAACTCAAACAAAAAGAATTAAAGAAAATACAACAAATAGCAAAAAATAATAATTACAACCCTAAAATAATTAATAGAATAGTTGAGAAAATAGAGGAAAATAAAGAAATAGAAAATAACAAAAAAGAAAAAACAAATGAAGAAAAGAAATATAAAGGAGCAATAACATACATAGGATATCAAACAAAAATGTTACAAAAATGTTTCGAAAAATATGAAATACAGATAGGAATAAAGAAAACGAAAAATGTATTCGAATATATAAAAAATGATAAAACAGAAGAAATTCCATTAACAGAAAAAAGCGGCGTATACAAATTAAAATGTGGGGAATGTAATAAGATATATCTGGGAGAAACTGGAAGAAAATTTAAAATTAGAATGAATGAACACGCAAAAGGAGAAGGGGTTAGAGTAACGAACTCACTGTATGCAAGACATTTCAACGAATCAGGCCATAAATTCATAAATCCCAATGAAAATATGGAAATAATCAAAATAGAAAACAATCCGCAAAAAAGAAAATTAATAGAAGAACTAGAAATACTTAAAGTTAAAAAAGAAGATAAAAATAAATTAATGAATATAAAAGTAGATTTTACAAATGAAGAAATATTTTATTATATATTAAACAATAAACAAAAATAAATTAAAATAATAAGAATAACACACTAAAAAATGACGAAATGTAAAAGGTTACAAAAAAATTATAAGTCAAGAATGAAGAAATTAACGGGAGATTCTTAAAACAATTTGATGGACGTTAGAAAAATGCCTAACCGAAAAAGGTAGACAAAGTTCCCGTGAAGAGCGGTAGCAGCTGAACCAATAGGAGGGGCGATGACATAAGGGGAGGGGCCTAAAGTATAAAAGCTTACAACGTACAGTTGATAGACGTTGTTTAAGACCTGAAGATGTCAGTAATGACGAAAAGCTTAGTCGAACAATAAAAAATTATAGCAGTTAGCAAATTCATAAAAGAAATAATAACAATAATGTTTGTAATTAATAATTATTGAAGAAGACATGATTCAGTCTGAAAAAACAAAGCATGTTTAGTCATATGTTTCTATATTGTGTATAAAAATTATAAAATGGTAAACCATTAATTACCCTGTAGTTGTGCTCAATCTATGAGGAGTAGTAGTAGTTGTTGTAGTTGTTGTTGTTGTCCCCTAACTTCAGTGTAAAACAAAAATCTGTAACAATAATGAAAATCATATTGTATGAAAACTAGAACATTCAGCGTAAAAACCAAAATCTGCAACAGTAATTAAAACTCATATTGCATGAAAACTAGAGCATGCACAGGAAAACTGACTTCATATTTGGAATCGACGATGCCAAAATACATAGAAACAGTTGAAAAATCTCATGCAACAGACAAAAAATTTTTTTTTGTTCCCCTGTGTAATGACTAATTTTATCGATTTTATCTGATGTTAAATTATCGGAAACGCTATCTTAATGTGTTATAGTACATAAAATATTGTTTGTTGGACTAGTCAGATTGTGAAATTGCTGTTACAAGCTAACTGGAATGTGTTTAAGTAAACAATATTTTACAATATAGTTGTAAAATATTTTTGTAATACTTCTAAGGCTTGCTATTTCCGAATTCGTATACATATTTTTTTCAGAACGCACAGCACATTCTGTAAGCAGAAATGCCATTTAATTTATAATTTTTATAATGAAACCTACTGTAAGGTCGGCGCGCCGAATATTACGTGCGTAGTCTACGTGAAGGTTCCTACGTAGGGCCGATTCAACAAGCAGATATGATCATCAAGTACTGTAAAGTACAAATAACAGGCACCGGCGCATTTCCCTGAGCTCAGGAGTTAGTGTAGAAGCATCTGGAGACTGCTCGTTTACGCACAGGTGCTCGCGCGCGCATACACATGCAGAACTCACAGGTGACTTTTTTTGGACCTATACAGATAAAACGCGTACTTACAACTATTATTAAGTACTCAGTAGTTATATTTATTTTGTTTGTGTATAACGATTATTGTATAATAGTATAAAACTAGAAAACTAATTTAAGACTACTTTGGTGTGTGTTACCAAAATTTATAAGTTTTTATTTCTCTGGTATTAATGAATATTAAATTGTCCTAAGATCAGGATCTGTGTGTTCCTAGTACCAGTATAGAAATCTTAAAATATAATATTCCATAGTTTTGTGAAAAATAGCTAGACTAGCTTCTATCTAATACAAAATGTATTATGTTAAAATATTTTGCAATGCCTGAACATAGGGCACAATGAAATCAAATATAATCTACAAAAGTACTTTATAGTGTTGTCGTTGTATAGTGTCAATAACCTTATAGTATTGTATTGTCAGTAACTAAAATTGGAATTGAAATTGTTAAGTCAGTTATTGGAGTTTCCCAGAAAAGTGTTCAATATATCCGAGTAAACTAAAATTAGCATTTCTGGCCAGTTCTCCTCCTCACTTTCGCGTCGCTCCATACGTGTAGTTTTCTTACTGTGTATGTGAATAAGACTAAATATCTATATAGTTCAGGGACCGGGGCATTAGTTTTATATACATATATATATATATATATTTCATTCACTTTCTGCTACAGTCCATTTCTTGATATATATAATACTATAATACTTATAACTATTTTACCTCAAGATGTATTTTTTCTTTAGGGACATGTTTCGGGAGATCCTGTTCTCCCATCTTCAACCTTCGCCATCTTGCTTCTGGTGCAGTATTTGTGTGTTGGCTTCTGGATGTTATTATGGTGGTTTGTTGGTCTTTGGTCCTTCAATGTTGCATTATTGTGTGTGGTTGTGGTATCTGTTTTTGTATTTTGTGTATTTTCGATGTTGAGTGCTTTGAATATTGTGTCATGTTTTGTATTGATTTGTATTTGTTCTGGTATTAATTTGTTTTGTGTTTTATGTTTGTAAATCTGTAAATTTTCCCAAATGTTCATTATGGTGCCTTTGTGTGGTATATGTTTTATTAGTGTTACATTGGTTATGTCTGGGAATTCATGTCCTGTGTTTATTGCATGTGTGGCTAAATTGGATTTATATATGTTTGGTTTTTTGTATGCATTTAGGTGTTCAAAATAACGTTTTTTCAGCTGTTTTTTTGTTTGTCCTATATAACATTTATTGCAATCTTGGCATTCAATTTTGTATATACCGTTGGTTGTCGTATTATCTTTGTTGTGTGAGTTATTTATATTTTGCAATTTATTTTTATTAGTTTTGTATGCTATTTTTATATCTGTGTTTTTAAATAGTTTTGTTAGTTTTGACATTTTATAATTTATACATTCACATATATAAATTATAAAATGTCAAAACTAACAAAACTATTTAAAAACACAGATATAAAAATAGCATACAAAACTAATAAAAATAAATTGCAAAATATAAATAACTCACACAACAAAGATAATACGACAACCAACGGTATATACAAAATTGAATGCCAAGATTGCAATAAATGTTATATAGGACAAACAAAAAAACAGCTGAAAAAACGTTATTTTGAACACCTAAATGCATACAAAAAACCAAACATATATAAATCCAATTTAGCCACACATGCAATAAACACAGGACATGAATTCCCAGACATAACCAATGTAACACTAATAAAACATATACCACACAAAGGCACCATAATGAACATTTGGGAAAATTTACAGATTTACAAACATAAAACACAAAACAAATTAATACCAGAACAAATACAAATCAATACAAAACATGACACAATATTCAAAGCACTCAACATCGAAAATACACAAAATACAAAAACAGATACCACAACCACACACAATAATGCAACATTGAAGGACCAAAGACCAACAAACCACCATAATAACATCCAGAAGCCAACACACAAATACTGCACCAGAAGCAAGATGGCGAAGGTTGAAGATGGGAGAACAGGATCTCCCGAAACATGTCCCTAAAGAAAAAATACATCTTGAGGTAAAATAGTTATAAGTATTATAGTAATATATATATATATATATATATATATATATATTGCAACGTTACAAGTATTATACACAAATACATTACCATGTACTCAACGCAACTATGAAGTGTATTACACGGGCCAGGTCGCAGGATTTTTTTATTCTCGTCGCGTCAAGTATATGTAGTTGCACAATAAAAAATAATTGTCAAAGAGGAGTGAGATGTTGATGACATGAAATAATTAATTAAACCCGTTTCAAAATAATCATTCTATGATTTATTAATATTAATCGAAAATATACAAATATTAAAATTTCGAATTATAAACAAAAATTTTATCTTTTATAAGTTTACAAAAAATACAATATAACCTTCTATGCTGTTCATGACATATAAAAAATAAACAACCATATAATCTTACTAGCTAAACAGACATGTTAAACAAATTATCTAAACACTTTCTATTTCAGTGTGTCTGACTTTGACTCAAATTTTAAATAATAATAGCAACTCATTTATACACAAAAATAATATTAAATCTCAAGAGTAAAACTAATTGTTGCTATAAACAATATAAAAAAATATAACATTTACTTCCAACCTATTATTTATTTTTACTAACACACCCAAATTTTAACATACAACATACAACAGAAGATTAGTATTTTTAAAATTTCTTGTTAAATTAAATTATTTTCTTTAACTACCACTTAAATTTATGTACAATGATTATATTTAAAACTTTAAGTCTTTACTGTTCATATAGGCTATATATATATATATAAGTTTCTTTTTAAGAGTTCTTTTCACAAACAAAAAATATAATTGTTTATTCATCACCTGCGTACTGCCGACGTTACCGTTCCGTGTGTTTGTGTGTGTGTCCTGAATCCTGAGATTTTGATGATGATGATTATGCTGATGCTGTGTTCTCTGTCTCTACGGGTTGTTGTCTGTGATGGTCCAGAGTTCCTCCATAAGTCTTGGTGTGTGTGGTACAGATCGGTCAGCAGACCAGCAGCGTGACGTTGTGTGAAGATATCTTGAGTCTCTCTGAGATCGCCCCAAAATTGCCGGTGGTATTTATACTGGACGGCGATCTGACAAGTCCAGGACTGTTTTCGACCTATTATATTACTTCGTGCAAAGCGTCCTTTTAATTACTAATCACTTTTTGTTTCATTTTCGCGATTACGTAAAAATCCTCGTAACACGAGCGATATCATTGTTTTCGTAATTTTTTTCTTGTCACTTACATAGAACACACTTATTAATTACTATTTAATTACACTAGTAATTAACATTAAATTACCTAGCGTCTTTATTATTGCAAATTTCTGCAATACTTTTACATCACTATATTCGTTAAAAATTCCTAAATACTCGTATAATGGTATTTTTATAATTGGGGTAAGTCTTTGTTCACAGGTTTAAAATGTATTAAATAGTTTATTTTTATCCGGTTAAAACCTGATTACAGACAAACCAACAATTCGTACGCATCACCCATCGTAGACTTTGCTTGTCGTAGCTTGCGTTCACACACAAACACACAAGCGCTGTATTCACTCGCGGGGCAGGTGTGCGCTTTCTGACAATTCTTAGCCTGCATAATATTGTTAAAAACTGTTCATCATATATTTTCGATGCTAAATATTTACAAACATACCGCCCTGGGAAAATATGAAAATATATATATATATATATATATTGTAGCACAACGAAGTTTTTACCTTATTCTACAAATTAAAGATCATACAGGAAAAGAAGGGAAGAAGTCATCTGGAAGGAGTAATATCAACTTAAATAAAAGTAACAGAAAAAAGTAATTACAATAATAAATAAAAGGACTTAACAGAACTAGAAAAATCGATTCAAAGAAATTACATATAGTCAATTTATAGGCAAAATGTGTTAAAACACAAATAGTATGAGTATCATCTCAGTAAAATAATTAGTAGACCCAGTAAGATACGGAGTAGTAAGGAATAACAGCCCAGAACAAATCAATTAAAAGGACGATTCTCGAAATAGGGAGTAGTAAGGAGTAACAGCCCAGAACAAATAAATTAAAATGACAATTCTCAAAATATGGAGTAGTAAGGAATAACAGCCCAGAATAAATAAGTTAAAAGGAAATAATATCAAGATACCCAAAAACCCTATTTTTAAGACAGAAAACTCTATAGCTGTAAACCACATCAATGAAAGATTAAATAATATTAGCTATATCAACCTAGATAAAACAAATAGCCAAAAAAGAGAATCCAATACAAATAACTAGAAATGATGTAAAATTCGTTATGATTAAAATGAGTGTGTAATTGAGGGAAACACCCCAAACCAGTTTTAAAAAGGACAACAAAAGACAATCATTAATATAAAGTTTTAATGTGTTTATTTATATAATTATTATGTGTTATTATTTTTGTGTATACCATATAAAATATGTTGATAGTAGGAAATACTAGATGTTAGTATGTAAGAGTTTATTGTATTTGAATCATGTTAATTAATGTTGCAGTTTTGTGAAGTAAGGAAAGGCAAAATAATAATTCAAACGACCCATAAATAGTGAATCAGAAAATATAAAACTAATAAGGTGAATTAATAATAACATTGCTAGGAAAACTGAAAATTGATGACCAAGACAAATTCAACTTTGACCATATAAATCAAATCAGAGAATATAAATTAATAAAACCTAGACTAAATTGATGTAAATTATCCCATTCAGAATACAAATACTTTATCATAATGATAACAACAACCTATAATAGTGATTAAAAGAATCAGCATGTAAAATTGACTTAAATGGTGATTGTACCAGATAAAGCCATAATCAGTAAAGTACACTAGTAAAATACAAATAAAGTGTTAATTGTTTAGAATAATAGCCAGATATAAAAAGTAAATTACAAATATTTAATTAGTAATCGAGTGAGAGGTAAATTGTAAGATAAAACATATTGTAAATTAATATGGTAATTATGTGAATCAAAATAAGGCCTAGAGTTAAATTTCAAAGAATATAATTCAGAAGCTTAATTCAAACCAAAATAGGTCAAATTTAGTATTAACTTGTATAAAATAAAAGCAGGAATATTGTGATATAATTAGAATTACATAAAAGTACTAAACAAATAATTTATAGCCAATTAAACATAAAAAATGTCATTTTTTATATAAGATTGAATTATTAGATGCGAACAGCTGATGAGGAACAATGAGAAATGAGACCAAAATCTTATAGAATTTTCTATATGAAGGAACAAATATAGTTAGTTGATTGTTAAAAGCCAAAGAGGACAGACGTGTCAGAATACATTTCAGAGAATTATGAACGGAATTTTTTAACTAACACAAACCAAGATATATGATGAATTTATAAAAAGATAAAGGAATATAAATTAAAGTAACGAATACTATAATAATGGCGATTGAAACCTTAAACTAAATTAAACACTAATAAATCGAGCTGTCACTACGTATGGGCATGACGGAAGCATATATTTAACACGATACAACCAGCATCTGATTAAAAGGGACCATTTGACACAGCACATCTATTACCGAACAAAAACCAAGTGGATGAATAAAACTACACACTACAACTTGTGGATACTATTGGAATATTATTCCAATAGCGGCATCACAGAAGAGGAATTAACCAACTAAGACGTTTATTTGAAGAAAAATCTCGTAGCTGAATTCACATCACAGATCTACTCATTAAGGCGGCCATCTTGTGATTCCATTCGCACAGGCTGACGGTAGCAGGCGGTGACGTCAGAGACATCAGCTGGTTCGAATATCAACTTTACTATACACTATACTTTATTATATTTTGTCTGTTTAATGAATAAGTTTTTATAATTTGTAAGTATTGAATTCTCTTGCCTTTCCTGACTATTTCTACAGTTAAAAGAACCTTTATAATATAATAATGTAATTTGAATATTTTTATATATGTAATAATCGACCTGGAACCTAGTCTCGAATCAGACTCGAGCCAGTCGCGGCAATTCAAATAATTACTTTGGACATAATAAACTTAATTATTGTCTTAACATTGTTTTATTGATTATTTGAGTCATAATTTAAATTACATTAATTATTAAAAGCTAAACGTGAACTCCTGAAGGAAACGAACGAGCAGAAGAAGAAGTACAGATACTGAATCGGCTGCTACATGCAATCGATTTGGCCACGATAATCTATTTAACGTGAAGAAACAAATAATTCTTCATCAGAGCATACACAGTTATTAATCAGTATTTTTTATTAATTGAACATTGCCAATAAAACAATAAAACCAATTAAAATTATTAATGATATAAAAAATAATAAAAATTTTATTCAATAATTATTTGTAATTAACTTTGTTTTATTACAATATATATATATATATATATATATATATATATATATATACATTACAAAAGAACAGGATGTAAGTTCATATAAGTGGAATACTAATGCTGTAACACATTTTCTGATGGTCATAGACATGTTAAAAATTGATTTTGTTCTTTTATTTGTAAAGTAGTCATACGTTTTGAACCAAGCTATGTTTAAAAAAGTATGTTATGTCAAAATGTTCATAATTTTATACTCTTTTATGTCATGTGAAATATTTTTAAGTGCGCTTGTGATTCACATTTTACTTAATAATTTCGTTGAAAACTGGCATTTCGTTCTAACACTTGGACAGGGTATTCTCATGGTTATAAGCTACATTTTCCATATACTCAGTTCTCCACAACTATAATTTTATATTTTTTTAATGAAATCAGTTCTTCTTTATTTCGTTATCTCCTAGAAAGTAATAAAATTTGTAGATTAAATCTAGACAGGCCTTTGTAGTATCGGACAGAGTTTTAACTTCAGTTCGGTCTACCAGTGTGAATATCTATGACGTTGCTAGATTTTCCACCAATCAGAAGGTCTGAAATTTATTTGAGACGGTATCTTACAGAGAACGGATCGTTCGGTTCTTTCCGAAGTCTTGCTATTGAAAGACATACTCGCTGTCACGAGATTTTCGTGAAGTCTTTGTCGATTTGCAGAAGACTTTGTAGTGAGTTAACGGTACGAGTTCTTCGTAATCATTGCCACATTATAGAACTCAAATAATTAAATAGATCATATTCTAGTGCTTTTTCGCAAAGAGTGGAAGATTTCCGTTAGGGGCAGAATACCTATTGTCTTATTCTGAGTATTAACGCGAGAACACTTCAAGAAGCCGGAATTGTGTAACCCTAATACACGATCTATTTATACCCAGTTTTGATCCCTGAGGTTAAGATTATTTAAGTTATGAACAATAACAGTTTCATATCGCAGTGGGTGTGTGCCGAGACGTAGATTTTCAACGGGGTGATCTTCGATCGAGCAGCGAGCGGAGCGCCTGGTGTCTGCGCAAACATTTGGAATTCTACGCACAAGTAACTTATATGTAAAACAAGCTAATAGCATCATTTGTTGAAAGACAATTCTTTATTGAACAATTTTATTATATATAAAGTTATAAGACAATAGTAAATTTTAATGTGTTAATGAATAAAATTTTCCTACCTCCAGTTACTCTGTTGTAGTAATTTCAAATTAACCTATCTATGCAGTTTAAATTCGTATCGTTGCAACACACACACACACACACACACACACACACACACACACACACACACACACACACACACACACACACACACACACACACACACACACACACATATGCTAATGTGAAACCAAGCTAATTGTTTGAAATCGATGAACGGGAAAAATCGATTTACGTAGCTTACTAACACATTTATGGGAATATGAGGTTATAATTTTGTAATAAATATATCCTTATGAGAAAACAAAAATATTCATTCCGTACCCAAGTTTCTGTTGCAGGATGTCTTTGATGCCATTTAATCGATCTGACCCCCCCCCCCAAAAAGAAAATATTGTAGGCGTTTTTCATAATCCAACGTCAGCAACATTCGGCTAATAAATTATTGTTCAGTGGTACGGAATTATGTCGAGAGTTGGGGGTTTGTGTCAAAGCGGTTGAAAAATCTCGTCACACTGCACATAGTCTGCAGGACAAGTGCGGTATAATGCGTTTGGTGTACAAAATCAACGAAACTTAGATCAGAATTACAATAACAAAGTCGCAGCATTACTCAGCACATTACATTAAATATTAAATATAAACGCCCGTATGTCTGTATGTATTTGACTGTGTGTATGTGCTTCGTTCAAACTGAATTACATAAGAGCGTAACTCAATTGTATTTACTTAACTTAAATGTATTTAATTGTACTTAACTGTATTTAACTTAACTGAATGTACACGAGCGTAACTGAATTACATTACTCGTATGTTACCCTCAACAAAAATATAAGTTCATCAGTTTCGTTAACAGAGACACAGATCATCTAGCGTTGTAAAATAGATGTTACATAATTAACGTATGTAATGTACTGTGTAATTACACAGTCGAGCTAGAATACTATACTGATACTATGTGACAGTATGAAGTAGAGAAAGTGAGCGTGTTCATCACAACGGAAATTTTTAATTAAACGTAAAAACATTGTAAAAAGTCAATTTAGTAACGGGAACTAAGCGTTGACCACTTATAATAGATATGTATATAGTAGGACGGTAATGTCTATTATATATGTAAGTACTTAAAAAATTGAGTTTGTAAAAAGTATTAGAAAATTGAGCTTAATTTGTAACAGTTATTATTTATCACGAACTCGTAACGGGAATTAGTTAATTAGTTAAAATGTTAGTGTAAATAGTAGTATAATCTTTTCTTAGAAAAATTTCCTTGATAACTCGACTGACAATATCACTTAAATTAAGAAAGTAAACAAAATAAAAAATGAAGTGTTTTGTAGTAATTTAACCACCATCCAAAGGAATAAAAAGTGGAAGATGTAATTTACACTGAAAGTAAAACTGTTGAGAAAATTATTAAATAATGGATGTTGGGTATTAGAGAATAATTGTAAACTAAAAATTTAAGACGGTGCAAGAAACGAACGGTAGAAATGATAAAATTTTAAGTAGATTATTTGTTACTTTTGACTTGAGACGGTAGAAGAAAATCAGTAGGGATACTGATAGGAAAAACTGCATAAACCTAGAACAATTGAAGTCTCATATCAGAATGTAACAAAAAAACGTAGATCATTATGCAAATGCTCGTACAAAATTACTGCAGCGCTGGTGCACAAGACCAAAGCTATGAGAAGTGCTTTTATTGGGTTCAAAGGCATCGATACTCTCTGAGGATTAACCATTGTGTGCGACTGGATTATACTGTACACTGTACACGTCGCTAAGCACACAATAACCAGCAAACTCCTGAATAAGTTGTTTAGTTGTGAGTTAAACTTGTAGACCACAACGAAGCATACAATCAGATTTTTTACACTATAACGTTGTCCATATCTTTATACATTATTACTGAAGCCGTTAAAAACAGTTTAATTACCGTTTGGGTCTTTCGACTATACAACATTCGATCTCGTTAAAAGTATTTCGATGCACAAACATGACCCTAATTTTTATATTAAGAAAAAAAATAATTTTAGTGTCCAAGTTCAACAGTTTGTTTGGTGCACGTTGACAGTTTTGTTTTGCGCGGGCAAAGAACAAAACGGCCGTATAATGTTCACGCCAATTTGTATCATCGTCCAGAAGTTTAAACCATTTTTACACCATCAAGTTTAAAGTTTACGTATCATCAAATAAGTTGCGTGTTAAATTTAATCTGTTTTATTACAAAACTATCAAGTTAAAATAATATTCTAGTAAAAAAAATTAAAAAACCTTTGGTACTATAAAACTAATCTCTACACTAAAATTATAAAACTAAATCTAATCTACCCTAAAATTTATGTAGGTTTGGTTGGGTACAATGGTTATGAGTACTACCGTATCACCTTTCGTATAATTGTTTTTAGAGATCACTACCGTAAACCTTAACTTTAAAGAGATTTTTTTGTCTGCGTATAAAGGGTCCATAGAGGGATATAAACGCTGAAGAACTGAAAGAAGTCAGAATCTTTTTAGGCTAAAAGAAATTCTTCGTTATCAAAGCAGAACTCGAAGTGAAGGAAATAAATGAAATTATTGCAATTTACAGAAGACAATGGTCGTATCATCTGCAAAGGATGGCAGAGGATCGATTGCCGAAAGCGGCAATGAACTATAATCCCATTTCAACTAGTAATTTTGTACAAACCACTATGTCATATTTGGTATTGACGAGCGCTTTCGGCAGTCAAGCCATCTTCAGGTCATATACCAACCTAAAAATAATAAAAAAAATATCCCATTGGTAAAAGAGACGTGGGTCGTCCGAGGATGAGGTGGGTGCCGAAACAGGTTTATATAACCTAATCCTTAAAGAGGAGAAGAAGAATCCTTCGTCAGAGATTAGATAGTTTTATTAAAGTTCTAATTTTTTATCATGCACGGACAAAAGAATTTGAAAACGATTAAAAATATATATATTATTTTAAACTTACTTATTTTTGCTTCACTGGGTATGTGTGTCCAGACACGACTCTATTATTTTATGTAATTTATTGTCACTGGATGCGTGTGTCCTCGTACGGCTGTGTACATCCAATCTAAGCGATGCCGACGTACTTATATGCGCCGCCAAGCGGCAGTACTACGCACTTGCCAGAGCATCAGCTGCTCTTAACGACTAAAAGCTGTAGGTAGTCTAAAAAAGATATAAATGTCACAATTAACAAAAACCCTTCATCACATCACTATATTTACAACTAGTGGGCAAATGTGCAATACGTATGCTGGCGCTTGGGGGCGCAAATGTATACTCGATTCAGCCCGCGCGGCCATTCTCTGTGTAAAAGCGCAAAAAAAAGTTAAAAATTATTATTTGGGAAGCTACGAAAGAACAAACTTTTTTCATTAGCTGATAGAGCATGAAAATACGAGTATTTAAAAAAAAAAACTTTGTCTTATGATGTCAGGGTGATGACTGGGCCCAATTTTGAAAAATTTCCCTTTTCAAATTGAAAAATTTATTGTGGCTTAATAACAAAATATTTCGGGATAAAAATGGAAATGAAAATTTGTCTATTAGAATACTATATTCTACAATATTTTTATGAAGAAAAAATGATTATTTCACTCATTATTAATGGAAATCTGAAAACGCACATTTTTGCAAGTTTCAATTTTTTTGTGAGTTATGTTACCTTTAAAAAATGCCCGGCTAACACAAATCAATAGAAAATTTTCCGGGGAACACGCTGGTATTTTTATTTTTCTGATTTGGTGAAGTTATCATCGGAAAAATTGAGGAAAACTTTAGTGACTCGCGCCCCGCTGTTTGCCGAAAGAAAAAAGTCGGGTAAAACGGGGGATCCGAGGTCTGGAATTTGGATAAACTTTTAGGAAACACTAAACCTATCGTTAAAAAAAATCAGCTCAATAGATGCTGTTTCTGGAAATTTGCTATTTTTAAATTAGTTTTACTCTGCTATAACCAGTGGTGTAACTAAGAGCTGCTTATGGGGGGGGGATGAGGTTATATTTAGGGGAATTAGACTATCTTGAAGATTGTATCTCCCATTTTTCTCAGTATAAATGAGAAATTCATAATTCTTTCCACATAATTTTATGAAACCTTTTATAAATTCTTTGCGTCACCAAGATTTTGAGTAAACTGGTATGAAGTACGGTGCAAACGTATATGTTATTTACAAAATGTTGAGTTATTTTCATTATTAAGAAATCTCTATTTTATTAATTTTAAATAATGTAATTCTTATTGTTTTTCGAATAATGTATAAACATTATTTTAACACACGCAGCTGGCTTAGAAATAGGCCTACCTTAAGCGATTGTAGAGTTTTGTTGAAATGTTTAATAGCTCCTCCTTAGTTATGCTACTGCTCGTAAAAGTATTTTTCTCCTTGGGCGTCTTGGTCGAATGGAGTGGTGGTGGTAGTTTTTCTGCCAATAACCATCGGGTTTGTGCTCTCACAGGTATACGGTACCTACAGTTTCCGGCAGGCTGCAAGCTCTGATAATTACAGAAGTATTACCAGGTAGGAGCAATTTGCTTTGCTTTTTGAAGAATCAGTGAAATTCCAAGTTTTTACCCACGGTAGAAATTTAACTGAAGCCGCGCTATGTAGCAGCCAACACACTATCGACTACACCACCGGCTCTCTGTGTGTCTATCTCTGTTTCTCTGTTCCTCATTCTCTATCTACCTGTCTGTCTGTCTGTCTCTCTCTCCCTCTTTCTCTCTTTGTCATATGTATGCATTTAACCTAATGTTCTTCTTTTTCTTCATTTCAAGATTAGGCGACATCACCTGTTCCGGTCGCTATTTTCAAGCCATCGTTTGCGTAGTCTTCCCACATCTCTTTTCCTTTTAGGCGCATACCGTAAAACTTGTTCCAATCTACCTACATCTTCAGTTCATCTCAATTTACATTCCTCGATTCTTGCATTTACACAGACTATATCCATTTCATGTCTTATCACATCGTTTCGGGTACGTATCTCAAGAAATTCATCTCTGCAGCTTGTTTATGACTTGCATTTTTTAGATAATACCCATGTTTCGGAACCGTATAAAAGGATGATGGCTGCCATAACCTTTGGGAAGAACTTCATTCGAGTTTCCTTTCTTGTTTTTCTCCCTAAAGTTCTTTAATACTACCAAAAATCGCCTAAAATATGTTAAATATGTTTATCTTTCTCTCGATCTCCTCGTCAAATCGATATGTAATATCACAGCCTAAGTACTGAAAGTGGGATATTTGCTCCAGCAGTGTATCACTGATCGTAATTTTTCATCTTATGGAATGTTTCGCTTTGAAAGCCTTTACTTTTGTTTTATTAATCGATATATTCGAATTATATTGAGCAATGTGATGGCTCAGTTTATGAATGGCTCTCTGTAAATTATCTTCTGTTTCATGCATAATGAGCTAGTCATCTGCATATAATAAAGTATTCAAAATATGTAGTCTCACTATTTATGTTTTAAACAGTCTCACTATTTATCCTAATATAAACATTAAATGTCAACTTGGGTATCATACTCTTTAGCTGAGATGAAATGATTGAAATTAGTTGTTAATTTTGTAACGTGTACACACAGGTCATTCTGCCAGCGTTACCTTACCCTGCAATATTAGCTTCACTACAGTCTACACATACATTGTAATTTATGAGTCTTCGTCTGGCAATAAATTTAAAATTTTCCGTGTTAACCGCGACATTAATTTTATAAGTAATATCCTCTTTGTAGGAGCTTGGCTGCCGCGACTTTCATGTGTTTAACTACATACTAATCTGTGTACATGAAATATATTACTGGAGTCAGATTTAATTTCCTTCGTAAGCCTACAGCGTGCTGTATCAAATGAAGCGATCGTCGCATTTATATTTGCATAACCCTTTCACTAAGAGTTCAAGTAATTTTTACATTTCGTTCTACATAATAAAATATTTTAATTACATATATACCTAAAAGATATAAAGTATTTTAATTAAAACAGGGTAATATCATGTGTGAGTGTGCTATAGCTTTTGGTCATTACCTTGAAATTAGGACTACACTAGACTCAAAAAATGATCTTCGTACGATTTCAGTAAGTAATGTCCGTCAGGCTTATTTATATTCTTGACAAAAATTAATGTTAAATTTTAGCTGCATATTTTGCTAATTTATTTCTTCACTGAATATTAAACTTCTACAACAGTAAACGTTTCTCCATTTTATAAATGATTTCTAGGGCTTAGAATGGAACCCTGGTACAAAATCACGCTACACAGACGTATTAGTAAAAGTTCAGTGATCACTCTGACTTGTTTGAAGTCCTGCCTAAAGCCGATCTAATGTCTAGGGACATGCTTAGTTAACCACAGACGTTAAACGATCTCTGAAGTATGTCAGCTCTCAAGAAGCGAGGTCACCACTCCATTGAGGTCTGGTCAAAATGTCGGGAGAATGTAACATAGAAACTTGGCTATATAACTCTAATATATTGTGATGGATGGGAATCACTGACCTTGAAAGTTGAAATGTTTTTTTAAATACTTCTTGATCACTTGATCACGCATTTACGTCTTTGTAAACTAAATTAGAACTACATAGATTAACCCGAAATGTACGTTGAAGTGGAAATGGACTACCTATGTTTTTCCTACTTCTTCTTGTTTTTAGTTTTGCCCTGTATAACTTCAACAAAACTCATACTTACCTTTCATTTATGGCATCTCGTTAAGAAAAAAAAGCATAAGGATTGCTACTGAGTAGTCTGAATTTTATTATATCCACATAACCTACCAGGATGCTTCAAATTACATGAAGCCAATAGGTTGAATACCTTCAGAGCCCAGCATAATTCCGAGTGCAAAAAACATAGGAGTAATTAATCTCAAGGCTTTATAAGACTTACTGCGGTCCTTGGAACTCATTACGTTGTATATAAATATATATATTTTTAAAAATACAATATGAGGATTCTATATGTGTTAACAAGCATTCTATAATCATAACAAATGATTATCATAGTCTTTTACTGGAAACGGCTGTCATTATTCACAAATATGATAATATTGCGCGACCCTAAGATGTGAAGGTGCTCGAGAGAGAGAGAGAGAGAGAGAGAGAGAGAGAGAGAGAGAGAGAGAGAGAGAGAGAGAGAGAGAGAGAGAGAGAGAGAGAGACAGACAGACAGACAGACAGATAGACCGACAGAGAGGGGGAGAGAGACAGAAAAAGAGAAATACAGAGAAAACAGATAGACAGAAATTGAGGAAGGGAGTAAAAAGAAAGGGAGAAAGAGAAGAAACAGTCACCAACTTGAGCAACGGGAGGGTAAAGACTACCAATTAGAAGAAAGAGAAAATTAAAAACATAGAAATATAAACAAGACTTGGAATACAACTTTTGTTGGTATACTGTGGGAGTGACAACAAACAATGCTAAAAAACATTTTAGGACTAAAAATGTGTTTTCTGTCTTCTAAGTAACGACCTCTTAAGTTACATTAAATAGTTTTAAATATTTGACTGTGTAGGTGTATCAATTTGTCTGATTTTACATTACCTTACACTTTATATAATGAAGGCAGAAATCTTTAGTATAAACGAAAATCCAAACCAAACTCAGTTTAACTATCAAAATGTTCCTAGCGTTTTTACTAATTATTACTGGATTCACTAAACTTTTTCCAACTTAATTTTAATTTAAAGATTCTTCACAAATACAGGGCTACTCGCACACAACCAAACATTCATAGTATATTATAAACTAATCGCGTAAGTCCTCAAATCATATTTAATATGAAGAGTGTTTTGTACCCGTGTCGCAGACACTCCCCACAGCTATTTCTTTGTGCCCTAATATCAAAGTATATCACATCGAACTGAGGGCACCATATAATTTCATCGAAGTTGCAATGAGGGCCGTTACAACACGAACATTTCACGATCGGATGGAATCTAAAAAAAATCTATTATTTCCTTAGGCTATACCTTAGCCGAACAATTTATTAGAACGATTAAGATGAGAAAAATAATCCGTCTGCTATATGTAAAATAATTACATAAACTGATAGTGAATTAGTTTCGTAAATTTAGCATAACCTTGGCGGTTGCTTCATTTAATGCAACACGACTTCGGTTTATTAAATAAATTAAGTTTTCGAAAAATACAGTGATGTATTTAATGTACTCGGAGTATTATGTATTAAAACACGTAAAAGTCGCGGCGGACAAGCTCCTACAAAGAGGATATTACTTACGAATTTAATGACGCGGTTAACACGGGAAATTGTAAATTTATTGCCCAACGAACACTCATAAATTATAGTGTGTGTAGACTGTAGTGAAGGTAATATTACAGTGTCGGATATCGCTGGCAGAATAACCTGTGTGGACGTTATAAAATTAACGAATAATTTCATCTCACCGAGAGCGTTTAGGCCTAATACCCAAGTTGACATTTTATGCTAGGTTAAATGCAAATATATGACAGAGGGTGAAAAAGAAAGATCTGTCTCTCTATCTCTCTCTGAGTGGCGGTGGTGTAGTCGTTAGTGTGTTGGGTCGCTACACAACGCGTCTTGGGTTCCATTCCCACCGCGGAAAAAATAAAGACTTTCAGAACATTCTTCCCTCGCAGGACAACATCGTGTTATCTCTGTCTTGTAGAGACTAATTAACAAATTGCAGCCAACGGGAAACTGTAGGTATCGTATACCTACGAGAAGACATGTAAACACTAGTTATATGCTAAGAAGCTACCATCACTCCGTTCATTTACGACACTCGATGAGAAGAGTATTGTTACGAAGGCAACTTGGATTGTGTCTTAAAAAAATGGAATAAATCAGAGAAATTGACACTCGCAAGTTTTATCAGTTCTATAAAACGGTTATATTTGTATTAAATAATTTTCCTGTGGTACGCAGAACACGGAGAAACCATTAAAAAGTATTCACTTGATTTCTAATCTTTGTGTAACGTTCTGCCGGTTTAATTCGTTTTTTAATTTATTTTGTAAATATTAAAAAAAAAAAATTGTTGTGTCGTGGTACATACGTCAGAAGTGATAATTTCTCTGTCGAGTGGCGAGTGAAATGATTCAACGTGTAAAAGGTTTCTCAAATGAATTTGGAGTAAGAGATATTTTTCTATGAAGAATTAAGATTCAAATCAGAGTAAACGGATAATTAAATGAGACGAGGGTATAGTAGTGTTCATATAATTATATTTTACTATCAGCAATCGATAATTACGATGAACACAAATAGAATCATGTCACTCATCATATTATTGTAAATGCAAATAAACAAACAATCATATACAAACAATACGTAACAAATCATTAAAAAAAAGATTACAGTATGATTGACAAGAGTTCAAATATGGCTGGCTACTAACAGCTGATCGAATGTTACATTAAAAACAGCGTAACTAACCGCATGTTTATTAAGTGAAATTAATATCACAGCCGTTTCCCAAACATTTTTTCTTTTGACATGATAATGTCTTTTAGCTGGACATCGTTTGAAACTTTCTGTAACATTTTATTTACTGTCACGCTGTATGACGTCATCGAAAAATGTAACGCTTCCACACTTTCGATTCCCCACAGTCTAGAAATCTTCGGTCTCTGTCGTTTTAGCATGATAATGTTTGTTATATAGTAAATATATTTGTTATATAGTAAATATTTGTTATATGCACATTATACGTTTCAAAAGCCTAAAAACATTATCATGTTTCGAAATTTCTTTAAATTTATTACATAACAATTGTACATAAATTATGACATTACTTTACTTTATTTATTATTCGTTTCGCATTTTTAAACGTGCGAATGCAGTAGAGCTTGTGTGGTTACATGAAAAATATATTCTTTCAGTTATAATACTACAAGCAAAGCTAAATTAATACTGCTAACTACTGCATGGGGGGCAATTAAGCTAAATCTTTTAACAATAACCTTACATATGTTTTTTATACTTTAGTATTTACTACTTACTGTAAAAAATCTAACTACTACTTACATCAATTTTAGCATATATGTATTAAAGGAACGTGGGCATACTAGACTACACGGATCAATAATATAAAGTGCACAGTCCATTATTCGGCTTGTAATGCGTTCGTATGTATTGGTATTACTTACTTGCTTACTTTTAAAACATACAAAACTAAATCAAAAATAAAATATATACGTTTCAACATAACTAATGAATCAATATCGACTAGAAGAATTTCTGAATGTGAACGGATCCAAGACGTATAAGGAAATCTACTTTATTATGAACTTGATATCGTTGACACAACTGTAAGAATATTATTTGTTCAATACAAAATTAATATTACATGAAAAATTTAAAATTAGTATATGTACCCACCAAAGTTTTGACGTAGAATACGTCTTACGTTTCAGGCCAGCAATAGGCACCCCCAACCAGAAAATCGAGCGTTACGTTTTCACGTAACGTTTGAAATTGAAATATTATCTAAACGACAAAAGGTTCACGCTTATATAAGGTACCATTCGACAGATAAAGGAACAAAGATAATAAATAGCACAATATAAGCGGGCTATTGCATCATCCAGCGCGTTGTGAGCGGGGGGGGAGAAATAGAAATGTTTTGCGCCGCTCGGCGCGCACTAAAATGAGTATTTCTCCGGTTTCCGATGCAATAGAACGTTGAGTAAGGTGTCGTTAAAATTGTCTCATCGAGTACTATCTACATAGTGTACCGTAATTGCGGTGATATTATTAAGAGGTTTGAATAATCGTAATTCAAGTTGTAAAAATCGTGTGTTCGGACAAAATTTCGCAGTATATGGATGCTGAACATGCTCGAAAGTATCGTAAACGCATACAGGAGAGTAGAGAAAATCATGGGGAATTCAAAAAACCCAAAATGACCAATGCCAAACGTCAGAGGATTTACCGACAACGCTTAAAAGACAAGGAAATAAATATTGAAGTCGAGTTGGATGAGGAAGAGCGCCCGACTTCGCAAGTGTATCAGCCGATCGAATTCAGCAAAACGTGGCAGTTAGCTCAAAGCACATCCACAAAACATTCTTTAATAATGAATTTGGACACGCGTGTGACGTTTGTGACAGACTGTGGTTCCAGATGGACGTAAAGTTAGTGGCTGTTAAAGTGATGCAGCTGCAACACCATGGAGACCAGAATTAATTACGATAGTAACAAGTAAATAAACAAATGATATTTAGCGGCATCGGAACTATACCTTTATCCGTTCCTGCAGTTTTTATTCATAACACATTAGCAACCCTAAAGCACACAGACGTTTTCTACGCTCTGAAGATTTTCGGCCGTGGCTCCGACACAGCCCCCGCCGACTTTTTTATACTATATACTGCACAAATAATAACATTAATTTTGCCGAACGAAATTCGAAATTTCAAAAATATTAACTGCACTTAACTAGTATCGATCACACGGACTTAGTAGTCACAGAATAGTTTGTCCCCTGAAACACTAGTAGATTTTTTTCACGTGTACATCTCTTAATGTGTGAGTATCGAACTTCAGTCAGGGAAGTGTTAGGGAAAATTTGGTTCAATAAAGGGGAGAGGCCTAAAGTATAAAAGCCTACAACATACAGTTGACAGACGTGGTTTAAGACCTGAAGATGTCAGTAATGACGAGTAGCTTTGTCTAAACAATAACAATTCTAGCAGTTTAGCAATTTTTTAAAAGAAAAGAAAAAATGACTACTAATAATATCACTTTAACTAATGTAAGAAAACGAATAAAAAAACCAATAGTACTAATGAACACTTTGGTTTTTTATCATTGTTTTTATAGTTCACTTAAGTTTTCCGTCAAAAGCAGAATCGATTGCTAAATAATTTCATTTTGTAACAATTATTCCGAATTGCTGTTATAGATAATGCTGGGGCTCACAAAATTCCTAAGATAATTGAGAATTCTGTTACTCAGTCTTTTAGGATTACAAAAATATTATAATCATATACTTAACTTGGTAATAAACACGAGAGGACACTCGTAGGAACACCGCTAGACAAACCGAAAATAAGTTACGGGCTATAGGTTAAGTTTACAAAAATATTTTACTGTTGGCGTAGTTGTTAGACTCGTCGACAGAGCGGCAGTGTTGTCCCTGGTGTCCCCCCCCCCCATTGTGCTTCACATTCTGGATAGAAAACCGCACAGGTAGACGCTAGTCCCTAGGAGTGCTAGGTGTACGGAATGAGCCGGGCACGATATATGAAGTCCTAACCACATATATAATGCCGTATATGAGGTCCTCACTTCAAAAATTCGTAAACTTTTGAATTTGTTTTGAACACAGCGTATCATTAAATCAAACAAAGTAAACGTAACATAAGAGAAGTCGGTCACTCGTGTTAAGTACGATAATGAGGTCAACAATACAAAGCATGGTTTATCCGCTGGAACAAAGTAACCAATCGTTTGTAACATTTGTTCAAGATTAACAACAAAACTGTACGGAGAAAACGGTGGTCAGATTGCATCCAACGTACTTGACAAAGGAACGGTATTGTCACATTCTATTGTGCAGTTGAGATATCAGATGCTCCAGATGTATCATTGGTTCTGACTGTTCACTCGCTAAAAAAATCGAATTCTTTTTTGTTATCCTATATGTCAGATAGGGACATTTTATCTTCATATCTATTACAAGGGAATCTGATTAATATTTGTTGTTATAACACATTAAAAAAAAAAACTTAACAACGTTCGATATAAAATTGATAAATCACTCGCTGGTTTTCTTCGATAAAGAGCTGTTTTCAATTACACATCAAGACAAAAAACGAAGAAGCAAACTACATCAGCCAGTTAGACTGTTAATTTACGTAATAACCTGGTATTTTTTCGTTTTATTTCGTAAATATTTCAAGGTCAAATATTAAATGTAATTTTTTTAGTTATCGCTATTACCATCTACTTCAGGGATTGGACATTTATTACAAGGGATTAGGCAAGTAAGGGATTCTGGCCTTACAAGTTTTTTGTGTCCATCTTGCTTTTGGGCATCCTGGATCTCTTTTATCTCTTACTGCATCCTGCCAAGCGTTATAGAAAATGTTATCATCTGAGTATTTGTTTGAATTGCCTTTCCATTTGACGCGATACTCTGTGGTTTTTTTTTATAATTGAAAATATATTCAGTTTATTCCTGATACCATCACATTAGTTGGAAAACTGTAAATTATATTGGAATATTAGGATCATCATATTGGAAAAAATGATTCATAAAACTACTATAACTGAGACAAAGAAGATACTTATAGATACTATAGATTTAAATAATTTCTTTTTAGTCCATGTTTAATACTAAATATTCTAACCAAGCAGGTATCAAAAGAGGTGTCATATAAAATAGTACCTACAAAAGATCGTCTAAAAATTAATAATGCTGAAGAATCTGTGAAGAGCAACTGAAATGTTAAATTTAAAACAATGTAAATACAGGAATTATTACCAAATGTAATTGTCAGCCGCTTGAGTACTATGTGCTTCCTTTCTACCAGTGGCGCCACAATCCATATCCTGGCCCCCTCCACTGACGTCCTTCGGGCCAACGCAACTCTCTTCCAACCTTCAACACGCAATATCCTTCTACCACTATTTGTTACGATGTGTTTCCACAAAATTCTTGGCTTTCCCACTGGTAAACCTTTTTGATTTTCTGCCCTTCGGCCTTCGCAACACACCTCTGCCCCTCTGCTCGCAAACGCTTTAGTTTTATTTAGCCCGAGAGTTAGTGTTGTAACGTACACTTCAACTTACTTTTTAGACGAATGGAAAAAGATGATAGGCCCAAAACATTTTTAACCACCTTATCAGTACAAAGCCAACATATGACATTAAAGTTATTATAGGACATCTAAGAGCAAATTTAAAAAACAAAGGGTCAGTAAGCACATAATGAAGAACCACTGCTGAGCTTAGTTTGCAAACAGAAAACAATGACAATGGCAATATATATTCGCCTTTTTTAGTGTCTGTTATACGATTAACGTACGATTGACTGATATACACAAACAGGTTGCCATTGCTTGGAGACTGCCATGGAGACTGTCATTGCTTCTCCCTCCATCTGTAAGATGAGTGGTGGTATTAGTTAAAACGTCCCATCATCTACTGGGTACGGACGGGGCTGTGCCTTGAACTACTAGATGGGTTCAGATGGCGAGGTCCTCGGTTGGTAGAAGCTAGTAGGATTTGGGGGGAGGCGCAGTCGATTTAACTTTATCAGAAGAACGGTGCTTTTGCCGGGACACTCCGTCACACCCCTGAATGTCGCGCAAGGCATACCCTGCGTCCTCGAAAGGCTCGCACTTCATGGACGTTCACAGATGGGACTAGGGGGGCGATTGCGCGAGTCCCCCGTCGGCGGCTAAGTATAGGCGGTTACACTACCAGATCTAGTCCGGGAAAAAGGTGCTAACGTCTCATCAAGATAAACGTTTGTCTACAGCCTTGAAACTAAAGAGGCACTCGTTAACGGCGACAGTTTTTCCTGGGGACTTTGCGACAGGGTTTTTCAACGAGGGACTACAAAAGCTGGTGCAATAAGTGTCGTCTGTGGATAGTGATTACGTAGCAAAGTAAAATAGATAGGTATGTAAATTTTGTATATTGAAAAAATATTTACCATTTTTAGTTTTACTTTATCAGGTAATTGTAGAATAATTTTTAATTAATCTCATGTATTAGGTTACAAAATATTTAACTTTTCTCAGCTAAATTGATTAGGATTGAAAATACGGGTACTGCAATCAACTTTCCTAAAAGCTTTGAAACCCTTCGTAATATGAATATAATATAACATAATAAAAGTGCTTCGTAAGACATGACTACACAACACTACAATACGTATGCACAAAAAAGTGGAAGGTAACACACTTATGGGAAGAAGTTAACGGAATGACCAATAACGCCAACGGAAAGCTCGACATGATCGTAGGTATATTATGTACATAATGGACTAATACAGAGTATCAATGTTGCATGTGTATAACTTATCTAACCATTGTTACCAATCTAACCCAGGCATGTCATGGAAGATTACCTGTCTGTATTACCTGTCTCCAGCTGTAGGGCTGGGAATGCGGTCCAAGTCGTGACCTTGACTCGACCCCACGAAGCAGCACAGCCGTTGAAAATGTGAATAGCAAGCAAAATTATTCGTTTGTTGGCCCGCCCCAGAAATAATATAATTTTAAGCCTAATTGTAGAATTTAGGTAAATAATGTTCTCCACGACGTCGGAGAAACAAACAAGAAAACAAAAAGTAATAGAAGAAAAAATCAGTTTCTTAAAGTAATTAAGACATGGTTTTTACACCTTCTGTTACAAGCCATCTGAGTAAAACGTTGCACATGAAACATTCCAAAAAATGCACATAACACATTATACACCACGACAAAATTACCGGTATGCGAAAGACATAGGTGTATATAGAACGAACGTTACAGTCCGTAGTAAAGTGTTTGTTGTAACTTAATGGTTGAATAATCGCGCGTTAAAATAGGCTACAAACGTTGCGGTACTCACGCCAACAGCGGTGAAACGTGTGTATTACCAGTGTCGGTGGGACGCCACATTGTTATAGGCTACTTACTGTGAGATAGTGAATTGATATTGTACAGTTATTACGGACGTTTATGTGCGTGCAGCACATGTTAAAATACGGCTCTGTTGTACTCGTAGCTGTATTTGTGATGTAAAATTGATAATTTTACAATTTTTAAATAAAATGTGGATTGTAAAATAACAGCAATCTTTTGTGGAGTTTTATTTTTACCAGTGAAGACCGTCAACCACCAAAACATATGTAATTTTTATTGCGCGCCTGCGTGTGTCTGCGCGCTGCGCTTTTTTCGTTGTATCCATGTACATGGTATGCGAACAGATCCGAAAACTTTTTTCATCATCATCATCATCAGCAGCAGCAGCAGGAGCAGCAGCAGCAGCAGCAGCAGCATTATCTTCACGTATTAAACCAAGGATGGTTTGTTCCGGTCTCAAATAGGCAAATATTAGAGCTGGTCACTCCAGTGCTTCCTCGGACATCCCACACCTCTCCGTCCCCTCGGCTTATAGAGTTGTTCCAGAGTTGTTTGGGGATGCGGCAGTCATCCATTCGGCAAAGATGTTCCACCAATTCAGCCGATACTGGAGGATTCTGTCGAGTATACTCAGAATATTCAGTTCCTGCCGTATATCTATGTTTTAATTTATTTGTTTTCCAAATTCTTTATTTTACATTACATTTATTCGTTAGCGATAAACTTCAGAAATATAACGAAATATTAGTAAATGGTTAGAAGATAAAAACTGTGGAGTTTACAACAAGTGAGTTCCATAAACTTCTTTAATTCTCGTTGGTCACACTCAATAACAAAAAATAATTATTTGTTATTTCCACTGTAGGAGTGACGGTCTTATATTAAGACGTTTTTGCATCCTCGATTAATGATAAATTAAAATAAATTTATTAATTTTAAGCAACAGTAATTACATTAATTTTACAAGTTTTCTGTAGATGATCCAGTGCATTTAAAGTAACGGTGTTTTATATTGTTGAAGACAGCATGGAATACCGTATCAGAAGATGTGGATAATGGTACATAAAAATCGATCTGGAAGATTGGAATTTGTACGAAATCGTACAATTTAACGTCAAATTTATCTGCCTAGTAACCGGGACAGCTGCTTTACATAGGGATTTGAGCAGAAGGAAATAAATCGATATTTCGCCTTTAAATGCTACATTTGTTTAGAAAAAATTCTCTGACAAATTATTATCAATGCTGCTCTTACAAGAATTATAATTATTTTGGCTTTTTTAATTGTTACCCTACAAATCTTGTTTCACGGGCAAATCTGTCTAAAGGTATGGGATTATTATTTGTCTGAGGTATAGACTAATTTCATCACCATAGAGGTTATCTCCATACATAAATTAAGGTAGAAGGAAATGTTTATCTCGATTATATTTTATGCGTTACGGATACAAATAATGTCACTTTTATAATTTTTGCATAAAAGTAAATTAGACCAATTCATAAAATAAAAGTGGGGCTGTACTATAAAAATTCTTTGAGACACTAAAAGATACAGAAGTCTAGCATTTTAAAATCGAAGCGTTTTTTAAACAAAATTAAATCAATCAATTTAACTAATAAAATTAATTCTTTATTTAAGTTTATTAAATTTTCCCAACTAAAGTGAAGCAACAAATCAAATATTTCTCTTTTGCTAAAGTATTAGAATTATATGAGTATTTGCTATATATATTAGTATTATAGTATTGGAATTGTCTAAATATGCAAAGACATTTACAGATGTTTAAAACATTTGCATAATATCTGTAATCAACCGTTATTTGTAATTAGGGCTACCTATATGCGTACATGTATACACTCTATTACACTACTACACCAAATTGTTAAGTAACACTAACTATTATTTCATTATAAATACCTTAATAAATTTAGTTGACGTATCATCTGTAAAACCTAAAATCTAATATTCTAATGTCAAGTAAGTATTTTCATAATGTTTAAAATTGTGTAGACATGTATTTCATGTTAGTGGTAAGGAATCTGAGTCAGCTATGCTAATCCTTGGTGGAATATGCTGTGAGTTAAAAATAATAAACAGTACGTGAACACACAAAAAAAGAAAACATAATCGACTAAAATATTGTTGAATATTAGTATCCAAAACTGGAAATAAGTGTGAAGTTTTTTTAAGATTTTAAATTTGGTACTTCCTTTAAATTTACTATAATAAGGATAAAAATGTATTGGTGAATATTTGTCTACTACTGTTTAAGAAAAGCATCGTTCTCACTTGGTTAGAAATCCCATATCCAGGTTTAATTACTTATTTTTTCTATATGAACGAAAGAGTATTAGGAGATAAGAGTATTGTGCTGCCACGCCATTGCGATAGATAACATGCATAATAGCCTTGTGCACTGGTCAAGTGTTGCATGATTGGCTTACCCTAGCATGTAAGCGTTGCACGATTATTCTTTCAGCACCTGGAACCTTATCGTAAACGTAACAGGTGACCTAGTATTCATATCTAAATGCGTGCCATGCCAATCTGTCTGCATAGGTACCACCAGTCTGCTGATCAGCGTTAGCTACAGTCGGGAGTACATACGAAGGCGATACCTGACAGTTACGCAGAGGCAAGAGAAAGTATCACATGATATCTTCAGCCAGTAAGGTCCAGTGAATCGTTTGGCTTACATGAGTATAGTTAGTGACTCCGTCGTTGTATTTATGGTAGCAATGAACCACACACACACACTCTCTGTCTCTCTCTCTCTCTCTCTCTCTCTCTCTCTCTCTCTCTCTCTCTCTCTCTCTCTCTCTCTTTCTGAGCAATAGACTTTCATATTTCGCCATCGTATGTGGTCCCGAGGGTAACATATGGCAGTTATCGGGATCGATGCAACACAACCACTCTTGCAAAAAAAAGATACAGTACCGTTTACCAAATGGTAAAAGCTTAAGAGCATGATAATGTCTTTCAGCCGCCAACTAAACACAAAATTTGCGCAAGAGAAACAATCAGTTAGTCAGTAACCATAATAAACCTTTATTTACAAAAATCCCAATGACGTCATGCAATGATGACGTCACGTAATGATGACGTCATAGAGCGTGACGGTAAATAAAATGTTACAGAAAGTTTCAAACGATGTCCAGCTAAAAGACATTATCATGTCAAAAAAAAACCATGATCAATGTAGTTTTGCTAATCTAAGCGATAAAACGTGTTGCTAACAGACTGGAGACAGTTTCAGGTATTTATCATGGTTAAGTGTACAATGACTGGGTCTCATAATAAATGAAAGCAAGACAAAATACATGGCCACAGGACAGGAGGCTAGAGAAGGAGAGCACATCCAAATTGGCATCTATTCCTTCGAAAAAATCAACAACTTTGTTTATTTAGGATGCCAAGTTAACGCTGATGGGGAAACAACAGAGGAAATAAAGCGAAGAATCGCCTCAACTAATAGGTGCTTCTTTGGTCTCAGACCCCTGTTCCAAGGCAGAATAATTGCCAGGAGCATCAAGCTGCTTTTGTATAAAACACTAATCCGCCCAGTTCTCACCTATGATTCTGAGACCTGGACCATTACCATTTCTAGAAAGTCTGAGCCAAGCCTGCTGGTTCATGAACGCAAAATCCTCCGTAGTATATTTGGTCCAATATGTGTGGGAGGTGAATGGAGGAAAAGAACCAACCAAGAACTGAACACACTTCTGAATGAACCAGATATTGTGAAAA
Organism: Magicicada septendecula; assembly: GCA_034769895.1. Lineage (NCBI taxonomy): Eukaryota > Metazoa > Arthropoda > Insecta > Hemiptera > Cicadidae > Magicicada > Magicicada septendecula. Next base: position 194,002,094 of record CM068367.1, read on the forward strand.
TTATAAAGTTTGGTAGACTCAGGTGGGCTGGACACGTGATCAGAATGGGGGAGAATGAAATGCCAAGAAAGGCACTCACAGAACAGATATATGGTACCAGGAGAGTTGGTAGACCCAAACTACGTTGGGAAGACGGTGTGAGCTATGATGCGTGGCACATCCTTGGGACCCGGAACTGGAGAGCAGCTGCACTTGACCGGGACAGCTGGCGGAGGCTGTTAAAGGAGGCCTTGACTCAATAATGGGTTGTTGCGCCGCTGATGATGAAGTGTACAATGTTACCAAGTCTATTATTGCTTACGTATAATGCGAGTTACACAATTGTGTAACTACAATTTATTGTAATACGATTGTTGTTAAGTAGAATATTGTTGTTAAAAGTTTCGAGTATAGATTTCTCTAGCGTTCAGTAAGTAGTTTTGGATTTGTAATTTTGCTATCGTGTTCTTGTCGGCGAATGCCAATTATTCTGTGTGTATGGTTTCCTAATAGGTACACGCTACCTGTACGTATGTAGGCCTACTGTGTAAACAGAAGAATGCAAATTAGACTACTGGTGGGATGGGGGAAAACGAATAATTTGGAACTGTTGAAAGACAGAACTGACTAAACAGAAAAACCTCATAAACATATGGGTAGATGGAAGTACATAAGGAAGGGTGGTCAGAAACTAGACTGTTGCTCCTACGGACAGTACATAATGTATAGGAATAACAGACAGAACCGTTAATGTTAGACGAATTCGGATTTCTATAAGGAATTTGTATAATGGAAGTTCTCAATTCTAATCAGAACTATCGACAGAGACACTCACTGGAGAATTATATAACCACTGATACGAACACAAGCCGAAAAACAGTACAGTTTGTTTTAATATTACAATAAAATTCCATCGAAGAAAAAAAGCAAATGTCAACTTTGTCGTGTTTACTTGCTAAACTCCTACTTGTCATGTTTCGGTCGAGGCCTTTCAGTGTTTCCACCATTGTCAAGTCCTAAACCACGACAATGGTGGAAACACTGAAAAACCTCGTCCGGAACGTGACAAGTAGCAGTTTAGCAAGTAAACACAAAAAGTTGGAATTACAGAGACTGCTAATTCAAATAACAAGATGAAAAAGCAGATCTGCTTAAGGTAATAATTGAATTAATTTAATGTTGTTATTGCAGTACAGACGTTAATCTATATAGGAAGACAGCTAATGTTAGAGACAATTGGACGTGTTTTGTATAACAGTCTATTCACAAATGGGTGGGCAGACAATGAATTTGACAGAACCGTTATATTTACCCAACAGAAGCTAGATACACCTATTTCTGTTTTTCATCCAACCACCCATGTAATTCCGTGCTAATAAACAATTAATCAAACTATTGTTTCTGAATTAATTTATTAAGTACCAAATTCAGTACATATTCTTTCTCTTTCCAAAACAGGATTCAGTTACACCGTAAGAAGCCTGTATACTGGTATACTGGTATTATTCAAGAAATTATGAGAACTCTAAGCTCGAACACATTTGTTAATATTAAACAATTTCTACATACATTTGACAGTCAATAAAACACTTGGCAAGTGAATCTGGTTTATTTGCGCTTAAACGTCTTCCAAACTTGAACTTTACTTCTAGTTTATACTACATTGGCTTTCATCACTCCTTAATGAAGTGTAAAGTTATAATTGGAAAAATTATATTACTTTAGGCGGCTCAGTAGACCCGTGGATATGGCACCTGGCTACTAATCTAGAGGTCCCGGGCTCGCACCATAAAATCAAGGTGCGTTTTTCACCCCCCAGGTCGACTCAGCCCTTGAAAATGAATACCTGGATAACATCCTGGTGATAATAATGGGCTGCTGAAGCGTAGTGCTGGCCACACTGCCTTCCTTGTATGCCGTACGGCTCGCATTAGGCAGCCTACCCTGCCTACTCCTAAGCCACTTCGGTGGTACACATGGGAGCCATTATTATTATTATATATTACTTTATTTTTCTTCTCCCCCGATTTTTACTTTTGACTTCCTTTTCTTGTCCTTTTCTCGATGCCATCCTCATTTACAATCTCTATATCAATTTCTTTATTTTATGGCTCAATTATATCTCAGGTATTACTTTACTATGCTTTATATCAATCTCGTCTTCTTTACTTTCCAGTAACTTTAGCTTATCGTTCCAACTTTTTTTTATAGTTAACTCCTTAATCAGAAAGTTGTGGTTTTAACCTGCTAGAGGCTGTCTTCCTCTCTCTCTCACATTATACGCAGATCAGTGGCTAGTGATTCTTCGGTTCTTATGATCGTAAGTATGATAATAGGATTTAAAAAAAAAGCCTTACACAACAGGTATACGCGACGATTAGTTGCGCATGCTTTGTAAAACACACACACATGCTAGCGCGCTTATACATATTTTTTTGCAATTTTGAATGAATTAACTCACCTCTTTGTTTTGGTTCTTAAAAGAATAGAAGGAAATGTTGCGAAATACTACCCAAGAAGGATAATCGTAATTGTTTATGATTTTGAAGGATTAATACAATAGTTTTTATCCTTAAAAGGCAAATATATAGACTTTGTTAGTTCATAAAAAGTGGATGCGTGTTTTCGTTTGCACACCGCTATCCTTGTCAGGTTTACAATTGCGTGTTCATTTGTTCATTGGTCCAATGGCTTGAGATGATTCGATAGGTTTACCCTAGTTTGCTGTCATGTGAGTGGACTAGACTAGTTAGATGGCGGAAATTGCTGTGGAAATTACTCGTTTTACTTCCGCCCTCACACACACGAACACACTTCCGTACGTACTGTGAGGACGTCAAATTGGAAACTTGAATCAGCTTAACTTCAACTTAATCCAACGTCTTTCCACTTCAAAGTGAAAGTAAAGCTAAGTGTATATTTCAGCTTTTTCGGGGTTAACCTAAAATATTTTGTTTTCTAAAATCGTATTTTGAAATCTTTAATTTGACATTTATATTATGTTTCTAAACATATTTAATCTACAGTTTCTAATATCGTGCATTTTACCTTCTGAAAAAAGTGTTTGTTATTGGCACTTGTAGGTTTGCAAAGTATTTCTAAGATTGTCTCAAATTAACTCAAATTTTCAGCTTCTTTACGCCCATGTTAGGATCGAATTTAAATTAAAAACCTCAGAAAGTAAGTATCGGAAAGAAATCGCCTCGACATATTATTATTTACACTTTTTGATCTGACACGATATTAATGCCAGGCAATCCCTTATGCAAGAACGGCCCTTTTTTCTTAATAAACATTCATTTAGTTTCTTCTTTGTTTACTAGTTCTCATGGTTCTACAGTACATCATTGAACCCCAGCCTCCGCCAACGACCCGCTTCACCTGTTGTGGTCCTGAACCGATCCCAAATTCGATTCCAAGCGGCACATGAGTTTGCTTATTCACATTTACTAGAAACTACTGTATGTATTAGATTAAAAGTTGGTAGTCGTACAAGTTGAGAGGTGAGCATGATGAGGAGGAGAGCTATCAAGCAGTTTCCCACCGGCCTATACTTTTCGTCGTTAGCACGGAATATGCATTAATAAACTTTTTAAATTGAAAATAGTATAATTAAGTTTTTATTTTAATCACTGCAACCACAGGTAAGTTATTAAGTCGAGAATAAGATTTTTTTTTTTTTTTTGAAAAAAGACAATATTATTTTTATTTAATTGACAGTGTACATTAAACTTAATAATTAATCAAGTATTTAACAGAAAAATTAATTTTTGTTCCAAATTTAAAAATAATCTAATAATCTATTTTCTTGCAAAGATTGGCCACACTATACTTTAGCGTTCTTGGGTATTACTTGAATAGAAATTCCAATTTGTTCCAATAACAATTAACAGGGTCACAGCTATAATCTGTAGAAGAGTGGTGATTATTTAATAAATGTCTTAATAATATGACACTTTCTATAAAGTTGGACGTCATGCTGAAGACGACTAGATTTTTTCAAACTGTTGTTGGTAAATAATGTACAATGCCAGTAACTGTTTAGCGTGAAACTTGAGTCAGTCGTCACCGTAACAGTATCTAAAACGACGTTTTGGTTACATATATCTGGAAGTGATAAGTACAAACAGACATAATAAACAATAACTATTCTGTATGCTACTATATAAGTTAAACATAAGTTCAAGTTGTAGAAGTTTTAACTTTTCAAGAGCTACAAAGTTCAATGGTCTTTCCTTCTGTATTTTAAAAGTATTCATTACGTAGCGTTTTAGAGCTCTGACGAGAAGGTGTACCATATACGGTATTTCTTGTGAGTCCAGCCGTAAGGAACTCAGTTCTGGAGTCCGTGTGAAGCACAAGATGAATAATAACAATGATATTTAACGTTTAAAGATAAAGGAGAATGTATGGATATGGAAGCCACAGATTTTGTGGGACTGAATGAAAAAGTTAGTTGAAAAATGTACTGTTAACATGCATTTCAATACATAATCGCTTTGTAAGCTAGGTGTCGAAATGGGTACCATCTGTGTTCCGACTGTTTGAACATTTATCATGCCGCTAGCCGGTACTGGTTGCCGTGGGCTGTCCGCCCACCGGATTGTGTACGTATACACACCACACAGCCTGCAATGTCAGTGTCGTCCCCGTTGGTTGGCTGTGCCTGTACTTGAGCTAACAATGTGATTGCACTGGTTGTGTTTGTCCACACATTAGTGTGCCATTTCATCGGTAGCACGGCAGAAAATAATATGTAATGTAATTATACAGTTAAATAGACGCTTTTAAATTTTGTACGCGCATATAAGCTAAATTTTGGAATATGCTAAAACCAAAATATTTTTTATATTTTTTTGTTAATCATATTGAACACTGTGTAATAAGGAAAGTGCGGTTTTATAATATTCTTTCAAACTATTCTTTATTGACACTGATCTCTGGTGGCAGCTTCTTTGGCCGAAACATTGCTGTCAGAAAGACTGGTGGCTAATAACGCTAGCTGCAGTCATTTTAGTTACAACTATTCCATAGTATTTATGGCCATAGGATATATGGTATTTCAGTTAGTGCAACTAAAATTACAACTGAATACAAAAAGGTGGGCATGAATACAACTGACTTATTCCGTGCAGCAGTACAGAAAGTTAAAATAGTCTGTATGACATCCAAGATCCGAAACTGATAGGAACTATGAGAAGAAGAACTTTTATAAACTCGTCCGGCGATAGAAGTACGTTGGATTGAGTCCTGTGGTAAGACGATTTTTGAAAAAGATAATACATGTCGTACAGCAGTGCGTAGCGTCCGTTAGCGATATTCAAGTTCAGGTTATCGTACGGGTAGTACTTGTCGTTCAGAAAGAGTCTCGCGTTGGTCACCTTGCAGTGATCGAATTCGTCAGCGTGTTTTTTCAAATCGTTCTTTCTGCCGGTCTGGAAGGTGAGTATCACGAAACGCGGCTTCTGCAGTTGCGACGACGTCTTGATCGTCCACTTCTGCCTGCTGGTCGCCGGCAATGCCGGGTACTCGTGGAGTTCCCAACTGTGAAACGGTATGGACAGCGGTGGGTCCTTCCGCATCACGTCTAACAGCTCCAACTGCGTATCGTTGTTCACGTGCACGTACGGAACCATCTACAAGATTTAGTCAGTTTGAGATCGGCGTAAGCGTCTGTAGCCGTAGTCGCGCTGCTCGTCGTCGTCATCACCATAGCGTTTAAATCGGTGGACGTGCGTAACAGTATCAGTTCTTGTTTCATGTTTGAAATGATCCGTGTAAAGTCTTCGGCGAATCCCATCAGCATCCTCAGCGGTACGCAAAAGTTGAATTCACCGTTGCTCCCTTTCGGTGTTATCTCGTTAGTCTTCGGTGCCACCCATCCGGCGTTTTTCATCACATCAACGTCCGGTTTGCCGACGGATAGCATGGTTTTCAACTTGGACGTGCTGTCGACGTTCTTGGTCCGATTGACTTCCACACCGGCCAATTCGTAACGGATTTCTTCGAAGAGAAACGCGATCGCGTTGTTCGCCAGTTTCACGTTCACTTCGTCAGTATCACTCACTCCGGTCTTCTTGCTCAACTTGCCTTCGATGTACAGGAAACTTTCCATCGGCAGAGTGAAGACGTCCTGCTGCAGCATGGGTATACGTATTTCATCGTTGTTACCGTATCGCGACAACGCGTACGGCGCGTGACTGTGGTACTCGTAATGCATGATGGTATCGTCGAAGAGCGGATCTCGATCGTCCGCTAAGATACCGCTAACCCCCATGTTACTTGTTTTTCTTGACTTTGACGCCTAGTGAAATCAGATAGCGTCGGTTCGCCGGTGTTAACCGCTTCAACGTCGAATGTCGACTGACGTATTTCCCGAACGTACGCTCCTTTTATATCTTCGCAAGTCTTGCGCTACGACGACGAGGATGACGACGACGACGGTGCAACAAAAAAAACTATCCTCGAAGTAAAAACCCATCGTTACATCCGTTTTAGGTGGATTCGCACGGTGATGACTTCACCGCGAAAATTCACGATACCACCGTCGTGTACGGATACGGTAATGTTGCGTAAACTTTGCACGTTCACCGGAAGGTATATGGCGTTGCTGGTCGTTTCGACTGTCTTGAATCCCGGCTCGACCGTCGGGTAGAACGAATGCAAAATGTGCTCGTTTCCTCCGTCCTTATACTAACCTTGCACGGCGTTACACCTCATCTCCAGAACGTTCACTTTGTTAATGTTTACGGGCGCCTCCGACGTGTGTAATTTATACGCTTCTAACTTGGTTTTCTCGATGAAACCCAGCATGGCACCGATCCCGTCTTGTGTACTACCGAAATCTATCTCGTAAGAACAATAAAGTTCACATTTCTGCGTGTTGTTGTTGGCGCCACTTCCGCTCCCGTCTTAGTATTCAACGGAACGGCGTACGCGAACTTCTGAACTCGTTTATAACAGTCACAAGATACTTGTAGCATTTGTTCACCTTAGCGTGCGGTATCATCTCCACCAAATCGGCTTGGTAGAGGTGCTGTAATACGCTATTACTCGTTCCTCACCGTTTTGCACTTGAGACAAAACTGCTTCTAGACCAGTATTGCTTGGGTCTGTGTCCACAATGTACTTCCCTTCGGAAGCTGGGAAGACGAGAATTGGCTGCGAACATAATGCAATTTTCAAAGTCCTAAATGCTTGATCACACTCCCTCGACCGCTGGAAGTTTATTTTATTTTCCATTAGCTCACGTAGTGGTTTAACAATAGTAGCGAAGCCTTTTACAAAACGTCTGTAATATGAGTATAACCCCAGGAAACTTCGAACTTCTGTTTACCCTTCGGCACTGTCCAGTCTCTAACGGTGTCTAATTTATTAGGATCCATGTAACACCCGCTGCCGAAACCAGATGGCCCAGATACTGTACTTCCTTCTGGAATAGAGAACACTTCTTCGGCCTCAGCTTCAGTTGGGCACCGTGAATTCTAGTTAGAACCTCCTTAAGATTTTCCAAATGGCCTTTGAATGTCTTCCCGATGACTATGACATTGTCTAAATAAACAAGGCAAGTTTTCCATGTCAGGCCTCGGCGTACCAGGTCCATCAATCTTTCAAAATGTTGCCGGTGCATTACAGAGCCCAAATGGCATAACGTTAAATTGGAATAAGCCACTTGGGGTCGAGAAAAGGGTCTTTTCCTTGTCTTCTTGATGAAGACCCACTTGCCAATATCCACTCTTCAGGTCCAATGTGGAAAACCACTGTGCTCCGGGCAACGTGTTAAGTGTATCGTCAACGCGAGGTAATGGATAGCAGTCTTTCTTTGTAACGTTATTTAACCTCTGGTAGTCTACGCAGATACGCAATCCACCATCCTTCTTCGCTACCAGCATTACAGGAGAATACCAAGCACTTTACGAAGGTTCGATTACTCCCTCTGTCAACATGTCTTGTACTAACCGAGACATTTCCTCTTATTTAGATAATGGAGGCGTTCGAGAAGGTTGGCGTATCAGTGTTGTGTCCCCGGTATTGATGCGACGTTGCACAAGAGAGATTCTTCCCAGTGACTGTCCCTAAACTGGAAAACAATCTTTGAATTCATGTAAAAACTGTCTGCGATCTTTTACCTCACCACTTGAGAGGTCGTTAGAAGATCTGTTCAATAATTCTTGCAGTTCCTCTGGTAATTTGGAATTATCCGAAGCACTGGATCTTTGTTGCGTCATTCCGGCTACCCAGGCCACAGGAGTCAATTTGTCTAGGAGCGTATTGCTTTGTAAATTGATAGCTTGAGCCAAAATATTCGCCATTCTAATAGGTACATTTCCGGTTTCGTCAGGTTTTACTAAACTTCTGGCAATTAGTATGCCCGGTGTGCTGACTACCTGGGGTTCGAATATAGAGCACTGGTTGCCCCTAGTATCTACCTCGGTTCTAATCATGATGATCTTTTCGGAGTTTGGCGGAACAGTTACGGCCACTTGGTTTATGACGTCCATCGATGTTTCTGCTGTCGTCATTGTTGATAGGATTACGTCTTCGCCTCTGATTCTCAAGACATTTTTTTTGAAGTCGACTATAAATCCGTATGCGTTCATAACGTCCACACCAAGAATTGCTTCATCCACAATGTCTGCAACAAGTACTTGATGATTAAACTCAAGTGGACCGAGGCGTAGGTGTATTTCCTCTTTTCCAAACCCTTTTACAGGCCGTCCAGTAGCTGTTCGCAAGCTGCAAGAGCACCAGCTTGGCTTGAGGATCTTTCACCACGTCGGGCCGCACAATGGAAACTGTTGCGCCTGTGTCGACTGTAATCGAGGTTGGCCTTTCTTAAACGAATCCGGTAACCACCAATCTCCCGCTGTTCTTCTGAAGTGTAGAAATTTCGTATTGTCTAGGGGCTTTGTTCCTCCAGTTAGTCAGCGCACGCCCCGTTGTACCGACTATTGCTCGTTTCCCTGCTGCTGAATTGTAACCCGACAATCTCGTTGTAGATGTCCAGGTTTCCCACATCTATAACACTTGGGTCTTCCATCCTTTCTTATTTTGTTCTGTGGCGCCGACCGTCGAGCCTCTGTTCCTTGTTTTTCTTCCTCATCGTCAGGCCATCACGATCTTTTAGCGAGCAATTTATGACTTGTCCAACCAGACGCTGATTTGGCGGTCTCAAATTGCAAAGGATGTACCAGGGCGTCCGCACTGTTCTGGTGTCTTGCCATTCGTAACACTTGCTGTAGTTCGTTATATCGGACACCGGCAGTAAATGTCTGCATTGCAAAACTCGTTCGAAAATTTTCTTGCGCTTCAGGATAGGCCAGTCTAATTAGTCTGTCGATACCTTCTTCAAACTATTGAAGGCTCTCCCCGGAATGCTGTTGCCTTACTCTCAACTGGGTGCAGTACACATCTCGCAAATGTTTATCACCATACCGTAATTCCAGAGCTTTTATCGATTCGGCATAGGTGTTTTGGCTGTCAGGTGGCACTTTCTCTAGCATTTCTGCCGCAGGTCCTTGTAATGAAAGAACGAGTGAAACAGCCTTGCCTTTCTCTGTCAAATTATTTGCGCATGCAGCAGCTTCGAATTGGCGTAAATACGTCGCCCAGTGACTGCTTCCGTCAGAGGTTGGAGCTTTGACATGAACTGTCTCTACTGCAGGCAAAGTGACTTTCTCTATTAACTTAATTTCTGTGTCTTTTTCTGACTTTATCATTGGTACAGTCTGTTCAGAAAATAGTTTTTATTGCATCTTCAGGCACTGCTCAACTTCACTTTTAATTTGTTCTCTTATGTTTTCCATTGTGTTTTCTACTGCAGATATTTTATTTGTAACAGATTCTTCTATGACAGATATTTTTGTAGACATCGATTCTTCAATAATCGAGACCAATTTTTTTTAATTCAGCTAATTTTAATGTCATTGATTCTTGTACCTCCGATATTTTAGTAACTTGCTTATTTAGCTCACCTCGTAGGAGACCCAACTCTGCAGCGGCTTGTTCTTGTGTCTGCTTTTGCTCCTGTATTAACTCCTTGATGTCTTCTGTTTCACGTTTACGTTCCTCTGCTTCCTGCTTACGTCGTTTCTCTGTTACTTCCCTTTCTTGCCTTCGTTCTTATTGTTGTCTTTCTTCTGTTTCTAGCATTAGTGCTTTCTGACGTTCTTCAGCCTCTTCTCTTTCCTGCCTGCGTTTTTCATCCTGTCGTTTTTCTGCTTCTTTCGCCTCCTGTCTGCGTCTTTCCTCTGATTCCAGCAGGAGGGTTTTCTGTCTCTCTTCCGCTTTCTCTGCATCCTGTCGTCGTCGTTCCTCTGTCTGCAACAATAGCGCCTGGATATTTTCCATCATCTGATTAGCATCCATTGTTTTCCGATTAATTACGAATTACTCTCGTTTTGTACAAAGTGTCCACTGTTTCCACTGTTAACCGTTCTATCCCACTTGTGACACCACTGTTACGACCGTCTACTAGATCGTCGTATGGTACAGTGGAAAACAACAAAATACAAGATACCAATTAAGTCACTTATCACCAGCTTTAATTTTCACATTTAAACAGTTCGTAATTAACAACACAGTCTCTTACAACAAATAAAAATAAAAATTGTTCACACGCAATAAAATGTCTACCAACCTAAAACACAATTGTATTACCACTTGAACGGGCAAAGTAATATCGCCCGATAATAACTCGAAACGCAATTAGTGCGGGCGGAAATATTAATAGTGTACAATTATTATTGCGTGTGGAGAAATTTAATTGGAAGGCGTATGAGTATACCTTGTTATTTCACATTGTTATTTGTGACTAATTAAAACTTATAATTAGTGACTTTATTGGTGTCTGTATATTGTTTCCAATGTACCATGCGACGATCCGTGAGACCGTCGTAAATAATGTAGGCTACACACACACACACACACACACACACACACACACACACACACACACACACACACACACACACACACACACACACACACACACACACACACACACACACACACACACACACGCGTTCAATATTTCCACGTTCCATTTTTCGTACTGCAAAGTTGTGTCTTATTTGTTTACCTGATTAAGAAATTTCAAGCTCGAGTTTGCCCCAATCTGCTTATGATTTTTAAAATAATTCCAGAACAGAAAAGTACAAAAATACAGTTGTGTGACTACATACGCGTAGAATTTTCTTTTCTGGGAAAATCTTTTTTATTTCGGATATAGCAGCGTGGTCTGCGTTAAATCAGTGTCAGTGTTACAATGTGGAGAGAGAAAGAGAGAGAGAGAGAGAGAGAGAGAGAGAGAGAGAGAGAGAGAGAGAGAGAGAGAGCGGTAACGAATACTGACGGACATACGCCCAACAACAGTGAGATATTGCCTCATGGCAAGCTACGCACATATTTTTCATCGAAGGTTTCATTCTGTACTTTCTTTTGTCTTCTGTATTATTTTTTTTATATTTGTGTGTAGCGTATTTCTCTTCCCTCTGTTTATCTTAAGCCTGTTGTGGTTTAATTTTTACAAAGGGCGGCGACGTTAGCCCTTACGGTACAATGGCGGAGAAGCGGACGTTTCGTAAACAACCGCCAAGAAATGTCAAGGGTCGCGTGTTGGCGGAGTTGGTAGGTGGTCAAGTGGTCGTATTTAAATCCGATTTTCTGTGTAAATACGGGCATAAGGAAAAACAGCGAACTGAATATTATTTTTGCTTAATTTTGTACTTGGCTACTAGAATTTGAGGACGAGAGTTGCTGTGGGGTCCATGCAGAAATGACAAACGGGAAGTTGGGAGATACATCGCTATCTGGTAGGGGGCGGACTGGCCAGGTAGGCTGGTTTGCGATCGCCGAGGACCCCAAGCCCCGAGGAGGCTCAGGGGGCCCCCGATACATGAGCATTTTATTTCGAGAAAAAACGAGAAAATATATATACCTGTATTAAAAACCTTTTCTCGTCTAAATATTGCTGGACATAAATCTTCAGGATTTATTTTGGTCAGCTTGGAAGCGATCAGTTCTCAGCCTTGTTTATATACAACCTATTTAGTATTTACTAATGGAAGAAAGCGAAGGAGGTTACTGTCGAGGCGCGCCGCGCGGCAACTAACTGCCGCGACGAGTAGTAGGCTGTCGTCATTTTTGTTTGAATGTCATTGCAGCATTCAGAACTGGGGGGCCCGAAGGCGTGGGATGGCCTCAAGGCCTTATGTCAAGATTTAAAAGTGGGCCCATGGCATAAACTTCCAGGAGGGCCCGGTTATAAAAGTTACGCTACTGGGCCTATGGATTGATGGGACGGAGTGACAATGGACCTCGCGCCGGCTCAAGGGGACTCCACCGCCGTAACACACTGTGGAATATTTTAAAATTAAATTTAATGTTGATTTGTAGAGTATAAATGTTCTTTACAGGAGAAACATTTGTAGTAGGTAATTATGGTTTTAATACTGGTTGTGTTAAAGCAATCAAAGTAAATAATCAAATAAACTGTCCTGTGTGTTTTGTATTAAAACGTTCACTTACGTAAATCCTGTACATACCATGTATCTATAAACAATAAATAGATAATTTAAAAAAGTGTACGCACACAAGTACGCGCGTACGCTTTGGGTATGTAGCTGCAGGGGGCCCCTTGACTACTTCTAGCCGAGGGCCCTCAGGGATGCCAGTCCGCCCCTGGGTAGAGAATAACGGCAGGCGTTGCTTTGACGTAAAGAGTCTTCTCCCTAAAGAGACTTCCAATAAAGTGAGCCTTAAGGCCTTAGCACACGGCGCGACTACTCTGCAACACGAGTTGAACAACTGGTTTAAGACGCGATCTTTTTGAAACTTTAATTGCTAATTGTTGCTGTTGTCCGCAAATCGAGCAACTGAATTTTGACCAAAATGAAATCAGTATCGAGCAACCTGTCTAGTGAAGATGACGTGTGTGTACAGTAGCGATCAGGAAGACGCTGTTGTTTATAAACAATATCGAAGACGGCGAAGAGGTGGGAGGATGTTCTGAACTCGTCCTTACATCGAAAGAAATATTAAATGTAGGCTTTTTGTAGCTGAAAGAATCAGAGTCAAAATTCATTGCGCTTTACAGAATTTCAAAAGTTTCTTATCAGCACTTATTACATATGAGTCTCCCTGCCTTCACAAAACATACTGTTAAATAATAAAGTACAAAACTGGGTGCTTTTCTACCTCTTGGACGAATTTTATATTCGCCGACTGATCACTCATTTTATATATGAAAGTATAAAATTAATAAAAATTATAAAAACTATAATATGAAACTATAAGAACTTTAAAAAATGTTAAATTAATTTACAGTAAAAAAAAAAAGATGAAAGGAAAAGGTTCCACAACTAGGCGCACAAGTTCCTTTTCTACCAGCAAGCTGGGTTGCGTGCAACTGAAATTTGAGTGATATCAAACCGGTCTCTTTGCGATCGCGTCGTGTGCAGCCCCCCACTCCACTACGGTGATGGATCGCAAAACAGTTGGTAGCACAACATTTTAACAACTAAAGTTGCAAAACAGTCGCCCCGTGTGCGGAGAGCCTTAGGTCGCTCACACACTGGAGCGACATTTTGTTTAGCGACAGAACCGTTTCGACGCTTCGTGTTGCAAAGTGTCGCTTGTGTGGAGAGGGGCTTGAGACATTGTCTTACGATTTTTACCTATTTGGGGGGGGGGGATAAATCTTAAAAGAATAGGGTAAAAGTATGGCCTCACATTCCAAGTTTTACGAAAAGCGGTTGATGCGTTCAAACGGTATTGTGGGATATACTCTTAACAGAAAACGGGCACATAGCTAGACAGACGAGAAACGGTGGAGTTACAACTGAGAGCTCGATCCGCTCGTACAATTAATAGAACCGCTTTGCGAAAAAAAGATAATGTCAATTAAAAGTGACAACGACAGAAAATAATTTATTTGACAACATAAAATAATTAATTACCCTTTAATCAAATAACCCTTCCTATAGCTTTTTTCTTCCATGTTCTGTAAGGAAATCGAAGTATGGTGATGAAAAAATCGTGTTCGAGATACAAAAAATCAGAAGGGCTGATTCTGATTGTACTACACTCAAAACAGGAAGAAAAGTCATTTTTTGAGAAGTGTGTGTGTGTGTGTGTGTGTGTGTAATTGTTTCTATGGTGAACGATAACTACCGAAAATTCAAACAGAATCAAATAAAATTTGCATATGCTCCTGAGTTGTAGAGGACTCAAAGTCTATTGATTTTGGTGAAAATCGGATAAGGGGAAGGAGTAGTTTACTTGTAACGTTTCACATTTTAACAAGAGTAAAGTACTTACACAATCACGCATTACGAGTACCACAGTCACGCGCCGTACGCGTCGTCGCGATACGGTAACTACGATGAAATACGTATACCCATGCTGCAGCAGGACGTCTTCACTTTGCCGACGGAAAGTTTTCTGTACATCGAAGGCAAGTTGAGCAAGAAGACCGGAGTGAGTGATACTGACGAAGTGAACGTGAAACTGTGCTGTGTTAATTTAAAAAAAGGAGAGCATTTCTGTAGATTTCATATCGTTAAAAATACTTAAACTCTTTCACTGCGGACAGTAATTTTTGAATATCCCTTAGTTACGGGGTGAATATATTTTTGTAATATTTTATATTGATGTATTATTTATCTTTTTTAATGTTTTTTTAGTAGTGTGGAGGAAAAAATCAACCGGAAATGAATTTACGAGGAGGTCTTCACCTGAGGCCTATCCGTAAGGGGGAAAGTTCGCCCGCTAGGGGCTAGTTATACTACCCGCCAGGTACTGTTTTTTTTATGCTAAGACCGCATTATACCTTTACAATTTCCCAAATAAAATGGTAAACAATTTTTATTAATTCATAATTTTAGATTTTTGTTCTGTTGAAGAAAATATTTCAAATGTAAAAATCCAATCTTGTGAGTAAAAATAGGGATTAGCCTATAGACATCAAAATTGTTATGTAGGGGTTTGACTGCACATTTCAATAAAAGATAAGAAGTAAGAATTATCTCTTATAACTTTAAATTTACACTTGACAGCTGCCAAACTAGAAAGCTAATGACCAAGGGTCGGATCACCCTTAAAATAATGCCAATGTAGCTGGTGATTTTGCTTGTCTCCTGTTCACATCTATTAGGAAAGATAAGATGCTACTTTCACGTTTTGGCCGTGTGAAGCTGAAACCGAACTGTTTTCACTGAAACTCGTATATTTCGTTGATGCTAAAACACTTTTATTTACTTCAGATTTTTGTGTCACACTTATTGCCGTAGTATTGCCGTTTCATGCACTTTACAATAAAAATTCAAGTACCGTCTGCCTAGTGGCAAAAGCTAAAGAGCATGATAATGTCTTTCGGCCGCCAGCTAAACGCAACATTTATGTTGTAGAATGAATCGATTTTCTCCTGCTCAGTCATCGTCGACGCGAACGGTGTATTTATTAAGTACTCGTTCAATTCTTCGTGCATCAAGTCATCTTGTTTCTTATTCAATCTACAACGTTTTACTCGTTCGTTGGTTTTCCTTCGCTTCTCTGATAGTTTCATGTTGTAGAATGCATCGATTTTCTCCTGCTCAGTCATCATCTACGCGAACGGTGTATTTATTAAGTACTCGTTCAATTCTTCGCTCAACAAGTCATCTTGTTTTCGTTTTTGTTGCGATGGGGCCGCTGGTATTGAAGCTTCACCGCCGACAGCAACCGCTCGTTGCCTGTTCCTTCTCGAGCTTCTTTCGTTCCCGATACTTTCTTGCTCGCTCGGCATTTTGTCGTTTCTTGATCTGAGCCTTCTCGTCGCTGCTATCCATTGTCGAACGCTGTTTTAATCAGTCGCCACGTTATGGTTACTATATACCAGCAGCAGTGTATTTCACCACAACACAAAACAAACCTTTATTTACAACAATCCCAATGACATTATGTATCTGTGTTATACTTCACATTTCTGCGGTGAGTAATTAAATATAAAGAACAGTAGATTTGCATTTACGATGACAAATATTTTAATGAATAGATCGTTAGCTGAATCACATACGAAGACAACCATTAACTAGAGACAATAACCCCAATAACCTATCTACAGCTATGCAGTGTTGTTTGCTTGTTAGGTCTTTAATCTGCGACGACGTTAGCATGTTAGCGGTCGCGGTTTTAGTTAACGATTCCCGGCTGGTAAATTGTGCTAACACTTGATTTTAAACTTTCAGGACGCTTTATAAATCTGGTTTAATTGTTTGCAGTGATATTATTTTTAACACATTATATATATTGCGACGTATCAAAACAAACGTTTATTTACAACAATCCCAATGACGTCACGCAAGAATGACGTCATGCAGCGTGATGCGTTACAGTTTACAGCGTTACAGAAATTTTCAAATGATGGCCAGCCAAAAGACATTATCATGTCAAAAACAAAAATAAAATTTTGGCCAGGTTACAAGGAAATGAGAACAAATTTTTTTTATAACATTTTTCATTAAACCTTAACTATATTATGTTATTTGTGTTATTATTTAACATTAACAAATTATGAAATTTAAATAAAACTAATTTAATTTATGCCTAACTATTACTAAAAACTTTAGGCCTACTAACTATTTAAAAAACTTAATCTAAATACGCTACATTTTTGCCCAACCTAACGATTCAGAAAATTTAATCTAAATACGATACGTTTTTGTTCAACCTAACGATTCAGAAAATTTAATCTAAATACGCTACGTTTTTGTCCAACCTAACGATTTAGAAAATTTAATCTAAATACGCTACGTTTTTTTGTTCAACCTAACTATTTACAAAATTTAATCCAAATACGCTACGTTTGAATAAATTCCAACATATAACTCGGCTTATTCCATGTGAATGAACTAAAATAATTGAATTTCCGCAACTGGATTCTGTTTCTCTAAAGATCGGCAAACAATATATATATATATATATATATATATATGTGTAGTAAATAATGCTAAAGTGTATGGAATAATGTAATATAGAATTATTTATTAAATGAAATAGTGAAAAAAGTCTTTGAAATTTAAAAATAAGTACAAAATAACTAGTAAACGGATTTACAAACGAAGCGCATGTTCAAAAGCTAGAAGCCTACTGAATTCAGCTGTCAGTGACGGGAATAGAAACAAGCAATCCCTACCACGTACTAGCCGTTCAAACCCAACAAGAGAAAAGTTAGAGCTGTCCTCACCTGAGGCCCACCCGTAAGTGGGCTACATATATCAGGGCCTCGGGTGAGGACCATCCGCAGCGAAAGTGTTAAATCTTATAATATACGAATTATATATTTATAAAACTTTTATAATTTTTTTTAGTTTTTAATAATCTCTTTTTTCAATAAATAGTCATCCATCTTTTGGTGTTTAATTATTATTTTTGTCGGAAGACATTCTATTGGAATTTTATTATGAGACTCTAAACATGATCCATAGTTGATTCGTAAACCGGCAATGTGGATAGACTGCCAGATAAATAAAATAATATTTTACAATTGTATGTATGTGTGTGTGTGTGGGGGGGTCTTGTAGTGACTTCGTTAGTATTGTTTGCCTTTACCAAATAATTATGTGATGGTTCTTGTATAATCTGTAAGTTCTTGACTAAAATTACTTTTATCTTACGTTAGATTTAACCCCTTGTATTCCCTTTATGTTGCTAGTTAAAATGCTTTGGAAATAAGAGAAAGGACAAACAAGATTTTAATTATCATTCTTTTCTTATTTTCCTTCTATTGTTACAATTTTCTCTTTTTATGAACAATTTATGTAACAATTTGAAATCAAATAGTACAAATTTTTTTAAATGTCGCTTGCAAAGCTGTCTGTTCAGCAATGCTTTACAATTACTTGCTAAACGTTGGTACGTATTTAGTAGCTTCGTGTCATTTACTCACACAATGTAAATATTTCTCAGCAAGAGGTATTTCATTTAGTTTATATTCATCACGCATGCACAACTTATTCAACACAGAGGTACTGTATTTTTACTCGGTTTTATATTATTTGTTAAATTTGAATTCTTGTAACTAACTACTTCATGAGTATGATACAATATAATTACAATTATCTTGTTTGTACATCCTCTTCATTCACTTTATTAATATTATATATATATATATATATATATTAAATTTTCACTGTGAACACTTACTTTTTGGTTTTGTTTCCCAGACGTTTCGACGTGGTGTTCGTCTTCCTCAATGAAATTTGAATACTGAATGTCTGTACAAAGTAACGGTTACGGGTTGTAGGTGTGTGTGGTGGGGGTTGCTGGTGGGAGGGAAATGGCGCTGGGATTCAAAGTGTGTGTTTGAATCAGTGTATCGAAACGTATGTGTAATCTATAATGTAATTGTTCATTTAATATGTTGTTTGGTTGTAGTGTGTGATATTTGTATATTTCAAATTGTTCTGCTGTGTTTAGTTTTCTACTTTTAGGTAAATAGTGTAGTATTTCCATGTTGTGCTCTATGTTTGTGTAACTGTGGTTTTCATTTTGTAAATGTGTGGCAAATGTGAAATGTATGTAGTTTGTGGTGAGGGCTTTTAAATGTTCAGAATATAGATCACACATACTTTTCGATAATTCTGAACATTTAAAAGCCCTCACAACAAACTACATACATTCCACATTTGCCACACATTTACAAAATGAAAACCACAGTTACACAAACATAGAGCACAACATGGAAATCCTACACTACTTACCTAAAAGTAGAAAACTAAACACAGCAGAGCAATTTGAAATATACAGATATCACACACTACAACCAAACAACATATTAAATGAACAATTACATTATAGATCACACATACTTTTCGATAATTCTGAACATTTAAAAGCCCTCACCACAAACTACATACATTCCACATTTGCCACACATTTACAAAATGAAAACCACAGTTACACAAACATAGAGCACAACATGGAAATACTACACTACTTACCTAAAAGTAGAAAACTAAACACAGCAGAACAATTTGAAATATACAGATATCACACTCCACAACCAAACAACATATTAAATGAACAATTACATTATAGATCACACATACGTTTCGATACACTGATTCAAACACACACTTTGAAACCCAGCGCCATTTCCTTCCCACCAGCAACCCCCACCACACACACCTACAACCCGTAACCGTTACTTTGTTCAGAGATTCAGTATTCAAATCCCATTGAGGAAGACGAACACCACGTCGAAACGTTTGGGAAAAAACAAAAAGTAAGTGTTCACAGTGAAAGTTTAATATATATATATATATATATATATATATATAAATATAATTACATTATCACGTATGTTTAATCACGCAATAGTTTCTGTTAATTTTTTTTAATATTGTTACATATTACAAATAATTATAATAATTATTGTAATTTGTGATTTTGTAGACAAGATTATAACGTGTGTTGTTAATCACCTTAAGTTCACAGTTCTCGTAGACGTAATGTCTACTTTAGTCCATAGCCTAGCTGTTGTGTGTGTGATTTTCTCCAAAAAGAATGTTAATCAAATTATCGTACATCTTAGTTTATATTTTTTAAATACAAAATCTATATATATATTATACTGTAAGTTTATAAGTAGCATATATTATATACATATTAAATATATAATATTATAATATATTATAAATTATATATTATAATATTAATAATAAAATATATGTTATAATATTAATATAATATATACATATATTTAAATTATATAATAATAAGTATTTCAACAAATATTATTGTGTTTGTGTTTTGTCTAAATTGCATTAATCTTCGCTTACTCATTAGATGTTTATTTTGGAGATTAAATTTTAATTCTAGTTACAAGTAACATTACACAAGACACACACACACACACACACACACACACACACATTTTGTATGTCTTCGTGTTTTTGAAGCCAAAGCTACTACGAGAGAGAGAAAAAAGGTAAAGTCATTGAGGGAGAGAGGAAGAGAAAGGAAATAAAAAGAGAGATATACAGGATACTTTGGAGTGGAATAGTAACATAGTGGAAATAAATTAAACAGTAAAGATAAAACTGTAAAGTCAGTTGGCGACTAAAGATTATATACATACAATTTTTTAAAGTTTGCTTAATAAACATTTAAAGCTATTTCATTCCAAGTTGTTTAACTCTTTACTAAAGACATCATTGACAAGAGATATTTTTCTAATCCAATTAAAATCCTTTAAAAATATACTGCGGTATAGATTAGTAACATAGTTCGCGAAATAACGTAAATTTACTCTATACACTGCTATAAATATAATATAATACGGATATAGGTTGACTGTAGCACTCAGCTTCGTTGTTAGAACGAAACAACTGACCAGTGTGAAGTCTGATCTAGGTTAACAACAGCCCGATTTCGTCCTGATGACGTCTAGTTAAAGTGTGTAATTAGTGATTTAATTCGTATCAATTATGCTCTTTATACAACACGACGATCACCGATACCGTCATAATAATATTTAATCTTGTGAAGTCAAAGCATACAGAAATAATCAAAACGATCTTGTTGATGGTATGACGAGTTCATACATTTTTAAAGGATTATAAATCTAGATATTATAGACGGATGTAGAACGTTCTGAAAAAAAGGACTTGAATACTGATCAAATCAATAATAGTTTTTCGTGTGAAGTTGATGATAATAATGAGCAAAGCTCATAAACATATTTATAAGAAACTTTTAATTGTTTATATATAAATCAGAAGGTTTGTACTTAATTCTCTGAAGGTTGAAGATACAAATAATATAAAAAAGAGAAGCAAAAGTGTCGACACGACCGTATTGCGAGTATTATCTAGATCGTATAGATAAAACCTTATGCAGATAATACAACAGAAACTATAACAACATACACCAAATAAATTTTCATAACTCTAGTTAATTATGGAAATGGTAATGTTTTATTAATTGCTATTTGTTAATCATGCTTAGCTAAGCCCAAAAAGGAAACCAGTTTTCCATGAAAATAATTTTACTTTCAAAATCTCTGAGTAAATAAGCCACATTTTAAATTACGTCAGAGTTACTTTATTTACGAAGACAATGTACACTGAGGAATAATCTACTATTAAAAATGTTATAAACAAATGGTTACAAATCAATTAAGTATTAAAAATTTTTAGATTTACCAGAAGTAGCGAGTAAATTATCCATCCACGTGTACTTATCCATTTCAATGTATCTCGTATAACGAAAAAATTTGGTAATTCCTACGAGATAGATGATGAGCGTGTTCTGTTAGTTACCACTAATTGGAATCGAAACTACGTTTGGCTGAACACCATAATTACCTGGGAACCGGTCCAGAGCGCGTTGCTTGTACTGCATGCACTAGTTCTGTTTCACAAATTCGCGTAGCAAAATGTATACACATCAGTTAATTGTATAATGGTTTTAAATCCCCTATAACATAAAATACATAAACGTTGTAAATTCCACTACTCATGCCAGTAGAATATATATATATATATATATAATATTTATGTCAATGTAATTTAGTAACTCTGTATGTGTGTGTGTGCGTGTGCGTGCGCGCGCGCGTGTAATTTCATATATTTTCAAAACATGTTTTGCCACTACTGTTAATTTATAGTACGTCCTACCATCGTGTGTGTACACTACATACTTTACATTACAGAGTGGAACAGAAAGTCTACCCTCCGTCTACTCTAACAAGTGCAGACTTAGCAGGCTACCAAGTCGCTATGA
The DNA here is from genome assembly GCA_034769895.1 of Magicicada septendecula. Taxonomy (NCBI): domain Eukaryota; kingdom Metazoa; phylum Arthropoda; class Insecta; order Hemiptera; family Cicadidae; genus Magicicada; species Magicicada septendecula. The sequence goes on from CM068367.1 coordinate 194,023,838, forward strand.
AGTCGTCCAAACAGATTATGTATACATGCATGTCACAGTATTTGATTTGATATTAAAACCAATTTAAAAATTACCACTTATGTCTTATAACTGTAAATTCATAGTGTTTGTATAAATGCGTGCGTGCGCGTACGTCTGTGTGTCTGTGCCTTTGTGTGACTCCGGTCGAACGTATGCCTTCGTATTCATAACTTCGTTTGTAAATGTTGACAACACCACGATCTATCAACCACAGAGGCACGAATTCGCTTTACAAACAACGCATTTACCGTTAAACTATATTGCCTATATTACAAATTTTATGAAACGTCTGAACATAATTAAAAATCTACGGAATTTCACACCCACAACAAAACAACAACAACAACAACAACAACAACAACAACAACAACAACAACAACAACAACAACAACAACAACAACAACAACAACAACAACAACAACAACAACAACAACAACAACAACAACAACAACAACAACAACAACAACGACAACAACAACAACAACAACAACAACAACAACAACAACAACAACAACAACAACAACAACGACAACGACAACGACGACGACGACTACGACTACGACGACGACGACGACGACGACGACGACGACGACGACGACGACGACGACGACGACGACAACAACTACAACGACGACGACGACGACGACGACGACGAAGACGACGACAACTACAACGACGACGACGACGGCGACGACAACGACGGCGACGACGGCGACGACGACGACGACGACGACGACGACGACGACGACAACGACAACTACAACGACGACGACGACCACGACGACGACGAAGACGACGATAACTACAACGACGACGACGACGGCGACGACAACGACGACGACGACGGCGACGACGATGACGAAGACAAATACAACGACGACGACGACGACGACGACGACGACAAGGTAACAATAATAATAATAAAGTAATAAACTATTATTATAATTATTATTTTTATTTTTATTATCATTATTTTTGTGTGTGTGTTGTTCCTGGTAATTCCTTTGTTGGTTTCCGGAGGGTACGTCCCTTCTTCTGTCCCAGCTTCTTGATCTCTGATACTCTTCACTGCGACTTCTTTGCGGTCGTCTGTTGTCGTCGTCTCTATGATATTGGTTATTGTAGATCCGTTCATTGTTAAAGCTCCGACGGCGTCCTCGAAATCGATTGTTGAGTGGGTTTCGATTGTTGTTATTCGCTTTCACATTATTTACCCGTTGTCGGTTGCCACGTTGTTGTTCTTTGGGTATCTCATTTCTATTCTCAGGTCTTCGTCGATTCCTTCGATAATAAGCCTCCTGGAAATGGCAATCGATCCAACACATCACAGGATGTAAGACAAGAAATCGATGAAGAAGAAACCACGGCCGACAGGTGGAATGCATAGAATTGGAATTATGACTAAAATAATAAAAAACCACAAAATTTAAAAATATAAGTAAGACCAACTTACGCAAATAATTTAGAAAGAAACAATTTGGAAATAAATGAATAAAAAGAAGTTGAATTTTGAATAACCATCAAAATTCTAAAATGTAAATAAGATCAACTTATACAAATAACTTTGAAAAAGAAAAAAATATTGAGACTAAATATAAAGAAGAGAATTTTGAATAATATAAAAAGAAAAATATGAATTTTGTATAAAACTAACAAAATTCTAAAGAGAGATAAGATAAACTTGTAAATAAATTTAGAAGAAAATAAGGTGATTAATTAAGAAAAAGAATTAAAAATAATCCAGAATAAATGTGAATATCTAACATTTGAAGGAGTAGAGAAGAAAAACAAAAAAGAGTGTTATATACAAGAGAAGGCAATAATTTGGAAATAAAGAGAAGAATTCATTATTATAATAAAATTATAAAAATCTAAAAAAGAAAAACAATAATATAATAAGAACGACCTATGACTAACTATTTATGAAACAATTATGGAAACAGATAATCAAGGAAGATGATTATAATATTACTCAGTTCTGAGTTGTCCACTCATGCCAATCATATGAAGAAAATGATTTTGACAAGAAAATAATAAAACATTTATGAAAAGCAAAGAGAAACAAGTACCACATGAAATATAATATTAATAAATTAATTTTAATGAATGCAAAAGCGGATTAATAATTTTCTTAGAGAAAAGAAAGAAAAATATGTTTAAATAATATGATTACAATAACAACTTGAATATCAATTACAAAGAAACAAATGGAAAAAACAAACTGACAAAAAAATAATACCATTCAAATAATTAATAAGCACCAAAGAGAAAATAATATATATAAAAAGTATGCTATCAATGTAAATAACCAGAAGGAAATGTAATGAGAATTCAGATGAAGAAGGAAAAAGTTACACCATAACTAGTAACAAAAATATTAACAAAATTTCCAACCATAATAAAAATAAATATATCAGACGAGCTAAAAAGTTAGAAGAAAATATATAATGAGAATAATAAACACTAAGGAGAATAATTGAGATAGAAAATGTGGATAATCTGAGAAACAACGAAGTGAAGTATCCAAAGATATTTTTATTAGTCGACAATGAGACTATTCTATGTGTAATTTTTATTCGATGACTGTCTGTAGATAATTCCAGCAGCATTGTGTTTTTGAGCAGAGACGATTTGCCTCTGAACTCAATTTGAAGTGATGTATGGCCAGCAGAGTATATGTAGCCACAAGTGCCTCTCTGGACTGCCCCAGCTCACATGTTAGGGAACGTTAGGGAATTAATATCCCAGGGGCAAAACACGAAGTTTAGAAAAGAAAGTATATAATAATAATATATCTCAAAAACACTAACTATCCAAGAAGAATCAAAGTCAGATAAGTGACTATAAAGTTTATTAAGCTCAAGTATGAAAAAGTCGATATAGAAATGGAGAGGAAAATGAAGAAGAAAGAAAAAAATAATAAAGTTATCATAAGCAATTATTTCATCCATAATCAAGTCTGAAATAATCACTTCTGGAGGAGAGCAATCTGTAGCATGACAGATAATGCCCATAATTCTGAATGGTAGAACGATCATAAAAATAAAATAAAAACATTTTTTTGAATCCGAGAAAGCAAAATAAAAAATTAATTAAGAACCGCCGTGAAGTACAATCATAGATTAAAGCAAAAGTTCATTTAAAACCAATGGTACAATGAGTGATGAATCATCAAAATAAATTTAAAAACTAAATATGAAAAAGGTAATACTCAGGTAGGATAGGAGTAGGTAAGGAAGAAACCCAGAACATGACTAAATCCACAACAAGAAAAGAAAATATTGTAAGGAACAAGAAGGAATTAATGAAGAAAACCAGAACAAGACAGCATCCAAAAGAAAAAGGAGTGCTCTTATAAAAACCCCAAACCCCAAAAGAAACTGATAAAAATAATGATAAATGAAAGTATAACAAACTATCAAATGTAGAAACCACATGTAAAATAAATGTAAGCCAAAAAGTATATAAAGTAGAATTGAAAGTGAACCAATGTGAAATAATTATATAATGCCAAAAAACAAACCTTCATTTTCTTCTATGAATAGATTTCTTGATTTTAATAAAACTATAAAACTATTTAGAAATAAAATCCAAGAATGAAAAGGGGATGAGTGCAAGTTTTGGTGTTATAATAAATAAACCTTATGTGTTAATATTGCAGTTCACAAACTAAGTAAATTGTGAAATATTACAACTTTGAAGTGCTTATATTGTGTCTATGAATAATGTAAAATAAAGTATTATCATGACAGGTAATACATGTTTTTTTTAAATAACTGCCATTCTTAATTATACAACATTCAGTAGAATGAACCAAAATAATACAAGAGCAGGCATATATAAAAAGTGAAGTGACAAGATATCATTACCCCAAAATTCAACAAAAAACAGATAAAAACTGATAATAGAACCTAGTGTAAGAAATATAGTATAAGATTATGATAATTATGTTTTGTTTATGTAGAATAAGTTATTAGAGATAATCAAGTTTAAAAAAATGTCAGAATCAAATAACATTCAGTATTTATAATATATTTATTGTGTATTACAAAAAAATAGTTAAGTATAAAATGTCTGAGTTTGAAAGACCAATGTTAATTTGAATTATGTGTTATGTATTTAAAGTATAAATAATATACTTATTGGTCTTTTGTTAAAATAAGAAAATATTAATTAATGTCATAATAGCAAAGAAAGTCAGAGAGGGCATAAACCGACATGTATTATTTAAAAAACTTTGTATGTAAAAACTGTTAAAAATCTAGGCCAAATGTTAAAAACTAAACAGCCTCAAAATTGATGAAATAAGTACAGAAAACCAATTAAACTGAAGGAATTTATACAAGGTAAATCTGTCATAAAGTCATATAATTGGAAATATAGTTAAGAAAGATTTTGTAAAAAGATAGCCAGAATTATTGCTGAAAATGCAAATGTAAAAACTCAAAATTCAGATAGGGGAGTCATATATTACTGTATAATATTTTAAAACATAACCAATTAATCTAATTACAAGAAATTAAGGGAAGATAAACCTTTTATTACAATCTGAGATTTAATACGATCATTTATATAACTTGTAAGATGGCAACATTTTTGGAAAAGGACAGGAAGTGATTTTTAAAACGTATAATTTTCAAAATGAGGTAAAAATACCATTTTAGATCAAAAAATTAATAAAACTACATTATTTGGTATCAAATTAAGCAGAATGAACTGAAGAAGAAGATTGTGTATTAATAGTTAATAAATTTGAATAATAGCAAAAATATAATCAGTTATATAATGTAAAATTCTCACATGCACAGGATGCCAATAATATTGAAACAATGGATTGAATAGTATTAATTTGGCTAAGACTTTAGTCGAAGACGAAAGAAGTAAATTAGTTCATTATTAGAGATCGTGAAACACACTTGACGAGCTATTAAGAAAATTTTAACCTAATTGCTGATACATTAATGGCGCATGTTTTATAAGCCTAGTCTGACGAAAAACGCGAGTTTTGTGAAAACACATTTTAAACGCAAACACAGTGAAACAAACATCAACAAACATTAAACCAACTACAAATAAGAACAGAACATAGTGAATACACCAACTAAACGATTAAAACAATAATTAAACACCACGAAACGGAAAGTGCAATTCTCGACCCATACACCAAAGTGGAACATAACTATTTACAACACATTTTATCCAAGTAGAACACTAACACTCAACGAGGAACACTCCACCAACACAAGAAGGAAGAATCGCAGCCACAGGAACGAGAAATCGTAGGGAAAGCAACTTTTATTAGTAGAAGAAACAGCGAGGCGCCTTCATCTTACGTCTGGACTAGCAGCGGCCATCATTGATTTCCCACAATCCAACGCGACACAGTCTATTCCAGTGTTCCGCAACCTTTTTTTACTCACGGCACACCCCAGACGGGCCTAGACTCAACACGGCACACCAAAATGTCTGTCCCCTCAAAATCGTATGAATCTTAATATAATTACGAAATATTACGTTGTTATGTAATCAATTTTTATTATTATTGTTATCATCATTATTGTTATTATTAATATTATTATTATTATTATTATTATTATTATTATTATAAAACAGGAATAACTCATGCATTTATTGACAATTTATTAACTTTAATTCACTGTAGAAAATACGAATTTTAAAGTAAATAACTCTACTCATACCTTCAATGTGATACTTGAGCCTGCTTAGCTGCATACAGACGGCTGATTTGTGGCGGAATCGTTGACAAAGCAAGCCTCATGTCTTCATTGATGGATTTGAGTCTCTCTCTCTTTGATGTTTTAATTTCAGTCAACGTCGAGAAGCCCAGTTCACACAAATATGTAGTTGAAAATGGTAATAACACATTAACTGCCATCTCGGAGATAGCCTGGTATTCACTGCTTATTGACAACCAAAATGTTTCCAAAGGCACTTGGAAAAATTTTAATTTCAATGTTCTGTCTGCTTTCAAATCTGCCAGTTCCTCTTGTAAGCCTAAATTATTCGGAAGATGTTTCGAATCAATAATGAATGGATCACGAACCCAGTCAAAATCTTTAACACTCTCTCCAAAATATTTTTTGAAATTCTGCTGCAAGAGTACTAAATGTTCTTTAATTAAGTCCATCAACACCTTATTATCGTCAGCAAGGGGCCATACAGTTGGGAACATCTCACACGATCCATTTTCAATTGTCTTTATCCACAAATTTAACTTATTAATAAATCCTTGAATCTTATCCATACTAGTCAGAATATTTTCGTTTCTACCTTGGATTTTTCTGTTTAGTTCATTCAAGTGTACGAAAATATCGGAAAGATATGCCAACTTAGATACCCATTCATCATCTGCAAATAAATCCGCATACTCATGCCCCTCAATAGTCAAAAATGCAAGTACCTCCTCTTTAAGTTCAAACATTCGCGTTAACACTTTACCTCGAGATAACCATCGTACTTCTGTATGTAGCAGAAGTGTAGTGTGCTCTGATCCAATTTCTCGACACAAAACGTTAAAAAGCCGCATATTTAGGGGCCGCGATTTGATGAAGTTCACGACTTTTATTACTTCGTCCATCACAATTTTCAGAGGAGATGGCAAAGACTAAGCAACAATGGCTTCGCGGTGAATAAGACAATGGTCGGTTCGTAAGTTAGGATTTACTTCGCGTACTTTACCTACGAATCCTTTCACTCGGCCTGTCATAGAAGCAGCTCCATCTGTACAAACACTAACGCAATCCTCCCATGTTAATTCATTACGGACCACATATTCATTAGTCGTACGAAATATTTCTTCACCGGTTGCTCGCTCGGGTAGTTCTTTGCAAAAAAAAGAAATTAGTTGCAATTACATCCCCATCAACATACCTTATGTAGGAAAGAAGTTGTGCGTGACCGCCAATATCGGTGGACTCGTCGATCTGAATTGAGAACTTTCGACTGCTCTTTATTTTCTCCTTCATAATGTCTTCGATGTCACTGGACATGTCACTAACTCGGCGGCTGATTGTGTCAGCAGAGAGAGGAATTTTTGAAATTCCAGTACCAGCTTCTAAACCCAGGACTATTTTTACCATTTCTTTACACGCAGGCATTAACAACATTTCTGCTATTGTGTGTGGTTTTTTGGCCTTTACGATAAGTTCGGCTACCTTATAGCTAGCTTCCTGTACTTTTTTCGAAACACGTACCGACGTAGTCATGAGCGTCACTTGTTTTTTATTTTGTTCCAACAACCGACGAAAATTCACATCTTTACTTAACAGAGAGGAATGTTTTGTTGACAAATGTCGTTTCAATTTACTGGGAACCATAGCAGCATTACTGAGTTTTTCACCACACACAACACACTCGGGGATTGGGCATGTTTTGTCACTACACCAAAAAAAACCATAAGATAAATAATTATCACTATATTGCCGGTGAACTACTTTCTGTTTCTTTTTTTCGGGCTTGATGATTTCACTACTTGCACTCGAGGACAGACCACTCCGTACAAGGAACTTATCCATATCGAAAAAAAAATAGTTTAATAGCACTGTAATAGAAAATAGTAAGACTGGTGTAGCAATCACAATATTCGCACTACTGCAGAGCACAGCTGTGATAGAACTTAACTGAAATACTGTAATTGTTGTCTGACAATGTGTGGGTCCTTCGGCGAAGGAAAAGAGCAATAAAGTTTAAGAAGCGCCGACAAACAGGCACAAATATCAAAACAAAGCAATAAAATAATAAAAGAGAGGGAAATTTTTGCTAATCCCCGCAATTTTAGTTAAAAGCACGTACAGCCAGCCATACACAAAAGATGCGGTGTTACAAAGAACTCTCTTGAATAGAGTTTAGAACGTTTAGAGTTTTGAACGTAAACTCTGTTGTATGATTGGTGCGGGCCGCTAAAAGGCTTGCTAAAAGTCTTACGCGGCTTTCTTTGCGGTGAACACAAAGCTTGCCGCCTGTAACCCATCAAACCGGCCCAATATTTCAGGCGAGAATACAAATAACTTAAGATAAGCAAACTATAACAACAATATTGAGTAAATAAATTACATTTAATTTCTTTGAAAATATAACAGTTATCAGCATGTATTAAAGAATAAACAAGCACATTCTTACTTAAAATCGACAATTAATTTATTACAATAATAGGTAAAAGTTCGCGTCACACCTTTCACCTTGTGACGGCACACTATTGTGCCGCGGTACACCGGTTGCGGAACACTGGTCTATTCAACAGAATGGTTTGAAAGCATCTTACTTAACATTATATATTGAATAACATATATGTATTTTAATTTTTAAGTGAATATAATTTTGTAATGTTATACTTTTCATACTTTGCCCTTTTTCTCTGACTATCTCTGAAATAACTGTTAGAAGAACCCGATATTAAATAATTGTACACTATTGATACCCTGAGAATCGATTTATAAATCGATAGAGAGTTGATATAATAACTATTTGTTAATAAAATTCCTTATTTACTACAAAATTGAACATTATTCATTCCTAAAAGATAATTAGCATAATACGTAATTTTAATTGAGCTAACTACCAGAATTTCACCACCAAGAAGGAAGATAACCTCCAAATAAGAAAAGTTCACATATCGATTGTTCTTGGAGACAATTCTATTAACTGGCAATTACGGGGGTTGCGGCGTCAGTACAATGTTTTGTTTGCCTAAAATTCTTGAAGAAGCAATGACTGGCGCATTATCGGCATTATGACTGCCCTTCCATTTCGTCGTTTCCTAACATGACCTAAAATGCCAGACGTGTGTGAATGTTTATTTTATTTATCGTTGCACCTAATGATAAAAAATTAATGGAAAACAAGACTACATTCTACATGACCTTCAATTTTGTTCACGACAATCTTTGAAGCTTCTGAACTGTTTGTTCATGCATAGGGCAGGCTTGCCAGAAGTCTTCTGCAACACGTTTTCCACGACAGAACAGTTTGTCAAATTCTTTATACAAAATTTACTCCATATTTTTCAGTCTTGGGTTGTAGAGGTCAAAAAAATGGCTAAATACTACAAAACATAACTTACTCAATTAGCTGTCAAATCTAAACTATTCGTCCAAAAGCGTTAAAATTTTAGACGATTGTCACTTCGTACAAACGCCACATAAAACTATTTTTTAATCGGACATTTATAGCGCACATAATCTAAAAATTGCACAAACCGTTTGATCAAACCTCGTATGTAATTGTTTTCTCATTATACAGCACGGTATTAGATTCTCGTTTGCTTTTAAAAAAGGTAATTATTTCCTTTTTCCACAGAAATTCTTTGAGCACAAGCAAAGAATTTTGCAAAAAGTGAGAACGTTTTACTTACAAAGGAGAAGTGAGAAACAAAATCGGGAGAGAGACAATCGTTGGGACGAGCCAGGGGGGCTGCCACTCTTTTGGCATCAGTCTGATGTGAATTTAACAATAGACATAGGAACAATCATTTACAAAGATAAAAATACAGATTTGAAAGGGTCACATCATGTGAGCCTAAAATATTGTATATATGGTTCCTGTTAATTACTAAACGGTAATTAATACATTATTATTGATACATACACATATATGACTATTGAATAATATATTATTATTACTGTTTACTGTAATTAATATTGTTACGACGGTCTACTTTGATCGTCATAGGTACAGTGGAAAACAAAGTACAAGACACCAATTAAGTCACTAATCACCAGCTTTAATTTTCACAGTTAACAGTTCGTAATTAACAACACAGTCTCCTACAACAAATCAAATAAAAATTGTTCACACGCAATAAAATGTCAACTAATATTAAAACGCAATTGTATTACAATATACCGCCCGATTATAAAACACAGCACTTCACTAATAACCACTTGAACGCACGCAGTAATATCGCCCGATAATAACTCGAACCCCACTGTAATATGTCGCAACTAATACTGAAAACTAAGGCCGCTGACGCCTTGTATTTATACAACGCTCACAGACCAGAATATTCCAAAATGGCGTTAGCGCCAGTGTGTACGACGTAATTGATTGCGGCTTTGACACAGTGCGCACGGCTGGCGGCTTCCAGAAAAGTCTCGCGAATGCGTCGAGAGTCACGTACGCCTCACGCGTTACATTCCGGATCCCTCTGGAACTTTCGATAAACACGTAGATTGTTCTGTGATGTCGCAACAATATTTACTGTTATTATTATTTCATTATTATTGGATACGCTGGACACACACATTAACTTACCCACCCAAATTCCCGAACTATTTGCGGTGATGTAAAATAAGCCATCATAATTAAACAGATTTTATAATAAATCAATAATTTTTAGTTAAAAGTATAATAAAATATTTTGTGTTTTAATCTATATTAGGAAAATTGAAAAATTCTCCTTGGATTTAATAAGCCAACAGAAATATCTGTAAATGTTCACATAAACATAGACCTACAATTATATTCATGAACCCTACCAACGTTTCGTAGTAACTACATAGTACATACTTTGTTCCAACTGTATAGAGTCTAGACGGTAATGTGAAGTAAAGATATGTCCAAGAGCCAGTTGGGATTTCCGTTCCAGCTTTTCGTCATGTGCGAGTGTACGAGTACAGGAATTCAGTAACTTCTTAACATTTATCTAACTGTGAAGTTAATATTTAAAAAAATACCTAATTTTACGAAAAATATCTTATCTGCCTTTTAGATACGTGGTATCGTAAAAAGTACCATTCTTAAGTTGACACAAACAGGGAAGTCTACAACTAGGCCAAAAAACACAAATCAGACGCACAAGGCAAACTGAATCTTTTATCGTTTTTCAGTCTCGACTGGGAGGAAAAAAGAAGTGCATACGCTATAATACAGTAGCTATGAATAAATTTGCAGTTTTTTTCGAGCAACGTATTCAGTGCAACTGACCTTGCAAAACTGCCAGAAGTAAGTGCCGATTGAATTGAGACAGCTTATCATGACAGAGCAATAATTACGACTAAACAGGCTCTTCTATTGGGAAGACTTATATTCTTAACGAGACTGTATATTTTATGTCAAGCTTCCCTTGGCATCTGCAGAAACAAAACTTAACATTACAGTATAAAATTTACATGTATTAAAAGTTGGAAAAACTTAATTTTAAATTAACATTAGTTTACTCAATTAAATAGTTATTGACATTAAAGGAAACATTTAAACTCGTTTTATTTAGTGCAATAAATTTCCATATATTTGTACATCTTGCATGTGTTTTAAGACATACGTTAAATTAAGATATACATGTATGTTAAGATCTTTTTAAATAAACTTTAAGATCAGAGTTTAATTTAACAAATTTTAAGCTTTTGTATTACAGAGTTGGAGAAATTATGATAGTTATTTGCAGAGAACACACCATGTTGTCCTTCCGCCATCATTTTCATCTAAAGTCGGCCTTGTCGACTTAGCCACGTCTCTCTCTGCATCATTGTACTATTTAAATCACAGTTCATCTCCTTTCCCTTGTCTTAGAAGAACGCTGCTATTGGTCGTCCTCTATGGTTTCCCCCAACACCTTACATTCAAAAATGTTACTTAAGGATTAGTTGTGTCGTAACACGTGCCCGATCGTCCTTCTTCTCCAAAACATTTTGAAAAATTGATCTATCTTCGTTCACTTCAGCGAGAACTTGCACACTACATTTCTTATCCATCCAATTCGTCCTCGTTGGTCTCTTCTAGACCTACATTTCCATTTCTTTCAGCTTCCTCCTTTCTATTTTGCCGAGCTGAATTACGCCTGACCCCCATAATTAAGACATTCCACACAAATGTTTTTTCGCACATTATACTTAACTCCATATTTAAGTCATTATTTGTAAGTAAACACCATTTGTTCTGAAACGCCAGCATAACTAGAGCTATTCAGATATTTATCTCTGCCCTATTTCTATTTTCACCAGTGATGGTAATTCCTAGGTAGCAAATATTTTCCACTTGTTCTAATATTTTATTACCCAATTTAATATCATGTTTCACATTCCTATTACATATCGTTGAAGAAAGTAGGAACATAGCATTCAATTTAGTTAAGACTTTCATAGAAGATTTTAGTGGTCCCTGGAAGTGGAAACGATCCAATGTTAGTACTCCTTCCCATGGAAAATGAATTAGGTAGAGCAGATATATTGTAAGTAATATGTTTTTACTCGATCAGGTTTCCAAATTACTAATTCCATAGACGATGCTTGAAGGTAAATAGTTGAAGACGTCATTTTAAAATAAAAAAGGCGTATGTTCGTGTTTTGGTAATTTTCGTCGAATGAAGTGCATTTAATGACCGTTTTCAGCGTGAAGAAGAAGCTAGCGCGACCTGTTAAACAAACAAACAGTTATGGAAGGCGCGCTCGTAAACGCAAGGGTTTACAAAATTAAGGTAGTTGGTGTATGTTTAATCACAATGGATAAGACAAAGGGCAGGAGTTACGTAGGTAATATGTAGTTAAGAAATCTGGACAAATATTTGTCTTACTCGTACGTTATGATGAAACTCGTAGACGGCAGCGTGGACCTTGAAGAGAGTAGGAATGTGGTATTCACCTTAGTTAAGACTTTCACAGACGAATTTAGTGGTCCCTGGAAGTGGAAACGATCCAATGTTAGTACTTCTTCCCATGGAAGTGATAAAATTAGATGAGAAAAACTAGTAGGTTCGTGACATTAATTACAGGAGAAAACATAAGAATTAACTAATAAGATTGTGTTTGCAAGTAATTTTTAAAGTTTATTTTAAAAGGTAACCATCCGAAAGCCGTACAGAGAAGCTTATTAAAAGTAATGTTATGAAACATTAGAGTTTTTCGTTTGGCGATGATGAGTGATGAGTATGTGTCCAGTGACGGGAAAGAGCTGGATGGTGCTGGTGAGTATGTTAAAAGTTATGCTGGATGTGTGTTCGAAGGATATGCGAAATATAAACAAGAATTGATTTTGTGGCTAAATGTAAAGGAAATACACTAAATAAAACCAAGAGTACGAAGAAGATGGAAGTGATAAGAAATATGAAATAATATAAATATATGGTATAACATAATACAGTTGTAATAATGACAATAATAGTTAGTCTATAAGAAGCGTTGCCGAAAAATAGGTGTTGGTCTAACTTTATTGGTCAGGCTGCCACAGAGCTTCCACTCCCGGGCGCGATCCCACTACTATTCATCACGGGGACTTTTGGCTGCTGAGATTCCCCCCTGGTCAGGTTCGCCCCTCTTTAGTCAACTCGGACGCCCCAGACTCCTCCAGACCGTCCATGTTGATGGCGTACTTAGTGCGGACGCCCAGTCAACGTAGGTTACTAGGTGGCAGGGCTCCTGACATCAAGCCATCCACAACACCCGACCTCCAAGTAGCTCGATTACATGAGAGTACGCCACGACTCCCGGTCGAGATCAGCGATAAAAGAAAACGCAGTTGAGTGGAGTTTTATCACAGTAAAGGTAAAGCGTAGTTTTCTATGAACATTACAATAAACATCTTCTTCGATTTGCATGGTTGCTTGGCAATAGATATATATATATATATGTTATGAAATTAATAATGTTTACTTACCGCGAACTGTGAGAAATCTCTACCTAGGTTCGGCGAACAGAAGAATATGCAATGTGCTTTTTTTAAAAAGAGCAACATAACTTCTATTAATATAGTAATCTGCGAATTTACGTCATTAGGGCAGCTGTGGAAAGTTTATTCAAAATTTTTGTAGTGATAAATTAAATTCACCGCATAAATCGTAATGGAATCAATACAGTCTCTAATGACAGACATTCCAATGTTTCATGGTAATGGAATAAACTCAACAAATCAAATTGGCAGTATAACTTGTTGCTAGGCCTAAATTTTACTTGGTTTGGGAATTAGATACATTACCGTGTATCAAATCGTAAATAAGACGTTTTCCTATTACTTATCGTATAAACTGACTATGTGTTAGTGTTTGGTGCAGAGACGGACGCAGATGGTATTTTAAAAAGACAATTTCTTTCGCTTTGAACGTTGTCGCCTGTCGGTAAAGGTGGCTTCAAGAAAGCCAGGCAAAATGTGATACCGCATTTGTATATCAGTAGAGAACGTCAGCAACGCGTTACCTTAAGCACGTTAGCAAAACTTGTGTTTGTTTTGAAACAGTCTATGACCTCAGAACGAGTGCGTTCAAAAGTTGTAACGATATAATTTACATTGTAGGAAATTAATCTGTGAATTGAAACAGGAAAATGCCTACAACCTAGGCAAAAAAATTTTTAGTCGATCAAGAACCCAATTACTCATTCCATAGACGGAGCTTGAAGGTAAATAGTTGAAGACATCATTTTAAAATGAAGATGGCGTATGTCCGTCTTTTTGGTAATTTTCGTCGAATGAAATGCATTTCATGATCGTTTCCATCGTGAAGAAGAAGCTAGCGCGACCTGTTAAACAAAGACACAGTTACGGAAGTGGCGCAAATAAACGCAAGGGTTTACAATATTAAGGTAGTGGGTGTATGTTTAATCGCAGTGAATAAGACAAAAGGCAGGAGTTCCGTAGGTAATGTGTAATTAAGAATTCTCTTCAAATGTTTGTCTTACTCGTACGTTATAAAGAACTCGTACACGGCGGTGTGGATCTTGAAAAGGGGAGGATCGTGGTATTCACTTTAGTTAAGAATTTCAGTAGAAGAATTCAGTGGTCCCTGGAAGTCTGAGCGATGCATTGTTAGTACTTATTTTCATGCTAGATGATAAATTTATATGAGAATAACTACTTGGCGCATGACATTAATTAAAGGAGAGCATATGTGAATTAACTGATACGATTGTGTTTGGAAGTAAATTTAAGTATAATTTAGAAAAATAATAATCCGTATAGCCGTACAGCAAAGCGTAATAAAAGTAATGGGACGAAGAATAGCAGTTGTTCGTTTGGCGATGATGAGTGATGAGTGTATGTCCAGTGAGGGTGAAGTGTTCGATTGTGCTGATGAGTAATGTTAAAAGTTATGCTGGATGTGTGTTCGGAAGATATACGAAATGTAAACGTGAATTTGTTGGTGGTGAAAATTAAAGGGAATAGTACACTAAAAAAACCAAAAGTAGCAAGTATTTAGAAGTGATAAGAAATATTAAATATAATATGAATAAATTGGGATAACATAATACACTTGTAATAATGATAATAGTACTTAGTCTATAAAAAGCGTTACCGAAAAAAAAGGTGTTGGTCTAAGTTTATTGGTCAGGCTGCCACAGAGCTCCCACTCCCGGGCGCGATCCCACTACTGTTCGCCACGGGGACTTTTGGCTGCTGAGTTTCCCCCCTGGCCCGGTTCGCCCATCGTTAGTCAACCTGGACGCCCCAGACTCCTCCAGACCGTCCATGTTGATGGCGTACTTAGTGCGGACGCCCAGTCAACGTAGGTTACTAGGTGACAGGACTCCTGACCTCAAGCCATCCACAACACCCGACCTCCAAGTAGCTGGATTACAGGAGTACGCCATTACTCCCGGTCGAGAGCAGCGATAAAAGAAAACGCAGTTGAGTGGAGTTTTATCACAGTAAAGGTAAAGCGTAGTTTACTATGAACATTACAGTAATCATCTTCTTTGAATTGCATGGTTGCTTGGCAATAGATATATATGTTACGAAATTAATAATGTTTACATACCGCGAACTGTTAGAAATCTCCACCTAGGTTCTGCAAACAGATGAATATGCATCGTGCTTTTTTTTAAAAGAGCAACATAACTTCTATTATTATAGTAACCTGCTAAGTTACGTCTCAGAAGACGACACTGCATTAGGGCAGCCGTGGAAAGTTTATTCAAAATTTTTGTAGTGATAAATTAAATTAATCGCATAAATCGTATTGGAATCAATACAGTCCCTAGTGACAGACATTCCAAAATTTCATGGTAATGGAATAAACTCAAAAAATCAAATTGGGCGTATATTTTTTTGCTAGGCCTAAATTTTACTTGGTTTGGGAACTGGATACATTACCGTGTATCAAATCGTAAATAAGACGTTTTCCTATTACTTAACGTATAAAACGACTATGTGTTAGTGTTTGGTGCAGCCTGGACGCAGGAGGAAAGGAAGGTTGCAACATTTCAAATTTGGTCATTAATAACTCTGACAGTTGACATAATTTTAAAAATATTTTCATAATTTCTGATACCTATGGGCGTTGTTTATGACGTACTAAATTTTCAGAGTTTTATGGTTCATAATTATTTTAGTACGCAAAGAAAACTAACTGAAGTCAAAATGTTACAACCTTCCTCATTAGCGGTGTTGGTTGTAAGAGCTGAAGGAGTTAGTTGTACCAAGACAAATAAAGCAAATATTTCCCTTAACAAAATATTATTTCTCATGAAAATTATGTAGTTTTACCTACAAAATCAGAATATAGTGATTCACACGGTCGCGCGCGCGCGCACACACACACACACACACACACCATTAAACCATTTACCAGAAAAAATTTCTTCTTCCTTACATCGGGTCTTTAAAGTTTAAAAATGTCTTTTAAAACAGATTATCCTGAAAATGTCGTTAAAATCATACAAGCATTTGACAATTTCCCTCCCAAAAAAAAACACTTGCACGCGCGCGTGCGCGCACACATATACACACACACACATGTTCACATGAGCATGTAAACACTTATCCAAAGAAAGCAATTTAAACTAATCAAATTAAAGTTACTTTTATAAAATTACGTGTCTATAATATAAATATAAATTTAATAGGAAAAACAATACAAAATAACCAAACTTATCAAAATTTATAAAACTATAAATGTCTTTAACAAATATCAAAATACAAATGTTTAGTTAAACTAATTTTAAAATAAACAAACATTTGAAAACATATCTAAGATAATGAATGTCTGTAATTTAACAGAATATATATTAAAGGAAGCTTATCTGGAAACAACTTTAGAAAAACAAATACTCAGTCTATTACCATTGTTTTAAAGTTTTATTCAGATAATCCATTTGACATACTGTTATGGCACACATATGTCTTCGATATCTTAGCCCTTGAAAAATGTGGCCGATGCTTACAGTCCATGCGTTGCAAACACTTCTCTTTGAAAATGGTTTCATGCGAACCAAACACAGACAGGTTTCATCATCTTCTTTTTCAGAGGAATTTTCAAATTTAGGAATCCTCTTTACTTCCATTTTTGGGGCCGTTATAAAGAACTCGTACACGGCGGTGTGGATCTTGAAAAGGGGAGGATCGTGGTATTCACTTTAGTTAAGAATTTCAGTAGAAGAATTCAGTGGTCCCTGGAAGTCTGAGCGATGCATTGTTAGTACTTATTTTCATGCTAGATGATAAATTTATATGAGAATAACTATTTGGCGCATGACATTAATTAAAGGAGAGCATATGTGAATTAACTGATACGATTGTGTTTGGAAGTAAATTTAAGTATAATTTAGAAAAATAATAATCCGTATAGCCGTACAGCAAAGCGTAATAAAAGTAATGGGACGAAGAATAGCAGTTTTTCGTTTGGCGATGATGAGTGATGAGTGTATGTCCAGTGAGGGTGGACATTTTTACTTTGCGTCTCCTATTAATTTCTCTGTTTTTTCTTTAGATAATTTCCTTTTTGATATTCACTTTCAATAGCTTCTTTTACGGGGGTGTGTCAGTTAGTACGGCACAACTGCGCTGTTTGTTAGGTCTTTTAGTTTTCCTTGTCACCGTTTTAGGAAATGCTAGCACTAAATCTGGAGAAAAATCCTGTTTTAAAGTTAAGTCCCCAGATGGCGAAATTCCAGACTTGTTGAAGACAGGGTTTGTTCTTCTGCTATAAGTATTTGTATCAGTCATAGTAGAATGTGGATTCGTAGAGCTGTCATTTGTCTGTCTGGACTTCCATGTTGCACTGAAGAACTAGACGCCATAGTAATACTGTTTTTGGTTTGACCTATCTGTAAAAAATAACGGTCTAAAACCAGCATCACTAAATACTGCTCGAATAAATGGATATCGATTAAATGATTCCACAAATACCCAAGGGGTAGGTTGTAACGTTGATCTGGGGAAGGTTGTAAAAGAGTAAAATCGGTGTTACAATCAACCCCACACGTCGCCATTACAAAAAAGTAGAAATGGGTCTAATTATGTTTCATTAAAATTAAAGCTGATGTCTGATTCATAAAGAATACGTGAGTTGTTAGACTACATGCGCAGCTAGTATGATTGAAGAATAGTGTAAGTAGAAATAAGCTTCATAACGGAAGTTTAAAAAATTACTTACCTTTTCAAAAAAACAATATTTCTGATGTAGCGGAAGTTAGCTTCAACGTTCGTCACCGGCATTGTAGCCTACACTGACGCAAGCTTTGGAGTGATCTGCTGTGCAGGTGTAAATCCGGCTATCGAAGGTTTTAGTTAAAGTCGTATTTTAATTGTAAAATAACGTGGATGCGAGAGTGCTGAAGCGAACTTTGTTCAACTCGGTTAAGGCTGCGCGCGCAACTCGTGGTGAGCGGTCGCCTTCTCTGCTTGCAACGGAGTCTACTCTCTGCCCCTCTGCGAGATACAACGGTCCGTCTCTCTCTTCGAACAATTACGGCGTAGTTTGTATCCGTCTTCATGGCTTGCTGAAATTTAAACGACTCCCGGTAAGAAGTGCATTATCTTATGTATTTATAAGTAATTATGTATGGATAATTAATAACAAGGTGTATGCAACCGTATAAAATACGTAATTATGTGTGTGCGACCCGACAGTTTTTATATTAAGAGAAAACTCATTGTGCAGTAATTTACTTAATGTTCAGTATATAGCCAATGTTCCGTTTATTATTACTAGAATAGTGTGAGAGGTATTACAGTTGTCATTGTCATGATAAGGGTGTACAACATTAAAAATTAAGGGCTAAAGTTAGTGCGTAGTCAGGGAATGAACTGTACATTCATGCAGCAGACTGTCAGGGAGCTATTTAATTAACGGTACAGTAGAGAGTTTCTTTGTGTGAACTTCCTTAGATGAAATTTTATTTATGTTAAAACATTCTTAATGCTGTGAGTGCCTTGCAGTTGAATTTTTTGGTCCAATCATGATTATCGCTCACCACGTGGCTGTTTAACCTGCAAAGTTCTGTCGAGGCATGTAGCCAGTGAGCTGATGACTTTTATATTACGCCACGTTTAATAAAGTCTGTTCATTATTCAAATTTACTTATTCCATGGCTGATTTTCTACCCTTTAAGCTGGTTGCAAAAACTTTATTAATGAAACTTGCGCATTTTTTGAGAGTTACTTGGAGCCCGTTCTGAGGTTAATTACCTGAACTCGGGTGTATATTTTTGGTGAACATTTCTCTAATTTATTTGAATTAACAGGGTTCTTGAATTAAGACGGAGATTTGGCCTTGCTGATAGCCGTACACCTGCATCAGTCATGGACCATTAAACAAGATCCTGTCCGAAGAGGGAGATGGTGACTCTGGTTCTCGATGTAGCACTCGTCAGCAGTACTAAGGTGATATTCACACTTTTATTTTCCTTTTTTGGGGCCGGGTGGCAGTGCGCCTGCTTTACATTAAATATCTTTGAAGCCATGTGACCACGTGTCCAGACTGTCTGCTAGAAAGGGGAGCAGCTGATCATGACTCTGAACATTATAAGTTAAATTCAAGAACAATTTTTTATAACTGATTTACATAACACTAAGTGCACTGCTTGTAATTGTGTGCTGCACTGGGGGAGCGTGCCAGAGATATTTTTTTTACACTTGGACCTTTTACAGTTTGCATCTCATTAGCATTTTACTCTTTACAAAATTTATAGAACAGGTTAGTAGCTCTGTTCCGGCTGGAACAGGAATGAATAAATATTAACTTCACTATGGGTTTAACATTTAAGGGCTGGGGGTTTCCTGTGTTTTTTTTTGGGCCGTTTTCTGGGGTTTAAAAGGGGACTTAGTTTTTCTCTGACACATGTTGGTGCAACCTCAGGCAGGTTGGAGGCCTGTCAAACTTTGTCAACCGCATGCTGGCGCGCTGCCACAGCTGCTAGGGCACAACCGCCTTATTGTATTTTTTCATTTTAATTATATTTATATAGCCATTCGGGGTTAATAGAAAATAATTTGTTTTTTCTTCTGGACATATATTAGTTGATTTTGCTCCGTACAAAAAGGCTATACTGATTGTTTTTCTTAATTGGCAAAACACATATTGATTAACTTTCACTTGTAGTATCTGCTGTTTAATTTTCTTTAACTCTAAAACATATACTCATTATTTTTTTTGTAAAACATATATTGTCTAAATTTTTCTGAAATTGTAAAGCCTCGAGTGATTAATTTCCGATTGTTAAAGTACATATTGAGTTTTTCAATCCTTCGGAATTTGTGAAGTAAAGTAACCGTTTAGTATTGTATAACACTGTTTGAAATCAGGTGATGTAGTTCTGTAAAGTTTTATTTAATGCTGTGAAAGAAACTTAAGGTTCATACGCTCATGATGGGTCTTTGATCAGTGGAATGCTATACAAATGGGCGGTCCGGGTTTATTTATGCTTTATGAGTTTTTATCATCCTTTCTGGGGTTCGGGCTTTTATGTAAGTCTACAAAAACGGGTTGTTGATGGGCGAATATTTTATCACTGCTGGGTTCTGAGTATTGCAGTTACACTGTCTGCTAGGCTGGTGCCTTCCAGGGGCATTCGTGTTAGAATTAATGTAATCGTGAGTCTATGTGCTTTATGTTTCTGTGTGTGTTGTTATGTTTGTCCGTGTCTAGCTAGCCACAAGATGGGGGGGAACTTTATTTTTATATATATATATTCACTGAGTTTATACACACTTGTTATGCCTTATATTTATATATATGTAAATATTTACTGAATTTATACACACTTGTTATGATGTACACATGTATTTTTAATTTAATACTGTTAAAGCAGGGCTTAAATTATTCGTGATATTTATGATTCATGGGGGGGGGATAGTTATGTCATAGAGTTGGCCTGCATGTATGAATTCTAGGCATACAATAAACTTGTTATTGTTACATTACAGCTGAGTTTTATTGCAAGTCCCGTCATACTGGACCCGGCACAACTTTAGCTTCTCTAGGCTCCAGCCTAGTCCTAATTGACTTGTGGCTTCTCTTTCAAAAAAAAAAAAAAAAAAAAAATATTAAAATGAAATAAGTTGTTTTGTACTCATAAAAGTCATGAAAGGAAAGAGGGGTCACAAATGGTACCGCAGAGCGTGGTTTATAAAGTCTGCTACCGCAAATGGTAGCAGTGAGCGTGGTTCATTCTAGGCTTGAACCCTTGGGTCCTGGTGTGTGACGGGGCTTGCAAACTCGGAAATATTAATGCGATTGTTGTGACATAGTTTTTTGGTATATGCCCGTGTAGGCTAGTTGTAGGTAGTATAACTTGTGAGTCGGGTCGCACCACTGAGGAGGTTATTTGTGTTTGAAATATGTAAGGGTTGTACGGCCGGGGAGTCTCAAGCGTGGCCTGGAAGATGGAATGTTGATTCGGGGTCGGAGTTTAGAGTGTTATATTGACGGGATGCGGTATGGCCCGATCGGAAATCGGTACCGGCACAGACTTGTGTCCGGTTGATGTCGAAGTATTAATTCCCGGATTATGACTTTCAATTGTTAGTTGGTTGTTGTGAGTTATGTGTTGGTACGGCGTGTGTGTCGAATTATTGTTTGATGTTATGTGTGTTTAGCATTGTTGCTTGTCACTTGTCTCCTTCTGTCGTGGATGTGAATGGTTCAGAATAGGCCAGGTCTCCGCAGCGCTAGAGAACCCGGGGGTCTACTCAAAGGAAGGACAGTACTTGGGGTTTTCTGTTTCTTGTAAATATGCTTTTGTGGGTTATGTTTTGTGTTCAGTGTATTGTGTGATTCTGGCGGGGGTAGGTTATCAGAGACTACCCAATCCTATTTCCGGCATCCTCCAGAGACTTCCGGTGGTGGATGGAGAAGATGAGGGCAAATTGTTGGTTTTTCTGGACATCGTCCTGGAGTTGGCGGATTTTCCGGGGCTGTCCGATGAGGTCCTTTTGTCCGTTATATATCCTTACTGCCGGGGTTCATTGGCTGAGCTGGTCACCAACACTCTGCGTCGTGGTTGCAGTATCGACTCTCTCCATGGGGAGGTGTTGGACTCTTTCATACCCCGTCGGCAACGTGAGCATTTGGAACATAGCCGGTTCTATCGTGCACAGGCCAACGGAGAGGCGTTGGGGGATTTTGTGCAGAATATCCGTAAATGTGCTCGGGTTTTGAGGTTGGGGTTGCCCGAGAAGGATGTTGTTAGAAGAATTTTAGAAGGGGTGTTCGCCTAATGTGACTTGTTTTAGGTGTGGTAGGTTGGGCCACGTCAGACGATTTTGTACCGGGGTTGGGTCGAGTCCAACGTCCCTCCCCAAGGCGCCCAAGGTCATTCTGAAAAGGGTCAATGAGGGGAAGATATGTCGGAGGTCTTCCCCTACCTGTCGCGGGTCTTCTAAGGTACGCGCCTCCAGGCCAGTTGCAGGTCCCAGGTCTTTGGGCATCAAGGTCCTCCAAACCATCTCTAGGCCCACTTCCGTATGCCCCTTCTTGCTGTTGGAGTTGAAAAAGAGTCAACTCAGAGCATTAGTTGACTTCGGGTCAGCAAGATCCATCATTTCATCCAAAGTGTGCGAGGACCTTGAACAGCAGGGTTTAATTAAAAGGTCAGAACAGTCTTCCGTAGTGTGCTGGACGGCATCCCAGGAAATTCTGCCCATTTCCCGGGTAGTTTCTTTCAAGTTTAAAATCGAGGGATTTTCTTGGGTGTGGAGCTTTCTGGTTTCTCCTGCTCTGGGAGTTGAATGCATTATTGGTGCCGATTTCATCTGCAAAAGTGGTCTCGTTATTGACATCCAAGAGCACCAATGTTATTTTAAATTTAATCGGGGAGTTGTAATCCCGTTCCTTGGATATCAGGGGACCAGGCAAGATATCCAAGAGGTTAAGTGCCCCGACACATCTAGAGACCACCTCTCCCAGTCCCAGCGGTCCGCTTTAGATCAGTTGTGTGAGCGTTTCCCCACTGTACTAACTCCGGCCCTTGGGCTCACACATCTCTTGGAATATAAGATCCGCCTAACGGACTCCAAGGTGGTGCGCTCCCACTCTTATAAATTTGCCCCTCCGAAGATGAGCATCTTGAGGGAGAAGGTTCAAGAGTTATTAGATCAAGGGGTGATTGAACCTTCTCAGTCCAGTTATGCCAGTCCAGCGTTCCTAGTGCCCAAGCCTGGAGGTAAGCACAGGATGGTCATCGACTACCGCAAGCTGAACGCAAACATCGAGGTAGATTCGGTCCCACTTCCTGACCTTCATTCCGCGTTCGATTGGTTCAGTGAGGCGAGGTATTTTACCATCATTGACCTCAACTCTGCATATCACCAGATTCCCTTGACGAAAGAAAGTAGGCCCTACACGGCATTCTGTGTTCCGTGGAACCTCTATCAGTACACTAGGGTTCCTATGGGTCTAGCGGTAGGGGCCCAAACTCTCACCCGTTTACTTGACACCGTTTTTCACGATGTCAAGTTCAAGTACGTTTTCAATTATCTTGATGACTTGCTGGTGTACAGCAAGGGGTACGAGGAGCATTTGGGTCATCTTGAGGAGGTGATGTGCAGGTTGAGGGGTGCCGGCCTCACTGTCAATCCCGAAAAGGTGAAGTTCGCCCAGACACAAATTTCTTTTCTGGGCCACCTGATTTCCCATAGAGGTGTCACTGTGGATCCTGAGCGAACACAGGGAATCAGGGACTTTCCCCCACCAAAGGATGCCAAAGGCATCGCGAGATTTGTGGGGATGGTCAATTTCTATCGGCGTTTCATCCCAAACGCGGCGGAGATTGCGGCACCTCTGAATGAACTCCGGAAAAAGGGCGCCAAATTTGTATGGGGGGAAAAGCAACAGAAGGCTTTCGAGACTCTGAAGGAAGTCATTATTTCCCCTCCAGTATTGAGAATGCCAGACTTCTCGAGGCCGTTCATCCTCCAGACGGATGCGAGTTCGATTGCGCTCGGGGCGGTTCTGTCCCAAGTTTTTGATGGTGCTAGGCAGCCTGTGGCCTTTATATCTAGAACTTTGACCCAACAAGAACGGAAGTCTTCAGTCTATGAGCTAGAGTGTTTGGCTGTTGTACACGCTCTAGATAAGTTCAGGCGTTTTCTGGAACACGCTGAGTTCCTGCTCGAGACCGACAACCAGGCTCTCTCTTGGCTTCTCGCTCATCCCCGGCAGCTGGGTAAGATTGGACGATGGGTGGTTAAAATCTCATCCTTTAAATTCAAGGTGCAACACATTCGGGGAACTCAAAATGTGGTTGCAGATGCTTTGTCCCGTATGTTTTCCCAGCCCAGCGAAGCCCAGCCGGAGCAACCCTGTTCTGTTTTACTGGACTTTCCTTTAGCTTTTACTGATGTGTTACCCCATCAGTTAGATGATGAAGAGTTGGGTCCGATCATCCAAAATCTAAAAGAGGGTAACGTGCAGGTCCCTTACTTCTTGTCCAGGGGCGTCCTATGTTGCAGAGAGAAAAAGGGGCGAGCCCCGAAGATAGTGCTGCCTAGCAAACTCGTGCCCATGGTTTTCAGCTACTACCACAATTCCCCGGTAGGTGGACATAAGGGGATTTCGAAGACCATTTCCAGTATTAGGAAAAACTTCATCTGGAAGGGCATGGATAGGGACATAGCAACTCGGGTGAAGGCATGTCATCTCTGTGGCTTAAGCAAGCCTGCCCAGAACACCAAGTTGGGGCTGTTGTCATCTGATGTGGCGAGCAGACCGATGGAGAAGCTATTCATCGACTACGTGGGACCCTTCCCGCGTAGCAAGTCAGGTAATGCTTACCTACTTGTCTGTGTGGATGCTTTTTCGAAGTTTGCCTGGCTACTGCCCTTACGGCAGGCAACTGCTCGATTGACCATAAGCGCGCTCCAGAGTCATGTGTTTCAGCACTTCGGTCTTCCGGCCATCATTGTCTCGGACAATGGTCCACAATTTATTTCAGGCGATTTTCGGCGAATGTGCTTCGCCAATGGCATCAAACATGTAACCACTTCCCCCTATTACCCACAACCGTCCCACGCGGAGAGATTCAACAGGAATCTCAGGTCCGCGCTTATTGCTTATCAAGCAGAGCAACAGACCACCTGGGACCAGAACCTTAAGTGGTTACAGCTAGCTTTCAATACGGCCCTGCATGACAGTCATAAGGCCGTTCCCTTTGAAGTTATGTTTGGTTTCTCGCCTACGCTTCCCTTGGCCAACTTATGGAACATAGACGATCTTCTGCCGAGTAATCCGGACATTAGGACGGCAGATAGGTGGAAAGAGGCCGGGAATAATTTGCTTCGTGCGCACGAGCGCGTCCGTACTCGGTATAATCAGGGGCGTATTCCAAATCCCTTTAAGGTAGGAGATTTGGTCTACTGCCGGAGCCACCCGATCAGCTCAGCTGCCGATAAAAGAGCCGCCAAATTATGCTATCGTTGGTCGGGGCCGTACCGTATCCTAGGGTTTTCGTCACCGGTGACGGCGCGGTTGGAAGAGCAGGGTAGTAATCCTAAAGAGATTACTACACATATATCTAAGTTAAAATTATTTAGAAAAGGATAAACGGGCTGAAAGGGGGGGGAGCGATGGTGGTCTCAGTGCGGGTGGGGATGTTGTCGGTGTTGAGAGGGTGTGCTCCGGGGGGCGGTATTGAGAATGATAGGGTAGCGGGTAGATGTTTCCCACAGACCCAGTGGGGTTCGTCTACTTCAGGGATGCGCCCCTGCCTGCGCGAGCCTTGGCTTTCTCCGATTGTCCTTATGCCCGGAGGGAGCCATGTCCTTACCTTCAGTCCTAGCCCATGACCGTTTAATCATCCTTGACCATCCACCTTCCGAGTTTCCTAACCTTATCCAGAAAAAAAAAAACTAGAAAAAGCAAAAAAAAAGGAGTTAGCGAGAGAAGTGGAGCGGTAAGGGGGCAGGGGTCTGTTGTGCTCCTCTTCCCCCTTGCTGCTCTAGGCATGCCCTTGGAGCACACTTGTAAAACTCATATATATATGTTGGAAAGATGCCATAGTCACAGTGGACATGGCTTTCCGTCAGGTCCCAGTGGGGACCACCGCATCATGGAGACTGTCATCGCCCCTTTTCCCCTTGGCCCGTGCAGTAATGGTATTGTATAGAATGGGGGGGTGTCGTATTAGGGAATTAGCCCGTAGGTACATGGGGCAGATGGCCCTGTTTAGGTGGCTATCGTGTTCTGGCTTGGGTGGACAAGCCTCAGGAGGTCGGAACTCAGGGAGCTCCCGAACTTTTCTTTCGTCTTTCTTCTCTGTCCCTCTTTGCGGTGGGCTGGCCCTGATCAGGTCAGCAGGCCGCACATACACACTTACACTCTACACGTCTTCTTTCGTCTCTTTCGTCTTCCCTTCTGAGCCTCTGTTCTCCTGAGAGCAAGTCTGCCTGGCCAACTTACCCACGATGTCCACCGGAGTATTTAAGAAGGGGGTACACTGCAGGGTACTTTCCCGAGTTTTAGAGTGGGGCAACCGGGTTGCCCTTTCGGGGTGGGGGTGTGCCGGTGTAAATCCGGCTATCGAAGGTTTTAGTTAAAGTCGTATTTTAATTGTAAAATAACTTGGATGCGAGAGTGCTGAAGCGAAATTTGTTGGACTCGGTTAAGTCTGCGCGCGCAACTCGTGGTGAGCGGTCGCCTTCTCTGCTTGTAACGGAGTCTACTCTCTGCCCCGCTGCGAGATACAACGGTCCGTCCCTCTCTTCGAACAATTACGGCGTAGTTTGTATCCGTCTTCATGGCTTGCTGAAACTTAAACGACTCCCGGTAAGAAGTGCATTATCTTATGTATTTATAAGTAATTATGTATGGATAATTAATAACAAGGTGTATGCAACCGTATAAAATACGTAATTATGTGTGTGCGACCCGACAGTTTTTATATTAAGAGAAAACTCATTGTGCAGTAATTTACTTAATGTTCAGTAGCCAATACCAATGTATGGCCAGTAGCCAGTGCCATATAGCCAATGTTCCGTTTATTATTACTAGAATAGTGTGAGAAGTATTGCAATTGTCATTGTCATGATAAGGGTGTACAACATTAAAAATTAAGGGCTAAAGTTAGTGCGTAGTCAGGGAATGAACTGTACATTCATGCAGCAGACTGTCAGGGAGCTATTTAATTAACGGTACAGTAGAGAGTTCTTTGTGTGAACTTCCTTAGATGAAATTTTATTTATGTTAAAACATTCTTAATGCTGTGAGTGCCTTGCAGTTGAATTTTTTGGTTCAATCATGATTATCGCTCACCACGTGGCTGTTTAACCTGCAAAGTTCTGTCGAGGCATGTAGCCAGTGAGCTGATGACTTTTATATTACGCCACGTTTAATAAAGTCTGTTCATTATTCAAATTTACTTATTCCATGGCTGATTTTCTACCCTTTAAGCTGGTTGCAAAAACTTTATTAATGAAACTTGCGCATTTTTTGAGAGTTACTTGGAGCCCGTTCTGAGGTTAATTACCTGAACTCGGGTGTATATTTTTGGTGAACATTTCTCTAATTTATTTGAATTAACAGGGTTCTTGAATTAAGACGGAGATTTGGCCTTGCTGATAGCCGTACACCTGCATCAGTCATGGACCATTAAACAAGATCCTGTCCGAAGAGGGAGATGGTGACTCTGGTTCTCGATGTAGCACTCGTCAGCAGTACTAAGGTGATATTCACACTTTTATTTTCCTTTTTTGGGGCCGGGTGGCAGTGCGCCTGCTTTACATTAAATATCTTTGAAGCCATGTGACCACGTGTCCAGACTGTCTGCTAGAAAGGGGAGCAGCTGATCATGACTCTGAACATTATAAGTTAAATTCAAGAACATTTTTTTATAACTGATTTACATAACACTAAGTGCACTGCTTGTAATTGTGTGCTGCACTGGGGGAGCGTGCCAGAGATATTTTTTTTACACTTGGACCTTTTACAGTTTGCATCTCATTAGCATTTTACTCTTTACAAAATTTATAGAACAGGTTAGTAGCTCTGTTCCGGCTGGAACAGGAATGAATAAATATTAACTTCACTATGGGTTTAACATTTAAGGGCTGGGGGTTTCCTGTGTTTTTTTTTGGGCCGTTTTCTGGGGTTTAAAAGGGGACTTAGTTTTTCTCTGACACATGTTGGTGCAACCTCAGGCAGGTTGGAGGCCTGTCAAACTTTGTCAACCGCATGCTGGCGCGCTGCCACAGCTGCTAGGGCACAACCGCCTTATTGTATTTTTTCATTTTAATTATATTTATATAGCCATTCGGGGTTAATAGAAAATAATTTGTTTTTTCTTCTGGAAATATATTAGTTGATTTTTCTCCGTACAAAAAGGCTATACTGATTGTTTTTCTTAATTGGCAAAACACATATTGATTAACTTTCACTTGTAGTATCTGCTGTTTAATTTTCTTTAACTCTAAAACATATACTCATTATTTTTTTTGTAAAACATATATTGTCTAAATTTTTCTGAAATTGTAAAGCCTCGAGTGATTAATTTCCGATTGTTAAAGTACATATTGAGTTTTTCAATCCTTCGGAATTTGTGAAGTAAAGTAACCGTTTAGTATTGTATAACACTGTTTGAAATCAGGTGATGTAGTTCTGTAAAGTTTTATTTAATGCTGTGAAAGAAACTTAAGGTTCATACGCTCATGATGGGTCTTTGATCAGTGGAATGCTATACAAATGGGCGGTCCGGGTTTATTTATGCTTTATGAGTTTTTATCATCCTTTCTGGGGTTCGGGCTTTTATGTAAGTCTACAAAAACGGGTTGTTGATGGGCGAATATTTTATCACTGCTGGGTTCTGAGTATTGCAGTTACACTGTCTGCTAGGCTGGTGCCTTCCAGGGGCATTCGTGTTAGAATTAATGTAATCGTGAGTCTATGTGCTTTATGTTTCTGTGTGTGTTGTTATGTTTGTCCGTGTCTAGCTAGCCACAAGATGGGGGGGAACTTTATTTTTATATATATATATTCACTGAGTTTATACACACTTGTTATGCCTTATATTTATATATATGTAAATATTTACTGAATTTATACACACTTGTTATGATGTACACATGTATTTTTAATTTAATACTGTTAAAGCAGGGCTTAAATTATTCGTGATATTTATGATTCATGGGGGGGGGATAGTTATGTCATAGAGTTGGCCTGCATGTATGAATTCTAGGCATACAATAAACTTGTTATTGTTACATTACAGCTGAGTTTTATTGCAAGTCCCGTCATACTGGACCCGGCACAACTTTAGCTTCTCTAGGCTCCAGCCTAGTCCTAATTGACTTGTGGCTTCTCTTTAAAAAAAAAAAAAAAAAAAAAAAATATTAAAATGAAATAAGTTGTTTTGTACTCATAAAAGTCATGAAAGGAAAGAGGGGTCACAAATGGTACCGCAGAGCGTGGTTTATAAAGTCTGCTACCGCAAATGGTAGCAGTGAGCGTGGTTCATTCTAGGCTTGAACCCTTGGGTCCTGGTGTGTGACGGGGCTTGCAAACTCGGAAATATTAATGCGATTGTTGTGACATAGTTTTTTGGTATATGCCCGTGTAGGCTAGTTGTAGGTAGTATAACTTGTGAGTCGGGTCGCACCACTGAGGAGGTTATTTGTGTTTGAAATATGTAAGGGTTGTACGGCCGGGGAGTCTCAAGCGTGGCCTGGAAGATGGAATGTTGATTCGGGGTCGGAGTTTAGAGTGTTATATTGACGGGATGCGGTATGGCCCGATCGGAAATCGGTACCGGCACAGACTTGTGTCCGGTTGATGTCGAAGTATTAATTCCCGGATTATGACTTTCAATTGTTAGTTGGTTGTTGTGAGTTATGTGTTGGTACGGCGTGTGTGTCGAATTATTGTTTGATGTTATGTGTGTTTAGCATTGTTGCTTGTCACTTGTCTCCTTCTGTCGTGGATGTGAATGGTTCAGAATAGGCCAGGTCTCCGCAGCGCTAGAGAACCCGGGGGTCTACTCAAAGGAAGGACAGTACTTGGGGTTTTCTGTTTCTTGTAAATATGCTTTTGTGGGTTATGTTTTGTGTTCAGTGTATTGTGTGATTCTGGCGGGGGTAGGTTATCAGAGACTACCCAATCCTATTTCCGGCATCCTCCAGAGACTTCCGGTGGTGGATGGAGAAGATGAGGGCAAATTGTTGGTTTTTCTGGACATCGTCCTGGAGTTGGCGGATTTTCCGGGGCTGTCCGATGAGGTCCTTTTGTCCGTTATATATCCTTACTGCCGGGGTTCATTGGCTGAGCTGGTCACCAACACTCTGCGTCGTGGTTGCAGTATCGACTCTCTCCATGGGGAGGTGTTGGACTCTTTCATACCCCGTCGGCAACGTGAGCATTTGGAACATAGCCGGTTCTATCGTGCACAGGCCAACGGAGAGGCGTTGGGGGATTTTGTGCAGAATATCCGTAAATGTGCTCGGGTTTTGAGGTTGGGGTTGCCCGAGAAGGATGTTGTTAGAAGAATTTTAGAAGGGGTGTTCGCCTAATGTGACTTGTTTTAGGTGTGGTAGGTTGGGCCACGTCAGACGATTTTGTACCGGGGTTGGGTCGAGTCCAACGTCCCTCCCCAAGGCGCCCAAGGTCATTCTGAAAAGGGTCAATGAGGGGAAGATATGTCGGAGGTCTTCCCCTACCTGTCGCGGGTCTTCTAAGGTACGCGCCTCCAGGCCAGTTGCAGGTCCCAGGTCTTTGGGCATCAAGGTCCTCCAAACCATCTCTAGGCCCACTTCCGTATGCCCCTTCTTGCTGTTGGAGTTGAAAAAGAGTCAACTCAGAGCATTAGTTGACTTCGGGTCAGCAAGATCCATCATTTCATCCAAAGTGTGCGAGGACCTTGAACAGCAGGGTTTAATTAAAAGGTCAGAACAGTCTTCCGTAGTGTGCTGGACGGCATCCCAGGAAATTCTGCCCATTTCCCGGGTAGTTTCTTTCAAGTTTAAAATCGAGGGATTTTCTTGGGTGTGGAGCTTTCTGGTTTCTCCTGCTCTGGGAGTTGAATGCATTATTGGTGCCGATTTCATCTGCAAAAGTGGTCTCGTTATTGACATCCAAGAGCACCAATGTTATTTTAAATTTAATCGGGGAGTTGTAATCCCGTTCCTTGGATATCAGGGGACCAGGCAAGATATCCAAGAGGTTAAGTGCCCCGACACATCTAGAGACCACCTCTCCCAGTCCCAGCGGTCCGCTTTAGATCAGTTGTGTGAGCGTTTCCCCACTGTACTAACTCCGGCCCTTGGGCTCACACATCTCTTGGAATATAAGATCCGCCTAACGGACTCCAAGGTGGTGCGCTCCCACTCTTATAAATTTGCCCCTCCGAAGATGAGCATCTTGAGGGAGAAGGTTCAAGAGTTATTAGATCAAGGGGTGATTGAACCTTCTCAGTCCAGTTATGCCAGTCCAGCGTTCCTAGTGCCCAAGCCTGGAGGTAAGCACAGGATGGTCATCGACTACCGCAAGCTGAACGCAAACATCGAGGTAGATTCGGTCCCACTTCCTGACCTTCATTCCGCGTTCGATTGGTTCAGTGAGGCGAGGTATTTTACCATCATTGACCTCAACTCTGCATATCACCAGATTCCCTTGACGAAAGAAAGTAGGCCCTACACGGCATTCTGTGTTCCGTGGAACCTCTATCAGTACACTAGGGTTCCTATGGGTCTAGCGGTAGGGGCCCAAACTCTCACCCGTTTACTTGACACCGTTTTTCACGATGTCAAGTTCAAGTACGTTTTCAATTATCTTGATGACTTGCTGGTGTACAGCAAGGGGTACGAGGAGCATTTGGGTCATCTTGAGGAGGTGATGTGCAGGTTGAGGGGTGCCGGCCTCACTGTCAATCCCGAAAAGGTGAAGTTCGCCCAGACACAAATTTCTTTTCTGGGCCACCTGATTTCCCATAGAGGTGTCACTGTGGATCCTGAGCGAACACAGGGAATCAGGGACTTTCCCCCACCAAAGGATGCCAAAGGCATCGCGAGATTTGTGGGGAT
Source organism: Magicicada septendecula (assembly GCA_034769895.1). Taxonomy (NCBI): domain Eukaryota; kingdom Metazoa; phylum Arthropoda; class Insecta; order Hemiptera; family Cicadidae; genus Magicicada; species Magicicada septendecula. The sequence goes on from CM068367.1 coordinate 194,056,019, forward strand.
GGTCAATTTCTATCGGCGTTTCATCCCAAACGCGGCGGAGATTGCGGCACCTCTGAATGAACTCCGGAAAAAGGGCGCCAAATTTGTATGGGGGGAAAAGCAACAGAAGGCTTTCGAGACTCTGAAGGAAGTCATTATTTCCCCTCCAGTATTGAGAATGCCAGACTTCTCGAGGCCGTTCATCCTCCAGACGGATGCGAGTTCGATTGCGCTCGGGGCGGTTCTGTCCCAAGTTTTTGATGGTGCTAGGCAGCCTGTGGCCTTTATATCTAGAACTTTGACCCAACAAGAACGGAAGTCTTCAGTCTATGAGCTAGAGTGTTTGGCTGTTGTACACGCTCTAGATAAGTTCAGGCGTTTTCTGGAACACGCTGAGTTCCTGCTCGAGACCGACAACCAGGCTCTCTCTTGGCTTCTCGCTCATCCCCGGCAGCTGGGTAAGATTGGACGATGGGTGGTTAAAATCTCATCCTTTAAATTCAAGGTGCAACACATTCGGGGAACTCAAAATGTGGTTGCAGATGCTTTGTCCCGTATGTTTTCCCAGCCCAGCGAAGCCCAGCCGGAGCAACCCTGTTCTGTTTTACTGGACTTTCCTTTAGCTTTTACTGATGTGTTACCCCATCAGTTAGATGATGAAGAGTTGGGTCCGATCATCCAAAATCTAAAAGAGGGTAACGTGCAGGTCCCTTACTTCTTGTCCAGGGGCGTCCTATGTTGCAGAGAGAAAAAGGGGCGAGCCCCGAAGATAGTGCTGCCTAGCAAACTCGTGCCCATGGTTTTCAGCTACTACCACAATTCCCCGGTAGGTGGAGATAAGGGGATTTCGAAGACCATTTCCAGTATTAGGAAAAACTTCATCTGGAAGGGCATGGATAGGGACATAGCAACTCGGGTGAAGGCATGTCATCTCTGTGGCTTAAGCAAGCCTGCCCAGAACACCAAGTTGGGGCTGTTGTCATCTGATGTGGCGAGCAGACCGATGGAGAAGCTATTCATCGACTACGTGGGACCCTTCCCGCGTAGCAAGTCAGGTAATGCTTACCTACTTGTCTGTGTGGATGCTTTTTCGAAGTTTGCCTGGCTACTGCCCTTACGGCAGGCAACTGCTCGATTGACCATAAGCGCGCTCCAGAGTCATGTGTTTCAGCACTTCGGTCTTCCGGCCATCATTGTCTCGGACAATGGTCCACAATTTATTTCAGGCGATTTTCGGCGAATGTGCTTCGCCAATGGCATCAAACATGTAACCACTTCCCCCTATTACCCACAACCGTCCCACGCGGAGAGATTCAACAGGAATCTCAGGTCCGCGCTTATTGCTTATCATGCAGAGCAACAGACCACCTGGGACCAGAACCTTAAGTGGTTACAGCTAGCTTTCAATACGGCCCTGCATGACAGTCATAAGGCCGTTCCCTTTGAAGTTATGTTTGGTTTCTCGCCTACGCTTCCCTTGGCCAACTTATGGAACATAGACGATCTTCTGCCGAGTAATCCGGACATTAGGACGGCAGATAGGTGGAAAGAGGCCGGGAATAATTTGCTTCGTGCGCACGAGCGCGTCCGTACTCGGTATAATCAGGGGCGTATTCCAAATCCCTTTAAGGTAGGAGATTTGGTCTACTGCCAGAGCCACCCGATCAGCTCAGCTGCCGATAAAAGAGCCGCCAAATTATGCTATCGTTGGTCGGGGCCGTACCGTATCCTAGGGTTTTCGTCACCGGTGACGGCGCGGTTGGAAGAGCAGGGTAGTAATCCTAAAGAGATTACTACACATATATCTAAGTTAAAATTATTTAGAAAAGGGTAAACGGGCTGAAAGGGGGGGAGCGATGGTGGTCTCAGTGCGGGTGGGGATGTTGTCGGTGTTGAGAGGGTGTGCTCCGGGGGGCGGTATTGAGAATGATAGGGTAGCGGGTAGATGTTTCCCACAGACCCAGTGGGGTTCGTCTACTTCAGGGATGCGCCCCTGCCTGCGCGAGCCTTGGCTTTCTCCGATTGTCCTTATGCCCGGAGGGAGCCATGTCCTTACCTTCAGTCCTAGCCCATGACCGTTTAATCATCCTTGACCATCCACCTTCCGAGTTTCCTAACCTTATCCAGAAAAAAAAAAACTAGAAAAAGCAAAAAAAAAGGAGTTAGCGAGAGAAGTGGAGCGGTAAGGGGGCAGGGGTCTGTTGTGCTCCTCTTCCCCCTTGCTGCTCTAGGCATGCCCTTGGAGCACACTTGTAAAACTCATATATATATGTTGGAAAGATGCCATAGTCACAGTGGACATGGCTTTCCGTCAGGTCCCAGTGGGGACCACCGCATCATGGAGACTGTCATCGCCCCTTTTCCCCTTGGCCCGTGCAGTAATGGTATTGTATAGAATGGGGGGGTGTCGTATTAGGGAATTAGCCCGTAGGTACATGGGGCAGATGGCCCTGTTTAGGTGGCTATCGTGTTCTGGCTTGGGTGGACAAGCCTCAGGAGGTCGGAACTCAGGGAGCTCCCGAACTTTTCTTTCGTCTTTCTTCTCTGTCCCTCTTTGCGGTGGGCTGGCCCTGATCAGGTCAGCAGGCCGCACATACACACTTACACTCTACACGTCTTCTTTCGTCTCTTTCGTCTTCCCTTCTGAGCCTCTGTTCTCCTGAGAGCAAGTCTGCCTGGCCAACTTACCCACGATGTCCACCGGAGTATTTAAGAAGGGGGTACACTGCAGGGTACTTTCCCGAGTTTTAGAGTGGGGCAACCGGGTTGCCCTTTCGGGGTGGTGGTGTGCCGGTGTAAATCCGGCTATCGAAGGTTTTAGTTAAAGTCGTATTTTAATTGTAAAATAACTTGGATGCGAGAGTGCTGAAGCGAAATTTGTTGGACTCGGTTAAGTCTGCGCGCGCAACTCGTGGTGAGCGGTCGCCTTCTCTGCTTGTAACGGAGTCTACTCTCTGCCCCGCTGCGAGATACAACGGTCCGTCCCTCTCTTCGAACAATTACGGCGTAGTTTGTATCCGTCTTCATGGCTTGCTGAAACTTAAACGACTCCCGGTAAGAAGTGCATTATCTTATGTATTTATAAGTAATTATGTATGGATAATTAATAACAAGGTGTATGCAACCGTATAAAATACGTAATTATGTGTGTGCGACCCGACAGTTTTTATATTAAGAGAAAACTCATTGTGCAGTAATTTACTTAATGTTCAGTATATAGCCAATGTTCCGTTTATTATTACTAGAATAGTGTGAGAAGTATTGCAATTGTCATTGTCATGATAAGGGTGTACAACATTAAAAATTAAGGGCTAAAGTTAGTGCGTAGTCAGGGAATGAACTGTACATTCATGCAGCAGACTGTCAGGGAGCTATTTAATTAACGGTACAGTAGAGAGTTTCTTTGTGTGAACTTCCTTAGATGAAATTTTATTTATGTTAAAACATTCTTAATGCTGTGAGTGCCTTGCAGTTGAATTTTTTGGTTCAATCATGATTATCGCTCACCACGTGGCTGTTTAACCTGCAAAGTTCTGTCGAGGCATGTAGCCAGTGAGCTGATGACTTTTATATTACGCCACGTTTAATAAAGTCTGTTCATTATTCAAATTTACTTATTCCATGGCTGATTTTCTACCCTTTAAGCTGGTTGCAAAAACTTTATTAATGAAACTTGCGCATTTTTTGAGAGTTACTTGGAGCCCGTTCTGAGGTTAATTACCTGAACTCGGGTGTATATTTTTGGTGAACATTTCTCTAATTTATTTGAATTAACAGGGTTCTTGAATTAAGACGGAGATTTGGCCTTGCTGATAGCCGTACACCTGCATCAGTCATGGACCATTAAACAAGATCCTGTCCGAAGAGGGAGATGGTGACTCTGGTTCTCGATGTAGCACTCGTCAGCAGTACTAAGGTGATATTCACACTTTTATTTTCCTTTTTTGGGGCCGGGTGGCAGTGCGCCTGCTTTACATTAAATATCTTTGAAGCCATGTGACCACGTGTCCAGACTGTCTGCTAGAAAGGGGAGCAGCTGATCATGACTCTGAACATTATAAGTTAAATTCAAGAACAATTTTTTATAACTGATTTACATAACACTAAGTGCACTGCTTGTAATTGTGTGCTGCACTGGGGGAGCGTGCCAGAGATATTTTTTTTACACTTGGACCTTTTACAGTTTGCATCTCATTAGCATTTTACTCTTTACAAAATTTATAGAACAGGTTAGTAGCTCTGTTCCAGCTGGAACAGGAATGAATAAATATTAACTTCACTATGGGTTTAACATTTAAGGGCTGGGGGTTTCCTGTGTTTTTTTTTGGGCCGTTTTCTGGGGTTTAAAAGGGGACTTAGTTTTTCTCTGACACATGTTGGTGCAACCTCAGGCAGGTTGGAGGCCTGTCAAACTTTGTCAACCGCATGCTGGCGCGCTGCCACAGCTGCTAGGGCACAACCGCCTTATTGTATTTTTTCATTTTAATTATATTTATATAGCCATTCGGGGTTAATAGAAAATAATTTGTTTTTTCTTCTGGACATATATTAGTTGATTTTTCTCCGTACAAAAAGGCTATACTGATTGTTTTTCTTAATTGGCAAAACACATATTGATTAACTTTCACTTGTAGTATCTGCTGTTTAATTTTCTTTAACTCTAAAACATATACTCATTATTTTTTTTGTAAAACATATATTGTCTAAATTTTTCTGAAATTGTAAAGCCTCGAGTGATTAATTTCCGATTGTTAAAGTACATATTGAGTTTTTCAATCCTTCGGAATTTGTGAAGTAAAGTAACCGTTTAGTATTGTATAACACTGTTTGAAATCAGGTGATGTAGTTCTGTAAAGTTTTATTTAATGCTGTGAAAGAAACTTAAGGTTCATACGCTCATGATGGGTCTTTGATCAGTGGAATGCTATACAAATGGGCGGTCCGGGTTTATTTATGCTTTATGAGTTTTTATCATCCTTTCTGGGGTTCGGGCTTTTATGTAAGTCTACAAAAACGGGTTGTTGATGGGCGAATATTTTATCACTGCTGGGTTCTGAGTATTGCAGTTACACTGTCTGCTAGGCTGGTGCCTTCCAGGGGCATTCGTGTTAGAATTAATGTAATCGTGAGTCTATGTGCTTTATGTTTCTGTGTGTGTTGTTATGTTTGTCCGTGTCTAGCTAGCCACAAGATGGGGGGGAACTTTATTTTTATATATATATATTCACTGAGTTTATACACACTTGTTATGCCTTATATTTATATATATGTAAATATTTACTGAATTTATACACACTTGTTATGATGTACACATGTATTTTTAATTTAATACTGTTAAAGCAGGGCTTAAATTATTCGTGATATTTATGATTCATGGGGGGGGATAGTTATGTCATAGAGTTGGCCTGCATGTATGAATTCTAGGCATACAATAAACTTGTTATTGTTACATTACAGCTGAGTTTTATTGCAAGTCCCGTCATACTGGACCCGGCACAACTTTAGCTTCTCTAGGCTCCAGCCTAGTCCTAATTGACTTGTGGCTTCTCTTTCAAAAAAAAAAAAAAAAAAAAAATATATATTAAAATGAAATAAGTTGTTTTGTACTCATAAAAGTCATGAAAGGAAAGAGGGGTCACAAATGGTACCGCAGAGCGTGGTTTATAAAGTCTGCTACCGCAAATGGTAGCAGTGAGCGTGGTTCATTCTAGGCTTGAACCCTTGGGTCCTGGTGTGTGACGGGGCTTGCAAACTCGGAAATATTAATGCGATTGTTGTGACATAGTTTTTTGGTATATGCCCGTGTAGGCTAGTTGTAGGTAGTATAACTTGTGAGTCGGGTCGCACCACTGAGGAGGTTATTTGTGTTTGAAATATGTAAGGGTTGTACGGCCGGGGAGTCTCAAGCGTGGCCTGGAAGATGGAATGTTGATTCGGGGTCGGAGTTTAGAGTGTTATATTGACGGGATGCGGTATGGCCCGATCGGAAATCGGTACCGGCACAGACTTGTGTCCGGTTGATGTCGAAGTATTAATTCCCGGATTATGACTTTCAATTGTTAGTTGGTTGTTGTGAGTTATGTGTTGGTACGGCGTGTGTGTCGAATTATTGTTTGATGTTATGTGTGTTTAGCATTGTTGCTTGTCACTTGTCTCCTTCTGTCGTGGATGTGAATGGTTCAGAATAGGCCAGGTCTCCGCAGCGCTAGAGAACCCGGGGGTCTACTCAAAGGAAGGACAGTACTTGGGGTTTTCTGTTTCTTGTAAATATGCTTTTGTGGGTTATGTTTTGTGTTCAGTGTATTGTGTGATTCTGGCGGGGGTAGGTTATCAGAGACTACCCAATCCTATTTCCGGCATCCTCCAGAGACTTCCGGTGGTGGATGGAGAAGATGAGGGCAAATTGTTGGTTTTTCTGGACATCGTCCTGGAGTTGGCGGATTTTCCGGGGCTGTCCGATGAGGTCCTTTTGTCCGTTATATATCCTTACTGCCGGGGTTCATTGGCTGAGCTGGTCACCAACACTCTGCGTCGTGGTTGCAGTATCGACTCTCTCCATGGGGAGGTGTTGGACTCTTTCATACCCCGTCGGCAACGTGAGCATTTGGAACATAGCCGGTTCTATCGTGCACAGGCCAACGGAGAGGCGTTGGGGGATTTTGTGCAGAATATCCGTAAATGTGCTCGGGTTTTGAGGTTGGGGTTGCCCGAGAAGGATGTTGTTAGAAGAATTTTAGAAGGGGTGTTCGCCTAATGTGACTTGTTTTAGGTGTGGTAGGTTGGGCCACGTCAGACGATTTTGTACCGGGGTTGGGTCGAGTCCAACGTCCCTCCCCAAGGCGCCCAAGGTCATTCTGAAAAGGGTCAATGAGGGGAAGATATGTCGGAGGTCTTCCCCTACCTGTCGCGGGTCTTCTAAGGTACGCGCCTCCAGGCCAGTTGCAGGTCCCAGGTCTTTGGGCATCAAGGTCCTCCAAACCATCTCTAGGCCCACTTCCGTATGCCCCTTCTTGCTGTTGGAGTTGAAAAAGAGTCAACTCAGAGCATTAGTTGACTTCGGATCAGCAAGATCCATCATTTCATCCAAAGTGTGCGAGGACCTTGAACAGCAGGGTTTAATTAAAAGGTCAGAACAGTCTTCCGTAGTGTGCTGGACGGCATCCCAGGAAATTCTGCCCATTTCCCGGGTAGTTTCTTTCAAGTTTAAAATCGAGGGATTTTCTTGGGTGTGGAGCTTTCTGGTTTCTCCTGCTCTGGGAGTTGAATGCATTATTGGTGCCGATTTCATCTGCAAAAGTGGTCTCGTTATTGACATCCAAGAGCACCAATGTTATTTTAAATTTAATCGGGGAGTTGTAATCCCGTTCCTTGGATATCAGGGGACCAGGCAAGATATCCAAGAGGTTAAGTGCCCCGACACATCTAGAGACCACCTCTCCCAGTCCCAGCGGTCCGCTTTAGATCAGTTGTGTGAGCGTTTCCCCACTGTACTAACTCCGGCCCTTGGGCTCACACATCTCTTGGAATATAAGATCCGCCTAACGGACTCCAAGGTGGTGCGCTCCCACTCTTATAAATTTGCCCCTCCGAAGATGAGCATCTTGAGGGAGAAGGTTCAAGAGTTATTAGATCAAGGGGTGATTGAACCTTCTCAGTCCAGTTATGCCAGTCCAGCGTTCCTAGTGCCCAAGCCTGGAGGTAAGCACAGGATGGTCATCGACTACCGCAAGCTGAACGCAAACATCGAGGTAGATTCGGTCCCACTTCCTGACCTTCATTCCGCGTTCGATTGGTTCAGTGAGGCGAGGTATTTTACCATCATTGACCTCAACTCTGCATATCACCAGATTCCCTTGACGAAAGAAAGTAGGCCCTACACGGCATTCTGTGTTCCGTGGAACCTCTATCAGTACACTAGGGTTCCTATGGGTCTAGCGGTAGGGGCCCAAACTCTCACCCGTTTACTTGACACCGTTTTTCACGATGTCAAGTTCAAGTACGTTTTCAATTATCTTGATGACTTGCTGGTGTACAGCAAGGGGTACGAGGAGCATTTGGGTCATCTTGAGGAGGTGATGTGCAGGTTGAGGGGTGCCGGCCTCACTGTCAATCCCGAAAAGGTGAAGTTCGCCCAGACACAAATTTCTTTTCTGGGCCACCTGATTTCCCATAGAGGTGTCACTGTGGATCCTGAGCGAACACAGGGAATCAGGGACTTTCCCCCACCAAAGGATGCCAAAGGCATCGCGAGATTTGTGGGGATGGTCAATTTCTATCGGCGTTTCATCCCAAACGCGGCGGAGATTGCGGCACCTCTGAATGAACTCCGGAAAAAGGGCGCCAAATTTGTATGGGGGGAAAAGCAACAGAAGGCTTTCGAGACTCTGAAGGAAGTCATTATTTCCCCTCCAGTATTGAGAATGCCAGACTTCTCGAGGCCGTTCATCCTCCAGACGGATGCGAGTTCGATTGCGCTCGGGGCGGTTCTGTCCCAAGTTTTTGATGGTGCTAGGCAGCCTGTGGCCTTTATATCTAGAACTTTGACCCAACAAGAACGGAAGTCTTCAGTCTATGAGCTAGAGTGTTTGGCTGTTGTACACGCTCTAGATAAGTTCAGGCGTTTTCTGGAACACGCTGAGTTCCTGCTCGAGACCGACAACCAGGCTCTCTCTTGGCTTCTCGCTCATCCCCGGCAGCTGGGTAAGATTGGACGATGGGTGGTTAAAATCTCATCCTTTAAATTCAAGGTGCAACACATTCGGGGAACTCAAAATGTGGTTGCAGATGCTTTGTCCCGTATGTTTTCCCAGCCCAGCGAAGCCCAGCCGGAGCAACCCTGTTCTGTTTTACTGGACTTTCCTTTAGCTTTTACTGATGTGTTACCCCATCAGTTAGATGATGAAGAGTTGGGTCCGATCATCCAAAATCTAAAAGAGGGTAACGTGCAGGTCCCTTACTTCTTGTCCAGGGGCGTCCTATGTTGCAGAGAGAAAAAGGGGCGAGCCCCGAAGATAGTGCTGCCTAGCAAACTCGTGCCCATGGTTTTCAGCTACTACCACAATTCCCCGGTAGGTGGAGATAAGGGGATTTCGAAGACCATTTCCAGTATTAGGAAAAACTTCATCTGGAAGGGCATGGATAGGGACATAGCAACTCGGGTGAAGGCATGTCATCTCTGTGGCTTAAGCAAGCCTGCCCAGAACACCAAGTTGGGGCTGTTGTCATCTGATGTGGCGAGCAGACCGATGGAGAAGCTATTCATCGACTACGTGGGACCCTTCCCGCGTAGCAAGTCAGGTAATGCTTACCTACTTGTCTGTGTGGATGCTTTTTCGAAGTTTGCCTGGCTACTGCCCTTACGGCAGGCAACTGCTCGATTGACCATAAGCGCGCTCCAGAGTCATGTGTTTCAGCACTTCGGTCTTCCGGCCATCATTGTCTCGGACAATGGTCCACAATTTATTTCAGGCGATTTTCGGCGAATGTGCTTCGCCAATGGCATCAAACATGTAACCACTTCCCCCTATTACCCACAACCGTCCCACGCGGAGAGATTCAACAGGAATCTCAGGTCCGCGCTTATTGCTTATCATGCAGAGCAACAGACCACCTGGGACCAGAACCTTAAGTGGTTACAGCTAGCTTTCAATACGGCCCTGCATGACAGTCATAAGGCCGTTCCCTTTGAAGTTATGTTTGGTTTCTCGCCTACGCTTCCCTTGGCCAACTTATGGAACATAGACGATCTTCTGCCGAGTAATCCGGACATTAGGACGGCAGATAGGTGGAAAGAGGCCGGGAATAATTTGCTTCGTGCGCACGAGCGCGTCCGTACTCGGTATAATCAGGGGCGTATTCCAAATCCCTTTAAGGTAGGAGATTTGGTCTACTGCCAGAGCCACCCGATCAGCTCAGCTGCCGATAAAAGAGCCGCCAAATTATGCTATCGTTGGTCGGGGCCGTACCGTATCCTAGGGTTTTCGTCACCGGTGACGGCGCGGTTGGAAGAGCAGGGTAGTAATCCTAAAGAGATTACTACACATATATCTAAGTTAAAATTATTTAGAAAAGGGTAAACGGGCTGAAAGGGGGGGGAGCGATGGTGGTCTCAGTGCGGGTGGGGATGTTGTCGGTGTTGAGAGGGTGTGCTCCGGGGGGCGGTATTGAGAATGATAGGGTAGCGGGTAGATGTTTCCCACAGACCCAGTGGGGTTCGTCTACTTCAGGGATGCGCCCCTGCCTGCGCGAGCCTTGGCTTTCTCCGATTGCCTTATGCCCGGAGGGAGCCATGTCCTTACCTTCAGTCCTAGCCCATGACCGTTTAATCATCCTTGACCATCCACCTTCCGAGTTTCCTAACCTTATCCAGAAAAAAAAAACTAGAAAAAGCAAAAAAAAAGGAGTTAGCGAGAGAAGTGGAGCGGTAAGGGGGCAGGGGTCTGTTGTGCTCCTCTTCCCCCTTGCTGCTCCAGGCATGCCCTTGGAGCACACTTGTAAAACTCATATATATATGTTGGAAAGATGCCATAGTCACAGTGGACATGGCTTTCCGTCAGGTCCCAGTGGGGACCACCGCATCATGGAGACTGTCATCGCCCCTTTTCCCCTTGGCCCGTGCAGTAATGGTATTGTATAGAATGGGGGGGTGTCGTATTAGGGAATTAGCCCGTAGGTACATGGGGCAGATGGCCCTGTTTAGGTGGCTATCGTGTTCTGGCTTGGGTGGACAAGCCTCAGGAGGTCGGAACTCAGGGAGCTCCCGAACTTTTCTTTCGTCTTTCTTCTCTGTCCCTCTTTGCGGTGGGCTGGCCCTGATCAGGTCAGCAGGCCGCACATACACACTTACACTCTACACGTCTTCTTTCGTCTCTTTCGTCTTCCCTTCTGAGCCTCTGTTCTCCTGAGAGCAAGTCTGCCTGGCCAACTTACCCACGATGTCCACCGGAGTATTTAAGAAGGGGGTACACTGCAGGGTACTTTCCCGAGTTTTAGAGTGGGGCAACCGGGTTGCCCTTTCGGGGTGGGGGTGTGCCGGTGTAAATCCGGCTATCGAAGGTTTTAGTTAAAGTCGTATTTTAATTGTAAAATAACGTGGATGCGAGAGTGCTGAAGCGAAATTTGTTGGACTCGGTTAAGTCTGCACGCAACTCGTGGTGAGCGGTCGCCTTCTCTGCTTGTAACGGAGTCTACTCTCTGCCCCGCTGCGAGATACAACGGTCCGTCTCTCTCTTCGAACAATTACGGCGTAGTTTGTATCCGTCTTCATGGCTTGCTGAAACTTAAACGACTCCCGGTAAGAAGTGCATTATCTTATGTATTTATAAGTAATTATGTATGGATAATTAATAACAAGGTGTATGCAACCGTATAAAATACGTAATTATGTGTGTGCGACCCGACAGTTTTTATATTAAGAGAAAACTCATTGTGCAGTAATTTACTTAATGTTCAGTATATAGCCAATGTTCCGTTTATTATTACTAGAATAGTGTGAGAAGTATTGCAATTGTCATTGTCATGATAAGGGTGTACAACATTAAAAATTAAGGGCTAAAGTTAGTGCGTAGTCAGGGAATGAACTGTACATTCATGCAGCAGACTGTCAGGGAGCTATTTAATTAACGGTACAGTAGAGAGTTTCTTTGTGTGAACTTCCTTAGATGAAATTTTATTTATGTTAAAACATTCTTAATGCTGTGAGTGCCTTGCAGTTGAATTTTTTGGTTCAATCATGATTATCGCTCACCACGTGGCTGTTTAACCTGCAAAGTTCTGTCGAGGCATGTAGCCAGTGAGCTGATGACTTTTATATTACGCCACGTTTAATAAAGTCTGTTCATTATTCAAATTTACTTATTCCATGGCTGATTTTCTACCCTTTAAGCTGGTTGCAAAAACTTTATTAATGAAACTTGCGCATTTTTTGAGAGTTACTTGGAGCCCGTTCTGAGGTTAATTACCTGAACTCGGGTGTATATTTTTGGTGAACATTTCTCTAATTTATTTGAATTAACAGGGTTCTTGAATTAAGACGGAGATTTGGCCTTGCTGATAGCCGTACACCTGCATCAGTCATGGACCATTAAACAAGATCCTGTCCGAAGAGGGAGATGGTGACTCTGGTTCTCGATGTAGCACTCGTCAGCAGTACTAAGGTGATATTCACACTTTTATTTTCCTTTTTTGGGGCCGGGTGGCAGTGCGCCTGCTTTACATTAAATATCTTTGAAGCCATGTGACCACGTGTCCAGACTGTCTGCTAGAAAGGGGAGCAGCTGATCATGACTCTGAACATTATAAGTTAAATTCAAGAACATTTTTTTATAACTGATTTACATAACACTAAGTGCACTGCTTGTAATTGTGTGCTGCACTGGGGGAGCGTGCCAGAGATATTTTTTTTACACTTGGACCTTTTACAGTTTGCATCTCATTAGCATTTTACTCTTTACAAAATTTATAGAACAGGTTAGTAGCTCTGTTCCGGCTGGAACAGGAATGAATAAATATTAACTTCACTATGGGTTTAACATTTAAGGGCTGGGGGTTTCCTGTGTTTTTTTTTGGGCCGTTTTCTGGGGTTTAAAAGGGGACTTAGTTTTTCTCTGACACATGTTGGTGCAACCTCAGGCAGGTTGGAGGCCTGTCAAACTTTGTCAACCGCATGCTGGCGCGCTGCCACAGCTGCTAGGGCACAACCGCCTTATTGTATTTTTTCATTTTAATTATATTTATATAGCCATTCGGGGTTAATAGAAAATAATTTGTTTTTTCTTCTGGACATATATTAGTTGATTTTTCTCCGTACAAAAAGGCTATACTGATTGTTTTTCTTAATTGGCAAAACACATATTGATTAACTTTCACTTGTAGTATCTGCTGTTTAATTTTCTTTAACTCTAAAACATATACTCATTATTTTTTTTGTAAAACATATATTGTCTAAATTTTTCTGAAATTGTAAAGTCTCGAGTGATTAATTTCCGATTGTTAAAGTACATATTGAGTTTTTCAATCCTTCGGAATTTGTGAAGTAAAGTAACCGTTTAGAATTGTATAACACTGTTTGAAATCATGTGATGTAGTTCTGTAAAGTTTTATTTAATGCTGTGAAAGGAACTTAAGGTTCATACGCTCATGATGGGTCTTTGATCAGTGGAATGCTATACAAATGGGCGGTCCGGGTTTATTTATGCGTTATGAGTTTTTATCATCCTTTCTGGGGTTCGGGCTTTAATGTAAGTCTACAAAAACGGGTTGTTGATGGGCGAATATTTTATCACTGCTGGGTTCTGAGTACTGCAGTTACACTGTCTGCTAGGCTGGTGCCTTCCAGGGGCATTCGTGTTAGAATTAATGTAATCGTGAGTCTATGTGCTTTATGTTTCTGTGTGTGTTGTTATGTTTGTCCGTGTCTAGCTAGCCACAAGATGGGGGGAACTTTATTTTTATATATATATATTCACTGAGTTTATACACACTTGTTATGCCTTATATTTATATATATGTAAATATTTACTGAATTTATACACACTTGTTATGATGTAAACATGTTGTTTTAATTTAATACTGTTAAAGCAGGGCTTAAATTATTCGTGATATTTAGGATTCATGGGGGGGGGATAATTATGTCATAGAGTTGGCCTGCATGTATGAATTCTAGGCATACAATAAACTTGTTATTGTTACATTACAGCTGAGTTTTATTGCAAGTCCCGTCATACTGGACCCGGCACAACTTTTGCTTCTCTAGGCTCCAGCCTAGTCCTAATTGACTTGTGGCTTCTCTTTCAAAAAAAAAAAAAAAAAAAAATATATATATAAAAATGAAATAAGTTGTTTTGTACTCATAAAAGACATGAAAGGAAAGAGGGGTCACACTGCAAGCCAGAAAGCGCCGCGACCTGCTGGAAATTACTTGAGTTACAAGCACTCTTACAACCAACCCCGTGTTACAACATTCCCCATTATTTTAAAAAGACAATTTCTTTCGCTTTGGACGTTGTCGCCTGTTGGTAATGGTGGCTCCAAGGAAGACAGGTTTTTTTTTGTGTTATTTGAGAGGGCCAATTGGTCCTCTCGGCTGTTTTGGAGTAAGCTCCCTTCAGCCATGTGGATGTACGAAGAGATATGGGTAGATATCGTACGCCAGCAGTGACCGTTCGATGATGAGAAAGTGGTGTTATCAGCGTATAGGGAGGATGTTGGTGTTCAGGTGTGTGTAGCATCTAGCAGTCGTTTGGGGGGGGGGGTGATCAGTGCCAAACTCACGGACTGTAATGCCAGTGTTGTGTGCAGCAATTGACGCTAAATTTGGTGAGAAGAGTCGTAGTGGCGTCAATGGCGGGGGCGGGTTATGGAACAGGTTGTTGGGTTATAATTGTACTATGAGTGGAAGGTTGTTTGTTTTTATTTATTTATTGATAGCGACGTTGAAGAAGTAGGAAGATGCAGAAGGACAGGTTTTTTTATTTTTTATTTTATTAAGCGACGTTGAAGACGTAGGAAATTGCAGGAGGGCACGTGTTTTTTATTTGTTTTTTTTGTTTTTTTTATATACTTATGTTAGAGGTGAACCCTAGAAGGTTCCTGGGACCCATCTGATACGTGGTCTTCTAAGTAGTATCCTGGGCGGCGGTTCAATGGCAAGAGTCAGAAGACGGTTTAGAATGAAGTGCGATCGCCGGGCATTTTGGGCAGGTCTCTAAGTGGGGGGGGGGGAATGGTTTGTAATTTTATTTTAGTGTTTGCTGTAGTTGCGTATTTCCAGTTTAGTTTTTATAGGAATGTGTCCAGGTCTGGGACGTGTTTGTTTATGGCTTATAAAAATCGGATTCGGGGTTTTGGTGATGGGAAGACGGCGGTAGATCAGGAGCAGGGTCCGCCGTTCTGTGATTCTGTATGAGTCGATCTTGTTGTTTTCAGTCGTCAGCAGGATCGGGTGTGCATAAGTTATTATCGGCCTGCTGCAAGTTATGTAGATCCTGCTGAGTCGTTCACTGGAGCAGCGATCGTTAGTGCTAAGTGTGCGTAGTGCTCGGATACGGACTCGCGCTTAGTCATTGGTTTTCTTGATGTGTTGGTGCTAGGTCAGTGTGGTGACAAGGGTGACTCCCAAGGTATTTGCAGTCACGCTTCGGAATTATGTGTGATAGGCCAACACGGACTGGATTTTGAAAGAAGTGACTCATTTTACGTCCTGTGCGGCTGAAAACGCAGAGTTGGGTTTTGTCCGTGTTTACTGTGATTCTCCAAGTGTTGCAGTATTCAAAGAAAGACTGCAACATATCCTGCAGGTGTGTGATGGTTCGCTGGTGACGTTGATGGGAGACCCAGTATGCTGTATCATCTGCATACTAGGCCAGGCCTGCTGATGACTATGTTAGCTGTAGAGGGGAGGGAGGGGTGTCTTTGGTAAAGATCATGTATAGTAGTGGGCTAATGACTGAGCCCTGGGGAACACCAGCGTGTAGTTGGAAAGGTGCCGAGAGATGCTGGCTAACACGGAATTGTGCTGTTCGGCCATCCAGGAACTGCGATAGCCATTTTATGATGTTTGGGGGGAAGTGATGTCAGAAGGTTTTAAATCTGAGGCCATAATGCCAGACGGAGTCAAATGCTTTTCGGATGTCGAGAAGCCCTATGATGTTTGGGTGTCTGAGGTATGAGTTCTCCTGGATGGCGCTGATCACCCTGACCAGCTGGTCATAGACATTGTACCCAGGCCGAAAACCTCCCTGCGTACTGGGTAGGACGTTGTGAATTTTCAGATGTTGATGGATCCTGGCGACTAGTATTTTTTCGAATAGCCTGGAGATTGTGGGAGTTAGCGATATATTTGATGCTAGTCTGGCAGATTTCGATGGTTTGGGAAACATCAGGACATGGGCGTGTATCCTAGCTGTAAACTTGTTGTATAAAGCTAGGATAGTGCGTCAAGTGCTATGTCAGGGAGAGCTTTAAAAACTTTGTTCGGAATGCCGTCGGGGCATGGCGATGAGTTACGGCATTGCGGGAGTTTGTATTTTATGTCGTCGGCTTTTATTGGCTGCTCCAGTGGATCTTCATATGGTCCAGTTAGTCTGTCGTCTGGTCTGAAGACCTCTCTGTGGGTGTGTATGAAAGTGTTGATTGAATGTTCGGCGACTGTGTCAAAGTCAAAGTGTTTGGGGCTGGTCGGATAGCTATGAACCGACTGGAGTGTATCACGGAAGGCGGCCGCCTTTTCACTATAGGAAGCCAGGCAAAATTTGATACCGCATTTGTATATCAGTAGAGAACGTCAGCAACGCGTTACCTTAAGCACGTTAGCAAAACTTGTGTTTGTTTTGAAACAGTCTATGGCGTCAGAACGAGTGCGTTCAGAAGTTGTAACGATATAATTTACATTGTAGGAAATTAATCTGTGAATTGAAACAGGGAAATGCCTACAACCTAGGCAAAAAAATTTTTAGTCGATCAAGAATCCAATTACTCATTCCATAGACGAAGCTTGAAGGTAAATAGTTGAAGACATCATTTTAAAATGAAGATGGCGTATGTCCGTATTTTGGTAATTTTCGTCGAATGAAATGCGTTTCATGATCGTTTCCAGCGTGAAGAAGAAGCTAGCGCGACCTGTTAAACAAAGACACAGTTACGCAAGTGGCGCAAATGAACGCAAGGGTTTACAATATTAAGGTAGTGGGTGTATGTTTAATCGCAGTGAATAAGACAAAAGGCAGGAGTTACGTAGGTAATGTGTAATTAAGAATTCTCTTCAAATGTTTGTCTTATTCGTACGTTATAAAGAACTCGTACACGGCGGTGTGGATCTTGAAAAGGGCAGGAACGTGGTATTCACCTTAGTTAAGATTTTCAATAGAAGAATTCAGTGGTCCCTGGAAGTCTGAGCGATGCATTGTTAGTTCTTATTTCCATGCTAGATGATAAATTTATATGAGAATAACTACTTGGCGCATGACATTAATTACAGGAGAGCATATGTGAATTAACTGATACGATTGTGTTTGGAAGTAAATTTAAGTATATTTTAGAAAAATAATAATCCGTATAGCCGTACAGCAAAGCGTAATAAAAGTAATGGGACGAAGAATAGCAGTTGTTCGTTTGGCGATGATGAGTGATGAGTGTATGTCCAGTGAGGGTGAAGTGTTCGACTGTGCTGATGAGTAATGTTAAAAGTTATGCTGGATGTGTGTTCGGAGGATATACGAAATGTAAACGTGAATTTGTTGGTGGTGAAAATTAAAGGGAATATTACACTAAAGAAACCAAAAGTACCAAGTAGTTAGAAGTGATAATAAATATTAAATAATATGAATAAATTGGGACAACATAATACAGTTGTAATAATGATAATAGTACTTAGTCTATAAGAAGCTTTACCGAAAAAAAAGGTGTTGGTCTAACTTTATTGGTCAGGCTGCCACAAAGCTCCCACTCCCGGGCGCGATCCCACTACTGTTCACCACGGGGACTTTTGGCTGCTGAGTTTCCCCCCTGGCCCGGTTCGCCCCTCGTTAGTCAACCTGGACGCCCCAGACTCCTCCAGACCGTCCATGTTGATGGCGTACTTAGTGCGGACGCCCAGTCAACGTAGGTTACTAGGTGGCAGGGCTCCTGACCTCAAGCCATCCACAACACCCGACCTCCAAGTAGCTGGATTACAGGAGTACGCCATTACTCCCGGTCGAGAGCAGCGATAAAAGAAAACGCAGTTGAGTGGAGTTTTATCACAGTAAAGGTAAAGCGTAGTTTACTATGAACATTACAGTAATCATCTTCTTTGAATTGCATGGTTGCTTGGCAATAGATATATATGTTACGAAATTAATAATGTTTACATACCGCGAACTGTGAGACATCTCCACCTAGGTTCTGCAAACAGAAGAATATGCATCCTGCTTTTTTTTAAAAGAGCAACATAACTTCTATTATTATAGTAATCTGCTAAGTTACGTCTCAGAAGACGACACTGCATTAGGGCAGCCGTGGAAAGTTTATTCAAAATTTTGTAGTGATAAATTAAATTAATCGCATAAATCGTATTGGAATCAATACAGTCCCTAGTGACAGACATTCCAAAGTTTCATGGTAATGGAATAAACTCAAAAAATCAAATTGGGCGTATATCTTCTTGCTAGGCCTAAATGTTACTTGGTTTGGGAACTAGATACATTACCATGTATCAAATCGTAAATAAGACGTTTTCCTATTACTTAACGTATAAACTGACTATGTGTTAGTGTTTGGTGCAGCCTGGACGCAGGAGGAGAAGGGCGTGTTCAAAGGAAGGTTGCAACATTTCAAATTTGGTCATTAATAACTCTGACAGTTGACATAATTTTAAAAATATTTTCTTAACTAAATATCACTATAATATTGACGACTCGGAACACAAAGGTTTTTATAAGTAAAAACGTAAAGTTTTACCTTACAACCTCCTTACTTTACGTTTTTACTTATAAAAAACTTTGTGTTCCGAGTCGTCAATATTATAGTTATATTTAGTTAAGTAATGGACACGTCATGGACAACGAAATCCAAGAATATTTTCATAGTTTCTGATACCTACGGGTGTTGTTTATGACGTACTCAAATATCAGAGTTTTATGGTTCATAATTATTTTAGTACGCAAAGAAAACTAACTGAAGTCAAAATGTTACAACCTTCCTCATTAGCGGTGTTGGTTGTAACAGCTGAAGGGGTTAGTTGTACCAAGACAAATAAAGCAAATATTTCGCTTAACAAAATTTTATTTCTCATGAAAATTATGTAGTTTTACCTACAAAATCAGAATATAGTGATTCACACGCGCGCGCGCACGCACACACACACACACCATTAAACCATTTACCAGAAAAAATTTCTTCTTTCTTACATCGGGTCTTTAAAGTTTAAAAATGTCTTTTAAAACAGATTATCCTGAAAATGTCGTTAAAATCATACAAGCATTTGACAATTTCCCTCCCCAAAAAAACACTTGAACGCGCGCGCGCACGCTCATACACACACACACATGTTCACATGAGCATGTAAACACTTATCCAAAGAAAGCAATTTAAACTAATCAAATTAAAGTTACTTTTATAAAATTACGTGTCTGTAACATAAATATAAATTTAATAAGAAAAACAATACAAAATAACCAAACTTATCAAAATTTATAAAACTATTAATGTCTTTAACAAATATCAAAATACAAATGTTTAGTTAAACTAATTTTAAAATAAAAAAAATTTGAAAACGTATCTAAGATAATGTCTGTAATTTAACAAAATACAAATTAAAGCATGCTTATCTAGAAACTATTTTAGAAAAACAAATGCTCAGTCTATTACCATTGTTTTAAAGTTTTATTCAGATAATCCATTTGACATACAGTTATGGCACACATATGTCTTCGATATCTTAGCCCTTGAAAAATGTGGCCGATGCTTACAGTCCATGCATTGCAAACACTACTCTTTGAAAATGGTTTCATGCGAACAAAACACAGACAGGTTTCATCATCTTCTTTTTCAGAGGAATTTTCAAATTTAAGAATCCTCTTTACTTCCCTTTTCGGGACGTTTTTCCTTTGCGTCTCATATTAATTTCTCTTGTTTTTTCTTTAGATAATTTCCTTTTTGATATTCACTTTCAATAGCTTCTTTTACGGGGGTGTGTCAGTTAGTACGGCACAACTGCGCTGTTTGTTAGGTCTTTTAGTTTTCCTTGTCCCCGTTTTAGGAAATGCTAGCACTAAATCTGGAGAAAAATCCTGTTTTAAAGTTAAGTCCCCAGATGGCGAAGATTCCAGACTTGTTGAAGACAGGGTTAGTTCTTCTGCTATAAGTATTTGTATCAGTCATAGTAGAATGTGGATTCGTAGAGCTGTCATTTGTCTGTCTGGACTTCCATGTTGCACTGAAGAACTAGAAGCCATAGTAATACTGTTTTTGGTTTGACCTATCTGTAAAAAATAACGGTCTAAAACCAGCATCACTAAATACTGCTCGAATAAATGGGTATCGATTAAATGATTCCACAATTACCCATGGGGTAGGTTGTAACGTTGATCTGGGGAAGGTTGTAAAAGAGTAAAATCGGTGTTACAATCAACCCCACACGTCGCCATTACAAAAAAGTAGCCATGGGTCTAATTATGTTTCATTAAAATTAAAGCTGATGCCTGGTATTCATAAAGAATACGTGAGTTGTTAGACTACATGCGCAGCTAGTATGGTTGAAGAATAATGTAAGTAGAAATAAGCTTCATAACGGAAGTTCAAAAAATTACTTACCTTTTCAAAAAAACAATATTTCTGATGTAGCGGAAGTTAGCTTCAACGTTCGTCACCGGCATTGTAGCCTACACTGACGCAAGCTTTGGAGTGATCTGCAAGCCAGAAAGCGCCGCGATCTGCTGGAAATTACTTGAGTTACAAGCACTCTTACAACCAACCCCGTGTTATAACCTTCCCCATTATTTTAAAAAGACAATTTCTTTCGCTTTGGACGTTGTCGCCTGTTGGTAATGGTGGCTCCAAGGAAGACAGGCTTTTTTTTTGTGTTAATTGAGAGGGCCAGTTAGTCCTCTCGGCTGTTTTGGAGCAAGCTCCCTTCAGCCATGTGGATATACGTAGAGATGTGGGTAGATAACTTACGCCAGCAGTGACCGTTCGATGATGAGAAAGTGGTGTTACCAGCGTATAGGGAGGATGTTGGTGTTCAGGTGTGTGTAGCATCTAGCAGTCGTTGGTGGGGGGGGGGGTGATCAGTGCCAAACTCACGGACTGTAATGCCAGTGTTGTGTGCAGCAATTGACGCTAAATTTGGTGAGAAGAGTCGTAGTGGCGTCAATGGCGGGGGCGGGTTAAGGAACAGGTTGTTGGGTTATAATTGTGCTACGAGTGGAAGGTTGATTGTTTTTATTTATTTATTGATAGCGACGCTGAAGAAGTAGGAAGATGCAGAAGGACAGGTTTTTTTTATTTTTTATTTTATTAAGCGACGTTGAAGACGTAGGAAGTTGCAGGAGGGCACGTGTTTTTTATTTTATTTTTTTTATATACTTATGGTAGAGTTGAACCCTAGAAGGTTCCTGGGACCTCTCTGTTACGTGGTCTTCTAAGTAGTATCCTGGGCGGCGGTACGTTGGCAAGAGTCAGAAGACGGTTTAGAATGAAGTGCGATCGCCGGGCATTTTGGGCAGGTCTCTAAGGGGGGTGGCCGGGAATGGTTTGTAATTTTGTTCTAGTGTTTGCTGTAGTTGCGTATTTCCAGTTTAGTTAGTATAGGAATGTGTCCAGGTCTGGGACGTGTTTGTTTATGGCATATAAAGTCGTATTCGGGGTTTTGGTGATGGGAAGACGGCGGTAGATCAGGAGCAGGGTCCGCCGTTCTGTGATTCTGTATGAGTCGATCTTGTTGGTTTCAGTCGTCAGCAGGATCGGGTGTGCATAAGTTATTATCGGCCTGCTGCAAGTTATGTAGATTCTGCTGAGTAGTTCACTGGAGCAGCGATCGTTAGTGCTAAGTGTGCGTAGTGCTCGGACACGGACTCGCGCTTAGTCATTGGTTTTCTTGATGTGTTGGCGCCTGGTCAGTGTGGTGTCAAGGGTGACTCCCAAGGTATTTGCAGTCACGCTTCGGAATTATGTGTGATAGGCCAACACGGACTGGATTTTGAAAGAAGTGACTCATGTTACGTCCTGTGCGGCTGAAAACGCAGAGTTGGGTTTTGTCCGTGTTTACTGTGATTCTCCAAGTGTTGCAGTATTCAAAGAAAGACTGCAACATATCCTGCAGGTGTGCGATGGTTCGCTGGTGACGTTGATGGGAGACCCAGTATGCTATATCATCTGCATACTAGGCCAGGCCTGCTGATGACTATGTTAGCTTTAGGGGGGTGGGAGGGTGTCTTTGGTAAAGATCATGTATAGTAGCGGGCTAATGACTGAGCCCTGGGGAACACCAGCGTGTAGTTGGAAAGGTGCCGAGAGATGCTGGCTAACACGGACTTGTGCTGTTCGGCCATCCAGGAACTGCGATAGCCATTTTATGATGTTTGGGGGGAAGTGATGTCAGAGGGTTTTAAATCTGAGGCCATAATGCCAGACGGAGTCAAATGCTTTTCGGATGTCGAGAAGCCCTATGATGTTTGGGTGTCTGAGGTATGAGTTCTCCTGGATGGCGCTGATCACCCTGACCAGCTGGCCATAGACATTGTACCCAGGGCGAAAACCTAACTGCGTACTGGGTAGGACGTTGTGAATTTTCAGATGTTGATGGATCCTGGCGACTAGTATTTTTTCGAATAGCCTGGAGATTGCGGGAGTTAGCGATATATTTGATGCTACTCTGGCAGATTTCGGTGGTTTGGGAAACATCAGGAAATGGGCGTGTATCCTAGCTGTAAACTTGTTGTATAAAGCTGGGATAGTGCGTCAAGTGCTATGTCCGGGCTCGACGAGATGAACTCCTCCTCTTTCTACAGGAATCCCATACAGACGTCGCCACCCTTAATGAAACTTATCTAACTGCCAGGCATCGCCTGTTCTTCCCGGGCTATACCCTCTTCAGGCAGGACAACGGATCTCACTCGGGCGGAGTTGCGATACTTGTTCGTAACTCTCTCCGAGCGAAAGTAGTACCCCTATCAAACAGCCCGACTGACTCACTTCTGGTCAAACTCAGCTTCGCAAACTCCCCTCCCCTCTTCATAGCAACATACTACTGCCCTCCACGTGCCGACCTAGACGTCAACTACCTCCATCATTTGGCCATGACCTACCCCCGTTTACTTCTCTTCGGAGATCTAAACGCCCACCACCGACAACTCGGAGACTGTTATAACACCGCCCGAGGTACGAGTGTGCTTCAGGCGGTCAATAACTTCGGTCTCAGGCACCATCGTACCCCGTTTACCCGCCAGCCGGTAACTCCGGCCCAACGTCCTACCTGTCCCGATAAGCTGTTTACCTCAGCCGACATCTCCCGTAAAATAAGCGGAATCTCCCAAGGCCCGGATGTTGGCTCTGACCACATCCCTATTCTTCTAGTAATTGCCTACGGCCACGTAAAATACCCCACCCTGGAACCCCGCACGACGGCCGTAACAGACTTTCACGCTGCCGACTGGCCTCTTTTTTCTCAAGCTTTAGCTTCCCTAATATCCCCTCTTCCAGCCCCACCCACCACCCCCACGCAAACGGACGCTTACAATGACCTAATCACGACATCGATTCAGACGGCGATAGCACAGGCCATACCAACGAAACATGTCCGCTACTCCCAGCTCAGGCTCCCTCCCCCGGTCCTTACACTGATACGCCGGAAACGCTGGATCCGCCGCCTCTTAAACAGAGATCGGCGGAACGAGCATCTCTGCTTGGAATACAGGAGACTTTCAAATGCCGTCAAGATCGCCATAAAAGACTTTCGATCTTCCCGCAATGAGAGCCTCTGTACTTCACTACAGGATTCCTTCCGCAACGACACGCCCAGATTCTGGAAACTGGTCAAACGTCTACACAACCCGCCCAAAGCCGATACCCCTCTCCAGATAGGAGACCGCCTTCTCGTCAGCGATGAGGAGAAGGCCGCCGCCTTTCGGGACTCTCTCCAGACTATCCATAGCCACCCCATTAGCCCGGACTTTGACGCCATCGCCGAAAATACTATAGACACTTTTCTAACTACCCACTCAGACCTCTTCACCCCACACGACGTCCTGACCGCAGACCACGATCATCCGCTGGAGCGGCCCATCGACCCAGACGACATCAAAGACCGACTTAGCAAATGTAGAAATACAGCCCCCGGCCCTGACGGAATACCCAACCGGATTTTAAAAGCGCTCCCCGCCACTGCTATCGAAGCCCTCGCTCATCTGTACACAGCTAGTCTCCTCCTCGGCTACGTCCCGCAGGCCTGGAAACACGCCCATGTCCTTATGTTCCCCAAACCTAACAAAAGCGCCAGCCTCCCGTCGAACTATCGCCCGATTTCTCTCACCCCTGCAATCTCCAGGCTTTTCGAGAAAATCCTCGTCGCCAGGATACATCCCCACCTACAAACTCATAGCGTCCTCCCCAGTACCCAGGGCGGATTCCGCCCTGGCTACAACATATATGATCAACTTGTTCGGGTTATCAGCGCCATCCAGGACAACTCGGCCCGCAAACGCCCGACCATCTTAGCCCTACTCGACATCCGCAAAGCCTTCGACTCTGTCTGGCACAATGGCCTCCGTTTTAAGACCCTCGGATGTCACTTTCCCCCAACCATCATCAAATGGCTCTCCCAGTTCCTGGATGGCCGCACGGCACAAGTCCGAGTCCGTCAGCATCTCTCGGCACCCTTCCGCCTTAATGCCGGTGTCCCCCAAGGCTCCGCCATTAGCCCGCTACTCTATATCATCTTTACGAAAGATACCCCTCCCCTCTCCGCCTACTCTACCCTACCCATCTGCAGGCCTAGCCCAGTACGCCGACGATACTGCCTACTGGGTCTCAGCAGGCGCACACCGGCAGATCCCAATCAAACTACAACAAATCCTAGAACCTTTCTTCGCCTACTGCAATACTGCAACGCCCGTCCGCGTTGGCCCATCATCAGTACGCCCGAAGCGTGACTGCCAATATCTGGACGTCACGCTTGACTCCAAACTTACCTGGCGACCACACATCAAACGCACAACTACCATCGCCCGTACCCGCCTCCGTTCTCTCAGAACCCTCAGCCGACTAAACCACTGCTCCAGCGACTTACTAGGCCGCATCTATACTACATGTATCCGACCCATCCTCACATATGCACACCCAGTTCTCCTTACTGCCTCTCCAGCCTACCTCGATCTCCACCGTATCACAGAACGACGGGCCCTACGACTCATATACCGCCGACCACGCCTGACGAAGACTTCCAATGCCGCCCTGTATGCGCTTAACACCCGCTTCCCTGACCTTGATTCCTTCCTTGTTAAACTCAAGTGGAAGTATTCCCGCACAGCCTCCCGCCGCAATTCCATACAAACGATAGTCCCGTCAATTAATAGAAACACCCGCAATACAAGCCGACCTTCCTACTTACTAAATCGCCTCCTCGCAATAGCCAATGGTCCTCCCCCTCGCCACCAACCACGCCGGCGTCAACGACACAGACCTGCTTAAGCAGTAACACTTACCATTTCCCCGCCAAGGACTTATCTCTCCCCGGCAGTAGCGACCTGTCTTCCTAAAGCAGCCTCAATACCCAACACGCGATAAAACTCCCCCACACTCTCTTCTCTTCACCACAGTAAACACACACTCTAGTTCCCCACACTTACGTACCCGCATATAATCCGACTCTGTTCCTTCCGCCTCCCTTGACGGCTCCCTGTCGCCACCTAACAGCTTTGGCGACCAGCGTCACACGTCCCAGTCTTGGCCGCCCCCCCTGCAAGAACGTCGCAGAAAAATATGAAGCAATAAACTCAATAAACAACATGAATAAATAAAGATGCCCCAGAAAAATTATAACGGCCACATCCATTTACCTCTCCCGCTCGTGTATGGCTACACACTACACCTCACACAATATAACCTACAAACAGCACACTCCCAACTAAGTGCCTCCACCCTCTCTGCGCTCCGGTCGTCTGGCGTACGTCCCCCAAAAACCCCTTACCCACACGGCTGAAGGGAGCTCGGCTCCAAAACAGCCCGAGTCCGACCATACTGGTCGGCCTCAAACAGCAAAAAAAAAAAAAAAAAAAAAAGTGCTATGTCAGGGAGAGCTTTCAAAACTTTGTTCGGAATGCCGTCGGGGCCTGGCGCTGAGTTACGGCATTGCGGGAGCTGGTATTTTATGTCGTCGGCTGTTATTGGCTGCTCCAGTGGATGTTCGTATGGTCCAGTTAGTCTGTCGTCTGGTCTGAAGGCTTCTCTGTGGGTGTGTATGAAAGTGTTGATTGAATGTTCGGCGACTGCGTCAAAGTCAAAGTGTTTGGGGCTGGTCGGATAGCTATGAACCGACTGGAGTGTATCCCGGAAGGCAACCGCCTTTTCGCTATAGGAAGCCAGGCAAAATTTGATGCCGCATTTGTATATCAGTAGAGAACGTCAGCAACGCGTTACCTTAAGCACGTTAGCAAAACTTGTTTTTGTTTTGAAACAGTCTATGGTGTCAGAAAGAGTGCGTTCAAAAGTTGTAACGATATAATTTACATTATAGGAAATTAATCTGTGAATTGACACAGGAAAATGCCTACAACTTCGGCATAGCTGATAGGTTGTAAGTATTAAATTGTTAGTCGATCAAGATTCCAATTACTCATTCCATAGACGAAGCTTGAAGGTAAATAGTTGAAGACATCATTTTAAAATAAAGATGGCTTATGTCCGTGTTTTGGTAATTTTCGTCGAATGAAATGCATTTCATGATCGTTTCCAGCGTGAAGAAGAAGCTAGCGCGACCTGTTAAACAAAGACACAGTAACGGAAGTGGCGCAAATAAACGCAAGGGTTTACAATATTAAGGTAGTGGGTGTATGTTTAATCGCAGTGAATAAGACAAAAGGCAGGAGTTACGTAGGTAATGAGTAATTAAGAATTCTCTTCAAATGTTTGTCTTATTCGTACGTTCTAAAGAACTCGTACACGGCGGTGTGGATCATGAAAAGGGCAGGAACTATTAACTATTCACCTTAGTTAAGATTTTCAATAGAAGAATTCAGTGGTCCCTGGAAGTCTGAGCGATGCACTGTTAGTACTTATTTCCATGCTAGATGATAAATTTATATGAGAATAACTACTTGGCGCATGACATTAATTACAGGAGAGCATATGTGAATTAACTGATGCGATTGTGTTTGGAAGTAAATTTAAGTATATTTTAGAAAAATAATAATCCGTATAGCCGTACAGCAAAGCGTAATAAAAGTAATGGGACGAAGAATAGCAGTTGTTCGTTTGGCGATGATGAGTGATGAGTGTATGTCCAGTGAGGGTGAAGTGTTCGACTGTGCTGATGAGTAATGTTAAAAGTTATGCTGGATGTGTGTTCGGAGGATATACGAAATGTAAACGTGAATTTGTTGGTGGTGAAAATTAAAGGGAATATTACACTAAAGAAACCAAAAGTACCAAGTAGTTAGAAGTGATAATAAATATTAAATAATATGAATAAATTGGGACAACATAATACAGTTGTAATAATGATAATAGTACTTAGTCTATAAGAAGCTTTACCGAAAAAAAAGGTGTTGGTCTAACTTTATTGGTCAGGCTGCCACAAAGCTCCCACTCCCGGGCGCGATCCCACTACTGTTCACCACGGGGACTTTTGGCTGCTGAGTTTCCCCCCTGGCCCGGTTCGCCCCTCGTTAGACAACCTGGACGCCCCAGACTCCTCCAGACCGTCCATGTTGATGGCGTACTTAGTGCGGACGCCCAGTCAACGTAGGTTACTAGGTGACAGGACTCCTGACCTCAAGCCATCCACAACACCCGACCTCCAAGTAGCTGGATTACAGGAGTACGCCACGACTCCCGGTCGAGAGCAGCGATAAAAGAAAACGCAGTTGAGTGGAGTTTTATCACAGTAAAGGTAAAGCGTAGTTTTCTATGAACATTACAGTAAACATCTTCTTTGAATTGCATGGTTGCTTTGCAATAGATATGTATGTTATGAAATTAATAATGTTTACATACCGCGAACTGTGAGAAATCTCCACCTAGGTTCTGCAAACAGAAGAATATGCATCGTGCTTTTTTTAAAAAGAGCAACATAACTTCTATTATTATAGTAATCTGCGAAGTTACGTCTCAGAAGACGACACTGCATTAGGGCAGCCGTGGAAAGTTTATTCAAAATTTTTGTAGTGATAAATTAAATTAATCGCATAAATCGTATTGGAATCAATACAGTCCCTAGTGACAGACATTCCAAAGTTTCATGGTAATGGAATAAACTCAAAAAACCAAATTGGGCGTATATCTTTTTTCTAGGCAAAATTTTACTTGGTTTGGGAATTAGATACATTACCGTGTATCAAATCGTAAATAAGACGTTTTCCTATTACTTAACCTATAAACTGACTATGTGTTAGTGTTTGGTGCAGCTTGGACGCAGGAGGAAAGTGAACACGTGGAAGGTTGCAACATTTCAAATTTGGTCATTAATAACTCCGACAGTTTTCATAATTTTAAAAATATTTTCATAGTTTCTGATACCTATGGGTGTTGTTTATGACGTACTAAATTTTCAGAGTTTTATGGTTCATAATTATTTTAGTACGCAAAGAAAACTAACTGAAGTCAAAATTTTACAACCTTCCCCAATAGCGGTGTTGGTTGTAACAGCTGAAGGGGTTAGTTGTACCAAGAAAAATAAAGCAAATATTTCGCTTAACAAAATTTTATTTCTCATGAAAATGATGTAGTTTTACCTATAAAATCAGAATATAGTGATTCACACACACACACACACACACACACACACACACACACACACACACACACACACACACACACACACACACGATTAAACCATTTACCAGAAAAAATTTCTTCTTTCTTACATCGGGTCTTTAAAGTTTAAAAATGTGTTTTAAAACAGATTATCCTGAAAATGTCGATAAAATCAAACAAGCATTTGACAATTTCCCCAACTAAAACACACATGCACGCGCGGGCGGGCGCACACACACACACACATACACACACATGTTCACAGAGCATGTAAACACTTATCCAAAGAAAGCAATTTAAACTAATCAAATTAAAATTTCTTTTATAAAATTACGTGTCTGTAACATAACAAATATAAATTTAAGAGAAAAAACAATATAAAATAACAAAACTTATCAAAATTTATAAAACTAAATTGTCTTTAACAAATATCAAAGTACAAATGTTTAGTTAAACTAATTTTAAAATAAAAAAAATTTGAAAACGTAGCTAAGATAATGTCTGTAATTTAACAAAATACAAATTAAAGCATGCTTATCTAGAAACTATTTTATAAAAACAAATGCTCAGTCTATTACCATTGGTTTAAAGTTTTATTCAGATAATCCATTTGACATACAGTTATGGCACACATATGTCTTTGATATCTTAGCCCTTGAAAAATGTGGCCGATGCTTACAGTCCATGAATTGCACACACTTCTCTTTGAAAAAGGTTTCATGCGAACAAAACACAGACAGGTTTCATCATCTTCTTTTTCAGAGGAATTTTCAAATTTTGGAATCCTCTTTACTTCCCTTTTCGGGACGTTTTTCCTTTGCGTCTGCTTGCTTTGCAATTTCTCTTGTTTTTTCGTTAGATAATTTCCTTTTTGATATTCACTTTCAATAGCTTCTTTTACGGGGGTATGTCAGTTAGTACGGCACAACTGCGCTGTTTGTTAGGTCTTTTAGTTTTCCTTGTCCCCGTTTTAGGAAATGCTAACACTAAATCTGGAGAAAAATCCTGTTTTAAAGTTAAGTCCCCAGATGGCGAAGATTCCAAACTCGTTGAAGACAGGGTTAGTTCTTCTGCTATAAGTATTTGTATCAGGAATAGTAGAATGTGGATTCGTAGATCTGTCAGATCTCAGTGGTGTCATTTGTCTGTCTGGACTTCCATGTTGCACTGAAGTACTAGAAGCCATAGTAATACTGTTTTTGGTTTGACCTATCTGTAAAAAATAACGGTCTAAAATCAGCATCACTAAATACTGCTCGAATAAATGGATATCGATTAAGTGATTCCACAAATACCCATGGGGTAGGTTGTAACGTTGATCTGGGGAAGGTCAACAGAGTAAAATCGGTGTTACAACCAACCCCACACGTCACCATTACAAAAAATTAGCCATGGGTCTATTTATGTTTCATTAAAATTAAAGCTGATGCCTGGTATTCATAAAGAATACTTGAGTTGTTAGACTACATGCGCAGCTAGTATGATTGAAGAATAATGTAAGTAGAAATAAGCTTCATAACGGAAGTTCAAAAAGTTACTTACTTATTCAAAGAACATTATTTTTGATGTAGCGG
Source organism: Magicicada septendecula (assembly GCA_034769895.1). Classification (NCBI taxonomy): domain Eukaryota; kingdom Metazoa; phylum Arthropoda; class Insecta; order Hemiptera; family Cicadidae; genus Magicicada; species Magicicada septendecula. The sequence goes on from CM068367.1 coordinate 194,086,015, forward strand.
AAGTTAGCTTCAACGCTCTGCACCGGCGTTGTAGCCTACACTGACGCAAGCTTTGGAGTGATCTGCAAGCCAGAAAGCGCCGTGATCTGCTGGAAATTACTTGAGTTACAACCAACCCCGTGTTACAACCTTCCCCATTATTTTAAAAGACAATTTCTTTCGCTTTGGACGTTGTCGCCTGTTGGTAATGGTGGCTCCAAATGAAGACAGGCTTTTTTTTGTGTTATTTGAGAGGGCCAGTTGGTCCTCTCGGACTGTTTTGGAACAAGCTCCTTTCAGCCATGTGGATATAGAGATGTGGTTAGATAACTTACGCCAGCAGTGACCGGTAGATGATGAGAAAGTGGTGATAACAGCGTATAGGGAGGATGTAGGTGTTCAGGTGTGTGTATCATCTAAGAGTGGTTGTGGGGGGGGGGGTGATCAGTGCCAAACTTACGGACTGTAATGCCAATGTCGTGTGCAGCAATTGACGCTAAAGTTGGTGAGAAGAGTCGTAGTAGCGTAAATGGCGGGGGCGGGTTAAGGAACAGGTTGTTGGGTTATAATTGGACTACCAGTGGAAGGTTGTTTGTTTTTATTTATTTATTGATAGCGACGTTGAAGATTTAGGAAGATGCAGAAGGACAGGTTTTTTATTTTATTAAGCGACGTTGAAGACGTAGGAAGATGCGGGAGCGCATGTGTTTTTCTTAGTTTTCTTTTATATACTTATGGTAGCGGTGAACCCTAGAAGGGTCCTGGGACCCATCTGTTACGTGGTCTTCTGAGTAGTATCCTGGGCGGGGGTTCGTTGGCAAGAGTCAGAAGACGCTTTAAAATGAAGTGTGATGGCCGGGAATTTTGGGCAGGTCTCTCAGGGGGGGGCGGGGATGGTTTGTAATGTTGTTCTAGTGTTTGCTGCAGTTGCGTACTTCCAGTTTAGTTTGTGTAGGAATGTGTCCAGGTCTGGGACGTGTTTGTTTAGGGCATATAAAGTCGTATTCGGGGTTTTGGTGATGGGAAGACGGCGGTATGATGGTTCGCTGGTGACGTTGATGGGAGACCCAATATGCTGTATCATCTGCATACTGGGCCAGGCCTGCTGATGAGTATGTTAGCTGTAGAGGGGGGGAGGGGTGTCTTTGGTAAAGATCATGTATAGTAGCGGGTTAGTGGCTGAGCCCTGGGGAACACCAGCGTGTAGTTGGAAAGGGGCCGAGAGATACTGGCTAACACGGACTTGTGCTGTTCGGCCATCCAGGAACTGCGATAGCCATTTTATGATGTTTGGGGGGAAGCGACGTCCGAGGGTTTTAAATCTGAGGCCATAATGCCAGACGGAGTCAAGTGCTTTTCGAATGTCTAGAAGCCCTATGATGTTTGGGTGTCTGAGGTATGAGTTCTCCTGGATGCCGCTGATCACCCTGACCAGCTGGTCATAAATATTTTACCCAGGGCGATAATCTCCCTGCGTACTGGTTAGGACGTTGTGAATTTTCAGATGTTGATGGATCCTGGCGACTAGTATTTTTTCGAATAGCCTGGAGATTGCGGGAGTTTGCGATATAGGCGGGTAATTTGATGCTGGTCTGGCAGATTTCGATGGTTTGGGCAACATCAGGACATGGGCGTGTATCCTAGCTGTAAACCTGTTGTATAAAGCTGGGATAGTGCGTCAAGTGCTATGTCAGGGAGAGCTTTCAAAACTTTGTTCGGAATGCCGTCGGGGCCTGGCGGTGAGTTACGGCATTGCGGGAGCTTGTATTTTATGTCGTCGGCTGTTATTGGCTGCTCCAGTGGATGTTCGTATGGTCCAGTTAGTCTGTCGTCTGGTCTGAAGCCTTCTCTGTGGGTGTGTATGAAAGTGTTGATTGATTGTTCGGCGACTGCGTCAAAGTCAAAGTGTTTGGGGCTGGTCGGATAGCTATGAACCGACTGGAGTGTATCCCGGAAGGCAACCGCCTTTTCGCTATAGGAAGCCAGGCAAAATTTGATACCGCATTTGTATATCAGTAGAGAACGTCAGCAACGCGTTACCTTAAGCACGTTAGCAAAACTTGTTTTTGTTTTGAAACAGTCTATGGCGTCAGAACGAGTGCGTTCAAAAGTTGTAACGATATAATTTACATTATAGGAAATTAATCTGTGAATTGACACAGGAAAATGCCTACAACCTAGGCATAGCTGATAGGTTGTAAGTATTAAATTGTTAGTCGATCAAGATTCCAATTACTCATTCCATAGACGAAGCTTGAAGGTAAATAGTTGAAGACATCATTTTATAATAAAAATGGCTTATGTCAGTGTTTTGGTAATTTTCGTCGAATGAAATGTATTTCATGATCGTTTCCAGCGTGAAGAAGAATCTAACGCGACCTGTTAAACAAAGACACAGTTACGGAAGTGGCGCAAATAAACGCAAGGGTTTACAATATTAAGGTAGTGGGTGTATGTTTAATCGCAGTGAATAAGACAAAAGGCAGGAGTTACGTAGGTAATGTGTAATTAAGAACTCTCTTCAAATGTTTGTCTTATTCGTACGTTATAAAGAACTCGTACACGGCGGTGTGGATCTTGAAAATGGCAAGAACGTGGTATTCACCTTAGTTACGATTTTCGATAGAAGAATTCAGTGGTCCCTGGAAGTCTGAGGGATGCACTGTTAGTACTTATTTCCATGCTAGATGGTAAATTTATATGAGAATAACTACTTGGCGCATGACATTAATTACAGGAGAGCATATGTGAATTAACTGATGCGATTGTGTTTGGAAGTAAATTTAAGTATATTTTAGAAAAATAATAATCCGTATAGCCGTACAGCAAAGCGTAATAAAAGTAATGGGACGAAGAATAGCAGTTTTTCGTTTGGCGATGATGAGTGATGAGTGTAAGTCCAGTGAGGGTGAAGTGTTCGATTGTGCTGATGAGTAATGTTAAAAGTTATGCTGGATGTGTGTTCGGAGGATATACGAAATGTAAACGTGAATTTGTTGGTGGTGAAAATTAAAGGGAATATTACACTAAAGAAACCAAAAGTACCAAGTAGTTAGAAGTGATAATAAATATTAAATAATATGAATAAATTGGGACAACATAATACAGTTGTAATAATGATAATAGTACTTAGTCTATAAGAAGCTTTACCGAAAAAAAAGGTGTTGGTCTAACTTTATTGGTCAGGCTGCCACAAAGCTCCCACTCCCGGGCGCGATCCCACTACTGTTCACCACGGGGACTTTTGGCTGCTGAGTTTCCCCCCTGGCCCGGTTCGCCCCTCGTTAGTCAACCTGGACGCCCCAGACTCCTCCAGACCGTCCATGTTGATGGCGTACTTAGTGCGGACGCCCAGTCAACGTAGGTTACTAGGTGTCAGGGCTCCTGACCTCAAGCCATCCACAACACCCGACCTCCAAGTAGCTGGATTACAGGAGTACGCCACGACTCCCGGTCGAGAGCAGCGATAAAAGAAAACGCAGTTGAGTGGAGTTTTATCACAGTAAAGGTAAAGCGTAGTTTTCTATGAACATTAAAGTAAAAATCTTCTTTGAATTGTATGGTTGCTTGGCAATGGATATATATGTTATGAAATTAATAGTGTTTACATACCGCGAACTGTTAGAAATCTCCACCTAGGTTCTGCAAACAGAAGAATATTCATCGTGCTTTTTTTAAAAAGAGCAACATAACTTCTATTATTATAGTAATCTGCGAAGTTAAGTCTCAGAAGACGACACTGCATTAGGGCAGCCGTGGAAAGTTTATTCAAAATTTTTGTAGTGATAAATTAAATTAATCGCATTAATCGTATTGGAATCAATACAGTCCCTAGTGACAGACATTCCAAAGTTTCATGGTAATGGAATAAACTCAAAAAATCAAAATGGGCGTATATCTTTTTGCTAGGCCTAAATTTTACTTGGTTTGGGAATTAGATACATTACCGTGTATCAAATCGTAAATAAGACGTTTTCCTATTACATAACCTATAAACTGACTATGTGTTAGTGTTTGGTGCAGCTTGGACGCAGGAGGAAAGGGAACACGCGGAAGGTTCCAAATTTCAAATTTGGTCATTAATAACTCTGACAGTTTTCATAATTTTAAAAATATTTTCATAGTTTCTGATACCTATGGGTGTTGTTTATGACGTACTAAATTTTCTGAGTTTTATGGTTCATAACTATTTTTGTACGCAAAGAAAACTAACTGAAGTCAAAATGTTACAACCTTCCCCATTAGCGGTGTTGGTTGTAACAGCTGAAGGGGATAGTTGTACCAAGAAAATAAAGCAAATATTTCGCTTAACAAAATTTTATTTCTCATGAAAATGATGTAGTTTTACCTACAAAATCAGAATATAGTGATTCACACACACACACACACACACACACACACACACACACACACACACACACACACACACACACACACACACACACACACACACACACACACACACACACACACACACACACACACACGATTAAACCATTTACCAGAAAAAATTTCTTCTTTCTTACATCCGGTATTTTAAAACCGATTATCCTGAAAATGTCGATAAAATCATACAAGCATTTGACAATTTCCCCCCCAAAAACACACATGCACGCACGGGCGCCCGCGCACACACACACACATACACACACATGTTCACATGAGCATGTAAACACTTATCCAAAGAAAGCAATTTAAACTAATCAAATTAAAATTTCTTTTATAAAATTACGTATCTGTAACATAACAAATATAAATTTAAGAGAAAAAACAATATAAAATAACAAAACTTATCAAAATTTATAAAACTAAAATGTCTTTAACAAATATCAAAATACAAATGTTTAGTTAAACTAATTTTAAAATAAACAAAAATTTGAAAACGTATCTATGATAATGTCTGTAATTTAACAAAATACAAATTAAAGCATGCTTATCTAGAAACAATTTTAGAAAAACAAATGCTCAGTCTATTACCATTGTTTTAAAGTTTTATTGAGATAATCCATTTGACATACAGTTATGGCACACATATGTCTTTGATATCTTAGCCCTTGAAAAATGTGGCCGATGCTTACAGTCCATGAATTGCACACACTTCTCTTTGAAAATGGTTTCATGCGAACAAAACACAGACAGGTTTCATCATCTTCTTTTTCAGAGGAATTTTCAAATTTTGGAATCCTCTTTACTTCCCTTTTCGGGACGTTTTTCCTTTGCGTCTGCTTGCTTTGCAATTTCTCTTGTTTTTTCTTTAGATAATTTCCTTTTTGATATTCACTTTCAATAGCTTCTTTTACGGGGGTATGTCAGTTAGTACGGCACAACTGCGCTGTTTGTTAGGTCTTTTAGTTTTCCTTGTCCCCGTTTTAGGAAATGCTAACACTAAATCTGGAGAAAAATCCTGTTTTAAAGTTAAGTCCCCAGATGGCGAAGATTCCAAACTCGTTGAATACAGGGTTAGTTCTTCTGCTATAAGTATTTGTATCAGGCATAGTAGAATGTGGATTCGTAGATCTGTCAGATCTCAGTGGTGTCATTTGTCTGTCTGGACTTCCATGTTGCACTGAAGTACTAGAAGCCATAGTAATACTGTTTTTGGTTTGACCTATCTGTAAAAAATAACGGTCTAAAATCAGCATCACTAAATACTGCTCGAATAAATGGATATCGATTAAGTGATTCCACAAATACCCATGGGGTAGGTTGTAACGTTGATCTGGGGAAGGTCAACAGAGTAAAATCGGTGTTACAACCAACCCCACACGTCACCATTACAAAAAATTAGCCATGGGTCTATTTATGTTTCATTAAAATTAAAGCTGATGCCTGGTATTCATAAAGAATACTTGAGTTGTTAGACTACATGCGCAGCTAGTATGATTGAAGAATAATGTAAGTAGAAATAAGCTTCATAACGGAAGTTCAAAAAGTTACTTACTTATTCAAAGAACATTATTTTTGATGTAGCGGAAGTTAGCTTCAACGCTCTGCACCGGCGTTGTAGCCTACACTGACGCAAGCTTTGGAGTGATCTGCAAGCCAGAAAGCGCCGTGATCTGCTGGAAATTACTTGAGTTACAACCAACCCCGTGTTACAACCTTCCCCATTATTTTAAAAGACAATTTCTTTCGCTTTGGACGTTGTCGCCTGTTGGTAATGGTGGCTCCAAATGAAGACAGGCTTTTTTTTTGTGTTATTTGAGAGGGCCAGTTGGTCCTCTCGGGCTGTTTTGGAGGAAGCTCCCTTCAGCCATGTGGATATAGAGATGTGGGTAGATAACTTACGCCAGCAGTGACCGGTCGATGATGAGAAAGTGGTGTTAACAGCGTATAGGTAGGATGTAGGTGTTCAGGTGTGTGTATCATCTAAGAGTGGTTTGGGGGGGGGGTGATCAGTGCCAAACTTACGGACTGTAATGCCAATGTCGTGTGCAGCAATTGACGCTAAAGTTGGTGAGAAGAGTCGTAGTAGCGTAAATGGCGGGGGCGGGTTAAGGAACAGGTTGTTGGGTTATAATTGGACTACCAGTGGAAGGTTGTTTGTTTTTATTTATTTATTGATAGCGACGTTGAAGAATTAGGAAGATGCATAAGGACAGGTTTTTTGTTTTATTAAGCGACGTTGAAGACGTAGGAAGATGCGGGAGCGCATGTGTTTTTTTTAGTTTTTTTTTATATACTTATGGTAGAGGTGAACCCTAGAAGGGTCGTGGGACCCATCTCTTACGTGGTCTTCTGAGTAGTATCCTGGGCGGGGGTTCGTTGTCAAGAGTCAGAAGACGCTTTAGAATGAAGTGTGATCGCCGGGCATTTTGGGCAGGTCTCTCAGGGGGGGCGGGGATGGTTTGTAATGTTGTTCTAGTGTTTGCTGTAGTTGCGTACTTCCAGTTTAGTTTGTGTAGGAATGTGTCCAGGTCTGGGACGTGTTTGTTTAGGGCATATAAAGTCGTATTCGGGGTTTTGGTGATGGGAAGACGGCGGTATGATTGTTCGCTGGTGACGTTGATGGGAGACCCAATATTCTGTATCATCTGCATACTGGGCCAGGCCTGCTGATGTGTATGTTAGCTGTAGAGGAGGGGAGGGGTGTCTTTGGTAAAGATCATGTATAGTAGCGGGCTAGTGGCTGAGCCCTGGGGAACACCAGCGTGTAGTTGGAAAGGTGCCGAGAGATGCTGGCTAACACGGACTTGTGCTGTTCGGCCATCCAGGAACTGCGATAGCCATTTTATGATGTTTGGGGGGAAGCGACGTCCGAGGGTTTTAAATCTGAGGCCATAATGCCAGACGGGATCAAATGCTTTTCGGATGTCGAGAAGCCTTATGATGTTTGGGTGTCTGAGGTATGAGTTCTCCTGGATGCCGCTGATCACCCTGACCAGCTGGTCATAAATATTTTACCCAGGGCGAAAATCTCCCTGCGTACTGGGTAGGACGTTGTAAATTTTCAGATGTTGATGGATCCTGGCGACTAGTATTGTTTCGAATAGCCTGGAGATTGCGGAAGTTAGCGATATAGGCGGGTAATTTGATGCTAGTCTGGCAGATTTCGATGGTTTGGGAAACATCAGGACATGGGCGTGTATCCTAGCTGTAAACCTGTTGTATAAATCTGGGATAGTGCGTCAAGTGCTATGTCAGAGAGAGCTTTCAAAACTTTGTTCGGAATGCCGTCGGGGCCTGGCGCTGAGTTACGGCATTGCGGGAGCTTGTATTTTATATCGTCGGCTGTTATTGGCTGCTCCAGTGGATGTTCGTATGGTCCAGTTAGTCTGTCGTCTGGTCTGAAGCCTTCTCTGTGGGTGTGTATGAAAGTGTTGATTGAATGTTCGGCGACTGCGTCAAAGTCAAAGTGTTTGGGGCTGGTCGGATAGCTATGAACCGACTGGAGTGTATCCCGGAAGGCGGCCGCCTTTTCGCTATAGGAAGCCAGGCAAAATTTGATACCGCATTTGTATATCAGTAGAGAACGTCAGCAACGCGTTACCTTAAGCACGTTAGCAAAACTTGTTTTTGTTTTGAAACAGTCTATGGCGTCAGAACGAGTGCGTTCAAAAGTTGTAACGATATAATTTACATTATAGGAAATTAATCTGTGAATTGACACAGGAAAATGCCTACAACCTAGGCATAGCTGACAGGTTGTAAGTATTAAATTGTTAGTCGATCAAGATTCCAATTACTCATTCCATAGACGAAGCTTGAAGGTAAATATTTGAAGAGATCATTTTATAATAAAGATGGCTTATGTCCGTGTTTTGGTAATTTTCGTCGAATGAAATGTATTTCATGATCGTTTTCCAGCGTGAAGAAGAAGCTAGCGCGACCTGTTAAAAAAAGACACAGTTACGGTAGTGGCGCAAATAAACGCAAGGGTTTACAATATTAAGGTAGTGGGTGTATGTTTAATCGCAGTGAATAAGACAAAAGGCAGGAGTTACGTAGGTAATGAGTAATTAAGAATTCTCTTCAAATGTTTGTCTTATTCGTACGTTATAAAAACTCGTACACGGCGGTGTGGATCTTGAAAATGGCAGGAACGTGGTATTCACCTTAGTTAAGATTTTCAATAGAAGAATTCAGTGGTCAGTTGAGTGGAGTTTTATCACAGTAAAGGTAAAGCGTAGTTTTCTATGAACATTACAGTAAATATCTTCTTTGAATTGCATGGTTGCTTGGCAATAGATATATATGTTATGAAATTAATAATGTTTACATACCGCGCGAACTGTGAGAAATCTCCACCTAGGTTCTGCAAACAGAAGAATCGTGCTTTTTTTAAAAAGAGCAACATAACTTCTATTATTATAGTAATCTGCGAAGTTACGTCTCAGAAGACGACACTGCATTAGGGCAGCCGTAGAAAGTTTATTCAAAATTTTTTGTAGTGATAAATTAAATTAATCGCATAAATCGTATTGGAATCAATACAGTCCCTAGTGACAGACATTCCAAAGTTTCATGGTAATGGAATAAAGTCAAAAAATCAAATTGGGCGTATACCTTTTTGAAATGGGTGTGGATCTTGAAAAGGCAGGAACCTTAGTTAAGATTTTCAATAGAAGAATTCAGTGGTCCCTGGAAGTCTGAGCGATGCATTGTTAGTACTTATTTCCATGCTAGATGATAAATTTATATGAGAATGAATACTTGGCGCATGACATTAATTACAGGAGAGCATATGTGAATTAACTAATACGATTGCGTTTTCAAGTAAATTTAAGTATATTTTAGAAAAATAATAATCCGTATAGCCGTACAGCAAAGCGTAATAAAAGTAATGGGACGAAGAATAGCAGTTTTTCGTTTGGTGATAATGAGTGATGAGTGTTTGTCCAGTGAGGGTGAAGTGTTCGATTGTGCTGATGAGTAATGTTAAAAGTTATGCTGGATGTGTTTTCGGGGGATATACGAAATGTAATCGTGAATTTGTTGGTGGTGAAAATTAAAGGGAATAGTACACTAAAAAAAAACAAAAGTACCAAGGTTGTTAGAAGTGATAATAAATATTAAATAATATATAAAATTGGGATAACATAATACAGTTGTAATAATGTTAATAGTACTTAGTCTATAAGAAGCTTTACCGAAAAAACGTGTTGGTCTAACTTTATTGGTCAGGCTGCCACAGAGCTCCCACTCCCGGGCGCGATCCCACTACTGTTCACCACGGGGACTTTTGGCTGCTGAGTTTCCCCCCTGGCCCGGTTCGCCCCTCGTTAGACAACCTGGACGCCCCAGACTCCTCCAGACCGTCCATGTTGATGGCGTACTTAGTGCGGACGCCCAGTCAACGTAGGTTACTAGGTGACAGGGCTCCTGACCTCAAGCCATCCACAACACCCGACCTCCAAGTAGCTGGATTACAGGAGTACGCCACGACTCCCGGTCGAGAGCAGCGATAAAAGAAAACGCAGTTGAGTGGAGTTTTATCACAGTAAAGGTAAAGCGTAGTTTTCTATGAACATTAAAGTAAACATCTTCTTTGAATTGCGTAGTTGCTTGGCAATAGATATATACGTTAGGAAGTTAATAATTTTTACATACGATACACTTTGAGAAATGTTAAATACGTTCGGTGATCACAAGAATATGCTTTGTGCTTTCTGAAAGAAGAGCAACATAACAGCTATGTTTATAAGAATCTGCGAAATCACGTCACAGAAGACCACACTCTATTAGCGGCAGCCATTCAATGTTTATTCAAAAATTTTGTAGTGATAAATTAAATTCATCGCATAAATCGTATTGGAATCAATAGTGTCTCTAGTGTTAGACATTGCAAATTTTCAATGATTTTGGAATAAACTCAAAAAATCAAATGAGGCCTATACCTTGTTGCCAAGCATAAATTTTACTTGGTTTGAGAATTAGATACATTACGAGGTATTTGTAATCTTTGGTTACCTTTAATAACTGACTATGGCTTTCCGTTTGGTGCAGAGAAGGAAGCAGGTTGTTTATTAAAAAGACAAATTCTTTTGTTTTTTTGTTGTCGCCTTTTCGTAATGTTGGCTATTAAAAGCCAGAAAAAATTTGATACTTTCTTTGTATATAAGTAGAGGTCGGCAGCAACGCGTTATCCTAAGCACGTTGGCAAAACGTATGTTTGCTTTGAAACAATCTATGACGTCACAACGAGTGCGTTCAAAAGTTGTAGCGATATAATATACGTTATAGGAAATTATTCTGTCAATTGACATAGGAAAATGAATTAGGTATATCTGGTAGGTTGTAAGTAATATGTTTCAAGTCAATGAATTTTCCAAATTATTATTTTCATAGACGAAGCTTGAAAGTAAATAGTTGAAGACGTCATTTTAAAAGAAAAACGCGTATGTTCGGTTTTGGGTGATTTTCATCGTATACAATGCATTTAATGATCGTTTTCCAGCGTGAAGAAGAGGCTAGCGCGACCTGTTAAGCAAACAAACAGTTACGGAAGTGGCGCACGTAAACACAAGGGTTTACAATATTAAGGTAGTGGGTGTATGTTTAATAGCAGTGAATAAGACAAAAGGCAGGAGTTACGTAGGTAATGTGTAATTAAGAATTCTCTTCAAATGTTTGTCTTATTCGTACGTTATAAAGAACTCGTACACGGCGGTGTGGATCTTGAAAAGGGCAGGAACGTGGTATTCACCTTAGTTAAGATTTTCAATAGAAGAATTCAGTGTTCCCTGGAAGTCTGAGCGATGCATTGTTAGTACTTATTTCCATGCTAGATGATAAATTTATATGAGAATAACTACTTGGCGCGTGACATTAATTACAGGAGAGCATATGTGAATTAACTGATGCGATTGTGTTTGGAAGTAAATTTAAGTATATTTTAGAAAAATAATAATCCGTATAGCCGTACAGCAAAGCGTAATAAAAGTAATGGGACGAAGAATAGCAGTTTTTCGTTTGGCGATGATGAGTGATGAGTGTTTGTCCAGTGAGGGTGAAGTGTTCGATTGTGCTGATGAGTAATGTTAAAAGTTATGCTGGATGTGTGTTCGGAGGATATACGAAATGTAATCGTGAATTTGTTGGTGGTGAAAATTAAAGGGAATAGTACACTAAAAAAAAACAAAAGTACCAAGGTTGTTAGAAGTGATAATAAATATTAAATAATATGAATAAATTGGGATAACATAATACAGTTGTAATAATGATAATAGTACTTAGTCTATAAGAAGCTTTACCGAAAAAAAGGTGTTTTTTATTCTATGGTAAACGATAGCCGCAAATTCAAACAGAATCGAATGATGTTTTGCATACAGCCATGTATAGTAGAGTTCTCAAGATCTGTTGTTTTTGGTGAAATCGGTTAAGGGAAAAGGGTAGTTTACCAGCAACATTTTATGTTTCTAACAAGGGTATTTTTTTTACGAACGATAACTGCCGTACATTAAAACAGAATCAGCTACTCTTCTGCATACCTTTTTGAATTATACAGAACTCAAGGTCTGTTGATTTTGTTGAAGATCGGTTAAGGGAAAGGGGTAGTTTACCTGCAACGTTTTATGTTTTTAAAAGGGTATTGTCTATGGCAAACGATAACAGCCGCAAATTCAAACAGAATCAAATAATCTTTTGCATACAGCCTTGATTTGTAGAGTACGCAAGACCTTTTGTTTTTGGTGAAGGTCGGTTAAGGGAAAGGGGTAATTTAGCAGCAACAGTTTTTTATCAACGGTAATTTTTTTCTATGGCAAACGATAAAAGCCGCAAATTCAAACAGAATCAAAAACAGATTCAAATGATGTTTTGAATACAGCCCTGTATTGTAGAGTTCTGAATACCTACTGGTGTTGGTGAAGATCGGTTAATGGAAAGGGGTAGTTTACCTGCAACATTTTATGTTTTAACAAGGGTAATTTTTTATATGACGAACGATAACTGCCGTAAATTCAAACAGAATCAACTACGTTTTGCATACCTTTTTGAACTAAAGAGAACTCAAGGTCTGTTGATTTTGTTGAAGATCGGTTAAGAGAAAGGGGTAGTTTATCAGCAACGTTTTATGTTTTAAAAAGGGTAATTTTTTTATGACGAACGATAACTGGTGAAAATTCAAAGAGAATCAAATAATTTTTGCACACTTTCCTGAGTTGTAGAGAACTCAAGGTCTGTTGATTTTGGTGAAGATCGGTTAAGGGAAGGGGTAGTTTAACTGCAACATTTTATGTTGTAACAAGAGAAATGTTTCCATGACAAACGATATCTGCCGCACATTCAAACAGAATCAAATATTTTTTTGCATGCATCCCTGAATTGTAGAGGACTGAAGGTCTATTGATTTTGGAGAAGATCGGTTAAGGGAAAGGGGTAGTTGACCTGAAACATTTTATGATTTAACAAGAGTAAAGTACGTAATTTTTATAAATAAAGTATCGTGATAAGAAGCTCATAATAATCAACTGTAGAAACGTAGATGAAATATCTATAAATGAAGAGGTTATGTGAACGGGGTGGGGGTAATTTTCTATTATTAAAAATTATAGTTGAAGGTGGAGGGGAGAATTATTTATATGTGTACTACGTTATTCGCAACAAAGAAGTAGTTTTTTTTGTTAAAATTGCTTTCCGGGCTGTTTAGCCGTAGTCCTATGTTTTCTGCAAAACCAGACTTTTCGGCAGTGCCATCGACTGCCTACATCAGTGAAAATCGAGTGCGAAAACGTGAGGTGGTATACGTTAGTGACCACAGTACTGTGGTTAATGCTGAAGTAATAAGTAGAAAGACGTAGTTTCTATGGAAATATTTCATTTCGAATATGATTTTAAATATGAATCTGAGAACATGGAAGTCATGTATGGTTCTCCATACCGATATTTAAATTTTATTTTAAAAGTGTTGTAACCCCTCTTTAGAATTTTTATGCTTTTCAAAAAGAATCCCCCCCAAAATTTCACATCCCGTGGCGACACCAAGTTTACACATAACACAAATAACAACAGGCTGTCAATTATACCGCCATATAGTTAATAAGACATCAAACTTAACAAAACATATGTATATATATTGACTTCTAGTGAATATTCTAAGTCCATTCTACCCCGAATGTTTTCTGAGTTTGCAAGCCCCGTCACACCCAAAGGACCCAAGGGTTTAACCCTAGATACAAAAACGCTCTGCTACCGAATGTAACACCTCTTTAGAATTTTTATGCTTTATAAAAAAAAATTTTTTTTTGAAAGATTTTTTTTTTTCTCTAAAGAGGGGCCACTAGTTATTTAAAACTAGACCAAAAGCCTAGAGAAGCCAAAATGCGCTGGATCCAGTGAGACGGGACTTGCAATTAAACTCTCTGGTATAACCAACAATAATAACATTTATTGAGTAATTGAGTTAATTAGCATATATTACAATTCCAAGACCCCGTGATGCCCAAAAGCACATAGTTGTGCATACAAATATATCCTTTTTTTTTACACTGTGACATAAAACATAAGGTAACAATTTCTTTTTGTTTTTATAATTGCAAATTTTTTGTATAAACCTTCCCCGTACATAACCCACAAAATAACACATACATAATTCACATAAATACACATATAAATATATATATATATCTATCAATCACATACACATGTTCAATATCACAACATAATAACAAACACCCTTATCACATTAAAGCATTGCCACCCGCCTATATACATTTTCTCTCCATACCTATATCGCCCCATATAATAGAAATAATTAATAGAAATTTCAACCACAATACCTATATAGACCTCCGAATATATATATATATATATATATATATATATATATATATATATATATATATATATATACATATCATTAGTGCCCCCACGAATCTGGGTTGGCCGGAATGCTAGATACAACTTAAAGTGCTCTTAAACCGTGCATATAAACTTGGTGAAATTCTAATCACAAGTTGTTGGTAAATTATAATGGACAATAATAACTCGAAAAGAAAGTAAGCTACAATCCTTCCGTGACCTGAACAGTATTTGTGAATTTGGTGAGATAATATTTTATAAATTCTTTTAAGAATCTAATTTAGCAATAATTTTTAAAAATTTACAACAGTTATGTGACATAATACGTTATGTAACTTTTCTAAGAAAACTGATTTGGTAATAATACATTAAAACGAACTTTTACAACTGTGATGTGACATAATACTTTATATTACCTTTTATGAAAACTGATTTGGCAATAATACCTTAAAAGAACCTTTACAACTGTGATGTGACATAATACTTTATATAACCTTTTAAGAAAACTGAATTGGCCCGGTAGCCGACATGTTCCTATGCAAATATCTGCATGCAAAACCCTGCCTACACAGGATTAAACAGGGGGCCGGACTGTTACTGAATGAGAAAACATACAACCCTTACATAACCCAACACCTAAATCAAAGATGTGATATAACCGCAATTACCAGAACTAACCTGACAGGAATTATAGCTGAACTCTACCAGCCGGTGGGGTTCATCCTGTCACCAACGGAAACCCCCTTACATATTTGAAATACCAGTCCCCTAATACTTGAACCACCCCGTTTTACCCGAAAGCTAGAAAGAAAATATAAGTGCATGAATTGTAAGAAGCCTCGGATACATGCCAGCCCCCGGGCTTACACTTAATATCAAATATCAGTACATACTATACAAAAGTTCCCCCAAAATGCGCGCACAATTATGTCCAGTTAAACCGGAGCCCAATTAAAACGTTTAAAAGATGAAAGAAATATCAGAGTGTGTCGCACAATACCCCACAAGTTTTATAAAGTGTAATCGGCACAAATCCGGGTGTCTATGTAGGTCGAAAGATAATAAATGGTTTGAGGTCACCTTATTTATATCCTGTTGTGGTGCTCCATTTTAACGTGTAATGCACGTAGTTTTTGGGTGTGGCATGCTGGTCTCGCTGTTCCCTCCGGCAGGCGAAGTCGAGAGCCTCATTTAACACGTTCAGGAGCAGATGTTCATGCCTGGGCCAGAATCCTCGGCTTGAGCGCGGGGACCCTAATATACTGCCACACGCACACTGGATAGAACGCGTATAGAACAAATTTGAACAGGCCTCCCCTGGACCCTTTAAACTCTGTTCGTTATAATTAAAACATACGTCTTCTCTTTCGACATTTATAATTCACTCACAGACTCTCCCAAAACCAATTTATAATTTTTAATTACTTGATTATGCCTATGTGGGCAGAAAGTTGACACACTATAACCTGTCCATTAGTGCACTTGCACGTGGTACTACATTTGAAAACTTATACGTCAGCCAAAATTGCATAATTTTACTGCACTAAAGTGATACAGGCAATTACTGTCTCTTAATAAGATATACCTTATTTCATGAGGGTTTAAACAATTTAGAAATCTCTGATACTGAATACTTCCGGTGTACGCCACGCGGTGTAAAAAGCTATCAAGCACCATCAACACTTACAATACATAAATTTCACATTTTGTATTTTATGAAAATATATTTTACGGTTATGATTTTGTATTTTTTTGTATATATATGCTAAAGTAACTTACCGCAGATCTGTACTAGATTATCTAGCCATCCTAAGGTGATAGAATACAATCAAAAAGAGGACTTCACTCTGTCGGAGAGATTTAGCTGTTCACGTAATGGCTACGGGCACCAGACAACGCAAAACGGCGGATCGGAACTTTAACGAATTACACGTTTCCAGGCGACCGCTAGAGTGCGTGGCTGGTACCACAGCAAACTAGATTTCACCTTCCCGTTAAACACAGATACTGCTAACCGATTTCGCGTTCGACTTAAATATTTATATAAATATATTTCTTATTTCAGCGCCGGTTTTTGGACAACCGGCACACCCCCAGCCCAAAAGGGCAACCTATTTGCCCCACACTTAGACAGAGGGGTACCCTGCAGTGTACCCCTATGTTGTCTTCTAAAACACGGGTATCCATCAGTGTTCAGAGCCGACCTCGCTCCCAGGAGAACAGAGGCTCAGAAGGAAAACGAAAGAGCAGAAAGAAGACGTAAGTAAGTGTGTAAGGGTGCTGGCACTGCGCGCTGACCTGATCAGGGCCAACCCACAGCAACAAGGGATAGAGAAGAAAAGAAGAAAGAAAAGTTCGGGAGCTCCCTGAGTTCTGACCTCCTGAGGCTTGACCACTTATGCTGAGATACTGACGATACCTTAACAGGGCCACATGCCCTATAATTATATGGGAGCTAACGCCGAAAACCAAATAACAACATTGTCACATAACTACCCCTTACATCCCACAGGACAAGGGAATAGGGTGGTTGGTTTCCATGACCCAATAATTTCATTTACAGATATATATATATATATATATATATATTCCTATAACCTAACACATGTGTGCTCCAAGGGCATTGCCGAAACATACAGTGTCAACCAGTTCCACAACCGGCCTCGTTGACACGGTAGGCTTCACTCCACTAACTCCTTTTTTATCACTTTTATAATTTTTTGATATTTCATGTTTTTCTGAGGGGAGGGTTAGGAAAGTCGGGAAGATGGAAGGGGCAAGGATCATTGAAAGGTCTGGTCCTGGGACTAAAGGTAAGGACATGGCTCCCTCCGGAAATAAGGAAGAATGGAGAAAACCAAGGCTAGCGCAGGCAGGGTCGCATCCCTGAAATAGACGAACACCACTGGGACTGTGGGGAACATCTACCCGCTACCTTAACATTTTCTTGCACACCCCCAGAGCACACCCCCTTAGAATGACCACAATCCCTACATACGTGGAGACCACCAAATCTCACCCCCTTTCTATCAGCCGGTTTACCCCCTCCGACAGAGCTTCAATTTCGAGATATGTGTCACAATCTCTTTCGAATCGCTACCCGGTACGCCCAGCCTAGCCGTCACCGGTGACGCAAACCCCAGGATACGATATGGCCCCGACCAGCGATAACACAACTTAGCGGACCGTCTGTCAGCGGCTGAGCTGAGTGGGTGGCTCCGGCAATAGACCCAGTCCCCTATCCGGAAGGGGTTAGAAATTCGCCCCTGATTATATCGTCGACGGACCCGCTCGTGCGCTCGCAGCAAATTCTTCCGAGCCTCCTTCCACCTCTCTGCTGTTCCATTATCTGGCTCCCGTGGTAGAAGATCCTCAATGTTCCACAAGTTAGTCAACGGGAGTGCGGGCGAGAATCCAAACATGATTTCAAAGGGAACGGCCTGATGACTATCATGTAGGGCCGTATTAAAGGCTAGCTGTAACCACTTCAGATTCTGGTCCCAGGTGGTCTGTTGCTCAGCATGATAAGCAATGAGTGCGGACCTGAGATTCCTATTGAATCTCTCCGCATGGGACGGCTGTGGGTAATAAGGAGAAGTGGTTACATGTTTGATCCCACTGGCGAAACACATCCGCCGGAACTCACCCGAAATGAACTGGGGGCCATTGTCAGAGACAATGATGGTCGGAAGACCGAAATGCTGAAATATGTGATTCTGGAGCGCGCTTATGGTCAAACGAGCCGTTGCTTGCCGTAAGGGCAATAGCCAGGCAAACTTCGAAAAAGCATCCACACAAACAAGCGGGTAAGAATTACCTGACTTGCTACGCGGGAGAGGTCCCACGTAGTCTATGAATAACGTTTCCATCGGTCTGCTCGCCACGTCCGATGACAACAACCCTAACTTAGTGTTCTGGGCAGGCTTGCTCAAGCCACATAGATGACAACTCTTAACCCTCGTTGCGATGTCCCTATACATGCCCTTCCAGATGAAATGTCTCCTAATGCTGCAAATGGTCTTCTAAATTCCCTTGTGGCCTCCTACTGGGGAATTATGATAATAGCTGAAGACCATGGGCACTAACTTGCTAGACAGCACAATCTTAGGGGCACGTCCCTTTCTCTCTTTACAACACAGGACGCCCTTGGACAAGAAGTAAGGGGCCTGTACGTTACCCTCCTTTATGTTCTGGATGATAGGACCCAGCTCTTCGTCGTTCAACTGATGGGGTAACACATCAGTGAAGGCTAACGGAAAATCTAGCAGAACAGAACAGGGTTGCTCAGATTGGGCTTCACTGGGCTGGGAAAACATGCGTGACAAAGCATCTGCAACCACATTTTGAGTTCCCCTAATGTGTTGCACCTTGAACTTGAAGGATGAGATCTTGACCACCCATCTACCAATCTTACCCAGTTGCCGGGGATGAGCAAGAAGCCAAGAGAGAGCCTGATTGTCAGTCTCGAGCAGGAACTCAGCATGTTCCAGAAAACGCCTGAACTTATCTAGAGCGTACACAACAGCTAAACACTCTAGCTCATACACGGAAGACTTTCTTTCCTGCTGGGTCAACGTTCGGGAAATAAAAGCCACAGGCTGCCTAGCACCATCAACGACTTGGGACAGAACCGCCCCGAGCGCAACCGAACTCGCGTCCGTCTGTAAAATAAAAGGTTTAAAAAAATCAGGCATCCGTAACACCGGTGGGGAGATGATGGCATCCTTTAGGGTGTCGAAAGCCTTCTGTTGACTATCGCCCATGTAAATTTAGCGCCCTTCTTCCTCAGCTCGTTACAGGGTGCGGCAATTTCCGCGATATTAGGAATGAATCTGCGATAGAAGTTGACCATTCCCACAAATCTCGCTATTCCCTTCGCATCCCTGGGAGGGGGAAAGTCACGGATGCCCTGTGTCCTCTCGGGGTCGACAGTAACACCCTGGTGTGAAACCAAATGCCCCAAGAAAGAAGTACTTTCCTGGGCAAAACGAACCTTTTCAGGATTGACAGTGAGGCCAGAACTTCTTAACCGACACATCACTTCACGCAGATGGCACAGATGTTCCTAGAACGTCTTACTATACACTAGCAAGTCGTCCAAGTAATTGAACACGAACTGGAATTTCACGTCGTGAAAACAGTATCGGGAAGACGAGTGAGTGTCTGGGCCCCCACAGCCAAACCCATGGGGACCCTTGTATATTGGTACAAGTTCCACGGTACACAAAATGGTCTACTCTCCTTTGCCAAGGGAATCTGGTTATAAGCCGCATTAAGATCGATCACCGTGAAATACCTGGCCCCACTGAACTAATCGAAGGTCGAATGTAAGTCTGGGAGGGGAACGGAATCCACCTCAATATTCGCATTTAATTTTCTATAGTCTATTACCATGCGGTGTTTACCCCCAGGCTTGGGTACCAAAAACGCTGGTCTAGCATAGCTGGAATGAGAAGGTTCAATCACCCCTTGTTCTAATAACTCTTGAACCATCTCTATCAGAACGGCCATCTTCGGAGGTGCGAATTTGTAAGGGTGTGACCTTACTATCTTGGAGTCTGTAAGGCGGATTTTGTACTCCAGCAGGTGTGTGAGTCCCAAGGAAGGAGTTAACACCGAGGGAAATTCCTCACAAGGTTGGTCTAAGGCCCTTTGCTGGAATGGAGTGAGATGATCTCGTGCAGAATCGGGACAAGCCACCTCTTGGATACCTCCCTTAGCTCCCTGGTATCCAAGGAACGGAATAAGTACTCCCCGATTAAACTTGAAATAACATTGGTGCCCTTGGATATCCAACACGAGACCACTTTTAGCGATGAAATCTGCACCAATGATACAGTGCACTCCCAGAGCAGGAGAAACCAGAAAACGCCACACCCAGGAAAAACCGTCGATCTTGAATTTAAAGGAAATCACCTGGGAGATGGGCAAGATTTGCCGAGATGCAGTCCAGCATACCACTGACGACAGATCCGACCCCTTTATTAACCCCTGCTTCTCAAGGTCCGCGCACACTCGAGATTAGATGATGGATCGGGCTGAACCGGAGTCAACTAACGTTCTGAGCTGACCCCCTTTTACCTCGAGCGACAGAATGGGGCATACTGAAATGTGTTGCGGGATAGTAGACAGGACCTTGATGTCAGAAGAGTTGGGTCCTATCAATTGCCTGGAGGTAGTAGGAAACCGAAAAGTTTCAGTGCGAGGGGAAGACATCCTCCGACATATCTTCCCCTGTCTGCCAAGTTTTTTGAGGAGGGTCTCGGCGATGGAGGTGCTGGACGCATGCGCCCCCGGGGACATGATCGAGCCACGTGACCCGGCCGATTACAATTATAGCAAATAATATTTCCCCATCGCTCGCGATCTCGAACTGACTGGGCCTGTCGGGGGCGGAAAGGGTCGCTGCGTCCTTCTCGTCTCTGAGATATTGGTAGTTCCCCACTCCTGTCTCCCCTCGCCTCATCGCTCGTCTGAATGGCCTTGGACATCACGCACAGTCTGTCCAAGTCCACAAACCGACGCGGGCGCTCGGTAAATACTAACCGCAATCTATCTTGTGAGGAGACGGCGTCAAGAATATTTTGTACAACTTCTTCCTCCGACAAGCCCAGACCCAGTGTCCGCGCTACGTTAGGGTGCTGTGCACGAATTGGGCAAGACTCTCGCCCCTAGACTGCACTCTGTAGAAGTGTCGGTGTCGTAATTGTTGCATAAGTCTCCCGGGCACGAACGCCTCCAACACCTCCCGGTGGAACTCCGCAACTCCACCACTACGCCGCATTACGCCAGCCACCCTCTCAGCCATGGGGCCGCGACAATACGGATAAACAAGCTCGAGGATAGTACGATCCGACATACCCGGAAAATCAGCCAACTGAAACACAATTCGAAAGAAAGGCAATAGCTTATCCACATCCAGCCGGTCCACGACCGGCAATTGCTGGATGATCTGAGATAGTGGATTAGGCAGTTTGTGATATGAAGCCGCCACCATACCGGAGAAAACCGGGGCACTTGCGGCAGGCTCGCGAGAGCACTCTAGAGCTGAGACCTCGGACGCAGGAGCTGCCTCCGGCGTGGGTGGTCCACTGCATGGAGACCCCTGCAGGGTCGATGTGATCTGTTCGATTAAGCTTTTGATATCGTGAGCTTGCTCAAGAGTGCCCCATTGCTCGTCGAGATTCTGGAGTCGCAGGTTTAAATGATTTAGGCGCTGCCGAATTCGCCGGACGCCCCTGGAGGAACCCGGCCCCTCCTCCAAATTGTCAACACATCGGGATAACTCCTGTAACTCCTCCCACTTCTCTACACACTTTTCAAACTTCCGATCTTTATCCGCGATATCGACCGCTGAGAGCATGCCGCCCGCGGACAGTGCCTCTCGGAGCTGCTTCCTCAACAGTGTAACCGCCCCCTTCGGGTTACTCCCACGGGCTCCTAACTCAAATTCTAACTCGTCACGAAGGAACAAATCCGGATCCACGACGCTCATCCTCGAGCTTCACGGTCGGCGCACGAACACACACACACGACAAGAATAGACAATTAAACGAAACAGAAAAACTCGAGTACTATACTCTTCCTTCAAGCAGACTGCGGGCCCCCTAGCGTTGCGAGGACCCGACCATTATCCTGAACTGGCTCTGGTAAATAATTACACTGAAGTGACATTAATGAATCGTTTATAATGAACGTAGCAAAGAATAGAAGGACCAACAAAGAAGAAAGAAGAGGAAGGATCCCAAGAAGCAGTGATGAATACACTGCATGACACTACAACAAACACTATGACTGACTCTAACTAATGGACATGCCAAGTTCACAATAAGCTGTCAAACAAGCCAGCCCATGACATTAATGTAGAGTCAGGTGTTAATAAAACTAATTAAATAATGATTGAAATAATGTAATATCAGTAACAGCATTTCGGCTGAGAGTAAAAGAACCATGACCAGTAAATGACAAAGCCTATGACTAGATTAGCTATGGCCACAATGTATATTAAAACCAGCATTACAAGCCCAGATGTAATATTAGTGAGTGAAAGTAGTTATAAAAGGAAACCTTATGTGGATGAGTAACTTCCTTATTATACCAAAATGTAACTAGTAACAATTATTAAGGCATGAACATAGTACTAAGAATGTGTCTAGCCCATGCCTAAACGAACGTTTGTCAGTAAATTAATAAGGAAACAGGACTCCTAGTGAACATAAAATTTACTGAACAATCAATATAACTAAATGTAATATGAAATACCACCACTCAATTGTTAATGAATAACGTTAAATTGAGGAGGCCAAACGAAATGTAATTAGAGAATAAGGATTTCTTATAATAGTGTATTACCCTAATTATGTTAAGATTCAGAATTGTACAGTTATAAATAGCTCTTAAGTATAATCATAGATATATTAGTGTTCAAACAAAGACGTTATAAAGAAAACGCGGTATAAATCACTAAATGTAAAAAGATAGAAAATAATCGTATTATGCATCGCTAGCAGACGACAGTGAGAAAGCATGTGTCAAAACATTATTTATAAGCATTGTCAAAGAAAACGAGGTTAAAACCAGTGTTAAGCCACATCAAATTGAAGCCCATGAACTAAACTTTAATTTGATGGTAATAACCTCGAGATCGGAACTATAATAAATGCATAGTGCATGTTAGCATCATTTATTGTTAAAATTAAGAAATTGTTCGGGTAATACCAACAACACAAAAAGCTGAGCGCAACGTTCGCGCCGGTGACAGTTAGAAAGACAATACGTCATTTGTAACGGTTATCAGGGCCAATCAAAAAAGAGTTTACTAAACGACTTTTCTCCCTAAGCACGATACAGTGAAGGGGTATATAACCAGCAGCGAAGAAAATTCGTTACACTTTTTGTCATCTACTCGAGCGATAGAGTCGCCGCTCGTCACCGTAACATTTTTTATAACTTAACATAGAATAACAATAGTAAACCTTTCAAAATTTCTTCAAGACATGTAACAGTACAGCAACCGACTACAAGGAAAGTGCTACGCCAGTAAAGTGAATATTTCAATTAGTGCGTGATTTCAGAACGAGGGAGAGAGTATTGTAATCAGTAATTTACATAGCCCAGATTTAGTAAGAAAAGGGCAGACTCCTTGTTCAAAGTGCGTGTGAAGTGTAATTAACCAGTGGTCATTATAATCCGATCACTGGAGTGTTTTTAAATTTTAATCTATACGAGTAAAAGAAATAAGGTAACACAGTGACCATTTATATTACTATTCTGTTTGCGCTGATCATTATTTACCACAAATTTGTACTGACGCAAGGACAACAAAACTTTCAATCTTATACACAGAATCAATTTATTTATCGGATTTATTAATCCAACGTAAGATATTTGTATTAGTAGTAAGCATCAAAATATATGTTAGTAGATAAGTAAGCGTAACGAACGCTAACCTGAAAAAATAATTACGAGTTTTAAAAAGAGGCCAAATTACTAATGATTATTATTATTAACGTCTGTCAAGGCATAAGATAGTTCTTTATTGTATTTCAAAGAGCCTACCCGTGAGATATATTATGTAATTAAAAGTCAAATTTATTAATAGATATAAGAGTTTAATGTTCTAAACTGAGCTAGACCGTATTGTAAACGGGCAAATTAACATCAAGTTTATGTTAAAGTAATTATTGTATTTTTTTTAATCGTTGAATTGTGTTAAAGGGTAAAATAAAACCCCGATTTCATTCAGTATAAACCTTGATTATATTTATTTCATATAGTTAATTAATACTCAACATTGAGTATAGTGAAATTAATCTGAGTCGAGACTTTACTAAATTATATTTGAATTGTTGTGAATGCCTCCAGCACTTATACGAAACATAGAGAGAATTTATACAATTCTAAACTTTATTAATTTGTTTTGTCATGGGATTTTTTCCTAAAATAAATCCATGTGGCGCCCATATTGCACACAAGGAGTGATATAACCTTGTTGATAAAGTAAGCTGGTCATAAGAGCATCTTGGTAGTTTATTTTTTGGTAAGTGAACATCAGAACTTCAAGTATCACGAACAGGTACGTGAAAGTGTTTTTTTAGCATAAATTATTTGTCCAGACGAGACTTGGCGATACGTACACTGACAACACTTAACCAAGAAGAGGAGTCCCACTGCAAGAGCGACGCTACGGCTACATTCATCCACCGACCAGCGATTAATATTTTATTCACTATAATTATCACACTTTATTACACAAACAATAATAACCATTTATCACTAAAAAGAATTGTTGCATATAAGGCAAAGAGATTTCATATTAACGTTTTAAATAGTAACACGAGATTCGACTACAATCGATATTTAACTTTTATTTTAAATATATAACATTAATTTTAACAGGCGGGATCTCGTCTTTTTACAAATTGGCGCTCACAACAGTGGAGCATTTTTAACGATAAATCTTGTCTTTTTACAAATTGGCGACCAACAGAGTGTGGCTTTAAAAATATTAAACGAATAAATTTTTAATATTACAATATTAAGCCCGGCAAATACAATAGAAGAATCACGCCTCACACACACAGACACGATAATAGATACAAAGCCAGCCAAGGAGAAGGTGCACAAGCGAACACCGAAGCCAAGATGTACCGGAGAAATAGAAAGAGAAGGGAGAGTGTAGACTGGGACCAAATATACAGAATATTGAACATAGATGGTGAGAAGATGAACCGACAAATGGAAGAGGAATAGAGACAGATGAGAGAGGAGTCAGACCAATTAAGACGTAAGATAGAAGAAGATTTTGCAAGACTCCACGGGTGGGAAACCCAACAAGGAAGAAGGAACCGGAATACAAGATGGTTTAATAGCCAAACAGCATGGCGAGACGAAGAGAAGAGGGACTACCGTTACCAGAGATGGGAAGACGAGCGTAAAAGAAAAGAAACATTCGAAGAGGAATTGAGATACAACAAAATAAGACGAAATGAAGAACTATTCTACAGCCAAGCAGCACAACGGGACGAAGAGGAAATGAGCTATCGTTACCAGAGACGAGAAGACGAGCGGAAGCGAAGAGAAGCTTTCGAAGAAGAATTGAAAAGGGCTAAGAAATTAAAAAACGAGAAGAAACCGATAAATGAAGAGTTAATGAAAAATAAAGAAAATACTGAGGGAAATGAGAATCACCTTAACGAAAAATCTGAGAACGACCATAGCAAGAAAGATTCCATGGAACCACTACCAGAAAAGATAGATAAGAATACCCAAGACGAAGAGGGCAATAAGAATAAAAAGGAGGAGGAAATAATAAGTACCGACCCCGTAATCGAAACTATAATGGAGTATGACCATAATGAAATACCTGAATCTCTAAATGAACACAGTGAAACCATGAGTAAGGACATGGAAACCCCCCACCAAACAATAAATAATAATAAGTATACAACGGGCGGGAATAATGAAACAATGCAAGAAATAATAAACGACAATCGACCAACCGTAATCTTAGAACATACCAATAAAGAACCAGAGCCAGTAAATAAAGAATTAAGAGAAACCAAGGACACGAAAACACCGGAAGGGAAGACTACCGCTGGTGACACCGTGGAAAACCAACCGGAGACACCCACACAAAAGAAGGATGAAGGCTCCACGGGATGGATAGATGAGTTTTTTAAAAAATACGGCAAGGTACTAGAAGAATATGATAAGAGAATGAGTGATAGTGAACGACAACAAATAAGACAGATGGTAGAAGAATACCAAAGAGACGGTGAAAGATGGAGACAGAAATTAAGAAACAACAACAAACCAGAACTTAAAGAGGTACCCGAAGATAAAAACACGGAACAAGTGAGCCCGAAAATCGAAGATCATGAAGAAATGAAAAACAATGGCGAACCAACGACCGCAGAAACACCAAGTGATGAAATTGCAGAAGAATCAACTTTGCAAACTAAAAATAATGGTAAACAAGCAGAAAAGGAACAAGACGCAAAGACGTTATCATTTGAAAACAAGCTCGACAGAAAGAAAGAAAATATTCAACACATGGAGATCGACGCCGAAGGTGTAAAGAAGATCCAAATAATTAAGAAAACGGAAGAAATGAAAGACGAGGACAAACCGGCGATAGAAGAAGACCAAATGATGAAACCATGGAGGAATTAAGTCTACAATCCGAAGACGATGGTTAAAAAACCGAGAATAAGGGAGACTCAAAAGCATTGTTGCCTGAGGATAAACACCACAGGAATAAAGAGAATATTCAGCACAAAGAAGCCATCATTAAAAATGTAAAGAACAAGATAATTAAGAAAACGGGAGAGAAAGAGACGAAAATAAAAAGAATAATACGCCCAAAGAAGACAAGGATTACAAAGGAAATAGTAGAGATGACGCGAAGTGGTCTAATTAACGTGATTAACTTCCCAATCATCGACTGCAGAGCAGGAATCAATTGTAAGCAAGATGAAAGGAACTTCATAAAAATCTTAAAAGTAAATCACCATAAAATAGTGAATAAAAACTTAAATAAAGATATAATTAAATCAAATATGCCAACAAGTGAAATACTTCAGACAAGGTCAGTTGATTCCTTAATGAATAACCGACCATTAAAATATTTGATTAATAATCCAGATGACGGAACGATTAAAACAATGTTACATACCAGTGACTATGTTATGACGGAGAAGGTTATAAACAATGAGGTATTTAAAGTGAATACTCCTAGAAGAAGGATGCACCGCAGAAAAAAGGAAAACTACCGGGAACAAATGGACCGGATCATTGAAGGATACGCCCAAGCAATAAGAAAATTGCGGAAGGAAAAGAACCAGTCGACGGAAAACTCCAGCCAGAAGACAGGAGACAACAAACCAGAGTTAGAAGAGACACCAGAAGTTAATTATAACAACAACCAGGAGAACACCAGACACCTGGGTAACAAAGATAATGAGGAGAAGAAAACGAAAGGACATAAGGTAGTTGAAGATTTGGTCGCAGCAAAATGGAAGAGCCGAATGATAGTGAGGTACGCGACAGGGGCAGAAAGAAGTCCGAACATAAAGATGATCCAAACGACAAACACACAGAATATGAGTGACTATGGCTAAACATTAAAAACCATTGGCCACTGAAGAAAAAGGACAGATATCAAAGATAACCGAGAGAAGCTACCAAAAGTTAAAGAAAATAAAGAACAATCCGAACTATGTGATCCTAATTAAAGAATGTTAAAAAAGTACTATGTTTAATGAGATTTATTATAAGATGTTGAATATCATGAAATGTACAAGCTAAGATATGTAATACTATGAACAGCAATCAAAAATGAATCTAAGAAAATGTAACTGACCCATAATGAGCCCAATAGAATGGTGAAGCACGAAGAACCCCGTATATATACTATTGAATGAACTTATTATAATACAAGAGTGAACTATATTATCATACTGTGAATATAACCAGAGTGTTTACTATATTAAATGTACTAAAAGTGTCTACCATGAAAAGTAATTAAAGGATAAAGAAAAATGTTTATCATATATGAATATTATGTACAACCGAAATGATTATCAAATAATAATATAATGTTACTCTAATCCTTCAAAATTAATTTCGATAAATGAAATTATTCATCCAGAATAAGTGATAAACACCTATCACTTGAAGGAGCAGAGGAGAAAAACAACAAAGCGTCGAATATTGAAAAGAGATGGATTAAACAAGGAATGAGAATGTTGATTAAACGATAAAGAAAAATGTTTATCATATTACATAAAAAAGAGAAATGTTAATTGTATATACTAAAAATGTGTATCTTAATGTATCTAACGAAAATGTATTATTATATGAATATTGTAAACCCCTGATAATCAGAGACTATAATGAACCAAGTGTTAAAAAACCCAATGTATAAACAACATTAAGAGTAAAATATGGTGAACTCAAGAAGAATTTAAGGACCATCTGCATAATTATATAGTGATAAATTTAAGTGTGTAATTTAAAGACGTTGAAATAAACGAAACAACTTACAAACTAGTATCGAAAAATATCAACAAGGCTGATAAATAACATAGCCCATATGTCAAATTAGCGATAGAATAATGACCTGTGAAGAGAAGTACGTTAGCTAAAGTAATAAAGCATGAACAGTGATAACAATGAAACCTCTAATACCTTGAATGTTATATTGAATATGATGTCTTATTGAAATAGTAAATGATATGTTATATTTTATGTGTTGTGATAGTGCAACTGTTGTTATGTGCAACTTTTTATTGTGACAGACAGAGATGAGGATTCCTCTGATTCTGAGGATGTGTAACTGAGGAACGGCGGAGAATGGAAGCCAAAGAGAGCCCCTCTGATTCCGAACCCATTACAAATGTTAGGGAATTAAATTGTAATATGTCAAGGATTATAAATCAAACACTGTGAGGTAAAAATGTAAGAACAAAAGAGTATGTCACAAGAATCAAGATGTGTTTAATGTAAAGAGAAATGTATTATTGTAAAACAGGAAATTGTTAATTTAAGAAATAAGACATGTTATAACTGAATGACTAAGAAAATAAGAAACTTGAAAAAATACTAGTAAGCTAAAAAATAATGCTAGCCAAGAACTCAATCTAGTGCAACACACCAACAAAATATTGAACTTAATGCAGAAAGAAGCAGTAATAGTATGATAAAACCAAAATAAAGTGATAATTTCTTCAAAATATAAAACTTTTCTCAAATTATCAATTTTGAGAGGGGAGTATATGTAACACCACAAAATGTTACATAACCTAGACATTTACCAGAAGGGTAAATAATTACACTGAAGTGACATTAATGAATCGTTTATAATGAATGTAGCAAAGAATAGAAGGACCAACAAAGAAGAAAGAAGAGGAAGGATCCCAAGAAGCAGTGATGAATACACTGCATGACACTACAACAAACACTATGACTGACTCTAACTAATGGACATGCCAAGTTCACAATAAGCTGTCAAACAAGCCAGCCCATGACATTAATGTAGAGTCAGGTGTTAATAAAACTAATTAAATAATGATTGAAATAATGTAATATCAGTAACAGCATTTCGGCTGAGAGTAAAAGAACCATGACCAGTAAATGACAAAGCCTATGACTAGATTAGCTATGGCCACAATGTATATTAAAACCAGCATTACAAGCCCAGATGTAATATTAGTGAGTGAAAGTAGTTATAAAAGGAAACCTTATGTGGATGAGTAACTTCCTTATTATACCAAAATGTAACTAGTAACAATTATTAAGGCATGAACATAGTACTAAGAATGTGTCTAGCCCATGCCTAAACGAACGTTTGTCAGTAAATTAATAAGGAAACAGGACTCCTAGTGAACATAAAATTTACTGAACAATCAATATAACTAAATGTAATATGAATAACGTTAAATTGAGGAGGCCAAACGAAATGTAATTAGAGAATAAGGATTTCTTATAATAGTGTATTACCCTAATTATGTTAAGATTCAGAATTGTACAGTTATAAATAGCTCTTAAGTATAATCATAGATATATTAGTGTTCAAACAAAGACGTTATAAAGAAAACGCGGTATAAATCACTAAATGTAAAAAGATAGAAAATAATCGTATTATGCATCGCTAGCAGACGACAGTGAGAAAGCATGTGTCAAAACATTATTTATAAGCATTGTCAAAGAAAACGAGGTTAAAACCAGTGTTAAGCCACATCAAATTGAAGCCCATGAACTAAACTTTAATTTGATGGTAATAACCTCGAGATCGGAACTATAATAAATGCATAGTGCGTGTTAGCATCATTTATTGTTAAAAATAAGAAATTGTTCGGGTAATACCAACAACACAAAAAGCTGAGCGCAACGTACGCGCCGGTGACAGTTAGAAAGACAATACGTCATTTGTAACGGTTATCAGGGCCAATCAAAAAAGAGTTTACTAAACGACTTTTCTCCCTAAGCACGATACAGTGAAGGGGTATATAACCAGCAGCGAAGAAAATTCGTTACACTTTTTGTCATCTACTCGAGCGATAGAGTCGCCGCTCGTCACCGTAACATTTTTTATAACTTAACATAGAATAACAATAGTAAACCTTTCAAAATTTCTTCAAGACATGTAACAGTACAGCAACCGACTACAAGGAAAGTGCTACGCCAGTAAAGTGAATATTTCAATTAGTGCGTGATCTCAGAACGAGGGAGAGAGTATTGTAATCAGTAATTTACATAGCCCAGATTTAGTAAGAAAAGGGCAGACTCCTCGTTCAAAGTGCGTGTGAAGTGTAATTAACCAGTGGTCATTATAATCCGATCACTGGAGTGTTTTTAAATTTTAATCTATACGAGTAAAAGAAATAAGGTAACACAGTGACCATTTATATTACTATTCTGTTTGCGCTGATCATTATTTACCACAACTTTGTATTGACGCAAGGACAACAAAACTTTCAATCTTATACACAGAATCAATTTATTTATCGGATTTATTAATCCAACGTAAGATATTTGTATTAGTAGTAAGCATCAAAATATATGTTAGTAGATAAGTAAGCGTAACGAACGCTAACCTGAAAAAATAATTACGAGTTTTAAAAAGAGGCCAAATTACTAATGATTATTATTATTAACGTCTGTCAAGGCATAAGATAGTTCTTTATTGTATTTCAAAGAGCCTACCCGTGAGTTATATTATGTAATTAAAAGTCAAATTTATTAATAGATATAAGAGTTTAATGTTCTAAACTGAGCTAGACCGTATTGTAAACGGGCAAATTAACATCAAGTTTATGTTAAAGTAATTATTGTATTTTTTTTAATTGTTGAATTGTGTTAAAGGGTAAAATAAAACCCCGATTTCATTCATTATAAACCTTGATTATATTTATTTCATATAGTTAATTAATACTCAACATTGAGTATAGTGAAATAACTCTGAGTCGAGACTTTACTAAATTATATTTGAATTGTTGTGAATGCCTCCAGCATTTATACGAAACATAGAGAGAATTTATACAATTCTAAACTTTATTAATTTGTTTTGTCATGGGATTTTTTCCTAAAATAAATCCATGTGGCGCCCATATTGCACACAAGGAGTGATATAACCTTGTTGATAAAGTAAGCTGGTCATAAGAGCATCTTGGTAGTTTATTTTTTGGTAAGTGAACATCAGAACTTCAAGTATCACGAACAGGTACGTGAAAGTGTTTTTTTAGCATAAATTATTTGTCCAGACGAGACTTGGCGATACGTACACTGACAACACTTAATCAAGAAGAGGAGTCCCACTGCAAGAGCGACGCTACGGCTACATTCATCCACCGACCAGCGATTAATATTTTATTCACTATAATTATCACACTTTATTACACAAACAATAATTACCATTTATCACTAAAAAGAATTGTTGCATATAAGGCAAAGAGATTTCATATTAACGTTTTAAATAGTAACACGAGATTCGACTACAATCGATATTTAACTTTTATTTTAAATATATAACATTAATTTTAACAGGCGGGATCTCGTCTTTTTACAATATATATTGACTTGTTGTGAATATTTTAAGTCCATTCTACCCCGAATGTTTTCTGAGTTTGCATGCCCCGTCACACCCAAAGGACCCAAGGTTTTAACCCTAGATACAGCCACGCTCTGCTACCAAATGTAACCCCTCTTTAGGATTTTTATGCTTTATAAATAAAAATTTTTTTTGAAAGTTTTTTTTTCTCTAAAGTTATTTAAAACTAGGCCAAAAGCCTAGAGAATCCAAAATGCGCTGGATCCTGTGAGACGGGACTTGCAATTAAACTCTCTGGTATAACCAACAATAATAGCATTTATTGCGTAATTGAGTTAATTAGCATATATTACAATTCCATGACCCCGTAATCCCAGTGATGCCCAAAAGCACATAGTTGTGCATAAATATATATATATTTTTTTTTACACTGTGACATAAAACATAAGGTAACAATTTCTTTTTTTTATAATTGCAATTTTTTTTGTATAAACCTTCCCCGTACGTAACCCACAAAATAACACATACATAATTCACATAAATACACATATAAATATATATCTCTATCACATACACATGTTCAATATCACAACATAATAACAAACACCCTTATCACATTAAAGCATTGCCACCCGCCTATATACATTTGCTCTCCATACCTATATCGCCCCATATAATAGAAATAATTAATAATTAATAGAAATTTCAACCACAATACCTATACAGACCTCCGAATATATATATATATATTGTAGCATGACAGATAATCCACTAAGTAATAATTCCATTCTGATCATAAATAAATTTAAATTGCATTAACTCAAAACAAAATTCAAAGGAAAATAATTAAATATCGAAGGAAAATACCATCATAAAGGAAAAGGTAAAATTAAATCATAAAAATGCAACAAAAATGTATCAAGAAAATTAAATCCGAAGAAACTAAAATAAAACCAGGAAGGATACCCAGGTAGGATAGGAGCAGGTAATAAAGAAAATACCCCGAACCAACCAACGGACATAATAAAACCAACTTACCTTGGAAAACCCAAGAAGGAAGAAGTGAAGAAAAGAAGATGTAGGATGGGAAAACTACGAGGAATACCCATGAAAAACCTATTACTAACAATAACAAACCCCGAACCAAATGTTAATGTCACCCAAGAAAGTATAACACCCCTAAACCTCATAGAAATGTAAAATAATTATAAACAAAAGTGTTTAGTAGTGTAAATGGAAGTGCACCAACTAAAGTTATTATATAATAAAATAAACAAATCTTCACAGTCCATTATAACTAAAAGTTTGGTCTT
This sequence comes from Magicicada septendecula, assembly GCA_034769895.1. Lineage (NCBI taxonomy): Eukaryota > Metazoa > Arthropoda > Insecta > Hemiptera > Cicadidae > Magicicada > Magicicada septendecula. The sequence goes on from CM068367.1 coordinate 194,119,099, forward strand.
AGAATATTGTAAAACTCAAATACAATTCGGACCCAACAGTGTAAGTGAACCAGTGCAAGTGATTTCAATATAATAAACTTCAAGTAAAGGTGTAACCGATACTTTAACTATGTACAATTAAATAACTTTAATGTTTTATATAAATACAGAGATGACATACCATGAAGTATTATTATGAAAATATTTCTAATGTTTCATAGAAGAGGCCACCTGTTATCAAAAAACATTCTTGGAAATGTAAATGATAAAGAGATCAGGTGGGGAATAATTACTGTGACAGGGATTAAAATGTAATACACCATATATACAGAAAGGACTGCAATCAAATTAAGTTTAAGAAAAAATAAAAATTAAATGGCTAATTATATTTGTGTTTAAAGCCTATGAACTCCACATTTCAAGGTGGTGTATAGAATAAGAATTATAATTAATATAAGAATGTTTATTATGTATAACAGTGTTCATACAGACTAAAATGTCTCTGTATGTATACCATAGTAGTTTGTAAAATGTGTGTTATGTATTTCTAAAAATAGTTTAAAAACTAAAATGTCTAACTTTAAAGACTAGTAATTAATTTTCAATGTTGTTTTAGTATTATGAGCATGAATACAAAGCTACATGTTCCAATAGTTATATAAGGAGATTTTATTTAATATTGTGTTAACTTTAGAAAGTCAGAAGGGGTATAGAAATAGTATTATTCAAGAAACAATAAATGTAAAACCATAAAATCTAGGCCAAATAGGAAATTCCAATAGCATTATAATTGAGTAAGGAAGTTAAATAAACCAAGTAAACTAATGAGATTTATATAAGGTGAATCAATCACCAACTACTATAACTAAAACTATACTTTAAAAGAATAATATAAAAAGAGGTCTAAAATTATTAAAAAATTTGCAAATGTAAAATCTAACAATTTCAGAGGAGGAATAGTAAATTCATGAATTATAACTAAAAGAATGATCAATTGATAAATTTGTAAGAAATTAAGGAAAGGTAAAGATTTATATCGATTACCCCTGTGAAAGAGTCGAGCTTTACCTAATAATCGATTATAAATCGATATTCTAACAAATAATTGTCAATAAATAATAATAATTCAACTATCTGGTTTTAATTTTATTTCACACGTTAATATAAGAGTTTTAATTAACCACAGGACTAACAGAAAGGCGACCATTACTCAAGGGGAGTAATATACTTGAGAAAGAAGAAAATCGCCAATCGATTAGTGAAGTGAGACAATCTTATTAACTCCAGTTTTATTTACAGTGAATCAGAAGCGAATTTATTGACACAAATAACTTAAAGAACTTTAAAATTTCAACAAAACCTCATCAAAGAATTATTTATTAAATATTTACAGTAAAACGAACATAAAAAATTTTTTTTTTTTTGAAAATTTTCAACAAAATAACATTTTTTTTTAATTTTTGTACAGAACAAAAATAATTATTTGTAACCGCGTAACCGTGACTAGTTACAATATATATATATATATATATACATATCATTAGTGCCCCCACGAATCTGGGTTGGCCGGAATGCTAGATACAACTTCAAAGTGCTCTTAAACCGTGCATATAAACTTGGTGAAATTCTAATCACAAGTTGTTGGTAAATTATAATGGACAATAATAACTCGAAAAGAAAGTAAGCTACAATCTTTCCGTGACCTGAACAGTATTTGTGAATTTGGTGAGATAATATTTTATAAATTCTTTTAAGAATCTAATTTAGCAATAATGATTAAAACGTTACAACAGTTATGTGACATAATACGTTATGTAACTTTTCTAAGAAAACTGATTTGGTAATAATACATTAAAAAGAACTTTTACAACTGTGATGTGACATAATACTTTATATTACCTTTTAAGAAAACTGATTTGGCAATAATACCTTAAAATAACCTTTACAACTGTGATGTGACATAATACTTTATATAACCTTTTAAGAAAACTGAATTGGCCCGGTAGCCGACATGTTCCTATGCAAATATCTGCATGCAAAACCCTGCCTACACAGGATTAAACAGGGGGCCGGACTGTTACTGAATAAGAAAACATACAACCCTTACATAACCCAACACCTAAATCAAAGATGTGATATAACCGCAATTACCAGAACTAACCTGACAGGAATTATAGCTGAACCCTACCAGCCGGTGGGGTTCATCCTGTCACCAACGGAACCCCCCTTACATATTTGAAATACCAGTCCCCTAATACTTGAACCACCCCGTTTTACCGAAAACTAGAAAGAAATTGTAAGAAGCCTCGGATACATGCCAGCCCCCGGGCTTACATATTTGAACCCCCCTTACATATTTGAAATACCAGTCCCCTAATACTTGAACCACCCCGTTTACCGAAAACTAGAAAGAAATTGTAAGAAGCCTCGGATACATGCCAGCCCCCGGGCTTACACTTAATATCAAATATCAGTACATACTATACAAAAGTTCCCCAAAATGCGCGCACAATTATGTCCAGTTCAACTGGGGCCCAATTAAAACGTTTAAAAGATGAAATAAATATCAGAGTGTGTCGCACAATACCCCACAAGTTTTATAAAGTGTTATCGGCAAAAAATCCGGGTGTCTATGTAGGTCGAAAGATAATAAATGGTTTGAGGTCACCTTATTCATATCCTGTTGTGGTGCTCCATTTTAACGTCTAGTGCACGTAGTTTTTGGGTGTGGCATGCTGGTCTCGCTGTTCCCTCCGGCAGGCGAAGTCGAGAGCCTCATTTAACACGTTCAGGAGCAGATGTTCATGCCTGGGCCAAAATCCTCGGCTTGAGCGCGGGGACCCTAAGCGTACATAAATAATTAGAGGGATGTCCCAACACTTATTTTCACAGTATACTATCACACGCACAGTGGATAGAACGCGTATAGAACAAATTTGAACAGGCCTCCCCTGGACCCTTTAAACTCTGTTCGTTATAATTAAAACATACGTCTTCTCTTTCGACATTTATAATTCACTCACAGACTCTCCCAAAACCAATTTATAATTTTTAATTACTTGATTATGCCTATGTGGGCAGAAAGTTGACACACTATAACCTGTCCATTAGTGCACTTGCACGTGGTACTACATTTGAAAACTTATACGTCAGCCAAAATTGCATAATTTTACTGCACTAAAGTGATACAGGCAATTACTGTCTCTTAATTAAGACATACCTTATTTCATGAGGGTTTAAACAATTTAGAAACCTCTGATATTGAATACTTCCGGTGTACGCCACGCGGTGTAAAAAGCTATCAAGCACCATCCACACTTACAATACTTAAATTTCACATTTTATATTTTATGAAAACCATTATATATATGCTAAAGTAACATACCGCAGATCTGTACTAGATTATCTAGCCATCCTAAGGTGATAGAATACAATCAAAAAGAGGACTTCACTCTGTCGGAGAGATTTAGCTGTTCACGTAATGGCTACGGGCACCAGACAACGCAAAACGGCGGATCGGAACTTTAACGAATTACACGTTTCCAGGCGACCGCTAGAGTGCGTGGCTGGTACCACAGCAAACTAGATTTCACCTTCCCGTTAAACACAGATACTGCTAACCGATTTCGCGTTCGACTTAAATATTTATATAAACATATTTCTTATTTCAGCGCCGGTTCTTGGACAACCGGCAGAGAGTAATATTGCGAAAATCTGTACAGCGAAGCTTACTAAAAGTAATGGTATGAAAAATTGCATGTTTTTTAATTTGGTGATGATGAGTGATGAGTGTACGTCCTGTGACGGGGAAGAGCTTGATGATGCTGGTGAGTAATGTTAAAAGTTATGCTGGATGTGTTTTCGGAGGGTGTGCGAAATGTAAACGTGAATTGTTTTGTGGCTAAATGAAAAGGGAATAGTAGACTAAATAAAACCAAAAGTACCAAGAAATTCGAAGTGATAAGAAATATGAAATAATATAAATTAGTGGCATAACATAATACAGTTGTAATAATGATAATAGTACTTAGACTATAAGAAGCGTTACCGAAAAAAAAGGTGTTGGTCTAACTTTATTGGTCAGGCTGCCACAGAGCTCCCTCTCGCGGGCGCAACCCACTACTGTTCACCACGGGGACTTTTGGCTGCTGAGATTCCCCCCTGGCCCGGTTCGCCCCTCGTTAGTCAACCTGGACATCCCAAACTCCTCCAGACTGTCCATGTTGCTGGCGTACTTAGTGCGGACGCCCAGTCAACGTAGGTTACTGGGTGACAAAGGCTCCCGACCTCAAGCCATCCACAACATCCGACCTCCAAGTAGCTGGATTATAGGAGTACGCCACGACTCCCGGTCGAGAGCAGCGATAAAAGATAACGTAGTTAATTGGAGTTTTATCACTGTGAACTTTGAGCGTAATTTTCTGTGGACATTGCAGTAAGTATCTTCGAATTACATGGTTGCTTGGCAATAGATATATAATATTGTTATGAAATTAATAATGTTTACATACCGCGAACTGTTAGAAATCTCCACCTATGTTGGGCAAACAGAAGAATATGCATTGTGCTTTTTTTTATAAAGAGCAACATAACTACTTTTATTATAACAATCTGAGCGTAGTAAACTTTGAGCGTAGTTTTTTGTTGACATTGCAGTAAACATCTTCTTCAAGCAATGCGTGGTTGCTTGGCAATAGATATACGAGCCAAGTACATGTTATGAAATTAATAATGTTTACATACCGCGAACTGTGAGAAATTTCCACCTAGGTTCGGCGAATAGAAGAATATGCATTGTTCTTTTTTTAAAAACAGCAACAAAACTTCTATTATTATACTAATCTGCGAATTTACGTCTCAGAAGACGACACTGCATTAGGGCAGCCGTGGAAAATTTATTCAAAATATTTGTAGTGTTAAATTTAATTCATCACATTAATCGTATTGGAATCAATACAGTCCCTAGTGACAGACATTCCAATGTTTTATGGTAATGGAGTAAACTCAAAAAATCAAATTGGGCTAGGCCTATAACAAAAATCTTGTTGCTAGGCCTAAATTTTACTTGGTTTGGGAATTAGATACATTACCGTGTATCAAATCGTAAATAAGACGTTTTCCTATTACTTAACGTATAAACTGACTATGTGTTACTGTTTGATGCAATCCCGGATGCAGGTGGTATTTTAAAAAGACAATTTTTTTCGCTTGTTTCGTGTTGTCGCCTGTTGGTAATGATGGCTCCAAGGAAGCCAGGAAAATTTTGATACCGCATTTGTATATCAGTAGAGAACGTCAGCAACGCGTTACCTTAAGCACGTTAGCAAAACTTGTGTTTGCTTTGAAACAGTCTATGGCGTCAGAACGAGTGCGTTCAAAAGTTGTAACGACATAATTTACATTATAGGAAATTAATCTGTGAATTGACACAGGAAAATGCCTACAACCTAGGCATAGCTGATAGGTTATAAATATTATGTTTTTAGGCGATCAAGATTCCAATTACTCATTCCATAGACGAAGCTTGAAGGTAAATAGTTGAAGACGTCATTTTAAAATAAAGAAGGCGTATGTCCGTGTTTTGGTAATTTTCGTCGAATGAAATGCATTTCATGATCGTTTCCATCGTGAAGAAGAAGCTAGCGCGACCTGTTAAACAAACAAAGACTTTGTAAATCGTATTTTAACAGTTTTTAAACAGTTTGTAACAGTTTGTAACAAACAAACAAACAAACAAATACATCGCATAAATTTTATTGGAATCCATACAGTCCCTAGTGACAGACATTCCAATTTTTCATGGTAATGGAATAAAGTCAAAAAGTCAAGTTGGGCGTATATGTTGTTGCCAGCCCTAAATTTTAATTGTCGTCTGTTGGTAATGGTGGCTTCAAGTAAGCCAGGCAAAATTTGATACCCCTTTTGTATATCAGGAGAGAACGTTAGCAAAGCGTTACCTTACGCTCGTTAGCAAAACGTGTGTTTGCTTTGAAACAGTCTACGGCGTCAGAACGAATGCGTTCAAAAGTTGTAGCGATATAATGTACATTATAGGAAATTAATTTGTGACTAAAATAGGAAAAAGAATTAGGTATAGCTTGTAGGTTACTAGGGGACAGGGCTCCTGACCTGAAGCCATCCACCACACCCGTCCGGCAAGTAGCTGGGTTACAGGAGTACGTTACGACTCCCGGTCGAAAGCAGCGATAAAAGAAAACGCAGTTGTGTGGAGTTTTATCACTGTGAATTTAGAGAGTAGTTTTCTATGGAGATTGTAGTAAACATCTTCTTTGAATTGCATGGTTGCTTGGCAATAGATATATATGTTTCACAATAGGTTTTTCAAAATTAAGGTAGTTTGTGTATGTTTAATTAGAGTGGATAAGACAAAAGCTTGGATTTAATGTGGTTACACGTAATTAAGAATTCTCTTCATACAGTATTTTTGTCTTACTCGTACGTTATGATAAACTCGTCACGGCAGCGTGGACCTTGAATACGGTTGAACCTGATACCTAGCTACGTAAACGTAACTTTCTATACTAAAAAAAACCTGTGCCGAAAGTAAGAAATAATGTTTATCTTTGTTTAATTTAATTCAATAATGCATCTTATTGGCACCGTAATCTCAAGTACGCATCAACCTGCATCGACACAAAAATTAATCTTATTTAATTTATAATGGTGAATTTATTCTAGTATTCTATTAATGGTGAATTTGTAAACTTATTAAAACGCTTGTGTTTGTCAGTATAGTAAGTTCCTTTTCAGATAGTTATATTTGTAGTTGTAAATTACGTAGCTTTGTAAGCTGTGCATTCATTCACACAATTTTTTTTGTATAAAATATTTGAAGTTTATAGAAGTACAAAGCTATAGCCAGAGCACAGATTTTTTTTTGTCTCCTAAGGTTTCAAAAAGTAATATTCAAAGAGACAAAGCTTGAAGTTACAGTATATAGTCAACTCGTTTTTATAGGTTAACTATAAATATTTAGTTTAGATGTTATGGCGACTTCTATATAGTTTTATCTGTGTAATATTTATTGAAATTTTCTTGAATATTTGTAATTTTATTTGTGTTTATATTAAAATATGAATGTAATTATCTTAATGTGTATTATTTATCCTTATATTAACTTTATCGTAACCAATAAGTCATTAATGACTTGTTCTGGCAGTGTCGTGCTTTCTTATATCCAGACTTATGGGCTTAATTCTTAATACGAACAATGTTTGGCTGAACAAGATCAGCACCATGACAGTAACTTTCAACATAAACCAAAAACATTTTCTTGCCTAGAAAACACCAACATCGTGCAGTGGCATTACCATTGAATTACTATTGAATTCGATAGCTCATTAAACTACTAACCATGAACCAGTTAGTTTTCAATGTACAATCAATTTACAGTACAGTTAATCTTCACAGTCAACAATTCTTAATAAATTACCAATTGAGGAACGTTAAGTTACCCTCACACACAACGTATACAGAAATGGCCTCCGTCGATGGGAACGACGAAGGACCCTCAAAATCACCCACAATTGACAGTCACCTAAAATTTTAAATTCATCCTATAAATACAATATAATCGCCATATCTACAGGATTGACCTTGACCTGACTAACAGATTCGAAACTGTTCTAAAAATGATGTCATCAAAGATGACGATGAGACCCCAAATACACCTAAACCACTACCAGTGATCATTTACGCCGTTTCACATACATAAATGAAACCTAACACAAGCTATTCAAAAGAAGCATATTCTTGTAAAATGCTATCTAATCATACAGGTAATGTAAACTTCCTTTTTATAAATATATATATAGGAAACTGATTAGTTATTATTTAAGCGGCCAAATAATAATGCAGCATACAAGACATTAAAACAAGAAAGAGCGTACAAAATTGCCACCCTAGATCTCCACTATTCTATAGACACAGAAGAGGTAAAAGGCTGAGGTCCAAAAAGTCTCGAACACCGTGAACATCAGGCACAGAATTACGAAAGATCCGCTCATGTTATTCTAGCCGCAACCTAACGATAAAGAATTTTCAGTTTTAGCCACGTAAGTAACACGAAAAATTGAATCAAAAATACATTGTACAAAAAGAAATTCTACAATGCACAAGACGCCAAATATAAGATCACACAAAGAGCTATTAGTGCGCTAAAACTAACGACCACATAACGCGTAAAAATCACGCGATCTGCTCACCATATACGCTCTCAACGAGGAAAACAAATATCAAGACGTGTACAGTACACGTAGATGTACTAAACTCAAAGAAATGACCTCCTTAAGGCATCTCACAAACGAGCCCGTACATAGATCCGTTTCTTCAACAACCTACGAACACACCCAAAACACAATAGAACTCGGTAGGCACAGACGTGTGGAATAAAACAGGCGGAGAATATCAACAATTGTTAATAATAGGTGAACAATTATTAAGTTTACCTACTACGACGTTATACAAGGTACCAACAGGGAACCTCCCAAAAATAGCCTGGTAGATTACATGACGACACTTTCTTGGCCACGATGGCTCACTAGTCTCGCTAAGCTTATTGAAACACCACAAAATCTAGCTTCGTATCCAATCTTTTTGCAACCCAATAAGTTAACGGGTGCTTCAGAAATTCGCATTACCATATAGAACGCCAATGATTTATTAAAACCAAAAGATAAACTAACCAGCTTTCTGCATGTCAGTAAAGTAGACATCATGCTGATCTCAGAAATACATTTTGCAGAAAACACAAGTTTCAGAATACCACTAAACCTAACTCACCACAATGGATTTGCGTGTAATGGGGTGCCAATTAATATACGTCACACAATTGCTCAGTATGTGTTAACCGCCCAGAAATCGCAGACAATCTGAAACTCGTCGTGTAATGCACGGCTAATACTCCTACACCTTTACTCGCTTCTTGAAAGAAAATCATCATTGTCTGTTGAGAACAATCTACTTTTAATAGGATTGTCATTATAACTATTTGGTCATACGCACTCAAGCTGAGGAGTGGCGCCCATTCTTCCAAAACCAACATTATCCAGAGACTTTAATCGAACATATTACATAGTATTCTGCACATCCTCCTGTTGTGTGTCAATAATAAGACTATACACGGCGGCCGTCAAATCCTAGTTGTTGATGAGGAAATCAAAAGAATAACATTCAAACTTTGCTTACACCGGAACGACAGTCAATAAGCCTTAAGATCCACCAGAAGCCTATAAAGAGTGTAGAAGCAGTGGCCTTCATTTACCTAAATCCTTTTCGTATATTGTTTCTTTTCCTACACCATTAAGTATTATTAACTGAAGGAGTGACATTATTTAATGGTTTCTCTTTTCATACTCTATTGTTCCCTTACCAGAGTTACTTAATTATCCGTATGAGCGGATTGAAAATATCAAAAAACCAAATTAAAGGCAATATTGTTTTGGTTTTTAATGTAAAAGTTAAAAGAGGTTGTCTGTTAGGAATAGATGCCCTTTTAAAATAAGCAAATTAAAAATTCATTAGTTTATCAGTCGAGAACAGACACGAAACGTTTTCGTATCGTCATTACAAAGAAGTAAATCCTTTTGATTATTTTTGAACATACCATCGCGTGTGTATAGTACTTGAGAAAAACGTGTCAGTATAGTAAAGACTAAATAAATAAAATGTTTAATGAATATATAATTATGAAAATATTTCAGTGGAGGTTAGTGAGGATCGGTCAAAAATAACACAAATTTTTAATTTTTTTATGTCGACGTTTCGACAATGTTTATTGTCATCATGAGGACCTGTGTATGAAATACAAAAGAAATGTCAAACACAACAGACAATTAAATATTTGGGTGAAAGTGTTCGTGTATGTGAGTGTGTGAGCGTGCGTATGTATGTATCATTGTATATGGTGCACAGGTCATTTGTATTTCATAGACAGGTCCTGATGATGACAATAAACGTTGTCGAAACCTCGACAAAAAAAAATTAAGAATTTGTGTTATTTTTGACCGATCCTCATTAACCTCCACTGAAAAATTCATTGATTGACGGTCACTACGAATTTAAGGATTTAATCTATGACTGTAAGTTATATTTTATTAGTCTACAAGTTAAAGTAAGTATTGTTCGCATAAACGATGCATCAAGATATACAGATAAAGCCTATTTGAGCTTTTATGCGATTTTGTCGGATTAGGCGCATTTAAATGATAATTTCTCAGTGTAAAGGAGAAGCCAGCGCGACCTGTTAAGTAAACGGACAGTTACACGACACGAGTACGTAATAATAACGATCTGTAAAAAGAAGAGATTTTATAATTTTATATGCGCGGTTAACAGTAATCCTACGTCATTATAAATACGTTGTTGGGTGTGTCTAAATTGTATAGAATTTTTCTTACTATTATCCAGTGTCAAATGCGGGCGTGTTAGTCACAGAGCACATTTGGCTGCGGTCTCTCGGCTTCTTGCAGGCTTTGTGTCAAGTTCGCTAAATGTTATGCAATTAAATGGTGTGGTATAGTATGATTTTGAATTTGCGCTGTACATTGTACAGTTTTGAATTTTGATACATTGTACTTTGAATAATGTTGGGATTTCCCCTGGGCGACTGAACAGTAATTTTTGTCCTTCACTTGAAATTACGTAAAATTCTTTATTATTTTTTTGTAGCACCAGTTCGATAAAAAGAGGAAAAACGTTTCTTACTTTTTCCATGTACATCATTCATAATATTTCTTCATGGCCTTTTTTCATAGCTCGTAGTTTACGTCTGCAGTAGAAATAGCACGGTGGAGGTGTCTGATTACGATTCTATTACAATGGGGTTGTTTTAATTGAGATGTGTGGCGTACTGTGTTCTACAGCCTTAAATTTCGTACTAATTTTCTGTATGTCTCTGTTGTAGATGCGTCGATTTTGACAGTTTCCATAGCCAGGGGTTTACTGTAGTAAGTGTATTTCACGGTTATTGTGGAAAGGTTATATATCTTATGTTTTGAAGTTTTGTGGGTTATTTTTTACCATCGGCTTAAAAAAATCAGTGGATAATGGGGATTAACGGTTACGGAGTTTAATTTCAGGAGAGTCTGAAATATTATTTTCACTGCTGCTTCATTTTCTTTCTCGATTTCTCGCTTTTACGTGGGTGCTCGTTTGCTTTTTCGTCAGCGCCTGTGTCTATAGCCACGTCGTTTGCATATATGAAGCCAAGGACTTTGGATGTCGGTTACGTCAAGTTATTGGTCGAGTATTGTAGCATTGGTTGGAAGGTGGTCGGTAGGCATTTGTAATTGTTTTGGTTGAAATCTCATTATTAGTTGTGGAAAGTTATCTGAGGGAATTAGTTATGTGGGGGAATTCGTTGTTGCTGACAATAGGCCTATAGCGATTTTGCGCGTTGGGTGGGCACTCCGTGCATGAAATATGTTGTGTCGTGGGGAACACAGTACACAGTTTATACTGTTTAGTTACTTAATTCGAAGTTGTTTAATTGGTGAATTGTAATCTTACATGAACTTTTTGTTAATCAGAGGTGAGACGATAGATGTAGAATAATTTTGTTTTTGTGTATTTTTTTTAATACCGGGCGCTGTTTGATAAGTAGTCGATAGTGGGACAGTTTGCTACACGTCCAACCGTCCACGTTCGTTGCACGTGGCAGAGCGTGCGCTAAAACACAAACAAACCATACAACATACGCACGCACACTGAACCATTGTCACGCGGCTGAGTGAATTTATTTACTATTATGATGAATTAATAGATAACACACACTGGCCATAACACTGATATACAAAAAAATTAACAGTTCTGTAATTAATAATACAACAGATAACAATAACAATACGATTTGGCAAGCACCATTCGTAAGGTTCAGCATCTGGGACGATACTACAAACATTGTATATAAAATTCCTCTATTGAAAAAGAATCTCCAAGGAGACTCTAATGATTATTAGATTTAATAATTTAAATATTTCATTATACTGTTGAACTGTAAACTCTTTGAAACCTTTAAAATTATGGGTTCATTAAATTTGTCTTCTTATTTGTTTCATTGAGTACTACTTTCGGAGTCGTCCAAGGTGATGAATTAGCTTTATCCATAGCACACACACATACACATACACATAAACACACACACACACATTCATAAAAAAACTCGTTTTTACCTATTTATTTACACGAAAAATTCTCTGTTGTTCGAATAAACAAAGGTGTTCGTACTTTGAGTTAAGATAGAAATATTTAGTTAAAATAAATTAGAATAAGTATTGTCGTAAAAAGTAATACATTTTTATCTTAGTTTAGTTTAGTTCATTTGTTCGAGAAATGAGCATAAAAAATGCAAATTACTAAAGAAGATGTAATAAGAAAAATAATATTAAACTGTACGAAAAATATGTTTTTTTAAAATAAGAAGTGTGTGTGTGTACATATTAACACAAGCACACGTGTTATAAACATGAAACATTTTTTGTGATCCGATTTGTTTTTGTGTTCTCGGATTGTAAACCTCGTTTGAGTTGTTCATCCCTCAACGTAAACCACAAGGCAGCAAAGCTATTGGGCACAAGAGAAAATCATAGTAAAGCTTTCTGACTGCAGTATACAAAATCTTTAATAGTAGTCATGTGGGATTAATAGTATCTGTTTAGTAATACTATAATTTTATTTTGAACTATTTAAACGAAGTCGTTATTTATTTATTTTATGATCTTATGGTTAAAGCATTGTGATTCTATCTGGAAGCCAAGAGTCGCAAACATGGATAGAAAACCAGTATGGACTGATCACAAGGTCGATCGGAACCGGAATAGACTTCTACACTCATGAGTTGTAGTCTATAGGCCTAATGATTTCCACGGCGTTCCGACCATACACTCTTCTGGTTGGCACTCTTGGGTAAGTCTGTAATGATCTCCACGGCGTACCAACCATGCACTCTTCTGATTGGCACTAGTGACTAAGTCTGTAATGATCTCCACGATGTTCCGACACTCACGCTTCTGGTTGGTATCTTGACTAAGTCTGTAATAATCTCCACGGCGTTCCGACCATGCCGCTTCTGGTTGGTACTCTTCACTAAGTCTGTAATAATCTCCATGGCGTTCCGATCGTGCACGCTTCTGGTTAGTACTCTTCACTAACTCTGTAATGATCTCCAAGGCGTTCCGACCATGCATGCTCTGGGTCATCGTTGTTGATAAAAGTCAAATAAAATATTTTCCTCTTCCAGTTCCTTGTCTGAAAAGAAGCAAATTTATAATCAACTGATGAAATTACTCTAAATTCAACACCCTAACAGACATTCTCACGCACACTCAGACATACGAAAATTTCTCTATTTTATTTTTTTAGAAAATGGAATTAAAATCTGACGCTTGTAACAGAATTTGCAAGTATAAATTTGAGATTATACTAAGTATAACAGATGGTAAAGATTCGATCTGAATTTTCAGATTACAAAACTAAGTGTTACTTTCATTAATTAGTTTATTAGTTAGTTAGTAGCATTTAGTAATTGTCACTATGTCTCATGATGTTATAGACTGTTTCCAAATGAAAATCAAAGAATGTTTACTCCGAAATTGTTATATTTTGTTGAAAGAAAAAATAGCAGAAAACTTGTTAAATTTTTTTGTATTGGAAAGAAAGTTTCGTTTATATTTAAATTTGTGTGATGTTGAATCAGAATATCAGCATAAAACTGTAGTAAATTTGTAGCAATAAGTGCGATCAAACCAGGAATTATAACAACTGCACTGTATGTTAGAACCCTACATTAAACATTATAATTCCACAGTATCGTTGAGTAAAAACAACCGGCTTTTGTCAGTGAGTCTCCGGCTGATATGAAGTCTGAAATAATTTTCGTTTACAACATGCTGAACGTCATACGTTGATTTCCAAAAACACTGGAATATTTGGAAAGAGTTCCTTTACATATACTGTATCGTTCTTTCTTTACACGAGGAAAGACATTTTTAAGGTACACATAAATTGGTGTGCAGTGAGTCATTGCGAGCGTCATCATGTAAGAAACACGAAGACATTACTTAACAAAATAATTCTTCTTCTTCTGATAGTTCCTATCCGTTTCGGATGTTGGATATCATACAGACTATTTTAACTTTCTGTACTAACAAAATAATTAATATTAGTTTAATATTAATTACTAATAATATTAATGTTATCACAATTATATTTGTGTGCATTCACTCAGAATGTGGGTATTTTTAATATTGAATGTTTATAGCAAATTGTGATTGGTTGTAAATAGCTGTTAAGTTGGTTGGGTTTCGTTAGAGTTATGTTTTAAAGAGCATTACTAGGACATAACGTCATCAAAGTAGATTAATCTGTAAGATTTTTAAATAAGTTTGCCTAATTTCGTAAATTATTAGTTGCGAAATATAAGTATATAATCTATTTTACATAAGTAACTATATATAAGCTAAGCTATGTTACACACATACATATGTACTATTATTATTTTTATTATTATTAATATTCAATAAAATTTTTCTTGCAGTAATATATTTTGTATTTTTTTAATATTTTACAGTGTTTGGATAGTTTAAACTATCATCATTAGAAATTAAAAATAATTTAATTGAAAGATTATTTGTTGATAAATTGTAAATTCTAATGATGATAGTTTAAACTATCAAAAAACTGTAAAAAATAAAAAAATACTAATTATATTCTTGTAAGGATAGTTCTATTTATTATTATTAATAATAATTAAAAATGTATAAAAAATAATCTGAGCAAATATGAATGTGTGTGTATATATAATGTTAAAATAAATTAATATTTACATTACTAGTTTCAAAAGAAAATCCTTATTTTTATTTTTACGTGATATTCTTATGTATATATTTATATATTGTATATAAATGTTGTAATTAATTAATATTTGCATTACTAGTATTAGATAAAAAATTATATACATCATGCTTATTTTAATATCCGTTTTAATGTCAATTGGAATTTCGCTTTAATGAGGATTATTTCTACAAAATGATAAACCGTGTTCTTTGCATTATTAAAGACTAAACGATGTAAATCCACATCGAATATTTTGTTCTACAGAATCAATTTTGGAATAAAATTTAACTAAAAATAATAACATTAAAGTAATAAGAAGTATCATATCCTAATATTCGTAAACTTTAAATTACAACTGCTATAGAAAAAAAGGTGTTGGTCTAACTTTATTGGTCAGGCTGCCACAGAACTCCCACTCGCGGGTGCGATCCCACTACTGTTCACCTCGGGGACTTTTGGCTGCTGAGTTTCCCCCTGGCCCGGTTCGCCCCTCGTTAGTCAACCTGGATGATGCCCCAGACTCCTCCAGACCGTCCATGTTGATGGTGAACTTAGTGCGGACGCCCAGTCAACGTAGGTTACTGGGTGACAGGGCTCCTGACCTCAAGCCATCCACAACACCCGACCTCCAAGTAGCTGGATTACAGGAGTACGCCACAACTCCCAGTCGAAAATGGCGACAATCGACGCAACCGTTGAGTGGAATATAATAAATACTAGTTTCTCACCACGAGCCATGATCGACTGTAAACGTAACATAAGTCTTATTTTAGTCTGCAGATAACAGCCTACCTATTTTTTCTGTAACGTACTTTGTTTTAAGTCGTACATTTTAAAATGCAACAATTGCATACCAATTTAAGTGTTAACTGGTTAATTCAAATTTTATTTAAATACTTTTGTAAGCCATATTATAAACCTTGAATTAAATACTATAAAGAATTTTTAAACAATTTTAAGAGTTATTAACTTTTATTACCTCAAATAAAGATCTAATTAAAAAAATGTGTACAAGTTTTATTACGCTTGTTTAAAAAATGTGGCGTAGAGAATTATTTAATAATTTTAGCAGTTGTTATCTTAATTCGTTAACTTATGAATAACTATACTTTTATGAACAGTGAAATTTATTATTAAATAGAATATAATAAATAGTATTTTTATTTTACAAATTTTATAAAATAACAGAATTTACGAGCAGTACAGTCTACTAAATTATGTACTCTGTAGTGTCCTAAAATCAAGGTTTCTTGCTAAACAATAAATAGTATAATCATGATTTTAATGATGCTTAGAGACAAGTTTGAAAATACAATACAGTATATGCAAACAAGAACAAGATTAACTGACGTCTAAATTTTTGACTCAATATTCGTATACCTTGTATACCAATATGTTACGTAAATGATACATCGTTACTAAAATAAAATTCATCCAACGTCACAACAGACACCAGTTCGTATATTATATAGTGCGACAATACAAGCAAAGGCTGTAATGCGCATACATAATATATTATAAATATTTAAGTTAGTTTGAATAATATATAATAGACGAGCAGGTGTGAGATTGGAAGCTGGCTTTCAAGCAGGAACCAACAGGTAAACATCACGCGATTACCACTGCATGTGTGTAGCGTGAAGCCTGTCTGATCCTGAAAGTTGCAATCTCACCCCCCAAGTCAATGCCAAATTAAGAAAATACTTATATTTAAGAAAACCATAAATGTTAGTGAGAAGGTAAAAACTTCTAAAAATGTGTAAAAATCGGACACGAGTGCAGTGCGAATTTTACGTAATTCGGACAATCAGTGCGAGTCCAGTGCGATTTTTAATGCATCATAATTATACTAGTAGTGTGAGCATCATGATAATTGCACATCTTATAAGTCACTAAATGAGACACTATTTTATCGCCGTGAAATCTGCGTTAAACAGTGCGATTGGCGAAAAAGTGCAATTATGTGAAATGAGACGAGAGAGGGGGCTATCATGCGATGTTTCAAATGTCGACAGGCTGATTCCTGAATCGACATGTGCAGTTTTCTGGGTGGATTTAAATAGAAGCCCAGGAGAGACGAACTTTCTTCTCTAACAAACCACAGTCGCGGCGGTACGCTATGCCGGTAGGAGACGCGAATTTTTTAAACTATTTTGGACGAAGTTAGACGATAAATCTAACATCAGTACGATTTTTGTAGCTAAACTTATAAAGTATTAATGTTTTTAATTTAAAGTAATAAAAACAATACCGTAACGAAGAAATCGTCGGACGTCTACAAGCAGTCGCCAGCTAAGAACATCAACTCCTGACAGAGTACTAGAGCACGACTACCAGAGGAAGGAGATGCAGAGGACTAGAGACGTTTCTATAATAACGGCTACAGATCCAGAGCAACATGTCATCATAGTCTACAGCAGCCAATGTACCATGGAGGACGAGAGACAAGAGGACATCCAGGAAGATCGAACCAAAGGAATCACTGGAGGACATGGGACAACTCTGCGGAATTTAAGGTGACGAAAAACCAATACATAATTTTCAAAGAGAAAGACATTAAAAGACTGTAATAAAAAAAATAGAAAACAAAGACAAAACATTTTTGTAAGCGTAAATAATAAGTATGTAGATAGAGATAAAATTCAATGTAATTCATATGTAATCAGAAAAATATTTAATTATTTTTCGTAATGAACATAACGTAGAGTCATTGAAATTAGTAATTAAATTATTTAACTTTTCTTAATAAAAGCAAATAACGTAGAGTCATCGAAATTAGAAATTAAATGTGTTAAAGCCATAGAAATGTATGAAGAAAATATAGAATAAGAATGTAGTAATAATTTTTAAAGAAGCACACATTTAGACTAAGCAAGCAAGAAATCTTAATATAATGAAGAAAAGTTTAAATACAATTAATAATATAATAACTAGAATTTAAGATATGTTTGTAATGTTAACACGACTAGTAAAGACACTTTGAAACCATAGATAATGGATATCATATGGCGTATTGATCATGATTTTTATATTATTATTTTTTTATGTTTGTTTCAAGTAATAAATGAAGCATATTACGATTCATAAAAAGAGTTACTCTTATTATAATTACACCTGAACCCCAATTATACACACACGTTGTTAGTAATATTGTATATAAATATTATATGAGTATAAACACATCACTAGTTCAAAATACATTAAATACAGCAACGTGTGCCGTTGTATAATTTTGTCGCCCGTCAACGTGTGGCACGACATGCCTACATTTAATAAATAAATGTATGCGCTATTGTTATATGTGTGCATAGGATTTATGTATAATAATTGATGTGTATTAATGAATATTTTATATGTGTTTAATTTTGTTGTGTATATTGTATTGTAATAACGCAACTGGCGCCCACCCCAACAAACAGGTGTAATTATAAAATATCAGTAGATATTAATACAGAAAAATAATAACGAAACAATAAATAAAAAAAAAAATTTTTAATAAATCGGTTCTATAAAAATAGTATTCTTAAATATTATAAATACATTTTTTTTATATAATTCGACATGACGACTCCAGGAAATTTGGACATAGAGGCGTTTCAAACTTGATGCGTGCTTGGATAGACGAGATAAGCACAAAACAAACAGAAAATATAAATGCTAAACTTAAAGAACAAACAGAAAGTTTAGAAAATAAATTAGAACAACAGACTGAAAAATTTAATATTAAACTAGAACAACAGACTGAAAATTTTAAACAGGATACTATAAAAATGACGGAGAATAAAAGAATTAACAGAAAAAATTGTTGATACAAATTTACGTATTGACACGATCACAGAAAAGTCTGTGAAATAATTGAAAAACAAACAGAGCTAATATGTGAAAAGATGGTATGGGAAGAAATCCTAATAGTTGAAAATACGTTCGTAATTAATAACGATAAAGAAGTAATTAACACTAAGGAAGAGAAGCATATAAAGGTTAATAACACGTACCTTATTAATAGCGATATCCCAATTGTGACACACACACACACACACACACACACACACACACACACACACACACACACACACACACACACACACACACACACACACACACACACACACACACACACACACACACACTGGTAAGTCACATAAGATGACACATGTGAAACACTTAAGGCACCACACTTACGGAGATAAATATCACTGTAGGCCTAACGAGAAACGTAGTAAATTATCTAGACGAAACACTACGCAAAATTGTGCGAAGTATGATGTTAGATATACGCACGATAATTATAAAGCGAACGATAATTATAACTATAATTATAGTAATTACAATGAATATTATCATAAAAGACGCACGAAAATAGGTTCAACTGTTTATATGGGCCGCGAGCAAACTGTTGCGATGGAATGCGACCGTTACGAGAGAAAGAGAAGGAGAATAAAGTTTTCACCCTATAGACGAGTGGATCACGCGATAAAGGCAGCAACAATTCAACGCAGCGACGAACAGGTGACTTCTACGATAAAAATAAATTTCGCAGTAATACAATGGAATGCGGACGTTGTTTACACGAGGGTGAGAACAATAGTAAGCACGGCGACTATGCTACAAAGGAACAATATACGTCCGGTATACGACGGACAATGCAATTGTTATAGTGAGGGGTGTAAGATCGAACGACACACTGAACTCAGAACTCAATACCCGAATGGAATGAATAATTATTTTTAAATGAAAGATAATATTACTATTAATTGTTAATAAAAAGATAATAGAGTATAATTAAGAAATGTTATTTATTAAGGTTATGATTGCAAATAAAAAGAAATGTTAGTGGAAGAAAATAAGGAATTAAATAATAAAGAATGGTATGCTAAATAAAAGTATGTTCAAAGAAAGTTAGGAAATGTATTATAAATGGTAAGGAATGAAATGTGTAAAGAAATATGTAAGAAATGGTAAGGAATGTTATTATTGATGTTGTTATTAATATGAAGAAATGGTTAAGAATGAGCAATCAATGCTATAATTGTCAGAACGGCTGATCAAGCGAAAACTTCAAACTTAATGGAGATACAAGGACACAGAAGAAAGCGAGAGTGAAAAGTCAAGGGGCAGAGACTACTTAGGATTAAGAGCTTCGAGAAAAATATCTTTGTTTTTCTAAGACAGTTCCTCTGTAACCGATCATGTGACACACTACAAATTTTGATTTAAATGGAATAAATCCTATTGTAGTCCCAAGCCACGTGTTTGTTAACCAAATACACTGTAATCACCGTCTATGGCCTTTCCGTAGTGTTTTTTTCCGTGTTTACATGTTTCGAGGCACTTGCCTCATCATCAGAACTATAAAAACTAATCTATGTCATAAATGATGACATTTGCCAAAATATTAAAAACACAATACGGCAATTAAACTATGTACATAACTTGTTCTGAAAATGTTAGGTGTGCCTTGCAAGACAACACGCGCCGTACTGACGAAATCTAAGCCTTATCTCGACCATATCGCATAGCGGTATCGTACAGTATATTTGATTTATATTGTAATTGGTCGTTCAACACGTGTGGCTTGGTACTGGCGTCGTTGTATGCTTTGTAAATCTCATATTCTTCAAGGGCCTTCAAATAACCCCTTTTACTGCAGAAATGAAGGGGTATTAAATTCGAGCTAAAATCCGTGTAACTGTGATTGTTGTCTATAAGGTGCCTGGCGAAATTTGACTTGATATTGTCAAAGTTGTAAACTCGTGTAGGGGGTCTATGTTCAGAAAATCTTTTTAAAAAACCTCGACCCGTCTGGCCCACATAAAAAGCCTCACAGTCGTTGCAGACTAGCTTATAAACTCCTGTTTTATTTTCAAGACTGGTATGTTCACGGGTGCGGAGAATATTTAAGATGTTATTACTAGTCTTATAGGAAACGACTATGTTGTTGACTTTATTAATGGTTGACTTAAAAATCCCTGGCATGAAATGCGTATAAGGTGCCGCAATGTACTTGCGTGCCTTTGTTTCGAGGTTCTCATTTCTATTATTTATATCTTTAGTTTCATTTTTAATAGTGTTACTCTTCTTTTTCTTTTGTTTTTTTAAAATATTATCTATTATTCTTTCGTTGTACCCGTTGTTAAACGCAATGACTTTAATTGTATTTAATTCTTCGATTAATCCTCGATGCCAAGGGGTATAGACAATAGGCGATGTATCATGCTATGGAATGCAGCTAATTTCTGTGAAATGGGGTGGAACGATGAGGCATGTATGACAGCGTCAGTCATCGTGGGCTTCCTAAATATATTAAAACATAGTTTTTTAGTAACAAATCTTTAGTTACTGTCAAATCCAGAAAATGTAATTGACCTCTAACTTCATTCTCCAAAGTAAACTGTATTTTGTTATTAATGCCATTCAAGTAATTGTGGAGCTTGTCAATTTGACGACTTATGCCTTTATACACCATAAAAGTGTCGACGACATATCTACCATAGAACACCACATTGTAATTATATGTAGGGTTTGCAAACAAGAAAGAATTTTCAAAGTAATTTAAGTACACCTCCGCTAGAATGCTAGTGCCGAAACTGTGATTAAAGCAATTAATGAACAAAAAGAACAAGATGAAGCACGGTTCATAATAAATAACAAATTTAACAAAATTATACGTAACCAACTTAATAACCTACGTTCTCCTATTCCTTCTATGACTAATTATAATGCCGAACGTAGGATTTTAAAAACATTAAAGAAAAAACTATCTGACGATCAAGCCATTGTCACTAAGGCGGATAAGGGTAACACTCTGGTTATTATAAATAAGAATGATTATGACGATAAAATACGCGATTTCATTGCAAATAATAATATCACCCTGCTAACCTCTGACCCCACGGATTTATATGTAAAACGTCTTAATCGTAGCTTAAACATGTGTACACATCTCTTTGATGAACGTACTAGACGTTCTTTAAAACCAATTAATTCTAAAGCGCCAGTTGTATCAGATCTGCCAAAGCTTCACAAGGAGGGGATTCCTATTAGACCACTATTAAATTTTACCACTGCACCCGGTTACAAAGCAGCTAGAAAATTAGTGAGTATATTAAAACATAATTTACATTTGATTAATAATCGAAGTTTGATTAATAGTTGTGATTTCGTTGGAAAAGTGAAAAACCTGATGATTGAACCCCACTATAAACTTATTTCTTTTGACATTGTGAACTTGTATACAAATGTACCGGTGAGTGAAACCTTACGCCTATTAAGAACTAACCTTGTTAACACCAATAAACTGGATGCTAATTGCATAAATGAAATATTAGAATTGTTGGAAGTGATTTTGGACCAGAATTATTTCACACATAACAAACAGTTTTTCAGACAGCTGGAGGGGTTGGCAATGGGTTCCCCACTCTCTAGTATTCTAGCGGAGGTGTACTTAAATTACTTTGAAAATTCTTTCTTGTTTGCAAACCCTACATATAATTACAATGTGGTGTTCTATGGTAGATATGTCGACGACACTTTTATGGTGTATAAAGGCACAAGTCGTCAAATTGACAAGCTCCACAATTACTTGAATGGCATTAATAACAAAATACAGTTTACTTTGGAGAATGAAGTTAGAGGTCAATTACATTTTCTGGATTTGACAGTAACTAAAGATTTGTTACTAAAAAAACTATGTTTTAATATATTTAGGAAGCCCACGATGACTGACGCTGTCATACATGCCTCATCGTTCCACCCCATTTCACAGAAATTAGCTGCATTCCATAGCATGATACATCGCCTATTGTCTATACCCCTTGGCATCGAGGATTACATCGAAGAATTAAATACAATTAAAGTCATTGCGTTTAACAACGGGTACAACGAAAGAATAATAGATAATATTTTAAAAAAACAAAAGAAAAAGAAGAGTAACACTATTAAAAATGAAACTAAAGATATAAATAATAGAAATGAGAACCTCGAAACAAGGGCACGCAAGTACATTGCGGCACCTTATACGCATTTCATGCCAGGGATTTTTAAGTCAACCATTAATAAAGTCAACAACATAGTCGTTTCCTATAAGACTAGTAATAACATCTTAAATATTCTCCGCACCCGTGAACATACCAGTCTTGAAAATAAAACAGGAGTTTATAAGCTAGTCTGCAACGACTGTGAGGCTTTTTATGTGGGCCAGACGGGTCGAGGTTTTTTAAAAAGATTTTCTGAACATAGACCCCCTACACGAGTTTACAACTTTGACAATATCAAGTCAAATTTCGCCAGGCACCTTATAGACAACAATCACAGTTACACGGATTTTAGCTCGAATTTAATACCCCTTCATTTCTGCAGTAAAGGGGGTTATTTGAAGGCCCTTGAAGAATATGAGATTTACAAAGCATACAACGACGCCAGTACCAAGCCACACGTGTTGAACGACCAATTACAATATAAATCAAATATACTGTACGATACCGCTATGCGATATGGTCGAGATAAGGCTTAGATTTCGTCAGTACGGCGCGTGTTGTCTTGCAAGGCACACCTAACATTTTCAGAACAAGTTATGTACATAGTTTAATTGCCGTATTGTGTTTTTAATATTTTGACAAATATCATCATTTATGACATAGATTAGTTTTTATAGTTCTGATGATGAGGCAAGTGCCTCGAAACATGTAAACACGAAAAAAAACACTACGGAAAGGCCATAGACGGTGAGCACACTACAAAGCTTAAAGAATATTCTGTTACCGAAGTGTATGTCAGGTAAGAATGAAGGAAATTATTAGCGATCAGAAAGGTAATGTTAAAGAAATGTAATAAAAGGTAATAAAGGTTAATTTAGTATATAAGTAAGGTAAAAAAGGTTAAGAAAGGTAAAGAATGTTCATGTAAGAAACGAAGGAACGAAGGTAGGAATGTATAATTAAGATAATGTAAAATTTCAGTTTGAAGAATGGCATAATATGTTAAGATGCAAAATGTTTATCAGTGTAAGAATGCAAGTTCATGTAGAAGGTTTTATACGTAAGAAAATATATAAATAACTAAGTCAGTGGAAAAGGTGGAAGGAGAACAATGAAAGGAGCAGCTACGCTTATGCATTGTTATTAACTCGTAGAGAGGGGAGATAGAAACTAGACTTGTACCCTCCAACAAAGGGAACTTGAACAATTAATATTCATTATCATGGATAGTAATGTATAAATACAAATAAAAAAAATAAAAATTTTTTATATATAAGTAATAAGAAATATAAAAATATAAGATGTCTAATGATAGAAAATATATTTTAATAAATAAATTTATTCAATTTTTTTCCCAAGTAGAGGAATAATGCGACAATACAAGCAAAGGCTGTAATGCGCATACATAATATATTATAAATATTTAAGTTAGTTTGAATAATATATAATAGACGAGCAGGTGTGAGATTGGAAGCTGGCTTTCAAGCAGGAACCAACATGTAAACATCACGCGATTGCCACTGCATGTGTGTATACAAGTAAATAATGTGTGTGCGTGAAGTCTGTCTGATCCTGAAAGTTGCAATCTCACCCCCCAAGTCAATGCCAAATTAAGAAAATACTTATATTTAAGAAAACCATAAATGTTAGTGAGAAGGTAAAAACTTCTAAA
This sequence comes from Magicicada septendecula, assembly GCA_034769895.1. NCBI lineage: Eukaryota > Metazoa > Arthropoda > Insecta > Hemiptera > Cicadidae > Magicicada > Magicicada septendecula. The sequence continues at coordinate 194,143,579 of CM068367.1, forward strand.
AATGTGTAAAAATCGGACACGAGTGCAGTGCGAATTTTACGTAATTCGGACAATCAGTGCGAGTCCAGTGCGATTTTTAATGCATCATAATTATACTAGTAGTGTGAGCATCATGATAATTGCACATCTCATAAGTCATTAAATGAGACACTATTTTATCGCCGTGAAATCTGCGTTAAACAGTGCGATTGGCGAAAAAGTGCAATTATGTGAAATGAGACGAGAGAGGGGGCTATCATGCGATGTTTCAAATGTCGACAGGCTGATTCCTGAATCGGCATGTGCAGTTTTCTGGGTGGATTTAAATAGAAGCCCAGGAGAGACGAACTTTCTTCTCTAACAAACCACAGTCGCGGCGGTACGCTATGCCGGTAGGAGACGCGAATTTTTTAAACTATTTTGGACGAAGTTAGACGATAAATCTAACATCAGTACGATTTTTGTAGCTAAACTTATAAAGTATTAATGTTTTTAATTTAAAGTAATAAAAACAATACCGTAACGAAGAAATCGTCGGACGTCTACAAGCAGTCGCCAGCTAAGAACATCAACTCCTGACAGAGTACTAGAGCACGACTACCAGAGGAAGGAGATGCAGAGGACTAGAGACGTTTCTATAATAACGGCTACAGATCCAGAGCAACATGTCATCATAGTCTACAGCAGCCAATGTACCATGGAGGACGAGAGACAAGAGGACATCCAGGAGGATCGAACCAAAGGAATCACTGGAGGACATGGGACGACTCTGCGGAATTTAAGGTGACGAAAAACCAATACATAATTTTCAAAGAGAAAGACATTAAAAGACTGTAATAAAAAAAAAAAGAAAACAAAGACAAAACATTTTTGTAAGCGTAAATAATAAGTATGTAGATAGAGATAAAATTCAATGTAATTCATATGTAATCAGAAAAATATTTAATTATTTTTCGTAATGAACATAACGTAGAGTCATTGAAATTAGTAATTAAATTATTTAACTTTTCTTAATAAAAGCACATAACGTAGAGTCATCGAAATTAGAAATTAAATGTGTTAAAGCCATAGAAAGGTATGAAGAAAATATAGAATATGAATGTAGTAATAATTTTTAAAGAAGCACACATTTAGACTGAGCAAGCAAGAAATCTTAATATAATGAAGAAAAGTTTAAATACAATTAATAATATAATATCTAGAATTTAAGGTATGTTTGTAATGTTAACACGACTAGTAAAGACACTTTGAAACCATAGATAATGGATATCATCATATGGCGTGTTGATCATGATTTTTATATTATTATTTTTTTATGTTTGTTTCAAGTAATAAATGAAGCATATTACGATTCATAAAAAGAGTTACTCTTATTATAATTACACCTGAACCCCAATTATACACACACGTTGTTAGTAATATTATATATAAATGTTATATGAGTATAAACACATCACTAATTCAAAATACATTAAATACAGCAACGTGTACCGTTGAAATTGATATAAAAATAGGTACAGGTATAGTCTTCGTTATGTGAGGAGTTTAGTGCAATTAAAATTAAATGAAAAACTCTCTAGTTTGTTAATATGTGTTTCCGTGAACTCTTGTGGTATAGGATTACGGGAATCAGAGTATCAATGACCTTGAATGAAACCGGTCTCGTTATGAATACCTCAGTTACAAAACTTTTCTCTCTCACTATCTGTCTATGACTGTCTATCTGTCTGTCTGTCTGTCTGTCTATCTATCTATCTATCTAACTATCTATCTGTTCCACACACACAGAGATATTTTTTTTTGTAGTAGCAGTCACAAAGATAAGTCGCTCTTTATCAATCAGTAAACAAGCTACCTCGATTGACACATTACTAAGGCCGCTAAATTCGGAAAATCGACATTTATTGTAAAGAGAACTTGTTGCACGTATGCGTTTAGAATACGCCGTGTACAAATGTTTCGTACATATAATCAGATGTCAACAACGTTATGAAATTTTAAACGCGCGCGCTTGTCGGTGACGATCAGCTGGAGCACAGAAAATCAGTGAGAAATTCGAATTCTAAGTAAATGATGTGTACTTGTATAAACTAGTTTGTGCAAAGACAAGTACTTTCAGTATGTGATGTATTTGTTAATTCTACCATTCGGTTCCTGTATTTTGGTTAGAAGAGCCAAAAGTTTATTCCACTTTTAAAATTATCTACTACAGTATTAAATCTACATACAGTGAAAGAAATGCAAATGTTGTCTTTGTAAATACTAAATTAATAACAGACAAACAGATGAGTTAGTTCATCTTAATATTAATTTACTTATTTTCAATAATACTGTATCTGTATGCATGTAAATATATTTGAGAAGAGAAAAGTAGTAAAAATAAAAACATATTTCCGCAAAGGATGTGGCCTATTTATGTGTAAGTTTGTGTGTGTGTGTGTGTGTGTGTGTGTGAAAATTCAGTAAGTCTAATATAACGTAACGTATAGGAAGAATGTTGATAAGTAAATTTAAAATAATCGCACTTAAAATTGTCTTTAACAACATATGAGATATGATAATCAACGTACGAGTACGTCGCATGTTAAGTTCAATCCATTTTAGAAAGTGTGTTTTATATGGCTATTCGGTATTGTACACAGAAGTATTAGCTCCCTGTCTTCTAATCGCGATTATCACTATAGGCTTAAAAACCTCAATTTTAGTATTTTTAAACACTGAAATAACACGGGATAGCGTGACGTATTACGCCACAAATTCATAAGAATGCATAAGCACCATGAACTAAGAATAATATTTACCAAGATATTTACTTATTTCGCTTCATTTATTTTAAGAATAATGTGGAAAATAATTTTTCAGGAAACGTAAGCGTTCGATGGATTGATTCTACTGAGGTACTGGCTGATATAGGGACAAGTTTCAATAAGAAACTTATATACAAATGAAATTCTCACTTTACAGTTGTATTGGAGTCTATTTCACGCTGTACGACCTGTTCAATATAAATCGTAACGTATTGTCTTTCTTAGTAAAAAGGATTCGTGGAACATTCACTGAAAGCGACAAACCTTTTAGAATGTAAAAGCAACACATATACAATAGAATTTATATATTATGTTGATAAAATAATCCGTGAAATCATACCTAAAACACCCTGAATTTGCTGACCGAAAGAGTACGATATGAATAAAAACACTTATTGACATGATTTTCCAGAAAGTGTATGAAATTAAATTTATACTTTACAATTCATTTGTATACCAATTGTAAATAATCTTATTTGGTTATTATCTGTGCTGATTCAAGCTCAATGTCACGTTACTCTGGCTCGAACATTTCTCTTGAATTTACAAAGTTCTTGAAGAGAAGATTTCTTAGAACAAGCAAACAGCCAGCACAGAAGAATCATGTTACGCTATTATGTGAGATTAGAGATTATATAATGCTAGTACTAGAGATTTCAGATTATTCATATGATAAATTGAAAAAATTCATCAACGTTTGTATAAGTTTACAAATATTTGCTCCTAGATGAAGTGAAAAAATTACCTAATTTTACGTTTTACCGTACCAGTAATGTACAAATTTAATTTGTGATATTACTTACTGATTTTAATTACATCAAAACTTTTAACTGTATCTTTCTTTGAGAAAACAAAAGGATTGCATTATGCATAAATTTTACTAAAAATATTCTTTAAATAATTATAATATAATGTAGTATGTGTACCAATAAAATAAACACAGCGATTAAGTAAAAACTAAGTTTAAATACTTAGAGAAAAAAAGGTGTTGGTCTAACTTTATTGGTCAGGCTGCCACAAAGCTCCCACTCCCGGGCGCGATCCCACTACTGTTCGCCACGGGGACTTTCGGCTGCTGAGTTTCCCCCCTGGCCTGGTTCGCCCCTCGTTAGACAACCTGGACGCCCCAGACTCCTCCAGAACGTCCATGTTGGTGGCGAACTTAGTGCGGACGCCCAGTCAACGTAGGTTACTAGGTGACAGGGCTCCTGACCTCAAGCCATCCAACAACACCCGACCTCCAAGTAGCTGGATTACAGGAGCGCGCCACGACTCCCGGTCGAATGTGCACACAACAAAACATTTACTTTACACCTAAATAATATATTTGAAAGTGCTTTGCGTTTCGCCAAATATGTCTTGAACTTTTGTTGAACATTTTTTAATTTATTCAGATAGCTGATAAAAAATGTATAAAGTAGTATTTTTTTTTATTTGTTGGTAGAATATATTAGATTTGTATAAAACTAGTGGAACATTCCTTGACTCACGTGTTATTATTATACTTATTATACTCGTCTTTAAGGATAAGTGTATTTAAATATTTAATTTGTAAATATAACGGTGTGTTTATTTACTTTGCGTTGTTCAAATTCCGAGTATAAATGTTGGGAATTGGTTACGAAAGCTTTGGAGAGTCTAATCCACTTACATGACGAGACTGCTGCTGCTGCTGCTACTACTATTACTAGACTAATTAGTACTATAATATTGTAATATAATATTAACATTGTTAATGATATATTAATATTATTATTATTATTATTATTATTATTATTATTAGTAGTAGTAGTAGTAGTAGTAGTAGTAGTAGTAGTAGTAGTAGTAGTAGTAGTAGTAGTAGTAGTAGTAGTAGTAGTCGGTGAGGTCAACTACCATCTGAACCAGTTGCTCAGTGGCCACGGCAATTTTAATGCCTACCTCCATAGAATGAGAAAGATGCAAAGCCCAGCATGCCAATACGGAGACTCTCCCCATGAAGATGCATCGCACACGTTTTTCAAGTGCTGCAGATTCGAAAGACATAGGATGGCACTGGAAATGGAACTCGGGGCACTAGTTCACGCCCGAGAGCGTAGTTGCGCTTATGCTTCGTAGTAAGGCAGAATGGGACCGCATCAATGCACTTGTTCAGTGGGTCTACTAGAAAAAAAGACAGGGCCAACTTGCATCCACCGGGCAGTAGAAAGTGAGGAACATCTAGAAGGAGCCTGATGAGGGGGCAATAGGCTCCATTCTGAAGTAATGAGCTAAGTGGTTCCAGGATGGATATAAATGCCTGAATTAGAGGTGGGTTTTTTAGTGGGTGACAGTCCCACACACCAGAGAAAGCACAATCCTCCTCTGACGGTGCATAAAGCACTTTTCCCCCTCTAAAAAAAAGAAAAAATAGTAGTAGTAGTAGTAGTAGTAGTAGTAGTAGTAGTAGTAGTAGTAGGTTAGGGGTGATTGTAATAGAAGTAGTGGTGATATTAGTAGTAGTAGTAATGAAAGTAGTGGCGATTGGATGGTGGAAATGGCAGTGAAAGTAAATCATCTTAAACGTGATAATTATTAAAAAAAGTTTGGGTGCGTGTATCAGTAAGTGTGTACACGAGAAAGAAGTGAAACTTCTTTGGGTTATATCCATTATTTTTTGTTTACCCATTATTATTATTATTATTATTAACTGTATACTTAAAGTTAATAGGATGGGAGAGGTATCAGTATAAAAAAAATTTTCATTTTTAGTAAATTAAAAATATTTTATTATATACATTAACAGAAATTATTATTATTATTATTAATCTATTTCGTTAATATTTAGTGATATTTCATCATACACTTTTGTAACCAAAGGCTTATGGTAACGAAAATAAGAAATGTATGTTTTACATTCAATATTATCCAGAAACCTTGTGAATACTGCATCAATTGTCGTATTCGATTTTGTCGTAGATATATTTTTATCATTTTGTATAGACAGGTTTAAATTATCTTTTAAAAATTCAACCTGTTTTATAGATTTGTCTAATGCAAAATTGACATTGAATTCTCCACTTAAAATCATAGGTATTTTATGATAATCTTTACGAAGTATGACGGCACCTTGTGATGTATACGATAATAATGAACGATGGAGAAAATCAATAATATCATCTAATGTTTTATTAGGGGAAATATACACTGCTACAATCACAACTGTTTACCCATTTTCCATTTTACATTCAGCCATACACAAATCGCCAACTGTAGATGCCATTGAACCATAGACATCAGATTGAGTAACGGAAAAATCCATGGATGGAGTTATAATGTTAATAATATCGTCAGAATTTTGAAATATCCCGACACCTCCCGCTCTAATATGTGGTCGTTTATATTTCACAATGCAGTTGAAATTAAGAACAGCTACGTCATCCTTAATTGGCTAGCCAAGTTTCTGATAAAACTATGACATTTAAATTTTTCACAACTATATCTTTTAGATAAACAGCATGAGATGTAAGATTTTGGCAATTAAAAGTGAATATTGATAAATCTTTTCTGTTATTGATGAAATTAACTAAATTTTTATTTCTAGTTTCTAGTTTGTTAAGTCGTTTAAATTCCTCTTGCAAATCAATTGTTGATGATGATCGTCTTCGACCATGGTAGAATATCTTCTCGTTGTTCTGTGTCGTAATATGTAATCCTTCAATACTCTTCACACGTGATAAAGCAACGTATAATAATGATTGAGAATGACGTCGATCGTATTCATAAACAATTTTTAACATATATGTCATTAAATTATGTAGGACTAGGTAGATTATTTTTTACATATCGTTAACTTAAAATATTCGTAACAATAATTATATATAACTGTACATTTCCTCATTTTGGTATACTACTAAACACATATACACAAACATGTATTCATAAAACGCATAACGCGTAACGAAAATTTGTCCTACCGTGCCAAAAGAAGTTTCATGCATATAACGAACGCATAACGCGTAACGCGTAACGAAAATTTTTCCTACCGTGCCAAAAGAAGTTTCACTTCAATAATAAAACTACTCATTTAATTCTGTTTTTTGTTTCATTTGACAATTTCAATTTAAAAAATGCTACACTTTAGGAAGAATCGAGATAATATCAACTTAACGTAAATCCAACATTAAAAATTGTTTATACTCCTATGTTACTGAAAAATACCAAATTTACTTCACCACGTGGATCGAAGAGTTTTAATGTTGGCTAAACTTTTTTTCTTCGTATTGTTTAAATTAGCAGCCATCCTTACTATTTCTTTTATGAATTTGCTAACTGCTACAATTTTTTATTGTTCGACAAAGCTTTTCGTCATCACTGACATCTTCAGGTCTTAAACTTTTTTTAACTGGTAAATCCTGTACTTTCCGAAACAAATAAAGTTCCCTGTTTTTCCCAGTCTCAATAATTTTAACACGGCGTTACAAAAAATAATATTGAATTATTGCTTTTCACCAGCTGCTGGGTACTCTGTTTTGGGTTAAGGTCATGACTCTGTCACTCATTGGACAGGTCTATTTACATATTGACAAGAAACCGGCTGACAATTACGTAAACAGTCGACGACGACGTACGTAGGAAGTCAATTAACACCACGCTTGCCCGCGTCTTGCAAACACAAATTACTTTCACTGTGCCTGCTTGGAAATTCACCTAGTTACAGTTCGCTGACCTTGGGGCCAATGTTTTACAGACTACTGCTGACAAAGCAAACGGATATGTCATTTCATGATTCACACTCCCCCCCACACCACCACACACGCACACAATGTGTGGATCCATTATACCACGCCGTTACTTTAATAATAACGCACTATATAAGAGTAACTGGATATATTATTAAAATCCATTCCCGGGCTGTTTGGCCGTGATTCAATGTTTCTTTCCAAAACAGACGTTTTGACAGTACCATCGACTGCCATCATCAGTGTAAAACATCGAGCAACACTAACGTAGGGTGGTACACGTTAGAGACCACAGTACTGGGAATGGATTTTAATAACATTGACTCCGGCCGTGCAATCCAACGAAGTACTTTAGTGACTGGATATGTTTGCATGGAGGTACAAACTGCCTTTACATTTAGTATGACTTGTAAAGAATTATATATATTTATATTCCGCCGAAACGTACAAGCACACTCTCTAAAATATTATAAAACTTGTCTTTAAATATAAATATCAATTAATTTTATTAGGCTACTTTCACACACAACGGTTTCGTCCATACGGAAAAAGCCATACGGATTTTTGCCGTACGGACACCGCTTTCACGCTATACGGTTTTTGCCGTTGTGTGTGAAAGTAGCCTAATGGGTTCAGTCACATTGTGTTCTCAGTTTTGTTGCGTAGCGGTTGTAGTTAACTCGTAGTCAATCGCTTACAAATTGTTCTATGTGTCTACTGCAAGTTTAACTTGTATTGAACCTATTCAGATGTTAACTGTGACATTGAAATAAGTAAAATACATTATTAATAGGAATCGGTTATATTTTGAAAGGCCATTTATCAACTCAGTGATGCTTTTCCGGAAACTAAAACAACTATTTCTACAATGAGTACGTAGTTGTTCAAAACAAATGAAAATATTCAATACAAAATATGATAGGAACATTCTGTGGATAAGAACATTGATAAAATAATGTGTTGTCTAGAGCATTTTATTGATAACTTTTCAAATTTGAGTTAAATTGAAAAAAGTAAGATAACATACTACGATAAAAAATAAAATAGTATAAAAGCTTACAATAATGTAGTGTTACACACGCGCGCGTGAACATACACACACAGATTATCGATGAACTGATAACTACAGAAAATTATTACTGATTACAGTAATACAAAGAATAGAATTACAATATTATATATATTTATATTATTATACATACAGTATTATTATACATTACCGTATATATAATTATTATATATTATATTATAGTACAGTACAGAATATATAATGTGCTAATATATTATATTAAATATTATTTATAATTTGTAATAAGTCATATAATATATTGCAACGTTACAAGTATTTCAAAATATCGGTATGGAGAACCATACATGACTTCCATATTCTAAGATTTATATTTAAAATCATTTTCAGCCAAACAGCCAGGGAAGGAATTTTAACAAAAAAATACTTCTTTCTTGCCAATAACGTAGTACGTATATAAAAAATATTATCCCCTCCCCTTTCAACTATAATTTTGATTTATAGAAAATTACCCCCAGCCCGTTCAACTAGCCTCTTCATTTATAGATATTTTATCTACGTTTCTACAGTGGATTATTAAGATCTTATCAGGATACTTTATCAAAATTAAGTACTTTACTCATGTTACAACAAAAAATGTTTCAGGTAAACTGCCCTTTCCCCGTAACCGATCTTCACCAAAATCAACAGACATTGAGTTCTCTATAGCTCAGGCGCATATGTAAAAAGTTATTTGATTCTGTTTGAATTTACGGCAGTTATGGTTCGTCATATAAAAAATTACCCATGTTAAAACATAAAACATGAGATTTGTAAAACATATCTAAGATTTATATTTAAAATCATTTTTGAAATAAAATATTTTCATAGAACCTACTAACGCTGGGGAAATCTGAGGAGCCAATCAGAGTTGGGCCTACCTGTCACTCTGCTGAATTTGGTGGAAAGCCCTGTCACTGTCGTCAAAGTATCAGCCTTGACAGGGTCCTCTTTTTCTGCAAAATGGGAGAGACTTGAGATGGAGTGAGTGACATGGTCCCCACCTCAATGAAGAACCCATTGTTTTATAAAAATATATTTAAATTTTGAAAACTGAAAATTCTTTTCTTGTTGTAAATATTTATGTTTTATAATCAAAATGACTTTATCAAAAAACAAACATTATTTTTTTATAATAAGTATTTACATACTATTATAAAATTTTTTATAATAGTGTATGTTTCTTAATATGCTTACTTTTTCTTCAATGTTGATGATCATTTCCAAACATTCTGACAAAATTGTATCTACAGAACAGTTAACATTCCCCAGGTTTCCATTTCTGCTAATTTCTCATTACACCTTCCACTGACGTATTATTAACCATTTCATAAACTATCGTATAATCTTTTCAGATTTTGTGGTACAAAATCTGAAATTTTCAGATTGCCTGGCAACAAAATTATTTTATTTTCAACAATTACCATTGTTTGAAAAAGTTTAAATGAATTTTCAAGTACTTTACTCTTGTTAAAACGTAAAAGGTTGCAGGTAAACTACCCCTTCCCCTTAACCGATCTTCACCAAAATCTAAAGGCCTTGAGTCCTCTACAATTCACTGACGTATGCAAAACATTATTTGATTCTGTTTGAATTTGCGGCAGTTATCGTTTGCCATACAAAATACGCTTGATAAAAAACGTTGCAGGTAAACTACCCCTTCCCCTCAACCGATCTTCACCAAAAACAATAGGTCTTGAGTACTCTACAAATCAGGGCTGTATGCAGAAAATTATTTGATTCTGTTTGAATTTGCGGCTGTTATCGTTTGCCATAGAAAATACCCTTGTTAAAAAAACGTTGTAGGTAAACTACCCCTTTCCCTTAACCGATCTTCACCAAAAACAATAGGTCTTGAGAACTCTACAATTTAGGGCTGTATGCGAAACATTATTTGATTCTGTTTGAATTGTCGGCTGTTATTGTATGCCAAAAAAAAAAATTTCCCTTGATAAAAAAAAACCGTTGCAGGTAAACTACCCCTTTCCCTCAACCGATCTTCACCAAAAACAATTGGTCGCGAGTACTCTACAAATCAGGGCTGTATGCAAAAAATTATTTGATTCTGTTTGAATTTGCGGCAGTTATCGTTTGCCATAGAAAAAAAATCTACAGACAGACAGACAGACAGACAGACAGACAGACAGACAGACAGACAGACAGACAGACAGACAGACAGACACACACACAGACACTTTTCGGAAAACGACTTTTTTTCATGTTTTGAGTGTAGTAGAATCAGAATCTGCAATAATCTCGAACACGATTTTTTTTTGCCATCACCATACTTCCATTCCTTAAGGAATATGGAAGTAAAAAAATTACCCAAATACAATAACATGTACTCAACGCAACTATGAAGTGTATTACACCGGCCAGATGGCAGGAATTTTTTTTATTCTCTTTGTGTCAAGTATATGTTTGCACAATAAGAAAATAATTTTCAAAGAGGAGTGAGATGTTGATGACATGAAATAATTAATTAAAACCGTTTCAAAATAATCATTCTATGATTTATTAATATTAATCAAAAATACAAAGGTTTTGTAAAATATATAAAAACACTTGGTAAGTTTCACAAATTATTTTAATTAACTCTGACAGCTGTTTCGACTAGCTAAGCCATTGTCAAAGAGGCGAGTGAATGAAATTACTGAACACAGGATGTTAGTGGAGTGTAGGTGGTGAACATCTGTTTAGGGCGTATCTGGAACATCTGTGTTGTGATGGCGAGGGGGGTGTACAAGAGACAAGGGAAGGTCAGGTGTCTTTAAAAACTAAAAAATCATGAATGCAAAATATAAAATTAACTGAACTAAATATAAACTGAATGCAAAATTTAAAATAATGATGAACATTCAAAATAATATAAAATAAACTAAACTAAATAACAGATTGCAAAATTTAAAATAATGATGAACATTCAAAATAATATAAAATAAACTAAACTAAATAACAGATTTTAATAAAGGGGATACACAAAATTCAGTCTGTTCATTGGTTAAATTTTTGTTATTTTCTATTGCTTTTTTAATTTCTAAAATTTCTAACAAATCCTTTTTTTTACCTTTTGTTAGAAATTTGTTAGACTTAAAACTTTAAGTCTTTACTGTTCATATATATATATATATATATATATATAAGTTTCTTTTTAAGAGTTCTTTTCACAAACAAAAAATATAATTGTTTATTCATCACCTGCGTACTGCCGACGTTACCGTTGCGTGTGTGTGTGTGTGTGTGTGTGTGTGTGTGTGTGTCCTGAGAATTTGATGATGATGATTATGCTGATGCTGTGTTCTCTGTCTCTACGGGTTGTTGTTTGTGATGGTCCAGAGTTCCTCCATAAGTCTTGGTGTGTGTGGTACAGATCGGTCAGCAGACCAGCAGCGTGACGTTGTGTGAAGATATCTTGAGTCTCTCTGAGATCGCCCCAAAATTGCTGGTGGTATTTATACTGGACGGCGATCTGACAAGTACAGGACTGTTTTCGACCTGTTAGATATTGTCACTTCGTCCAAAGCGTTCTTTTAATTACAAATCACTTTTTGTTTCATTTTCGCGACTTCGTAAAAATCCTCGCAGCACGAGCGATATAATCGTTTGCGTAATTTTTTTCTGGTCACTCACATATAACACACTTATTAATTACCATTTAATTACACTAGTAATGAACATTAAATTACCTAGCGTCTTTATTATTGCAAATTTTTGCATTACTTTTACATCGCTATATTCGTTAAAAATTCCTTAATGTAATGGTGTTTTTATAATTGGGGTAAGTCTTTGTTCACATGTTTAGAATATAAAATTAGTTTTTTTTTTATCCGGTTAAAAGCTGATTACAGACAAACCAACAATTCGTACGCATCACCCCATCGTAGACTTTGCCTGTCGTAGCTTGCGTTCACACACACAAACACACAAGCGCTGTATTCACTCGCGGGGCGGGTGTACGCTTTCTGACAATTCTTAGCCTGCATAATATTGTTAAAAACTGTTCATCATGTATTTTCTATGTTAAATATTTACAAACATACCGCCCTGGGCAAATATGCAAATATATGTATTGTTGCAATATGTAATAAAAATAATAAGCATATATTGTATATAATTATATATATATATATTGTAACGGTACATAACCCGGTCCCAATAAAGTAAATCATGAGAATAAAAGTCAGAAATGGGTAGAACTAAAGCTCGCTCAAAATTTAATTATATCACTCCACATAATAAACAATTCGAGTGGTATATAGTGCGAAGTGAGTTCTAGTGTACCCATTGAGGTGAAAAACCAAAGTGAAACTAATGTATTACTAAACTGTGCTGTATGTTTTGGGTAGGATAAAACTATGGAAGTAGTATGTAATAATACTAATTGATTTTTGTAATTTTATTTATTTACTGTAATTTATATTGTATGAACCACAATTTGTTATACCCAAGTTAATATTATATTGTTTCAAATAATTATGTTAGATTGTAAGAAAACCCAGGGTTAATTTTAAAAGACATAAAAATTTTAACTACCAAAGATAATATAAAATTATAATAATCCTAGGAAGGAAAGGACAACAGGAAGTAGTACCGGGTATGAAGACTATTCGATACTAAATAAATAATATATAAATTTATTTAATGATAATAAAATGATAAAATATTTATATACAAGGTCATAAAAAAATTAACCAAAACATATTATGTGAATTAAATTAGTAAATAAACCGGAATGGAAGGGAATTATTTTTCCATAAATAAAAATATAAATTTATAATAATCACAAACTGCCTACATAATAAAAATACTATGTGTTACTAAGAGTGATGGAAAATAACAAGTATTGTTAAAATAAGATAAAAAAAAATTTTGACTGAACGAGAGTTGTTGAAGAACCGATGCGACAAAAATTATAAAAAAATAACCTTTTTTGGACGTTGGAGGAGGCGAAATTCACGCAAGAGTAATAAACAAAGTGAATACTAACCAATTATACCTGAGGAATCCAAATTAAAAGGGGTTATACATTAAAAACCCGTGGATGAAACCATTCTGAGGATCCAATATAATTCGGCCTACGTCTAGTAGACAATCAGAAAATCATCCAAATGAAAAGGAAATAATAACGCAAGACGTACCTCATCACAGAATAAAACTTCAATCCAGTAAGGACAACACGGAGCGAGGTAATATAAACATTTTTCGTAATAAATCCCGAAGAAAACTTTTTTTTTAATAGTGAAATAGAACAAAAAAAAAAAATATTAATTGTATCATATGTTTATTTCAAAAGTAAACAAATACATGCTGCTCTCTTACGGCAGTTCCGGAAACTACGTAATATCTGAAAATTAAACCAAATTATTTATTAATTTCTTATATTTGTAAAGCGTAGCATTTAGCCATTTCTGACAATCTCATAACACAAAGAATTCACCCTGAACCCTGGGGAATTAATAAGAATTATGTAATAACTGATGTATTTTATTATAGCGTAATATTGGTTAAATAACAACATATATGTTTTGTTCTTTAGACAGATCTATGTTTACTCGGTAAAGTCGAGAAGATGTTTTCTTTTTAAAAAGATTAATTGTGATACCTATACTTGGGTGGCTGGAGACAAAAGTCAATAATCAATAAAGCAATATTATTGAAAATTAATATTGAATTATAACGTGTTATAATTTATTGTAGTGGGTAGTTAATGAAAATTTCAGCACAACATACAGAAAAAATCGTCACAACAGAGGGGCAATAATGATACTTACTCTCTTTTCTGCATAAGGCTGAACAAATTACCTCCTTGACCCCCAATCACACACTCTCGATTTCTTTTAGATTGAGTAAAACAAGATAAACAAAATCCTTTATTTATACCGTTTAAAACGTCAGTTAGTATAATTCAAAAGTGACGCATACTGCGTGAGGCATATAATAACACTTCCATAAAACCTCACGAAAACAGCGGTACGTTACAGATTTGGCGAACCCAACATTTGGGGCTTGACTAAAGGTGTACGTTTCGTTAAAACACCTCACGAAAAAGCGGTACGTTACAAATTTGGCGCTCAACGTAAAAGGGCGGTAATTAGAAAAGAATTTTGATATTTAATAAATATATATATCAAAAAATCTAATTATCGTTGGCAGTTATGAGAAAACAAGAAATGCCTAATACCCGAGGAAAATCGAAGAAGAGGGCAGAAGAAAAGGAGATTGAAGAAGGTGGACAGGAACAAGAAATAGAGTTAGTCACGGACAGTGAAATGGACCAACAGACAGGTGGTACAGAAGAAACCGAAGTAGTTATGGATACGGAAAAGGAAATAGTGGAAGAGGATGCCCAAGGGGACCAACCAGATAAATCCACCCAAAAAGAAGACATGAGCATGCAGGAGATGTTGAGAATTATTATGGAAAGCAATAGACAAACCAATGATAAAATAGACGAAAAATTTAAGAAACAGGAGGAACAAAATAGACAAACCAATGATAAAATAGACGAAAAATTTAAGAAACAGGAGGAAAAATTCGACAAAATAGACGAAAATTTTAGAAAACAGGAGGAAGCCTTGAAACAAACTAATGAAGAAAATAAGGAGAATTTTAAGAAACAGGAGGAAAACTTAAAACAAACTATGAATGAACGATACCATGAACTGAAGGAAGCGGTTGAAGGGCAAAGAGAAGAGATGAATGCAAAATTTGAAGAAAATAATGAGAATTTAAAACAAATTGAGGGCAAGATGGAGAATTTCAATAAAGAATTAAGAGGAAATCTAGAAGGTAAAATTGAACTGGTCAATAATACGTTAAGCCAAAGAGTAGAGGCATATAAGGAAGAGGCAGAGAAGAAATTAGTAGAAACTAACCAAAGATTAGATACAACTGAAGAGAAGATGGAACTAATTAAAATTGGAGTTGAGGCAAGAATGGAAAAAGAAGAACAAGATAACCAAGTTCGTGTAATGGCCATACGACAAGAAAACAATGACCAGTTAGATAGCATTAAAAGCAGTCTAAACTGTAAATTTTCAGAGTTTCATAAAACTGTAGAGAATGTAAAAAATCAATGTGATAGCCAAGCAGAGAAATTAGATAGTTTGCAACAAATACAAACCAATTTTCAATGTGATGTAGATAGAATAAGCGCTAGATCTGCATGCAGCAGTCATCATGTTTATCGAGACAATAAGGAAAGTGTAAACTTTCGGGATTATCGCAGAAACCCACTTGAATTTTTAGGGAGAGTAGATGAAATTTTGAACAGATCAAAGGAGAATAGATGGAATATGATAAAAGGTCTATTAGACGAATCGTTCAAAAATATCAATGATAATTGTTGGACAGCAATTAGGAACGAGGTGTGTGATTATGAGGGTTTCAAAACTATGTTCAAACTTAAGTACTGGTCAGAATCAGTACAAAACATTATTAGGGACGATATCTGTCATGGTAGGTATGACCGTACAGTGGGACAAACACCTACTGCTTACTTTTTAGGGAAGGTGTGTATCGCCAAGTATCTAGACCCTAAGATACCTGAAGAGTGTCTAGTGACCAAAATGGCGTATCATTTTGAAGAAAAGATCATAAGTGCACGCTTGAGTGGACAAATCAAAACTATTGGAGGCATGGAAACGCTGCTAGAAAATTATGAACAGGAATCTTATTATAGGAGAAGTAGATGGAGGTCAGGAAATACCGAGGAGCGGAAGAATGAACCACCAAGAGAGAATCGGCCCAGAGTTAATTATGTACATGCTAATAACAATTATTACAGTAATAGTTACCAAGGAAGACGTCCGTATTTTAACCAGAGACAAAATTATGATCGAAGAGATGAGAGAAACCACTACAACAGACAACAATGGAATGATCATGACGAATTTAGGAGGTCCAGAAGTGGAGATAGAAATAGGGACATACCCTCAGGAGATCCACCAAATGACAATCAGGGAACTAATCAAGCCCAAGTAAATTATCTAATGGCTGATGAGAGGGATTCGAGGAGACCCGAAGAACAGCAACAAAGAAAAGTGGACAAACGAGTTGACCATGGGAAAAATCAAGGGTCTAATCCTGGTCCCAGTAATAAAGATGAGAGGCTATATACATACGATAATATTGAAATGTATGGTAGTGATCCGCAATGGGGCAATCCAATAGCGAATTTTATTGACAAGTTTAATCAACAGAATCCACGGGAAAAATATACGAGTGGATCAATCCGTGTTGTGAATGATACGGAAAATGGTTAACCTAATGTAAAATGAAGAGACTAAAACCCCAAAATTCAAAAAGTGTGTAAGTACAACTTACTTAAGATATTTTGCAACCATTAGAATTAATAAAAAGTATGTAAGTACAACTTACTTAAGATATTTTGCAACCATTAGAATTAATAAAAGCATGTAAGGACATCTTACTCAACTTATTTCGAAACCATATAATTTAAAGTGAAGAGACTAAAAGAGAAAAGATGATTAAATAATATTTATAAAGAACTGATTTAAAATGGACTAATAGGAAAAATAATATTTTGATGGTAACAAAAGAAGAATAAATAAATAAACAATTGATGGTAATGTGCTCAGATAAGAAGAATAACGAATAATTTAATGACTCCAATGAAACTGAAGGAGGATGATAATTAATACAATAATTAGAATTTCTCGGAATTAAAGATTATATAAGAAGAAATGATACGGAGAAATATGTCACAAGAAGTAAAGTCAAAAGAATTTTAACATAAGGCCTATCAATGATGTTATATGCTATTAGTAATGGAAAAGAAGAAGGAATCAAGGAGAAGAAGAAATATATAAATAAATACAAACAGCTACAGTATAAAGAATCCCAAAAGTGTTTGGTACTAGTCGCTAATTGACTACTACTTATGATTTTTTTATTTTTATGTATTGACCGTAGAAATGTTCCGGCAATAATTTTTATGAGCAGGGATGATGTTCCCCTGGTCTCAGAAGGTGTAAGGATGGACAGCGGTGTATGGACCCAGAGTGGCCACCCGACTGGAATCACCGCACAGGATAGGGAAAAATGTTAGGGAAATTGAATATTTAAGGGATAATAATTATAAAATAGCTGAAAAGAGTGATATTAGATTCCAGAAGTATAGATAAAGAAAATAGAAGGAAGATAGCAGACCAAAGCTTAATTGATAAAGCGAATTTATAGAAGCAAATAGAAATGAGTGTTGAAACAATTTTGATATGATTAGTGTGACCAGTCCTTATCAAATAAAATGTGGAAGTACCACTAACCCCGAGAAATAATTGATGAATTTGCCTCCAAGAGAGAGAGAGTTAAGTAAGAAAACGACAATTACCACAAGTCTGAATTACCAGAGTTTATAATCAGTCAGCAATGAAACATTATTATGAAAACAAAGTCAAGACCATTAGGAGACTTGAACCAATTAACAATTTATTTCTATCAACGAGTTGAACTAAAATAAATTTGTTCTAGTGGGGGGGCTTTATGTAACGGTACATAACCCGGTCCCAATAAAGTAAATCATGAGAATAAAAGTCAGAAATGGGTAGAACTAAAGCTCGCTCAAAATTTAATTATATCACTCCACATAATAAACAATTCGAGTGGTATATAGTGCGAAGTGAGTTCTAGTGTACCCATTGAGGTGAAAAACCAAAGTGAAACTAATGTATTACTAAACTGTGCTGTATGTTTTGGGTAGGATAAAACTATGGAAGTAGTATGTAATAATACTAATTGATTTTTGTAATTTTATTTATTTACTGTAATTTATATTGTATGAACCACAATTTGTTATACCCAAGTTAATATTATATTGTTTCAAATAATTATGTTAGATTGTAAGAAAACCCAGGGTTAATTTTAAAAGACATAAAAATTTTAACTACCAAAGATAATATAAAATTATAATAATCCTAGGAAGGAAAGGACAACAGGAAGTAGTACCGGGTATGAACACTATTCGATACTAAATAAATAATATATAAATTTATTTAATGATAATAAAATGATAAAATATTTATATACAAGGTCATAAAAAAATTAACCAAAACATATTATGTGAATTAAATTAGTAAATAAACCGGAATGGAAGGGAATTATTTTTCCATAAATAAAAATATAAATTTATAATAATCACAAACTGCCTACATAATAAAAATACTATGTGTTACTAAGAGTGATGGAAAATAACAAGTATTGTTAAAATAAGATAAAAAAAATTTTGACTGAACGAGAGTTGTTGAAGAACCGATGCGACAAAAATTATAAAAAAATAACCTTTTTTGGACGTTGGAGGAGGCGAAATTCACGCAAGAGTAATAAACAAAGTGAATACTAACCAATTATACCTGAGGAATCCAAATTAAAAGGGGTTATACATTAAAAACCCGTGGATGAAACCATTCTGAGGATCCAATATAATTCGGCCTACGTCTAGTAGACAATCAGAAAATCATCCAAATGAAAAGGAAATAATAACGCAAGACGTACCTCATCACAGAATAAAACTTCAATCCAGTAAGGACAACACGGAGCGAGGTAATATAAACATTTTTCGTAATAAATCCCGAAGAAAACTTTTTTTTTAATAGTGAAATAGAACAAAAAAAAAAAAAATATTAATTGTATCATATGTTTATTTCAAAAGTAAACAAATACATGCTGCTCTCTTACGGCAGTTCCGGAAACTACGTAATATCTGAAAATTAAACCAAATTATTTATTAATTTCTTATATTTGTAAAGCGTAGCATTTAGCCATTTCTGACAATCTCATAACACAAAGAATTCACCCTGAACCCTGGGGAATTAATAAGAATTATGTAATAACTGATGTATTTTATTATAGCGTAATATTGGTTAAATAACAACATATATGTTTTGTTCTTTAGACAGATCTATGTTTACTCGGTAAAGTCGAGAAGATGTTTTCTTTTTAAAAAGATTAATTGTGATACCTATACTTGGGTGGCTGGAGACAAAAGTCAATAATCAATAAAGCAATATTATTGAAAATTAATATTGAATTATAACGTGTTATAATTTATTGTAGTGGGTAGTTAATGAAAATTTCAGCACAACATACAGAAAAAATCGTCACAACAGAGGGGCAATAATGATACTTACTCTCTTTTCTGCATAAGGCTGAACAAATTACCTCCTTGACCCCCAATCACACACTCTCGATTTCTTTTAGATTGAGTAAAACAAGATAAACAAAATCCTTTATTTATACCGTTTAAAACGTCAGTTAGTATAATTCAAAAGTGACGCATACTGCGTGAGGCATATAATAACACTTCCATAAAACCTCACGAAAACAGCGGTACGTTACAGATTTGGCGAACCCAACATTTGGGGCTTGACTAAAGGTGTACGTTTCGTTAAAACACCTCACGAAAAAGCGGTACGTTACAATATATATGTTAGTAATTATATATTTCCTTTATAACTTGTTGTTAGGAATGTATATAAAATAACCTATAAAATAAAATTTGTAAACCGATACAGAAAACTGAACTGCGGGCATAGTAGGAAGTACGTGAAGGCAACTCGACTGTAGAGTAAAATCCGTTGTGTGTGAAACCACTGTGTTCATAGCGACGGCACGGCTACCGTCTCTCACAGTCTCAACGGACGGCTGCCGTGCCGTGTCCATCTCAGGTGAATGCTGCTATGGCTCTTTTCGTTCCACTGTGTACAAACTGCCGTGCGGTTTTTCCGTACGGACGAAACCGTTGTGTGTGAAGGGGGCCTTACACACACACACACACACACACACACACACACACACACACACACACACACACACACACACACACACACACACACACACACACACATTGTATTTGAGAACATAAAAACGTAGTCATGAAGATTGAACGCTACACCACAAAGTTTGTCATTTATGGACTACATGTAAACTTATGAGAACACTATATACTTATAAATTCAATCTAGTCACGGTAAAAGTACAGTGGTCTGAATTAGCATAGCCTGTAGAATCCTACAAAGCTTTCACACTTATATTTAATTAATTAAAAAATTATGGAAATACATTATTGCATGTTATAAAAATATGCAAAATATCAAACGAAATAAAATGTGCAAACTATGAAAGGAACTCATTATCATAGGCTATATACACGTAGAGCTTACACTTTTGCGTGTGTTGCCAGCATGAATGCGTTTAGAAAATACTGTCTTGTAGTTATATCATCACGAGAATAGTCGATTCCTTCTGAAAGAATAAACTTGTTTTTGATTCTCACACTTCAGAGATTATATCTACACCTTCTGTTTGTATTTCTTCGATTATTCTGGTGATGATCTTCGATTGCTGACACATTTTTTCTTTGATGATGCGGGCATAGTTTGGGAAACAGACCTACTTGTAGAAGTATTCTTGTCATAGTTGTGGTATATCACAATACTAACGCGAGCAATCGCGTAGTTGTGTGCTTTGTGTCAGTTTACAGAAACACCATTAAATTTGCAATACACACACACAGACACACACACACACATAATTAATTACAGTATTCGTTTAAATTGGCATTAAATATTTGCAAGACACTGTGTGTTCGCCAAATTTATTTACTAGTATTACGAAACGTTTTCCTAATTATTGTAGGGATAATTAATTAATATATTTGTTATATGAAATAGTATCTCCATACTGTTTGCTATATACAGTTGACATACAACAAATTTTCTAGTAATGACACACAGAAGTAGCAGATGATAATTTTATTATATTTACACAATATTTAGAGTACGATTTTTAAATGATTTATTATTACATTACCTTTACAAAAGAATTCCATGTTAAAATATTTTCTTACTTAGATAAATTTGTTAAACTGGTAGATACGTAAGAACAAATTACCGCTGAAATTATTCTTTTAAACCGAGTTAATATAAAGTAGTCTGTTAATTATAAATGTTGAATAAGTTGCTGGCTTATTTTATAGGCGTCAATTACGGAAACTTGTATTCCTAGTTAGTTACGAGTTTCTCTAACAGAGAGACTGGAAAGTTGTGTATCGCAATGATAAGAGATTACGTTACAGAGTAACTTGAATTCTAATGCTTGTGTACTCAATGTTATGTACGTATGTTGATCTGATCGCATACATTGTAACCAACACTTGCAATTTATTAACATAAAATACTTGTCATTGTTTCAGTGAATATTTATGTCAGAACTATTTTTGAAACGATGAAATATTACCAGTTACTTTAAAAAACGTGGCTCTGATAAATTTCGATTATTTTCCTCAGGAATATTAATTATAGTTTTCCTCAGTTCCAAGATAAATCATCAAATTTTTATATAAAAATGTTTACAAATATCATAAAAGAAGAGATTAAAGAAAAATATTTTAACGTATATAACAAAGTATACAGTGGATTTTTTAATAAATAATCAACCATATCGTGCTTATTGTTGAAACAAGATTAAGTTTAATTGTATTTAATCCAAATTACAGGACATGTGGCGATATTGTTATGTTAAATATTCCTATACCATGAAAAAATTAAATTTCGTCTAGAGAAAATGTGAACATGGATAAGAGTTGAAGAAAAATATTACCAGATAAAATGTTGTAATTTATATGAATTCTTATGTTATCTTAAGTAGTTATGAACTATGATAAATATGAATTACTTTCTTATCTTTTGTGTATAAGTTTTGTATTTAATTAATAAGGGTTAGTATCTAAATCTTAGCTCCTATTGCGGTTTCCTTTAACCGATTCTGATTTTCAAGTAACGTTACAATTATTGGAGTAATTTGTTCAAACTTAACACAAATTAACACATTTGACAATTGATTGTCAACAGGTAAAATAATATCAGTCTAAAATTAAATCAATGCGGTATACGAAATTTTACATTATTCATTTGATAAATTAAAAAATTCAACTTTTGTTCAAGTTTACTAATAATATTTTTTCTAAGACAAAGTTAAAATATTAAGTAATTTTACCTTTTACTAGTAATGTACATTGCAAATTTAATTAGTGACTTTAAATTAATTTATTAATTGAAATATAACTTACTGATTTTAATAACTTTAAAAAATGTAACAGTAATTATTTAAAAATATCAAGAGTATACGATTCTTGTATAATTATATTAATATATTCTTTAAATAATTATAATACAATGTAGTGTGTGTAACAATAAAATAAATATAGCGTTAAGTTTAATTACTTACAAAAAAGTACTGGTTAACTTTATTGGCCAGGCTGTCACAAAACTCCCACTATATAAAATTCAACTCACAATAATAGCATGTAAAAAATAATAAGAAATATATATATTTATAAACAGTACATTACAATTAGAAAAAAAAAGGTGTTGGTCTAACTTTATTGATCAAGCTGCCACAAAGCTCCCACTCCCGGGCGCGATCCCACTACTGTTCGCCACGGGGACTTTCGGCTGCTGAGTTTCCCCCCTGGCCTGGTTCGCCCCTCGTTAGGCAACCTGGACGCCCCGGACTCCTCCAGACCGTCCATGTTGGTGGCGAACTTAGTGCGGACGCCCAGTCAACGTAGGTTACTAGGTGACAGGGCTCCTGACCTCAAGCCATCCACAACACCCGACCTCCAAGTAGCTGGATTACAGGAGCGCGCCACAACTCCCGGTCGATTGTAGAAACAACAAAACATTTACTTTACACTGCAATAATATATTTGATAGTTCTATGCGTTTAATCAAATGTGTGGGGCACGTTTGTTGAACGTTTTTAATTTATTTATGTAGTTAAGAAAAAATGGAGAATGTAGTCAGATATGTGTTTCTTTTTGTCTATAAAGATGGAGGTAACTAGTAGAACGTCTCTTGACCTACGTGTTATTATTATAGTTATATACTCATCTTTAAGGAGAAGCGTATTTAAATATTAAATTCGTACATACAACGGTGTGTTTATTTACTTTACGTTGTTTAAGGTCCGGGTATAAATGTTGGGTGTTAGTTACGAAAGTTTCTGATGGCCTAGTCCACTTATAAGAAGACCATTACTGCTGCTACTGCTGCTGCTAGCTACTGCTGCTGCTGCTGCTGCTGCTGCTGCTGCTGTTACTACTACTACTACTACTACTACTACTACTACTACTACTACTACTACTACTACCACTACTACTACTAGTATACAATATTACATTATAGTACAATATTGTATATAGTATACGCATACAATATTATATATAGTATACGCAGAGTACAATAGTTATACTATACACTATAATACTACAGTTAATATAATAGTAATATTATGTAATACTATAATATTAGTTCACTAATTAGTACTATACTACTACTGTTAACAGTAACATTATTAATAGTAGACGTAGTAATAGTAAAATAATAATAACAATAATAATAATAATACGCCCAGTACCACTACCACCACTATAACCTAATTCAGACATTTAGCTTATTAAAAAGGTTATTTCTAAAAACTTTTTAGTAGGGTAAAAAAAATTCTTCCGATAAGTGTTTTCTGTTAGCATTGTGAATGTGATACCGAAGTACTAATAACGTTAATTTTGTATACTTCCTGGTGCCCATATATTTTTTTTTGTATGTTACAGAAAGTCTTGAAAACTAACGAATAAGGTACGTATGTACGAAGATCCAGTAAATGAACTATTTAACTCTTTTTTGACCTTAAGAAGACCGTTTTAATAGGCCTATCTAATAAACTATGTGAAGATTCATATATTTTTTCCTTTATTGAAAACAAAGAAAGAACTATTAATAAAAATTAGATCATGAGTAGTAAGATAAAAATAATATTAAATAACAATACACGTTGCGCTCAGTCGGAATCTGCTTAATTTTAACTTAAGAAAACAAAAAAAAACGTAAGTTATAGTAAAGATAAGACCTGATACTATAGAAGAAAATGTATGAGCCCTGATAATCGGCTGCAACAATTAAAACATGAAAAAATAATGAAGAATATTAAAAAGAGACTTGGTTTTACAATAAATATAATAATGATGACCTTTTTCACAGAATTTCTTTAAAGATGTTACCAAATCAACTACTACATTATCTGCTAAAAGGATCAATTTACGTAAAATGTCGTTGCAGAGTACTGTTACTTTCTTATAAAGAGGACGTGCAGGTTTGTAAAATTCGCTACCAGATAGTAGCAGCACACACAGACGTTGTACTTCCATCTCTGATATTCTTTTCCAAATTGTACGTTTACTGTAATGGGCATGCACACTAGGAGGCACGTGAGATTAACGGGACCGCTATTTTAGAGACTTACCCAAGCCTTAAATGTTTATAATTTTAACAGATTTTGAATATAGCATCTTATTAATTAAATAACTTTGGTACCTTAGTTACCAAATGGGACAAAGATGCAGAAAGCTGACGTGTTATCGATTTTCAGTGTCAAATTCGCTTAAATTATTTTGAAAATCGATGCTCTTCTATTGAAACACTTAAACATCTTTCTTTATAAGTTTACGGTTAGTACATAAAGTATTTAAATATATATGCTATAAGTATATATTGTACGCATATACAAAATTAATTTTGTTATGAATTTTCCAATGCAATTATTTATATACAAATATGTATTATGTACTAGATAAATGGAAACTTCCTGTTAAAACAATATAAATGTGTGAGTATTTAATTTATAATCTATTGATTATAATCAATTTCAATATTGAAATCTATTGTAGTCTGGAGGATATGAGGATATGTAGATTTCTTTTATGGCAATCAAAATGTCGATATTATTCTGAATGAAACTTAGAAAGGAAAAAACAAACTTCTTAATAAGGGTTCACCAAGTGAGAAATTTAGATTATGGTATGAGTTTGACAAATACGTATGGCTTTTCAAATTTGGATAAAATATCAAACGTTGGTAAGTTTCAGCTAAATGTAACCGGATGCTTAAAATATGAAAATATGTAAAACTAAACAAAAAATAACAAACTTCTATTAAGTTTAACACGAAATTGTTTACTCAGTGTGTGCTTTCTGAATGATTTAAAAATTACAACATGGAGAGTGGAGACCAGAAAGTCATACACATTACGAAATATTAGAATTAAAAAACCGTCGGGAAAACTAAATATATATAAGTAACCAAACAAAAATGTGTTATGTTATTTACAAAATTAATATCAATATATAGATGGGCGAAACACCTTGCTAAGCATGAAGACAAAACGATCGTGTAGAGATTCTTAGATACCAATGATTTTGGCCTGGTTAGATGGGAAGCCATGGAACCCAACAATACAGTGAAACTATAGCAACCGTTTGCAAGATATTAGGATATGACCTGGCCAGATATTGTGTACAATTGGATTACATGACTTACTGTGAGAGAAATAAATGGTGGATGACGGGGTTCGGTAGTAAAGGGGTAAGTGATAACAAAATATGCATTTTGCAATTGGATTTTTATATATATTGTACATATATAAATCAATATATTATAATAAAAATATAGTAGTAACAATATTATATTATCACAATTCATACTATTATTTTTACAAAGAAAATTTTGTAATTAAATTTTATGCGTGTAAGTACATAAATATATAAACAATATTGAGGTAAGACACCAACGAACATTTGGTTTTGCATAAACTGACGGCTACAGTTTATCAAGCTTTGAAGCAAATACGCTTAGCTAAACAACGCATACAGAAAGGGTTTGGTTTGACAGTCGCTTCTGTTATCTGCTAGCTTATAATAAACTACGTAGGTTGAGCATTTGTAATGTTGGTACGTTCATATTCGCCTAAAAATTACAGAAAATTAATTACGTAGAAATCTACCGGCAACTTCCTCAACAAAATGAATTGTGGAACGACGGTTCCCACCAAATAAAATTAAAATCCCACTAGTTGGAACGACGTTTTCAATATAATTTGCCTGTATTTGGCTATTCAATACACTTGGGATTCCAAATTTTCTAACGATTTGTCACTTCATCTTGGCTATAGTTTCTAAATTACTATTTAACACCCTGTTTTGTTAGTAATTAATGAATTATACACTTGAAAATCGTGCTCAAATTAACCACGTTATGAAAGTGTTTACTATCCGTCGGTAACTAACTAAAACGATAATTAGTCTTGCTAATTCTTGTTTAATTTTCTGTAAAATCTCTTAAAGTATGAAAAAATAATGGTATTACAAATACTGTAGTGAATTTTTCAGTGAAATCAGGATTGAACTAAACTACAAATGCCTGTGAAAGTTTGAGATCCCGTCAGTTAATAATTTTACAGCGGATCTGCTATTCAGTTTAATACCTTAATTGTAGTGACAAAGTTGGAGCTATACGCAAAGGAACTATGGTAACTTAGTTGATGGTTATGTGTGTATTTAGGATTACTGACAAAGTGCGTATCCTTTCTGTTAATTTAATACCCTATTATTGGATACAATGCTTTCATAGTTATTGGGATGGATTATTATATTTGTTTGTTGTATTAAGTCAATTTAAAATCCTTTGTGCTTTGAATATTGTTAGGTATATAAGCAACATCGCACTTGGATTTACCGATAATCGAAGAATAGTAGGCTGTATAACATTTAATGAAATATTAATATTTTTTAGGCTATTGTATTATATATATATATATATATATATAATATATATAGTAACAGTACAAAATGTTACATACAAATAAACCCCAAGAGAAGTAATAAATTAGCAAAGGAGTAAGAAGTGATGATAACAAGTAGTAAATCTACCAACAGCATTCGATGAAAACTCATCAAATAAACTGACAAATATACTGAGACGTTGACAAAGACTAGTTCCCCAATAGATTAGTTGAGTGAGAATAAATAAGAAATAGACCAAGTAAAACATCATACATAAATGAAAGGTAGAATAATTTATATTTAAGAATATATTAGAGTAAAGTAAACAGCATATTAGCTGAGAAATTGAAAAGGAATAGCTAGCATAAGAAATAAATTGAAGTATTATGTTTATAATAATAAATAGTAAATGAATTAATTGATAAGATATGATAATTGAACAGGTAGAATGAGATTAACAAAGTATAATCAACAATGTGATAACTCAACCTTGAAAAAGAGGTATGCTAAAGCATAATAATTGATGATTAAAGAAAAATTACTGAAAGTATAAATTGTATATGTTCTAAGGATAAATGATGTCTAATGAAACAAGTTATCTAAAGAACTTTATGTACTTAGAATGTTATAAGCCTGTTAATTTTGTAAAAAGATGTATCAGAGTGTAAGACGAACAAAACCTAATTATGAATTGTGAAGAGTAAGGGAATGACCTAAGATGTATTAAAGTAACTCAATGTATGATAAATAATGTAGTAAAAGATGAGACTAATGACTAGGGCCAATATAGCCTATTAACCATATTATTGTGGAATAACAAGCACATGATTTATAAGAAAATCATGACAAATGGCAAAATGTCTATCTTAAATAAAGAAATAAAGACAATAATTAATATGACTCATAACAAACTATGCACAATACATACAGAAGGAACTGTTATAATTATAGAAAATAATATGAAATAATCATATAAGTAACTAATAATAAATAAGATTATGAAACTGAGAGTCAGATGTAATAGAGAGACCATACTATACTGAGTATAGACATATAATAAATAACAGTCAATTAAAAGGTGTAATATGACCAAAATAGTTAATTTAGGATGATTAGAGGAAGTAAGTTTAATTTTGAATGTTTAAAGGTATAATAATCAGGCCATTTAATGGTAATAATGAAAGTATGTTATAAGAATTATTAATGTTCAGCTGAATACAGCAATTTTTAGAATAGTATGTTAAATTAAATATTATAATTATATTCAATGTTATTAAAAATTCTTGTTCATTAATTATTAAAAGATACACAGCAAAAGAAAATGCAAATTGTAGCAGAAGACGCTCATAATAAAGCTATGTTTTAAGATAGGCCATCCTTAAGATGGATTTTATTAATTAAAAATGTATCAAAACTGGCCGCTATTAATCTTAAAATAACCAGCAAGAAACAAGCAATACGATGCTAATAATAGATTAAACTTTGTAATTAGAATAAAAAAGAGAAACTTATGTAAATAAGACAAAATTTGTGAATTTTGGAATTCAAGAAGTAATACCAACAACTTGAAAAACACACGCCGAAAGCGATTTTGTAAGTTATTTTTAGAATGACCGCATAATGACGTAATTTTGCACCAATCAGAAAATTAGATGCAAAAATTAACTGTCATGGCCGCCGAAAACCGGGAGCGACTATATAAGGAAAACGCGCAAGGCAGCGACACACACTTTTTAATTCTATCTCGACCGACAGAAGGAAGATCCACGTTACTCCACATCAAAATTTTAACCAAAAAGAAATAATTGTTGAATAATAGCACCAAAGAAACTTATCTAAAGTGTACAGTAAACAGTAATATCGTTTAATTAAACAACGATAACCAGAGAATTACTATAATATCAGTATTATTAAACCAGAAGTGCGAATCAGTAAGAACGAGGTTAGGAGTGGTTGTAACCAAAATCAACACATCAAAAAAGTATTAATCGTTCTCCGCGAACAGTGAAAGTTTGACGATCAGTGAATTAAGATCGAAAGTGAAATAAAAATAATCAATAAAGATTATTAAACAGGGAGTAAAGTGTAAAACATAATTGAACAGAGTTCGATTATTAAATTATTATTGTTAAATATAATTCATAGTGTATACACCTATGTACTGCTTCACCATACAATAACACAATAACAAATAATTGTTGTGAGCACCTTTTTTAAAAGGAATTAATTAATTTCCATTCAAGGATGGATGATATTAGCTAACCGTAAATAACCTCAAAATTCGTAAAAGTCAAACGAACATTTTGTTATTAATTCTAAGTTTTTAATGGTATCTAACCTACTAATCAAATACCTGTAAAGCATCTTAATTCAAGGCATGTTAGTTTTATTCTGTAGATGCAAAGGATTCACTCTTGAGATTTAAGAAATTTTAAGTAAAGCTTTTTTTAAGAGCGTCAATATTACCAACCTGCTGGGTAAACAGAGAAATAAGCCAGATATATTGTAATCAGATAATTGTTTAGTTGTATTTATGTAATTAGAAAAGCATAAATTGAGTAATAAAAACATAATATATCAATTAGAAAACAGTGTACAAACTTATTGAAATCATTTTGAATAATTTTGTCTTGATTAAAAGAGTTGTATTTTCAAGCCACTCAAACAGTTACGTTGGCAGCATGGACGTGTGAAGCGCCAACCATATTTAAATTTTAAAATAAACAACAAGAGAATAATCATTAGATTGAATCAGATTAATATTAAATTCAAGTGAATAATTTAGAATAATTAACTTCAATTATTTCTTTTATTCATTTTAAAAATAATTTTATGGAATAACTACATAGATTCCATATGGCGCCCAAATAAAAGTAAAATTAATCTCACTTAACTTTAAAAAGTGCAAATCGACTGTTTTGAATTATCAATTGTTTTATGACATACCACGAGAAATTGTATAACACTTTCAGACAGATAGACGCTACCTGTTCTACACCAAAGGTACGTAAAAATTGTGATTCTGTTATAAAATATTCAAAACAACATTACTAAATTACAACTACAATTTAGATAGACAGAATTGCGACGGAACGTCAAGATTATTCTACAGTGCTACTGAATAAATTAAAAAATATTATAATTCACAGATTACAATTATAAACACTTTTAAAAAATAATAAAAAGTAATTTAACAAAGGGGGTACGACTACCGTCTGTTTAAAACACACACACACATATTGCAACAGAACACAGGATGATAAGATATGCTGTGTATATCAGAGTACATGAATGACGAGTATTTTCTTGTTTAAATTTGTTTTGTGTAATATTTTGTCTTTTAGTCATAAGTTTTGTATTTAAAAATTGATAAGCATATAGGTTACACCAAACTATTCATAAAAAGATGTACTATATTGTCATGTATTTTTGTATGAATTGGTGCGCGTGTGCGGGTGTGATAATCTGCGATCGCTATAGCGGCAGTGGTAGTTAACCGATTTACATGAAAATTTGACTAGGTATTATTTAAGTAAATAGCTTCAATTTGTGTATACTCTGAGATTTGTAATTATTTTAGAAATATGGGTTTTTAAGTAAAGAATAACTCAAGTGTAACTCTTATCAATGATAGGGTAATAAAATTTGTAGATAATTTCCATGCAGGACTATGCTAAATTATACAAAGTTTTTCATGAAATTTGTGTATCTGGTCGTTCCATCAATCATGTGACTTGGGCTTGGCCTATCAAAATACACCAAATTCAGTGAGATTCATACGTTGCAGAGCTAGGATGGACACAGTCTGTCTGTCGACGTTGCTAGGGGAAGTTGTGGCCGGGTAAGAGAGTTATTCTCTTACAAACGTAGAAATATCTTATATAACATAAACCATAAACCTTGAAATTATTAACGAAGTTTTGCGATAAGAACCGAGAGGGTAAATAATTAAATAAAATTTAAAATATAATACAGTGCTGTTTCGTGTAAGTTAAGATATCCGCTTAGGGAACTTAAAGACTCTACAAGATATCGTGGAAGCAGTCAAACATAACTACGAGACTCTGTGAAATATCGCCGCTAGAGCCGCTTGCTGTAGAAGAGGACGACGAGACGAAGATGACGCCAGGACGAAGAGGACACCAGGAAGAAGGGACAGGAAAAAGAGGACGCCAAGACGGGACCGACGAGACGAGAGGAGGACGTTGCAGCAAACAAGTAAAATCGATTTATATTATCGAACAATACAAACAATTAAATATATTATCAATACATGACAATTTAAAATACATTATACATCTTTATAAACAATATTTGTATATAATAAATAATTTTTCATCTCCTCCATAATAGACTTGTATCGATTTTTACACACTCACAATATCCTTATTAGAATAATAAAGTTTGATCTGTTGCATAAGGATATTTGGCGCTTGCCAACGTTGGGCTCGATTTTTGAATTAATTTTACAAAAGAAATATTTATTTGAATGTGTAGAGACTAAATTCATTGAACTATTTATATGTGCTCTTCTATGTTATCAGGGAGTCTAGATAAAAGTTTGAATACTCTCTCTTATCAGATATTTGAACAATAGTAGTAAATTGTCTATGTGGAGATTGAATTATTATGGGTATTTATGTTAGATTAAGCTTCTTTACATTTGATTGAGAGACTGGACTATAATAATAAATAACATAAACGGACGTTATTAGTAATAATACGTATAAAAAATATTCACGTTACTATAAAAAAACTATAATATTTTATAAATTTAAAAATAAATAAATCAATATGGCCGAAACACTAGAATTACAGAATACATTAGCGGCAATCCTAGCTAATATACAAAAGCTCTCAGAAGAAAATAAGGTTGGTAGAGACGAAGCGTTGAAGCCAAATAAGTCGCTACAATCACTTCATGATGAGAATAAATAATTTATACAGCTGTTCATGACCAGGCTAAACAAAATAAACAACTTTTAGAGTTAACCGAAAAACGTATAACTGGTAAATTAGAATTAATTTGTAGTAGTAGTGAGACCACCTTAGAAAGGAATAAATCTCACAGCAGG
The DNA here is from genome assembly GCA_034769895.1 of Magicicada septendecula. Lineage (NCBI taxonomy): Eukaryota > Metazoa > Arthropoda > Insecta > Hemiptera > Cicadidae > Magicicada > Magicicada septendecula. The sequence goes on from CM068367.1 coordinate 194,175,837, forward strand.
GAATGTGAAGCCAAAATTAAGTTGAATTATTCTCTTAGGCAGGAAAGTGAATGTGACAATGCGGTTGACCGATATAGTCCCGTCGACTTACAGAAGCCAGCTGTTAATCGCTTAGATAAGATAGCAGCTAAGGGTGGTTCGCCTGCTAAGGAGATAACGAAGGGTCAACGAAAGCATTCAAATAATATTTTAAATAAATATGAAAAGAGAAATAGGGAAAACCTTATCAAAGTGTTGGTTCACATCTATCCAGATTGGTATGATCAAAGGGTAAGCGATGGAGTATTTAAAAACAATAAATGTTATTTGCTCTACCGTGTCTGTAAGATGGCACAACCATACTGGTAATGTTTTATCAGTCAGTAATGAAATGTATAAACACGTGAGAAATCCATACAGTTGTAAAAATGAATATTTAATTAAGGTATCTGATGAATACTTGGGTAAACAAATTAGTTTTGTTCCTGAAGCTGGTGCATTTGAGGAAAAGCACACAGGTAAGGTCAATTCTGACAGAAGATCAGAACTGTCTGAGTGTTTTCAACCACATATGAAATGTAATGCAGGTGTTATTTATACAGTCAGAAATTCTCTGTACAGCACTGTGTGTTCGTCTTTTATGAATGCGTATGCAGACAAATCCGAGTCATTAAAAAATTTTAAAGTGCACTTAGATACTGATCACTGTAAAAACTTGATGAAAATAATGTTTGAGATGATACCAGAAAAATTTCAATCAAACAATGAGTTCATATTGTACAAAGGAGATTATATTATGTGTAGCCTGGGTAATACAACTGGCATTACATATAAACCTTTAAAAATTAAATCAAAGCAACGTATCGGCAATAATCGAAACAAATGCAAGCGAAGAGCAATCAAAAAACGAGAAAGGTAGCGCGGCATGAGTCTGTGCGATAAATTAAAAATTAAAATAAGGATATTACAAATAATTAAACTAGAATGCCAGGATATAAGTGGAATGACAGGTAGGAAATTGTATAAAATTATGTGTAAAATAAGAATAATTATAATCATGTTGAAAAATGTATGGTTGAACTGTAGATATAGCCGAAAGACGTCAGACATGGACATCCTTATCAGTGTTCAGGAATGTTTGGTGATATCCAGCCATGTGCGGTTGTTTGTTTACAATTAGTGCTGTCAAAGTGACAGTTGGGGAAATGTTGTTAGATAGAAGCTACTCAGTTATTTTGATTTTTGAACTTATTATGTCATTATTTGGATGATTATGATTATTGGGAGGAAGTTATGTCAATTTAGGTTAGGAAGAAAAACAAAAAAAAAATAAAATTTTGAATTCAATATTAAAAAAAAAATTTGTTTCACATGTGGTGGGGTTAATCCTGCAACAGGACACAGGATGATAAGCTATGTTGTTTATATCAGAGCACATGGATGACGAGCGTTTTCTTGTTTAAATTGCTTTATGTAATATTTTGTCTTTTAGTCGTAAGTTTTGTTTTCAGAAATGGATGTAGGGTATACCAAACTCTGCATAAAAAGATGTTCTATATTGTCATGTATTTTTGTGTGAATTTGTGCGCGTGTGCGAGTGTGATAATTTGTGATCGCTATAGCTTCAGTGGTAGTAAACCGATTGACGTGAAATTTGACAAGGAATTATTTAGGTAAATAGCTTCAATTTGTGTATACCCTGAGGTTCATAACTATTTTAGAAATATGGTTTTTAAGTTAAGAAAACTCAATTGTAACTCTTATCAATAATAGGATTATAAAATTTGGAGATAATTTCCATGCAGGACTTTGCTAAATTACACAAAGATTTTCATGAAATTTGTACCGTATATGTGTTTATTCCATCAATCATGTGACTTGGGCTTAGCCTATCAGAATACACTAAATTCAGTGAGATTCATACGTTGTAGAGCAAAGATGGGCACAGTCTGTCTGTAGAAGTTGCAAGGAGAAGTTGTGTTTACAATTAGTCCTGTCAAAGTGACAGTTGGGGAAATGTTGTTTGATAGAAGATATTCAGATATTTTGATTTTTGAACTTATTATGTTATTATTTAGATGATTATGATTATTGGGAAGAAGTCATGTCAATTTAGGTTTAAAAAAAAATTTTTGTTGTATTCCATATAAAACATTTTTTTTTACACGTGGAGGGGTTAATCCTGCAACAGAACACAGGATGATAAGATATGCTGTGTATATCAGAATACATGAATGACGAGCATTTACTTGTTTAAGTTTGTTTTGTGTAATATTTTGTCTTTTAGTCATAAGTTTTGTATTTGAAAATTGATAAGCATATAGGTTACACCAAACTATTCATAAAAAGATGTACTATATTGTCATGTATTTTTGTGTGAATTGGTGAGCGTGTGCGGGTGTGATAATCTGCGATTGATATAGCGACAATGGTAGTTAACCGATTTACATAAAATCTACAAACTTTATTACCCTATCATTGATAAGAGTTACACTTGAGTTTTTCTTTACTTAAAAACCCATATTTCTAAAAGAGTTACAAACCTCAGAGTATACACAAATCGAAGCTATTTACTTAAATAATTCCTTATCAAATTTCACGTCAATCGGTTTACTACCACTGCCGCTATAGCAATCGCAGATTATCACACCCGCACACGCGCAACAATTCATACAAAAATACATGACAATATAGTACATCTTTTTATGAATAGTTTGGTGTAACCTATATGCTTACCAATTTTTAAATACAAAACTTATGACTAAAAGACAAAATATTACACAAAACAAACTTAAACAAGTAAATGCTCGTCATTCATGTATTCTGATATACACAGCATATCTTATCATCCTGTGTTCTGTTGCAGGATTAACCCCTCCACGTGTAAAAAAAAACTTTTTATATGGAATACAAAATTTTTTTTTTAAACCTAAATTGACATATCTTCTTCCCAATAATCATAATCATCTAAATAATAACATAATAACTTCAAAAATCAAAATAACTGAGTAGCTTCTATCTAACAACATTTCCCCAACTGTCACTTTGACAGCACTAATTGTAAACAAACAACCGCACATGGCTGGATATCACCAAACATTCCTGAACACTGATAAGGATGTCCATGTCTGACGTCTTTCGGCTATATCTACATTTCAACCATACATTTTTCAACATGATTATAATTATTCTTATTTTACACATAATTTTATACAATTTCCTACCTGTCATTCCACTTATATCCTGGCATTCTAGTTTAATTATTTGTAATATCCTTATTTTAATTTTTAATTTATCGCACAGACTCATGCCGCGCTACCTTTCTCGTTTTTTGATTGCTCTTCGCTTGCATTTGTTTCGATTATTGCCGATACATTGCTTTGATTTAATTTTTAAAGGTTTATATGTAATGCCAGTTGTATTACCCAGGCTACAAATAATATAATCTCCTTTGTACAATATGAACTCATTGTTTGATTGAAATTTTTCTGGTATCATCTCAAACATTATTTTCATCAAGTTTTTACAGTGATCAGTATCTAAGTGCACTTTAAAATTTTTTAATGTCTCGGATTTGTCTGCATACGCATTCATAAAAGACGAACACACAGTGCTGTACAGTGAATTTCTGACTGTATAAATAACACCTGCATTATATTTCATATGTGGTTGAAAACACTCAGACAGTTCTGATCTTCTGCCAGAATTGACCTTACCTGTGTGCTTTTCCTCAAATGCACCAGCTTCAGAAACAAAACTACTTTGTTTACCCAAGTATTCATCAGATACCTTAATAAAATATTCATTTTTACAACTGTATGGATTTCTCACGTGTTTATACATTTCATTACTGACTGATAAAACATTACCAGAATGGATGTGCCATCTTACAGACACGGTACAGCAAATAACATTTATTGTTTTTAAATACTCCATCGCTTACCCTTTGATCATACCAATCTGGATAGATGTGAACCAACACTTTGATAAGGTTTTCCCTATTTCTCTTTTCATATTTATTTAAAATATTATTTGAATGCTTTCGTTGACCCTTCGTTATCTCCTTAGCAGGCGCACCACCCTTAGCTGCTATCTTATCTAAGCGATTAACAGCTGGCTTCTGTAAGTCGACGGGACTATATCGGTCAACCGCATTGTCACATTCACTTTCCTGCCTAAGAGAATAATTCAACTTAATTTTGGCTTCACATTCCCTGCTGTGAGATTTATTCCTTTCTAAGGCGGTCTCACTACTACTACAAATTAATTCTAATTTACCAGTTATACGTTTTTCGGTTAACTCTAAAAGTTGTTTATTTTGTTTAGCCTGGTCATGAACAGCTGTATAAATTTTTTTATTCTCATCATGAAGTGATTGTAGCGACTTATTTTGCTTCAACGCTTCGTCTTTACCAGCCTTATTTTCTTCTGAGAGCTTTTGTATATTAGCTAGGATTGCCGCTAATGTATTCTGTAATTCTAGTGATTCCGCCATATTGATTTATTTATTTTTAAATTTATAAAATATTATAGTTTTTTTTATAGTAACGTGAATACTTTTTATACGTATTATTACTAATAACGTCCGTTTATGCTATTTATTATTATAGTCCAGTCTCTCAATCAAATGTAAAGAAGCTTAATCTAACATAAATACCCATAATAATTCAATCTCCACATAGACAATTTACTACTATTGTTCAAATATCTGATAAGAGAGAGTATTCAAACTTTTATCTAGACTCCCTGATAACATAGAAGAGCACATATAAATAGTTCAATGAATTTAGTCTCTACACACTCAAATAAATATTTCTTTTGTAAAATTAATTCAAAAATCGAGCCCAATGTTGGCAAGCGCCAAATATCCTTAGGCAACAGATCAAACTTTATTATTCTAATAAGGATATTGTGAGTGTGTAAAAATCGATACAAGTCTATTATGGAGGAGATGAAAAATTATTTATTATATACAAATATTGTTTATAAAGATGTATAATGTATTTTAAATTGTCATGTATTGATAATATATTTAATTGTTTGTATTGTTCGATAATATAAATCGATTTTACTTGTTTGCTGCAACGTCCTCCTCTCGTCTCGTCGGTCCCGTCTTGGCGTCCTCTTTTTCCTGTCCCTTCTTCCTGGTGTCCTCTTCGTCCTGGCGTCATCTTCGTCTCGTCGTCCTCTTCTACAGCAAGCGGCTCTAGCGGCGATATTTCACAGAGTCTCGTAGTTATGTTTGACTGCTTCCACGATATCTTGTAGAGTCTTTAAGTTCCCTAAGCGGATATCTTAACTTACACGAAACAGCACTGTATTATATTTTAAATTTTATTTAATTATTTACCCTCTCGGTTCTTATCGCAAAACTTCGTTAATAATTTCAAGGTTTATGGTTTATGTTATATAAGATATTTCTACGTTTGTAAGAGAATAACTCTCTTACCCGGCCACAACTTCCCCTAGCAACGTCGACAGACAAACTGTGTCCATCCTAGCTCTGCAACTACAACTTTTCATTGTGAATCTCACTGAATTTGGTGTATTTTGATAGGCCAAGCCCAAGTCACATGATTGATGGAACGACCAGATACACAAATTTCATGAAAACTTTGTATAATTTAACAGAGTCCTGCATGGAAGTTATCTACAAATTTTATTACCCTATCATTGATAAGAGTTACACTTGAGTTTTTCTTGACTGAAAAACCCATATTTCTAAAATAGTTACAGACCTCAGAGTATACACAAATTGAAGCTATTTACTTAAATAATACCTAGTCAAATTTTCATGTAAATCGGTTAACTACCACTGCCGCTATAGCGATCGCAGATTATCACACCCGCACACGCGCACCAATTCATACAAAAATACATGACAATATAGTACATCTTTTTATGAATAGTTTGGTGTAACCTATATGCTTATCAATTTTTAAATACAACTTATGACTAAAAGACAAAATATTACACAAAACAAATTTAAACAAGAAAATGCTCGTCATTCATGTACTCTGATATACAGAGCATATCTTATCATCCTGTGTTCTGTTGCAATATATATATATATATATATATATATGTGTGTGTGTGTGTGTGTGTGTGTGTGTGTGTGTGTGTGTGTATTTTGAACAGACGGTAGTCTTACCCCCTTTATTAAATTATTTTTTATTATTTTTATAAAAGTGTTTGTAATTGTAATCTGTGAATTTATGTATGTAATTGTATGTTTTAATTTATTCAGTAGCACTGTAGAATAATCTTGACGTTCCGTCGCAATTCTGTCGATCTAAATTGTAGTTGTAATTTAGTAATGTTGTTTTGAATATTTTATACAATAATCACAATTTATACGTACCTTTGGTGTAGAACTGGTAGCGTCTATCTGTCTGAAAGTGTTATACAATTTCTCGTGGTATGTCATAAAACAATTGATAATTCAAAACAGTCGATTTGAACTTTTTAAAGTTAAGTGAGATTAATTTAAATTTTATTTGGGCGCCATATGGAATCTATGTAGTTATTCCATAAAATTATTTTTAAAATGAGTAAAAGAAATAATTGAAGATAATTATTCTAAATTATTCACTTGAATTTAATATTAATCTGATTCAATCTAATGATTATTCTCATGTTGTTTATTTTAAAATTTAAATATGGTTGGCGCTTCACACGTCCATGCTGCCAACGTAACTGTTTGAGTGGCTTGAAAATACAACTCTTTTAATCAAGACAAAATTATTCAAAATGACTTCAATAAGTTTGTACACTGTTTTTTAATTTATATATTATGTTTTTATTACTCAATTTATGCTTTTCTAATTACATAAATACAACTAAACAATTATTATCTGATTACAATATATCTGGCTTATTTCTCTGTTTACCCAGCAGGTTGGTAATATTGACTCTCTTAAAAAAAGCTTTACTTAAAATTTCTTAAATCTCAAGAGTGAATCCTTTGCATCTACAGAATAAAACTAACATGCCTTGAATTAAGGTGATTTACAGGTATTTGATTAGTAGGTTAGATACCATTAAAAACTTAGAATTAATAACAAAATGTTCGTTTGACTTTTACGAATTTTGAGGTTATTTACGGTTAGCTAATATCATCCATCCTTGAATGGAAATTAATTAATTCCTTTTAAAAAAGGTGCTCACAACAATTATTTGTTATTGTGTTATTGTATGGTGAAGCAGTACATAGGTGTATACACTATGAATTATATTTAACAATAATAATATAATAATCGAACTCTGTTCAATTATGTTTTACACTTTACTCCCTGTTTAATAATCTTTATTGATTATTTTTATTTCACTTTCGATCTTAATTCACTGATCGTCAAACTTTCACTGTTCGCGGAGAACGATTAATACTTTTTTGATGTGTTGATTTTGGTTACAACCACTCCTAACCTCGTTCTTACTGATTCGCACTTCTGGTTTAATAATACTGATATTATAGTAATTCTCTGGTTATCGTTGTCTAATTAAACGATATTACTGTTTACTGTACACTTTAGATAAGTTTCTTTGGTGCTATTATTCAACAATTATTTCTTTTTGGTTAAAATTTTGATGTGGAGTAACGTGGATCTTCCTTCTGTCGGTCGAGATAGAATTAAAAAGTGTGTGTCGCTGCCTTGCGCGTTTTCCTTATATAGTCGCTCCCGGTTTTCGGCGGCCATGACAGTTAATTTTTGTATCTAATTTTCTGATTGGTGCAAAATTACGTCATTATGCGGTCATTCTAAAAATAACTTTTACATAATCGCTTTCGGTGTGTGTTTCTCATGTTGTTAGTATTACTTCTTGATTTCCAAAATTCACAAATTTTGTCTTATTTACATAAGTTTCTCTTTTTTATTCTAATTACAAAGTTTAATCTATTATTAGCATCGTATTGCTTGTTTCTTGCTGGTTATTTTAAGATTAATAGCGGCCAGTTTTGATACATTTTTAATTAATAAAATCCATCTTAAGGATGGCCTATCTTAAAACATAGCTTTATTATGAGCGTCTTCTGCTACAATTTGCATTTTCTTTTGCTGTGTATCTTTTAATAATTAATGAACAAGAATTTATAATAACATTGAATATAATTATAATATTTAATTTAACATACTATTCTAAAAATTGCTGTATTCAGCTGAACATTAATAATTCTTATAACATCCTTTCATTATTACCATTAAATGGCCTGATTATTATACCTTTAAACATTCAAAATTAAACTTACTTCCTCTAATCATCCTAAATTAACTATTTTGGTCATATTACACCTTTTAATTGACTGTTATTTATTATATGTCTATACTCAGTATAGTATGGTCTCTCTATTACATCTGACTCTCAGTTTCATAATCTTATTTATTATTAGTTACTTATATGATTATTTCATATTATTTTCTATAATTATAACAGTTCCTTCTGTATGTATTGTGCATAGTTTGTTATGAGTCATATTAATTATTGTCTTTATTTCTTTATTTAAGATAGACATTTTGCCATTTGTCATGATTTTCTTATAAATCATGTGCTTGTTATTCCACAATAATATGGTTAATAGGCTATATTGGCCCTAGTCATTAGTCTCATCTTTTACTACATTATTTATCATACATTGAGTTACTTTAATACATCTTAGGTCATTCCCTTACTCTTCACAATTCATAATTAGGTTTTGTTCGTCTTACACTCTGATACATCTTTTTACAAAATTAACAGGCTTATAACATTCTAAGTACATAAAGTTCTTTAGATAACTTGTTTCATTAGACATCATTTATCCTTAGAACATATACAATTTATACTTTCAGTAATTTTTCTTTAATCATCAATTATTATGCTTTAGCATACCTCTCTTTCAAGGTTGAGTTATCACATTGTTGATTATACTTTGTTAATCTCATTCTACCTGTTCAATTATCATATCTTATCAATTAATTCATTTACTATTTATTATTATAAACACAATACTTCAATTTATTTCTTATGCTAGCTATTCCTTTTCAATTTCTCAGCTAATATGCTGTTTACTTTACTCTAATATATTCTTAAATATAAATTATTCTACCTTTCATTTATGTATGATGTTTTACTTGGTCTATTTCTTATTTATTCTCACTCAACTAATCTATTGGGGAACTAGTCTTTGCCAACGTCTCAGTATATTTGTCAGTTTATTTGATGAGTTTTCATCGAATGCTGTTGGTAGATTTACTACTTGTTATCATCACTTCTTACTCCTTTGCTAATTTATTACTTCTCTTGGGGTTTATTTGTATGTAACATTTTGTACTGTTACTATATATATAATACAATAGCCTAAAAAATATTAATATTTCATTAAATGTTATACAGCCTAGTATTCTTCGATTATTAGTAAATCCAAGTGCGATGTTGCTTATATACCTAACAATATTCAAAGCACAAAGGATTTTAAATTGACTTAATACAACAAACAAATATAATAATCCATCCCAATAACTATGAAAGCATTGTATCCAATAATAGGGGATTAAATTAACAGAAAGGATACGCACTTTGTCAGTAATCCTAAATACACACATAACCATCAACTACCATAGTTCCTTTGCGTATAGCTCCAACTTTGTCACTACAATTAAGGTATTAAACTGAATAGCAAATCCGCTGTAAAATTATTAACTGACGGGATCTCAAACTTTTATACGCATTTGTAGTTTAGTTCATTTCTGATTTCACTGAACAATTCACTACAGTATTTTTAATATCATTATTTTTTCATACTTTAAGAGATTTTACAGAAAATTAAACAAGAATTAGCAAGACTAATTGTCGTTTCAGTTAATTACCGACGGATAGTAAACATTTTCATAACGTGGTTAATGTGAGCACGATTTTCAAGTGTATAATTAATTAATTACTAACGAAACAGTGTATTAAATAGTAATTTAGAAACTATGGCCAAGATGAAGTGACGAATCTTTAGAAATATCGGAATCCCAAATATATTTGATAGCCAAATACAGCCAAATCATATTAAAAACATCGTTTCAACTGGTGGGATTTTAATTTTATTTGGTGAGAACCGTCGTTTCACAATTCATTTTTTTGAGGACGTTGCCGGTAGAGATCTACGTAATTAATTTTCTGTAATTTGTAGGCGAATATGAACGTACCAACATTACAAATGCTCATCCTACGTAGTTTATTATATAGCTAGCAGATAGCAGAAGCGACTGTCAAACCAAACCCTTTCTGTATGCGTTGTTTAGCTATGCGTATTTACTTCAAAGCTTGATAAACTGTAGACGTGAGTTTATGCAAAACCAAATGTTCGTTGGTGTCTTACCTCAATATTGTTTATATATTTATGTACTTACACGTATAAAATTTAATTACAATGTTTTCTTTGTAGCAACAATGGGTGTATTGAGTTGATACAAATTTACATTTTTTAACCTTGTTTTTTCAAGTATTATTTTATTAATGATAACTGGTAATTCATTAATTAGTTATTTTTCCTATCTTACATGATTTTTTGATTACTTGACTAACAATTATTATAGTTATGAGACAATTTTAATTCTCTTTTATATTACAATGATGCTGTTCATAATATGTCATTATGCTGTTATTTACAGCTTCTTTTTATGTTAACATTATTGTTATTTCCACTCTTTTGTCTAATATAGGATGCCCTATTCATTTACAATATTATTGGTCATATATGGGTCATCTAATTTAGTCAGTTATTGTTTTATTCTCAATCTGTAAGTCTCTCAGTTAGTATTTATACTGGTAAGATGTTAATCTATAGTTGACTGGCTCTTGGAATCTATATCTTATGCCGTGATTGTTATGTGTCTTTCTCGTAGTATGTTTCTTCCTTGTTTTTATTGGTTCCTTATTGACCGAATCTATTGGGTTATTGGTTCCTGTGGTTAATCACTGTTTACTGTATCTTCTTTCTTCTTATTAGTTGTTATTATTGTTTATTACCATTACATGTTTAACTCGTGCGTTGTAAGTTTATTCTTGATGAGTTACTCATGTAGTTTAATTCTTGGCATTTCCAGATTAAATACTTGATGTGTCTTGTTAACTCAATTATTATGACATGTGTTAATATTTTGTTACTTAAAATATTGGGCTCATATGTCTTGTTACAATGTTTAATTAGAGTGGATAAGACAAAAGCTTGGATTTAATGTGGTTACACGTAATTAAGAATTCTCTTCATACAGTATTTTTGTCTTACTCGTACGTTATGATAAACTCGTCACGGCAGCGTGGACCTTGAATAGGGTTGAACCTGATACCTAGCTACGTAAACGTAACTTTCTATACTAAAAAAACCTGTACCGAAAGTAAGAAATAATGTTTTTCTTTGTTTAATTTAATTAAATAATGCATCTTATTGGCACCGTAATCTCAAGTACGCATCAATCTGCATCGACACAAAATTTAATTTAATTTAATTTATAATGGTGAATTTATTCTAGTATTCTAATAACGGTGAATTTGTAAACTTATTAAAACGCTTGTGTTTATCAGTATAGTAAATTCCTTTTTGGATAGTTATATTTGTAGTTGTAAATTACGTAGCTTTGTAAGCTGTGCATTCATTCAAACGATTTTTTTTTGAATAAAATATTTGAAGTTTAAAGAAGTACAATAACAAAGCTAAAGCCAGAACACAGATTTTATTTGTCTCCTAAAGTTTCAAAAAGTAATATTCAATGAAACAAAGCTTAAAGTTACAGTATATAGTCAACGTCGTTTTTTAGGTTTGCTATAAATATTTAGCTTAGATGTTATGGCAACTTCTATACTTATAGTTTTATCTGTGTAACATTTATTGAAATTTTCTTGAATATTTGTAATTTTATTTGTGCTTATATTAAAATATGAATGTAATTATCTTATTGTCTATTCTTTATCCTTATCTTAACTTTAACGTAACCATTAAGTCATTAATGACTTGTTTTGGCAGTTTCGTGCTTTCTTATATCCAGACATATGGGCTTAATTCTTAATACGAACAATATTTGGCTGAACAAGATCAGCACCATAACAGTAACTTTCAACATAAACCAAAAACATTTTCTTGCCAAGAAAACACCAACGTCGTGCAATGGCATTACCAGCGCTATTGAATTCGATACCTCATTAAACTACTAAATATGAACCAATTAGTTTCCAACGAACAATCAATTTACAGAGCAGTTAATCTTCACAGTCGACAATTCTTAATAAATTACCAATTGAGGAACGTTAAGTTACCCTCACACACAACGTATACAGAAATGGCCTCCGTCGATGGTAACGACGAAGGACAGTCAAAATCACCCACAATTGACAATCACCCACATGGGCTCACTAGTCTCGCTAAGCTTATTGAAACCACAAAATCTAACTTCCTCTCCACTCTTTTTGCAACCCAATAAGTTAACGGGTCCTTCAGAAGTTCGCATTACCATATAGAACGCCAATGATTTACTAAAACCAAAAGATAAACTAACAAGCTTTCTGCATGTCAGTAAAGTAGACATCATGCTAATCTCATAAATACATTTTGCAGAAAACACAAGTTTCAGAATACCACTAAACCTAACTCACCACAATGGATTTGCGTGTAATGGGGTGTCAATTATTATACGTCACACAATTGCTCAGTATGTGTTAACCGCCCAGAAATCGCAGAAAATCTGAAACTCCTGTAATGCACGGCTAATACTCCTACACCTTTACTCGCTTCTTGAAAGAAAATCATCATTGTCTGTTGAGAACAATCTACTTTTAATAGGATTGTCATTAAAACTATTTGGTCATACGCACTCAAGCTGAGGAGTGGCGCCCATTCTTCCAAAACCAACATTATCCAGAGACCTTAATCGAACATATTACGTAGAATTCTGCACATCCTCCTGTTGTGTGTCAATAATAAGAGTTTACACGGCGGCCGTCAAATCCTAGTTGTTGATGAGGAAATCAAAAGTATAACATCCAAACTTTGCTTACACCGGAACGACACAGTCAATAAGCCGTAAGATCCACCAGAAGCCTATAAAGAGTGTAGAAGCAGTGGCTTTCATTTACCTAAATTCTTTTCGTATACTGTTTCTTTTCCTACACCATTACGTATTATTAACTGAAGGAGTTACATTATTTAATGGTTTCTCTCTTCATACTCTATTGTTCCCTTACCAGAGTTACTTAATTATCCTTATGAGCGGATTGAAAATATCAAAAAACCAAATGTTAAAATTAAAGGCAATATTGTTTTGGTTGTAAATGTAAAAATTAAAAGAGGTTGCCTGTTAGGAATAGATGCCCTTTTAAAATAAGCAAATTACAACTTAATTAGTTTATCAGTCGAGAACAGAAACGATACGTTTTCGTATCGTCATTACAAAGAAGTAAATCCTTTTGATTATTTTTGAACAAACCATCGCGTGTGTATAGTACTTGAGAAATTCGTGTCAGTATAGTAAAGACTAAGAAAATAAAATTTTGAATTAATATAAAATTATGAAAATATTAACCTATGACTCTGTTATATTTTATTAGTCTACAAGTTAAAGTAAGTATTGTTTGCATAAACGATGCATCAGGATATACAGATAAAGCCTATTTGAGCTTTTATGCGATTTTGTCGGATTAGGCGCATTTAAATGATAATTTCTCAGTTTAAAGGAGAAACCAGCGCGATCTGTTAAGTAAACGGACAGTTACACGACACGAGTACGTAATCATAACGATCTGTGAAATTAAGGGATTTTATAATTTTATATGTGCGGTTAACAGTAATCCTGTCATTATAAATACGTTGTTGGGTGTGTCTGAATTGTATAGAATTTTTCTTACTATTATCCAGTGTCAAATGCAGGCATGTTAGTCATAGAGCACATTTGGCTGCTTCTTACAGACTTTGTGTCTTGTTGTTCGTTAATGTTACGCAATTAAATGGTGTGGTATAGTATGATTTTGAATTTGCGCTGTACATTGTACGGTTGTAAATTTTAATACATTGTACCTTGAATAATGTTGGGATTTCCCCTGGGCGACTCAACAGCAATTTTTGTCCTTCACTTGAAATTACACAAATTCTTTATTACTTTTTTGTACCACCAGTTCGATAAAAACAGGGAAACACGTTTCTTACTTTTCCTATGTACAATATTCATTATATTTCTTCATGGCCTTTTTTCCTAGCTCGTAGTTAGAAATTACTACTTCTGCAGTAGAAATTAGCGTAGTGGAGGTGTCTAGTTACGGCTCTATTAATTTTTCTAAATTGATATGTGTGATGTACAATGTTGTACAGCCTTAAATGCCGTACAGTCTATGTTGAAGATGCATAGATTTTGACAGTCTCCATAGCCAGGGCGTTACTGTAGTACCGGTAAATGTGTTTTGCGGTTATTGTGGAAAGGTTAAGTATCTATGTTATATAAAGTTTTTGATTCCGTATATAAATATTAGAAGTGGTTTTTGAAATTTTGTTGATTATTTTAATTTAATTTAATTTTCTTACCATTGGCTGCAGTGGATAGTGGAGTGTAACGGTTAAGGGTTTTAATTTGAGAAGAGTTTGAAATATTGCTTTCACTGCTGCTTCTTTTCCTTTCACGATTTCTCGCTTCCGCCCATGGGTGTTCGATTTTTTTCGTCAGCGCCTGTGTCTATATCCATGTCGTTTGTATGTATGATGCCAAGGGCTTTGGATGTCGAGTACTGTCAAGTTATTGGTCGAGTATTGTAGCATTGGTTAGAAGGTGGTCGGTAGGCATTTGTAATTGTTTTGGTTGAAATCACATTATAAGCTGTGGGAAGTTTACTGTTACACACCACTATAGAAAAATTTTCTATAGTGGTGTGCAACAGTGATAATTCTGTTTGTGATTATAACCACTAACATAACTTTCTTAATTAAATTTGTGGAAAGTTATGTGGGGGAATGCCTTGTTGCTGACAGTAGGCCTATAACGATTTTGCGCGTTGGGTGGGCACTCCGTGCATGAACTCTGTTGTGTCGTGGGGAACACAGTACACAGTTTATACTGTTTCCTTACTTAATTCAAAGTTGTTTAATTGATGAATTGTAATATTAGGTGGACTTTTTGTTAATCAGAGATGAAACGATAGATGTAGAATAATTTTTTGTTCTTGTTTTTTTGAATACCGGCCGCTGTTTGATAAGTAGCTGATAGTGAGTCAGAGTTTGCTACACGTCCAACCGTCCACGTTCGTTGCACGTGGCAGAGCGCGCGCTAAAACACTCACAAACCACACAACATACGCACGCACACTGAACCACTGTAACCCCGCAAAGTGAATGTGATGAACCCGGTTTACTAATATGATGAATTAATAGATAATAAAATCTGGCCACAACTCTGATAAACAAAAAAAAATAAACAGTTCTGTAATAAATAATACAACAGATAACAATAACAATACGATTTGGCAAGCACCATTATAACAATACGGTTCAACATCTGAGACGATACTAAAAACATAGTACTATATAAAATTACTGTATTGAAATAGAATCTCCAAGGAGACGTTTCAAGTGATTATTTGAATTAATAATTTAAATATTTCATTATGCTGGTTGAACTGTAAACTCTATAAAACCTTTAAAATTATGGGTCCATTAAATTTGTCTTCTTATTCGTTTCATTGAGTAGGCCTACTACTTTCGTAGTCGTCCAAGGTAATGAATTAGCTTTATCCGTAGCGCGCACGCACACACACACACACATCCATACAAAAGCACACGAAAAACGCGTTTTTACCTGCTTCGAATAAACAAAGGTGTTCGTATTTTGAGTTAAGATAGGAATATTTAGATAAAATAAATTATAAGTATTGTCGTAAACAAGTAATACATTTTTATCTTAGTTTAATTTATTTGTATTAGAAATGAGCATAATAATATGCAGGTTACTAAAGAAGAAGTAATACGAAAAATGATATTTAAGTGTACGAAAAAATATGTTTTTTAAATAAGAAATTTGTGTGTGTGTGTGTGTGTGTAAACGTGTTATAAACATGAAACATTTTTCGTGATCAGATTTGTTGCTGTTTTGTAAACATCGTTTGAGTTTCCTTACCAGTAGTCATGTGGGCTTAATCGTATCTGTTTAGTCATCATACTATAATTTTTTTGAACCCCCCACCCCCATTTAAGGGAAGTCGTTATTTATTTATTTTTTATTGTTTGTTTACTCAACAATAAATATTTGCAACTCTACATGCCTAATTTTGTAAATACTTATAATAATATAAAGTATGAAAAGGAGGCATGATCTTATGGTTAAAGCATCGTTATTCTACCTGGAAGCCAAGAGTCGCGAACATGGATAGAAAACCTGAATGGACCGATCACAATGTCGTTCGGAACCGGAACGGACCTGTACACTGGTGAGCATAGACAGATGGTAAATATTCGATCCGGATTTTAAAAATACAAAATTAAGTGTTACTATCATTGTGACTAGTTTACTAGTTAATTGATTAGTTAGTACCATTTAGCAAAAAATGATTAAATAATTCAAATGACAGTGTGTTTGTCATAAATGTATAGAGAAGTGTCAATTTTCTGTCTTGAATTTTGTTCATACTTGTATAGGCCTATTAATCTCTCTTGGAGAATGGGTATGAGTTTGTTCTGAACAGACTTCAGTAAAGTCGCATGACGCTAGCAATTGTCGCTATATGTCTCATAATGTTTCCGAATGAAAATTAAAGGATGTTTACTCCGAAATCGTTATATTTTGTTGAAATAAAATGATAACAAGAAACTTGTTAAACTTCTTCCGGTATTTGTTACCGGAAAAAAGTTTCGTTTATATTTAAATTTATGTGATGCTGAATCAGAATATCAGCATAAAACCATAGTAAATTTGTAACAATAAGTGCGATCAAAACAGGTAATTATAATAATTTTACAATACATTAGAACTCCATATTAAACATTATAATTCCACAGTACCGTAGAGTAAAACCAACCGATTTTAAACTGTGAGTCTCCGACTGATATGGAATCTGATATAATTTTCGTTTACATGATGCTGAACGTCATACGGTGACTTCGAAACATTGGAATAATTGGAAACAGTTTGTTTACATATATGTTCTCGCTTTAAATGGGGAAAGACATTTTTAACGTTTCCATGAATTAGTATGCAGTGAGCCATTGAAAGCGTCATCATGTAAGAAACACGCAGACATTACTTGACTAAATAATTAATATTAGTTTATTATTAATTACTAATAATATTAACATTAGCACAATTATATTCACGCGGATATTTATGTGCATTTACTCACAATGTGGGTATTTCTAACGTTGATTGTTTATAGGAAATTGCGATTGGTCGTAAATAGCTGTTAAGTTGGTTGGATTTCATTAGAGTTATGTTTTAAAGAGCATTACTAGAACATAACGTCATCAAAGTAGTTTAATATATAAGATTTTAAAATAAGTTTGCCTAATTTCACAAATCATTAGTTGCGAAATATAAGTATATAATCTGTTTTACATAAGTAACTATATATAGGCCTATGTTACACACATACATATGTATAATTATTATTTTGTTATTATTATTATTATTTTGTTATTATTATTATTATTTAAACCTTTTTACAATAATATATTTTGTATTCTTAAAAAAATTTTACAGGGTTTCGATAGATTAAACTATCATTATCAGGAATTAAAAATAACTTTAGTGAAAGATTATTTGTTGATAACTTGTTATTTCTAATGATGATAGTTTAAACTATCAAAAAACTGTAAAATATTTTACAAAATAGGAAATATATTTTTGTAAGTAAAGTTCTATTTATTATTAATAATAATAATTAAAAATCTATACAAAATAATCTGCGCAAATATGAATGTGTGTGTGTGTGTGTGTGTGTGTGTGTGTGTGTGTGTGTGTGTGTGTGTGTGTGTGAAATGATAAAATAAATTAATATTTACATTACTAGTATCAAAAGAAAAATTATATAGATCATGTATATTTTAATATCCGTTTTAATGTCAATTGTACTTTCGCTTTAATGAGGATTTTTCTACAAAATGATAAGTCGTGTTCTTTGCATTATTAAAGACAAAACGATATAAATCCACATTGAATCTTTTGTTCACATAGTATACAGTATTTTGGAATAAAATTTAACTCAAAATAATAGCATACAAAAATAAAAAGAAATATCATATCATAATATTTATAAACTTTAAATTACAACAGTTTCAGAAAAAAAGGTGTTGGTCTAACTTTATTGGTCAGGCTGCCACAAAGCTCCCAACTCCCGGGCGCGGTCCCACTACTGTTCACCACGGGGACTTTTGGCTGCTGAGTTTCCCCCCTGGCCCCGTCGCCCCTCGTTAGACAACCTGGACGCCCCAGACTCCTCCAGACCGTCCATGTTGATGGCGTACTTAGTGCGGACGCCCAGTCAACGTAGGTTACTAGGTGACAGGGCTCCTGACCTCAAGCCATCCACAACACCCGACCTCCAAGTAGCTGGATTACAGGAGCGCACCACAACTCCCGGTCGAGAATGGCGACAATCGACGCAATAGTTGAATGGAATTTAATAAGTACTAGTTTCTCATCACGATTCATGATCGAAACATAACTTAAATTTTATTTCAGGCTGCCTACCTATTTTTTCTCTAACGTATTATTATTTTTTAATTCGTACACTTTAAAATGCAACATTTGCGTACGAATTTAAGTGTAAAGTTATGTAAAAACAAATTATACTGGCTAATTAAAATTTTATTTAAATACTTTCGTAAGCCACATTATACAATTTGAAGGAATACTATTCAGAATTTGTAAAGAATTTTAAGAGTTATTAACTTATACTACCTCAAATAAAGATCTAATTAACAAAAATGAGTAAATTTTGTATTACGCGTTTGTACAAAATGTGGCCTAGAGAATTATTTAATAATTTTAGCAGTTATTATCTTAATTCATTAACTTGTGATTAACTATACTTTTAAGAACAGTAAAATATATTATATTAAACAGAATACAATAAAGAGTATAATTGTTTTCCAGGCTTCATAATGACCGAATTTAAGAGCAGTGCAGCCTACTAAATTATGTATACTCTGTAGTGTCCTAAAATCAAGGTTTGTTGATAAACAATAAATAGTATAATCATGATTTTAACGATGCTTGGCGACAAGTTTGAAAATATAATATGTGCAAACAAGAACTAGATTTACCGATGTCTGAATTTTTTACTCAGTATTCGTAAGGGTTTTGAAGAACAGTACCTTGTATACCAAATATTTTACGTAAATGATACATCGTTACTAAAATAAAATGCATGCTACGTCATAAAAGACACCAGTTCGTATATTATATAGATATAAAAATAGGTATAGATGTATTCTTTGTTATTTAAGGTGTTTACTGCAATTAAAATTAAATGAAATACTATCTGGTTTGTGAATTTGCTTTTCCCTGAAATCTTGTGGTATACGATTATGGGAATCAGAGCATCAGTGAGTGATCTTGAATGAAACCGGTCTCATTACGAATACGTGAGTTAAAAAACTTTTCTCTCTCTCTCTCTCGCTATCTGTCTATGACTGTCTTGTCTTTCTCTGTCTGTCTATCTGTCTGTTCCACACACACACACACGCGCGCGCAGTTACTTTTCTTTGTAGTAGCAGCAGTCACAAAGATAAGTCGTTTTTTATCGATCAGTAAACAAGCTACCTCGATTGACTAAGCCCCCGCTAAACTCGGAAAATCGACTTTACTGTAATGACAACTTGTTGCACGTATGCGTTTAGAATGCGCCGTGTACAAATGCTTTGTACATACGTATAATCAGATGTCAACAACGTTATGAAATTTTAAACTCGGGCGCTTGTCGGTGACGATCAGGTGAAGCACAGGAAGTCTAAGTAAATGATGTGTACTTGTACAAACTAGTTTTTGCAAAGACAAGTGCTTTCAGTATATGATGAATGTGGTAATTCTATAATCCGGTTCTTGAATTTTGGTTGAAAGCACCAAAAGTTTATTCCACTTTTAAAATTATCTACTACAATATTAAATCTACATACAGTGAAAGAAATGCGAATGTTGTCTTTGTAAATACTTAATCAGTAACAGACAAACAGATGAGTTACTCCACCTTAATAGATCACCTTAATAATAATTTATATATTTTCAAAAATACTGTATCTGTATGCATGTAAATGTATTTGAGAAAAGTTGTAAAAAAAACACATTTCCGCAAAGGATGTGGTCTGTTTATGTGTAAGTTTGTGTGCGTGTGTGTGTGTGTGTGTGTGTGAAAACTCAGTAAGTCTAAGATAACGTAAACATATAGAAAAAATAGTGATAGAGAAATTTTAAAATAATCGCTCTTAAAATTTTCCTTAACAACGTATGATAAAGAGATATGATAATCAACGTACGGGTACGTCGTCTGTTGAAGTTCAATCCATTTTAGAAAGTGTGTTTTATATGGCTATTTGCTATTGTACACAAAAGTATTACCTCCCTGTCTTCTAATCGTGCTTATCACTGTAGCCTTCAAAACTTCAATTTTAGTATTTTCAAACACTGAAATAACACGGGATAGCGTGACGCATTACGCTACAAATTCTTAAGAATGCATAAGCACCATGAACTAAGAATGATATTTACCATGATATTTACTTTTTTCGCTTTACTTATTTTAAGAATAGTGTGAAAAATAATTTTTCAGGAAAATGTAAACGTTCGATGGATTGATTCTACTGAGGAACTGGCTGATATTAATTATGAAGTTCTCACTTTACATTTGTACTGGAGTCTCTATTTCACGCTGTACAACTTGTTCAAAATAAATCGTACCGTATTGTCTGTATTAGTAAAAAGGATTCGTGAAACATTCACTGAAAGCAACAAACGTTTTGGAAAGTAAAAGGAACGCATACACAATAGAATTTAAATATTATGTTGATAACAAAATAATGCATGAAATCATATCTAAAACACACTGAATTGGCTGACCGAAAGAGTACGGTGTGAATAAAAACGCCTGTTGATATGATTTTCCAGAAAGTGTATGAAATTACATTTTGCTTTACAGCACATTTTATACCAATTGAATAATCTTATTTGCTTATTATTTGAACTGATTCAAGGTTCATGTCGCGTTATTCTAGCTCGAACATTTCTCTTGAATTTACTACGTTCTTGAAGAGAACATTTCTTGGAACAGGGAAACAGCCGGGACAGAAGAATAATGTTACTGCAGGCTCTGTAGTAAATGAAACCGTAATGTATTTTAACTTACAGATAAATTTATTCCTATTAATGTTCTACTATACTAAGCAACGGTACGAGTTCTGGTAACGTTGTACTTTACTGATTTCCAGTAACCATTCGACACAAAATTTATTCTGAAAGCAACAGGAGAACGTCTGCACACACATAAAGAATATTTACAGTAATATCAATAGATACAGTTTCTAATCACGAGAATATTGTGCATGAATTTTAGTAACAACAAGAATTTTATTAATCGTAGTATTAAAATAATAATAATAATAAAAGTAAAAATAATAATAATAATAATAATAATAATAATAAAAGTAATAATAATAATAATAATAATCTGGTAATTATAATAATAACAATAATACCTTATTGGTTTCGTTTTAGATTGACGATATTACAATTACATCATTATTATAATATTACAATAATAATAATAACTATTATTATTATTAGAAGGTTGGAAATTAAGAAGTAATGATGAAATATATCAAAGTATAGAAAATATACCTAATAGAAACAATGAGAAAAAGAAGACTATTACCTTTTGCCCATTTATATAGAATGGACGAGAATAGATTAACAAAGCAGATCTTCAAATATCTGTGGGGAAGAAGTCAACATCAAGTTGGATTAAAGAAGTCCAACAGGATTAAAAAAAATAATAATATAAACGCAGAAGAAGCAATTGAAAGAGAGGTTTTTCGGGCAAAAGTGTTAAAATGGAATGGGTCCAGGGTAGGAGAGAGAGAAAAAACGCAGGTTCAAAGTGAACTGAAGACAGTAAGAAGAGACACAGCGAAAAGATGAAAGAATATTGGAGAAAAAGAAAAGAACAAAGAATAAAGAATTGAAATTGGCATGTGGTCCTTAGATGACCGATACAACAAAAATAATAATAATATATTAATGTTAGTAGTAGTAGAAGTAGTAGTAGTAGTAGCAGAAGTATTAGTTGTAGTAGTAGTAATAGTAGTAACTGTAATAAAATCAATCCAAAATTAAATGTGGTATTAAAGATTTTCTATTATTTGTATGATAAATTGAAACAAATCATCAACTTTTGTATAAGTTTACAAATAATATTTGTTCTAAGACGAAGTAAAAAAAATTACCTAATTTTACGTTTTTACTAGTAATGTACATCGCAGAATTAATTAGAGATATTACTTGCAGGTTTTATAATATTAAACAATTATTTTTCTTTAAGAAAACAAGAGTATTAGATGCTTGCATAATTTTATTGAAAATATTCTTTAAGTATTTAAAATAATATGTAGTATGTGTAACAATAAAATAAATGCAGTGATTAAGTAAAAACTAATTCCAATTTCTTAAAAAAAAGGTGTTGGTCTAACTTTATTGGTCAGGCTGCCACAAAGCTCCCACTCCCGGGCGCGATCCCACTACTGTTCGCCACGGGGACTTTCGGCTGCTGAGTTTCCCCCCTGGCCTGGTTCGCCCCTCGTTAGACAACCTGGACGCCCCAGACTCCTCCAGAACGTCCATGTTGATGGCGAACTTAGTGCGGACGCCCAGTCAACGTAGGTTACTAGGTGACAGGGCTCCTGACCTCAAGCCATCCACAACACCCGACCTCCAAAGTAGCTGGATTACAGGAGCGCGCCACGACTCCCGGTCGATTGCGTACACAACAAAACAGTTACTTTACACTTCAAAAATATATATTATGTAGTGCTATGCGTTTCGTTAAATGTGTGGGGTAGTTTGTTGAATGTTTATTAATTTATTTAGATAGTTAGCTACATTTAGATAGAAAAAGTAGCTATATTTAGCTAGTTAAATGTAGAAAGTAGTCATTCTACTGCTACATTATAGTTAAAATATTAAAACATTATATATTTAACATTATACATTAAAATATAGTAGCAAAATTAATGTATATTAATATACATTAATATTAATATATTGGTGGAATACATTAGTTTTGTATAAAACTAGTTTAACATCTTTTGACTCACGTGTTATTATTATACTATTATAGGCCTACTCATCTTTAAGGAGAAGCGTATTTAAGTACTCAATTTGTAAATACAACAGTGTGTTTATTTAATTTGAGTTGTTCAAGTTTCTGGTATAAATGTTGAGAATTGGCTACAAAACTTTGGAGAGTTTAATCCACTTACATGACGAGACTGCTACTGCTGCTGCTACTACTACTACTACTACTACAACTAGCTAGTATTCTATACTCATACTTACACTGATTAGTACTATAATACTGTAATATAATATTAATTTTGTTATTATTATTATTATTATTATTATTATTATTATTAGTAGTAGTAGTAGTAGTAGTAGTAGTAGTAGTAGTATTAGTAGTAGTAGTAGTAGTAGTAGTAGTAGTAGTAGTAGGTTAGCGGCGAATGTAACAGAATAGATAGAAGTAATAGATAATGTAATAGATAGAAGTAGTGGTGATTGTGGTGGTAGCAGTAATGGAAGTAGTAGCGATTGGATGGTGGAAATGGCAGTGAAAGTAAATCTTCTTGAATGTGATAATTATTAAAAAAAACAATTCCCATTTAATTTTTTTTTGTTTCATTTGACAATTTCAATTAAAAAAATGCTATACTTTAGGAAGAAGCGAGACAATATCAACGTAACGTAAATACAAAATTGAAAAATTGTTTATACTCGTATGTACCTGGAAAATGCCAAACTTACTTCAACGCCTGGATCGAAGAGTTTATGCTGTTTTTAGTAACTCGTAAATCCTGTAATTTCCGAGACAAATAAAATTTCGTATTTTTCACAGTCTCCATAATTGCAACACGGCGTTGCAAACAATAATATTGTATTGTTGCCTTTCAACTACTGGGTACTGTTAAGCTCATGACTCTGTCACTCATTGGGCTTGGTCTCTTGACACATTGACAAGAAACCGGCTGACGATTACGTAAACAGTTGACGACGACGTACGTGGGAAGTCAATTGACACCACGGTTGCCAGCGTCTTGCACAAATTGCTTTCACTGTGCGTGCTTGGAATTTCACCTAGTTACAGTTCGCTGACCTTGGGGCCAATGTTTTACAGACTACTGCTGACAACGCAAAACGAATATTTCATTTCATGATTCCCACCTACACACACATACACGCGCGCGCGCGCGTGCACACACACACACACACACACACACACACTGTGTGGATCCATTAACCACACCGTTACTTTAAAAATAACGCATTATATAAGAGTAACTGGATATGTTTGCATGGAAGTACAAACTGCATGTACATATAGTACGACTTGTAAAGAATTATTTGCATTTGTATATTCCGCCAGAACATACAATCACACTCTCTAAATTATTATAAAACATGCCTTTAAATATAAGTATCAACTAATTTTATTAGGCTACTTTCACACACAACGGTTTCGTCCGTACGGACGCCGCTTACACACTACACGGTTTTTGCCGTTGCAGTGGGCTCAGTCACACTATGTTCTCAGTTTTGTTCAGTAGCGGTTGTAGTCAACTCACAATAATCGTTAACAAATTGTTCTATGTGGTTACTACACGTTGAAAATTGTATTCAACCTGTTCAACTGTTATTCGAATAACCTATTATGTTATTCAAATCTTAGCTGTGACATTGAAATAGGTAAAATACATTATTAGTAGGACTCGGTTATATTTATGAAAGGCCCTTTATCACTCAGTGATGCTTTTCTGGAAATTGAAACAACTATTTCTACAATGAGTACGTAGTTTTTCAAAACAAATGAAAAAATTCAATGCAAATATATATTAAGAACAATCTGTGGATAAGATCATTGATAAAATAATGTGTTGTCTAATGCTTTTGATTGATAATTTTTCAAATTATAGTTAAAATTGAAAAAGTAAGATAACGTACTACACTAAAAAATAAAAACAGTATAAAGCTTAAACTAGTGTAGTGTTACACACGCGCGCGCGCACAGACACACACACACATTTTTTTGATGAATTGATAACTACAGAAAATTATTACTGATTACAATAATGCAAAGTATAGAATTACACAAATGAAAGCAACTGAAATGTGTAAAAGGACTGAACAATTATATATGTATATACTCTTATATATAACACTTTTTGCCACAGTCTATTTCTTGATGTATATAATATATTGAATATTTATAATAACTTTACCTCAAGATATTTTTTCTTATTTGGAACATCTTTCGGGACACTTTGTGTTCTCATCTTCAGCCTTCCTGATTTTGAATATTGTGAAGTACTTATGTGTTGATCGGTTGTTGTTAAGTTGGTCTGTCGGTCCTGTTGTCCTTTGGCATTTTAAATTGCCAACTTAATTAAGAAAAAACAACTGGAGGTAAAGTTATTATAAATATTAAATAACACACACACACACACACACACACACACACACACACACACACACACACACACACACACACACACACACACACACACACACACACACACACATATGTGTATATAATATACGTTAGTAATTATGTATTTCATGTATAACTTGTTGCTATGCCTATATAAAACAAACTATAAACTAAAACTTGTACACCGATAACAGAAAACTGAACTGCGGAAGTACGTGAAGGCAACTCGACTGTAGGGCAAAAATCCGTTGTGTGTGAAACCACTGTGTTCATAGCGACGGCACGGCTACCGTCTCTCGCAGTCTCAAAGGACGGCTGCCGTGCCGTGTCCATCTCAGGTGAATGCTGCTATGGCTCTTTTCGTTCCACAGTGTACAAACTGCCATACGGTGTTTCTCGTATGGTCGAAACCGTTGTGTGTGAAGGGGCCCTTATGACACACACACACACACACACACACACACACACACACACACACACACACACACTGTATTTGAGAAAATAAAAAAACGCAATCATGAAGATTGAACGCTACACCACAAATTTTATCATTTATGAACCATATGTAAACTTATATGAACCCTATTTACTTATAAATTCAATCTAGTCATGGTAAAAATATGAGTGGTGTCCGTTAGCATAGCATATTGTAGAATCGTGCAATACTTTGACACTTGTATTTCATTAACTAAAAAAGTATAACAAATATATTGCATGGTATAAAAAATATACAAAATATAAAACGAAATAAAAATATGAAAACTATAAAAGGCATTGTCAGAATACCCAGGCTATATTCATTCAGGGTTTACACTTTTGTGTGTTTTTCAGCATGAATGCGTTTATCGCCGCGAGAATAGTTGATTCCTTCTGCAATAATAAACTTGTTTTTGAATCTCACACTTAATCGATTATATACAGGGTGTCCCAGAAGGAGAGGGAAATAATATGAGAAATGGTTCTATAGTGTAAAAGAAGAAAAAATGTTCATATAAACATATGTCTGGAAACGCTTTGTAAGCGAGTTACGGCTAGCGAAAGATTTCGCCCGGGTTTCGGTTCCCCCGGGTAAATGAAGATTTTCTGAAATTCTGGAAAATTCTGGGGCGAATTCTGTTGTTTCTTATGGTTTGTGACCTGAAAAATCGAATAAAACAGGTCGCAGAACTGTATCTCCCATAACTTTCATGATATCCGACGTAAAACAGAAAACTCTTTGCCTAAAAACGTATTGTATTGTTTTTAACCAAAATTGGAATTTTTTGTTGATTTTTATTGACTTTATTTACACCGTTTTTCTCAGAATTAAATTATTTACAAGTTTTGTTTTTAACTTTTATGCATTTATTAATCATTTAACAAAGTTATTGTACTTCTAACCTAAAAAAACGTGTTTTTAGGTTAGAAGTACAATAACTTTGTTAAATAATTAATAAATGTATAAATGTTAGAAACAAAACTTGTAAATAATTTAATTCTGAGAAAAACGGTGTAAATAAAGTCAATAAAAATAAACAAAAAATTCCAATTTTGGTTAAAAACAATACAATACGTTTTTAGGCAAAGAGTTTTCTGTTTTACGTCGGATATCATGAAAGTTATGGGAGATACAGTTCTGCGACCTGTTTTATTCGATTTTTCAGGTCACAAACCATAAGAAACAACAGAATTCGCCCCAGAATTTTCCAGAATTTCAGAAAGTCTTCATTTACCCGGGGGAACCGAAACCCGGGCGAAATCTTTCGCTAGCAGTAACTCGCTTACAAAGCGTTTCCGGACATATGTTTATATGAAATTTTTTTCTTCTTTTACTCTATAGAACCATTTCTCAAATTATTTCCCTCTCCTCCCGGGACACCCTGTATATACACCTTTTGCTGCTATTTCGTCGATTAATCTGGTGATGATCTTTGATTGCTGACACATTCTTTCTTTGATGATGCACAAGTAGGAAACAGGCCTACTTGTAGAAGGAATTCTTGTCATAATTGTGGTATATCACAATACTAACGCGAGCGTTCGCGTTGTTGTGTGCGTTGTGTCACTTCACAGAAACATCATTAAATTCGCCACATACGCATATAATTAATTACAATATTCCTTTAAATCGGCATTAAATATATGCAACGTGTTGGCCAAATTTATTTACTAGTATTACGAAACGTTTTCCTAATTATTGTAGGGCTAATTAATTAATATATCTATTATATCAAATAGTATCTCCATATTGTGTACTACCTACAGTTGATATACAAAAAAGTTTAAGCACGGTCAAATAGCATAAGCATCAAACAAATAATGACAAACAGTAGTCATAAATGATTGGCCTACTTTTATTCTAGTTACACAGTATTTAGATGATTTATTATTACATTGTATTTACAAAAGAATTCCATGTTAAGATATTTTCTTACTAATATACATTTGTTAAACTGGTAGATACGTAAGAACAGTAACTCTGAAATTAAAGTTAATATAAAATATTCTAATAATTAAAAATGACGAATAAGTTGCTGGCTTATTTTATAGGCGTGAATTACGGAAACCTGTATTCCTAGTTAGTTGCGAGTTTCTCTAACAGAGAGACTGGAAAGTTGTGTATCGCAATGGTAAGAGATTACGTTACAGAGTAACTTGAATTCTAATGCTTGTGTACTCAATGTGATGTACGTATGTTGATCTGATCGAATACATTGTAACCAACACTTGCAATTTATTAACATAAAATACTTGTCATTGTTTCAGTGAATATTTATGTCAACGCTCTTTTTGAAACGATTAAATATTACCAGTTACTTAAAAAAACGTGGCTCTGATAAATTTTATTTTCCTCAGGAATATTAATTATAGTTTTGCTCAGTTCCAAGATTAATCATCAAATTTTTATAGCAAATTGTTTACAAATATCATAAAAGAAGGGATTGTAGAAAAACATTTAAATTATACAACAAAGTATACAGTGGATTTTAAAAAAAATAAACAAACATATGTAATTATAAAACTACTTACTTTAGAGTTTCCAAACATCAATAGGCACATATCCCTTATCGTGCTTATTGTTGAAACAAGTTTAAATTTAATTATATTTAATCCAAGTTATAGGGCATGTGCCGATATGTTTATGTTAAATATTCCATGAAAAAATTAAAATTTCGTGTAGAAAAAATGTGAAAATGGTTAATAGTTGAAGAAAAATACTACCAGCTAAAATTTTGTAATTTATATGAATTCTTATGATGTCTTAAGTAATTATAAACTATGATAAATATGAACCACTTTGTTATCTTTTGTCTATAAGTTTTTTATTTAATTAATAAGGGTTAGTATGTAAATTTTAGCTTGTACTGCGGTTTTCTGTAAGCGATTCCGATTTTCATATAATATTACAAATTATTGGATTGATTTGGTCAAACTTAACACAAATTAACACATTTGACACATGACTGTGAATAATTAAAATAATATCAATCTAAAATTAAACCAAAAGGGTTTACGAAATTTTACATTATTCATATGATAAAAAAAAAATCATGAACTTTTGTTTAAGTTTACTAATAATATTTTCTCTAAGACGAAGAGAAAATATTACGTAATTTTACCTTTTACTAGTAATGTACATTGAAAACTTAATTAGCGACTTTAAATTAATTTAATGATTGAGGTATAACTTACTCATTTTAATATCTTAAAAAAATGTAACAGTATATTTTTTTAAGAAATCAAGAGTATACAATTCTTGGATAAATATAATAATATATTCTTTAAGTAATTATAATACAATGTAGTGTATGTAACAATAAAATAAATATAGCGTTAAGTTATAAGTTAATTTTTATTACTTACAAAAAATTTATTGGTCTAACTTTATTGGTCAGGCTGTCACAAAACTCCCTCTATATAAAATTTAAGTCACAATAATAGCATGTAAAAATTAATAAGAAATATAATATAATATTTAGAAACATTAAATTACAACTAGAAAAAAGGTATTGGTCTAATTTTATTGGTCAGGCTGCCACACAAAGCTCCCACTCGCGGGCGCGATCCCGCTACTGTTCGCCACGGGGACTTTCGGCTGCTGAGTTTCCCCCCTGGCCCGGTTCACCCCTCGTTAGAGACAACCTGGACGCCCCAGACTCCTCCAGACCGTCCATGTTGATGGCGTACTTAGTGCGGACGCCCAGCCAACGTAGGTTACTAGGTGACAGGGCTCCTGACCTCAAGCCATCCACAACACCCGACCTCCAAGTAGCTGGATTACAGGAGCGCGCCACAACTCCCGGTCGATTTTGCACACAACAAAACAGTTACTTTACACTTCAAAAATATATATTATATAGTGATATGCGTTTCGTTAAATGTGTGGGGTAGTTTTGTTGAATGTTTTCCAGTTTATTTAGAAAGTTAAGAAAATACGGAGAACGTAGTCAGATATGTGTTAACTAGTAAAACGTGTCTTGACTCACGGTTTATTGTTATACTTATTATACTCGTCTTTAAGGAGAAGCGTTATTAAATATTTAATTCGTACATAGAACGGTGTGTTTATTTACTGTATCTTGTTCAAGTTCCGGGTGTACATGCTGGGAATGAGCTACGAACGAAATCTTCTGAGATCCTAGTTCACTTACATAACGAGACCAGTACTGTTGCTGCTGCTACTACTACTACTACTACTACTACTACTACTACTACTACTACTGCTGCTGCTACTACTACTCGTACACTATACACTGTAGTACAGTAGTGTACATACTTTACGCAGAGTATAGTACAATAGTTGTATTACACACTATACTATTATAGTATAATATAATAGTGATATTATATAATACTATAATATTATTATGCTAATTAGCACTCTATTACTGCTATTAACAGTGGTAGTAGTAGTAGTAGTAGCAGTAAATAATAATAATAACAAAAAATAATAATACGGTAATACCCTCACCACCACCACCACTATAACCTAATTTAGATATTTAGGTTATTTAAAAGTGAGTGAGTGAGGTGAGTATGTGAGTATTTGAAAGGTCATTACAACATGGTGAGTGGAGACCAGAAAGTCGTACACATTACGGAATGTTAGAGTTAAAAAACGGTCGGGAAAAACTAAATATACATAAGCAACGAAACGAGAATATGTTATGTTATTTAGAAAATTAATATCAGTATGTAGATGGGCGAAACACCTGGCTAAGCATGGCGACAAAACGATCGTGTAGAGATGCTTAGATACCAATGTTTTTGGCCTGGAGGCAAGGAACGTAACAATACAGTGAAACTACAGCAACCGTTTGCAAGATATTAGGATGTGACCTGGCCAGACATTGTGTAAAATTGGTTAATAGGCCTACATGATTTACTGTAGGAGAAATAAATGGTGACGGGGGTCGGTATTGAAGGGGTGAATGATAACAAAATATGCATTTTGCGATATGGTTGGATATATACTGTACATATATAAATAAATATTATTTTTTTGGCACGGATTCCACAGATACTGCCGCAACCCGCATCTCAGTTTCCATATCAACTTATTCTGTGGATCTTCATTCTTCAGATTCCTTTCTTCCATACTCCTTTCGAACCCTTCTATTCGTTTTAATCTTGGTCTGCCTCATTTTCTTCTGTTGCTAGGTCTGTATTTGAACACACTCACAGGTATTCTTTCTTAACTCATTCTCATTAGGTGGTATTATACCAGGAAAGCTGTTTACGTTTTATATCTTCTATTACAGTTTCTTTTCTATTTGTTCTTTCCCTTATTACGTCATTCCTTACACGTTCCAGACGAGAAACTCTGGAAGCTCGTCTAAGATAGTCCATTTCTACAGCTTCAATCTTCCTGCGGTTCTTTTCGTTGATTGTCCAACATTCTGACCCGTAGATGGTAATTGGTTCAACAATGGCTTTATAAATATTGATCTTTGTCGGTAGCCCGATTTTGGTGGACCATAAAAATATAAATCAATATTGTAATAGAACCTTTATGTGGGGTGAAATTATTAAATATAATGTGTTTCTGTAAGTCGTTGTATCTTCGTATGTTATATGTGTGAGTGTCGAGCGTTTGTTGATTCGCTCGTTGGGTTCGTGGTTTAGTATTATGTAAGATTAAAGTTATTAATAATTTCAATGAATTCTGTCACTGTTATCAGCGTGTAGCAAGTCGAATTGTATCTTCTCTTACCATTTACGGGTAAACCGTATCTCTCTCCGTTTGATTTGAATGTTGCCGCCTCGCCACCTGATTGGCGCACGCCTTTCTGCAGTGTCGACTTGGCTAACGTCTTGTTTTGATGTTTCCACTTCAATAAACTCTTATTTATTACCTTAATTTACTTGAATCAAACACACAGTGTTGCAGAATGAGAACTTTTATTAATACTTTGGTAGGTTTCAATTATTTTGTAGTACATTAATTTTATTTTTAGCACCGGCTATTACACTTGTTCAGTTGGTACTTGCCCAGTTCCAATGTTTTGTACACAAAACCGTCTCGTCGGTTAACGTTAGTTTACAATTAAAATGTTTTTACTCAGGGGTGTTAATAAGTCCTTTTGGCTACAGAAATATTTGACTACGGCTAAAACACACAAATTTATAACAATCCTTAATACTAGGTACACAAAAATTAATATCTTAACACATTCAAGTAAGTAATTTTCAATGAGACTTAGTAAAATTTTGGTTAGGATTTGTCTATTAAAAATGTTTGTTAGTTATTTATTATATTTTGATTTTAATAATTATCAACTGACTAAAGTTCAAACAGTGATATTACCAATACATTCAGTTCTAAATCAGAATAGTGATCAGTGAAGTGAAATAGTTATTTATTATTTTGATCAAAAAATTTGGAATTCGTTTAATGGGATTATTGTTTATACTCATCAATTTTCCGCTGAAGCTCCTGCGATGCCGTCTTCTTCTTCCGGATAGATCCAGCCGTCTTATATTCTTCAGAATCTCATGAATCTCGTCCAGACGATTTTCCTTGTAAACTTCGGCCTCGTACTCCTTCTGTGATCGTCCGTCTTCTTGAGTTGACGTAGGTCCTTATGATCTTCCTTCGGGATTCGTCGTCATCTATTCTTCGCGGCGTCTTCTTGGCTTCCTTGGTTAATTACGGTTTGTGGATAAATTTAATAAACAATATATTATCCAGGATTCCCTGGGCTGTTATCCTACTCTTCTTTTTGTTTGATTTTGGTTAAAAATCACTCATTTGGAATAAAATTTTGTGGTGAGAGCTACTCAATCCACTCTCGGCGTCGGTCAATAATGGACTCTCGAAAATCTAACGGTTTTTTGGCAATAAATTTCTGGTTGCTATGGTTACCTAATAAATTATGCTAATTCTCATTGGTCATTAATCTAAGTCATTGTTATGTTTTAACGTCTTTTTTAGTCTAATTTTACCAAAATATCTTCAAATGAAGATTTCTATCTTATGTTAATAGCTAGGGTTAATAGGGTTATTACATGAGTACCATTGTTCATAATTTTTTATAAGGGTCATTTTGATATCCCTCATGGTCACTTTTGAGTAGCTAATTACATTTTTATTATTTTTCATATTTATATTTTACACATATTTTATTCAAAACAGGCTGTTATTCATACCTTTTGGTATTAGGAATACTCACTTAATTTGTTTAACCATTTGGTATACTCTGCTTCAATATTGGACTATTATTTGTTCTCAAATCTACTAAATTCTTATTTAACATTTAGGCCTAGAGCCTAGATTTTGCTCTACTACTATCTAACATTTCTTAGTAACATATTACCTTTACATTTGGTAATTCTAACACAATTTTTTAAACAAAACAAGCAATAAACATCGGTGTTCCTAACTCCACCTCTTATTATAGTAATAAACATCTTTTTTTACAGGTTCAAGCCTGAAATAACTTCTAACTACCTTATTGCTCCCTTCTACTATCTGGTTCAATTAACACTTCATTACATTACCTTGGTTCTTTTCAAACAGTAACAATATCCTTATTATACTAACATTAATTTATACTTTGCACAATATATACTATTTCTCTATTCCTTCACTAGCAAAAGTGTCTATTGTTCTTGTTTGTCCTTCATTCCCATGCCTTAAATACTATCTTATCCTATAATCCTTAGTACCTATGGCTTACTTTGATTACATCATAATCAGTTCTTCTTATTTACTAATACAAAGTTTATCTCTGGTCTTCCTGTTATTCTAACACAGTTTATTAATTAGAATACCTTTTGAAGTTTACCAACTACACTTTTTCCTTCTTAGAAGGTTTTTGACTTTTACACTTTCACTCACCATGTGCAACATGCTCTCACTAAATGTTACCACTCTAATTTAAATATACTCCTTCTTTCACTCACTTAATTATTCACTGGGTTGCTTTTGATGTTAGTATTATTCTGGGGTTACTGATTATAATTGTTTATTTATTTCCCTTCACAAATGATCACTTTTTGTAATTGACTGTGGCCTTGATTTGCCTTAGGATATGTTTACTAATTCTGATTATATTCATTAGGGTGTGTGTAATATTAATTCCCTAACTTATATTTATAAACACATTCCTTCATCAATAAAATATATATAACATTATTATCTTTCATTAACATTATTAACCTAGGTAAATCTCATCTACACTCTAATTACATCAGTTCATTTGTTAAACTACAGAATAATGGTCATCATTTGCGATTTACAATATTCATTCTTGATGTCTTGGTTACATTTAGTTCTTAGCTCCTTCTTCATTGTTCCGTGGTTCCTTCTGGTATTTATCCGATCTATTGTGTCAGGTCATTGTCAGTTTAACAGTCATTTGTCATTTGGGTTACTGGGTTATTGATCTTTGAATTTGTAAGTCTTTGCCTCTTATACTTGTCTTCAGCTTTTTATTTTATAGTTAAGTATCATTGGATCTTCACTACCTTATGTCATGTTACATAATGCATCGCCACCAAAATTGATTATTTCGAAACAAAGATTATTATATTTTCCTGAAATCATCAATATAGTTTATTTTATTAACTGGTTATTATTCAGGAATTCATCCATCGCTACTTTCTTCTTTATTCATTTTTATTAAGTCATGGTTCATAATATAGTATTTGGTATTATTTTCTTTCTTTATTATTCCCTTTTATGTTCTATTTTCCTAAAATTTTTCTTCTCTCCCCTTCATATAAATTGGTACTAGCCAGAGGGCACGTGTGGCTCTATTACTCTGCTATCCATTTATACACATTTTGAGTTCAGAGGCCTTGCCTATCTGCTCAATAACATAAATAATTGTTGGACGTATCTCAACATAAAATCATCACATAATAATATTCATAATAATTATAATAATAGTCGTTCATTTCCGACTCACATAATATCAATACAATAAAACACTTTTGGGATTAATTATTCTTTCTTTTATACATTTCATGACCTTTTCATCTCAGTGACTTATTTGGATTCCTTCGTTTAAGCTTATGGCGATATTTAATAGGCATTTTGTATTATTTCATTAGCTTATTTTATATGGTAGTGATTTTATTTGTCATCACTTTATTGCTCATTTATATTTAAAATTAACATTGTAGCTGGTTTCTGGCTCACTTATATTTTCATTGATTGTTCAGTTAATATGTCAGTGTTATTTTTTATTTGATTGTCTTGTCTTTTCTTTTGTGAAACATTAATTTTTATTATTATTCCCCTTTGTGATAGTGTTAGTTAATGATGTTATGTAGCGTCATCATTATTTGTGTAACATTTATTATTTTGTATCAATTTTTAATGATATTTCATTATAAATATTTTTCAAAATTACATGGGTTTACACATTTTGTTTCACACTTGATCGTAAGTTTGTACTTACTTTGTTTTGAATTTAGCTTATCTTTCTTCTAAATTCCCTTTCCATTCACATAATATGTTCAATCAAATACTTATTGTAAGTTGTGCTTACATTTATTTTGAATTTTGATAATGGTTACTTTCAAAATTCTCTTTAACTTTCTGACACTGGTTCATAATATTTTTTCAAAGAAGACTGGTTGTAAGTCCCTTTTATTTTCTTAGTTGTTTTCTCACTTATGACATAGGTATTGTTTTTGTTGTCTTTTACTATGAGATAGGGCCCATTGTACAATAACAGCAATTTCTTGGCGATTCCCTCTCTGGAACTTGGTAACTCTCGGTTCCGTATTAGCACTTTTTCTCCTTCATGATACCGGATTGCTCTCGGTTGAATTTTATGATATTTGGCATTTTTCTTTTCTGTTTGTTCCGCTATCTTACTATAGAATCTAGCGTTATCGAATTGGTATACTGGATTGGTGGGGAAATTGACAAGTTCTTCTATGGCTCGAGGTGGTGGTTTTCCGTACATGATGGTGTAAGGGGTATCCTTAATGGATTCGTGATAGGCGAGATTTATGAAATTTTCTGTGGCTTCGAGGTATTCACTCCACTTACGTTCCTGATCGTGGCAGTATGTACGATGAATCCTCCCAACTTCACGGAGCACTCTTTCCGCTGGGTTGCTGTTCGGGTGGTAAATTGAAGTCTTGTATGTTCGGATGCCCAGATCCATTAATGTGTCTTTCCATCGTCTTCCTCGGAATTGGGTACCATGGTCAGTGATAATATTCGTGGGACTACCCACCTCTGTAATGTACCTCTGTGTGATAATGTTCAATACCTTGTTTGTAGTAGCACGGTTGATCGGGTATAATTTTATAAATTTTGAGTAATGGTCCATGATAATGACTATGAATTTGTGCTGCTTTCTACCTCCACTTCGTGGCATAGGTCCACATATGTCTAAGAAGACTCGTTCCATTTTATTAGTAGAGGTTATTGGTTGCATTACCCCTTCCTTCCTGTCGTTGTTGCATTTAACAAGTTGACATATGTGACAGTTTCTTATGGTCTTCCTTACCCTCCGGTTAATGTCTTTCAGATAAGTGTGCTCTTCTAACGCTTTTGTCACCTTCAGTGCTCCCATGTGTCCGTACCTGAGGTGGTATTCCATTATGATCTCAGTTGCGGTTTCTTTAGGTATTATCAGTTTCCACGTATTCTGGTTGGGTTTAGTTTTAACAAATAAAATATCTTCATGTAAGCAATAGAAGTGGGTGGCTCTTTCTTCTTGTCGATCTAGCCTCTCTCGGATTTGATTTAATTTCTTTTCCTCTTTCTGGTGTTGTTTCATTTTATTCACTATCACTTCTAGGTCGGCGCTACCTTTCATAATGTTAAATACCTTTACTATGGTCTCCTTCTCTCCGTCGAAGGTTTGCTGTTCTGTGTTAATTCGCGATAGCTTTTTAATAACATCTTCCTAGCTGCTGTGTTTTTACTGCCAGGGATATACTCCCAGTTGATGTGATATTCTTGGAGAGCAAGAATCCATCTGGCTAATCGACCATGGCTGAGTTTGCAGTTCTTCAAGAAGGAAATAGACTTATGGTCGGTGCGCACGGTGATAGGATATCCAAGAATATAAGTTCGAAATTTTCCACAAGAAAAGACCACACTCAACAGTTCTTTTTCGGTTACATGATAATTGCGCTCACACTGGTTTAATGTTCGGCTGGCGAAACTTATTACTTGGTTGTTTCCATCTTTGTCCTCTTGGTAAAGCACCGATCCCAAGCTAATGTCGCTTGCGTCGCAGTTCATGTAAAAGGGTTTATTGAAATCGGGGTGGTTTAACATTATTGTGTCGAGGAAGTGTTTTTTAATAGTGTTGAAGATCGTTTCCTGTTCTGGGCCCCACATCCACTTGTTTTTGGATGACAGCTGTGGTGATAGTTTAGTAGTCAGCTCAGAATAATTGTGCTGAAATTTTCTGTAGTAGTTACAGATGCCCAGGAACGACTGTAACTGTTTCTTATTTTTAGGGGTAGGGAAACGTTGAATGGCATCTACTTTGTCGATTGATGGTGTTATTCCTTGTCGTGACAGGTTGAATCCAAGGAATTGGACTTCTGCTGCTATCAGCTTTGGCTTCTCTAGTTTTAATGTTACATTGTTGATGGATAATTTTTCTAGTACTCTCTCTACTCTCATACAATGCTCCTCCCAATTGGATGAAGTGATCAGCAGATCATCGACGTACACAGTTGTATAGTTCATAGTTTCAGGACCCAGTATCTGGTCCATGCAGCGGACAAATATTGCTACCGAGTTTACCAGCCCAAAAGGTAGTCGCTTGAACTGGTAGTTCCTGCCTTCAAATATGAACGCTACGTATTTTCTACTGGCTGGGTGCAATTCTACTTGCCAGTACCCGCAAACTGTATCCCAGGTACTGATAAATTGAGTCCCATGAAACTTTTTGAGGATCTCCTCAATTTCACCAGGAGATGTCCTGTCGTTGATTAGTATTTTATTTATTTCTCGGGCGTCGAGACACAAGCGTACACTTCCATCCTTTTTGGTAACGGCTACTATAGGACTGGTGTACTGCGAACAACTATACTCAGTTATATCTTCCTCCATCATTTTACTAATTTCTGTGCGCACTGCTTCCTTTGCTGCATACGCTATGGGGTAGGATTTTTTATTAAAGTTGGCCACTTCTTTGAATTTCAACTCGCACTGATACCCCCGTACCTTTCCTGGTTGATCTGAAAATACATGTCGGTACTTGTTGTAAATTCTTATTAATTTCTCCACCTCTTGGTCCGTTAATGGATTCCCGTCTTGGGTTCCTCGAAACTGTCGGATTTCCTCCAATTTCCGATTCCATAGAATGTCATTGTTTAGTTGACTGTCTGGCTTCACTTCCCACCTCCGGTCTGGTGAATCACAAATTGTTCTTATGTTACATATTGTACTGATTGGTATGACCCCCTTGCTGCCAGTTAATTCGGCTACCCATTCTCTGTCTTCATATTTCATGGTTACCTTTGATAGTTTCATATCGATAACTGCAGAGTACTTTCTCAGTATATCACAACCAATTATAATTTCGAATGGTAAGTTATGAGCAATTAAAAATATCATAGGCAGTGTCTTACCATTACTTATGACTTCTAGAGACACTTGTCTCTTAATGGTTTTGTTCTGCCTTCCAGTGGCTCCAATTAAAACAATGTTACTTACTGGTAACGTGGGTAAGCTGATCTTACTCTCTTTTTGAATTTTTTCATACATGTTTATATCAATTAAAGACACGTTTGGACCTGTGTCAATCATAAATTTTACATTTACATTATATACCTTGGCGGTAACATAGGCAATTTCGTTATCCGGGTGCTTGATCAGTGTGGAATTTTCTTCCATTAGCTCCTCTCGGATATTTTTCAGAAAATGGTTCTGAATTACTATTATTGTGTCGTCATTAGTCTCATTTGTCTGTCTAGTTAGTAACCCAATAGATCGGATCAGTGACGGGTCCTGTGGTATTCTCACTGCCGCTGCTCGTTTAAATGTTGGGCGTTGCCTTCGGCGCGGTCCTCTGATCTGACGGGGTGATTATCCTCAGCGTTTTGCCTTCTCTCGATCGAGTGGTCATTGCGAGTTATTTGTTCTCGACTCCTTCTGTTTTCTTCAGCACTCCGACTCCTCGGTCTTCTATAACCACGCCTCCCGTCGTTTCTATTCTCTGCATTTATATAGTTCACCCGTCGCCTATATGTTTGATTCGGTATTGACTGGTTATTATTGTGGTATTGGTTATTGGGCCTGTTATAACCGCCTCCATTTTGGTTATTTCCCCTGTTGTAAGAATGGTTTGGATTGTTATTGTTGTTGGGGTAATTCTGGTTATAGTTTCTCGGGTAATTATTGTTGTTATTAAAACCCCGATAATTATTGGGGTTGGCTGGTGGATGTTTGGCCGGTGTGTGGTTTCCTTGCGGCCCACTTGGTTGATTTCTGTTATCGTAATTTCTGTAGTTTGGTGTGTTCTTTTGTCGGTTCAACACATAATGTTTCTCCCGCTCATATTCCCCTAATAATGCGGCCATCTCATGAATCGTCTTGATTCGTCCACTCAAACGGCTTTTTGTGATTTCCCCGTCGTAGTGGTATGCCAACTGTGTCACCAGGCACTCTTCAGGGATGTTAGGTTCGAGGTTCCTCGCTATGCTTACCTTACCTACAAAGTAAGCGGTTGGGGACTGTCCTAGGTAAGGGTCGAATCGGCCGTTGCTTATGTTATTTCTTACCACATGCTGAGTCGCCTCCGACCAATATTTGTCCTTGAATAATTTTTTAAACTCACTGAAATTATTTATATCTGGTCTCACAGCCGTCCACCAATTGTCGTGAACTTCTTTGAACATGTCGTCGATCATGCCCTTAATTACTGTCCACCGTGTCTCTCTGGTTCAGGCTAAGTTCTCCTCTACTCGTTCTATGAATTCAATTGGGTTGCGTTTATAATTTTTAAAGTTTATCGTTTCTCTATTTTCGCTACATGATACATGTGAGCTCATGATTGGCCGGTCCTTCAATGCATTGATCTCTTCCTGTAGGCGTAGTTCTCTTGCCTTAAATTCAGCTATTTTCCCTTCTTGGGCGGTTGTGGTGTCCTTCACTTCACTCACTGATGCATCCAATCTGCTATAATTCTCTTCGACTCTGGTCTGTATTTGTTCTAATTTGTTGTTGGTTTCTTTTTGGAGTCCTTCAACCCTCCTCTTACCTTCGCCTTCAACTTCATTCACCTTGATCAAAATTTCTTCTCGGACTTGCATCACTATCTCGCTGGTTTTCTCTATCTTCTCTTCCGTTTCCATTACAGTTTGTTTCAGTTCTTCTCTGTATTCCGTCAACTGTTGCTGTAATGTATCCTGGTTTTATTCAATTTTGTCGTTCAGCGTTTCAATGTCCTCTTTCATGAGTCTCAAGGTTTCACTTGTTTTCTCATTACTTCTCTCTATCTTTTCACTGATCAATTTATTCTCCTCCTCCATTTTCTGTCTTAAGGTTTCATTTAATGCTTCTATATTTCTATGAATGGTCTTCCTTAAATCTTCTTTAGTGCTGTCCAATTTCTTCTCCATTTTCTCATTATTTTTGTCCAACTTTTCATCTATTTTCTCCTCCTGCTTCTTGAAATTGTCATTAATTAATTCAAATTTCTTATTCAATTCTTCCTTATTTTCTTGTTTATCCTCCTTTCTTCGTTCTCCCATTTGTTGAAACATTCCCATTAATCTTTTGAATCTCATTTCTTCTATGGTTCTATTTGGTTCGGCTAGCGTTAATAATTCTTCCACATCCTCCACCGATGTTATTTCCTTTTCTTCCATTCTGGCACCTTTCTCGATCTCCTTTTCTAACCTCCTTGCTTCCTCTTCCGCCTCCTTTTCGCGTATCATCGTCTGGTATCTCGTATCGTGCTTTGCCGGTTCATTTCTGTAGTCGCCGCTAGAATCTGTAAAGTTTAAAGTTATGTTTCCTTAACTATTCTAGCCCTACTAGTTGGCGCACCACTTTGTAATAGAACCTTTATGTGGGGTGAAATTATTAAATATAATGTGTTTCTGTAAGTCGTTGTATCTTCGTATGTTAT
The DNA here is from genome assembly GCA_034769895.1 of Magicicada septendecula. NCBI lineage: Eukaryota > Metazoa > Arthropoda > Insecta > Hemiptera > Cicadidae > Magicicada > Magicicada septendecula. The sequence goes on from CM068367.1 coordinate 194,217,038, forward strand.
ATGTGTGAGTGTCGAGCGTTTGTTGACTCGCTCGTTGGGTTCGTGGTTTAGTATTATGTAAGATTAAAGTTATTAATAATTTCAATGAATTCTGTCACTGTTATCAGCGTGTAGCAAGTCGAATTGTATCTTCTCTTACCATTTACGGGTAAACCGTATCTCTCTCCGTTTGATTTGAATGTTGCCGCCTCGCCACCTGATTGGCGCACGCCTTTCTGCAGTGTCGACTTGGCTAACGTCTTGTTTTGATGTTTCCACTTCAATAAACTCTTATTTATTACCTTAATTTACTTGAATCAAACATACAGTGTTGCAGAATGAGAACTTTTATTAATACTTTGGTAGGTTTCGATTATTTTGTAGTACATTAATTTCATTTTTAGCACCGGCTATTACACTTGTTCAGTTGGTACTTGCCCAGTTCCAATGTTTTGTACACAAAACCGTCTCGTCGGTTAACGTTAGTTTACAATTAAAATGTTTTTACTCAGGGGTGTTAATAAGTCCTTTTGGCTACAGAAATATTTGACTACGGCTAAAACACACAAATTTATAACAATCCTTAATACTAGGTACACAAAAATTAATATCTTAACACATTCAAGTAAGTAATTTTCAATGAGACTTAGTAAAATTTTGGTTAGGATTTGTCTATTAGAAAAGTTAGTTAGTTATTTATTATATTTTGATTTTAATAATTATCAACTGACTACAGTTCAAATAGTGATATTACCAATACATTCAGTTCTAAATCAGAATAGTGATCAGTGAAGTGAAATAGTTATTTATTATTTTGATCAAAAAATTTGGAATTCGTTTAATGGGATTACTGTTTATACACATCAATTTTCCGCTGAAGCTCCTGCGATGCCGTCTTCTTCTTCCGGATAGATCCAGCCGTCTTATATTCTTCAGAATCTCATGAATCTCGTCCAGACGATTTTCCTTGTAGACTTCGGCCTCGTACTCCTTCTGTGATCGTCCGTCTTCTTGAGTTGACGTAGGTCCTTATGATCTTCCTTCGGGATTCGTCGTCATCTATTCTTCGCGGCGTCTTCTTGGCTTCCTTGGTTAATTTCGGTTTGTGGATAAATTTAATAAACAATATATTATCCAGGATTCCCTGGGCTGTTATCCTACTCTTCTTTTTGTTTGATTTTGGTTAAAAATCACTCATTTGGAATAAAATTTTGTGGTGAGAGCTACTCAATCCGCTCTCGGCGTCGGTCAATAATGGACTATCGAAAATCTAACGGTTGTTTGGCAATAAATTTCTGGTTGCTATGGTTACCTAATAAATTATGCTAATTCTCATTGGTCATTAATCTAAGTCATTGTTATGTTTTAACGTCTTTTTTAGTCTAATTTTACCAAAATATCTTCAAATGAAGATTTCTATCTTATGTTAATAGCTAGGGTTAATAGGGTTATTACATGAGTACCATTGTTCATAATTTTTTATAAGGGTCATTTTGATATCCCTCATGGTCACTTTTGAGTAGCTAATTACATTTTTATTATTTTTCATATTTATATTTTACACATATTTTATTCAAAACAGGCTGTTATTCATACCTTTTGGTATTAGGAATACTCACTTAATTTGTTTAACCATTTGGTATACTCTGCTTCAATATTGGACTATTATTTGTTCTCAAATCTACTAAATTCTTATTTAACATTTAGGCCTAGAGCCTAGATTTTGCTCTACTACTATCTAACATTTCTTAGTAACATATTACCTTTACATTTGGTAATTCTAACACAATTTTTTAAACAAAACAAGCAATAAACATCGGTGTTCCTAACTCCACCTCTTATTATAGTAATAAACATTTTTTTTTACAGGTTCAAGCCTGAAATAACTTCTAACTACCTTATTGCTCCCTTCTACTATCTGGTTCAATTAACACTTCATTACATTACCTTGGTTCTTTTCAAACAGTAACAATATCCTTATTATACTAACATTAATTTATACTTTGCACAATATATACTATTTCTCTATTCCTTCACTAGCAAAAGTGTCTATTGTTCTTGTTTGTCCTTCATTCCCATGCCTTAAATACTATCTTATCCTATAATCCTTAGTACCTATGGCTTACTTTGATTACATCATAATCAGTTCTTCTTATTTACTAATACAAAGTTTATCTCTGGTCTTCCTGTTATTCTAACACAGTTTATTAATTAGAATACCTTTTGAAGTTTACCAACTACACTTTTTCCTTCATAGAAGGTTTTTGACTTTTACACTTACACTCACTATGTGCAACATGCTCTCACTAAATGTTACCACTCTAATTTAAATATACTCCTTCTTTCACTCACTTAATTATTCACTGGGTTGCTTTTGATGTTAGTATTATTCTGGGGTTACTGATTATAATTGTTTATTTTATTTCCCTTTTACAAATGATCACTTTTTGTAATTGACTGTGGCCTTGATTTGCTTTAGGGTATGTTTACTAATTCTGATTATATTCATTAGGGTGTGTGTAATATTAATTCCGTAACTTATATTTATAAACACATTCCTTCATCAATAAAATATATATATCATTATTATCTTTCATTAACATTATTAACCTAGGTAAATCTCATCTACACTCTAATTACATCAGTTCATTTGTTAAACTACAGAATAATGGTCATCATTTGGGATTTACAATATTCATTCTTGATGTCTTGGTTACATTTAGTTCTTAGCTCCTTCTTCATTGTTCCGTGGTTCCTTTTGGTATTTATCCGATCTATTGTGTCAGGTCATTGTCAGTTTAACAGTCATTTGTCATTTGGATTACTGGGTTATTGATCTTTGAATTTATAAGTCTTTGCCTCTTATACTTGTCTTCAGCTTTTTATTTTATAGTTAAGTATCATTGGATCTTCACTACCTTATGTCATGTTACAATATGTTATATTAAAAACATAGTAGTAACAAAATTATATTATGTCAAGTCATACTATTATTTTTACAAAGGAGTTTTATAATTTAATTTTATGCGTGTAAGTACATAAATATATAAACAATATTGAGGTAAGACACCAACGAACATTTGGTTTTGCATAAACTCACGTCTACAGTTTATCAAGCTTTGAAGCAAATACGCTTAGCTAAACAACGCATACAGAAAGGGTTTGGTTTGACAGTCGCTTCTGCTATCTGCCAGCTAGATATCAAACTACGTAGGTTGTGCATTTGTAAGGTTGGTACGTTCACACTCGCCCACAAGTTACGGAAAATTAATTACGTAGAAATCTACCAGCAACTTCCTCAACAAAATGAATTGTAAAACGACGGTTCTCACCAAATAAAATTAAAATCCCACCAGTTGAAACGATGTTTTTAATATTATTTGGCTGTATTTGGCTATCAAATATATTTGGGATTCCGATATTTCTAACGATTCGTCACTTCATCTTCGCCATAGTTTCTAAATTACTATTTAATACACTGTTTCGTTAGTAATTAATTAATTATACACTTGAAAATCGTGCTCACATTAACCACGTTATGAAAATGTTTACTATCCGTCGGTAATTAACTGAAACGATAATTAGTCTTGCTAATTCTTGTTTAATTTTCTGTAAAATCTCTTAAAGTATGAAAAAATAATGATATTAAAAATACTGTAGTGAATTGTTCAGTGAAATCAGAAATGAACTAAACTACAAATGCGTATGAAAGTTTGAGATCCCGTCAGTTAATAATTTTACAGCGGATTTGCTATTCAGTTTAATACCTTAATTGTAGTGACAAAGTTGGAGCTATACGCAAAGGAACTATGGTAGTTGATGGTTATGTGTGTATTTAGGATTACTGACAAAGTGCGTATCCTTTCTGTTAATTTAATACCCTATGATTGGATACAATGCTTTCATAGTTATTGGGATGGCTTATTATATTTGTTTGTTGTATTAAGTCAATTTAAAATCCTTTGTACTGTGATTATTGTTAGGTATATAAGCAACATCGCACTTAGATTTACCGATAATCGAAGAATAGTAGCCTTTATAACATTTAATGAAATATTAATATTTTTTAGGCTATTGTATTTTATATATATATATATATATATATATATATATGAGTGTGTCTGTGTGTGTATGTATATATATATTATATTGTGATATTATTATATATATTACTAGCTGTTACCCGCAGCTTTGCACCGCGATTATTTAACTTTCAATAAGTATTTTAATGTAATTTTTACTGTCTATTTCTACATGACGTTCTGTCAGCTCGTATAAGAATTTTGTACTCATTAGTCAAATTCTCTCCAAAGCTGTTTTCAACACTTGTATAAAATTATTATGTTGGTGTAACGGCCTTTGGAGATTTAAGAGTACCCGTTTATAAAGCATTTAGAGATATTTATAAAGTACCTGTTAAATCAAAAACGCTAAATTCTTTATTTTAAGTGTTACTGTGTTAGAATCATTGTATAACACAATAAACGTTGTTTTCCTCAATCATGGCTTTTATTTACTTCAGCAGTAAACTAAAAACCAAAAACCGTTGTTACCTAACCTCACAAATGAAAACAACACGTATTTTTGCTTTGCATTAAGTAAGAGGACAATTTACAATTAGTACACGTCTTCTTTTCACATGGTAATATATCGATACAACCGCATATTATATAAAACATCAAAATGTACTGCAGAAATGGATAAATGTACAGTTCCGATGCCGCTAAATAGCTTTTGTTTATTTACTTGTTACTATGGTAATTAATTCTGGTCTCCATGGTGTTTTGACACCTTTGGTAGTAGTATTTATTATATTTCATTACTTACTCATTGCGTCATCAGAAATACGTATAAACATAAATTTTATAATCGTTTAAGACAAGTACAAAATATATAGACGTATCTGTATACAAAATTACAAAATATATCAACAATCGCATATGAAAAACTGCAGGAACGGATAAAGGTACAGTTCCGATGCCGCTAAATATTATTTGTTTATTTACTTGTTACTACGGTAAATAATTCTGATCTCCATGGTGTTGTTGACATCTTTATACGCGTCAACGAAAAGGCATAATTAAAATGGCCTAAGTCGTGCGAACGGGGCAAAATATCAAATTTCAAGTTAGACAGTGTTTTTCGCCTTGTGTCAGAGGTTATCTATGCAAAATTTGGTGGCAGTCGGTGTCACGGTGTGGATTTGTAATCAGTACCCATAAATCCTCAGACTTTGAGTTTTATGTATGTATATATAGACACACACACACGCGCGCGCGCGTATTAAGTATATGCATTAAGTGTGTGTGTGTGTGTGTGTACACACACGTATGCCAATTCCAGTCTTCTCAAAATAAACCACACAGGTTTATACAGATCATGTTTTTCGAAAAAATTCAAATTTAGAGCCATTCAAAATGATTAAATGTTTAAACAGATCAATTTGTTACTTCTCATTTCCTTTGTCAACGATAAGTTTCGCGGTGAACGTTTTTCTTTTTTTTTTATCTACATTTCTTGTTTTACTGTTAGAAATACAAAGACTATCGTCAATGTAACTTATCCGTTTGTCATCGAGGCTCTAATGTTGTTTATGATGTCCTAAGGTTTTTTTTGCTACTCTATCAGAAACGATTATAATTAGTTAATAGTAGGGGAAAGCGGGCTAGCACCGATCAGTGGGTAGCCCCGATCAGGTCAGTAACGAGAGTATAGTACGCTGTAGCGATATCTGCTGAATGCTGAACTCTAGCCATTTGCACAGTGAACTAACTGAAAGCGACCGCTAACCATTTCCACCACTGTACTTCCAGTGAATTACAGAAGTGTATTTAAACAAATTTCTTATTATTTCTTCACATCTTAAAAGCAATGTAATGATATTTGCACTTAAATTTTGAATTACTTAATTGTACAGATTATTTTGAATTCGTTTTCAGCATTATTTGAATTCGTTATTTACGGTTTTAAACTAACTTACTGTAGTCTCAGGTTATAAAACTCAGTAGTATACGCGGTTGGGTAGCACCGATCAGGTGAGAATGACGATCAACTGTACTGAATTACAACTTTACACCATACTGAGTTAAGTACTATTAAATACTAATGCGTTGCCCTTATATGTTCGTGGTACTTTCTGTCGCGTAGCTAGGTTTTTTTTTTGAGTTTTGTACTGATTAATAAAAACTTTTTTTTTAATATGGCGTATCTTAATTTAAGAGTTCCCCTCGGAGTCAAAGATTGTCAATATTAGTGTCTTTTGGATGAGAAACTATTATAATGTGTATTATAGGAAAGATTTTTAGTAGGCCTATATGAAGAAAATATACACACAAAAATTAAATTGCATTATTTCCCATATAAAATACACAGGATATAGTACATTGGCTTATGAACTAAAAAAAACCTAATTTTTAAAATTTATTTTTAAACTTAGAATGTAGTAAGCACCATTTATAGATACAGTATAAGTAACATTCTAATGTATCTTTTATCAATATATCATTTGCTTTTTACATTGACAATTTTTTGTAATTTTTTTATTTTTTCCCATTTAATTTGCATAGGAAATGAACTGATCATCATTACCCCCGGGTGGGGGAATACCGATCAAAGCCCATTTTTTACTTTTTATGCAATAAGAAAAGCCCCTTTAAACTTCAACGGTTACAGTGTATAACTAATAATTTGCTCTGTTAAATCAACAATTTTTTACATTTGTTTTTAACTTTTAGCCAATTCTTCAAATTTTTATCGAATTTCTCCCTTAGGTGATCGGGGCTACCCCACTTTCCCCTAATAGTAATAGCGTTGAAAACTTTTTCTTAAGTACTGTGAGCTGGAAGTTCTTTTCATTTCTTTTATACAATGCATGACTTTATTTTATTTCTAGATATATTATTACGTATGCATATAAATAAAAAAGAATCTACAAAATATAATTTAGCAGCACATGCCAAAACTATGGGACCCGAATAACTGAACATTAATAGCAAAAGACGGTGTTCGCATTATAATAAACTTTAAACACTATGACATTATAGAAAAAACTGAACGATTGTACTTGAATTAGGATTTCTAATGTGGATAATTCAAAATGTATTTTTATTGAACGAGGGAAGCGAGTTTTCAGTTTTGGGTTGACCGTTTAGCATTTGTCTGTCTGTCTATCTGTTTGGGGCATGTATCACGATAATTTTTGAACGCATCAAGCGATTTTTGTAAAACGTGGCATACGTGTTCACATTTTTACTCTACAGAAACCTATCGTTTTCCAGATTAATTTCTCCAAAAGTAGGGGAAACAGAAATGTGAGGGACACAATTCTAGAACATTCTTAAACCCCCGCGTGGGGTGTCAAATTAAAAGGGTATTTAAACCACAATCTGAATATAGTGTTTATTTTTAAAAATTAAAACAATTTTGAACGCCAGAGCCCAAAAGTGAGTAAAAACTTTGTTAAAATCGCAAAAAATTGAGGTGGGATATCAAATTAAATACGCTTTTAACTAACATCTGAATTTAGTGTTACGTTTTGGAAATCTCAAAACTTTGGCGCATCATGGCTAAAAAAAGAGATAACAAATCCGATATTAGGCATCGTGTCAGATTAATGTGAACTGTAACCAAAATGCGAATATTTCAAATTTTAGTGTTTATTGTCTGATTGTGTGCTCAAAAATTGTTACATTACTAAAGAAATAGTAGGGAAGTAGACGATTTTTGGCAATTTTTTGTAGAATTGAAAAATTATATAATATTGAAATTTATGTAATAATAAATGTACTTCATTAAAACAGAGAGCAATTTCTGCAGGTCAGGGAGCATACTAGTTTACTGTGTTCATATATTTAGTGAAAGGAACATGTATACAGTATAAAGAAGAAACATCATAAAAATAATATGGGGTCGGGAAACTTACGGAAGCCAACAAATAGATTGGCTTTTTTATATACTAAAAAAATTGTGTAAAATTTGACGGTAAAACCAAAAAGTGAATTTTGTTAGTCTATGGGAGTCTTAGTCTTAGTCGAAGTAACCGCTAGTGGCCAAGTTACTTCGACTTTTGCAGAATGCAAAGTGAGTACAGTGGAAAGTTAAAGTTAATCTAGGGATGAACTTACATCCTGCCACCACATGCAAAAATACTGACCAGGTGATAATCCATAAGAGCGAAGATGGTCTGCAGCAGTCGATATAGCACTTGAACCGTGTATGTGGGACATATACTTTTAAAATATCTTAAAGAAAGACGAAGGTTTGGCCTTTAAAGGGAAACTCCCAATCCGTTCCAAAATAGTTGTTAGGGATAAGATTTTAGATCAAGTATCGCATTTTGCTTTTCTTGGTTGTGACATAAGTTATAAACATCATGATGATAAGAATAAAAAAGTAAATAAGTAACAGATGATGTGTGGTACAATACAACGAACACTAACAAACAAAACAAGAACTGATTCTAAAATGAAGTTCTATAAAGTACATAACTTACCTGTTCTTACATATGCTAGTGAAACATGAACGGGAACTGGAAAAGAAACGTAGCATATACAAACCACTGAAATACATTTTTTAAGGCACGTAAGTGGTTATCGTCTAAGGGATCGAATGCGTAATGAACGTTTAAGGGGCGGACTGGGTATATTCTCCATCAGTTATAAGATAGAAGAACGAAAGCAGCGTGGATGGAGCACGTCTACAGAATGGACCACCAGAAGCTAGTAAAGCGCGCTGAGACTACAAACCTGTTGGCAGATCTGTGGGTTGGCCCTGGAAGAGATGGCTGCAGTGAAGACGGAACCGGCTACAAGCCGACGCTGTGAACTGACGACGACGACGACGACGGAAAGTGAGTATTATTTCCAAGTGTGTTCCTTCAGTTTGCGTGTTAACATAACAACATCGTACTTTTCTGACAACAACACATGTTATCCTACAATATTGTTAGAAGCACTTCACTTAGCAATTATATAGAATGCAGATGTAGATGAATGTATAGAATGTAGAATTATATAGATGAACGATGGGATCGAAAAGTGTTTATTTGCATAAACAATCAATTAACAGAGCTTGCATTGTTTTAGTAAACATAGGCGACTAAACATATGGATACAGACTACTGCATAATTGAAATATCGAAAATGAGTGCATGTACCGACAGTACCGATAAAAATGTTGAGTTATATTATTGTAAAGTTACAGAACTGGTTTTAAGGTTAAATTTATTTGCTGAATGACGAGGGATCAGAATAAAAACTAAAAGTATATAAAACCGCCGATATTCAGAAATTGTACGTAAGGCGGTCCAGAAATACTGGCTAAACATTTCAGATTCAATAAAGACGAAAAGAGTTGGTCCAAACAGAATAGGATTTAATTAAAAGTTTCCGTCGCGTCTGACATATTCGAGCACCTGTAATATGAGACGAGTTTAACAAAAGTTCACAAAACCAAACGTCGCGACGGGGGACGCTATGAACGATTTGTAATACTCATTGAAACTCAGTAATCTCGAATACTAAGTTTGACAGTTATTCAAGTGTTCCAGCAGTTTCATCTACTATATTATATTTGTCTTTATAAAACAGACAAAAAACAGAAAAACCGATCTGCAAGTTAATTAAGTTTTAATTAAATAATTAAGTTTTAATTAATTAAATTAAAACTAGCTTTATGTTTACGCCGTTCAAATACGATGGTAAGTTCAAAAGTTTGCGAAGCGACATCTATAGCTCAGTTGTAGAACTAAAATTTTCGTGTGCGTATATTTCACTTGAATACCTGTTAATTTCAGATATATCTGTCAATATTTATTCACTTTTTACCAGCTGTTTGAAATTTTCCTGTCCCGCGTGTTTCTAAAATCCACAAAATCAAACATCGTGTTGTGATGAATTCTTTGTTAAAAACGTTTTAGCGCCAATGGAAAATCAAAACAAAATTGTAAATGTGTTAAGGAGATGCTGAACCTTCAGAAACAACGGAAAGTGGGGCCATTAGAGTTTAAATGTGGTCGTACAAGCACTGAAGACGATCCCAGGAGTGGACGTCCAAAAAGTGTAACAAAAATGACATTATTGAGCAAATTTTATAGGGTGCTGGAAGACCGCAGATTGAGGAGTGGATGACGTTGCTGAAATCGTAGGCATCTCATAGGAGTGTGTGAATAATACTTTAACTCAAGAACTTGGTGTGAAAAAGTGTTGCGAAATGTAGCTACCGCATCTGGAGTTGTTGCATTTTTGGACGTCCAGTGCGTTGGCTGATCATCTTCAATGCTCGTACGGCCACGTTTAAACTAAAGTGCCTACTTACAAACCGTTGGTTTTGAAGTCGCAGCATCTCCTGACACATTTACAATTTCGTTCTGACTTTCCGTTGGCGCTAAACCATTTTTAAGAAAGAATCACACCACGATGTTTGATTTGTCCATTTTTCAAAACACGCGTAACACGTCAATTTTAAACAGCTTCTAAATAATGAATAAATTGATAGATAGACTTGGAAATTGACAGAAGTTCACATAAAATACAAATCTTGCAGCACACGAAAACGTTTAGTTTTACCGCTAAGCTACAGATGTCGCTCCGCGAACTTTTCAACTGACACTTGTAATTGAGGAGCTTAGGGTAGAGATTAGAGTGGTATATTATCATAATAGAACTCTTTCCTTTCCTGTACTAAAAAGAAGTAAGTAACCTTTTTATCTATATTTTCTCCTCTAAACTAATTTTTTTTACGACACTGGCTATATTGTCGTAGTTACAATTTTAAATCGCTTTAACGCGGTGCTTGGAATCAGTTCTACGCCTAAGTTTGACAAAATGTTGACCAGTTTATGGCCGACAATCATATTTTATTTTACACCGCTTGCCATCGGAAAAGTCTATTCAAGTAAATCACCACACTTCCCCACCCACACACACATACAAATACAGTGTTAACACTGTTGCACACCACTATAGACAACTTATTCCGATTAGCGCTTTCAATTGGAAATGAGCTGTCTATAGCTTCTTTGATAGAATCGACGAGTAGACCATCTGTACGCCCAGCAATAGACTTTGAAAAAAAATATACGATTACAGGCCAGTGAAGAAGGGATATTAGACGACTAACAGTTGGTCTTGCCTAATCCAGTGGTTATAAAACAATAGTGTTTTAGCCTAATTCCTGGGAGAAGAAGTAGTAGTAGAAGAAGAAGAAGAAGAAGAAGAAGAAGAAGAAGATGATGATGAAGAAAAAGAAGAAGAAGATATTGAGGTATCGTATATTCATTTCCGACCTGATGATGAGCTGTGAAAATTGAAAGCGCTAATCGGAATAATTTTTCTATAGTGGTTTGCAACAGTGTTAATTCTGTTTGGGATTATAACCACTAACACAATTTTATTAATTAGAAAAAAATACAGTGTTATTAGATGACTTGTAGCACTTCTATTATAATTATCAGAGATAATGATGTAGTTTCGTTATATCATTTGAGTAGTTACCACGTAAATACGCTATTCGCATTTGACTGTATTAATAGGCCTATTTCTTTTCTTTGCGAAGTTTGCAAAATTTCTTAAAAGTAAATGTAATTCCCCATGAGAATTCATAAGTATAATTCTTTCTGAGCTCATTTGTCCCACATACACAAAAAACAAACCCATACAGCAAGAGCTAGATAAAAATTAAAACGTAAAGAAAAAGTTTCCACACACACACACACACACACACACACACACACACACACACACACACACACACACACACACACACACACACACACACACACACACACACACACACACACACACACACACACACACACACACACACACACACACACACACACACTAATTGAAATTGTGTGTGAAGAAATATTACAAGTAAGTTAAGCCTGATTTTTTAAAATATTTTCATTTCAACAGTAACTGACATCTGATATGTAATGACGTCATTCAAACTTTCTGCTCGACTAGTGCGGCATAGTTTTTTTATATGTTTATTTTACAGCATGCTACGTTACAATTGTGTAATACTACATGCTAAGATTTTTCTTATTTGAATATCAATGTTTTTATATGCTTGCATCAAGTAATTACAAATACGTATTGCATATTTCACAATGCTTTTGTGTGAATATTTGGTTATTTACAATAAAATAACTTATTAGACTTCAATTGCATTAATAAATGTATTGTATTATTTCAAATGTTTCTTTATAATACCTTCTTTTGTATGTGGCCAAGCTCCTGATTTTTTTACACTATTGATTAAATTTTGTCTCTGATTTTTTAACATCTCACACTTATATATTATAATGTGATCCACTGTTTGTTCTCCTGTATTGCACTGGAAAATTGGGTCGTTTATTGGGCGGAGCCTGATGAGCGTAGCGAAATCAGGCATAGCCCTCTATCCGCGACTCGATGCACAACTTCGGCGGCGAACTCCTCCGAAACTACTCAACCGAATGTTATAAAATTTTGCATACATATTGCGTACTGTATTACAGAGTGCATTATTAAATTTTGATTTCTCTAAATTATTTGGTTCAAAAGATATTACGATTTTTAAACAATCTTAGCTTCAACGTGTGAGAGGAAGAGAGATAGAGATATCGCTGGCTGTCGCCCGATAAGATAAGATTTTGCTGTATCACAATTGCCAGTGCGTGTGCATGTGCGACTTCCGCCGTCAGCGCTGGCCCGTGTGGCGCCGTCGCCCGATAAGATAAGAGTTTGCTGTTTCACAAATGTCGGCACGTGTGCGTGTGCGGCTACGTGTTTTATTCAAACAGTAGTAGAGCATTGTTCTATGGTGTAACCAGATGTACGGATTTGACTTAAGTGTTGAACAAGTGTCAATTTTTAGAAGAGAATCTATTTAGTCGCTGATGCACTGCAATTTTCTGTTACATATTGCAACGAATGACAATTCAGGTAAATTTTAATCCAAATTCTATTTAAATTATTAATGTTTATTGTCTTCAAATGTTTTCTTTAAGAAAACGAGAATATAATATCACAGAACTTAATTTATACACTATTACAATTTAAATTGCTGTATGTAATGATATTTTTAATTAGTTATAAAAGCAATAATCAACAATTAGATATCAGATTGGTATAGAAAACGTTTATACATATAGCAGTCAACATATAGGCGTAGTAAAATATATTATAACTAAAAACAGATTGAGGGATGTTCAACTCTGTAATTATTGAAAGTTATTTTTAACAAGTTTCACTCACTACTGGTATTAAAAACAATCATAATTTAAAAACATATAAATTACACAGTAACTGTAGAACTTTACGACCTTACCTCAGATAGTTGACATAGTGTTACAAACACAAGTTTATGGTAAATTTTTCTAACAAGTAAACTTGGATAATAATTGTAATCATATTGTTGTAAATTATAGTCCGGAGTACTATAGAATATTGTAAATTTATGTACATGTCCACAATCACACCCGCCCTCTCTTCCATTCTCCCTGTACCTCTCATTCTCACAACCTCTCCTCCCTCTCACTCTCTCTCTTGCTCTCTTTCTCACTCACTCTCTCCCTCCCTCTCTCCTCTTTATCCCCCTCTCTATATCTCTCCCTATTCATTCAGCTCTAAGAATAAATACTTCAAAGAAAAGGGGAGGAACTTTAAAAGATTTAGAAGGAATCCAAACTTGATTTTGAAGAAGAATTAAAAGATGTGAGGTTCGTTATTATTGATGAAGCAAGTATGTTGGGTTTGAATTTGTTTTTCAAAGTGGATATGCGACTTAAACAAGCAAAGCAGCGTTCTTCAGCTGTTCCTTTTGGTGGCCTCTGTGTGTATTTAGTCAGTGATTGGTCCCAACTTCCACCGGTTTGTGACAAGAGTCTTTACAATATTGGTAATAATGTTCACACCATTCAATCGAATATTTCATATAAACAGTTCAAAAACGTTTTCTTTTTAACGGAGATTATGAGAGAGCAAGGTGATGATCAAAAAAATTTCAGAGAGACTTTAAATAGAGTCGCAAATGGAACAATCACTGAACAAGATTATCAGCTCTTATCTAAAAGATTTTAAGTAAACAATATCGGGGACAACTTCAAAGATAGTGTCTGTATAATGTCGAAAATTGCTGAAATCGAACGCTTTAATTATGAAAAACTAGAAAGCAATAAACAACCCGTGGCTCTAATCAATGCAATCCATAATTGCCAAAGAAGCCTCTCTAGCACAATCTGACGATGTTCAGGGGTTATTTGCCCAATTATGTTTATGTAAAGGTGCTCGAGTTATCCTCAGAAGAAATCCTTGGGTCACACAAGGACCAGCCAACGGTTCAGTTGGGACAGTAACTGATATTATTTATGACCCGTCAGTTGAATGCGAAAATTATAATGATCACATGCCCATATGTATACTTGTATCTTTCGAAAAATATACATGACCAGTTCTGTATGAGAATTCAATACCCATTGTACCAGTAGTGGCATCCTTCAAGAAAAATGAAATTTCTTGTACTCGCAAACAATTTCCGTTAATGTTAGCAATATGCTGTCAATATACATAGATCGCAAGGGATAACATTAGATAAGGCAATTGTTAATTTAGGAGACAATGAATTTCAGGTTGGATTAACCTATGTTGCTCTTTCAAGAGTGAAAACATTAGAAGGATTAGGTCCAAGATCGATACCCCAGCGGTATAGAGGAGCCATCGGGACTGGACCAGGAGGATCAGACGACGGATTCCAGGAGGACCAGAGGACAACGGAGGATCAACGCTGTACAAGGACACAAGACTCAGGATCATACCGAGGAGTACCAGAGTATCACCTCATCAATAATAAGGTGACAAAAAACCATATTACTCGTCAACATGGTTCATGAACAACATTAAAAAGAAAGAATATAAAAAAAAATAAAACGAGAACATGAGAGACTCTATATAGCCTACTAATTTTTGTAAATGTTAATAATTTTATTGTAAATTTTATATTGTTAAATTAGAGTAAGAGAATGTACAATTTTTATAAATATTAAAATGATACAAATAACAGTACTTGCAATAACACATAGAGTCATTTATAAAGTAATAATGACGTCATAACATAACTTGCAAAATTTTAATTATTTTTCAGTATTATAATATTTTATTACTTTGATAGTTGATTGATAATTCTTTGATATTTGATTGATATTTACGTACACAAAGTAAAGTACTGATTAAAATAAATTATTTAAAATAAATGCATTGTTTTAAAAGAATATCTGAGCAAGTCGAGAGCACATTTTACATCATATAAACTTCATGTCACGTCATATTTATTCATGTTTATGTTATATTTAAACGTGTATCCGTGTATTATTAAATTTAAGATGTAATAAAACTTTGGTTGTTAATTAAAACCTTTTTTTCTCTAAGTGTATCTGTTATTTCTGTTGATATTTATGTTACGTGTTTATTCCTCGTATTTGTTAAATTTATTGAATTATAATTTTAAATTCTGAATGACTCTTCCTTATCTATTAGTTCGATAATTAACTGAAGAGAATTATTCAGTCCATCTGTTCAAATTTGAATGTAACGGTTGGATTGTCCCAAAACAAATCTCAACGTTTACATTCGATCTTCATCTTAACCCTATTCGTTGAGGTTAATTTTTGTTTTGTAGTTTCTAATATTCTTGCGGCTCGCCGACGTCTTCTGGATCTCCGTGAAGACAGAATGAATCCTGATTGTACCTTACATTCAAGGAATAAAACACATGGATATGATTTTTGTAATATTAATATTTAATCTTTGCAAAATTAATTCAGTTTAGGAAAAATTATCATTTCGAGATACACACTAGCAATAATCGATTCTTTATCTTAGGGTCAATAGTAAAAATGAATTAAATATATAAAGTGTGAATTCTTTTGGCTGCTACGAAAGGTTCTCTTAATTAATAACAAACAATATAGAGTACATTACAATATAATCTTAATCCTTATGATCTAATGTGATATTATAAACAATTATTAATGTTGAATAAAATGGCTTGCAATATTTCGTTTCGTTATGGGGCGCAATGCATTCTGGTTATGACATAACGTCACAAAAATGGCCGCCTCGTTGTCAGTTAATGTGTACAAAATTGTCCCCAATGTATTTTAATAAAATATGTTCACTTTGTTTTCACTACTTCTTATATACTGTTTTTTCTTTTCTTTATAAAACAAAATCTGTATAATATTTACCTTATTTCTTCCGTCGTGTGACTTCGTTTTGCGTTTTGATTTGATTTTACGCGTTTCGAGACATATGTCTCGTCATCAGAAATAAATAAAATAAAAATTCACTCTTGCGAGGTCGTTACATATTAAAATACAAATATTCGAAAACGATTACACATATACCCGCTTTACTTGAGTGCGCACTCGAGTCGGACCGATCGGACTGATTATCAATAGCTACCGTGTAGACAGGTTTATTGCGGTATCGTAGAGCGGGTTTGATTTAAAATTTAAATGATCGTTTAACACGAAGTCACGACTGTGTGCGTCATTGTACGCCCTATATGTCTCAAATTCTTCCAAGGCGTTCATGTAAGTGCCTTTATTACAAAAATGCATGGGTTTCAAGTTGGAAACAAAGCTTGTATAGTTATGATTTTCGTTTATCAAGTGACGTGCATAGTTGGATTTTACGTTTGATGGTGTTGTCTGACCCTTCAGATTGTGCTTACGTGTATGTTCAATAAAACGTTTTTGGAAACCCCTTCCCGTCTGGCCGATATAGAAGCATTCACAATCGTCGCACGATAATTTATACACCCCCGTTTTCTTTTCTAAAGGGATAGTTATTTTATTACGGAGTATGTTCATAAGATTATTGTTAGTTTTAAATATTACGGTTCTATTGTTATTATTTAACAAATTAGTTGACATTTTTGGCATTATGTTGGTGTACGTCGTTGAAATAAAAATGGTTTTAGAGTCTTTTTCTATACGAGGTTTAGATAGCTTGTGCTTTTGTTTTCTGAGGAGGTTGTCAATCAAGGAACTTTTGTAGCCATTGGTTTGAGCTATGTATTTTATTGTGTTTAGTTCGTCATTAAAATCCTCGTCGTCAACAGGTTTTGTGTACACAAAATCGAACATACACAAAAAACTAACTCATACACCACAATCACACACAATAAAACCAATTTGAAGTACCAGAAGCCAACAGGAAGCCACAATAATAATAGTCAACCAACACATATGTACTTCACCAGACACAAAAACCGGAAGGCTGAGGATGGGTACAAGATGGTACCCGAAACATGTTCCAAATAAGGAAAAATAACATCTTGAGGTAATATAAATCTAAATTTTAAATACTATATATATTAGTGCACCCAGAAGAAATAAGTGACGAATTTTATTCTGTAAACTAATCGTACAGTTAGGATTCATATAAACCTGCAACAAATTATTTAGCAGGTTCATATTATTACCAGATTCTGTAAAATCGCTTTAACGCCTCGACAGTTATGTTGGTCTACCGGGGTTAAATTACAAGTTTTGTTCCATTAACATACAATATGTTGTGTATAATAGTTTGCAAGTGAAGGGCGGTCTTGTATGTGAGTGTGTGTATGTGTGGTGTGTGTGTGTGTGTGTGTATGTTTGTGTGTAGGCGCGCGTGCGTGTGCGAATGACTTCTCAGAACTACGTAATTAACTCCCACTTGTATTACATATACTGACAGATTCATATCATGAACACTCTGAATATTATTACTAAGATTACATCGTAAACCAACCAAATAGTTAAGAGACCTACGTACGGTGAACTATTTAGCAAGTTCTGTACGTTCACGGCCACGCTCGATAATATGGTATTGACACTATTATACCACGTTAATTACATGTTCGGTTTCATTAGCAGCTAGTCTATTATGTATAATAATAGTTTGTAAAGGGAGAGACGCGTCATCAGTGTGTGTGTGTGTGTGAACCACAAAATCAACTTCCATCTGAACTGTGTACGTACACGGTAATTATTACCGTCCTTTACTTGAAATTTTTTTTACATCTTTTTGTACTTTACTGTCCCTTTAAATCACATTTTTATAAATACTATTTTGTAGACTCAAAGGTGGAAAAAATTAGTTGAGTGTAACTATTTCAAGGTTCATCTTTTCACGCGTAAAAATTCAGCCTGCTCAAAGATTTTTTCCATTCCACCCTGTCACCACACAATATTCGACAGCCTCTCACATTCACACTTCTCAAATTATCCTCTATGCCACCTATCCATCCTTTCGTAGGACTTCCTAGGAAAGTGTGGAACTTCAAAAAACATATCAACACATCGATTTAAAAAAATCAAAATTAAAATTTGGTTTTACATTTTTCTTTATGTGCGAGGCATCAGACTATATTTATTAAACAATATTATTTTTGTACTTTAAGACAGAAGTATTTTCGTAATATCCATTCGAATCCTGTCGTCACAGAGTTCTGTAATTATTTCTAATTTCTTCTCTACTTTAAAAGACATAAATATTTCAGAGACTGTATTTTTAAGCATTTTTAGTTTGTCGGGTAGTAGCCCGGTCTATTTGTTTGTTGAACTTGCAGAAATCTTATTATTATTTACCGAATAATAATCCAAGAAATTTTGGATGCCAGCGTCTACACCGCAACGTTTACTTTTTATTCTGCAGGATGTTTTGGACCATGGCGCAACAGCGCGGTGAATTACAATAATAATGTCAACTTCGGCATATGGGGAGTGCGCGTGTGCGAGAATTTGTAACTATGTTACGGAATAATTATAAAAACATATTAAATTAAATAACTTGCGTGAAAATAAAAATTCTGACATGAGACTTACACCAGAATACGCATGAATAAAAGACCTGGAGTGGAAATTAAGGAACTAAATATATGAGTTTTTTTTATAAAGGAAGGTTTTGACCCTGAAGAAAAGTAATAAAATGAGACTGTTCTTTTGCAAGCTCCTCTTTGCATGTAGACAATATTCGACAATAACAGCTTTATCTTTATCTTGGCTTAAGTCGCAGAGAAAGAGAATATAGCAGCCAATCAACGGTCGAGAAATTGGCTAAAATCTCAGTTGATTTTGTACTTCGTATCGTAAAATTCATTCATTCTCTGTACTTGACAACGTGTGGGCGTACTGCTTGAGCTTAAGCGCTTGGTCTACGAAAGCGTACGAGCACAAGTCCAAAAGTTCGCGAGTTGATTATTAAATACAAAGTGCTAATCCAGTAAAGTACAAGATTGTCCGGATAGGAATTAAAAGGACACTTGAAGTTTGCTGGATGATTGTGTACATTGAATACACAAAATAAATTACAGTTAAAAATTAATTAACTACGGTTAGTAGAAGTACTCAACCCGAGAACGACCCTGAACGCTGGACAACAGGAGAAGATCGCAGCGGTATCCTGAACCTGCATCTTGAATGAACGGCTGACAGGTGTCTTCCAGACTGGGTCATCGACATCTCGTCATTCATCGAAAGGGAAGTAAATTTATTTTGTTATAAAGTTTATTAAGAAATACGTATAAACTAAAAGACAAAAGAACTCTTAAAAATAGATTTTATTTACTGGAATATAGGAAAAAATTTTTTTAAAATATTAAAAAAGGTCATCTGAGACAGTATAATTAGATTGATTTTGTTGTCATAAATAGTATTGAAGTAACGTAGTGCAATTGGTAATATCATTAGTAAATCCGAAACATTCCAATAGACGATATATTGGAATAATATTATATTCCATTATACGATTCCAATAATATATATATATATATATATATATGTATATATATTGTAACGCAACAGAAATGCTGGCATCCATGTTACATAAAAATTAGGTTAACAAAATAATAAACAAGTCAATATCTAACCCCATGATAAAACAAAAATCTAATAATTACATTTATAATTATAGATAAAGATAAATAAGGATGCAAGGTAGAATTAACGAGAATAAACAAACCTGTAAGTTAGATAATAGTTAATGAGCTATGTTCAAGGAAAAGTAAACAAAAATGAAACAATAATTTACTTTATAGCAATAGCAAGTAAGTATTTTGAGTTAAAAGATATTATTTTGTGACAACAAATGTTATGATAAAGTTTATGTTATGTTATACCAATTAGGTGTTGAGTTAATGAAAGGTAATGAAACAAGATGTATTATTCAATTACTATTGTAGAATGAAGTGTGAAGCAGCTAGTTAGCGTTAATAGATTTGAATTTTCTTATATGTGGTCCATAGGTGAAGATAAAATTGTCATTAGATATGGAAAAAATAATTGTTTATGTAAATGTTAATAGTTAAGATTTGATTATATGTATGAATTTATGTAAAGGGGCTATAGATGTTTAACATTTATAAACACAGGTAGATCCGTTTACAATAAAAGGCCTAACAGCCAAAACCACTATATAACCACTCATAATATAAAGGTTAGGTACATAAATTAATAACAATTAATGAATACGGTTTGAAGAGCTAGAAAAAAACATTAAATTAGTAATGATATATAATAAACCATATCAATTTATACAAATTATGATAATGCCATAATGCCATGATATCGATTGATAACGTTTGATATCGAAAAAGTAGTAAATATAAAAGAAACAGGCTTATATAAAAAAACCAGCAGAATATGTGTAGAAAATAATAAACCAACTATCGGTAAAGTTATATTCCGATATAATAGCAAATTGATAAGGAATAGACAAAAAATATATGAAATAAACACTATATACAAAACATGTGGAAGGAAGAAAAATCATGTGCTGGACTACAGGAAATGAAGAAGTTGTTGATTTTCAATTATTGCCTTTTATGATCTGAATGTGATGAGATTAAAAAACCTAAGAAATGTCTATTTAATCGGAATATTATAAATTAGCAGATACTCTTATAAAATACAAAATTCTAATGATAATATTTATGACTCTTGCCAGTACAGTTTAACCAAACAAGACTATAGTATGAAATCACAATAGAAAATAAATAACTGGATTCTACAAGGAAGGACTTGAATTGTCCCATATCCGAAAGGAACTGACGATATAATAAACCAAATAGAAAGAATCAAATGTATCACAACTAATAATATACACTACACTAGAACTTATAACCTTTCAAATACACGGAACATCACTAATTGCTTCAACCGAGAGAAGAACGTATTTGGATCCAGGAATTGCAGAAGAAGCATCAATCGGGCTGTAAATCAATCCAGTGAGCTGTATTTCCGAGGTGGACAGGACAAGAATTCCATTTTATTAAACCGAAGAAAGAATATTGTACGGCATAATCGTCCAGAACAGTAAATTTATCAATCAACCGCCTACACGATTTGCTTCGTTCTAGTCTGGTAAATTATTATTATATCAATCATATTAACTACACAACACTTCAAATTTGTAAATCTTGCATTCTTATCTATGTATTTTTAATCTTCCCCACAGTTACAAGAACCTTCACACCCTGAATTAAGTTAATTACAAATTAAAACACACTATATAACTGAATCTAAATAAAGGATCGGACTAATCAATAATCGATTCACGCAATCTATAGCCCAAGTGTATGTCAGTTAGAACATATCTTATTCAATGTTAAAGAAGTAAACAAATAAAGAACCTTTATATAGTTGCAAAATCTTGTCATTTGGAGTATGATTTAATGAGTTGGGAATACAAAAGTAACTGACTAAGTATAGAATAATTGGTTAACATAAACAGTGAAATAACCTATAAGTTTCGTTGCTCCGGTACTACAGCGCTTATAGCGGAATTCTCCGACACCAAAGAGAGAGCGTAAAAATACAAAATTATACATAATTCTCTTCAAGGTATAATAGGGTTGAACGAAATTACAGAATAACACATTAATTATTTAAGTTTCAAGTACACTAACACTGATATTTTTTAGAGAGCGAAGTTAATATTAATTAATTACATCAATATATCCCACAACTCCAAATATCTCAGATATTTAAATAATTAAGTAAATTAAACGACCTAAGAGAGTAAAGACAGGGGAACATACCCGTTCATAGCAACGAATAGGCTTACATTGTGTGAAAATAACGAGACGCTCGTACCCGTCCCATTACAAATTAACGAACTAAACAGTGGGGACTTGAACCGTACGTACTCGTTTACTTACAAATTGGCGCTCAACCAGTGTAGGGCTTAAGTTAAGTAACTATAATTATAATAACATTACTTAACCAGAGCAGGCAACTGTGGGAGAGTAAACATGCATACCAGAGGTAGATCAAGGATTAGGGCAGGAGAAACGGAGAAGGAAATAGATGAACAAGAACAGGAAATAGAACTAATAACGGATAGTGAAATGGAACAACAGACAGACGAAATAGCGGAAACTGAAATTATTATGGACAAGGAAAGGGGAGTAATGGAAGAAGATGCCCAAGGGGACCAATTAGATAAGCCCAACCAAAAGGAAAACTTGAGTATACAGGAAATGTTTAATCTACTATTAGTAAAATTCGATAAAACCAATGAGGAAAACAAGGAGAATTTTAGGAAAACGAAAGAGGAAATTAATGAAAACTCAAAGAGACTGGAGGAAAAATTCGATAAAACAAATAAGGAAACTAAAGAAACCTCAAGACAAATGAACGAAAGATTAAACCAAATTCACGAAAGGTTAGATAGGAATGATGAGGGTGTAAAACAAATGAAGGAAGACATCCTACAAATACATAAAGAGAATTTAAGGCAGATTAATGAAAAAATTGAGAATCTTCATGTGACAGTTAACCAGAAGGTGGACCAAAATAATGAGGAAAGAAAATTAGAAATAGCCAAAACCAATGAAGGGTTAGAAAAAACTAACGAAACAATAATACAGGTTCGTGAAGAACTACAAAGTAAAATTAATGACATAAAAATTGAGAGCAAAACAACGGTCGAAGAAATCCAACAGGAAACTGTCGGAAAATATGAGCATATTAAAAACGAAGTACATCAGGTACGGGAAGAGAATAAGGAAGGTGTTACGCAAATACAGACAAACATGGGCGAACGACTCGAAAGAGTCTATGGCAATTTAAACAGTATGGAAGGTCAAATTAATACCAGTAAAAATAAAATAGAGGAAATTAGTAGACGTGAATTACAATTACAAGAAGAAGTAGATTCATGGCGGGGTAGGACATGCCAACATAGTCATACAAATAACCACGAGAACCGGGAGTCGATTAATTTTCGTAATTACAAGCGCAATCCGATGGAATTTTTAAAGAGATTGGAAGAGGTGATCGCAAGAAATAGAGAAAATCGCTGGAGTATTATACGCAGTATGATTGATGAAACATTTAAAGATACTTATGACAATTGGTGGACAGCGGTGCGCCCGGATATACTGGACATGACTGAGTGCAAAAAACAATTTAAAGAGAAATATTGGTCTGAATCGACCCAGAACATGATTAGGAATAATTTGAGTAACGGTCGATACGAAACAAACATAGGCCAGTCTCCTACATCATACTTTCTAGGAAAAGTATGTATGGCACGGAACTTAGAGCCCAGAATTCCCGAAGAATGTTTGGTGATACAACTATCCTACCATTACGAGGAAGGGATAAAAAATGCACGTATGTGTAGTCAAATCAAAACGATTCCAGCCATGGCCAAATTCCTGGAGAATTATGAGCACGAGAACCAATACCAAAGAAATAGGATGTTAAATTATAAATATCAGAAGTATAATAATAACGCGCCACCAACCAATTCTCATAATAATGATCACAATCGACCTGCGCAGAACGTTAATGCCAATAGGACCCAAAATGAGCACGCGAATAATAATTCCAGGAACTATAATTATCGTGGCAATAATACTTATAATTACCGCGATAGTCGCAATAATAGAGGAGATGGGGACAGACGACCCAATAATTATAGGCATAACGTTAATTATATCTACTCCAGGCCTCAAGGTAATCAGCGACGGTATTACCCAAGGAGACACCGATATGACAATCATTATGACCAGTCCCGGCGTGAAGACAACTATCCACCTGAAAGAAATTATAGGATAGCGGAACCTAATACGGAGGATCGCACCGAAACTGTACTAAATCAACACAATAGTCCAAATGAAAATAGAGAAGAGGGTGTAAGCCCTCATTTAAACAAATAGAGGCAGTGAAAAATAATGAATACCCTTCACTGAACCGTAATCTTGGGGAACAACGACTTGTAAACAAAATTTAGAGTAATCATACCATAACTATAATTAATAACCACTATTTAAAGAATATCAGAGAAGATTTATTGGAAGAGGATAAGAAACATGTAAACAGTAATAGTAATAACGAAATCATATATGTAACAGCAAAATTCTAAAAAACAGTAAGACCAACTTACAAAAATTATTTGAAATAACTATTATATATAAAACGAATTTTGTAAGAAAAAAAAATTACTAAATCCAAAAAGAAATATAATGAATGAATTCTAAAATACAATAAGAACAACTTATTACCTGTCTTAAAGAGAAAATAATTGGAATTTAAAAAGAATTTAAATTTGAATACAACCACTAAATTCTAAAATACAATAAGAACCACTTATTATCGATTTTGAAGAAAAAAACACTTGTAAATAAAAGAGAATTTTTTGAACAATAAAATAAATAGTAAAAATGTCATTCAAAATGAAGTAAGTCTGAATTAAAATATAGTTATGAAGAAGATTACAGAAGAAAGCGAGAATTATTACTAAATGTCTACAAAGGAATAGTGTGAATAATGAATAATGAAACCCCAAGATTACAGAAGAAAGCGAGAATTATTACTAAATGTCTACAAAGAAATAATGTGAATAATGAATAATGAAACCCCAAGATTACAGAAGAAAGCGAGAATTATTACTAAATGTCTACAAAGGAATAGTGTGAATAATGAATAATGGAATCCCAAGATAAAAAGTTTTTACCTCAAATCTACCTATGCAAAATAAAGAAAGAGAAAAATCATATGACCTAAAATACATACCACATTGCCAAATGAAGGAAACAACTTCAGTAAACGATTGAATGTAACCAATGTAATATCAAAGAAAACGAGAAAGAAAGAGTATTTATGAACATAATTCATTGAAAAATAAACAGCAAAATAATGAAATACTATAAGAAAAATAATAGTTGAGCTAAGGACTGTATTTAGTCAGAAACACAGTTATAATGATAATCACACAATAACTATTTAGAAAATATTGAGATCAGGAAAAACAAATGAAGAAGATACTTAGCATTATAATCACAACAGAAATGAAAAACAAAAATAATTACAAATGATAACTGTCAGATTTAATATCAAAGAATGTTTAAGGAAACTAAAATGGAATCACAAAGTATGGAGGATGGTAATGAAGAAATATAAAAGCAACAAAGAAAAAAAAACTTTTTCCCAAATATTTATTATGAAGTAATTAAAGAGATTATTAGGAGATTATTATATTTTATAGCTGACTGTAGATGAATTCCAGCAGTACTATATTAAGGTGTGGTGTGGGCAGCAGAGTATGAAGCCAAACAGTGCCTCTCTGAACTGTACCAACGCACATATTAGGGATTGTTAGGGAAATTAAATATTTAAGGAATATTAGAATAGTTGCAAGAATGACCTCAGTTTCCAAAAGAGTAGGACGAAGAAAACAGAAAGAAATAAGATGACAGAAGAATAATTGAGAAATACAGTGATTACAGTAATTATAAGTAGAAGAGATGTGAACCTAAAGTATCATTGAATATTGTAGCCAACTATCAACAAATACTGTTTACAGAAATTAAAAATGATCAAGAATGTTAATTAAAATGATGAAATGTTATTAAATAAAGAATTATTAATACTAGTCTAATGAAGTTACATTGAGAATCCCATTGTCAACCATTAATATTGAGATGAAGAAAAGGCATCTGAAAAAGACAAGTTTATTTGACCTAAACTTCATTCAGGTAAACTAAACTTTTTTAGGAGGGGGAGCATATGTAATGCAACAGAAATGCTAGCATCCATGTTACATAAAAATTAGGTTAACAAAATAATAAACAAGTCAATATCTAACCCCATGATAAAACAAAAATCTAATAATTACATTTATAATTATAGATAAAGATAAATAAGGATGCAAGGTAGAATTAACGAGAATAAACAAACCTGTAAGTTAGATAATAGTTAATGAGCTATGTTCAAGGAAAAGTAAACAAAAATGAAACAATAATTTACTTTATAGCAATAGCAAGTAAGGATTTTGAGTTGAAAGATATTATTTTGTGACAACAAATGTTATGATAAAGTTTATGTTATGTTATACCAATTAGGTGTTGAGTTAATGAAAGGTAATGAAACAAGATGTATTATTCAATTACTATTGTAGAATGAAGTGTGAAGCAGCTAGTTAGCGTTAATAGATTTGAATTTTCTTATATGTGACCAATAGGTGAAGATAAAATTGTCATTACATATGGAAAAAAATATTGTTTATGTAAATGTTAATAGTTAAGATTTGATTATATGTATGAATTTATGTAAAGGGGCTATAGATGTTTACCAGTTATAAACACAGGTAGATCCGTTTACAATAAAAGGCCTAACAGCCAAAACCACTATATAACCACTCATAATATAAAGGTTCGGTACATAAATTAATAATAATTAATGAATACGGTTTGAAGAGCTAGAAAAAAAAAATTAAATTAGTAATGATATATAATAAACCATATCAATTTATACAAATTATGATAATGCCATAATGCCATGATATCGATTGATAACGTTTGATATCGAAAAAGTAGTAAATATAAAAGAAACAGGCTTATATAAAAAAACCAGCAGAATATGTGTAGAAAATAATAAACCAACTATCGGTAAAGTTATATTCCGATATAATAGCAAATTGATAAGGAATAGACAAAAAATATATGAAATAAACACTATATACAAAACATGTGGAAGGAAGAAAAATCATGTGCTGGACTACAGGAAATGAAGAAGTTGTTGATTTTCAATTATTGCCTTTTATGATCTGAATGTGATGAGATTAAAAAACCTAAGAAATGTCTATTTAATCGGAATATTATAAATTAGCAGATACTCTTATAAAATACAAAATTCTAATGATAATATTTATGACTCTTGCCAGTACAGTTTAACCAAACAAGACTATAGTATGAAATCACAATAGAAAATAAATAACTGGATTCTACAAGGAAGGACTTGAATTGTCCCATATCCGAAAGGAACTGACGATATAATAAACCAAATAGAAAGAATCAAATGTATCACAACTAATAATATACACTACACTAGAACTTATAACCTTTCAAATACACGGAACATCACTAATTGCTTCAACCGAGAGAAGAACGTATTTGGATCCAGGAATTGCAGAAGAAGCATCAATCGGGCTGTAAATCAATTCAGAGAGCTGTATTTCCGAGGTGGACAGGACAAGAATTCCATTTTATTAAACCGAAGAAAGAATATTGTACGGCATAATCGTCCAGAACAGTAAATTTATCAATCAACCGCCTACACGATTTGCTTCGTTCTAGTCTGGTAAATTATTATTATATCAATCATATTAACTACACAACACTTCAAATTTGTAAATCTTGCATTCTTATCTATGTATTTTTAATCTTCCCCACAGTTACAAGAACCTTCACACCCTGAATTAAGTTAATTACAAATTAAAACACACTATATAACTGAATCTAAATAAAGGATCGGACTAATCAATAATCGATTCACGCAATCTATAGCCCAAGTGTATGTCAGTTAGAACATATCTTATTCAATGTTAAAGAAGTAAACAAATAAAGAACCTTTATATAGTTGCAAAATCTTGTCATTTGGAGTATGATTTAATGAGTTGGGAATACAAAAGTAACTGACTAAGTATAGAATAATTGGTTAACATAAACAGTGAAATAACCTATAAGTTTCGTTGCTCCGGTACTACAGCGCTTATAGCGGAATTCTCCGACACCAAAGAGAGAGCGTAAAAATACAAAATTATACATAATTCTCTTCAAGGTATAATAGGGTTGAACGAAATTACAGAATAACACATTAATTATTTAAGTTTCAAGTACACTAACACTGATATTTTTTAGAGAGCGAAGTTAATATTAATTAATTACATCAATATATCCCACAACTCCAAATATCTCAGATATTTAAATAATTAAGTAAATTAAACGACCTAAGAGAGTAAAGACAGGGGAACATACCCGTTCATAGCAACGAATAGGCTTACATTGTGTGAAAATAACGAGACGCTCGTACCCGTCCCATTACAAATTAACGGACTAAACAGTGGGGACTTGAACCGTACGTACTCGTTTACTTACAATATATATATTCAAACACTTTCTGCTACAGTCCGTTCCTTGATATATAAATATATATATATTTTTTATAATGACTTTACCTCAAGATGTTTTCTCTCTATTTGGAACATATTTCGGGAAGCCTTGTTCCCATCTTCACCTTTCCTGGTTTTGAGCCATAGAATGGCAGCATTGTATTCACTATTTAACAGAATGTACAAAATTCCCCTAAACAAACAAGAAACAGACAAAGAAAGAAATATAATATACGAAATTGCTTATGAAAATGGATACAATAAAAATGCTGTAAACAAAATAGAAAACAAAATCAAATATAAAATAAAAACTGAACAATTAAGAATTAATCAAAATGAACAATACATCAATAATAACAACAACAAAAAATGGGCCACATTCACATACGTAAATAATAAAATGACAAAGCTAACAAAACTATTTAAAACACAGATATTAAAATAGCATACAAAACTAATAAATAAAGTTTACAAAAACTAAATAACACACACAACAAAGATAATACAACATCCAATGGTATATATAAAATTGAATGCCAAGATTGCAATAAATATTACATCGCACAAACAAAAAACATCGTTTAAATATATAAATCTAATTTGGCCACACATACAATAAACACTGGGCATGAATTCACAGACATAACCAATATGACACTAATAAAACACATACCACACAAAGGGACCATAACGAACGTTTGGGAAAATTTACAAATATACAAACATAAAACACAAAACATACTAATACCTAAACAAATAAAAATCAATACAAAACATGACACAATTTTCAAAGCACTTAATATAGAAAATACACAAAATACTAATATACACACCACAATCATACACAATAATACCAATTTGAAGCACCAGAAACCAACAGGAAACCACAGCAACAACCAGCCAACACACAAATACCTCACAAGGCTCAAAATCAGGATGGCTGAAGATGGGAACACAAGGCTTCCCGAAATATATTCCAAATAGGGAGAAAACATCTTGAGGCAAAGTCATATATATATATATATATATATATACATAGCAACGAAATAAATATAAGGCATAGTAAATTACAACAAAATAATATCAGAGTCTTTTATCTGAAGTTAGGTATTTATTTTAAAACAAATTTAATTTGGTCTGTGATATGAACATAAATTATTTACTCTTAAATTTTAATAGAGTCTATAAAATGTTTGAATGTTTTTCTCTCTTATAGTCTATTTTACTTGTTCGACGAAATCCCTTGACGAACCGTTGAACTGCTCCACTGCCACTCGCCGCCTGCTGAATCCGCTGCAATGATAACACGTAGAACTCTCGCGACACACGCACGCACGCCGTTTCACCGATAGAGTTGATCTCATTTATCTCAGGGCTCGATAACGGGTTTAACTATTATTAATTCGTTTTCGGTGTGCTTTACGTACACCTTCCGGTATCTTGGACGTGTCCTCGCGTTCACCAAGGTTTATTTCGGCAAATACACCTCATTCCTATGCGGAAAAATCTTGACTGTCGCGAGATAGCACTGTTTAATTTACAATTAAATTATTTTGTGTTCTAATACCCAATCGAGCTAGCAAACGGGCAACTCGTTGTTAAGACCCCGTACTCGTAACCCTTATGTAGAACGTATACTGATACGACAAACTCACACAGAGACAACGTCTGTTAAGGCCGAGCTGCTAGGTTGAACTCAACGAAGCTTCTTTCGCGAGAAACCAATCTGAATGAAAATTGGAGCCTCCGATTGGTTAAACCCATACCACGTGATTGATGGGTTAGATAGATAGACATATGTCCTGATCAATTTTGCTGAAGACTGCAAAAGCATGTATAGATTTTATCTAAAAGTTTTATGACTTTCAGAAGATAAGGATTCTTTAGAAAAGTGAATTCTGTAAAAAAATACATATTTAAGTAATATGTTTTGAGTCTTTGACATACGAAAAATGTAGCGCTAATTCAGAAGTATGAACTGTCCAAGTTTCAATTCGATACGATAATTTACACCAGAGTTATTCATGTAAATACGAATAACACGCTCACACGTGCACTCGCTCACTAAATTCGCACTTGACATGACAGAAAATAAATTTATGGGCATTTTGACACACAACAGTTAATTACCCATTTCGTATTTCAAAACTTATAGCTATTTTACAAAATTTTAACAAAATCAATTTTCAACATGTCTATAACGTCATAAATTGTATAAAAGCATGTAGTCATAGCTACAAAGACCCTTTCTGCGATTTTCCATTGCAATATATATTTATAACATACACACACATACATAAATATGTGTCTGAGGGGCCTGTAAAAACATGTCAACATACTCCACCTAAGCATAGCGGATTAGTAAAACGTTATGCAAACTCGGTTCTTCTTTCAATATACTTGGTTTTTTAGCCACATGTTGCTGGTTGAATTCCATCCCATAAATTATCGTGAATCCGATGTACAGGGAGAGCTGGTAACATTTTATTATTGTTTAAACATGCAGTTAAAAATATGCTGTAATAATATTCAGAGGCTGACGATATGAATCTGTGAATATATGCATTCCAGGTGCAAGGTAATTCGTGGTTGTGGGAAATCAGACTCACGCACGCACGCACACAAGGTTCCTTTGCTTGCTATTATTAAACACAGTAGACTCCCTGTTAATGAAACAAAACTTGTAAGTAACGCTGACTATACTACTCTCAACTCAATAATCAAGTCTCTAGAGCCATTATTACAGAAGGTGGAATACTGTGAATATATATAGGACTTGCTAAATAGTTTATTGGCGGGTAGAGGTATTCTAACTATATAGATAGTTTACAATGTCATCTTGGCTGCTAAATATTTCACGATACACTGATGTACATTACAAACCTTACTCCGCTTCTGTTACACATAATCTGTTATATATAGATTACCTTCTAGTATGTGGGACAATACAATATGGGAAGGTATTTTATGTATTTTTTGCAACTAAAATTTTTTGAGGTCCAACGTAAGGGATACGGGTTGACAAATTTAAAATATACTATTTTGATTAATTGTTATTCAAATTAAAGGTAATAAATCTTATGTCATTAGGAAACACTTTAATTCTAAAATTTGTATTATTAATAAATCTTGTAAAAATCAGTTTTTTTGAAGATATTTTGAAAAACTCTGTTATTCTTTTCTACTTCAGTTTAGTAAAGTTATAGGAAAAATGTTTTAAGCACCTTACAGTTCGCCTTTAAGTAGTTATTTTCTGTGTAAAATCCTTTAATAAGATCTTCTCATTTTCCGAACCAAAGTGGAAAACGTCTAGTCTACCTGTGCAAAGATGACGGTACAAAACGTAGAGATATTAGACTAGAGTAGTCATAACATAGAAAAACCCCGTAAAGGGAAGTGTGGACGAAAAGATACAGGTAGATTAGATAGCCTCTGCCTTCGTTTTCGGGTGTGTGATTGTAATTGTTATTTTAAGGTTGCAAATTAAGAACATTTTCCTTGAACAACTCCAAGGGTGCACGTGGAGTCTATCGGCCTCAGATTCCACTAAATACTCGAGCTCTGCTGGCCAAAACCATCGTACGATTATCCGCAGCAGACACGACAACTTGAACAGTTCGTTCAGTCTGACGGTGGGTGTAAAACTACTCTATCGACCATGGGCTACCTCTCAACTTCAACATTGTTGAGTGACTTGTTGGTTACTTTTTGTGGACCTAACTCGCAAAATTTCAGTAACTTGATAATGAACTTAGAATCTCATTTAAATATGAACAACAAACAGAGTCAATGCCTGGTTACTTAATTAGTCACTTTGAAACATTGTACAAGTACATATTACACATGGTCAAAATTTAAATACGTCATAAAATTAATAAATTTCGTAAAATAGCGATTACAGCAATTACGACCTAGTACCACGCCCGCTAACTGTCCCGACAAATGAAACGTACACAGGAATATATCACTCCGACGTCATTCCAAATTTCTGCTAAAATTATCTCAAACAAATACGTAGTCTGTTGAACCACGTGCACACGCAATTTTTTTGTCATCACATCATTTAAACATTACGCCATGTGTTAATTTTTGAAAGTACGAGTAATAGAATTTATTGTCATAAAAATGAAAAACTCAATTAACCATTAAATTAATTGTAATTATCTTGTTGGTACATCCTCTTCGTTCACTTTTATAAATATTATATATATATATAAACTTTCACTATGAACTTACTTTGAATTTATTTCCCCAAACGTTTCAACGTGGTATACGTCTTCTTCAGTGGGAGTAAATACTGAATGTCTTTACAGAGTAACGGTTATGGACTGTAGGTATGTGTGGTGGGGGTTGATGGTGGGGGGGAATTGGCGCTGGGGTTCAAATTGTGTGTTTGAATCAGTGTATCCAAAGGTATGTGTGATCTATAATGTAATTGTTCATTTAATATGTTGTTTGGTTGTAGTGCGTGATATCTGTATATTTCAAATTGTTCTGCTGTGTTTAGTTTTCTACTTTTAGGTAAGTAGTGTAGTATTTCCATGTTGTGCTCTATGTTTGTGTAACTGTGGTTTTCATTTTGTAAATGTGTGGCAAATGTGGAATGTATGTAGTTTGTGGTGAGGGCTTTTAAATGTTCCGAGAATCTAGAGGAAAAAGATCTTCCCCTCTGGC
Source organism: Magicicada septendecula (assembly GCA_034769895.1). NCBI lineage: Eukaryota > Metazoa > Arthropoda > Insecta > Hemiptera > Cicadidae > Magicicada > Magicicada septendecula. The sequence continues at coordinate 194,250,115 of CM068367.1, forward strand.
CGATGTAGGATTGGTGACAATCATTGCAGTTTAATTTATAAACTCCTGTTTTGCTGTATGTGTCTGTGTTTTTTTTAGTATTATTTATGTGTTTCCTAATGGTGTTGTTAATTCTGTAGGCTACTTTATAATTGTGTTTCCTAATATACATACATACTACAATTCCAATAGACACAAAATTGCTAACACATTTAGGAAACACAATTATAAAGTAGCCTACAGAACTAACAACACCATTAGGAAACACATAAATAATACTAACAAAAAACACAGACACATACAGCAAAACAGGAGTTTATAAATTAAACTGCAATGATTGTCACCAATTCTACATCGGCCAGAAGGGAAGATCTTTTTCCTCTAGATTCTCAGAACATTTAAAAGCCCTCACCACAAACTACATACATTCCACATTTGTCACACATTTACAAAATGAAAACCACAGTTACACAAACATAGAGCACAACATGAAAATACTACACTACTTACCTAAAAGTAGAAAACTAAACACACCAGAACAATTTGAAATATACAGATACCACGCACTACAACCAAACAACGTATTAAATGAACAATTACATTATAGATCACACATACTTTTCGATACACTGATTCAAACACACAATTTGAACCCCAGCACCAATTCCCTCCCACCATCAACCCCCACCACACATACCTACAGTCCATAACCGTAACTCTTTAAAGACATTCAGTATTTACTTCCACTGAAGAAGACGTATACCACGCTGAAACGTTTGGGGAAATAAATTCAAAGTAAGTTCATAGTGAAAGTTTATATATATATATATATATATATATATATATATATATTATAACAGTACCAAATATTAACTATTTGGGGTTATATGTTTACCGCATACTGAAAACATATTTAAATAAAAGTAACAGTCAAAACTCCATTTGAATGTAGCGCATTGAAAATAATGCTGTGTAAAGCAACGCACACGTGGTCATTATGTAATCAGTTCGCTGTACAAGGAAGCGACCACACCCAAACTGTCAATTATTAATATCTCGGAAACTAATAAATAAAGGCGAAATCCAATATAGCCAAAATGTTTGCCGAGATATTAATAATGACGTGTGCAAATTTGATGCAATATAATTAACAAATGAAAGAGTTAATTAAAATAATTGAATAACTTCTGTAAAAATAGAGTTACAGTAAAGAGATTTTACTATGTTATAAAGATAATAATTTCTGACAGATTGTATATTTTAGATTTCACACAACTTGATTTGCAACCAAGTTATTGCAAAATTAAATAAGTACAGGATATCCGTGCGAAAAATTGGTTCCGCCGGATAATTATATTAGATAATAATTCTATTCTCCGTCTGTGGGAACCAGACTTCATTCTCACGGACCAAGGAAATTCTAAATTTTATGTGGTAGGGAGAGTGTGCAACCAATGAAATCATTTCGCGCGAGCCCCGGCTACTGCGGTGTTTTATGGTTGAAAATCACTCTTCTGTCAGTACTCACGAAGTTAAGACGTAGTCCTTCGATCGTCTAGTAGCCAAAGTGGTGAAGATCAACAAGAAGACTCTACGTGGTCTACACACACGCAATTACGAACACACTAACTACAGATCATCTGTATAGCTCGTAATTGCTACGTAAAGGCGAGATACTCTTCAGGACATCAACCAAGCTTATTGTGCACTACCAAATAGTCATAAGCACGCAAGAGATCCACCAGACTTCAAGACCAGACTTCAAGAATACAGCAGAGAGGCCGTCTAAATCATTGGTGAACAGCTGACGAGCAGAGCGACACCCGAACGAAGCACACACACACACGCTGACGTGCAACGTGCGAATCGACGAGAGACAGGAAGCACTTCCAGCAGACAACAGCAGACGTTAAAATATTCACAAACAGCAAGGAAGCAGAGTGTTGCCGAATTTTGAACTCCACGACCGAATCCAGCAGTTCTAAGCAGATTACTTTCTCTAACCAAGGACTCGAATCGACGAGGGACAAATCGGGACGACATCCTCTTCAGTAACAGGAAAGCAAAATCCACTTATTTATTTTTCAGATCAAATTTTCTATTTTTCAATTAAAACATTGTAATTCAAATAATTCAGGTGCCAAACAAAAAGCAAAGACTCTAGTAATTAAAAAGTAAATTCGTTTTGATAATCTGTATAGCAGTTTAAGGCTTTAGTAAGTTATAGTTAAGAAATAGAAGTAGTATAAAAGCGCTATACAAATCTTAACTGACAATCTAATCTTAGATCATACTGCAGTAGATCAGAAGTAGAATCACTAGAAATGAAATAACGTGAACTAGACTGTCACGTCTAATTTATTTTAACTAATTATTCAAATTAATTTTAGAGTTTTATATTTTGTTTCATGAACACTTAGATTCAATTTAATTAAATAAATTTAAGTAAATTCAAACCAATTAATAAAGTAAAATTTAAATTGCAATTAACTCGCAAAGAACGAGTTCAGTTTCTTTCCACTATTAAACAATCGAAAAACATCGATTCATTGTATAGACTATAAGAAAATTCATAAGATTATAACCATTCTATTCTTGTGTGTTGTTGGTGTAATAAACAACGTTTTATTACCCCATATAACAGTGTTTTATTGTTGTACGATAAAGCTTGCCAGTCTCACAAAACTCTCCCCCTTTAAAATAACCCATTTTGTGTGTTGTAATAATTTGAGATTACTAGCTTGCGAACTTCAAATCCAAAATCCACACGCCCTAGTCGGAAGAATCTGCAAGATCAGACAGCAGGTGGGTACTCACACACAACATTACATTACAATAACGCATAGTAGTGTAGTTATAATATATATATATATATATATATATATATATATATATATAAATTAATTGTATACTGACTTCTGAAGTAAGCGATTTCAAATTAATAACGTTTGTTACATATTTTTAAGTACTAAACCTAAACTACTATAATGTACCCAATTTCAGGCTTGCGAAGTAACGGAATACTGTTAGAAAAATTACAGAAACCCGATTGCTCTAATATTTTAAAAATAAAACAATAATTGTAACTTAGACAATCGTACAATAAACGCTAAAAATATGGAACTACTGCATTGATTTTTTTTAGTTAATTATGACAAATAACTTAATCTCAGATTTTTAGTTTATGCATTTCCATAGATATCTATAAGCATATATTTAATCCTTTACACAAATATATGAAATTGATAAAAACGTGTAAAGTGTTTTCTCAAAAGTTGCTTACAAAAATTTTGAAGGTGGTATAAAAGTTGCAGGGATTGAGAGGTGTTGAGAGATACCGAGTTTGTATTTCGAATAACATTTCTCATATATGAGGGGCAGGCCGGGGCAAGTTGAGACGGAGGCAAGTTGATACAGTGGAGGCTGTGTGTGAACGTGCATGCGCAGGGCAACGTCCGTGGGACAGGAAACACATTCATTAATTCTCAGTGTTTGAGCGTGTGTGCAGTGAAGCAGTATTTATCTGAGCGAAAGTTTTCCTGATAAATTTGTTTTTTGTAGTGAAAAGTAAGTTTTTTTTTGTGCGGTTTGAAGTGTACTGGTAGGTTTAACTGATCTGTGAACGATTAATTCTTGGTGTTACTTCGTTCTACTACTAACAGGTAAGATAAATCAGCTGTTGTTGTTAGTCCACGCTTGTTCTCTGTTCAGTCACACTTGTTTAATCAAAATGGCGTCGGTTGGGGCAAATTGATACGGTTGATTTGGGGCAAGTTGATACGGTGTATCAACTTACTCCAGCAGCTTCTAAGAGTGTTTTTTCGTTTGTTTACAGAAAATGGTCCAAAATGATGTTAAAAAAACTAGTCGGGGAGAAATACCAATTGAGACATTTGAAAAAACGTACACCGAGGTCCTGGAAGGCAATCTGTCTCTAAGAGAAGCTGGAAAAACTTATGGTATTGACAAAATGACTCTTATGAGATATACAAAAAAGAAAGAAGCAAACCAAAGTGAGAAATTTAAAGTACGAATGGGATACGCTAAACATCGATAGGTGCTCAGTGAAGATTTAGAGCTACAGCTAAAGGAATACATTATACACTGTGCAAAAATTTACTACGGTTTGACTCCCAAAAACATCAAGGAATTAGCATGGGAAGTAGCAGTGGCTAACAATGTTCAATTCCCTGATGCATGGACAAATAAAAAAATTGCTTCGAAAGAGTGGTTTACTGCGTACATGAAAAGGCACCCTAGACTGTCTCTGAGAGAGCCTGAAGCCACGAGCCTAAGTCGTGCTACAAGTTTTAATCGACAAAATGTGGGTACATTTTTAACAATTTGAAAAGTATCTTAAGTAAATACAAAATTTGAAAGTAAAGATATTTGGAACACTGATGAAACCGGTATTCAAACGGTCCAGCGACCAGGAAAAATTATTGCAGAAAAAGGATCTCGTCAGGTAGGCAAGGCAACATCAGCAGAGAAAGGGACAACCGTTACCATCGCCACTGCAGTAAATGCTATTGGTAATTCCGTTCCCCCTATGTTCATATTTCCGAGGGTCTATTTTGAAGACAATTTTATTCAAAACGGCCCATCTGGCTGTATTGGTGTTTCACATCCGTCACGTTGGATGACAGCATCTTCATTTTTAATTTTTATAAAACACTTTCACAGTCACGTTAAGTCAACCAAACAAAGCACTTGTTTGCTGATACTGGACAATCACGACTCTCATTTGTCAATAGAAGTACTGAATTTCTGCAAGGACAATGGAATCGTTATGTTGTCATTTCCTCCTCATACGTCTCACCAACTACAACCCCTGGAGAAGTCAGTTTATGGACCTTTCAAAAAGTTTTATTTTTCAGCTGTTATCAACTGGATGATTAACAATCCAGGAAAGACTTTTACTATATATGGCATACCAGGAGTCGTTAGTAATACCCTACCTAATGCTCCAACGCCAAAAAATATTACGGCAGGATTTCAAGCAACTGGCATCATGCCATTTGTTTAAACTTTGTACTTGTTTATCAGCTGTACGCGGTGTACCGCCGCAATGCGGCACGAGCGGATGACGTCACGCGCTTATCAAACGCTGCCGCCGGTCATCACGGCCGGCTGCAGGCAAGTTTAGTTTAGTTTCTAACAAGGCTCCGAGCGGATCTCTCGTAAAACACTTCTCTTCCAGCCGCGGCTTCTGGACATTTTTTAATATGCATTCATAAGATTCAATTTAATTCAGATTCAATTACCTGCGTCCATCCACAATGGACCACGATTTCGTTCAAAATTAATTTTCGGGCGCTATTGCCTCAAATGCATCCGCACGTGCCGATCGTAACTAATAATTAAAATTTTCAATAAACGCATGTCAAATATTCGCAATACAGTCCACTTCTTTCTAATACAATCCAGCCTTTCCTGCTTAGCGTCTTTGGAATAACTCGCGATTCATCAAGAGCTTCCAAACCGCAACATTTTTGGTCCTCCGGGCCGGATTTGAACCAGCGACCTATGGATCTACAGTCCACGTGACTATAAACTTCTTACTTGTATTTGATGTTTAATAATATTTCACTTTAGTGGTTATTTCTTAACACATTTGTATAAATAAACACCGTCATTACACAATACAACTTAATAAATGGTTGGCAGCTCATTGTCAGTTAAAACTTTAAAGATAAAGATATACTTTGTTACCATTTAGATTCATAATTTTAATAATTTAATTGCCAACAAAGCTTGATTAGTAAGAGAGAGTAAGTTTATGTTCTAAACAACGATCGCTAGCTACCGAAACGTATTCAAATTCATTCAAACTTAAGCTTGTGATTCACATGCTCTATGCTCAATTTCTTTCTAAATATTTTTCCTTTTTTCTCTTAAATTGTAATAATGGCCGATGTAAGGGCTCTAATAAAAAACGAGGCACAATTAAAGCCTCAATATCCCGAGTAAATACTTTCGCGGATAACTTCGATTTGTTAACCAGCGATCCTCATGCGCTGAAAATAAAACTGCGTCATTTGATGGAATTATCCACCAAATATGATGAGATACAGTCACAAATCGAAGCTGAGGAAGCGGACGTTGCTTTAACGAGTGATAGAGTACAAACGGAGGACGATCTGTGTAATATAGAATGTAAATTGCAACACCTGCTGGAGCAAGCTGAGCATATGAACCAAAAACCAGTAATTAATGCTGAAAGTAAACAGTCTAAAACACCCCCCCCCATTCAATTGGAACCAATAAAATTACCACGGTTTGCGGGTAGTATTTTTGAGTGGCAAAATTATTACCATATTTTTCTTGAATTAATTCACGTCAGAGCAAATCTGACGGATATACAGAAACTTCACTATTTGCACTCGTCATTACATGGCGAGGCGCTTAACGTAATAAAATCGTTGCCAATCACTCATGAGAATTACGCGGTGGCTATCGATCTGTTGAGGAATAGATATGACAGTAAGCTAATTGTTTCCGCCCACCATATAGGTAGTGTCCTGGACGTACCATTAGTTCAGCAAGAATCCCAAGTTAGCATATCGAAATTTATTGATGAAATCTATTCCAATATAAACGCTTTAAATAATCTCAAACTGCCATTCAACACGTTCGAAATTATTGTCGTAAATTATTTAGCCAAAAAACTTGATAATTACACTTTCCGTTTGTGGAAAGAGAGTTTGTCGGAGCATAAGTTCCCCGATTTTAATAATTTTATTAATTTTCTAAATTCACGAAGAAAATTACTGCAAAATCTCGATAACGCGACTACCCCAACGAGCAGGTTGAACAAAAGCGATAAGTCTCCTTATTGCAAGGCAGTTAAACAGATAAACGCTCCAAAGGGCGCATTCCATTCTCATATCAGAAACAATTTATGTAGGCTGTGTAACGGTGAACATAGAATTATCGACTGCCTACAATTTACATCGCTGTCTATCCCTGACAGAAAAAACGTGTTAATAAAAAACAAACTTTGCCTAAACTGCCTCCGTTCGGGACACGAAAGCTCAAAATGTCCCTCAAAATTCTCATGCAAAAAATGTTCTAGGCGTCACCACACCACGATTCATGTCCCCAACAGGGACGTAACTTCTGTCAACAACCAATGTTCACTGAAATCACAGACCAATAAATCGGTATTGTTATCTACCGCCGTCTGTATGACCGCCAATAAGGTCGGTAAAATTTTCCCGTTAGGATATTACTGGATTCCGGTTCTCAAGCGAACTTTTGCACAATGGATTTCGCCCGCAGAATGGGCCTCTAATTGGTTAAATCGCAACTGCCCATCACGGGTATAAACAACTCGCTTTCACAGGCTGACTTCAGTACTAATGTAAGGCTACATTCACGCTATAAACCCTTCACGTTAAACGTGCATTGTGCCGTATTACCCAGTATAACTAATAATCTACCGGCGGAGTCGTTCAATCTTGCCTCTTTGAATTTACCCAAGCGCATATTCTTGGCGGATCCTCACCTACATTGCTCGGCGCAAGTCGATATATTAATCGGCGCTCAATATTTTCTCCAACTAATTGAACCTATGAAATTTACGCGCGGACCACACTTTCCTATAATTCAGGAAACCAAGTTAGGATTTATTTTGGCCGGTGACTTACCCTTCAACGTCGATATAACTAAAACAGTTTCTTCCTTTATGGTCTGTAAGGATGATAATCAGATTTCCTCGCAACTAAAAGAATTTTGGAAGTTGGAGGAGATCTCTAGTTGCGAAGCCCGATCTGAGGACTCGCCGTGTGAAAAACATTTCGTGGAAAACACTAGCCGTAATCGCGATGGGAGATTCGTGGTATCCCTGCCCCGCAGATCTGATAAATTTTATTTGGGAGATTCTCTCCGCGGAGCCATCCGCAGATTCCAATCGTTAGAGTTCAAGTTCAAGCAGAACCCTATCCTTTATAAGGATTAGAGTGAGTTCATGAGTGACTACTTGAAACTTGGCCACATGTCGCCGCTTAATGACTACGATTTGTCGCTTGACAGGTCAGAGATTTTTTATCTGCCCCATCACGCAGTTTTCAAGGACTCTAGCTTAACCACTAAATTGCGCGTGGTATTTGACGCCTCCGCTAAAACCACAAATAATTTGTCCCTTAACGATACTTTAATGGTAGGTCCTACGATCCAGCAGGATCTGTTTTCGATAATGGTTCGGTTCCGTACCCACCAATACGTACTTATTGCGGACATAGAAAAGATGTATCGCCAGATCATTGTTAATCCTAAGGATTCAAACCTGCAACGCATCGTTTGGCGTGATGCGCCGCATAAGGAATTGCGACATTACGCTTTAAGGACGGTTACATATGGCACTGCTAGTGCCTCCTTCCTTGCTACACGTTGTCTGGCTCAGATAGCCTACGAAAATAAATCCGACTACCCTACAGCTTCTAGGGCCATAGCAAATGACTTTTACGTAGACGATCTCATAACGGGTTCGGATGATCCGAACGGCTTAGCTGAAATGAAATGCGAGATCGTGAAGTTGTTGAGTAGGTATGGTTTTACGTTACATAAGTGGTTCTCTAACCACCATAAGATTATGACCCTTCGCGCCCAAGTAACCCGTGACTTCAGCAAAGGTCAAAACGTGCGTACATTGGGAATCCAATGGAACGTTGAAAGGGATAACTTTTTATACACCGTTAGGGGTGATAATAATTTAACCGTGTTCTACAAGAGAAGCGTGTTGTCGGTCATCGCCGGGATCTATGATCCATTAGGATTGATCGCTCCCATCACATTTTACTGCAAGCATTACGTGCAACAGTTGTGGTTGGCGGGCACAGATTGGGACGAACCCCTATCTGGGTCAATAGCCAATCAATGGTTGGAATTATACGCTCAATTAGTCTCCGACACTAATTTTGAGATTACGAGGTCGGTTAAGAGTTCGAACAATTACCCAATTAGTTCATTACAGCTTCACGGATTCACCGACGCTTCGGCTAAAGGTTACGCGTGTTGCATTTATGTGCGGGCGGTCTATTCGAACGGCGCCATATCATCAAGCTTGCTGTGTGCTAAATCCAGGGTCGCTCCGCTGAAACAGATAACGCTACCACGACTTGAGCTTTGTGCTTGTTTATTGCTGGCGCAATTAACGTCTAAGGTTTTAAACGCCATCTATTACAATTTTGACGGACTATATTTCTATTCGGACTCGATGATAGCGTTGTATTGGATACATCAACAATCTTCCCGCTGGAAGGTATTTGTGGCCAACCGTGTCGCGGAAATACAGCGTCTTGTTAGCAGCAGGGGAACTTGGCGTCATGTAGTATCAAATGACAACCCTGCCGACATTTTTTCGCGCGGTTGCCTCCCTCGTAGTTTGCACTGCCATACCCAATGGTGGCATGGTCCCTCCTGGTTAGCGCATGAGTCGGCTTCATGGCCGGTCAGCGCGTTCGACATTAACACTCCCTGTACTTTTCCCGACTTTGAGGAGGAACGTCGCAAGCAGGTTCAAACCTCACTAATTGTCGCGTCCTCAACACATAGTTATGTTGAAAATTATTCATCACTTACGAGGCTTATTCGCGTCTTCGCATATTGGCGTCGATTTTCTCGCAATTCTAGGCTCGCGGTTGTTGATAGAGACACGTCCTTTTTGTCGTCTCAAAAATTGTCAGACACGCTCTTGATTTTTGTCCGGCAATCTCAGCAGTTGCATTTCGGCGTAGAAGTTATGGAACTTGAGGCACACCGATGCCTTCCTCGCAGTAGTAAAATTCTTGCTCTCAACCCATTCCTGGATGAATCGGGCATTTTAAGAGTGGGTGGACGCTTGCAATTCTCCCCACTTAGCTACGAGAGTAAACACCAAATAATTTTGCACCCGCACTCTCATCTCACGAGATTAATAACTGAATACGAACACATCCGTTTGTTGCACGCTGGAGTGCAATCAACTCAAGCTTCGCTTAGGCGAAAGTATTGGATCATACACGACAAATCCTATATCCGCTCAGTGATACATAAGTGTGTCACTTGTTTTCGTTTCCGGGCTAAAGGCGCGAATCAACTACTAGGTCAGTTACCCCCTTCTAGGGTCACGCCTTCTAGGCCATTTTCACAGTCGGCCGTGGACTACGCCGGTCCTGTACTTTTGCGCCATGGCGGGCAGCGCTCTAAGTCCACGACCAAGGCATACATCGCGCTATTCATATGCATGTGTACTAGGGCCATCCATTTAGAATTGGTGTCGGATCTCACTTCCAACGCCTTTATAGCGGCTTTAAAAAGGTTCATCTCGCGCAGAGGTATTCCCGCGCAGATATTTTCGGATAATGGCACGAATTTCCGTCGTGCCAACCACACTTTGCATGATTGGTAAAAATTTTTAACCTCCAAGGAAGTTGAGCAATCTTCTCTGGAGTTTTGCGGTCTCCACGGTATCAAATGGTCCTTTATCCCCCCTTCAGCCCCTCATTTCGGTGGTTTGTGGGAAAGTGGTGTAAGGAGTGTTAAATTTCATTTACGTCGCGTAATAGGCGGTACGATCTTGAATTTTGAGGAATATTCTACTCTTCTTTCTCAAATTGAGGCTTGCCTTAATTCACGCCCGTTATGCGCGGTATCCGACGATGCTAGAGACCCTGAACCCTTAACACCTGCTCATTTTTTGGTCGGTGCTCCACTGACGGCACTTCCGGAACCCGACTATACCCAAAGCAATAATAGTCATTTGGGCAGATGGCTTCTGCTCCAAAAATTTACGCAGACCATCTGGAAACGGTGGTCTAGGGATTATCTGCACCAGCTGCAGCAGCGCAATAAATGGCGCACCCCGTTAAGGAATTTGAATGTCGGACAGCTTGTCCTCATTTTAGATGACAATTCCCCCCCCCTCTAGAATGGAAGCGTGGGGTAATTACCAATGTTTTCCGGGTCAAGATTACTTAGTACGCGTCGCAGAAGTTCGCACCGCGGTAGGTATCTTACGCCGAGCCATCCACAAATTATGCCCCCTTCCGGTGGCAACAAGCTAATCGTATGCGTGCCATACGAGAGGTGTGTGTGTGTGTGTGCGTGTGTGTGTGTGTGTGTGTGTGTGTGTGTGTGAGTGTGTGCGTGTCACATTGCCTGGATTACGCCCGGGACATTCCCCGGGCGAGCATACAAGTCAATTGTATCATAAACATTGTAAGTATCATAAGCATTGTAATATTGTTTACGTGCCGCTAGCTATTACTGCAATAGTGACTGTGTTTCATATGTACTATCAATTATTATGGATGTTGTGTATTGTCAATATGTTTATATAATTCAAATTCTGAGAACTACAAGTGTTACTTATAGTGTCAATCATTCTACGTGTGTATTGTATTTTTCAATGTCATGTACCATTGAACTTTGATATGATTATGATAACATTATGTTTCTATTATTTCTATTACTATATATGAAGCAGTGATCAAGATGGTTTCTCTTATATAATTTAAGGTTATTATTTACGTTTGTCAAGGTTTAAATATATGTATTTTTTATCCACATGTTATGCTTCAAGAGAGATCATGTTTAGTTAGGTAAAGGTTCGTTTTTATCATGATTTTTTATTTGTTGTACCTTTTCTAGCACAGAAATTGTTTTGTTTTGACTTAAGCTTTGTGCTAGCTTAATGAATTTTGTTTTCTACAAATTTTATGTATAAGCCTTTAAGTGTATTATGTATTGTTTATATATATACATTGATAATGTTTGTAATATACTGTTCCCAGTTAACGTTTAATGTACAAAATCGTCCCGATTTTGGCGGGCAGTATGTTTAAACTTTGTACTTGTTTATCAGCTGTACGCGGTGTACCGCCGCAATGCGGCACGAGCGGATGACGTCACGCGCTTATCAAACGCTGCCGCCGGTCATCACCGCCGGCTGCAGGCAAGTTTAGTTTAGTTTCTAACAAGGCTCCGAGCGGATCTCTCGTAAAACACTTCTCTTCCAGCCGCGGCTTCTGGACATTTTTTAATATGCATTCATAAGATTCAATTTAATTCAGATTCAATTACCTGCGTCCATCCACAATGGACCACGATTTCGTTCAAAATTAATTTTCGGGCGCTATTGCCTCAAATGCATCCGCACGTGCCGATCGTAACTAATAATTAAAATTTTCAATAAACGCATGTCAAATATTCGCAATACAGTCCACTTCTTTCTAATACAATCCAGCCTTTCCTGCTTAGCGTCTTTGGAATAACTCGCGATTCATCAAGAGCTTCCAAACCGCAACACCATTTAACCCCGAAATTTTTACTTATGAAGATTACCTCTCATGTTATGTAACTGATCGTCCAGTAGGTGAAGGCCGTGAACAAGATACCTCATATGATCAGAGAAAAGCTGACTTCAGTATGCCAGGGACCAGTGCTGATAGATTAGAACCCGTGCTGTCAACCATCAGTAACTCTCAAGGTCGTATGTTAGTAAGCCCAGAGGAATTACATCCCTACCCAAAAGCCGGGGAGAAGAAAACAAATAGAAAAGGAAAACAGCCAATGAAGCCATCAGTTCTTACAGATACTCCAGTGAAAAACCGACTAGAAAGTGTAGCTAAAGGAAGAGATAACAAAAGGTTATTAAAAGCAGAACGGGCTAAAAGAAGACTATACAAATCTTTGGAAGAAGAAGGAAGCCAGTTGAAAATTAGTAGCAAGAAAAAAAAGAATGCTCCAAAAGCTGCAAAGGGGATTAAAGAAAAAATGAAGAAAGTACCAACCAGGAAACATTTAAATAAAGAATCAGAGTCAGAAGATGAAGACAGCTTGTGTCTGATGTGTCTTGAGCCATATTCAGCTTCTAAACCAGGTCAACAAAGGATACAATGCATTTCATGCAGGAAATGGGCCTATTTGGAATGTGGAAATGACAGTGCTCTGTATACATGTGTTAACTGCCTATCAGATGTGTACATAACTGAAAGTGTGACTAGTGTTTTTTAATGTAACATTATAATTCTCTTCACAACGTTATTGTTTTTTCTTTATGTTCTCTCTTGTTTCATAAATCAATGGTTAACTTTCAGTATTTTTGTTTTTTATACAAAAATTAGTAATGAACATATGTTTTTTATGTCTGTAATTAATATACATTTATTTTATTTGTATTTTGTTTTATTCAAGCAAACTGTGTCTCACCGTTATTAACTCACTCCAAATCAGTATCAACTTGCCCAATCTTGGGGTAAGTTGAGACATCGTGTAGTGGTTAGGTTACAGGTTCTCGTACGCTTAAACATTTGATTTTTTAGATCATACTATGCTGTTCTGAAAGCAGAACTAAGCTATCTACTAATAGTAAGTTTGACTTGTTACAAGTAACTGAAAAAAATTAAAAAATTAAAAACTGAAAATTGTATCAACTTGCCCCGGTCTCCACAAACTTAAAATACTCTTAAAATTTTAAGTTCCTTTCTTGTCTTACGGTGTCCCTGAAGTCAAATAAATTTTCAGCGTAAGCACGACATTTGGATTCGGGTTAAAATTTCTTTCAGTAGAATTCGTGGATTGAATTTTTGCGATTTTGCTAAATTTTTTTATCCGCTGTTTGTACGGGAGAGTACAAAAATTTTTAAATCTCAAAACTGAACGCTGTATTTAGATTTAGAGCCTATTGTCTTTGCGATATTTTTAAAATTTTGGCTCCTTATATTTTTTTCTCTTGCCGTGATAATTTGGGGGAGAAATAAATTTAAAAAATCGGTACGGAGCACCATACATGACTTCCATGTTATCATTAATTATAAAATTATTTTTAATATGTACACTCAGAACGAAACTAAATATATCAGCATGCTTTTGGTAAAAACGCTGAGAAAGATAATCAAAATACGAATTGTACATAGTTGTTAATATTTTAAAATCAAATAATTAATTTGATTAAATTATATTTTATTTAAACAATGCGAAAGAAAGCGAATATCGCTCAGCGTTTGTAACCTGTGAATTTCTGAAAACGAAAAATTAATTTGTTTACGTATCCGTGGTTATGATATTTTGTTTGGATGAAATGATATAAATTGTTAACATTTTATTTAAATTTTATTAGGTTTTTGGTTGAATAAATTTATAACATCAATACAAACAGGAAGCAGAGCTAGATATGGTGACAAAACATTAAATAAGTGGATGCTTGAGTTCTGAAGACATGACGTATCAGCTAAAATGGTACCCCCATGTCAGGTGGGTGAAGACTATCCTCAACCTTCGTGAGGAAGGACTGTACTTTTGGATAAAATGTTTGTAGGTCGAACGAACAGCTGACCAAAGGGGGCCGTGATCTGATTCCTGTAATTAAATTGGACTCTCGCTGCGATTTATCGGCCGAGGGTGAATGATGTCTATAGTGTTATCAAAGTCTTTCTTGTAAATACTGTACTAGTCATTTTTCTTTTTTAAAATCGAGTCTTTCTTTCTTTCCATTCGTCTTCTGATTTCCTGAACGACGATTCTGTTCACCGTATAATTATAAATTTCTCAGGAAAACATTTCTTCCTTAATACGTTTGTGTCTTATGTTGAACACCCACCATTCTGATCCATGTCATAACGCTATATTCCACACAGACTAGTAAATAACTAGCCGTCAGGGAGGTCAAAATATTTTCCAGGAGGGGAAAACAATTTACAGAGGAGAAAAATATTTATATATTTTTCATACATACACACATGCACATATTAGTTTGTAATTCTTATATCATAATAGAAATAAGTATAAGTTACAGATTGTATTAATTTATTAAAACATTTATTGCTTCAAAGTATGCATACAATTAATGGCTTGTAAAAGTTAATGTTTGATCTCCACTAAGTAGTGCTCAAGTTTACAAAGTTTTAATATTATGATGTCCATAATCAAAACATCAGGTTTTAGTAGGTTTGAGCAGTTTTTAGTGTGTATGAGGGTACAAAAATTGTCAACATTCCGTATGGAGGCATCTACAGTGTACGTTTCACAGAACAAACACGCGGAAAAGAAGGAGCGCTCCGAAATCTCTCATGGACCCTGAACATCTTGCCGAGGGTTCATTCCCTACAGACGAAAAGTCTGTCTATAAGTTCCTCTGTAAACACGTGCATTTACACTGGCCAGCGATCCACAGAAAGCAAATCGCTGTCCACGCTGGACACCTTTTCGGCTTGCACGCATTGTGTTTGTGTGGGTTTCGGCACTTTCCATTTAAAAAGCGTACAAACGTAAAAAAAACATGACTGAGGCCAGAAATAACGCGAATTATGTGTGTGTGTGTGTGTGTGTGCCCTGCCTGCCTCTTTATTGCGGTAATCACAATAATAAAACTTTGGAAACGTAAAGATTACAAAATTGAGGTATGCTTGCCTGCCAGGAACGATATATTTTTACACATACATGATTTAAATTGAAATGAAAAAATTATAATTTTCTTGCCTGGCAACAAAATTATTTTATTTTTAACAATTACCATTGTTTGAAAAAGTTTAAATGAATTTCCAAGTACTTTGGTCTTGTTAAAACGTAAAACGGGTAGCGGGGGGTTGCAGGTAAACTACCCCTTCCCCTTAACCGATCTTCACCAAAAATCAATAGGCCTTGAGTCCTCTACAACTCAGGCAGGTATGCAAAAAATTATTTGATTCTGTCTGAATTTGCGGCAGTTATCGTTTGCCATAGAAAAAAATCTACATAGACACACAGACACTTTTCGAAAAATGATTTTACTTCCATGTTCCGTAAGGAAATGGAAGTATGGTGATGGGGAAAAAATCGTGTTCGAGATAATTGCAGATCCTGATTGTACTACCCTCAAAACATGAAGAAAAGTCATTTTTCGAAAAGTGGCTGTGTGTGTGTCTGTGTATCTATCTGTCTGTGTGTCTATCTATATTTAGATTTTTTCTATGGCAAACGATAACAATCGTAAATTCAAACAGAATCAAATAATTTTTTGCATACATCCCTAAATTGTGGAGTACTCAAGACTTCTTGTTTTTGGTGAAGATCGGTTAAGGGAAAGGGGTAGTTTACCTACAACATTTTATGTTTTAACAAGGGTAATTTTTTCTATGACGAACGATAACTGCCGTAAATTCAAACAGAATCAAATACCTTTCTGCATACCATCCTGAATTATAGAGTGCTCAAGGTGTTTTGATTATGGTGAAGATCGGTTAAGAGAAAAGGGTAGTTTACTTGCGACGTTTAATGTTTTAACAACGGTAATTTTTTCTATGACGAATGATAACTGCTGCACATTCGAACAGAATAACATATGTTTTTGCATAGGTTCCTGAATTGTAGAGTTCTTAAGACCTTTTGTTTTTAGTGAAGATCGGTTAAGGTAAAGGGATAGTTTACCTGCAACATTTTATGTTTTAACAACGGTAATATTTCTATCATGAACGATACTGCCGCACATTCAAACAGAATTAAATATTTTTTGTGTACGTTCCTGAATTGTAAAGGAATGAAGGCCTATTGATTTTGGTGAAGATCAGTTAAGAGAAAGGGGTAGTTTACCTGCAACGTTTTATGTGATAACAAGGGTAATTTTTTCTATGACGAACGATAACTGCCGTAAATTAAAACATAATCAAATAATTTTTTTCATAAATCTCTAAACTGTAGAGAGCTCAAGGTCTGATGATTTTGGTGAAGATCGGTTGAGGGAAAGGGGTAGTTTACCTGCCACATTTAATGTTTTAACAAGAGTAATTGTTTCTATGACGAACAATAACTGCCGTAAATTCAAACAGAAACAAATAATTTTTTACATATGTGTCTGACTTGTAGAGGACTCAAGGTCTGTTGATTTTGGTGAAGATCGGTTACGGGGAAAGGGTAGTTTTCCAGAAACATTTTTTGTTGTAACAAGAGTAAAGTACTTAATTTTGATAAATAAAGTATCCTGATAAGAAGATCTTAATAATCCACTGTAGAATCGTAGATGTAATATCTCTAAATGAAGAGTCTAGTTGAACGGGGTGGAGGTAATTTTCTATAAACGAAAATTATAGTTGAAGGGGGAGGGGATAATTTTTTTTATATATGTACTACGTTATCGGCAACAAAGAAGTAGTTTGTTGTTAAAATTCCTTCCCGGCCTGTTTGGCCGTAGACCAATGTTTTCTGCAAAACCAGACGTTTCGGCAGTGCCATCGACTTCCATCATAAGTGATGCGATTCCAAATTGAGTGCGATAACGTGAGGTGGTATACGTTAGTGACCACAGTACTGTGGTTAAGGCTGAAGCAGTAAGTAGAAAGAAGTAGTTTCTATGGTAATATTTCATTTTGAAAATGACTTTAAATATAAATCTTAGAACATGGAAGTCATGTATTTTTTTCCATACCGATATTTTCTTCATGTAGTACAAGCAGAATCAGCCCTTATCTCGAACACGATTTTTTTTCCATCACCATACTTCCATTTCCTTATGGATCTGTGCGATTAAAGCATGGATACGCATACCGAGGTTTCCGCAAATCGGTTACTGCGTTCAAAAGTTATTGTGATACATACACCAAGTAGATAGATAGATAGGAAGGTAGACAGACGGAAAGCCAGGTAGACAGACAATATCTAACCGTCGAGTTGAACCGAGAACTCGCTTATCATTAATCATTCAATTAATTTACACCATTTCTATACATTCATATGCCAGCAAGAATACAGTGATTTTCTAAATACAGTAAGTTTTTAAAAGTGTACCTAATTAACGTAGGATTTGTGTACTGTAATGTAAATGAAATTTGTTCCGTCTGTGTTGCGAGTCCTTCTACATAGATATATATAATCTAAGGTTCTTGTATGAACCATATTGTGTGTCGCTGTGAACTGTGTATAAAGATTAGTTTATGTGTACACGGTTTTGTAAATATCCCTGTCTCCGAATATTGTATTTAGGAAATACTATAATGTTATCAGATGATTTGCAATCATCTTGCGTGCAGAGGGTTATTGGTTAAACATATATACAAACATTATTTGTGGTGAAGGAATTGGTGGAAAGGATGTAATAAACACTACTCCACAGTTAATCTTTTGAACACAATTAGTTCAAAAATAAATAGAAAGTAAACAAAATTATGAGTTTCTCTTAAATTAGGGGTGAAAAAGTTTTTATTACGATAATATATCACTTACTTTCAAGGAAACGTCATGAATTAATTAGACGAAATAAACGATAAAGTGGAGGGATTAATTTTGAAGTTGAGGTTGGTGTTTGTCTGTTCTGTAACGAGAGAATATTGTCTAGGGATTGCAGGTGTTAAAGAGCTTAAACATCTGTGAAACTTGGCACGCAAAATTACTCCCTTTCAATGCGCACTAAAAATCGTGAGAACATCATTTGGTTTTGTCAACTTCTGTAAACTTTCCTGGCGTTACGTGTCAGACGCCATGCAAACTTTTAATTAAAACACGGTCTGTTCTTTGCATGACTATAAAATGTTGAGAGTTTATGAAATGGTAAAACTTTTCTTTGTAATTTTGGCTTAAAATTTGTTTATAAAATTTAATTTTCTTCTATTTTATAATTCAGACTTAGTTTATTTATAATTAAATGTAGAAACAGCTTTTACGAAACAACACTTCTTCGTTTTTTCGTTTTCCAGTAATAATAATTGTGTTGAATAAATATTTGTCAAAATCCTCTCCCATCCCAACACAGGCATAAGTAATGTGTATTATGGTATACAATTCACACATATCTCTCTTTGTGTGTGTGTGTGTGTGTGTGTGTGTTGCGTGGATAATATATTTCATGGTCTTAAAACAATGAAATGAATTTTAACTCCAGACAAGTCGGTACTTCTTGAAACAAAAATACAGATTCTCTAATTATATCCATATGTCCAAAACACTTTATGCACAACAAATAATAATAATAAGTAAATTAAATTGTACACAAATAGTCCCTTGAATGATAACACTGAAAAATTCACAGCTTAATCGAATAACAGCTTTAAGTTCAAAAAATCCTAAAACAGAACTGTTTCACCTTCAGTGGTCAGTTTTATTCACAAAGTTAGGGGCTCGCTATGGGTTCTCCCGTAAGTGGTATATTAGCAGAAGTGTATCTCAACCATTTTGAAAATAAATATCTGTTATCGAACAACAATACACATCATAAGAATATTATAGCCTATATATGTGTTGATGACACATTTTGTGTTTTTAACGGTTCATTAAGACAACTTGAAAACATGAGAAAATACATGAACAGTATAAACACCCAAATCAAATTTACTCTAGAAACCGAAGATAATGATTGTTTGAATTTCTTAGATTTAACTTTAATTAAACAGAAAGATTGCTTTAAGTTTAATATCTATAGAAAGCCTACAACAACCAATATTACTATACATGCAGACTCATACCATCCATGGTCACAAAAAATGGCTGCTTATAACGCGTTCGTCCACAGACTCCTTAATGTACCCCTAGAGAAGGAGGATTTTATCAAAGAAATAGACACCATAAAAAGCCTAGCAATCACCAACGGATATAGCAGCACGATTGTCGAGAAGTTGATCGATAAACACAGACGCAAAAAGAATCTAGGAACAAACAAACCGAGACATGACAATAAATTTATATCCGTTGAGTACACTAACTTGATACCACAAATCATTAAAAATCAATTAAAAAAATATAACATTACAGTAACTTTTAAAACAAACAAAATTAATCAAAACGTATTACGAACAAAAAGAAACAAAAATCCTGAAACATGTTCCGGCATATATAAAATTGTATGTGATGACTGCGATAAATTCTATATTGGACAAACAGAAAGAGATTTTAAAGATAGATATATAGAACATCTACCCAAGAAGAATATCAATAATATAAAGTCCAGTTACGCGCAGCACTTAATAGAATACAACCATAATTATACCAGTTTTGCACAAAATTTAAAACCTCTACATTACTGTTAGAAATGACGCTTCATGGATGCAATGGAAGAATTTATAATTTACAAAGCAAGTAAATTCCAGCATGACGAGCTATTGAATGATATGTTGTCATTTAAATCCAACGTCTTCTACGACACAGTAATACGCACACGACAAGAAGAAAGCAGACGACTGCCTATGTAGGTTTGCGATAACAAAATCAGTCGACTTTTAACTTTACGACGACGCGCACGTGTGTGAATGCACATACGGTAGCTATGTGTTCGCGTAAATTCGAATGTTGTGCAATGGTTTTATTTTAAACTTAACGACGAGTGATTAGTTCATGATTTCATTTTTATAACCTGATGATGGGACTGTGTTCCTGAAACTCGTCGTTACGCAAACAATCAAAAGTTGCAAGGAAGGAATTCGATAAAGGTAATTACCAGTCTATATAATTTACTAATTTCTAAGCTTCTGCCGTAAAAGTATATAATCCAACCGATATTTTCCTGTGTCTCTTGGTCTTACCAATACGTGTCTCCATTTCAGTGCGTTCTTAAACAATGTGTTAACTACCAGCAGCCAAAATGTTTTACTAAGTTCTAATAATCTACATCCTCTTTCATTCCTGTCACGAAGTAACATTCTCTTAAAATTCTTTCATCCTTATCTTTCTTTCAATTATGGCGTTCCAGGTACGTCATTGTTCGTACGTTTGTATCCCCTTCAGGTATCTAAATAAAGTCTATATTTCATTATGCACTTTTCTACTTTCTCTGCTTTACAATACGAAGTGAGAATGTAATCCTGTTTTACAGTAGTAGTCATTGGCTTTGTTTCTACCCTCATTACGATAATTCTGTCACTATACTATTCACTGTTTATTGCCAGTCTCACCCTTCAAACTCTTTTATTGTTCTTCGCAGTTAAAATCATCTTTTATTTCATTTTGCCATCACTTAGTTCTTTCGCCATGTTTATTTATTTGATTATTCCATCTTTCAAAAAGAATGTATATCTCTGAAGTATTGTATATATACATGGAAAATTCACATTTCTCATCCTGAGTCCACTCTGTACTTAATTCCATAAAATGTGTTAATTCACAAATGAATTTTGATATTTCTCTGATAGCTCTATACTTTTCAATTTCCTATTGTTTGTCTTTCTACATACTCTCTTTTTTTTACTTTAATCTGACCTCTAATTTTTGCTATTATTAAGCTGTGCAGCACATACAATTCTGCAGAGAATTATATTCTACGCCCACAGTGTACACAGTAAAGTTAGTAATACTTCTTGCATTTTGCTCTTCTGCAGTGCTCTTATCTTCCGTTTGTTGATTCTAGAATGAGTTACCAATTTTTAATCCACTAATTTGTGAAAAAGTTGATCATTTTCCTTTCATTTCTATACAAATTTTGTTCGCTATACACTCTTACGCATACATCTGTGCCTAATCTAGCATTTCATTCTCCCATTAGAATAATTTTCTATTTTCCTCCCTGAATATATGTAGCATATTGTAGCTCTACGTAAAATTCTGCCTTTTATGTCTTTTCCAGTTTTTCGGTTCCTTATGTTGGTGCTTACAACTGTATCACGTATATTGTTCTATCAAGCTTAATTTACGCTCCTATAATCCTATGGGATACGTACAAAGGCTTTTATTTTTTTCCTTCGTAGTCATATACAATCGTATTTTAGCCGGTATTGTCGAGTATACATAAAATATTCAGTTCCTGCCGTTTATATACATTTCTATTACGATCTTGTTGACTGGCGGTATATCCTGCCACGCATTTAATTTCGGCGCCATTAGAATACAACTGGCCTGTGATAACGTCATGATCCAATTTTTAAACCCAGAGTAAAGTGTGGGGAGGTCCATGACCTTGTAGATAATTAGGCGTGTTTATTTACTGGTTCATTTAAGAGTTCTCCTGATCGCGCACATATGGTTGAACTTATCTGCCATTTGTGTGCGACATCGTCTATATTTAAGTTAATACATTCACTAATACCTTTCTAATAATAACACTGAGTAATAACAATTTATTTCTAAGAAATGGAAGGACTCGTAGTCGACCTACTGGTATTATTTACCAAACTCACAATTCAACCGGTTAACTTACAGGGGACGGCCATCATGTTGCACAAGGCTGACCATTCACGCATCATTAGAATACTAGTAGGCAACCTCTCGACGCTTTAGAACAGGGGTTCCCAACCGGTGGTAAGCGTACCACTAGTGGTCCGTGGAGGGATCCAAGATGGTACACAAGAAGACCAAGCTAGGAAAAATGTATCTCCTTAAAAAAATAAATAATTAAAAATGTATGTTCAAATCAACATATTTATTAGATTTAAATAATTATAAATAATTAGGAATAATAAGAATAATAATAATACTATTCATGTTGTAACAAGTTTTTTGTTCGGAAAAGTCCAATAAACTTTCTTTAAGCTGCGGTGGTACCTGGAATGAACGGGGAAGAGCGAAGTGGTACGCGGATCCGGAAACGTTGGGAACCACTGCTTTGGAACATTGCACCATTCTGTTCATTACGCAAAGTATGACAACCGCAGATGAGCTATTACTCAACACCTTTATGTCGCATCAGTGTTACAGTGTAATACAGAAATGTAGAATGATTGCGGGAATTTATGTATGAATTTATGTACAAGTAAATATTTACATGTACAAGAAACCATTCACCGTATTCAGATAAAATATAGAAAACACGTTACCTACAAGGTAGTAAACTGCGGACCTGCTGTTATCTCACTCTCATTGTTTCATGCCGTTTCCACACTTTGCACTACATGAACGCTTATATGCTCTCAAAACAAGAAAGTAAATAGCTACGTGGAGTTGTAAATAACGTGAAACTGTTACATTTTAGTGAAATCACGAAACGAAATTCTGTAATACGCAGCTGATGATACAAGTCAAGGAACATGTAAAAAAAACTACACATTTTTTTGCTATTCGCTTTTTAAATATCGATTCTGATGCCCTTGTACTCTACACGACGACTCGGCAAAACGTCACAATATGTTTATGTGTGACGAATAAGAGCATAACATTCAGAGTCGTCTTGTACGAATATTGTAACATAACAAGATTATGCCCTAGAATAAATATAATTTAATCATCAAAATTCGTTGTGAATTATGCCTAAACACAATCTTTCTGATAAATAAAATACAAAGAAATATAAAATCAAGTTAACAAATAAAGAAATGAAAATAAAATGTAACTATTTAAAAATAAATAATAATGTCAAGGAGTAGAAGGTAACAAAAAACAAAAGGGAAATATTATAATAAGTACATACAATGGAAATAGGAAATGAAAACTTATTAATTAATTAGTTTAATGACAATGACAAGACTATCAGACGACATGATTATGATTACTGCACCCACGAGGGAAGATTGAATGATAATAAAAATGTAAATAGTTGTTAATAAATAGAAATATGAAGTTAAATGTTAACAAGCTAGGAAGTAAGTAAAAACACATTTGTTATTGTATAAGTCTATTAAAGTATAGAGAGGTCTGCGAACCTCAAGCAATTATTTTGTGTAATTGCACTACAAACTGTAAGTGATATTAAAAAACTGTAAAATAATATTAAACAATAATCACAAACTACCTAACGTAAGAAAGTGGAAATAACAAAATTAACGGTGATTAACGTTAAAAAACAGTGTATAGTGAAAGTGCATAGGAAATAGACCTGGTAATAATATAAACAGTGAATAACACATGTAATTTATATAAAACAACTATACAGCTAATATAATAAAATTAAACAAGCAAGGTGTACAATAATTAAAACTAGTGGAATATATCCCTAGAAACTAATTATGTGCAACAGGGACGAGTAAAAATAAGATTCAAGTGAATCATGTTAATTATAGGGTATAAAAACAAACCTGTGACCCATAAAACATGTCGTGGAGCCAAGAGCTTTACTAAGTGAATCTAGAGATTAAAAGGAATCTTAATGTTGTTGAATTTGGAAAATAAGCCAGAACAGATGTAATTTGAAGCTGAACATTTTCTACAAAAAATAAAATAAAATAATGTCACACAGTAAATTAATGAAGGAGAATTCCGGAAATAATGAGAAGTATAATGGCTTAATATAATACACGGAAAACTGAAGGCCAGAAGAATTCTAACAAGAAAATAATCTGTAAACTAAACTACAATTTGGTGAGATTGTTCTATTATGCTAAGACATACATTTGTTCAATCATTATTTAATTTAAAGCACTAGAACAGTGAAATGATATAACAGAAAGACTATAAACATTATGATTAGACTATTAGCTTTATTTTCTCATTGTAATTTTTTTTATTAGTTGTTCAGATTTGATTAAGTTGTTTCTTTTGTATAATCCAAAGAACCCATGACCCAACACACATACACATCATCACATTACTGAAACCGATTTATAATTATTATATTTTCTATCATATGTATGACTTTGACTGTACATCGACTTTAATTTTTTTTATTAACCCTGAGAAAGAATTTTTATGTTATCGAACCTAAAGGAGCTACTAACTGAAGAGAAGGGCATTGCATGTTAATAAATGTCAATATATGTTAAAAAGAAGAGAATAATAAAATTTATTGAAAATAAGACAAGACTGAAGACGAGTTAAATTTTTTATTTCACGTTACATGTAAAATTGGCACCAACATCTTGGAGCTACAGGATATAATTATAAAGAAGGGTAAGATTTATTTTTAAATTTATATTATGTTATACCAGAAAAAAATACCACATTACAATATGCAATAAGATGTACTGCACTTGTGTGATTTTATGATCGTGAATAGAAACGCATTCGCACGCGTATGCAAAACATTCCTTCCCATTCTAACTATTATTATATATAATAGAATACCCGTTAGTGGAACTAACCTTATAATTAGAGCTGATTAAAGTACTAGTCTGAACTGATTAATCAAGTGTCTAGTGTCTCTATTACAATAGCTGATGAGCCGTGAACATACAGTAGTTGATAATAGTTAATTTCAAACTGTATGTATTCAACTATGTAGCTAGTTTACAAGGTGTACAAGATCATCTTGATTTCTTAATATTGGTGGATACACCGCTAACGTATATTGCAAACTTTGCTAGTACAGAGAACGTGCCTACGCTATACACTATTGTTACGACTGTTTACTTGATCGTCATAGGTACAGTGGGAAACAAAATAAGTACAAGACACCAATTAAGTCACTAATAAATAGCTTTAATTTTCACAGTTAAACAGTTCGTAATTAACAACACAGTCTCTTACAACAAATCAAATACAAATTGTTCACACGCAATAAAATGTCCACTAACATTAAAACACAGTTGTATTACAATTATCCCGCCCGATTATAAAACGCAACACTTCACTTGAACGTACACGGTAATATCGCCCGATAATAACTCGAACCGCACTGTAAATATATCGCCACTATACTGAAACTTAAGGCCGCTGCCGCCATGTATTTCATTGTATTAAGGCATGTATTTTCATGTATTAAGGCCACTATACCTCCGATCACAGACCAGAACGTTCCAAATTACGTCTTAGCGCCAGTGTGTACTACGTAATTAATTGCGGCCTTGACACAGTCCGCGCGGCTGGCGGTTTTGAGAAAACTCTCGCGAATGCGTCTAGAGTCACGTATGCCACACACATTAGAGCGAGATTCTTCTGGCATATTCGACAAACACGTAGACTGTTTTGTAATGTAGTAACAGTATTAATGAGTCAATGAATTTAATTAGAATCTAATGTAAACTCATTCTTTAATATAGCAAGCAAGTTCCGAAGCCAATCTTTTGGCAAGTCGTAAACAAGATTTTTGATACAGGCGGGCTATTAACCCAACGCTCATCTCTAACTTAGAGAGCCGGGGGTCTTTATTTCTGGCATAACTCTCCCTAGAGAGATACTTTCACCACGGGTCCTTCTCCCAGCCTTTAGCCTATCAGAGTATCTGATTCTAGTCTGTAGAAATCCCAAGCCTTGAGACATTGTGATGCTGTGTTTATTTAATGGCGGCAAACTCTTGCCATGTCGTAGCTTCGTCATCGGAATCAAGTACCATTTGAAGAGCACTACCAAGTTTATCCTCAATACGCCCTGCTAATGCTGCCTTGTCGGTTCGGGGCTTTTATTTGGCACAGCCTTATTCGCCGCTGATCATTGCCTTATATCCGATCTGTCCATCACATAGTGTTTGTCTATCATATCCTCTTTCCATCAGCTGGGACCCATCCAATGGGTGTGACTCGCCATTAAAGAAGGAAACCTTTGATAATATGGTGGGACCAGGTGAAGAGAGATTTAAAAAGGTGTGGAGACAATATTGACAACGCACATAATCAAATGCATAGGAAGAGACTTGTTAAGGAGGTGAAATGACAACCGAGATAGGCCTACATGTGGCCATGGAGGTAACAAGTTATTACATGATATCCAAAACCAAAACTAGAACGATTTTCTAAAATTTTTTTAACTATTGATGCCAATTTTCAACGTAATGAAAACAACAAAATCTACAATGGTAAGATAGATTCCAACAAATTGAAAGTAGCTGTCTGTGGATGAAGATAAATGTAAAACACCGATATACTCAAGGTCGATTCGGAAGTTGCGTCAATAATATAATTACTATGCAAAAGACCAATAATAACACATATGTATATTTACTTATTCATAAAAAATTCTATATAATGTGTAAGTAAACGCTGATCGTCGCTCGTTTTGTAAAGCCACACGTTGATTGCGTCAATTTATAATCTGCCGACTGCGTACCCCTTATTAAAATCTTGTTATATTTATTTTATTAAATTATTATTTTTAGTTATCGATTTATTTAAATCTTGATTTTTGTTTAATTATTTTTATATAATTGTTTAATTATTGTAATCTATTTTACTAATCTGTTTTAATTTCTTCAGTTTCACTGTGGAATCCTTTTGACGTTCCCTCGCAATTCCGTTGATCTAAATTGTAGTTGTCCTGTAATAATGTTGTTTTGACTTGTTTATAACACAATTACAACTTGCACGTACCTTGGGTGTAGAACTGGTAGCTTATGTCTGTCTGAACTGATTGTCCAAATTGTCTTGGTATGTCATAAAACAACTTATCAGTCAAAACAGTCGATTAGCACTGTTTAAAAGTAAGTGAGCTAAGTTTGGGTTATTTGGGCGCCATATTAAATCTATGTTGTTATTCCATACAATTATTTTAAAATTGAATAAACGAAATAATGTTATTTAATATTGTTAAATTATTCACTTGACTGTGAAATTAATTTAATTCAATAAATATTCTCTTGTTATTGTTTGTAAATTTGAATGGTTGGCGCTTCACACGTCCATGTTGCCAACGTAACTGTTTGAGTGGCTTGAAATTACAACTCTTTTAAACAAGATTAAATTATTAAAAATGACTTCAATAAGTTTGTACAACGATTTTTATTTGAGATATTATTGTTTTATTACTCACTGAATGCTTTTTAATTATATTTATACAACTAAACAATTATTGTGTGATTAAAATTGGCCTGGCTAACCCAGCAGGTTGGCAATGTTGACTCTAATTGAAAACTTATTTTTCTTCAAATTTCTTATATCTCAAGGGTGAATCCTTTCGAGCTACAGAATAAAACTAACATGCCTCGAATTACGATGCTTTACAAATATTTTGCTTAGTAGGTTAGACACCTTTAGAAACTTAGACTTATTTAAAAAATGTTCGTCTGACTTTTACGATTTTTGAGGTTAACTACGGTTAGCAAAAATCATCAATTGTATTGAAATTAAATAATTCCTTTTTAAAAAAATGTTTACAATGATTATTTCCTATTGTGTTATTGTATGGTGATTAGTACATAAGTGTATACACTCTGAATTATATTTAATAATAATATTATAATAATTGAACTCTGTTCAATTATGTTTTGCACTGTACTCCCTGCTTAATAATCTTTCTTGATTATTTTTTAATTCACTATTCAATCTCAAATCACTGATCGTACACTTTCACTTTTCGCGGAGAACGATTAATACTTCTTGCTGTTGTTTACTTTGGTTTTGGGAACCACTTCTAACCTCGTTCTGACTGTTTCGCACTGCTGGTTAAATAATACTGATATCGTCGTAATTCACTGTATACTGTAGGTAATTTCTTCTCTGCCGTTATTCAATAATTATTTTAATTGAATTTTTGATGTGGAGCTTCTGTTGTATCTGTCAAGATTAAATTCCAAAAAATAAAAAATGTGTGTGTCGTTCCTTCGAGCGCGTTGCTTATATATTCGCCTCAGATTCTGCCCGTCGGTGACAATGAATTTTCGCATCTAATTTTCTGATTGGTCCAAAATTACGTCATTATGCGGTAATTCTAAAAATAACTTTTACATAATCGCTCTAAGCGTGGGTATATCTTATTGTTAGTATTCCCCATACCTTTCCAAAATTCACAAATTTTATTTTATTTATGTCTGTGTCTCATTTATTCTAATTACAAATTTTGATCTATTACTAGCATCGTATTGCTCGTTCCTTGCTGGTTATTTTGAGATGAATAGTGGCCAGTTTGGATACATTTTTAATTAATAAACTACATTTTATTGATAGCCTTTCTTAAACACTGCTTTATTACAAGCGTCTTCTGCTACAATTTGCAGATTCTGTTGCTGTATCTTTTAACATTTAATAAATAATCATTTTTTACTACATTGAACACAATTATAATATTTAAATTAACATACTATTCTATACATTTACTGTATCCAGCTGAACATTAATATAATTCTTATAGCATAATTCATTATTACCATTAAATGGCTTGGTTCTTATATCATTAATCATTCAAAATTACACTTACTTCTTATAATCATTTTAATTGAAATATTCTGGTGATATTACACCTTTTACTTAATTGTTATTTATATTTTTCTATACCGTACTCTGTATAGTATGGTCTTTTTATTATATATGATTCTTATTTTCATAATCTCATTTATTATTATTTATTTGTATTATTACAACATTTCTTTCAGTATGGACTAGGTATAGTTTGTTGTGAGTCATATTAATTGTTATGTCTTTATTTCTGTATTTATTATAGACATTCTGCCATTAGTCATTATTTTCTTATAAATCATGTGCTTGTTATTACACATTAGTATTGTTCATTGGCATATTGGCCTTAGTCATTATTCTGATCTTTTATTACATTATTTATTATTCACTAAGTTACTTTAACTCATCTTAGGTCATTCCCTTATACTTCACAATTCATAATAAGGTTTTGATCATTTACCTTATAATACATCTTTTTACAAAATTAACAGGCTTATAACATTTTTAAATGCATAAAGTTCTTTACATTGTTGATTTCATTTGGCATCATTTATAATTAGAACATATACAATTTATTCTTTAATTAATTTTTCTTTAGTCATTATCTATTATGCCTTAGCATACCTTTCTTTCAAGGTTGATTTAACATTGTTGATTACACTTTGTTAATCTCATTTTAATTGTTCAATTATCATAATTCATCTACGATTTATTATTATCAACATGTTACTTCATTTTATTTCTTATGCTAGCTATTCTTTTTAATTGCTCAAATTGCTCAGCTAATGTGCTGTTTACATTACTCTAATATATTTTAAAATATAAGTTACTCCACCTTTCATTTATTTATGATGTTTTACTCTGTCTGTTTGTTATTTTTTCTCACTCACCTAATCTATTGGGGAACTAGTCTATTCGTCAGTTTATTTTGTGTTGTCATTGAATGCTGTTTGTAGATTTACTACTTGTTATCATCACTTCTTGCTACTCAGCTAGTTTATTACTATGGGAACAGTCTGTACTGTTACAAATGTTAAATGTATTTTATCGCTATGTCTTGTAATCGTACTTATTTAGTAAGCTTGCGCATAATTTTTACATTTATCACACACACACACACACACACACACACACACACACACACACACACACACACACACACACACACACACACACACACACAATGCTTATTTATGTTACTATAAACACCATATAAGACACAATAATTTTAAGAGAGACACAAAATAAGAACACTGTCCGCTTTTAAAATAAATAAAACATGTAATTATTAAAATATAATACGATCACTTTCTGCTACAGTCCGTTTCTTGCTGTATATAATACATTTAATATTTATAACTAAATTTACCTCAAGATGTTATTTTTCCTTATTTGGAACATGTTTCAGGATGGGAGGACGGGAGCTCTCGAAATATGTTCCAAATAAGGAAAAATAACATCTTGAGGTAAATTTAGTTATAAATATTAAATGTAAAATATAATAAAATAATAAAATATAACATAAATATTTGTTTGCCATGTTATTGTAAATTATGACTTATTTGTAGCTATTACGATCATACTATCACCACACATCCTCAGGAAACATTTTTATTGCACGGAAGTAGGTACACGGTTTTTTTTTGAAGACTTGTTAGTTAGGAATCCGCAGATTGGTATGTAGCAGTTCTCCACACCGATATTCTCTGTGCTTTCCGTTTCATCTTCTCATAGGAATTATAACTTACGTCACCAATAATCTGTTGCATATATTGGAGTCTCGGTCTTCCTGTTGTTCTTTTCCTTTAATGTAATAAATATTTTACCCAAAACTTTTTTTCCCCAAGATGGATTACTAACCTTGTCGATACATCTTACTTCCAGTAACTTCTTATAACACCTCAATTCCAGTGCTTCAAGTCTTCTCCTTTCCTCTGTTCGAATTTTCTCTGATGTGAGACGTATCTCTCTCTCTCTCTCTCTCTCTCACACACACACACACACACACACACACACACACACATATAGAGCTATGCTCCATATGGAACTCTACAGGAACATCTTTCTTGTTTCCAGGACTATTTCTTTAGAAATCAATAATTTCCATTTAATGTTAATTGCAACTTTAGGCTATCCGATCTTTCTCAAAATCTACCTTACTATGGAAAGGTATGTCTTACGTTTTCTGTTTTTTGTGATTTTATTTCCTAAGTAGGTGAACTGTCTAACTTCCTCTAAGTTTTTCCCATTCAGCAGTATATTCATACGGGACTGTCCGTGTTTACTAAAGACCATAACTTTAGTTTTATTAACATTTTTAATTAAATTGTACGTTACTCTTTAAATTGTACGTAGAAAATCTCATACATTATATAAAACTTTTCACTTAACTCCAGTTCACTTTCACCCATAACATTGTCGTCTACATGTTAATTCTCTCTGCTTACACTTTTAATCCATCATCCGTTTGATCATTTACTTTTTTAAGAGTGTCCTGGTCCTGTAGATATAAATTAAATAATGCGGGACAGAGTTTGTCGAATTTTTGCTTCCTTTTGTGTTCTGTGTCTCATTTTTATACAGTCGCCTAATTATTTTATTCCCAAACATATACATATCGTAGAATTAACATTATCAAACGCCTTCTCTATATCCAGAAAACCAAGAAACGTTTGCTTCCCTTTCTCCATTCTCCTTTCTGCCACCACTCTTAGACCCAGTATCTCTATTCTCGTCTCTCTTCCTCGTCTAAACACAAAATGGTCCTCCGTGTGCACTTCTTACGTTTTCCGTTCTATTCTATTGTGAATGATCGTGGTAAGAATTTTAGAGGTAGGTGTAAGTAGACTAATTGTGCGGTACTGGACACATTTATTCGCCTTGATTTTCTTTAGAATAAGTACTATTTTACACTTTTAAAAGTCTTCCGGAATTATTCTATGCATGTAGATGTTGTTCACAAGATTGTATAGTCTACCTGTCAGAATTTCTCCTCCGTTTTTTGTTAGTTCTTCGGTGTTTGCGTCTCCAGAGGCTGTATTATTCTTCAGTTTTTTCATAGCTTTATCGAACTCGCTTCTCATAATAGGTTCTCCCTTCTCTTTTCCTTAAGCTTCCGGTACTATGTCAGTAATTGCTTATTCTATAGGGTTACAATATAGAGTTTCTCAATGTATCTTTTCCATGTTTTCGCTATTCTTGTTTCTTCAAAGAGCAGTACTTCATTTTCGACTTTCACGGCATTTCCACAATATCTTGTGTTCATGAAGTACTTTTTAACCATATTTCTTATTCATCTTTTTATGCAAACTTCTATTTTTGCGCATCTTTCCTTAATGTATTTAGTTTTAACTTTCTTTGCTTTTCTGCTTATAACATTTCTCAGTACTTTATTCTCCTTTTAATTTTTAGGAGTAAGAGAAATTAATAATTTTTTTTGTCGTCAATTATATTCAATATTTCCTTTGTAATCCATTTCTTCCTATTAGTCATGCTCTTCCTTCCGACAACTATTTCTGCTGTTTCAAGATTGTTCTGTTTTATTCCTTCCCACTTTTCGTTTATATATTTCGTTTCTTCTGTTTCCTCTAAAATTCTCTTGGCAAAGGAGTCTAGGTAGTATTTAGTAACTTTTGATTTTGAAATTTGACTATTTGCTATTTTTGGGTGTCGTGTTCTGTAATGTCTTGAATTTCATCCCACATTCTGCTAACACTAAGTTATGATTGCTATAAACATCTGCTCAGGGGTAGCTCCAGCAATCTTTTCAGTGGTTTATAAATCTACTTTTCAGCAGTATGTAGTCGATCTGGACTCTTATTTTCCCTAGCCATGTTCCAAGTACATCCCCTTCAAACATGATAACGAAACATTGTGTTTCCGATGCACAAGTTGTTTTTCACACAAGACTCTACCAGAGTTGCTCCTATTTCATTCGTGGTTCCAAGCCCATAGTCTCCAACTATATTCTTATCTCTTCCTTCGCCAACAACCAGGAAGACTATCAAACAGCAATTGTCAGTAGTCTTCCCGGGTTCATATTAAACTCTCATTGATTTTCACTATTTGTGCTTGAGTTAATTGGTCTTTGTTGTTAATGTAGAAGACTTTATAGGTATAGCTTTACGAATTAGTCTTCATTAATATTTCAAAATTATGTTTTCTGTGTGTAACAAGATGTGTAGCAATGTTATTACTATAAGAGAAATGGAGACAGCAAGAACAATGATGAAAATCAATTAAATAAACAGTAAAAATAAAACTGTTTTAGAGGATATTATGAACCAAATATGGCAACTTACTAGGGCAAAGATTGGTGTGTTTTACTAAGAACTATAGTTCAGCGACTTTATAGTTTAATACAGTTACAGAAGCCTATCGTAGAGTAATCTCCTAATTCTAAGAAGCGTAAGTCTCAAAGCAATACCAGTTCATATTACTGAAAATACTCTCAAAAGGTGCTGGAAAAGTGTTATTGCTTTGTAACGTCTAGTATTATTCATGTCAAGGCTTCAATGTATAATGCAAGCACTCACTGGGTAACTTGTTTAAGTTATTAAGTGAAGCTGTCGCACATGCTAATGGGCCTGAAAGGAACAAACCTTCTCACTTCTTACACTTAGTAAGGGATTCCCACAGAACCATTTCTGTTGGTACCTTTCCAATAGTCAGAATACCTACTGCAAATTTACAGTGAGTTTAAGGGCATGTAAACAAATATCTGTATAGTGTACTACTTGTATAATTGAGACGAAAACGTTCCATGGGGAGATACTTCTGGTGTTTAAGGCAAATTTAGAGAGACTGATAAAACATGTCATGCTAATGTAGCAGAAGAATTATAAGTGAGGTTTAGATCCAGAATTTTACAAATGCCGTTAGATTTGTGAAGCTACAGACAGATTCACTTTACAAGATTAACGAAGAAGATCTTGTTTATGCCATCTAGTTTAAAGTTATAATGTTGGTAACTTCACCATCTACATTAATGAGGTTATTTCTCCACGATATTTAAAACAAATTTTAACTACATTAAGTATAGGGAAGGAACAGTGTAACAACCTTGACAAAACTTTGACAAAGTAAGCAGCAATATTATTTTAAAGAAAACGTAGTCACATTGAAGGTGACTGTTGATACTCTGCGAAAATATAAATTTGTATTCTACCATCTGAGAAATGTATCTGTGAAATATCTGAGAAATATTAAGAGACTAATCTGTGTTACTCGAGTTTAGAAGTCAATCACTAATTGCAAAGCAATGACTTTGTAGACAAAATCATTCTTTGCAAGGACAGAAATGGACACACAACAGTTTATAGTGACTGTTGAAAATTTTATGTACAAGGGTATGGCCACTCTAGAGCTTGTGGAGGGTCATCTTAATATGTGATATTAATTTGAATTTGCACATAACAAACAGACAACATAGTGTAAACTTTAAAATTTATTAAGTAAAATATTTTGACTTCTGGGGGTCTGGGTACTTCGGACCCAAAGCTAGTATCTTCACTAGTGGAAGTGTAATCATATAGGCAAGTCGTGAAAAGGAGATTTTTTTCTATTAGTGGGTACAGAGGTGGTCAGAGTCAAAAGAAAACCACGTCTTACAACCGCTAGAAAGGAGAGGGAGAAAGAGGAAGAAAGGGAGAGAATGAGAGATATATAGAAGGAAAGAAAGCGAGTGAAAGAGGGAGAGAGTGAGAAAGAGACAGGGGCAGGCAGACAGACAGATATCACCAATACAAAATGACAAACTTATGAAAGAGATGTGTATCATGAAACATAAAGCGAAAGAAGTCAAAACACGAAGTACAAGAAAAGAAATTTAAAAACCAATTCGACCAGTATGTCGTCTCTTGTTATCTATAGTTATGAACGAATGTTTGCGAATGATAAGTTATGAATTGTTGGTCTCCACTGGAAATAAAAACGTGCCTTTCCTCGTTGTCTCAAGAAGTTAGAATGAGAAGATGTGCTGAGCCAAAGGTATTCGCTGTGGAATTTTATGGACTGTTTCTACGACGAATTTTCTACTGAGTTCAGATTGTAACGAAATATCAAAGTGTCTTCTAAGCCATCTGTTGTCAGTGTCTAGCAATTCAGTTATATCGTTAACGATGGACTCGAATAGATAGGTTTGATTTGACTGTTGTTTTCTTTATTACAAACTGTGGTTTAGTGACTTTACTAAATAACTGCCGTAGAATTGTATAACATTAAGAGTACAATAACTTTATTCCACAGAAGTCTATTGTAGTTTACACTGGATACTGAATTTTAAAAACTATTGAATTACAGAATTCAATACGGAATAATACGGAATAGCGTGGTTTATGAAGCTCGTAACTTTTATACTTTTATTGGTTTCAACGGTAAAAAATTGTATTTTTTACTTTATTATAAAAAATGAATTCCTTAGTTTCGGCATTAACACCGTGATTCATGGCAGGAATAACGGTATTTGTTCGCTTATGTGTTTATGTTGTTGTTATTACAATTTTGAGGGAAACAGCCTGTTTGATTGTGCTGGCGACTTTTATTGCCTGAAGTGTTGGACTCAAATAGGAATTGTAAAGTTTACGGTAACATATTCTG
The DNA here is from genome assembly GCA_034769895.1 of Magicicada septendecula. Classification (NCBI taxonomy): domain Eukaryota; kingdom Metazoa; phylum Arthropoda; class Insecta; order Hemiptera; family Cicadidae; genus Magicicada; species Magicicada septendecula. Next base: position 194,285,532 of record CM068367.1, read on the forward strand.
CACAGATCTGTATTTTGATGAACACGAATAACATTTTACTTGTGTTTGAATGGTGTAGTCTACTTTTTACGAGCAGTAACGTGGTCTTTTATGTGCGAATTTACGGCTAACTTTAAGCCAATAAACGCTGAAGATATCCTCTCTGGGATTTTCGTTGCCATTACACATATAAACGTTTTATACTCCTTCGGTGACATCACCGCCTGTGTCTAGAAACATCAACGTTAGAGTAACCACAACTATGTCAAGTATGTTGTTTATAACCACTGGTTACTCAATTACGTTTTAATATTCTTTTATTGGGAACTTCATTTATAAAATGTACATTTTGTGTTATAATTCCTCTGGTAGAGAACTATCAAAGTTTGGGAATTTAGAAAAGATGTGACGATTTAAATTGTAACAATAATCGTAAAATAAAAAAAGAAATTAAAAATTAAGTTCGCGAGCGATTAAGCCATTTAAATCTCACTATAATACCTAAAACCCCTGTATGTACTGAGTATGAGAGGAAGAAGTAATTAATAAGTTCAAAGAAACATTAATAAAAAGGCAAATTGTAAAAAGTTATGATTGTCATATTTAACCCTTTGCTTTTATCAGGCGGTGACCTGTTAATTCCGGACTCGACATGTCTCCCGAGTCGTCTGCAATTTAGAATAAGGTAAAAAACCTAATGTTAATAATTAAAAAATCTGAAGACACAGATAGTCGCTAAAACAACTTACTTAAATTATGTATGTTTATTAAGGCATAAGTTTTGTAATTAAAAAATGTTAACTTAAATAAAGATAGGGACTATATTCTCGCGGAGTAGTTGCCCCTCTCCCCCTTGTTAAGTACCAGTCGAAGCGAGCAGAAAAACGCTCTCTCACAATGTTGACTTCATGCAGTGCAGACGTGCGAGCAAACGCTCTGACACAATGTCGCTAATTCTTTTGTTTTAACTTAAATATTGTATATGAGATATTGCTACTAAAAGCGTGTGTTATGCATCAATTAGTATAAATGTGTGATAACAAAAGGACATAATATGTAACACAAAACACTAAAATGGTGTTAAACAAGAGGACTACTCGCTTCAAGAAGTAACTACACTTTCAACATCATTCCTGAAGATGTGATCTACCAGAACTTTATAAACACATAAACACTCATATACCCGACAGAACATGCAGAACAGGACAGCCGAGAATCTACATATAATTACACCGTAGAAGCTTCAATATACTCTGTGAACACTCGACACCTTATCGACGAAGACCCGACCGAGATGATGACGGCGCATTCAAGGATTCCCAAGACGGACACCCCAGGACGAGGTTTCTACATTCCATTCTAAAGGTGACTCGATAGCCTGTCTATCGAGAGTTACTAATATTTATTACACTACACAACTTTAAAAGAGACTTTTCAAAGACTATTAATTTTATGTAAACATTAAAAGAGTAAATCTAAAAGTTTTATTGTAACTACTCAAATATCATACGTTGTAACGGTTTATATGTTAATGTATCGTAGTATCATTCCAAGTAATAGTACCATTCTTCAAATGGTTAAAGAAGTCTTGCAAGCTAAGATAATGAAGTGAAAATAATTAAAAGTCTTAACTACAAAGTACAGAAAGTTAACCCGGATCCGAGGTATAGCTATATAGAATCAATTTGATCCCAAATTTTGATGAAAGCATTGAAGTAACTTTAGTTTAATTAGTGATGTCATGGGATCTGTCAGTAAATGTTGTCAGAATAAAGAGAAGTCTTCTTGTTACACACATATAATGAGTGCGTAAATCAATAAAATACCTCCCCTTGTTTCCTTACACAGTTAGTAAGTAGTTTGTTCAGTTAATAAGTGTGGATAGATTTCGTTACAACGTAGGCAGCCCATATAATTGACAGAGGTCAGTTAAGATGGGTTCCCTGGATTTGTAACGCGGCAATACGTTACAAAGAGTAAAAACAGTGAAACAAAATTTATTAAATGTTGTCATACATAATGTGTATACGTGCGCGGGTTTATGTCTACTTGTATTAAAAGTCTGGTATATGCTTTGTAAAATGAGGAAAAAAATTAAATTTATAACAATTTTTGTAGACCATGTGTATATTTCGATTCAATGCAGCATACTGATGTGCTATGTTTTTTTTATAGTTAGTTTTTTTAATTTTGCACTGTTTCGTAACAACAAATAAATAATAAACAAAGTCAATAAACCAATCTTCAGTTTTATTAAATATATTTATGTAAATTACACTTAATTCCACAGCAATATAAAACATTCACAGTAAATAATTTTATACTATTAATCAATTAAGTTGGATTAATAATCTTTAAAATCACTAAAAAAGTAAAGTTTACTAAATCGAAGTTACAAATAATTACAGAGGTAATACATTACAGCAATTAGCTAATTAAAGTAATTGCTAATAAAATTGCTACTGCTTTAGCTAGCCGATAATAAGCAAGGTGATTGCCCCAGCTAACAGAACCCTACGCTCCGTTTACGTTCATGCAGACTGCAGTTCAGTGTAACTGATGCTGATGAAAAGTCTCCTCCGATTTTTCTACGACTTCGGTGATACTCTGGAACTTGGTTTTGTTTGCTCATTACGTATATCGAAGTTTGCCGAATTATCACGCACTACAGTATACAACTAACACGAAGTCCGACGATAATGGTACTTTGGTTTCGTTTTTGACGGGAAAATACTTATAATACCTAGGTGTCTTTAAAATAACTATGATTATATAATTATGATGCCTAAACCATTGGTTTCTTAATAGACTTGTAGTATTCTTTCTTATGAAAACGTAATTTATGGAATATAATTTTTTCACATAACACCTTTAACGTAACAAATTGTGTTTGCATTTACTTCCAAATATACCAATCAAAAGATTAATCCGTTGAAAGATATCATACTTATATGACACTTAGTGGAGATAGATATTAATCTGTGTCAATTACCCATTATTTTAACCGTTAAAATTAAAAAGAAAAGTTTTTAGACAAAGTTATTCCCATTTGTTTTGGCAACAATTGGAAATGAAAACAAATAAACAAAAAGATCTAATATTTTCTATAACTATAATAGTTGCTTAGTCTATTCACAGTCTATTTAAAATCGTTAATTCAGAAAACGACTATAATACAATTATCTTCTAAACAGATCAATTTGCATTATATTAATAGCAAATTATAAAGCCACTACGGTTAGGACTATCTTTCCATGTTGAATCCTACGAGGCAGTGAGGTCTTGACTACTGATGATGCCTGTCGTAGGTATAGCTAAGCTTTTGATAGGCCTATCCAGCAACAGGGTCCTAGCGCACGCTTTAATAGTCCGACAACTTTTAATCATATTTTTTTATGCAAATGTTTTTAATTGACAACATGATTTCCTGTCATATGTATTCCAACGTAAAATGGCAACTACCTCAGACACATAATCATTGTCTAGAAAGAAACTATCTAGTATTGACAGTAACCGAGAGATAACTGAATACAATTGCAAGATTTTAAATTTCACTACAAAGTAACTGCAAAAATACTTTTTCATTAGTAAAGCAAATTAAAAGTAAAGAACTCAGCTTACTAGTAAACAAATAAAGTAAACAACATTCTTCCTGGCAAAAATATGATATAAATAGATGAAATCAAGACTTCCTTTTCATTAATTCGTCGCGTAATGAAAGAATACTGAACACAGCACACTCTTGTATCAGTTCATTAATTTTATCGCTTACCGTTAAAGTGTTAAAGGGTATCTAAGTTTATAAACCATAAATCATCACATTCTCCGCCTGCATTTCTTGTTACGCGCTCATCACTTTAAACAATTACTTTTAATGAATTACTTTTAACATACTGTCTTTCTAATGCAATAGGACAGGACTCAATTATGTTACAATATACTCAGTTTCGTGTTCCATAAATCAAAATATATTAACAATCTAATACCTTCAAGAAGGCAGTTCAATTAATTTTAATTCATGGCTTAGCTAACCGTAGCAGTGTTAGTGATTTAATCTTGGCAACGGCTTTGTCTGTTCCCAAGTGGGAATATATGCTACAGCGCATAAAATGCACATTATTCAACTCACATGCATGTTACATAACTCTCTAACTTAATTCTCGATAAGCACTGTCAAGAGTTAACTCGCTTTGGATCAAGTTTAATGAAGCATATATTTTACACCAGCGAGTAACTTCGAGATATAATCAAACAATTCAAATAATCTCAAGATCAAGTCTCCAATGTTAGTTAACAGAATTTGCAACGTTATCTATATTAAGTGTGAAGTCTACAAAATGTGCTGATAAAATCGGGTAGAAAGAAATTCCTGGTCAGAAAATTTAAAGCCTGCGGACTAAATATTTATAAAAAAACGAGTCTGCTGATGAAAGTTACTGATGATTCAACAGGTTTCTGAATTGTAGACTCTCAGAATTGATGTTCAGTGTTTACATATTTCGATAACAAGTATACGAAATTCAAAGTTACATTTTTTGTATCAAAAATGCCTTTAAAATATTGTAGTAACATATATAAATGGTTCAATAAGTGTGTGTGTGTGTGTGTGTGTGTGTGTGTGTGTGTGTGTAATCGACGGATTAACGCTACCCAACGTTCCATTTCCTGGTAATAATACGCAATTCTAAGCCTAAAAATTCCAGCGAAAAAGGTGCTTACCAAATGTTATTATACTAAATATTTTAGTAAAGCCAGGTCACTTAATTTAAAATTATTAACCATTAATGATTTTCATGTGTAAAGACGATTGCTATGTATCATTAACGATACATAATATACAGGATGACACACGGGAATAGGACGTTTTTGAACTGCGTAGTACTGAATGCAAGGTGATGGGAGAAGGTTGTGGTGGCGCTCATTCTCCTCCCAACGAGATGCCATTTAATAAAATGTAATAAGTAATGGAGCAGTGGACATTGCAACATCGGCTGTTCGCGTATGACAGTGTTGTTCGAAGTGATGACTCTATCACAGCTACGCAGCGACTCTTTCGCTGTCAATTAAATCTTGGTCGACGAGGGGCCGTTGCGAGTCAGAACACAATCCTTAGATGAGTAGAAAATTTTTAGATCAACTAGGAACATTATGAAGAAGAAGCCACCAGGCCCTAGACGCAGTGTAACGACACCGGAGAACGTAGGAAGGGTTAGAGAAGCACTGATTAGGAGCCCAAGATGATCGGCTAGACGACATGCAAGCGAGTTAGCAATCAACCGTGAAACGGTCAGGCGAATTTTACACAACTGCGAAGACGACGAATTGCCTTGAAATGTCTGGTTTCATCATGATGGTGTATGCCACACACCGCGAACGATTCATTGAATGTTCTTTGACGCATTTTTCGTGGACTCCTCATTTCAAGTTTTGGCGATGTTCCGTGGCCTCCAAGATCTCCCGATTTGTCAATGTGTGACTGTCCTGTAGCCGTGTCTACGCCGTGTGTGACCTCAAAAGCCGTGTGTACGCTAAAAAACCCCGCAATTTGGATGAGTTGAAGAATAACATCATTCCAGAAATCGCTACCATCCCTCAAGAGATGTTGGCCCGTGTGATGCAGGATTTCCAGCGGAGATTTGAAAACTGCATTCAAGAACATGGGCGCCACCTCACCGTCATTATTTTTCACAATTACGGTAGACCTTAACACAACTCAAATGGCGTGTATTACGCTATATTTTTGTGTCAATAAACCCACTAGAAGTTTAAAGTTTACTGAGTATCGGTTATCTAAAAACTGTCCGATTCCCGCGTGTCACCCGGGTATAATATAATTATTCAGTGTAAACATGACATTTCTTTTGTTTGAAAATGGTCACCTATGAAGAAATAAATTTTACACAAATGCACATAAGACCTACCTTAAACTAAATTATTAATAATATATATGCACGGGCGGTACGAAACACTACCGTTTTAGATTAAAATCGACGCTACATGATAAATTTAGATACATTTTCTCTGAGCTTCGTCAGAGGCGGCCCACAATGAACGTAAGCTGGTTAAAGCAAAGGTCGTATATAAAATATTAGCGCTCAGTGTCGGGTAAGTATCGGTATCAGTACCAGTGATATAGAATCATTGACGTTAAGTGTTGGGAGTAAACTCCGCGCTGTTGGGCCGCGCGCGGTACACTAAGGTTGTAAATAACAGACGTTTCGGCCTCACCGCTGGGGGTCATCTTCAGTGCATGAAAATGATTCACCAACTGACACGATGTTTGTCAGTTAAAAAAAGTACTGTGGCAAAGTTATGTAAAACTAAATTATTATTCTTATCTTTGTATCAAATTCTTCACCAACTTTTAGTTCACCAGCACTGCGTTGGCTACATCAATCCTCTAGGAACTCCAACATCAATGTGGTTTAAATAGTGTAATGCAATAATGTGTACCATAGTGTATGGATTTAGATTCTACCAGTTAATTGTTGTGTATAAATGTTAAGGCCTTTGACAGAGTACATAGAAATTTGTCATGCCAAGTATTAGAAAAACGGGAATACACACAGCAACTTATAAGAACTAAACAAGGCCTATATAGCGGAACAATACTATCTTTTAAAAACAATTGCAGGATATCTCAACAAATATCTGTCAGTCAAGGTGTTAGACAATGGTGCAGTATATCACCTTCTCTTTTTAACATTCATATTGACGATCTAGTAAGGAAATGGAAACATCTAGTGAACCCTGGTATTAAGGTATCACGAGACAGGTATTTGAATGTGCTGTTGTTTGCTGACGACTTGATTTGATTGTAATCCAAAATACAGAATCCGCTTTAGAAAAATCTGTTTTTCAGATTCAGTCAGATTTGCAAACAATACAATATAAAAATCTTTACTACAAAAGATAAAGATAATGGCATTTTGACTAAGGTGACTAAGGTTCGTATGGCATTATACGAACAAAAATAATGATTAGTGATGAAATGGTAGAAAAGTGGACCAATTTAATTATTTGGGAAATGGTATTAGCTATGGTAGAACTTATAATATTGATGTTAAGTTAGGTAAGTTCCAGACGATCTATGGGGCAATCAACCATATTTTTAGAAGTAAGGTACGTCGAGATATAAAATTAAAGTTTTACAAAGTTATGGCTGTCCCTGCACTGTCCTATGGGTGTCAATTATGGACGACAACCAAGAAACAAGAAAGTATAATACAGACCTCGGAAATGACGTTTTTGAGAGGAGCTAAAAGGTGTTCTAAACTTGACCGTATAAAGAATAAGGCCATTAGAGAAGACTTAAAAGTTTTAGCTTAAATGGAAAATTGAAAGATTACAAACAACAGTGGAAAGAACAGGGAGAAGGAATGCCGGATTCAAGAATGGCCAAACAAGTCTAGAAATACTAGGACACAGGTGTATGGGTAGAGCCAGGAAGAAATATCTGGAGGAACTTTGAAGGAGGAAAAATCAGCAGCTTGGCTATTTCGTGTTGTTAAGATGATGATAATGATGATGATGATGATGAAATATTAATTTAAAAAACTCAGATTTTTTTTAACTGTGTGGACAGCACACCTAACACTTCTCGGTACGTTGATCGGGAGTCATTGTGTGGTTTCGCTGTTAGCTAATCCAACTGCTTACTCCCTGTGCATCGCTTAAGGTGTATTTGACTCCTGATGTGCTCCCAAGTCTTGACGTAGCCAGATTTTTTTATCAGATTTTATAAATTTTTGTTAATGTTGTTTCTGTTTTGAATTTTTAAAATTATATATGTATTAAGTCGGAATATGGATTAAGCCTTGACAAATTGTAATGTGTTTTAGTACAAACTACATTCAATTGTAACTACATTTATAATTATACTAAAACGATGATTTTTAAATATATTAAATTGCAATATATTAAATATTTGAAATGTGTCAAATACAGGGACTACCAATTATTAATATCATACAACTAACATAAGTGTCTATTAAGTCAGAATGTGTTGTACTTATGTTAATTCTGCTAGTGAAAAATAATAATAATGACTTTTTATTATATACTAACTCGAACATGCCTACACTATGTATCCACCTATAACATATTTTTAGATATGTATTGCTATCTGTACTAATTCCAATACACATTCAATTATAAACGAACCCATGATTATTTATAATTATGTTTAAGCGATTATTAAGCCTATATTTTCAGCATATTACATAGTAATATTGTATTATTAATTCTTTCGGAATATTGTAATTATGTCTGTCTGTTTAAGTAAAAAACAGTATGTAATAATAGTAATTATTTGCTGAAGAAACACACTGTGTTCACCCACTCGCACACACAACCACATCAATCAATTAATTTATCTGGTTATGTGTTTGATTATTTCTCTATTGTCCACACGCAGGTCCTGGTGATAACAATAAATATTGTATAAACGTCGACACAAATGTAAAAATGGTGTTTATTTTGCATTACTAAACTTTTAGTGATTGACGGTCAGTACTAATTTAAGGAATATATGTATTGTTGACCAGTAAATTTGACTGGAAATTCCCTCCAAGCATTTGGGCTGCGTACTTCGAGACAAGAACGATTTAAGTTTTGTCTAATGTTGTATGAACCTTGTTTTATTTAAATATAGAAGGGCTGTGCATTAGAATATGCTGCACAGTTCCAGCTGTACAGTAAATGTAATATGGAAATAAATTTCCTTCTCTGATTAGTAATCTAAATTATCAACTATTTTTATAAAACGAAATTCTTGGTGCTTTTACAATATTTTTTACATATAAAGAAAATGAGTAAGATTAGAGTCTTGCAACCTACTATCGAATTTTAGGATATTTAGTAATATTTTATTTCTGTTTAACTAGATTTATCTTAACAAATCCTAACACAATCGAAATACCAGAGATAGGCTTATGTATAAGAGTACTATGATATAAAATTCTCTTTATTAATTTTTGAAGTTCTGTCTATAAGAAATTTTTATCAATATTGGTCTGTGTTTGCACTGTAAGGACATTTCTCAAAAACTGTCGTTACTTATATATTTGTTAACAAGCAGGCCCTACCTTAAAAGAACTGGAACTTCGATTGGTCCTTTGTGCTGGGCCTCAAATTCCCTTTTTTCAAACCAAACTGAAGCAAATAAAATTCATACACACACGCGCGCGCGCGCGCGCACGTCCAAGGTGTCGATATTTCTTTGATAAAGACGGTGCATAAAGAATTATCACGATTAACTGTATTTGTGTATAATTATTAAATTAATAGTTGTGTGCATATATTAAATGGATATAAGTAAATAACCATGGATAAGTATTTTAGCAACTATTAGATGTTAATAATACGTACTGCATAAGGAATTTGAAAGTGATGTGGCTAAAAGACTTAACTTAAGGTATGAAATATAACGTATTATAGTTTAACAAATCATATACTCACGGGCGCCTTCACCCTCGCGCGTGCGCACGCACAAACACACACACACACACACACACCTGAAAATTAATTTCCTTGTGAAATTAAGAATGAAAATAATGTTAATGAATATATCATTCAAGCAATACTTACGCAAATCGACATAACATTATCAGTATAGTATCACTTGTATTCATAAAAGAAAGTCTGAAGTCTATTAAACGCCTCCTCTAAAAGTAAGACGCCTCCACTTCAGAGGCGGATTAAGCCGATTGGAGGCCCCAGGCGGTAAAAATTTCGAGGCCCTTAGACCCAAGCCCCAAAACATAAAAATAGTGTAAGGAAATGATACTGGCTTTTCGGAAAGATTTCAGTATTAGACTTTTAATGAGTTGCTTAAACCAGCAATATGTAGCTAATAATAAAACTCAATGTTTCAAGAAAAATCAGAGATTTATTCAAAAATTTTAACAGTAACTAAGTTACTTGAGTGCTTATAAAAGGTTTTCTATATGAATTTTCGTCTTGTTTTCTCTTTAGCAAATTCATCAATTATTTTTGCAGTATCTATTTCGTCCAAAATTTCTTGTTCTATGTATAATATGGCCATGTTCAATCTGTCTTCTCCCATTGTACTCCTTAAATAGTTTTTAACGCGTATCAAAACTGAAAAAGATCTTTCACCTGATGCATTTGATATCAGTATTGTTAAAACGATTTTCAAAATAATCTCTACGTTAGGAAAAGTTGAAAACATTTCTTTTGCAGCTCGATAAATGTCTGATGCGGTTTTGATGGTATCTTTGTTTTCTTGTAGAAATAGTAAGAACTGGTTCAGTTCATCGTCAAAATTAGAAATATCAATGTCATTTTTGTAAATATCCTTGAGTTTTTTTATAGCGTTCTTTTTTGCTTCAGTTGGTAATCTTTGATCAAGAAATTCCATAAAATGTTCTATAACAGCTTCATACGTCTGAGTTCTTCGAGATAGTTCTGCCTTGGTGCTATCGCATATGACATGAAATGAATTGACAATGAAATTTTCCCTTCTTGCAAATTCATGACCGACTTCTTTGGTTTCATCGAAAAACATTTTTCTCTTCTCTGGCCCGTAGGCCAGGAGGATAGGCTCGTAGAGCTTGTCCATCTTCTTCATCAAATGATAGACCTGATAACTCATTTGCTTCTTTTTCAAATTTCCAGCTGAAAGGGTTAATCATCCAATGTTGGATGAGTAAACAATGAACAGTACTAAGAGTAGTCAAATGTTGCAATAGTTTGGATAAAGATTGAAATCTGAAACTTTTCAATCTATAGGAAAGAAACAAAGGGCAGTAAAACATGCCAGAGACTGTCATTAAATAAGTTCACATCCGCACTATATATATATATATATATATATATATATATATATATATATATATATACGTGAATTAGACTCTAAAAATAATTACTTTTTAAAAACAACAATAAATCCTTTTATTTCTTGAAAAAAAAGAGCAAAATATTCGTCTTTTCTGCCCCCCCCCCCAATGATCTCGCGGCCATGCTGTGCAATTCAGCCACTCCGTAAAAAAAACCCAACTGAAAAGGGACCATTTCATTATTATATACTACGTAAACGTACTACTATTTACTTACCACTAATGGTACAAAAAACTCAGAGACAGACTCAAACTCTTAAAAGACAATGGATTACGTGGACTCAAACTCGAACTCGAACACAATGGATTACGTGAGCGCTGCAAGAGTTACAAGAGTGCAGCGATGCCAACGGTGGCTACCGATCGCAAGCGCAGTCGCAATTTCAGACGGGATTTCACGTATTTATTTAAAATGATTCAAATGCAACTTTTCATACTGCTAAGAGATTTGTAAAAATCTATCACTTCTTACTACTAAGATGTATATTTGACATTATAGTATACTGTACTTGATGTAGATAATAAATTAACAGTTTTAGTTACGAGTCTTTCGCTTTTGGCTTTTGCGTTTACATGTAGAATACGTGAATAATATTAAATATTGCATCTTTCGCTTTTCTGTTGTGGCAGTTTTTAACTAGGAATCTATCGATCTCGGGGCCCGTTAGAGATTCGGGGGCCCCTGGCGGCCGCCAGGTCCGCCAGCCGCTTAATCCGCCCCTGCTCCATTTACAAAAGAAAGTGGTAGGTAATATACAAAATACTTGTTCTTTATTGTCCGGAAATGAGAAGTTTATTTTATCGCCAATTTCTTTAGCGAAATGCGTTATGATGAAATTTTAATTGAAGTTTATCTTCAGCGGAAACAATTTGTTATGTCAAACAAGCTTTCTTGAAATTGTCTCAAGTAATGTTCCTCACAGTACTAATTTTTTCATGTTTTTCAAAACAAAACCATTTTTTATGAGATTTTTCTTACCAAGCAGATATATTCTACAAGTCGTCTCTTCAACAACTTGTCTTTACTTTTACCTTAAATGTCTGTTTAACTAGAGTTTACTGTAGCATTTACAATAATGTTACATTAATTTGTTTATATTTCGGACGTGGGCGCCCGCACGTATACATACACACGTACGCACAATTTAATAAAATTCAATAAGTAATCTGATTATAATGCATTTAGAAATAATGTTTATTTCTAAACATATCAATCACTCTGTAACTGAAAATATATTGAGCGAAATAAACTACACACTGCAACGCACTTGTCACTTAGAAAAGTACTGTTTGGGTAAAACATTGTATAAAATGTTTTAGTGGATAGTTAGTGAGGATCGGTCAATAATACAACTTTTAGTAATTTTGCGTCGACGTTTCGACAATATTTATTGTCATCTTCAGGACCTGTGTATGAAATACAATAGAAATATCAAACACAACGAAACAATTAAATATTTGGGTGAACGTGTTGGTGATGTGAGTGTGTGCGTGTGTATGTATGTATCATTTTTTATGTGAAGACTTATGATAGTTTGTTTACATCTTCAAATTATCTTTAAGAAAGCGAGCAAATTATAGTATGAGAGAACTTAATTTATACAGTATTACAATTTAAATTACTAAATATAATGTTATTTTAATTAATTAAACAAACAGTAACCAACAATTGGATATTAGATTGGTACAAAAATTGTTTATACCTACAACAGTCAACATATAGCAAAGTAATATATTACCTATAACTAAAACAGATTAGGGGATGTTCACTACGTAATTCTTAAAAGTTATTTTTACCATGTTTCACTCCATACTGGTGTTAGCAAACAATCATAATTTAGAAACATACAATTTACACAATATTGTAAAACATTACGACTTAAATCAGATAGTTGACAAAGGTTACACACAAACGTTTCTGGTAATTTTACTAACAGGTAAACTTGGATAATTACGGTAATTGTAATCATATTGTAAAATATAGTCAAGAGTACTATAGAATAATGTAATTTATGTATGTGTCCACAATCACCCTTCTCTTTCACCCATGCTCCCCCGCCAGTCAACCAGCCTCTCACTCTACCTGAAATCGATCTATCACTCACTATCACCCCACTCACTCTCTTCTCTCTCTCTCTCATCCTCTCTCTCTCTCTCTCTCTCTCTCTCTCTCTCTCTCTCTCACTCTCTCTCTCTCTCTCTCTCTCTCTCTCTTCTACATCTCACCCACTGTCTCCCTTCTTCTCTCTCTCACTCTTCCACCCTATTCGCCTCTCACACTCTCTCTCTCTCTCCACTCATTATCTCTCTTCATTCACTCTCCTCTTTCACTCTCTCTCTCTCTCATTATATCTCTTCATTCACTCTCTCTCCCCCCTCTCTCACACACTCTCTCTCTCTCTCTCTCTCTCTGTCTCTCTCTCTCTCTCTCTCTCTCTCCCTCCCTCTCTCTCTCTCTCTCTCTCTCTCTCTCTCTCTCTCTCTCTCTCTCTCTCTCTCTCTCTCTCTCTCTCTCTCTCCCTCTCATTTGTCATTGTCCACGATTGGCACTCTAAAACACTCACAATTTTATTACACTATCATCCTCATATAATAGAGATTATACACACGATAACAGAAATGATTACCAACTTGTATTAAAGGGTTACAGACTTTATAACACAACATTATAGATAACAATCTATTATATGAAAATGGTTATTACTTAATATTACATTTTGGTCAATGTTATTGACCTGGAACTTGGTCTGTACAGAGTACCATAGTCAATGTAGTTCAAATATATGTCGGTCATAATCTCTCTCACATGATCCCTCAATCTCTCTCTCTCCTCTCTCTCTCTCATCTCTCTCTCGTCTCTCTCTCTCTCTCTCTCTCTCTCTCTCTCACTCTATTCTAAACAGATATATACCACAAATCTAACACGTAGACGTGTACATACACACACGCTAGAATTACATACGCACATACACATACACACACACACACACAACAAAACAACCTCACAAGTCAACTACACATTCGAGAATCCATACATAAATATAACACTATTTTATTGACTTATTTTTATCATCTAAGTGTAAATTATGCACAACGGAGATGCCCACTTGTACTGAGTTTAAAACTGATCGACCTATGTGTCTATAAGAAATGTTATATGGTTTCTTAGCTAATACTAGATAATATGATCAGTGAGACACTTACAATTGTTGCAGACGCCAAACACACAACTGTAAATTTTCCCTGACCAACACCTTATTATAAAGCAGAACAGACGACCCTTGTACATTTGTAGGAAATTAAGTAACATGGGAAGACAGTTGAGAAAGATTTGCACTAGGGGGGAGTGTGACACTAATTAATATCCAACGACAAGCCGGCCACTAATGACCAACACATCCTGTAGGGAGACTACTGAATATTTCTTCAAATTCATGTTTTGACGGTGTGTATAAGTTGAGCATAACTGGACGAGAGGTTTTGAGTATCAGTGCGAAAATTAATGGAGTGAGGGTCACTTTCAATTTGAATAATTTCCAGTACGCACCTTTTGAAATAATTATTTTCGTAATATTTAATTTGGGTGTTGTTGAAGTCAAATTCATGACCGGTGTTTAAATGGTGAGATACTAAGGCGTTGGGGTTATCATTATGGGTTTTTTTATGGCAATCATACCTATGTTGATAAATTCTCTTATGTAAATATTGGGACGTAATACCAGTGTATGTGGCTGGACAGTCATTGCATTGGATAGTGTATACGACATTAGATCGTTTATCTTTGGATGTCGGGTCTTTGAGGCTTGAGAACCGACATCCAAAGATAAACGATCTAATGTCGTATACACTATCCAATGCAATGACTGTCCAGCCACATACACTGGTATTACGTCCCAATATTTACATAAGAGAATTTATCAACATAGGTATGATTGCCATAAAAAAACCCATAATGATAACCCCAACGCCTTAGTATCTCACCATTTAAACACCGGTCATGAATTTGACTTCAACAACACCCAAATTAAATATTACGAAAATAATTATTTCAAAAGGTGCGTACTGGAAATGATTCAAATTAAAAGTGACCCTCACTCCATTAATTTTCGCACTGATACTCAAAACCTCTCGTCCAGTTATGCTCAACTTATACACACCGTCAAAACATGAATTTGAAGAAATATTCAGTAGTCTCCCTACAGGATGTGTTGGTCATTAGTGGCCGGCTTGTCGTTGGATATTAATTAGTGTCACACTCCCCCCTAGTGCAAATCTTTCTCAACTGTCTTCCGAACACATGTTACTTAATTTCCTACAAATGTACAAGGGTCGTCTGTTCTGCTTTATAATAAGGTGTTGGTCAGGGAAAATTTACAGTTGTGTGTTTGGCGTCTGCAACAATTGTAAGTGTCTCACTGATCATATTATCTAGTATTAGCTAAGAAACATATAACATTTCTTATAGACACATAGTCGATCAGTTTTAAACTCAGTACAGTGGGCATCTCCGTTGTGCATAATTTTACACTTAGATGATAAAAATAAGTCAATAAAATAGTGTTATATTTATGTATGGATTCTCGAATGTGTAGTTGACTTGTGAGGTTGTTTTGTTGTGTGTGGTGTGTGTGTGTATGTATATGTGCGTATGTAATTCTAGCGTGTGTGTATGTACACGTCTACGTGTTAGATTTGTGGTATATATCTGTTTAGAATAGAGTGAGAGAGAGAGAGAGAGAGAGAGAGAGAGAGAGAGAGAGAGAGAGAGAGGAGAGAGAGAGAGAGAGAGAGAGAGAGAGAGAGAGAGAGAGAGAGAGAGAGATTGAGGGATCATGTGAGAGAGATTATGACCGACATATATTTGAACTACATTGACTATGGTACTCTGTACAGACCAAGTTCCAGGTCAATAACATTGACCAAAATGTAAATATTAAGTAATAACCATTTTCATATAATAGATTTGTTATCTATAATGTTGTGTTATAAAGTCTGTAACCCTTTAATACAAGTTGGTAAATCATTTCTGTTATCGTGTGTATAATTCTCTATTTATATGAGGATGATAGTGTAATAAAAATTGTGAGTGTTTTAGAGTGCCAATCGTGGACAATGACAAATGAGAGGGAGAGAGAGAGAGAGAGAGAGAGAGAGAGAGAGAGAGAGAGAGAGAGAGAGAGAGAGAGAGAGAGAGAGGGAGGGAGAGAGAGAGAGAGAGAGAGGGACAGAGAGAGAGAGAGAGAGAGTGTGTGAGAGAGGGGGGAGAGAGAGTGAATGAAGAGATATAATGAGAGAGAGAGAGAGTGAAAGAGGAGAGTGAATGAAGAGAGATAATGAGTGGGAGAGAGAGAGAGAGAGTGTGAGAGCGAAGGGTGGAAGAGTGAGAGAGAGAAGAAGGGAGACAGTGGGTGAGATGTAGAAGAGAGAGAGAGAGAGAGAGAGAGAGAGAGTGAGTGGGGTGATAGTGAGTGATAGATCGATTTCAGGTTAGAGTGAGAGGCTGGGTGGACTGGCGGGGGGAGCATGGGTGAAAGAGAAGGGTGATTGTGGACACATACATAAATTACATTATTCTATAGTACTCTTGACTATATTTTACAATATGATTACAATTACCGTATTATCCAAGTTTACCTGTTAGTAAAATTTACCAGAAACGTTTGTGTGTAACCTTTGTCAACTATCTGATTTAAGTCGTAATGTTTTACAATATTGTGTAAATTGTATGTTTCTAAATTATGATTGTTTGCTAACACCAGTATGGAGTGAAACATGGTAAAAATAACTTTTAAGAATTACGTAGTGAACATCCCCTAATCTGTTTTAGTTATAGGTAATATATTACTTTGCTATATGTTGACTGTTGTAGGTATAAACAATTTTTGTACCAATCTAATATCCAATTGTTGGTTACTGTTTGTTTAATTAATTAAAATAACATTATATTTAGTAATTTAAATTGTAATACTGTATAAATTAAGTTCTCTCATACTATAATTTGCTCGCTTTCTTAAAGATAATTTGAAGATGTAAACAAACTATCATAAGTCTTCACATAAAAAATGATACATACATACACACGCACACACTCACATCACCAACACGTTCACCCAAATATTTAATTGTTTCGTTGTGTTTGATATTTCTATTGTATTTCATACACAGGTCCTGAAGATGACAATAAATATTGTCGAAACGTCGACGCAAAATTACTAAAAGTTGTATTATTGACCGATCCTCACTAACTATCCACTAAAACATTCACTGATTGACGATCACTAAAAATTTAAGGATTGTATAAAATGTTTAAGTACATTTTATATAATTTATTAAAATTTATATAATTTATTGCTACTTAGGTAAGAGCAAGTTTTAGGCGTTTAAGTAACTCGCTGTTGCATCCAGAATCGTTTGTCAAAGTCAGTAATATTTATACTTAACTTTATAATTAACTATACTTTAACTTTATATTTAAGTTATAATGAGGTGTAACTACTCCATATTGATGATATTTGCTGTTGTTGCCGTTTTCTGGAAATGTCATCAAAGGTTCATTATGTCCAAAAGTTTTTTTTAAATTTCATAAAAATTTTCTCAACATAAGGATGTTTTCTGTTTTTTATAAAGTGACACAAGGTTTCTGTGACAGCATCCAGCAAAATAATTCTCTGTATTTGCTACTTTTTTTTTGGGAGAAAAAAATTAATTTGTGATCTATTCTTTCAGTACCTGAAAATATTCTACTGTAAGGACTTAGGCCTACTAAAGAACTGTAGCCTAGTCGCAAAACGTTAGAATCCGGCCTACATAAAAAGTATCAAAAAATGTGCACCAGTGAATTAAAAAAATGTAAATAAATTATTATTTCGGTGTTTATTTAACAAAATATATTACAGTATAATGAAATATTACGTTGGTCGGTATGTACTCGACTTATTTACTGTAGTGTGCACATTTGACATTTTCCTCCTCCAGCTTAGAGTACATGAATTTGTCGTTAAGTAATAACACCTATAGTGCAACGCATGTGCTGTGACAGAAATAATATTGTAAAGAACTAGTGACACCACAGACTAGTTAGGTACATTCTGAATTATAAGTTTAAGTGATTGGTTGATGTAAAATGAGTAGTATGTAATCAAGTAACAAGAATACCTTAACTACGTAAACTTAGTAAATAATTTACTAAATTAAAAATTAACATTAGTTAAAAAATCGAACAATAAATAGAATTTCTATAAGGAAATACAAAACGTTTGGTTACAGAAATTCAAGTGAACTGTTGGGGAAAGAAATTAGAATCCTGTTTAGAGTTAGAATCTTTAGGTATATTACTCCTTCTGAAGAGATATAAAAGCAAGTTCAAGACCAGAGTTGAACAAAATATGTATTGCCGTTCCGTGTGTCGCTAAGATGTCACGTTATACTAACGATTTGGATTCTCACCAATTGTACTGTGTTAAATTGTGATTGTGAAATACGGATGTCATTAATTTTGCTTCAGTACGCTTCAGATCTTTGATTTATTAAAAATAGTTACTGACTAGTCGCATACAACCTATTCGATTAGTAGGCCTAATTTCAAGTCTAAAGTAATAGCTAGTAAAAGAAATAATCACAAAAAATTCAAAAACAGTTTCACACCCAAGGGTTTTGTTCCGATTACATTATGTACCTTAAGGAAATGACATATTTTACAACATGAATAGAAATGGAACTTAATCTCAAAGGGATAAAACTTGGCCATAAACATAAAACAATCGATCAGAAATGTTATTACGTTACACATTATACGAGGGCTGTAAATTAAGTAATGAGACTAATCATGTAGCAGTCAATATGGCAACACTATAAGCTTTCCATTAACACAGATGGTTTGATAAACACATGATTGATATTGAGTATTAATATTTATTGTCTATTATTGCTACGTGAAACGTAAACAAGCTTTTCGTGAAGTGAAGTTTTGTTGTGGGCGTTATAAAAATGAGTGACATCAATTACGAACAACGTTGTGCAATCAAGTTTTGTGTTAAACTAGGTCATAACTCTAATGAAACTTTCTAAAAATTGAAAAAGGTGTATGGAGATGAATCTTCGTCAAGAGCACAGGTTTTCTGATAGTTTAAAGCATTTTCAGATGGCCGGGAATCAATTAAGGGTGATCCACGCTCTGGAAGGCCGTCAACGTCAAGAACTGACGACAACGTTGATCGAATCAGGGACGTGGTGAGGTCTGACAGTCAGAATCATCGCAGAACAATTAAATTTTAACCACATTACAGTTTATCAAATTTTGAAAAACTAAATTTAGCATGAACACCTGGGTGCTGTATCATGACAATTCACCTTGTTACACAGCATTCTCGGTTAAGTAGTTTTTGGCAAAGAAATATACCCCTGTTTTTCCTCAGCCATCTTATTCACGTGATTTGAGTCCCTGTGACTACTTTCTCTTCCAGAGATTAAAAAAACATCTCAAAGGACACCATTTTGGGACAATAGACAACATTTCAAAAAATATAACCGACCAGTTCAAGGAGATTCCAGTTTCTGAGATCTAGGACTGGTATGAAGAGTGGAAAACCCGTCTAAAGCGCTGTGTGAGAACTGTTTTGAAGATGACAGAGTCAATATATAGTTTGACTGTAAACTAAAGGTTTTACTGAAATAGTCGCATTACTTAATTTACACACCTTGTAGGTTTCAAAAATTGTTTTAAAACAATAGTCGTAAGTAAGAATATTAAAAATTACAAACATTTCATTATTTTAAGAGAATACTTTTTAAATCTTTGACGGAATTTACAAACAAATCGAGCAACAAATGATAAACAATGAAGTATTAAATTATTAATTTTGAGTAATTATGAAATATTAATAAGTTAGTGCTAGCTAGGAAAAATTATTAAATTGTCTCCTATTTGTACTTAACAATAAACACACTGTAGTATGATATCAAATGGGAAAGAATACTTAAACAGTCAAAGTCACCTTGTAATAACACATTGTTAATTGTTTTTATGAATGCAGGTACACTGACGGATAAAAAAAAGTTTTTTAGATATTTATTTATTTTCTAAAATATAGGCGTTATTGAAGATAAGTAGAAGAAAATCTTAGAATAAAAAACTCTCAGATACCCGATTATTATATGATACTACAAATTATTCCGATATATTTTTTTAGTCGTTTCCTTTCGTAAAAAGTAAATTGTTTCTTTTAAAATTTGAAATTTTTTTTTTTTTAATAATAAAGCTGCCTTTGAAGTATTTCTTACGAAACATTAAATGAAAACTCCAGGTGTTTAACATTTGTTGTTCGCTGGTGTTGTAGATCTATAAAACACATGTTATACAATAAACAACAACTGACAGACACTGGTACACAACATTGCTTAATGAAATTGCTTTACGCGTTAAATAAATAAACATATGTACAGAGAGAGTGAGAGAGGAGGGAGAGAGAGCGTGAGAGTGAAGAAAGACAATCCATTTTGTAAATCAAGAACCTGCTAGGCTTTCCTTGTAAAAATTTATAATCTTGATCTTTTAAAAGTTTTTAGGTATGTGGTATGAATACAGACACTATGAAAGTTCCCCTAATAATAAAGGAAAATGTCTAAAACTTGAATTTACCGAAAAGAGCCAAGGGGTTATACAATTGAAATCCTACTTAGGATACAAGTAAGTAATATATTAGTTAATGTTTTGATTGTGCTCATATTCAAATCTGGAAAAGGTGATTGCAAAAAGTGTGTGTTTGCATTTGTTACAAATTTGTATGAATGTCTGTAACTTATAAGATATAAGCATTCATAAGGTTTGAAAAATGAACGTTTAAAGCGGATCTTTGATATGCAGTATCGATATAGATAAAGTCAGTTAATTTGTGGTTTTAAGTTGAGACTACAAAATACGTAAATATAAACGTAATATATTTTTAAACTATATTAAACGTTGAGCGCAGTTTGTGTCAAAATTATTTCATACCGTTACGGCAAGGCGTTGTAGTAAATGTGAGTATGAACCACATACTGTATTTACCGTGACTCAACGATTGGGGTGATGTGCGAGTCATTTCTCTATGAAATCGTTACCAAAATCCGAATAACAGTGATTCTAGATTCTTCTGGGGGATTCGCTCTTGTTTATTATGATGTCGAAAATAAAAAACGAGATGCGTACGAGAGTTAGTTAATAATGCGAATTGTTTGAATCCACTTTTTGGTGTAAACGTGAAGTATTTAATTGTCATGACTGCTTAATTACGTAGCAAAATTATCTGTATTTAATCAACTGCTATTGTCTGTACTCAACTGCTAGTCATTAATATTAGCTTTAGGCGTAGAGTTGTCAGTGGGTTAGAAGAAATGGTGATTATTTGTTAGTATTTAATGGTGTATTACATTTTTTTAAATCCATTAGTTCCTTGTAACAATATTGTTACGACATTAGAGAAAATGCTTCGTGTTTCTCGGCTATTCCAACGGAGCCCGGCTATAATGTGTGTGCGCGTACATATTGCTGCTACTTTGAGATGAAGGAGAATTACGTGACTCTTGTCACGCGTCCGTAGCCGAGACTGATCCAGATTTCACCAGTCCGCGCACACTGTGTTCAAGGCGGAAAGCAATTAAACTCTAGTGTTTTATAGTAGCGTTGTTGACGCGTAGTATAGATTATTCTGGAATATCAGCGGGGTATAAATACAAACTCTCAGCTACGCTTAGTTCATTTTAAGTGGCGACTTATTCCAGTGAGGTTCGAAGTATTGTGGCGAAGTGTTAGGGTAATTTGGGGATAGACGGACCACGTTTTTTCTTTTGTTAATATTTACCAAACCACAATTAATTTTAAACTTATAATTGCACAAATCATTATAAAATAACTTATTCATCAATATGATATTTCATTGAAACTGTAAC
Organism: Magicicada septendecula; assembly: GCA_034769895.1. NCBI lineage: Eukaryota > Metazoa > Arthropoda > Insecta > Hemiptera > Cicadidae > Magicicada > Magicicada septendecula. Next base: position 194,307,296 of record CM068367.1, read on the forward strand.
TACAAAACAAACTACGTAGCAAATAATTTTTTATAAAGTGGGGTGGTCCATCTCACCCGGAAATGTCTGGGTGAGATGGACCACACTTTTGGGTGAGATGGACCTCATGGAAAAATGTTGAGAAACAACTCATTTAAATCGAAAAAACCTTTTATTTACAATACAGATTAATGTTTTCCCATTTTTTCCCTCTTACCACAATAATCACATTTGTCATTAAATCGAGTGCATCCCTCGTGCATCCAACGTTCACACTTTAAACACCTAATCAAGTCATCCTTTTTGGTTGTTTCAGTGTAGTTTTCTCTACGTCCGACACACTCGTTCTCGTCCCAATCTGCACAAGAATCTTCGTCATCCATAACCAGCTCGTCAAGCTGTGGAACATCCCCCAAGGTGCTGTCAGATGAGAATGACTCTCGCCTTTTTCTCACAGTTTTCTTCTTTTTAAATCGTTTATTTTTTGCCTCCTTAGCATTTCCTTCTTTTTTCTTCTGTAGAGCTTCTACTTTCTCTTTTTATTTTTCAGCTTTTTCTTTTTTAATAGCTAGGTCCTCTGGTGAATTCAACACAGTGGCAACAGTTGAAGACTTTCTTTTAAGCTTCTTAATATTTTTTAAATCAGGTACAGATGCTATCTCATTAAGCATTTTCCTTGGAGTCATCTGGTCGTGTGTCGACGTACTTGGCATTTCACGAACGAACTTTTTCCATAGGCTTAACTTGGTCGTGTGTCGATGTACTTGGCATCTGAAGGTCAAATTGTGTAGGCTTATCTACCATGACAGACGCATTTGTCTGAACTGAAATGGGTGTTGAAGTGTTGGGTTTGTTAGTAGTTTGCTGTTGGCTTGGTCCAGGTAGGTCTACGATTACTTCAGTCACTTCAATGTCTGATACCAAATAAGCATGGTCTGGTATTGCATCACGGTTGAATGGAATTATACCTGTTGCTTTGAACCCGTTTACACCATTTCCAACATTTGCTGATTTGCTCCAAGCAACATTAAGAAGGTTAGAAAATTGAAGCCTATTTATCTTCCTCGAGGGATGAGTTCTAATGAAACTATTGGAAGCCTGATAGAAATTTGCTTTCAAAGATTTGAAAAATGACCGGTCCAGAGGCTGCAGCCAATGTGTAGCATGAGGCGGTAAACTGAAGAGAATTATATCATTTTCTTCAGCAAATTCTAGTATCTCTACACTGCTTGTATGTGAAGTATGACCATCCAGTAATAGAAGAACCTTGCCCAAAGGTTTTCTAGGCGTAAAATGGTTTTTGAGCCAATCAAAAAATAGTTCGGAGTTGACGTACGCAGATTTTTGGGACATTTCAATTTCAGCTCCAGGTGGCATTCCATCAGAAAATTCTGCTTTTTTTATTTTTACCTTTGTAAATGCAAAATGGGGGAAGAAACGTCACCTCGCCATTGCAGCAAGCCAGACAAGAAATAGTTTCCCCTTTTTCACCAGAGGTTATTGAAGTTACATTTTTCGAACCTTTAATAGCCACCACCTCCCCAGGTTTATTATTTAGTTGTAGACCTGTTTCATCCATGTTGTAGATGCTACCAGACTTGTCAATAAGATCATTTTCAATAAGGATTTTTTCCAGCAAATCAAAATACTCACGACAGTTTTTCTGTCCATCCCTTGTGCTCGGGCAACCGACACGCCTTCGGATTTTATAATGGAAAGATTTGGATGTCGAGCAAAGAATGCAGTCAACCAGTCATATCCTGACTTTTTGTTTTCTTTATTAAATTTATGCGGAATTTTCATTCTTTCCACTAGTTCGTAGGCCATGGACCTAACGGAGTCCATGGGGTGAAGCCTACAGATTGTAATTTTTTAATATGTGTGACTAATTTATTCTCAACTTCCTCACCCAAAACAGACGTTGGACCTAATGGCCCCTTTTCAAAACTTTTGTTTTTTTTAATCGCCTTTTCAATGTTGTCATCGGGATACTAAATGTTTTCGCAGCTTCTTTAACTCCCATGGTGTTTTCCTTTACAGCATTAGCAGCTTAAATTAAATTTTCTTGGGACCATTCCCCTCACCTTGTTCCCTCTTTTCTTTTATATGGTGTTGGCATTTTCTGGAAAAGAATACACCTCATTAGTGCATTTAATTTATTAAAGACGTTATTTATCTATATTCATGATTTAATCATGAATAAAGATATAATTAACTTATTATTCCAGTTAGTTTAAATAATGGTCCATCTCACCCGGTGTAAATAAATAGTCTGTCTATCCCGAGTAACCATGGTCCATCTCACCCAAAAATACGGGAGAGATGGAGCACCCCCTTCTACGCATGCCGATTACTTGCGACCGCGCCATTGTAAGTTGTATTAGAGGCTACATATTTTAGTACTCAAACATACCACTTTCACCCGTTTAACTTACAGTTAAGTCTTAATAACGTTATACTAATGTTATACTGAAAAAATTGTTCAACTTTCTCGAACAAACGAAGTCGATTTGTGACTAAAATATTCAGTTTTTCACAACAAAAACAATACTGCATACACAAAGTGATGCACGCTCTGGACGTTTGCTATTACAACTGCGCTTCAGTGGCGGAACTGGGAACTACACAACTGGTCCGTCTCACCCGGTGGTCCATCTCTCCCGGACTTACCCTATGTGTTTTATAATTATGCGAGACTCTTTTAGTTGACATTATTATTGCGTGTGAACAATTTTTATTTGATTTGTTGTGGGAGACTATCTAGTTTATTACATACTGTTTAATTGTGATAATTGAAGCTCGCGATTAGTGACTTCATTGGTGTCTTGTATTTTGGCGGTCGTAACAATGTCTTGAGCGAAATGCATATCAGTTTAAGTAGTGCAAACAGCCTTTTGAACTATTTGCTCCAGAACTGGAAGGGCAATAATGCTGTTACGAGAATCGTTAACATGGTTTGTAACCTTAAAAGTCTGAAAAATTACTAAACGTCAAAGAAATCCATTATCACTTTTTTTTTACTATTATTTGAAACAAAAACAACAGTATTACAACAGTGCTCTTAGTGATTAAAGTGACCAATATGCACTGTACACAAACAATTAACTAAAATAGTTCGTAACACAGACAACAATTAAGTAGTGTTTGTTATTCACCAGTACCGTATTAGACGTAACACTGAGTGATACGTGCAGTTCGCAGGAACTGAACTACTCGCACTAGCACACACTGTATTACTCGCGGAACTGAAAACTCTACTAGTGACGTCTGGCCGTGGGCTGATTTGTATAAGGACAATGGTGGCGTACAATGGTTACCAGAAAGTTCGGCAGTGTCGTATGCCAGTAGTGCAAAGCAAATGACGTTACATTGTCCTGTTGATTTCATAATTGAGACAAAGCGTGTGTGCTTCATGAATCTCCATAAATATTGTTACGACGGTCTAGTGATCGTCGTATGATACAGTGGAAAACAAAATACAAGACACCAATGAAGTCACTAAAAACCAGCTTCAAATATCACAAATAACAGTTTATAATCAACTCGTACAATAATTCCAGTTAGATTTGCCTACAGGCAATACTAATATGAAATATAAAGAACATATCACACACCACACACACAACATCGATCTTTCGAAAATCGATACCGTCGCCAACAACAAGACGGACAGTGCTCCCAGCGGCAGCCTGTGAAGAAGCTTTTTAAAAGCGAAAACCGGTTCAGGTTATAAGGTAAAACGTTTACGTTTTTACCCATAAAAAACTTTGTGTTCCGAGTCGGTAGTGAAATAATTATATTTAAATACGTATAAAGAATTCCGCGCTATAATCGCTTTTCATTAATACACCATTTGCGACCCACTGTGTAAATCGCCCGACATAACACTGAACTCTAAGCGGCAGGTACGGGCTAGTTATAGTCTGCAGGGTTGCATTGTATGCGTCTTTAACAAACGCGTGAAAATTCTAGAAGATACTTCAGCGCGGCCATGGCAGAAACACACACTATTTGGGCAAGTCAAGAAGCTTCTAAAACGACACCATGGAACGCACGAGACGTTCCGCATACGTAATACTGCCTCGCATGTCAAGCGTCACGTACGCATTACAGGTGCGGGATCGTTCTCCAATGTACCAGCACGTTCCGCAATGACGCAACACTGTTTCCGCACTACGTAACAATATTCAGAATCTATTCGCATTAACATGAATACATTTCTAAGAGCAAAGACGTTATTTTCGTTTTATAAATTAGTTTCTATCAGTTTCGTTTTGTTAGTTATTAGTTTATAAATTCGTTCAAATTGGCTTCGATGTATCTTTCTCATGGTCTTTAATTTCTCTTTAACCTTTTATAAAACAGCCACCGCAATCCCTACAATGACTATAGAATTGACTTTATGTTCAAATGCGTATTCTGTGTTAAGATATTATTAACTTATTTTATGTAAAGATTCGGGTTCACCGGGATAGTATTCTTCCTTGAGTATTAGTTGCTGGGAATGGATTGTCGAACGTTTTATTTTATAGAATGTATGATTATATGTATGTATTATGTAGACTATATTATATGTACAACTTTATGTATTATACAATGTATAAGCACGTCTAATGTATCAGTCGTGTATGAGCAGCTGTTCGGTGCGGTTGTGCTGTCGTGTGCGGTAACTTAATATTATCGCTATCTTTCTTACTAAATAGACTTGTATGTGTAAGTAATATTGCAACAAGAAATATCAACAAAACGTTTATCTGATTACTCGAACAAATCCAAGCAGCCGGCCAGGGGGCCGCGCGTGCGTCTGCTCGTCCGTGTAGGACTGTGTGTCTGTCTGCGGCTTGTGGTTGTTTGTACCTGTTTATCTACAAAACATAAACTCAAGGCCAGAAATTGCTCATCAGGAAGTACACGCGTCTTTTAATTTATCTGTCTATTATAATTATCGGCAATGATGAATTATCAGCAACCAGGCCTGTCAACTAACGTTGTAACGGTCCAAATTTGTGGGTATTTGTATTTTAAATTTATTTCATTTTCGGGGATTGACAAAGGTATTGTGTAAATTTTATTCCAACAAACCAGAACACGTGGCAAATAGAACAGTTTATAACCAAAGCAGCAACGCAATATCGCATTCTGTAATCAGTTGAGGTATGTAGCCACCTCAGATTTCCAAGAACTTTGTTGAATGTGGTCATGCGCCTGTACGCATGACACAGGTATACGCGCGGGCGGGGACGCGAAGCAGATCAACCGACGCTGTCAAAAATGGCGCAGAAACGAAGTTTTTGTGAGACATACAATCCGAGCTGGAGGATATGCAAATTAAGGTCCGCCTCCTTAGTGACATAAAACCGGAAGCGCCTAAATATCGTCGGCGCATACTACAGAAAAACCCACTATGTATCATGCACAGAGTCGATCAACTGCAACAACTCAACTATGAGCGTCGACGAAATTCGTTGGCGGTGGACATCAATTTCCGCCCGCTTGCAGTCCACGTTACGCAGTCCACGAGAAGCCGACTCCATTAACAGACGCTGATCGTGTTATAAGGCCCCGGTCGTCTGAACTTTCTAAATGTGATCACTTCAAACTGATACCGTTTTAGTACCGACCGGGACCCGAGAAATTAACGAACTTACATAGTACCATTTGTGCGGTGGCGTTGTGACTTACCTCTATAAATAATGAACCTTCGAATCGGGTGAACAACACGTGTTTTTTTTTTTTTTTTGAATAGTGACAGTGAACAGTTTAATAAATAGATTTGGGAAATAATAAAACGATGGGTAAAGTATAAAATAGTATGAGAGAGAGAGAGTGAGCAGAATGGGCTGTCTTAGTAATAATAATAATTAAATATGGTACCAAAAATAGATTTAAAAATTGGTCTTATAGTGTTCTTGTAGTATCCAGAAAAACGTTTTGAGTAATTAAAATCTAGTTTGCAATATAACCATGTATTAGTCTTAAGTTATTTCGTCATTACCACTTTCTCATTTCTGTGCTGCAAGATTCGTCTATACGTTCCGGGGATCTTTCTGAATTTTTATTGGGATGGTCAGATAGCGAAATTGTCCCTTTTCATTTAAGGTGGAGTATAAAGGTTTTCGATATTTTAACCTATAAAAAATAATCGTGGCGACCTTGGTCTTCTGATGAAATGTAAACATGAGGTAAGTAGTTGTGAAATCTTGCAGGTAAGTCCTGGCAATATTATTTTATTTATTAATATATTTCGACGTATTTTTTATCATCACAACGTTGAACCTGTTCCTACAGTCCACTCAGGAACTACAGTACCTCCAATGTCGCAAAATGCCCCTCAATCCTATAACCGTCAACAGCCAGGCAGAAATGTTAATGTTGATGTCACACAGCACGGATCCCACAGCTGGCAGATGGTGAAAAAACGAAAAAGGAGTCGTCAATCTTCAGAAAACACATCTGAAACACACACCCAGCTTAATGACCACAATAGATTTACGGTGTTACCTATAGATGACCCTGATGACGTCCAACCTACTCAAGTCTTAGCTCAGCTGAAAGTACCTAGACCTCCTCCTGTATACCTTCATGGTGTCGTCAATTACAATGAAATGATCAATAACCTTACAACAATTTTGGAATCAGAACAGTATAGTACTAAATCGTTCGACGACAATACGGTGAAAATCAACACTTTTGCACCTGACTCTTAGGGAAAATTAATCCGTCACCTTGAGGACGAAAAATTATTTACCATACTTATCAAATTAAAGACCAGCGAGCATACCGGGTTGTCATAAGAAACATTCATCCTAGCATCGGTGTACACTTTATTAAAGAAGCACTAAAAGAAAAAGGACACTCAGTCAGAAATATAATCAACGTTCGACACAGAGTCGAGAAAACACCCCTCCCTCTCTTCCTTGTTGATCTTGAACCTGCAGCAAACAATAAACAAATATATAACCTAAGGCCTTTAGGTAACGTGCAGATTGCTGTAGAACCACCTCGGAGAAAAAACTTCATGATACAGTGCACTCGTTGTCAGTCATACGGTCACAGTAAGACGTATTGTGGGAAACCTTTCCAGTGTGTCAAGTGCGGAGGTGAACACAACTCCGCAACTTGTTCCAAATCGAAGGATACACCAGCCACATGTGCATTATGCGATGGTCCTCATACAGCTAATTATAAGGGCTGTGAAGTTTATCAAAGCATGCAGGACAGAAAAAGCCTCGTACCTAACTCCATACCTAGCAGAACCCCTTCAATGTTTAGGACTATGAACACGGAACAGGACATGAATACCCGTAACGTCTCTTCTCCTACTTACGCTCAAATTGCAGGACTACCGCAACACTCAGAATCATCGCCCTCTTATGACAGCAATCTCAAACAGACAGCAAATGAGGACATCACTCTTTCACACTTCCTGACAAAATTCGAGACTATGTTCAGTCAACTCATGCAGCAAAATAGCGTCATGCTTAATCTCCTTACAACACTTGTCAATAAACTTTCTAATTAATAATGAATAACAATTACAGGATTGGATTATGGAACGCCAATGGACTCTCTCAACGCACCCTAGAACTCAAAGCTTTTCTTATTGAAAACAGGTTAGACGTAATGCTTATATCTGAGACACACTTCACAGACAGAAGCCATATTAGGATTCCAGGATTTACTGTTTATGATACCCAACATCCTGACGGTACAGCTCGTGGCGGAACCGCTCTGTTAATCCGAAACAATATAAAACATTATCTCTTCTCTAACGTCAGAACTGCTCACCTACAGGCGACAAACGTTTTAATTGAAGATCAAAGAGGCCCTCTAATTGTTTCTGCAGTCTACTGTCCCCCAAAACACAGAATCAATGAAACTGACTTCAGCTCTTTTCTTGGAACTCTTGGTGCACGTTTTTTGGTGGGAGGTGACTTTAATGCAAAACACCCGCAATGGGGTTCGAGATTAGCTAATCCAAGAGGTAGAATTTTGTATAACGTCATTAGACAAGAATCCCTGTCCTTTCTGTCAACTGGTCAACCAACCTATTGGCCTTCTAACACAAATAAAATACCTGACCTAATTGATTTCTTTTTAATACGAGGCTTGTCTCATAAATACTACAAAGTTGAATCTTGCCTTGATTTGTCCTCTGACCACACTCCAATTATTGCCACTATTAGCAATACTATAATTGAGTCTGAAAGTCTACCAACACTCACAAATCGTCATACTGACTGGGATTACTTTAGAGAGCTTGTAAATGATAATATCTCGCTAGAACTTCCACTCCACACGCCTGCTGAATTGGATGAGGCTGTAAATTATCTCACCAGTACTTTTCAAAAATCAGCCTGGGAAGCTATACCTTGCAATACAGCAAAGAATAAGCACTTAAACCTTCCTCTGGTTGTCCGGAAGAAATTAGCTGAGAAGCGTAGATTGCGACGAATTTGGCAGCATACTCATGATCCGGATGATAAAAGAAAGTGGAATTCCGCGGCCAGACAACTAAAACGATTGTTAGAAAATTTAAAGAATGAAGGGATTCAGGATTATCTAGAAAATCTGTCACCAAATGAAAGCACTGATTATTCTCTGTGGAAGGCTACTAAACGATTAAAAAGGCCACTATTACAAATACCACCAATACATAAACCAGATGGTAGCTGGGCGCGCAGCAATACAGAGAAATCCCAGACTTTTGCCGAACATGTGGTCAACGTTTTTTAACCTGAAGCCAGCAAGAACGTCTCTTTCGATGAAGAGGTACAAAGATATTTACACTCCCCGCTCCAACTGACTCTACCTATTAAACCTTTTAAAGTTAAGGAAATCAAGGAAATAATCCTGTAAAATTTGAAAAGTAAAAAGGCTCCCGGCATTGACTTGCTATCGGGGAAAGTTCTAAAGGAGCTGCCTCACAAAGGCGTTGTACTAATAACATAATTTTTCAATGCCATACTCAGACTTGAATACTTTCCTCTTCTCTGGAAATCGGCTCATGTTATCATGGTCTTAAAACCTGGTAAAAACCCTCAAGCGCCTTATACTCTTCTTATCGACCCATAAGCCTTCTACCGATACTTGGTAAGATCTTTGAGAAGCTGTTTGTAAAACGACTTATGCCAACAATTGTAGAAAACAACCTAATTCCGGATCACCAATTTGGTTTTCGAGAAAAGCACTCTACGGTAGATCAAATACACAGACTAACAAATGTTATCAATAAATCGTTGGAATCGAAGATGTTCTGCTCAGGTGTGTTTCTCGAAGTTTCCCAGGCATTTGACAAAGTCTGGCATCTTGGACTCTTATATAAAATAAAGAAAAATCTGCCACATAATTGTTACCGTATTTTACATTCCTACTTAGTGGGCAGAGTGTTTCAAGTCAAGTACTCGGATGCTACTTCTCCTCTATTACCAGTGAGGTCAGGTGTTCCGCAGGGTAGTGTCCTGGGTCCTCTGCTCTACCTTCTGTTCACCTCGGACTTACCGTCAGCAAGTGAAACCACTGTTTCTACCTACGCCGATGACACAGCAATCGTAGCGACACACTCCGACCCCTCAATAGCATCTCTTATACTACAAGAATCATTAAACAGCGTTCAGTTATGGCTTGATAATTGGTGCATAAAAATCAATTCATCCAAGTCAGTCCACGTTACCTTCACCACACGTAAGGGAAACTGCCCTCCAGTAACAATTAACGGTCAACCAGTACCGCAAGCTGAAAGTGCTAAGTACCTTGGGATGCATCTGGACAGGAGACTAACATGGAAAAAACATATAACATCTAAGAAGATTGAACTTAATCACAAGGTCAGAAACATCTATTGGCTTATAGGCAGAAAATCACGGTTAAGTCTCGTCAACAAACTCTTGATCTATAAAGCAGTTCTTAAACCGGTATGGACTTATGGTATTCAACTGTTTGGGTACTGCAAGTACAAGTAATATTGAGATTATCCAGCGCTTTCAGTCCAAAACACTTAGATCAATAGTCGACGCTCCATGGTTTGTCTCCAACAACTCTATACACCGCGACCTCAATGTTTCAACCGTGAGAGAACGAATCATGCGCCTCTGCAGGACTCACATCTCCAAACTAGAACAGCATCCTAACCACCTGGAAATTAACTTGTTAGACAACAGTGAAGATATTTATAGACTAAAAAGACACAAACTATTAGACTTACCATTCAGGTTTAACTAAAAATGTATTCTCTGTATTTTCTATATTGTACTGTCTGTGATATCTGTTCTGTTTGTTTTTGTATTCGTGTCATTCTTACGTGTTAATGTCAACCTGTATATGTGCCTTATGGGCCCAGTGTTTAATATTTGAACTTATTGTATCATGCCAGCAGGAAGTGGAAGTGACTTTTGTTCATTTGTTTACACGTTTTTATCATTTAGTTTTGTATCTTGTGTACCTCTTTAATCTATTATCAAAAACAAGAAGAGCTGTCAATGGCCAGCTCTTCATAATCCTGTGTGTGATGTCAGCCAATTTGTTAAATGTTCGCTCAGTCGAACAGATTACAGATCTCCAATAAATTAAAAAAACAAAAAATCGAATGTATCTTTATGTGATGTTTATGTATTATGCTAGATCTAATAATCTCCGTCCTGGAGTTGACTGTATGATATCCTAAATACAGTTGTATGTATAATGATGTTTACTAGCAATAAAATCTTCATACGCCACGATTCAGAGCAGTAGTGTTAGTAATGGTCGGTCGGTTAAGGAGGATCAGTCACCCACCCAGATCTATTAAAAATGTCATCAAAATTTTATAATCACTTAATATAGCCCTACACCTAAGCTATACTCGATAGCACATATAAAGGGGAAAAGTGAAAGCGAATTGCGCAGAGAGAGACAGAATGTAACAGCGATTGACTGGTTCTTATTGGCTTATACATGACGTGATACTATGCTCTTGCCTCTGTGCAGCTAGCAGGTCTCGCCTTTATATGTGCTCCCGAGTCTAGTTGCATGTGGTAAAATAAGGTTAATGAATAATTGTTGAAATAAAGGAACTTAAAATGTTTGTCAACTAATAATTAATTAGAGTTTTTTTAATAATGGCAATCATACAAAATTTGGTAAGTTCGTACGTATCTAAAGCCTTAACGAATCAATTATGCACGTTGCAATAAAAGAAGACAAAGATTATTAATTTAGCGTTTTTCTTTGCTCAGAAATACTTTCTCTTACATTGTTGTCTACACCATAATTTCTATAGTTTAATATGTTTATGGGAATGTGCAACCGTCGTCTTTGCACAGGTAAACTAGCATTTGATTGTCTTTAATTGAAAGAAAAAAGAAAAATTAAAATTCGAGGGGATAAGAACACCGTATTGTTCAACATATTTTAAAAAGACTCATTTTCACAACATTTTTAAGAATAAAAATTTAGAATTTAAGTGATTCCTAATAACATAAGATTTATTACCTTTAATGTGAGTAAAAATTAATGGGAGTTTAATGAAGAAAGTTGTGTTAGTGGTTAAAATCACAATATTAATTTTTATATAGTGGTGTGCAACAGTGATAATTCTGTTTGTAAAAATTAATGAAGACCATATTTTTTCCTAAGGAAAGTGGAGGGGGGCAACTTTCAAGGTCATTGCCCCCACCAAAAGATAATCTCTTCCTGCACTCCAGAAACGGTTCCTAGTTACGCCACTAAATTTACAATAATTATACATATGACATATGCTAACCGTGTGGCAGACCTGATTTGTAGGAAGGCGTTAGACAGTTGAACGGTTCCAAAATTGTACGTTTCTTTTTACCTCCATGTTCCATAAGGAAATGGAAGCATGGTGATGGTGAAAAAAATCGTGTTCGAGATAAGGGCTTATTCTGATTGTACTACCCTCCAAACATGAAGAAAATTCATTCTCTAAAAATTGTGTGTGTGTCTCTGTGTGTAGAATTTTTTCTATGGTGAACGATAACTGCGGCAAAGTCAAAAAGAATCAATTTTTTGTTATGTATGTCCGAGTTGTAGAGAACTCAAGGACTATTGATTTTGGTGAAGATCGGTTAAGAGGAAGGGGTAGTTTATCTGCAACGTTTTATGTTTTAACAAGAGTAAAGCACTTCATTTTGATAAATGAAGTAGCCTGTCCTAAAAAGAAGGTCATAATAAGCCACTGTAGAAAGGTAGATGAAAATCTATAAATAAAATTGGTAGTTGAAGCGGGAGGGGACATATTTTTTATATGTGTATTACGTTATCGGCAACAAAGAAGTAGTTTGTTGTTAAAATTCCTTCCCGGGCTGTTTGGCCGTGGTCCAATGTTTTCTGCTAAACCAGATGTTTCGTCAGTGTTATCGAGACTGTCACCATCGGTGAAAATCGAGTGCGCTAACTTGAGGTGGTGTACGTTAGTGACCACGGTACTGTGGTTAAGGTTGAAGAAAGAAGAAGTAGTTTTTATGGAAATATTTCATTCCGAAAATGATTTTAAATATAAATCTTAGGACATGGAAGCCATGTATGGTTCTCCATACCGATATTTTTAAATAATAAATTGCTGTGTTCTGTAAAAGTTTTTATATTTGTTGATGTTAAGTTTGCGTTTTTTTTTTAATTTCATAAAGAACACATCGGGTCTTTACCGAAATGCTAAAGTCCGTGAATTTAATTTTCGTTTTTAACATTTTCAAGACTCATAAATTTCAATATTGGTTTGCTTTTCATCGGAGGGTAGGAAACAAAAGTGACATCCTAAAAACACAAGTTAAGTTCATGTTAACAATGGGAGCCATTAATTTTGTTATTGTTCACTAATATTGTTTAATTTTGCTTCACTGTTCAGAGTTTTCTGAATTTTATTGATACTCTTAACGTTCTTATAAGTATCAGGCAAACAAATGAATTTAAATCTAGCTGCTATTGTTTTGTCTATATAGGGGAGAAGAAAACGCTAAGATTTCGGAGTTATATAAGGCTGATAAAAAAGATAAAAGTGGAAATTTCTTAAGGAAAATTGTCAGCAGCTTTCCTCCTTTAGGACACATTCAAAATGCCTTGCAGAGTAAGTACTTTTAATTTTTTACATAACTAGCTTACCTAACAATTATTTCAAATTTGGCTATTTGTTATTGATTAGTTAGTAATCATGAAATTAGATTAACAAAAGTTTAGTGACTAATAAAACTTATTTATTTACGACATGACAACAATTCTAGTGATTGTTTTTGAGCTTACGGATTCGTCAAGAAACTTGGCTGAAAATAAAGTAAGTTTAAAACTAAAAATTAAAATCTGTAATATTCGACAATAATAAATAATAAAAAAAAATTCTTTTAATTTTATTCTTAAGTTATAAAAAACACGATCTTATTACTTAAAACTTACGGTTATAATTAAACACCAATAATTTGATCCTCATACACGTAATACTTACTTTATGTGTGGTGTAGTAGAGTTCAAACCAATGTGATAAGAAAACTTTTACACTCTTTAGTTTTAGGTTCAATAATTTTAGTTCACTTGTCTAATTAGCATGCAGTATTTTAAGAAGACGTATTTTAATTAATTAATATTTACTTGGTTGCATTAGCCAGCACATTCAGAGTTCTGGGAACCCAAGCTGACTGTTGGGCTGTGGTGTATTCTTGCGACGAAAACCAGTTTTCAACTTATAGTAATGTTTATATTCACTCAAATTCATGTAGAAGATGTACATTCACTTATGTATGTATATATATATATTGTAATGGTACATACCTTCACCTAACAAAAATGAAGAAAACATGGCAAGATAAATTATTTAATCATTAACACTAAAATAAAAAAGGGATGAACCAGAGATTAAAGGAATAGGTAACTCAAAATAATAACACGATCAGACATATCCAGGTAGTCAGAACAGTAACCTCTAATAATAAAGAAGTAACAAACAAACAAACAAACCAAATGTTAAATACAGTAATACATGGCGATTTAACCTGAGTAGCCCAATAGATGGTAAGTGAGAGAGTAGAACCAGCCCCATAAACCAAGAATAATAATAACAAAAATTGTTACTGTACACAGGACCCTACATAGTAAGCAAAGACAACCGAAATAATACATATGAGATCGTAGACCCAAAGACACAAAGAATAAAGGGGACATTTAACCAAACCTCTATGAAAAAATATTATTAAAAACGAGAAAAAAACATCTCGAAACCAATTAATAAATAACTAATGTTAAACAGTAAGAAAAATAAACAAAACAAATAATAAAAAGATCATGTATACCATACCCACTAATAATATCAAAGCACTAAGAGCTAGAGAGTGTGAGTAAAAGAAAAAAGAATATAATTTGAAATAACGTATTGTATAAACTAAATAATAATAATGTGGAGAATCCTACAAATGATATTTATTTTATAGTCGCACTAAGACTACTTGTATAATTTTATAATGATTGACTGTAGATAAGTCCAGCAATCAAATGTGTATTTTACGGCGGAGCAATGGAGTCAAAAGTACCCCTCCGATCCGATTCAATATAATGTTAGGGAAAAATGTTAGGGAATTAGATATCAAAGGGATAAGAACATTAAACTAAAATACGATACAAAGATCAAGAAGAATACTGACACTCAAAAATAATAAGAGTCTATTGCTAAAAAATAACCAGTGATTAAGAAAATAAAATGAAATAATGACTGATAATTCCAATCAAAAAAATGAACGATATTTGTTGAAATAATCAATTTTAGTGGCAGGGCAATATGTAATGGTACATACCTTCACCTAACAAAAATGAAGAAAACATGACAAGATAAATTATTTAACCATTAACACTAAAATAAAAAAGGGATGAATCAGAGATTAAAGGAATGGGTAACTCAAAATAATAACACGATCAGACATATCCAGGTAGTCAGAACAGTAACCTCTAATAATAAAGAAGTAACAAACAAACAAACAAACCAAATGTTAAATACAGTAATACATGGCGATTTAACCTGAGTAGCCCAATAGATGGTAAGTGAGAGAGTAGAACCAGCCCCATAAACCAAGAATAATATAAATAATGACAACTGTAAGTGAACTAGAACTAGCTACCACACTACCACAAGAGTGTAGTAATGATAAGAATAATAATGAACAAAGAATTAGCATGGAAGTGTGAAAGTATAATCAGCCACAACACCAAGGAAGTGACATGTAAACGATGGCAAAATAAAGTGAGCCCAGAAAGAATACAAAACTAATGTTAAACCAATGAAAAAGACTAACTAATGAAAATTGTATATGATAATAATAAATGTAAAGACAGACAAGTTAAAAATATTAATTGTTAAGGACTTGAGATATAGAAGGGTACACTAACCCAAACAAATAGAGTAAACTAGGACAAATCACATTAGAACGACACAAACATATCATGTATAGTCAAACCACACAGAGTGAGAGATTATAAATTGTAAGGAGGATGAACATTTTAAAATAAATGTAAGAAAGAGTTTTTTGAATAAGCAATACACTAATCTTTACCCACCAGTAACCCTAAAACAAGATTGAGTGCAAAGTGTTAGTGTTAATACCCCGAAGTGAGAATAAACCCCATTAAAAAGTGATAAACACGGATAAAACCGTAATCAAAGTTTATAAGTGCATAAACTAGGTTATAAGTTATAAATGAGTGAGATCTGATAATGGTCAAACGCAGGAAGGACTGTGATAGTTGAGAGGCCAATGTGAGTGGACACCCAAAATGTAACTAAATAAACTAATAGTGTTAAAATTAAGTTAGCTTTAGTGATAACCGATTATCATGGTTTTAAATGTGTGTCAATTAATGTAACAAGTGACAATTAAGATTATTAGGAAAGTAAGAAAGATAGACTATCAGTGTGTCAATTCACCATATAGAAAATGTCAGTAATATTAAGGGATAAAAATAATGAATAATCATGATAAGAGTTAATAAGACATAGTGAAATGGTATTAGGTACCATTAGTTAATAAAACAGTGTCAGATAAGCTTAGTAATAAGGATTTTCTATAATAATCAAAATAATTAATTAAGGTTTATATGTTTGTTTTCTTTTAATGATACTATAAAATAATTATTACCCACTGAAGAGTATGAGTGGATAATAAAAGGTAAATAATTATATTTTAATGAGTAAGATTTATGTTTCAAGAGAATTATGTTTTAATGAATAAAAATTATATCTATGGGAATTGTTAAAACCATAAGATGCTATGTTATATGATGCAATAAACAAGAAACAAAATAAATACAGTCAGATACAATGACACTAAAAGGCAGTTATGACAGTATACAAATTAACATATGAAACTAATAAAATCACACACAATTACTAGAACAGACATAAACATTGAGCAAATAAACAGAATCATGTATTAAAACAATCAGGACCCATACAAGGGGAGAATAAAATGTAATCTCAGTAACTAAAGAAAAAATAGTCAATTGCTATCTAAGCCTAGGCAGATTCCCAACAGTCAAACTACAAAAGACTTCAAATTTTAGAATTAAACACTGACATTAGTAAGACTAAGCCACATAAACTATGAAATACAATTAGACTATCATGTTAAGGCAGGAATATTATGATAATAATGTAAATTAAGAAAACAGTAATTAATAATGTAATTAATAAAATCCACAAAACTGTAAAAATGTTGATACCCAAGTAAATACTGTAGTATTGGATGTCAAATTAATCCTTGAGCCAAAATATGAACAGTGGTAATAATATTTACTACTAAAAAGGGAGTACTGAAGATTAATTACATTTAGAAGATCTGTGAACATTTTAAATAAAAATTCAAATATCTTAACAATGATCTCAAGCCAATTTCAGCCAATCAAAAATTGTGAGTTACCATGACAACAACCGTGTATTGACTAATTTTCAGTTAGGAACAGGAATAACTGTAGTGACGCTAAACTGGAGAGAAGCCACGCCGTGAAGGGCACAAATTTTTAACTCTAAAACAGTATAAGTGCCCATAATTCGATGAAGAAGGACCAGAATAACTGACGAGAGGACATTCCAACCAAACTATACCAAGGACCAGCACGGAATTAATCTAGATGACCAAAAAATATATGGAATCCGACCAGAAGAAGACGCCAACCGTTCCCGAAGCCCAAGACTGAAGAAGGAAGAACCGACATCAACCCATTACACCACTTGGACGACTGACAATACATCTTTTATCTACTAACGTTGAGTATTGCTGAATTTATTGATTTATAAAAAAGACAAATTCTCTTTCACAAAATTATAACTAAATGATAAAACTCCCACTATCACTGAAGGTAATTTCAAGGATTGATAAAATAAAAAAGTAACTTTGTAAACACTGAATGACCAAATGATAACCTATGTATACACCAACGACACTGTCACAATTCAACACCACAATATTTAATTTATAGTAAACCTTGTTTAATTTTAATGATCATGTACTTTAAATGATATGTTCTAATTTTGTTATCTTGTTAGATAAACCTCTGTTTCGTACTTAAAAGAACCCTATAGGCAGATTTATTTTGTAAAATAATAACCACACTGTCTTGCAGCTAATATAAACATAGTACTGCCAACCCAGCGATCCGCTGATTGAGCGAATATTGCCGAGGCTAAAATCATTGTATAAATTATTAATATTATGAAGCGTTAACAAAAAATAACCAGTCAAAAGCCTAATAAAAGAGTGTGTACCGATAACAACTGTCCATTATTTACTTGTAAAGAATATTATGCATGTTTTGTTTACTAGCAGTGGGTCAACATAACCAACGTTATCTCAAGTTGGCAGCACGTTTCCCCCACTCAGATGAGAATCAGTAACAAGCCAGACGGCGAGCGATTCGAATTTACAATAGTGCAATATCAAACTATACAAATAAAAACTTTTAATTGTTTTCACGAAAAACAATTTGGCGCCTATCCGGAATTGCGAAAGAGTGAGAAGGGACAGGTAAGGCGCACAGGCTACCAGACGCTTCCGAACGACACCATTTACGTTCGCAAAACACATTACGAAAACTTCCAATTCCAAAAATAAACTTGATAAGACACATACACGCATACAAGGGAAGAGGTGGTTACAATATATACATATATATATATATATATATATATATATATGTATATATATATTGTTACATGATATTTTGCCCATCATCTTGTTGTGTAATTGCATGAGTAAAATATATTTATAAATCCTAGAAAAGTACCAGGAAACATAAAGTAGCTTGTTCCAAGGACTACAACTTAGATTTATTACTAATGACAAATACTAAATAATGTTCTAATAATTATGTTTGAACTATTAAAGTTAGTAAGAAAGGAGGGCAATGTTTTATAAATACTTACTATGCTAATACTAATCCCACTATGTGTGTGAGAATGGAAATTAGTTCATAAGTTTAATAAGAGTTGTGTTATGTTTATAAGGAAAGTGATTAATAATAAACAATGTTTTAATCATTGTGTTTTGAGATATTGAAGTTAGTAAGTAAGAAGGACAATGTTTTGGGAACTACTTACCATGTTTTATTATGTTTATAAAAAACTGGAATGGATCCATAAGTTTAATAAGAATTTCACATGTTTCCTAATAGTTGTTAGTAATTAACTGTTTGGTGTTGATAAATAATATATGCTGTAATATTATTTAAACAAATGTTAATGTTAATGGAAGGGTACCATAATTATAATAATAGAGATTAGTGAAACTAGGCATGTTAGGCCTAGATAGTTATGGAATTTGAAAAAGGTTTATATTAAACTAGAATAATTAATGTCAGGTTGAACTATGTTATTACTAATTGTATCTATTAGTTTTAGTAAAGTGAAGGGTATAAAGAGAACTAATTATAAATAATTTAGTACAAATCGTTAAAAGTGTAAAATACTAACCCAGGAAATATGGAATGGAAACTTATCAAAAGTTATATCAAAACAATCAGTGTTTCATCAGAAACTCAAAGATACTATTATATTGAAGATCAAAAATCATATAAAAAAGCTTTAACAATTTTAAGAAAATTGAAAGTAAAATGTTAGAAATTTGTTTATTTTGAGGCTCAGAGAGAACCATAGTAACTCCAGATGATACAATTTAAACCAATGAAAGCTAAGTTATAGGCCTTAGCAACAGATATGCTATAAATTGAATGAAGGGCTATTATTAGATCTAATCGAGAAAGGTTGATATAAAATAGAAGAGACCAATCTAACCTTTTTGAGTGTAATATCAGTGAAAATAGTTAAAGTTAAATCATTATACAAGACTAAATGTTTAGAAGAAAGAAGTAAAATATTATTCAAAAGAAGGAAACCAAATAACATATGAAGAAACAAAATCAACATATCCAGGAAGGGAAATATTTTTGCTAATAACTAAACTGAAGAAATTACCTTAATGGCCTAAGTTACACTTTTCAAAGGCACTGTTTTCACTTTTTGATTAAAACTATATTTGAACTTTCACTGGGAAAATAATTAATGAACAATCTTATTTTCAATGTAAAAAACTATTAATGTATGGTAATATAACCATTTAAAGTGTATTAGACATTGAAAATACATAAATCAACATAACCTACACACTGAACATTGTAAAATTCGTAATAGACTCTTGTTAAGACATCTGTAATTTATTTTAAGCCCGTGTATTTTGGTACTTTTCCTAAGATCTTTGTAATTTATACCGTAGTCAAAAGGATCTAACGTAAAACCAGTTTATTTGTATTTTATTTAGTAATTATTAAAATGCAGATATGGTTTGCCCTGAGAAATAAGAGCTACTGCTGCCATTCTGAGCATATTTAAACAAACAGCCGGCAAGATTTTGTTAAAAATTATAATTGTTTTTTAAAAACTGTCTTTTAAAAACATTTAATAAGGAGAATAACGGATTTGAGTTCAATAACAACAGATAAAAGGTTTTATTTTCTTTAATAAGTGGATAATCTTATGTATATGATATTATGTACAACATATAAACGAATGTTAATTTTTCCATCAACTAGCATAGGTTGGTAACACTCCCGACATGAAAAGTATGGCACCAGATTTGAATCCGCCTTACTGAGCATTATTAGTCATAATATTATGTTAAATAAAAGATTAAAAAAGATAGAAATTTAGAAGAAAAAAGAAACCCTTATGCTATATGCAATATTACTTACCAATTTAACAATACATTTTATTTGCAACATTTGATTGCAAATTGGCGCTCAACTAACATTACCCTGACAACATACTCATCCTTAAAATACAAACCAAGAACAATTTAGATAGTACGAATTGATTTAACGTAACAACATATATATATGTGTGTGTGTGTGTGTGTGTGTGTGTGTGTGTGTGTGTGTGTGTGTGTGTGTGTGTGTGTGTGTGTGTGTGTGTGTGTGTGTGTGTGTGTGTGTAAGAAGAAAGGCGGTCACCTCAGTTTTTCTACATACAGAAAACCCACACACACAAACAGATACTTTGTAATATAATTAAAATATTACAAATATAAAAAACAAAAATAATGGAAATATATTGAGAGATATTGTGTGTGTAGCTTTTGTGATAACAAAGGTATTGTGCTCTTCCTTTGGCCCCACTAGTTGGGCTAAAGCCAATTTGTAATATAATTTACAAATAAAAATAAAAATAAATTTATAATTGTTAAATTGAATTGATATGTGTTGATATGTATTAATATTTTGTTTATCACTGGATCAGTCTGACTCCTTAAAGTCCCACTGGTTAGGCTAGTCAAAGGGTAATCTAAATTCAAGTGTAATAATAAACAAGATATAAAGATATTGATGATAAGAATATGTTATAACTAAGTGTGTTGGATTGATAAATAACAAATATATCAAACTTTAAAAATTTTGCAAATATTTTTTCTTGTGCTTGTATCGAATTTGACTGAATAATTTAATTTAATTAATTGATAATTAATTAATTATTTGAGTTTGTAATTTCCTCCTATATCTATTCTCTCAATGTGAATTATGTTTTTGCTTAATAAAAAAATAATAATAACATTAATAGTAGAAATAAAAACAATGCTGGTAACTGAATACTGATTTGCGTTTATTCATTCAAAATTGTGCGCCAGTCAAACTGCGCATGTCCCAGGCACTGGCTAATATTCGCCACAGTCGGCAGTGAGAAAGATTAACAAATATATTTTTTACAAGTTTAAATTTATGGTTCTTTTAACGAGTCGAAATGGTCAGAGGGCAAGGAACAAGATACATTTAACAGGTATTCTTAAACTAAATGTTAACATCTGAAATAGAACAGAATTATTATTACAATTGTCAATTAGAAAGAAATTATTTAAAATTCGAACCAAGTCGAAGAAATGACGTCACTCTGCTCCAGGCAGCACTGGTCGATCGTCTGTATAGAAATTCAGCAATGGCCGCCGTCTGCTCGTTTTAACTGCTATGACGCCGTTGGAATTGAAGATCTTCTCCCACAGAAATAAAACGATGTTCCCTTTTTCTGCGAAGTGGTGTTGGTCCAAAATATTGTGTTGAATGTCCCCTCGTCGTCTGGGATGTCGAATTCTGGATGGATCTCTTGTGTAGTGTGATGTTCAAATATGTGTGTTGGTTCTTTGTGAATTCGTTCCCAAAATTTGTTTCAAAATGGCTGTCGATTTTTGGTGTTGCGTTTTATGGTGTTATTCTGTGTTTTTTGGAAACTTGTGAAGTGTTAGACATAGATAGATAATGTTATTTCACTTGTTAGTTCATCTCCGTTACACGCCACATAACCACACTTGGTTTTAATATAAATTATTTGGTTTTCAAACTCCACTAATACATTTTTCAACTGTTCAGCTTTGCGATTAACAATAGACTAAACGACGCAACGTCGTCGTTTTAGGGCAATTTGTGGTATGTCTTTTTCCTCTTCATATTGTTTAATTATAAAATATCTGTCTAAGACTTGTTTCACTATCTAACTATACATAACAAGTTTTCTTATTTTTTACTGTATTTCCAATATTTCTTAATTTTACATGAATCTAACTATTCAGTAATATTGATTATTTAATTTTACATCTTTTGATATATAGCTGGGTTTGTTTCAAACTCATTTAAGCCCAAAAATTACAATTTTACATAATAATTGTATTCCCCATATTTTGTACAAATTCAGTGTTTTAAAGGTTTTTATTTGTTTTTTCGGTATAATATTTCCATGGAATACACCTAATAACTCCGTAATTACTTTGTTGTTAATAATTTGGTTATTAAAACATTTCAATATTGATTAATTTGCTGTTTAGTCTGATTTGATTACTATCATAAGCCTATTTTTGACTGTTTCCAAAAGAAGTTAGTTTTCTTTCTTTTGTCATTCTATTTGCTATTAACTGTATCTGTATTAATTATATTTTCAATTTCTGTATTGTATATATTGAATTCTATTCCTATTACATAGATTAATTCTTTGATAGATAGTTTTTTTGGTTTATAGGCCATTCTGGGTTTACAAACATAGTGTCTTGGTGGGTCTGTTTGTACATTATACATGGTTTACTGATTTGAATAAAACTATTACATTTTTATGCCCTACTTGCCTCTCTGACTTACACAATGGAAAATTAAATGACATGATTTTAATTACAATAGAATATCTTGTATCTACTAAACTTTCTTTATACTAATAACATCATTGAACCATAACATGAACATCTTATTCCTAATTTTAACAAAAACATCTTATTATCAACTATTTTCCATATATCACCTAATTTTAACAAAAACATCTTATTCCTATTATTTTTTCCTGTATCATCAAATGATAACAACATAGCTTATCCTAGACATAATTTAATTAGAAAACATAAAAATCTCCTATTACTAGTAACACTGTCAGTCACTAACTGTCTTGTGTATGTATTATTCTTATGAAAACACTTTAACTGTGATAAAAAACCTCGTGTATCTATTTACACCTTACATCTAAAATATTATTTAATTAATAATAAATAATAAACATCTTAATATTAGGCATACCTTCAGTTATGAATTGTCCTTTGGTATTTTTGTCCTCACCATTTATTTAGTTATAATTAAAGAAAACATTTTATATGTAATAGTCCTTCTTATATCTAATTTAAAACTCTTATTACTAGTAATGTTGTCAGTCCTTAGACCGTCTTTCATTTCAATGGTTTTATTATTATTATTCTACACTCATGGTAGTCTTTTTATAATACTTAAACCCCATTTAAGATTTTTTCATAGATTTTTTAACTATGTTTCTCACTGTACACTCTGTAGTTCCTTAATTTTGTTATCTCACTTCACTTTATTGTATTCTACACTCTGGTAGTCTTTTTAGTGAGTTCTACTCTATGGTAGTCTCTTTTGACATATTTTTTGACATGTTACACTTACAACTAATATACAATTTGTTTTTATAGTATTGTAGCTTGTAACTTGTTTGGGGTTTACCTATATCGGTTTCAATTTTGTCTCATGGTATTTATTATATGATTAACATTTTGTTTTGGCATATCTCTTCCTGTTTCTGGTCTCTTTGTTGGAATCTTGATATGTTTCGTCCCTTCTTCAAATATCACATTAGTAGTTTCCTTATTAAAATGGTTTCATGACAGATTATTTCCTTTTTTATGGTCCTTCCCTTTTTGTACTGCTTCCCCAATCTACTGGGTATACTGCTGGTTTAACTGGTTTTTTCATAGTAGGTTATTTTAATTAATGGTTTTCTTTATTATCTTCCATTTTTATTAACATTTTATAGACTTAATTATACAGTTTCTAGTGTAATCCTTAAACAATTTATTCCTCTCACTCACTATGGAACTTTCTCTTTTATTTATGTAACATTAATTCAAATGTTTAGTGTGATAATTTTGTTATGTTACATAGGCTCTCCTGTAAAAGTGATTAGTTCAGATCATACTCTGTATGGATGAAATAATTACTACTAATTCTTTTGTATTTACATTTTCTCCGTGATTACATGTTTTCACTTTATATACCTTCCTTTTCCACCATTGCTTCCTCTCAGATGACGTGTATCTCCTTCATTAGTTTCTTTTTTCATTGATAAGTGATCTTCAATCTTGTGTATAACATTATCATTTTATATTCCTTCTTATTTGGTGCTTCCTCACCAGTATGTTTACTCCCTAACATTCCCTAACAAATTAATTGGAACAGTTCAGAGTGGCACTTTTGGCTTCAATCCCTGCTGTCCAATACTTCAATTGAGTCCAGAGGTATTATCATCTCTGCTCAACACATAAGACTGATGGCATTTTCTACATCCAGTCATAAAATAAATAAACAGTAAAAGTAGTCATTTTTGACTAAAATAAACATCTTTAGATTCTTCACTTCATAATACGTTATATTAATTAATACTTTTATACACTTGACTCTTCTTCTCTCTTAAAGCTTATTCCATATTAGGTGGTTTAGGTATGTGGTATCATATACATTTCATCATGTTTACATAGCAAGTAGTATTTATATTTACTCTTTCTACCATCTGGTATCCATTGAGTTACTTTTATTGCTCATGGTATAACATGAATTAATTCTTTATCACTTTCACTATAACAGTGGTTGTTGTAACAGCATTATCATTATTAGTATCAGGTTTTTTTGTTTTTTGGTCTCACTATTTGGTCTTTAGTGAGCTGGTCCTTCTTCATTGTTCCATTTTTATTAAATTATTTTCTTTGTGAGTTTGGTTAATTTGTTCGATTAAGTCATATGACATTCTGGTTTCCTTTCTCCCTTAGAATTTTGTATCTCTTTCTTACAAAATCTTTTTTCATATTTCAGAGTTATTTCCCATCATTTGTATGAGTAATGATGTGAGTTTACTGTCTTTTAATTTTAGACATTTTTATTCAACTACATTCTTTCTTATTCTTAGTTGTTTTTCAAATATTTTGGTATAAGTTGTACTTATTGTCGTTTTGAATTTTGAAATTATTATTCCTCAAAATTCTTTTTTCATTCATAATAGTCTTTGAATGTTTGTGTAAGTGGTACTTACTAATTATTTTGAATTTGGATAATTATTATCTCCCTCCAAATTCTTTTTACTTGCATAATAGTCTTTGAATATTTGTGTAGCTTGTATCTACTATTGCTTTTGAATTTTGAAGCTTATTATGTTCAAAATTCCTTTTATTTATTCACAATAATCTTTCAAATGTTTTGTTGTAAGTTGTACTTACTGATTTTTGAATTTTGTAATTTTATTCTTATCAAAATTCTTATTTTGTTCACAATATTCTTTCAGATATTTGGTGTAAGTTGTACTTACTCATTTTTGAATTTTGTAATTATCTATTTTTATCAAAATTCTTATTTTGTTCACAATATTCTTTCTGATACTTGGTGTAAGTTGTGCTTACGATATTTTTGAATTTGGTAATTTTCATTTTTTCAAAATTCACAATTTCTTCATAATAGTTTTAACTCATAACTATGAGTCCTCCAAATATTTTTTAATGGATAATTGATTATAAGTTCCTTTTACTTTATTCGAAATTATATCCTTTAGTACATATGTATTATTATTATTGTTTTTAATAATCAGGTATGGGCCGGTATACAGCAGTAATAACTTTTTGGTAATGCCTTCCAAAGTACTGGGTAATTCCCTGTTTTTTAGCAGTACCTTTTCTCCGACTTCATAGCTTATTATTTTCTTAACAGCCTTTTGATATTTGTTCTTGCGCCTTTCCTGGTCTTCGGCCAATTTATTGTAGAATCTAATTCGATTGAATTTGTATTCTTGACTCCTGGGGAACTCTGTTATGTCTTGTATTTCTCTCGGAGGTGGTCTTTCATACATTGCCGTGTATGGAGTGGTACCAATAGCGGTGTGATATGACAAATTAAGGAATTCTTCAGTCGCTAATAAATATTCTTGCCACTTCTTTTGTTGGTTATAGCAATAAGTTCGTAATATTCTTCCGACCTCTCGCAGTACCCTCTCCGCTGGATTGCTGCTGGGGTGGTAGACAGACGTCTTGTATGTCTTAATGCCCAATGTATTCAGAGTGTTTCTCCACCGCCAACCCTTAAATTGCGTTCCATGGTCGGTGATTATGGATGTCGGGCTTCCTACCTCTGGAATGTAATGATTTGTTATTATTTCTAGAGTCTTCAGAGTGGTGGCTCTGTTCACAGGGTATAGTTTTGTAAATTTTGTAAAATGATCCATCATAATAACAATATACTTGTATCGATGGCGTCCGCCACTGCGGGGAAATGGACCACATATGTCCAGAAAGACCTTTTCCAGTTTGGCTTGTGAGGTAATTGGTATCATCATACCTTCCTTTCTTTTATTGTTGGTTTTCACCAATTGACATATCATACAGGTTTTAAGGTAGTTTCTAGTTTTTCTATTGATACTTTTTATGTGACAATTTTCTTCTATTGCCTTGATCACCTTCATGGCTCCCATGTGACCGTATCGTAGGTGATAGTCCAGGATGATATCCTTTTCGATTGTAGTAGGGATCATGATCTTCCAAACGTCTTCGTCAAGGGATGTCTTGATAAATAAAATCCCATTATGTATACAATAAAATTTGTTTATTGTGTCATCTTGGTTGGAGAGACGAAGTTTAATAGAGTTTAACTTCGGATCGGACTGCTGGTGTTTGCTGATGTCCTGCACTATCTTCTCTAAATCAGATCTGTCCTTAATAATGTTATAGATTTTCAAAATGCTCTCCTTTTCGCCTTCGAATGTTTGTTCTTCCAGATTCACTCTTGACAATACGTCGGCTACTACATTTTTACTTCCAGGAACATACTCCCACTGTATATCGTATTCCTGTAGGGCGAGTACCCATCTGGTCAATCTACCATGGCTTAATTTGCACCTTCTTAGAAATGATATTGACTTGTGATCTGTTCGGACGGTCACTGGATATCCGAGGATATACGTCCGAAACTTCCCGCAGGCAAAGACTACACTTAGCAGCTCTTTTTCCGTCACATTATAGTTCTTCTCACACTGGTTAAGGGTTCTGCTAGCAAAGCTCACTACTAGATGGTTTCCACTTTCATCTTCTTGGTACAGTGTTGAACCCAAGCTAATATTACTAGCGTCACAGTTTAGAAAGAAGGGTCGGTTAAAATCTGGATGGTTGAGCATTACTGCATCTAAGAATTTCTCTTTAATTGATTTGAAGGTCTCGTCTTGTTCTTGACCCCATCGCCATTTATTCTTGGACGATAACTGGTACTGAAACTGGGCTGTTAGTTCGGAATAATTATTCTGGAACTTCCTATAATAGTTACATAGGCCCAAAAATGATTGTAGTTGCCTTCTGTTTTTTGGTGTAGGGAATCGTTGTATGGCGTCTACCTTTTCTGTTGATGGTGTTATTCCTTGACTGTTTAGCTGGAAACCCAGGAATTGAACTTCTTTAGCTATAAGCTTGGACTTGTCCAGTTTAAGGGTGACATTATTTTCAGCAAGCTTCTTCAAAACATACTCCACCCGATAACAGTGTTCCTCCCAGCTGGTTGATGTTATTAGGAGATCATCAACATAGACAGTTGTGAATTGGAGCGCTTCTGGTCCTAGTATATGATCCATACAGGCGACAAAAACAGCTACTGAATTAACCAACCCGAAGGGCAACCTCTTAAACTGATAATTGCGCCCTTCGAAGATGAACGCCATGTATTTGCGGCTTGCTGGGTGCAACTCCACTTGCCAATAGCCGCATACCGTATCCCAAGTGGTAATGAATCGTGTTCCGTGGAACCTCTTCAAAATTTCATCAATTTCGCCAGGTGAGGTACGATCGTTTATTATCATCTTATTTATCTCCCGAGCGTCAAGGCAAAGTCTTACCTTCCCATTTTTCTTTTGTATGGCCACAATTGGGCTAGTGTATGGCGATTGACTGCTCTCGATGATATCTCTACGGATCATATTCTGGATCTCTGATCGTACGGCTTCTTTCAACGATTGTGCTATTGGGTATGACTTTCGGTTGAATTCTACCGGTTCTCTGAATCGTATGGAACATTGGTAGTTCCGGATCTTTCCAGGTTCGTCAGAAAATACAGCCCGATATTTCTCATATATTTCTACCAATTGATTCCGCTGGTCTTCCGTTAGTTGCTCGTTAGTATTGTGGCACTGGAAGTTACGTATCTCTTGGATCTTTTGTTGCCATAGGTCTTCCTCCGAATCCTGATGTACTGGCTTGTTGTTTGTTGAGTGGTTAGATAAGTAATTCACCTTATTTTGGTGGTCGAGAAGTTGTCTGGAGTCTAAAGTTTTGTTATCAGTTAAATTGGCTATCCAGGTTGAACCTTCAGCAAAGAGTGATACCTTTCCTTGGCACAAGTCGATAATTGCTGAGTTTCGGCGCAATATGTCGCATCCTATCATGATGTTGAAAGGTAATCCGGCTGCAACAAGAAATATCATATCCACACTAATGCCCTGACTTTTGACATTGAGGGATACCTGCTTTCTTATGGTCTTGTTCTGTCGGCCGGTAGCTCCTACAAGTACAATGTTATTAATAGGTAGTACCGGTAAGTTTTTGTGGCATTCCTGCTGTATCCGGTCCAATTCATTTCGATTTATTATGGAGACATTGGCTCCAGTGTCTATCATTATAGGAACAGAAATACCTTCAATTTCTGCGATTATGTATATTATTTCATTATCATTATTTTTAATATTAAGCTCACTTTCTTCTAATAGGTCCTTACGGATATCCTTTAAATAATTGCTGTATATTATGGTAAAATTTTTTCTGTTTTTCTTCACATTCATACCTACTTGATTAAACCCAGCAGATTGGAGCAGTAAAGGGTCATTGGATTTTATTACTGCCTCCGTTCGTTTAAATGTTCCGCTTCATTACGGGTCAGGCCGTTGGAAGCGTCAGCTTGAATTCCTGAGGCTGTTTCGTTTGGTTCTGCTCGATTGTCTGGTTGGGCTTCTGTTACAGGTAGTCTTCGCTGATTATCCAGGCTGGAACTACGTCTGGGCTCGTACTCTCTGTACCTATTACTTCCCTGGTTCCCTTGGAAAGTCTCGTACTCGTAGTATCGGCTCCTTCTTTGAGGCTGGTACCTCCTGGGTCCACTGCCTTCTGCTCGGATGTAGTTAACATTAGGTCGATATGCCCTGTAATTGTGGTTACCTCCACTTGGGTAATTTCGGTTATAATTACCATGATAATTATTATTATTAGAAAGGTTGGGGTTCCTCTGACCATTTGGAACATAGTTACTATTATGATTATAATAACCGTTGTTATTTTGGGGACGGCTATTATTATTATTATTATTATTATTATTGTTGTGGTTGTTGTTATTATTATTTATACGAGGAATATTACTATTATTATTATTATTGTTGTTAAAACGGGGCAAATTATTGTTATTTCTGGGGTTATAATTGTACTCGGCATTATTCCGATTTGCGAAGTTATAATTATTATTACCCACATTCTGCCGATTATTATTATTATTCAAATTATTGTTGTTATTCCTTGGTTCCGGCTTTTCATACCTCCTGCGACTTTTACGGTAATAGTCTTCGTGCTCGTACATCTCTAAAAGCTCGGTCATGGCTTGTACCGTTTTTATTTGACTGTTTCGTCTGGCTCTGATAATATCCTCCTCGTAGTGGTATGAGAGTTTGCTGACCAGGCATTCTTCCGGTATTCGGGGCTCTAGATGTTTGGCCACGCACACCTTTCCCAAAAAGTACGCCGTTAAAGTTTGGTTTCCATACGGGTTGTACTTCCCATGACATATCCCGTCTCTGGCGATATTTTGCGTTGATTCCGACCAATATTTGGCTTTGAATAGCCTTCTGAATTGTTGATAGTCGGTCACCTCGTCTCTTATTGCCATCCACCAATTGTCTGCTATTTCTTTGAACGATTCGTCCAGCACCTCTTTATTCTCCCTCCAGCGATTACCTCTGTGTTTGGCAAAGTATTCCTCGATTCTTGCTAGGAATTCCATGGGTTTATTTTTATAAAACCTGAAGTTAATACCT
This sequence comes from Magicicada septendecula, assembly GCA_034769895.1. Classification (NCBI taxonomy): domain Eukaryota; kingdom Metazoa; phylum Arthropoda; class Insecta; order Hemiptera; family Cicadidae; genus Magicicada; species Magicicada septendecula. The sequence goes on from CM068367.1 coordinate 194,337,363, forward strand.
TCACGATTTTCACTGTTGGGACAACTGGTAATGGTTGTCGGTCGACTATGGAATAGGTCTATATCGGTCTGGTTCTGTCGTACCTGACTGTTGATACTGGTCACAGCAGCTTCTATGCCGTCACATTTTTCTGTGAATCGATCCTGCACTCGCTCCCAGTCTTCCCGTGTTTCCTTTAGTTTTTCCTCCAACGTCTTCCTAGTTGTTTCTTCAATGGTGTTAACCTTCGTATTTATTTCGGTCCTGATACTCCGTACTTCTTGTTCGGTTTGACTCCATTTTTCGTCAGCTCTGGTAACCCTTTGTTCGATTACCGTTATTTCCTCTTCTACTTTCTTGCTGATTGTCTCATTGTTTTCAGCTATCTTCTGGCTCAATTCTTCCTTCAATATTTCCATTCTTCCGTCCAACCGGTTCATGTTCTCTTGGTTCGTCTCCTTCAATTCTTCTCTCAATTGCTGACTATTGCTTTCCATTTTCTGATTTGTTTCTTCCATCCTCTTGTTAGTTTCTTCCAGTTTTTGGCTTATCTGGGTTAATTCCTCTTTCGACAGAGGAATCTGCTGATTGTCAGTCTTTATTTCCTCCATTTTCTCCTCAATTTTCTGAATATTTTCCTCCATTAATAATTTATTTTCGTTTTTTAATTCGTCCATTTTCTCCTCCATCTTCTTACTGTTTACTTCCATCTTCTCCTCCATCTTCTTGCTAGTATCTCCAATTTTATTACTTAATTCCTCCTTCAATTGTTGGTTATCATTTTCCAGCTTCTTACTATTCTCCTCCATCTTCTTACTATTCTCCTCCATCTTCTCCTCCATCTTCTTACTATTTTCTTCGATTTTCTTGTTGGTATCTCCGATTTTATTACCCAACTCTTCTTTCAATTCTTCCTTCGTTGTTTTAAATTCTCGGAGTAACATCTCCATCATTTGATCAAATTTTGTATCTTCCTTTGCGGTGGATTTCTCCGGCTGTTCCTTCTGTGGTGCAGGATTATTTGGTTCTGCTGGCGGTAACATTAACTCCACATCTTCCACTGGTGTCGCTTCTTTATCCTCCATGTTTATCTCCTGCTCGGCCTCCATAGCCCTTTTTCTTGATGTAGCTCTCCTGTGCATCTCGCTCCCTCTTCCGACCTGTTGACCGTTGCCAAGCTAAAAATAGGAAATTGGACAATCGTCCTTATTTTATAACACTATTATCTCCTATTTAAAGCCCCTTAAGTTGGACGCCAATTTGTAATATAATTAAAATATTACAAATATAAAAAATAAAAATAATGGAAATATATTGAGAGATATTGTGTGTGTAGCTTTTGTGATAACAAAGGTATTGTGCTCTTCCTTTGGCCCCACTAGTTGGGCTAAAGCCAATTTGTAATATAATTTACAAATAAAAATAAAAATAAATTTATAATTGTTAAATTGAATTGATATGTGTTGATATGTATTAATATTTTGTTTATCACTGGATCAGTCTGACTCCTTAAAGTCCCACTGGTTAGGCTAGTCAAAGGGTAATCTAAATTCAAGTGTAATAATAAACAAGATATAAAGATATTGATGATAAGAATATGTTATAACTAAGTGTGTTGGATTGATAAATAACAAATATATCAAACTTTAAAAATTTTGCAAATATTTTTTCTTGTGCTTGTATCGAATTTGACTGAATAATTTAATTTAATTAATTGATAATTAATTAATTATTTGAGTTTGTAATTTCCTCCTATATCTATTCTCTCAATGTGAATTATGTTTTTGCTTAATAAAAAAATAATAATAACATTAATAGTAGAAATAAAAACAATGCTGGTAACTGAATACTGATTTGCGTTTATTCATTCAAAATTGTGCGCCAGTCAAACTGCGCATGTCCCAGGCACTGGCTAATATTCGCCACAGTCGGCAGTGAGAAAGATTAACAAATATATTTTTTACAAGTTTAAATTTATGGTTCTTTTAACGAGTCGAAATGGTCAGAGGGCAAGGAACAAGATACATTTAACAGGTATTCTTAAACTAAATGTTAACATCTGAAATAGAACAGAATTATTATTACAATTGTCAATTAGAAAGAAATTATTTAAAATTCGAACCAAGTCGAAGAAATGACGTCACTCTGCTCCAGGCAGCACTGGTCGATCGTCTGTATAGAAATTCAGCAATGGCCGCCGTCTGCTCGTTTTAACTGCTATGACGCCGTTGGAATTGAAGATCTTCTCCCACAGAAATAAAACGATGTTCCCTTTTTCTGCGAAGTGGTGTTGGTCCAAAATATTGTGTTGAATGTCCCCTCGTCGTCTGGGATGTCGAATTCTGGATGGATCTCTTGTGTAGTGTGATGTTCAAATATGTGTGTTGGTTCTTTGTGAATTCGTTCCCAAAATTTGTTTCAAAATGGCTGTCGATTTTTGGTGTTGCGTTTTATGGTGTTATTCTGTGTTTTTTGGAAACTTGTGAAGTGTTAGACATAGATAGATAATGTTATTTCACTTGTTAGTTCATCTCCGTTACACGCCACATAACCACACTTGGTTTTAATATAAATTATTTGGTTTTCAAACTCCACTAATACATTTTTCAACTGTTCAGCTTTGCGATTAACAATAGACTAAACGACGCAACGTCGTCGTTTTAGGGCAATTTGTGGTATGTCTTTTTCCTCTTCATATTGTTTAATTATAAAATATCTGTCTAAGACTTGTTTCACTATCTAACTATACATAACAAGTTTTCTTATTTTTTACTGTATTTCCAATATTTCTTAATTTTACATGAATCTAACTATTCAGTAATATTGATTATTTAATTTTACATCTTTTGATATATAGCTGGGTTTGTTTCAAACTCATTTAAGCCCAAAAATTACAATTTTACATAATAATTGTATTCCCCATATTTTGTACAAATTCAGTGTTTTAAAGGTTTTTATTTGTTTTTTCGGTATAATATTTCCATGGAATACACCTAATAACTCCGTAATTACTTTGTTGTTAATAATTTGGTTATTAAAACATTTCAATATTGATTAATTTGCTGTTTAGTCTGATTTGATTACTATCATAAGCCTATTTTTGACTGTTTCCAAAAGAAGTTAGTTTTCTTTCTTTTGTCATTCTATTTGCTATTAACTGTATCTGTATTAATTATATTTTCAATTTCTGTATTGTATATATTGAATTCTATTCCTATTACATAGATTAATTCTTTGATAGATAGTTTTTTTGGTTTATAGGCCATTCTGGGTTTACAAACATAGTGTCTTGGTGGGTCTGTTTGTACATTATACATGGTTTACTGATTTGAATAAAACTATTACATTTTTATGCCCTACTTGCCTCTCTGACTTACACAATGGAAAATTAAATGACATGATTTTAATTACAATAGAATATCTTGTATCTACTAAACTTTCTTTATACTAATAACATCATTGAACCATAACATGAACATCTTATTCCTAATTTTAACAAAAACATCTTATTATCAACTATTTTCCATATATCACCTAATTTTAACAAAAACATCTTATTCCTATTATTTTTTCCTGTATCATCAAATGATAACAACATAGCTTATCCTAGACATAATTTAATTAGAAAACATAAAAATCTCCTATTACTAGTAACACTGTCAGTCACTAACTGTCTTGTGTATGTATTATTCTTATGAAAACACTTTAACTGTGATAAAAAACCTCGTGTATCTATTTACACCTTACATCTAAAATATTATTTAATTAATAATAAATAATAAACATCTTAATATTAGGCATACCTTCAGTTATGAATTGTCCTTTGGTATTTTTGTCCTCACCATTTATTTAGTTATAATTAAAGAAAACATTTTATATGTAATAGTCCTTCTTATATCTAATTTAAAACTCTTATTACTAGTAATGTTGTCAGTCCTTAGACCGTCTTTCATTTCAATGGTTTTATTATTATCATTCTACACTCATGGTAGTCTTTTTATAATACTTAAACCTCATTGAAGATTTTTTCATAGATTTTTTAACTATGTTTCTCACTGTACACTCTGTAGTTCCTTAATTTTGTTATCTCACTTCACTTTATTGTATTCTACACTCTGGTAGTCTTTTTAGTGAGTTCTACTCTATGGTAGTCTCTTTTGACATATTTTTTGACATGTTACACTTACAACTAATATACAATTTGTTTTTATAGTATTGTATCTTGTAACTTGTTTGGGGTTTACCTATATCGGTTTCAATTTTGTCTCATGGTATTTATTATATGATTAACATTTTGTTTTGGCATATCTCTTCCTGTTTCTGGTCTCTTTGTTGGAATCTTGATATGTTTCGTCCCTTCTTCAAATATCACATTAGTAGTTTCCTTATTAAAATGGTTTCATGACAGATTATTTCCTTTTTTATGGTCCTTCCCTTTTTGTACTGCTTCCCCAATCTACTGGGTATACTGCTGGTTTAACTGGTTTTTTCATAGTAGGTTATTTTAATTAATGGTTTTCTTTATTATCTTCCATTTTTATTAACATTTTATAGACTTAATTATACAGTTTCTAGTGTAATCCTTAAACAATTTATTCCTCTCACTCACTATGGAACTTTCTCTTTTATTTATGTAACATTAATTCAAATGTTTAGTGTGATAATTTTGTTATGTTACAACTTACAATGACAGATATACACCACCAAGCGCAGTTACAGTCTGTAGTGAAGACACACACTGAGCACTACACCTACCCGACGAGGAACACAGGAAACAGGAGCTGAACACTTTGAAGGAGAGCTGTGTTTCAATGGATACACCCCATCTGATTTAAACAACGCCATAAAACAAAAAAAGACGAAACCGGAGAAAGAATACAGGAGTACATCAGCACCTTAACATTACCATATATAAAGGGCACTCCAGACATTAATAGGAGAATAGTCAAGAAATATCACATCAGGACAACATTCAACACGCACAAAAAATCAACACCTTTCTACAAAATCCGAAGGACTGCATACACTTAGAGGGACAAAGTGTTTATCAAATACCATGCAAAAAATGCGACCGATCTTATATCGGCCACTCGGGGAGAAATATCCGTCAACGCGTCCGCGAACACGAATTGGCAGTAGCAAAACAAGAAGACATCACATCCCTAACAAAACGCGCCAAAGAAGCAGGACACAATTTTGATTTGAAAAACACAAACACCTTGGCAAGAACTAACTATAAGAAAATAAGAGATACAGGGAGGCCATCGACATTTACCGGAGGAGGGAGGGAGCGGTCAACGACAGAAATGAATATACTAAATTAGCGACAATGTAGAAATTCCTAACTGACAGTTCTCAAAATAACAAACAACAAATGGCCGCAACACACTCACCCCCACGCTCTAACCCTCTCGCGAAAAAATCACAAGGGAAGCAAGATATAAAACGGGCGCCGTAGTGAAATCAACATCAGTACGCCTTGAAAATGTTCCGGGATTGCAGAACAAAGCTTCGGCAATATAAACATCACTTACATGGATGTACCCAAAAACCTACTACAAGGCACACACACACACACACACACACACACACACACACACACACACACACACACACACACACACACACACACACACACACACACACACACACGAAACTGGCGTTAAACGGTATGGCCCTTATACCTGTGAGAGTCTCTGTAACTACACACATGTCGTGTATATGAAGAGAAGCAACAAACGATTCCCAGGACCGATCAACAAATATTAAGCGTTTCACAATATTTACGTTCTAGTTAAGAATTACAGAAAAATTCAGAGAAACAGAATCACTATATTTTGTTCATCAATGTATTGTCATTTAGAATAAACACTGAAACTAAATTGTTTCATTTTTTTAAATAGTGCGGAAAGCAGTGTTACATTTTTAAAATGAATTTCAGATCATACTTTACTCTGTTCATATAATATTATATTGACCTCTGTTAGGCGTATTTTAAATTTATGAACTGAAACCAAATTAGAAAAAATTAAATTATATAACAAGAATAAATTTTAGAGTAATTTTACAAATAACACTGAAGAATACTTACAGTTCTTTACATTTCATATAATGTGTATAATAAGGGGTGTAATATATACTCAGACTATTTTACGTATTATAACGTTGCAGAAATCAGATCATATATGGTATCCATAAGTATTAGAGAAATGATAACAGATAAAACAATTTAATGAATAATAATGAAAAAATATAAAATAGAGTTAAGAAAGAAGAATTATAAACAAGAACAATGATTAAAAGAATAAACTAGACTGACAAACAAATGACTTTGACCCAACCCCAGAGATTGGCCAGATAAATAAAATAAGATGAGAAAAGATTCACAGAGATTAAGAAGACAAATCAATGAACAAATGAGTAAAGAAAATATGTAATTAACCATGAATAAAACAATAATAAAGAAAGTACACTAACCATAAAAAATAAGTAAGACAATTATTATTAAATAAAGTGTGTTGTTAAGAACCTTATAATAATAAGAAAGTAAGGCACAAAATGTTAAAGAATAGTTATAAATGTATATCTAAAAGATCATTGAAACCAAGAGTGAGAGATAGGTAGGGAGTGATAGCAATAAACAGTGAAATGATGAGAATATTAAAATAAACAACTTATAATATTAAGAAAAAAGAATGGTAACCAAGTGTGACAAACCAAAACCATAATCAAATGATGAATAGGCAATTAAGTTAATTGTGTTAGCCTGTAAGAAACAGAGCAATTGTGGGTGTAAGGAATAGAAAAACATATTATGTTAGTAAAAGAATCACTAGAATGATTATATTTATAGAATAGACGATGTCGATTCAATACTCACCAAAATTATTTTGTTAATTGAAAGAAAATTAATTTGTTTGTTTAGTGTTTAAAGGAGTATAAACCAAGAAAGCCTGACTTTACAGTAATATGTTTGTATTTTTTATGTAAGTAATGAAGGTATAAAGAGAGGAGTAGTAGGACCATTTTAATTAATGACATGCAAATTATATTTAATGAGAAGAAATATGGCTGAACCATATACAGACCATTAAGTTATTTCTATGTTATATTTTGTTAATAGATTTAAGTGTTAAAGAGGTGTGTGAGAAATGGGAGTAGGAATAAAACTAGGAATGACATAAACTTAAGAAGCAACAAGTTAATAACTATAATATAAATAGAAAGCAAAATATCAGATAAGAAATAATTTTGTAAAAGTATAATAACACTAATAGATTGTAAAACAGTTTCAAAGTAATTCAAAATCCAGTAAGTGCAAAATGAAAATAAGCAGACTATATGTGCTTAATAAATAATGTTTAAATAGAGCAAAACAAGAAATTATAAGATGTTACAGTTTAAGCCTATAAATGACATAGCTGTCTAACTTAAGAAAACCAATTGTAAACAACTGAAAATTGTATTTGAATAATAAAACCAAGTAAATTATGTAATTACCATCAACTAACAATAATAACATGTCAAAATTGTGATAAACAGTATAAATAAGTAAAATATGTACTAACATAGTATTATCAATCTCGTCCAAAAACAATAATACATGGCCTAGACCAGCCTTGTGAGATGTCAAATTGATCTTTGAAAGAAAATAGGGACATCTATGTTAATATTTCAAGCATTGGAAATATCCCCAAAGAAAAATGACCATTATAAAATATTTATCCATTTTGAACAGAAAACCAGGATTTATAACAATAGTTTCAAATGTACTTAACCAATCAGAGTCAAGCTGGTTACCATAACAACAGAACGTTACTATAATTTTGACCGTTATGTAACAAGAGTTCCATTATTAACTATCCAGAGGTACAGACGCTATATTGATGCGGACATTTTAAAGGCAAATAACGAAGAAAATCAAAAAGAATTGAAAGTAAATTGAAGACCAGAAGTAAACAATAGTTCCAGTAACACAAGGAGGAACAATAAACGAAATTTCAAAATTAATAATAACTACACAATTGAATAAAAGAAACAGACGCCAGAAGGAGACGACATCCCTATCTTTGAAAATAAACGAAAGTACGAACCCAATAGTGAAGACACCTTGACGATCCATAACACTAACAACATGGTTTTGTTAAGTATGAAATAAATTATAAATAATTATGAACTAAAACTAATTAACTTTTTTCACAATACTATATAACTCTCACTCTAAACTTTGAACACCAATTTCTTTCAAGAATTAATGAATCATATTTAATAACACTGTATGTAAATGTAAAATAAACCTAAGTCCGAAACTGATAAAACTGACACACACTTTTGAACAGTAGAGTTGAATATTCATGTAAACCTTTTTAGTATTTAAGTACAACAGATGTAAGGTGGTGTACTTTATTTGACATCTTGTTTTAAACCTTTTTCGTACTCAAAAGAACTCATTGGGAAATTAACTTGTGTACATAAATACACATATCAGCCATAGCGGCATCCTACGACTGAAGCGCTGCCACCTTTTGCTATCCGCTGAGTGAAAACTAATTTGTGGCCGAGGCTAAACTTTATTATAATAACATTTCCTGTACGAAAATTATTAAAAATTAATGAATTATCGAATCAAATAAATCAGTGCGAATCTTTACTAGCTGTCCTGTGTTTATTTAAATTGTATTATGTATGTTATGTACTTTAGCGGAGAATAGAATTCATTGCTCAAATTTTATGTTGGCAACACGCCCAAAGACAAGCGAAATTCGAGTTCCCGCCAGTCAGCGGGGTAATTCGAATTAAATATAACCGTACAGGAGACAATCTAATTTTGAACCTTTTATTTGTTTTATGAAAAACAATTTGGCGCCTTTCGGGAATTAAAAATACAAAATAGGACAGGTAAGGACTTCGGTACTGGTTATTTGTACGTTCGCGACGGACGCAGTCTGCGTGAGGTACGTTTAAGAGCGACGACGACTTGGTAAGACTTGAGAGTACACATTACACTCTTACACTTTTACACTAATAACGAATACGACGTAAAGGGGTCGTTATAGTATACTCTTTTCCTGTGTAACCACAGGACCGCCTAAAGAATGAGGCAACAGAAGAACCCATTGCTCTCTACACACTTGTATTTAAAGTAGACTTTCGCACTGTCACTATGTAGTAACTTAATAAAATTCTTATTGGCTTCCCATTCGATAATAGAAATAAGTGAATGGTGTACGAGTTGCGTAAACGCTGAAGGATTGGCGTGAAATGTAAAGTTGTCAGCTGTGCCTTCAACGATTGAAGACGTACACTGAGAACTTAATTAACTATTGCAAGAAATGTAGTTTAGGGGACCAAACAAAGTGTCAACAGGTCGTTTTGTGTGTCGTTCGTTTGTCGTGCTATGATGTGGGTTACCACCTAACTACCGTTGTGGACTATACGTAAGTATGGGTAACGTAGGCGGGCGTTGGTCAGTAACAACGCCACATCTACACCTGAGCAGGCTGTTATTGCGCAGCTTGACATTGTGTTTATAGGACACAATATACTCAATATGGAAACGGGATTCTTGAGTTTGTTATGGAGACGAACGGAAAGAAAAGAAGAGTAAAAATTTGGAGGTTACAGAGATAAGATAAATGTCAACTGACAGATGTAAACTTGATACTGGTAACGATTTCGAAATCGTTATAAAAATCAACATACGTAGATTGTTGAGTCTCAACGTATGTAAACTACATTGGACTCGTTAAGTGTAACACAAACAGTGAAAAAATGATACAAGGCATTCCTCATATATGGCATTATTAATTTATAACTCTCTTGAAGAATCTTTTCAAGTTAATATAAGCTCTGAACAATAGGCCACCAAGGTGGTCAACAAATATTATTAAAATATTTTGCAATATGCTGCTGGCAGAGAGTATAGAGGATTTTATGGAAGGAGGAAGTGAACAACAATTAAGGTTTTATTACAAAGACGGAAAAAAGGTACACAAGAAAATAAAAAGGAAAATGTCCTTAGAAGAAAATGTTGTCTATACTATGATATGAAAGGGAAACCGTATGGAAGAAGCGTTAAAGAAAGGCTGCTAAAACGGTTATTCATTAACTGGTTGCATAAACATGTTTGAAGTGTTGCAGGGGTAAAAATCTGTTGAGTGACCCAGACGATTGCAGTCCATGGTATGCCACCAACCCACTAACATACGGAGTTAGGTTCATAAAAGAATATGTAATCCACACGCACGCACGCACAAAACACTCACACACACCCATTCACAGACAACATCTACGCCCACAACCACCCATACAACCCCCCTCAACACACACACACACACACACACACACACACACACACACACACACACACACACACACACACACACACACACACACACACACACACACACACACACACACACACACACACACACACACACACACACATACATATGTGCAGGTAACCACTACGCAAACTGGAAATTCAGTTTCAAACAGTGTAGTATTCAAAGTGTAATCAAGCTTCAAATATAACGGCACATTATATCTTAAACGGTATAGTCAAGAATAAGTATGTTTTCTGTAATTATAGTTTAAATTACAGTAGTTACATCGTAATGTAACTGCATGGAACTCACAATTTCTGCTTGAGGGGTCAATTGAAAGAAGAGTTTTCTCACACCAGAAAAAAATAATTCATATTTTTTGAATTTTCTATACGATATTGCTATTTAATGGCTTGTCTTTTAAGACTGTCAATAACAAGTACTTTTGAAAAATACACATTTTTACATTAGAAATGCATGATTTCATTAACACTATATACAAAATTCATAGTCACAAGAAGGCTGCAGGGGAAAAATCAAGAGGGTACGAAACTGCAAACTTGATTTTATCATCACCATCATTTTCACGGATTAAACCAATAATGGTTTGTTCCAGTCTCAATTAGGCAAAGATAAGACGTGGTCACTCCAGCGTCCTACACCTCTCCGTCCCCTCGGCTTATAGTTCCATAGTTGTTTGGGGATGCGGCAGTCATCCATTCGGCAAAGATGTTCCCACCGATTCAGCCGATACTAGGGGATCCTGTCATAATATTCAGTTTCTGCCGTATATCTGTGTTTCTTCTAAGATCATGGAGAGTATAGAAATCTCATTTCACCCGCTCCGATGAGACTGGCCGGCAACTTGATTTTATAATGGATAAAATAGCTGTTAATCAGTTTTTTAAGATGGCCAAATATGACGGGGAAACACCAACAGGGTGATGACTAATTCTGATTAAACCATCTACACTGCAGGGGGGAAGAGAACTGAGTCAAGCTGGTTTAGGGGAAAACATCATACCCGACAGACGGCACATAAGCTAAAAAACGTTCTAGTCGGCTGTGCAGGTGTCTGTTTTCTGCTGAACGTTTTGATGTTTGTGAAATTAAATTTGTGTATAAAACGATTGATGTCACGAGTTAAGTGGCGAGTCTAGTGAAGAAAATGTCTGTGCAAAAGTCAAATAAAAAACGTAAATCGGTAGATTGAAAGATGTAACGAAAAAAGGACCAATCGGTGAAAGTACGGACATCAAACCCACCAGAGCAACTTGGATATCCAAAGCAACTGTACCAGGCTCTTACTGCCTAAGGAGGAATGTGGAGATCTGGAAATATTAATGAAGTTTTGTCAAATGAGAAAAGTCTTTGCTGTTACACCAAGCTTCTTATCGCTCAAGCTGAAGATAAAACACTAAGAGATGATGACGGCTGTCATGGTGAAGCTGACTTTAACTTATTAAAGTGACTGACTGTAAAACTGTTAGTATATTTTCATTCCCAAACACTTTTATTTTCATAACTTTGTAAATATCTCTCTTAAAGAAATACAGATTGGGCTTTTTCTTTTTCTTGTTAAGTACACAATGCAAGCATTATGGAACTTGGAAATATTCTTTAATAATATTAAAACACTGAAGGAAGTAGTACCTACATACATATTTTGTATTACCCCGTACTACATATTACAGTTATATTTTTTTCTTTTTTTAAGCAAACGAAGTTTTTATTCTTTAGACCCTTAGGAAGTTTAGAGGAAAACCAACAGAGTCTAACAGTTGCAGAGTTACATGGTCTAATGCAATTAAACTTACACGTGTAATCAAACACTGGGCCTGAAAAATATTTTGAAATAGTTTGTTCCCCTGCAGCCTTCGTATTTTAAGTCTCTTAAGATTGACACAATTTTTAAAATTGAGTAGCATTAATGGAAAATTATTAAATGTGTACATTATATATTCCATTGAAAATTCATGCATTTCAAAACCATCATGAAGGATGAAGCTTATTGGTGACATTCACAGTTTCCATTGTTATGTTTACAGAGCATGCGTGTGCGTGTGCGTGTGCGTGTGCGTGTGCGTGTGCGTGTGCGTGTGAGTGCATTGTTGTGTTTATTGTTGCGAAGTAACAACCTTATCCAAGAATGCGTTAATCCAAAGGTAAAGGAAGAGGTTAGAAAAGCCTTAGGTAAAATACGCCCGCACGGCTCTCCATTGGATCTTGACGACGGCAGGTTCAAAGTGAATGACCAGAAATGTGATAAAAAGTCTAAAAATGTAGAATCATATGCAGATTATACAGAATACTATTCAGATTCAGACAAGAGCGAATCATAAAACTTCTTTTTTGAAATAAAAGCAATACTTTTTCACACGTACTTATTTTTTTAGAAATTAATATTACCAGTTTACTTACTGATCCTATTCTTTGTTTTAATTGTATCAAATTGTGTAACAATAAAAACTTAAAGCTAATGATATTTTTGTAAGTCTTTGTTTTTGTATCGGCCATCTGAGGACCACATGCGAATTTCAATTCTTTATTCTATGTTCTTTTCTTTTTCTCCAATATTGTTTCATCTTTTCACTGTGTCTCTTCTTCCTGTCTTCAATCCACTTTGAACCTGGGTTTTTCTCTCTCCTACTCTGGACTCCTTCCATTTTTAACACTTTTGCCCGAAAAACTTCTCTTTCAGTTGCTTGTTCTGCATGTATATTATTTTTTTCTAACTCCTTTTAGACTTCTTTAATCCAACTTGATGTTGACATCTTTCCCCACAGATATTTAAAGATCTGCTTTGTTAACCTATTGTCGTCCATTCTATATAAAAGTCCAAAAAATAATAGTCTTTTTTTCTCATTGTTTATGTTATATTTTCTATACTTTGATATATTTCATCATTACTTCTTAATTTTGTTAAGCAGTTACTGAAACCATTCATGTACGTTTTATGAAATATAAGAATTTAATGTAATATTTTCAATCCCGTTAAATATACACTAATTTATTGAAACATGAAGGTGTGATATGAATGTCTTCTGTAGGGGTGTGAATGCGCGCGCTCGTGCATGTGGTTCACATTGTTCTGCGTACAAAGAGGATACTTTATTGTTGATATTCTAGTAGACAGTTATTCGATTTGAGGCAATCTTAAATTATAACCTTACGCTTGACAGCTACCCCTATTGACCAGCTAGCTGGGATTTCTATATTGATGCGACGTATAGGAATATAAATGGGACAATATGTTGCTTCTTAGTAAATGAAAAAACGATCCCAGGCTGCGCACGTTATAAATAGAGACACCATGATTTTTAAAAGCCATTTTACTTTATAATAATCTATTATTGGTCTTTAGGGTTTACATTTTAATAGTAGTCTAAATTTAACTGTGTAACAATGGGTAATATTTCGGAGGCTTTCACGGCACGTCGTCATAATTATTGAAGTTAAGATTGGGTTATTGGGCCGTGATCTACTGTAATTATGATTCTGATGGATGTTGTCAAACATTTCGGCCTCACTTATGGAGGCCATCTTTAGTGAAACACGGTTTTAAATACACTGACACTGTGTTCGTCAGCAACCATGGGAATGGCTACCCGGTCTCAAAATGGGCCGTCTTATATCAATTTGTAGAGTTTGCACGATGCCAGCTGAAAACCACCATTGGCCAATCAGAAATAAGCGCAGTGTTATAGGTCGAACAGCACAGGGTGCCAAACTCTATGCAAAGCAAGGCTTTCTCCACGCAGATTCATTGAGACGGCAGCATGCTTATGAATCTGGGACGGCAGGCGAGCAGTCCCTCGTGCAGACACTACACGTTTATATAAGACGGTCCATTTTGGGACCGCGTAGGCTTTGCCACAGTACTGTGGTTACTGACGAACACCGTGTCAGTTGTGTTTAAAAACCTTGTTTCACTGAAGATGGACTCCAGATCGAAACGTTTGATAACAACATCCGCCTGACAGATAATTATAGTATACCACGGCCCAATAACTTGGATCTTAATTTCAATAATTAAGAATTATTTTTAAACAAATTTCATAGATAAATTTGTCTGCAACTTCAAATAATGTTCGTCGTGTTTCTGTCTGTCGATGGTGCTGATTTGTGCACGTAAATATTAAGAAAATCACTAGTGGAGAGTAGAATTTAGTACAGAGTACTGGATTTACCTTGAGTACTAATCAATGTTGACTTTCCTAATCAGTATGTGGTCGAAATTCTCTTTTGTGTAAGCAATCAGACACCACGTATTAATTTCAGTAAAGCATAAGCTATAAGGTAAACAATCAAACACGTAAAAACAAAATATAAGTAAATTGCAACCAACGAGGGCAACCTAGACATGAGCTACAGCGTTGCATAAAATAAGTCAACGGAAGAGGTTTACTGTAGCGTTTACGCAGGGAGACAAGACATTGACGTGATGTGAATTAAATAAAACGTACGGAGACCTAGCTGATATAGAATAATTAATTCGGTAAAGAAAATATGATCATGTGCTGCAAATAATACTAGAAGATAAAACTGATGGGCGACGAATAACAAATAGTCGTGAACAAAGAATATCAAGAAATGAACAAACTCCACTCACTGAAATGGCAGTGGTTTGCCAGCGGTATGATGCTTAGAGATTGAGCTAGTACTTGAGACGTGTTTATATTATAAACTGTTTTTTTCTTATGTTTAAGATTATTAATATCTATTAAATTTAAACTTTGTCATCCACGTGTCAGGTTTTTTTGTTGCTGGTGAATGTCTTATTTGCATTTGTGTAACTTTTCTTAACACAATGTACAAACACAGTTTATGGCAGAGTTGCTATCTTCCTTAACGTTCACGCAAACACACACACACACACACACACACACACACACACACACACACACACACACACACACACACACACACACACACACACACACACCCACACACACACACACACACACACACACACACACACACACACACACACGATATAATTGCTTCACCATTAGTAATTGCAACCAATTTCGTATTGTCCTGGCATTTATGAAAACATACTATTTCCTATAATATAGTATGTTTACCTACTATTTCCTACAACATATTTAGAAATACTACTATTTCCTACAACATACTATTAGAATCTCCTGCATGTTAGAATATTTTGGCAGCGTTTAATTAGAATGGCACACAATACAGTTTCACGTAAACGGGATGATGATTCACATAACTTTGTTTAATGAGCTACAAATACTACATGAATAGGTATAGTAAACGCTTCTTGTTACGCAAATTCAAAGTAAATTAAGAATCATGTCGGCTTTCTTAATATGAAGACAGTAGTTATTGACTCCCTTCCTCTGACTTTTGAATGTTTGTTTCGTGTATACAAGAACACATGCAAACGTTTTATGTCTACCTTTAAAGTATAGAAGACAAAACATAAGCCTAACATTAATTGCGTATAAATTAATAATTTAATTACCGGTATATATAAAAGAAGTAATTCAGGTAAGTAGTGCTCTAAGTAAATTGTCAATACAAAAACAATAAGATTAAACTTTAATGGTGTCGAAACACACACATTTACTTACACTCACCTATTTATAATTTCCGAAACTTATATAGGATAGATTCTTACGATGTAAAATTAATCAACTTCATTGCTACTTAAAGTGCAAGTTGATTTAATATTTTGTAGTAACTCTTCTACAACAAATGTTTCGCTGATTGTAAAGACGGAATTGTAGAGCCTTAGAAAATTAGATTTTTCTGAACATCCGTCATTATATGTTATCTGTGAAGGACTGAATTGAGTTTCTAAGTACATTTATCTAATGAAATTCCGTTAATTGTAAGCCATTTTGAACATACGTTACTGAATTGAGACGGTATATTTTTAATATATGTTACACATATTATTTGGTCATCAACTAAAATATTAAAAGATTGAAAAAAATGGTAAAATTAATTGGACTTACTTTAATGCGACACTGTTCCACCTTATATTGATACAGAAACAAATATAGCTCGTAATATTATTAAAAACTATTTGTTTGTAATTCTTAAAAAGTACCGGTACTTGATTATTACAACTGTTTTGTTTCTGAAAGGCAGCTAATATGTAAAGATATGATCAACGAAATTATATTGCCCTTAGTCCAGAGATTTTGACTCAAATGTCAAATCGGTGTTGCTGTATGGATGTGAAATCTGGAAAGTGACAAAGGACATCACATCACCACAAGGTTATGGACTTTCATAAACCGTTGTCTGAGGTACATAATAAGAATTTGGTGGCCCAAGACCATCTCGAACGAGATTTATGGGATGCCACAAGTCAGAGTACCATCCAACTACAGATAACGAGAAGAAAATGGAGGTGGATCGGTCACACACTGAGAAGACCACCAGAAAATATCGCTAGACAGGCATTGAATTGAAATCCGCAGGGTAGCCGCAGACATGGAAGACCGAGGAACACCTGGAAGACGACTACGGAAAAGGAGGTGGCTGGTGTCGACAAGACATGGAGGGAGGTGAAGGCCCTGGCAGAACAAGCTGGAGAAATTTCGTCGAAGCCCTATGTTCCACCTAGGAATTTAAGGACTTAAACAGTAAGCAAGTAGATCGGAGATAATTCGCGTCACCAGGGAAGTAAACATATTCGTTACAGAACTGGCAAAAAGATACATTTTTTGCTTGTTACTATGAAGACCACGCTTCATGCCTGTATTTCACGGGATTATTTGGTAATAGGTAACGTAATTGTATTACGTTAATACAATTAACAATATTCAAAATAAAATAAGATCTAAGTACGTAGGCTTTCACGGCCGGTGTCATTATAATTATTTTCTAAAACTTCCGGGCTGAAAGGCCGTGGTCGAGTGCTTGATGTACTGCTAAACGTTTCGGCCGTACCACCGGTGGCCATCTTCAGTAGCGAAAAATTGTGTTCGAATAGATGACAGTTGGTTGCTTGTTCCCAGTTCATTGGGAGACGTGTTCGGCGTGTCATCTATTCGAACACAATTTTTCGCTACTGAAGATGGCCACCGGTGGTGCGGCCGAAACGTTTAGCAGTACATCAAGCACTCGACCACGGCCTTTCAGCCCGGAAGTTTTAGAAAATAATTATAAAATAAGATCTACTTTAAAATAAAATCAAATAATGGAAAACATTTATATTAACAGTAGGGTGAGGAGTTAAATGTCTAACGCCTAAACTTCCTGAGTAGTTAAGTGTCAGCTTCAGTTTGTCTGTGCCATAGTCAAATGTCCCTTTCTCCCAGTTTCTGTCTAAAACGAGATGCTGAAACAAAGTCTGGCGTAGACCTTTAGTGGTATGACTGGTAAAAATACATTGTACCAATTCTCACAATTGTGATAATGCATCTGTGCGCGCGTATTGATATCGTCAGTAATTACTTCTCAGTGCAAATTACATCTATAAGGATAAAAAAAAAAACAATTCACTCAAATAATGTAGGAGAAACAACTGAGTATGCAGCACAGTTGCTCATATCATTGCAGGAATCACGAACGTTGTTGGTGTGACCCACGTATAAACATAAACTTCAAATACAGTTACTACAGAAAACTAGGTTCCAGTTTATAATTTAAATATCTGGAATATGTACACGTATAAACATTATTATATTTAAACTATGTAATAAGAATATTAGGCTGTCCTAGGAACCACGAATATATGACTTAAAAATTATATAATTTGCCTTTGAAATGAAATAATACGCGCATTATTTAAAGTGAATATCTTGTATAAATAAACATTTATTTGTTTTCTCGTACATAAAGAAATGTTGCGTTTATTTTTAACAAAAAGGAATCGTCGTTTCATTACAGTGACACAAAATAATAATATGCATTATGAAATATGAAAAAACTTCGAATGCCTACAAGTAGCTTTTTCTACATCGTACGACGTGACATAAGCAAACTTGAAAAATGTTAAATAATAACTGGAAGAACTTTGTGGACTACTTCCATACAATTTATACTATATTATACTAATGATGTAGAAATTTTTGGTATTGCATTATACCTTGATTGCTTTATACTTTCATTCTAAACGTTTTCAGTCACTTCAGTCATTGTGCTTATGATAATTCAGATTTTCTGTTGTAGAATTTTTAACCCATCATAAGGTTCCACACTCATAATTTGGATCCGAATAATAGAAACTGGTAAGATACAAGGCTATGTTTAATAAAAAATAAATTCTTGACAGCGCAGTTGAAAACAAGTTTTCTTAAACGGTCTCTACCGTCACATAAAATCTATTGGAAATAATCTTTATTTGACAGCAATTTGTACATTAATAGTTTGCAACATGAAGCCAAGTTCCATAACGTGTTTTGTGGGAAAGGTTAGAGATAGCGCATCTTTGTAAACTTCAATAACCAAAGTGGGGCTTTAACAAAAATCTTCTTCTGGAAAGTACATGCGCGAGACAATTAACATTTAGATACAGCATACATCTGTGGATCTTGTAACATTGCTGTTATATAAGAAGCGGCAGCCTTTACAAAGAGGGCACTTTGTTTCATTCTATTTTATTTGGCCACTATTTTATTTTATTTTACACAAAATATTCATTGCATGTAAAAAGTCCATGGATAAAAAATGAATGGACTTATTCAACATTTGCCTGTAACCCCTGAAAATTAGGCCGCTTATACGGTTCAGTATTCTTTCAATCCTACAGTTTAATTAATTTTCATTAGGCCCATTATTACTATTAGGAAAGGGAGATAGAAGAACTAGCTTAAACCTTTGTAGTATTATTATTACTATTAACTTTTTTGTAGTATCAACAATAAGTAAACCACTGTCTGTCATTCAGTGAAACGTAAAAAATTAAATCAGAACCGAATTTTTGCTAAAATATGACAAATGTAAACAATTCTTGAAATATTCTTTTATATTGTATATGGTATATTGTATAAATCAAAGCCTTAACAATTATATAATACCTGTTTTATTAACTGACATAGGCCTATATAATATCCACTTGTCTAACTTAATAGTAAAGATTCACGAGCTGACAATAGTTGAAAATGGTTTTTCGAAAGTATTTTTTGGACATTTGTATTATGTTTTTGCTTAAAATATTTACGACCGTCAAAAGAACTTGAACTACAGACTCAACTTACATATTTTAGACCTATATCTGGAAAGTGTGTACATATAATATAGATTTTTGGAATTCTGTTAGTTAAAGGAATTGATTCGATAATCACCGTACGCTTTTATAGAATTTCTTAACTTATCTCGGCTCACTAAGAATCTGTGTAAAAAAGGTAATTGCATGGAAAGGTAAATTTTTAATAGCACAAAAACATGTTTTCAAAACAGACAGATTAGACTATTATAACCGCCAATTTTATATTTTTAATTTACGTTATAACTCTACAGTTAAGTTCGTCCTAGATAAAAAAAATAGGAAGTGAAAGTCACTTAGATTTTGAGAGTGACAACTAACCAGCTGCTGAGAATAAAGTACGAGGTTTGTAGGTTAGTCTGTAAATAATTAGTGAGGTTTTATTTCTGATTGTTAAGGGATGTGAATGCATAGGCATAGCCTTCAGCTTTGGATAACTTCTTGGA
Source organism: Magicicada septendecula (assembly GCA_034769895.1). NCBI lineage: Eukaryota > Metazoa > Arthropoda > Insecta > Hemiptera > Cicadidae > Magicicada > Magicicada septendecula. The sequence continues at coordinate 194,357,300 of CM068367.1, forward strand.
TATATTTGAGTTTTAGGCGTAACACGTTTATTCCTAACGGATATCTCCTCTTCGTATTAACACAATTTTAGATTTAAAATTTCTGAATAAATATTAAAAAATATAATAAGTAATATCATAATTACGAATAAAATACTATTTTAAAATAAGGAGTATTTGTATTATTAAAAATTCTTTGTTCTTACAACACTGTAATAATTACGTAATTATTATAATAAAAAACTGGTTAGATGAGATGTCTTTTGAGAAACTAGTGGTACATGCGCCTGTTCCTAAACCAGCGCAGAAATGTAAACCAGGTGGTAGGAGCTATCGTGGAAACAATGGTCAGTTATTCTGGGCTACTGAACAATTCCAATGCTCTACACAATTTTTATAACATTGACCAAACCATTTTTTTCCTTTTTATATTGCTCCCCATTAACAGTTATGCTATTATCTAAATCATAGCACGTCAGATTTGTTGTTGTACATTATATATATATATATATATATATATATATATTACTATAATACTTATAACTATTTTACCTCAAGATGTATTTTTTCTTTAGCGACATGTTTCGGGAGATCCTGTTCTCCCATCTTCAACCTTCGCCATCTTGCTTCTGGTGCAGTATTTGTGTGTTGGCTTCTGGATGTTATTATGGTGGTTTGTTGGTCTTTGGTCCTTCAATGTTGCATTATTGTGTGTGGTTGTGGTATCTGTTTTTGTATTTTGTGTATTTTCGATGTTGAGTGCTTTGAATATTGTGTCATGTTTTGTATTGATTTGTATTTGTTCTGGTATTAATTTGTTTTGTGTTTTATGTTTGTAAATCTGTAAATTTTTTATTAATCATTGATAAAACAGACTACATCAAAAAAACCGAAGACTTCATCAACAATAATAAATGCGTACAACTAGATAAAAACCCAACAGAAAACTATCTTAAACAAACAATAAAACTAATAAAAACAAATAAAAACATTTTCAACAATAAAAACATAGACATATATATAAACAATAATCCAGAACCACCTAAAATGAACAGCCTAATAAAAATACACAAATTAAACAACCCAATACGTCCATTAATCAATTTCAAAAAAGCTCCTACATACAAAATAGCAAGAATAATAGCACAAAAACTAAAAAATAACCAACTAACAAATAACCATCATAACATAAAAAATACATACGAATTAATAGACAAACTAAAAATAATAAATATAAATGAAAATACATTTTTCACATCATATGACATAACAAACATGTACACTAATATCCCAGTAGAAGAAACAATTGACATAATAATAAACAAACTTATAGAACAAAATGAAAACAAACAATATATAACCGAAATAAAAAATAGTCTCCAACTAATACTAAAACAAAATTACTTTGAATTTAATAGCAAAATTTATCAACAGAAAGAAGGTTTAGCAATGGGATCACCATTATCAAGCATAATAGCAGAAATATTCCTACAACATATAGACACCAAAATACAAAACATCATAAAAACACATGACCCAGATGGCATATGGATAAGATATGTAGATGATGGACTATATGTATCAAATAACAAAAACACAAATGCAGAGAACATACTGAAACAAATCAATAACATACATCCCAAAATACAATTCACAGAAGAAAAAGAAAAACATAACAAAATCAACTATTTAGACATAACCATCACAAGATACAACAAACACATACAATATGCAATATATAGAAAACCAACTTCCACTAACATCATTATACCTAACCATTCTGACCACCCACCACAACATAAAATGGCAGCATTTCATTCGTTATTTAACAGAATGTACAAAATACCCCTAAACAAACAAGAAAATGACAAAGAAAGAAATATAATATACCAAATTGGTTATGCAAATGGATACAATAAAAATACTATGATCAAAATAGAAAATAAAATCAAATACAAAATAAAAACTGAACAATTAAGAATTAATCAAACTGAACAACACATAAATAATAACAACAACAAAAAATGGGCCACATTCACATATATAAATAATAAAATGTCAAAACTAACAAAACTATTTAAAAACACAGATATAAAAATAGCATACAAAACTAATAAAAATAAATTACAAAATCTAAATAATTCACACAACAAAGATAATACAACAACCAACGGTATATACAAAATTGAATGCCAAGATTGCAATAAATGTTATATAGGACAAACAAAAAAACAGCTAAAAAAACGTTATTTTGAACACCTAAATGCATACAAAAAACCAAACATATATAAATCCAATTTAGCCACACATGAAATAAACACAGGACACGAATTCCCAGACATAACCAATGTAACACTAATAAAACATATACCACACAAAGGCACCATAATGAACATTTGGGAAAATTTACAGATTTACAAACATAAAACACAAAACAAATTAATACCAGAACAAATACAAATCAATACAAAACATGACACAATATTCAAAGCACTCAACATCGAAAATACACAAAATACAAAAACAGATACCACAACCACACACAATAATGCAACATTGAAGGACCAAAGACCAACAAATCACCATAATAACATCCAGAAGCCAACACACAAATACTGCACCAGAAGCAAGATGGCGAAGGTTGAAGATGGGAGAACAGGATCTCCCGAAACATGTCCCTAAAGAAAAAATACATCTTGAGGTAAAATAGTTATAAGTATTATAGTATTATATACATCAAGAAACGGACTGTAGCAGAAAGTGATTGATTTATATATATATATATATATATATATGTATATATATATATTTCAATCACTTTCTGCTACAGTCCGTTTCTTGATGTATGTAATACTATAATACTTATAACTATTTTACCTCAAAAAAAAAAAAAAAAAAAAAAAAAGTACAAAATTAGATAGGAAAATAAATAATATGTAACCTATAGGAAAAATAAAAGAAAATGAAATGTAAAAACAAATATACTAATAAAATATAGAAAGAATGTTAATAAATAAGCTATCAAAAGACACTAATTTAAAATGAACCTGAGTAACAATAATTCATTAGGAAAGAGGTAATAAATAATAAAGATTGATAGGACCTAGTGATCATAAATACATAAAATCTAGAATAAAATGTTAGGAGGTGAACACCAAAAGTGATAAATGAATAAGAAGGTTAATAATAAGTCTTTATAGGACCCAGTGATAGTAAAAGAACTACATAAACACTAATTAAGAAAGTGCAGTGTAGTCAAAAAATAAAATAATAAACTTGTAATAATAGATTATAAGTAATCTATTAACCCAATTATAAGAGTGTATTAAAATATAAGAATATTTGTGGGAAACAAACCATTGAGAATTGTTTTCCATTATATTAAAGAAGCTTGTTATTATAGTATAATGATAAAAGATATTTTGTTTTATTGTTAAGGAATAAAAGTAACAAAGTTGTATTAACCATATTGAAAATAAGTATAAAAAACTAATGTGTTAGATTGAATACTGTAAGGGTAGTTAGACACTATATTCTCTAAAGTGAGTTTGAAGGAAATGTTAGTGCATATTTAATGTTCAATTTTGTTATAGGTTTCTTAATTGTAATTAACCAAAATGTTATTATGTTGAAAATAATGTTAAACCAAAACCGTTTAAACAAATGTAAACTTTAGATACAGCCATGGGCCTCAAAAAGAGTTATTAAGTAGTTATATTATATTATATAATGATTAAAAATAATCAAATGTTATGATTTAAGTTGGGTTGTTACAATAATTATGTTTAGTAACATATAAAATAACAAAATTGACTATAAACAATTGTAATGAATATAGGGTAGGTTAATTAAAAACTCTAGGCATTAGGCCTAGAACTGATAAACCAGAAATGTGTTAATTTTAAGATGAAGCAATAGCCATTGATAAAATAAAGTGTATAATCTGTTTAGGTTTCATAATAATAGTATAGGATACAAAACTGGATAAAAAACAATTAGTTTAAATTTAATTCATAAAAGAAAAACCAAAATGGAAAAATTAGTAATAGGCTATGTTATAAGTTGACCAAAAGTAACCTTGTGTGGTATCAAAATAATTTGTAAACAAAAAGCAAACTAATGGTCTTATTGTATTTAATATTACAGGTAGTATAAGGGAGTTATAATAAGTTAAAGATATTTAATAATTTTGAATAGAAAACGTTAGTTTGATATAACAATGTTGTAAATTATCAACCAATGGGAACTAGTGTTTGGGATGAGAGTTGCCATAACAACCAAACAACCAAACCTTGTTACAAAGAGACCGTTAATAAATTGTATCATTCCATTATTAGAGACTGACGAGGGCAGATGTATTAAAACCACAAAAAATAAAAAGAATCAATTCAACATAAATTACCAAAATGAATGATAAAACTAACAAATTAGTTAACAGAAGTGACACTAATACTAAACGAATTAATAAAATTAACCAGAAGAAATTAAAATTAACCAGGAAGAATTTCTGAATAATCCCAAGTAACGGAAAACAAATATCGGAAGGAAGAAAATATATGGAACACCTAAATGAACAATGGAACTTGCCATAACCAGGATTACTGAGGGAAAATAAATATCTTAACCAGAGAACTACGAAAATCGAAACCTGGAATTAACCGAACACCCAAGACAGGACAAGCAGCAGCATTCGTGAGAAGCATTACCCTGGATAGCAGAGACGAAGGATTGTTAAGTATATTTCAAATACGACTTCACAGTAAAAACACAAGAAAATCAACTATAAGTGAACTACACTTTCCACATCACTTATCACTTTTAATAAACACTTGAACTTTCTTTTATTTAATGAACACCTCAAATTTGAATAACTGTCTCAATCCAACCTTGATTCTTTAAGGAATACGTTTTAAAACGTAAACGTTACGGACCGTAAATAACCTCTCAAACGCTAATTCCCATAGCTATAATTTACCACTGTAATTATAAGTATATCACCTGTTCTATAATATTTATATGGTATTTGTAAAATTTTGTACTTTTACTAGTCCATTTAACAACATTTTCTGAAGTCACAAGAACTTCGACCTGAGATTATAAATAACCAAAAAATCAACTGTATGCGTGAGTCTCGACAACAGCTAGCGGACAGAATAGCGAACCGCGAATAATTAAACATGCCGGCGCAAAAATAAGAATTATAATTTGAAAGAAATTGTAGAATATTGAACCCAATTAATAATTGTTAATAAAAAAATAATACAAACGTTAAGCTGTATGTTTGATTTTATTCAACTAAGTATTAAAATTTGAGCACAAAAATATAGAATAGTAAACTTTACAATTTTGGTGTACTAAGGAGAGTTGGCCAACCCGACAGTGAGGCAGCAAATACGAATTCGAACGGCCGAACTGGTGAGTAGACACTCTCCCATAGTAAACATTATAAAAACGGTAACGAAGGCTCGTTACAAATTGACGCCAACAACGTAGGGCTTTACAACCATACTCTCGACTCGTTACAATATATATATAATAGTACTATTGTGTAGTAAAATTCCAGTACAGGAAACTCCAATCGATTTCGATTGAAATCGATGTGACAGTTTTGAAATGCTTGATTTGAGCAGTAGTGAGGAAAATGATCTGAAAACAGATAATTTAGAAGAAGGAATTGGCTCTATATTTGAACCAGAAACGTCAAGTAAACCACACCTGATAAAACACCACGAACTACATGTTTTTTCCGAGACCAAAACCTTATCCAAACAGCAGGCTGAGCTTTTAGGCTCTAGACTACAGGAGTGGAATCTGTTGGCTAGGGATATAAATATAACAACATTTAGAAGAATAAATGAAAAACTACCACAGTTCTGTAAAATGGAAGGCCAATTTTGCGTATGTCTTAAAGTGTCTAATGAAAAAATTGTGAATAAAACATGATCCTGAGTTATGGCGTTTGTTTATTGACTCATTCAATTACAACTTAAAATGTGTTTTACTACACAATGGAAATAAAGTGCCATCAGTACCACTTACTCACACAGTTTCCATGAAGGAAACTTATGATAACATAGCTGTCATCTTAAATTCAATAAGATATCAGGTGTTCAGCTGAGAAACCTGTAGTGGTAGTGACGTGAAGGTAATAAGTCACAAGGTCACCTTCAGTTGAAGGTGTTGAGCCTACAAGCTGGGTTCACTAAGTACTGTTGTCTCTGGGATATCAGGGCTACTAAATATCGTTATGTGAGAAACGTTTGGGCAAAGAGGGCATCATTCAAACCTTAAACTGCCAATGTCGAGAACATGCCACTTGTTGATTCATAGAAAGTACTTCTTCCACCTCTCCATATCAAACTGGGCTTGATGAAGAATTTTATAAAGGCTATGGACAAGAATGGCGATGACTTCCAGTTTCTACATGACCTTTTTCCGGAGCTGAGTGAGCAGGTGTATTGTAGGATCACAAATAAGGAAAGTACGAGAAATCTCGAGTTTGAAGACAAACTAACGCCAAAAGAGTTAGCGGCTTGAAAAATCGCTTGTAAACGTAGTTCAGGGTTTTCTAGGAAAAAAAAAGAAAAACTATAAGGTTCTTGTTTAAAGACGGTTAACATCATATAAGAGGTTAGGCTGCCGTATGTCTTTGGAAATGCATCTTTTGCATTCGCAGATTGTCTTTCTCCCACAAAATGTTGGTGCAGTGAGTGATGAAGAAGGAGAGATTTCATCAAGACATAAAAACTATGAAAACTCTCTACCATCGACGCTAGGATCCTGCTATGATGGATGACTATTGCTGGTTTTTGATGAGAAAAGGGAAAACCGAACACAAGGGAAAAAATGAATAAATCCACCAAAGCTATAGTTACAATGGGCAGTTTGTTTGACTTTTTCTTTTATATAAATGTTGGATGTTTTATTAAAAATTTTAGGAAATAAGTAATTTTATTAAGAAATAGGATTATGTATGTTTTCATTGTATTAGCTTGACAAACGTAAGATTGTCAAATACATGTTTGATCAAAAAATACGTTTTTATTGAATTTCTCCATCCCCATAACAAACAAACTGTACGTGTTAGAGCTATATTAACATAATTTTGGAACTCAGGGGTATAAATAAGGTAAAACACCCACTTTCATTTGTACTATGGAAAAAAATAGTTTTTTTTTGTAAGGCAGTGTTTTTGTTTTTTTTTTACTTCCTAAGAAATGTTCTTCTTATGGGTAAGTTCATTAATTAAATGTGTTACATATTCTACATTTTCAAATGTAGCCTATATCCATCAATTTAGAACTTATCTTTCTGTCTTCTTGCTTCAAAGACGACGGTACATCATATACTTTGTTTACTCGGAATGTAATCCTAAATCAACAGCATGCCAGTCCTTTGCTAGATCAGAACATTTCTTCCAACGTACTTACATCGCTTACGGTGGAATCATTATCTTCATGTACTAGGTAAACTCATGCAAGTTCAACACCAGAGTTGAACTAAAAATGTGTTGCCGTTCCATGTGTCGCTAAGATGTCACACTATACTAACGATTTGGACTGACAAAGAATTATACTGTCATTAGGAATACGGGTGTTATTTATTTTGCTTTATTAAGCTGCAGATTTTTGCTTTATTGGAAATACTTAGAGGCTACTCTCGTACAAGCCACATAACAAACTTGCCGACTAGTAGGCACAATTACTACAGTACATCAAAAGCATGACCTAGTAAAAGAGGGAGTTATACAAAATACAGTTCATGGGCAAGTGTTACATACTGCTTGGATTATGTGTCGTAAGTAAATGACATCTTCTACAACACAAATAGAAATTTAAACTTAATCTTTGAAAGATAGTACTTAACCGTAAACATTAAACGATCGATTAAAAATATCAGTTACTACGGTATACATTTCCGGTTTCAAATATTAAAACAAAAAATCGGTATGGATAACTATACATGACTTCCATGTTCTAAGATAAAATCATTTACGAAATGAAATGTTTCCATAGAAACTACTTCTTTCCACTTATTGCTTCAGCCTTAACCACAGTAATGTGGTCACTAACGTATACCACCACACGTTATCGCACTCGATTTTCACTTATGATGGCAGTTGACGGCACTGCGGAAACGTCTGGTTTTGCAGAAAACATTGGACTACGGCCAAACAGCCCGGGAAAGAATTTTAACAACAAACTACTACTTTGTTGCCGATAACGTAGTACACATATAAAAATTATCCCCTCCCCCTTCAACTATAATCTTCATTTATAGAAAATTACCCCCACCCCGTTCAAATCGCCTCTCCATTTATAGATATTTCATCTAAGTTTCTACTGTGGATTAATAAGATCTTCTTATTAGGATACTTTATTTATCAAAATTAAGTACTTTACTCTTGTTACAACAAAAAATGTTTCAGGTAAACTGCCTTTTCCCAGTAACCGATCTTCACCAAAATCAATAGGCCTTGAGTGCTCTATAATTCAGGGATGAATGCAAAACATTATTTGATTCTATTTGAATGTGTGGCAGTTATCGTTCGTCATAGAAAAAATTACCCTTGTTAAAACATAAAACGTTGCAGGTAAACTACCCCTTTCCCTTAACCGATCTTCACCAAAAACAACAGTTCTTGAGAACTCTACAATTCAGGGCTGTATGCTAAACATTATTTGATTCTGTTTGAATTTGCGGCTGTTATCGTTTGCCATAGAAAAAAATCTACAGACAGACAGACAGACACACACACACACACATAGACACTTTTCGAAAAATGACTTTTTCACGTTTTGAGGGTAGTACAATCAGAATCTGCAATTATCTCAAACACGATTTTTTTTGCCATCACCATACTTCCATTTCCTTATGGAACATGGAAGTAAAATCGTAAATAAATGTTCACCCAATGCTTTTTAAGTCTGACTGAGTTTACAAACACAGCAAGCAACAAACATTAACTAATGACTTATTATATAATTAAATTATGGTAAATATAATATATTAATAAGTTAGTAATAGCTAGAAAAAAGTATTAAATTTTTTCGTGTCTTTGATTAAAAACAAATATGAAATTTGTTTATGAAATGCTTCTGTACTTTAATAGTATGTGAAATGTAAAGGAATATATAAGTAGTGGAAATAATCTTGTAATAAGACGTTGTTAATTGTTTTATGGAAGCGATTACTTTAAAACACTAAAAGAGATTTATAGACATTAATTGAAACCCTGAAATGTAGGTGTTACTAACGAGAAGTAAAAATAAATTTAAAAATAAAAATAAAAAACTGTCCAGTGTCCGTCTATTATGTGGTACAATAAATTTTGTCTTTAATTTTTGAAGTTATTTCTTTCTTAAAAAGTAAATTGTTTCTTTAAAAATATTCAAAATATTGTTAACTATTAAAACTGTCCTTCAAGTCTCCTTACGAAACATTAAGTGTTTAGTTAAAAATTAAATGAAAATTGCAAGTGTTTAACATCTGTTCATGACTAGTATTGAACATATATAAACACCTTACACAATAAACAACTGACACGTAATGGTACGCAATAAGGCTGAAGCAAATATTAGGCAGAAAGAGATCGAGTGAGTGAGAAAGAGGGGTTAGGGAGAAAGAGAGAGGGTATGACGAAAGACAATCACCGGTTCAGATAACTATCTTCATATTTCAGTACGATTCTACAGCTCTACTACTGCTCTATTTGATTCTACAGCCACAGGTTAAAGCCATTGTTATTATATGTAAACATGTTTAAGTTTTAATCTCACTGATTAGCAATTAGTATAAGTGTTGAAACAAAATTATTACATATTCTTTCAAATCTACGTAAACATGTAAATGCTTTCAGTAAACATGGACTAGATAAAAAAGAATCACACCTTCACACACACATAACCCATTCGTAGTCCTTCAGTCTTCGACTGGTTTGTAACCTCCCCGCATTTACCCGTGGTGCGTGTGGTACTGATTCTCTCACAGGTATATGGGACCTACAGTTTAAACGCCGGATCCGAACGGCATAGTTGGGGAAGATTTATACTAAGCAGGATACCTTATAACCCATATATACACAAAATATATACATGCATTCTTTAGAAGTAAGTTGTTGAGTTTTTTCAGGAACCTTGTAAAATAAATATTTTATCAAATTATAATTACTTCTGTAAATAGAATATTCTTATTTTTATCGCTTAATTTCAGATGGATACATACATATGTGTGTGTGTGTATATATATCGTAATATTTCATTGATTATAACTTAAAGAAAGAAATGAAATGCTAATTATTTTCAGTATTTTTAAATGTGTACTTTATGTTGTAAACATTTTAACATAAAACAAGAAAATTATAAAATGATAATATTAATCGACGGTAGAGGGAAAGCAAAGAAAAAAGAAATCAACTTCAATAGAAAAAACGATGTATACACTACTATTTAAGGTACTTCATAATCCATTTGATATTTTTCAACATAATCTTGTTTCTATTTTTTTTATTTTTACATACAAATTGAAAAAATATTGTCAAATGTGTGACAATTAAGTGAAAATCTAAATTCGTACAGTTGAATTGTTCGTGTTTAGACAGAATGACATACAAGGTGATAACGGTATGCCTCTTCTTTATCTGCTCCTACCTCTCGCAGACGGAGTCGGCTTGTCCTAACAAACCTTCAGGAATGGCGAAATTTCCATCAGGGGTAAACACTAATATATGTTTTTTCAACTATTTATTAATTATACTAGAAAGCTGCAAAAATATAATCGCTTAACTTGACTAATCTGGACGAAAAGGAGCTAAATTTTTAACTTATTTTTATTATAGGTTAATGTGTAACAAATGATTTGCATGTTTAGTTGGAAAATACATTCCTGCTTTAGCATTTTAAGTTAAGAATAACTTTGTTGTGCAAATAAAAACGTTTATCTACCTTTATTTTGAAAGAATCTACAAACATTAATCTACATAGAATACTACATTCTTTATTTATTTCAACTTATCCGTTCACATATTTGTACAGTAGGAATAGGTTCATAAATTGACCAATTGAGAAAGAAATCCATTTAGTGTCTTAAAATCTGCTAGGCCTGCCTTGTGAAAATTTGTAACCTTTATCTGTTTACAGTTTTTAGGTACGTGGTATGAATACAGACATTACGAAAGCTCTCCTAAATATGGAGGAAAATGTTTAAAAATTGAATTTACTGATAAGAGCCAAGGGGTTATACAAATGAAATCCTACATTGGAGTCAAGTAAGTAATATTACAGTTTATGTTATGATTGTACTCATATTAAAAGCTGGAAAAAAGTGTTTGCAAAAACCTCGCTGTTTTCACTTATAACATACTAAATATTAGTCGTTTAGTTTCAAAACCAGATACATCCAGAAAATGAAAGGTTTCAGGAGAGCTAAAAAACTTTATTGAAGGAGAGCTGGTTTCGCAACTAACCGGCAATTTTAACTCCAATTTTAATAATTTTGATCCGTTTTAGAAACTTCTGAAGTAGATAGCGGCATACATAAGGTAATAAAGTATAGGAAAATGCAAAAAAATGTGAATGTGAGAAAAGTGGATGTATTCGGTTTTGAAACTAGACGATTTATTGTATGATATGTCTGTAAATCATAAGATTTGGAATAGTGAACGTTTTAGTGGGAAGCTTGATATGCTGTACGAATGTAGATAAAATCAGTTAATTTGTGTTTTAAGTTAAGGCTTAAAAAGTACATAAATGTAAGGGTAATATGTTTGTAAGCTACATTAAACGTTAAGCATATTTTGTGTCTAAATTCTTGCATACCGTTTGGTACTGCGCTGTAAAAAGAGTATGCGCTATTTGTTGCATATTACCATGACTCATCGATTGGCGGTGTCCCACCCATTCCTCTATGAGATTGTTTTAGAAATCCTAGTAACGGTGATTACTCTCGGCGATTCAGTCTTCTTTATTATGATGTCGAAAATAAAATACGTGGTGCGTGCGATAGGTAGTTAGTACTACGAATTGTTTGAATGCAGTTTTCCCACAAAGTGAAGTGTGTTTATTAATCATAACCGTTTAATTACATGTCAAATTGTTTGTACTCATCTGCTAGTAATTAATATTAGCCTTGAGCGAAGAGTCGTCAGTGGATGAAAAAAACTGTTTTTGTCTATAGTAATTTAATGGTTTATTACATTGTTTAAAATCCATTCGTTCATGGTAACAATATCTTAAGCAAAACTCATTGAATCGTTTCAAAATTTTTACTTCTCTATTTTCAATTATTAAAGTTCTGTGATCTGTAAAAAGTCTTTAAAATTGCTGGTGGTATGGTTTCGTTTGTATTTAAATTTACATATAAATCAATTGTTCCTGAATTAAGTCTTCTTTTCTACCATTTTCAACAACCGTAAGTTGAAAATTAGTTTTGTACTCTTCAAAATCTAGGGTATAAATATACATCCTGAAAACAAGAGTTAGGTTTATATTAGCATAATAAACAAGAGTTAATTTTATATTAGCATAATAAATAAGAGATAAGTTTATATTAGCATAATAAACAAGAGTTAAGTTTATATTGGCATAATAAACAAGAGTTAAGTTTATATTAGCATAATAAAACATTAATTGTTTTGCCCGCCAACGTTGTTTTATTTTGCTTCACTGTTCAGTGTCTTTCGAATATGATTTGCACTCTTGGCATTTTTACAAATATCAGTTAAATGAATGATTTTTAATATATCTGTCAAATTTGTATCTGCCTAGGGGCAATGGAAAAACTGAAACTGCGGAGTTATATAAAACCGATATAAAAGATAAAAGTGGAAATTTCATGAAAAAGAGTGTCAGCAACTATAGTGTCGTCCAGGCGGTTAAAAATTTCTTCACGGACTCTGCTGCAAGTAAGTATTGTTACGACGGTCTAACGTATGGTAGGGCCTACAGTGGAAAACAAAATACAAGACACCAATAAAGTCAGCTTTAATTATCACAATTAAACAGTTCGTAATCAACAAGATAGTCTCTTACAACAATTAAAAATAAAAATTGTTCATATGCAATAAAAATGTCAACTAATAATAAAACACAGCTATAAAACACATAATACTTCGCCACAATACTCAAACCGCACTGGAATAAATCGCCACTAAAACTGAACTAAGCGCCGCTGAATGCCTATATTTTTACCCCCCCCTGAAATTCTAGAAAAATCGACACTACACGTCAGCGCTACACTAGAGCGTAATTGCTTGGGGCATTGGCAGGGTGCGCGCGGCCGGCGAAGTCTGGAACAGTCTGGCTAACGCATGTTGAGATGGCGTACGCACACATTATAACCGGGGTCCGACCGAATAGCCGAGAAACACGTAGCATGTCCTGTAATGTCGTAACACTCCCCCCTCCTTAAACCTGTTCTTTCCGAACTGGCAAACCATTTCTGAAGTAATATTTGGCCAGGAGATCTACACAGCTGGTCTGCTTCCGAAGGATAATTCTCCGGATCTTCGAATTCAGTCCCGCGTGACCCAAACATCAAGTTCCCAGGAATAGGCCTACGAGTCTTCCGCTCAATCACTAGATTTGCGGGAATCACTCCGTTGCGTCATGTTCTGATGACCTATACGCCATTAGCTGGTCCAACTTCGATTGGTTCTCGTCAACAACCTCTTGCGTGACTTCACCTTCAGCAACGTTTACCCCGGGTGCTTCCATTAACTCAGGGACAAGCAAGAGTCTTATCTCGACGCCCATAGTTGGCTTTCCAATCACTTCTTTTGTCGTTACACTTATTTTTAATTCCTCTGATAGTTCTCCCTCTATTTCCGCTTGCAATAGGAAGGGTTCCTCTTGACCAGACCGGTTGACTTTTTCTTCAGCCAATGCCACTTGGTTAAGCGAATGCTTGGTAGGCCCTGAGTAGGGTAAGAATGAGAGTTCTAACGCGGAAGTGACGTCACAGCCCCCCCTTTTGGCGCGAAATTCAAAAATCCCTGTGGTGGGGGTAGACTTCCGGCGCAGCGTGTCGTCATGTGCAGAGGTTATGATGGACCGGGGGGGTAGTGGTGTGTCCCACGTGACCTCGATGGGCGTACCGAAGTTGTCGGCCATGTTGTCGGCGTTCGGCCATGTTGTCGTCGTCGTCCATTTTGCGTGGTTCCGTGTGCGTTGATTGGCGGAGGCGTGGCCGCCGTTCGGTGACAAAATGGACGACGACCCGCCACGACTGGCGGGGATCAAGCCAGGCCGCCGCCCAGCGACGATGACGACGTCAACGACGACGGCGAAGGGCGAACGGCGAACATGGCCGCGGCTGGTGTCCATGTTGGGAAAGCTGTGATGTTGTCGGATTGTGCGTGTGTGCTGGTTAAGGTTGGGCCACGTTGTCGGATCGTGGTGTGTTATAGTGTATGGTTTGGGTATATGTTTTGTTTTTCCGGCGGCCATGTTGGAAAAGCGTCGACGTTGTCAACTTGTGCCACGTTGTCGGCTCGTGCATGTGTTATAGTGTACGGGTTTTGTATATGTTTACACTGCCGTTGTCGGCTCGGTGTTATAGTGTACGGGTTTAGTATATGTTTACACTGCCACGTCGACGTTGTCAACGGCCACGGCTCGTTGTTATAGTGTACAGGTTTTGTATATGTTTACACTGCCACCATTGTTGCCAACTCATGAACTGTAAATTTGAATGTGTGCTTTTGTGGTAAGTATATATTGTAAAAATACAAAAAATGTGCACAGCATCGATGTGAAACTCTTGTTGACTGGCTATTGTGGTGTAATTGTTTTGATTGACACTTCACTTATAAAACATGCATGATAGAAGGAAAAAGGATAGTTGAAAAGAAAAGAAATAACTAAGCAAATTCAAAAAATTTACATTGTTGTGTACATGTAAGAAAATACACATGATATGCATTGCATAATTGAATGTCTAGTTGTAATGAATTGGCTTCGGTTCTCTGAGCATAATATGTACACATGCTAGTGATGATGTAATCAATCCATCTGTGTGCCCATCTGTTACCAAAGCGTGTGAACGAAAGCTTTATTAGTCGTACA
This sequence comes from Magicicada septendecula, assembly GCA_034769895.1. Classification (NCBI taxonomy): domain Eukaryota; kingdom Metazoa; phylum Arthropoda; class Insecta; order Hemiptera; family Cicadidae; genus Magicicada; species Magicicada septendecula. The sequence goes on from CM068367.1 coordinate 194,372,341, forward strand.
TAATTTGAAGAACGCGAGTCGTTGGTGATGTAATATTATTAAATGGGCTCCAGCTGTCTGTGCGCGCTTGTGTGTGCGTACATCCATTTGTTTAATAACAGAACCCTATCCGTTGACTAACTAATGAATAATAATTGGCTATCTGAGCATATGTACACATGCTGGTGATGATGTAATTGTCTAGCCATCTATTATCAAAGCGTGAGAGCTGAGGCTTTAATAGCCGTACATAATTTGAAGAACACAAGTCGTTGGTGATGTAATATTTTAATTGGGCTCCAGCTGTCTGCGCATTTGTTAATGTGTGTGTGAACGAAGTGATGACCGTACATAAATTATTGTGTGAAACAGAAAGCCAAGCCAAGCTAAGTGATTGTCCTTGACTGCACGTGTAGTAGCTCTAGGTTTTTTTGTCGTCGAAACAGAAAAGCCAAGCTAAATGGTTGTCCTTGACTGCACGTGTAGCAGCTCTGGTTGATACCAGCTGCTTTCGCGTTCATCCTTGAGATAGCGTATATATACGCTGTACGAATTGCTCACATCATCACATTGTTCAACGAGACTAGAACTCGTACAGTGTGAGTTTTTCATTTTTAAATAAGTTTTCATTTTTTTAATAATTTTTTTAATTTTCGTTCGTTAAGATTCACATTCAGTCGTACAGAGTGAGTTTCATTTTTTTTTTAAATAATTTTCATTTTTTAAATAATTTTTTTAATTTTCGTTCGACGAGATTCACATTCAGTAACTCAACTAGAACTCGTACAAGGTAAGTTTCATTTTTAAATAATTTTTTAATTTCTAAAATATAATATAATCAAGCAATTCTCAACTAGAGCTCGTACAAGGTAAGTTTTATTTTAAAATAATTTTTGTAATTTCTAATCAAGCAATTATTGTTTAATAATATTGATTTTTTAAATTAGTTATATGTAATAACACATGAATGCACATTGCGCAACATTTCTTTTAGCTTGTATATTGAGTGATGATTAGTGTTAATCTTTCAAGGATTTGTGAAATAAATATAGAATAAAAATGTTAAAGCAATATTATTTAATTAAAATACAAGTAATCAAAATATATTACAATTTAAAATAAATATTATGTAACAGTAAACAGTGGTGACAAGTACAAAATACATAATATGTAAACATATACAATATGACATTTGTGTACAATATTCATCTAAATAAAGTAATTACAAATTAAAATATGATGACGTACACAGTAATGACAAAAATTAATATGTAAACATGTGTGACAATTGTGTATGAATTACAAATAAGTAAAACTAATAAATACATTTGCATACATTTATATTATGTGTAAGCAAATTAGATTTTAATTTATAAATTTATTACGCATAATAATTTATTATTTGTAATTGTTTCAATAATTGTTTTGAATTACATTAAAATAAATAAGTTTAAGCACATTATACTTACTATTTGTGTACGTGTGCAATGACAATTTTGAACAAATATATTTGTTAATTTTGAAAATGTCTATCCAGGCTTACTCTAAAATGTACACCATGTAAGCCTTGTTTTATTATCTAGATATACAGTAAATATATTGATAATTAAATATAATTAAATTAAATGAAATATATGTGTAAGCACAATATATTATAAATTAAAATACAACTAAGTACATGTTAATATATAATTGTACGTGCAGCTAATGACAATTATGTGTATTTACAATGAAAATTATACATGGTAAGTGAGTATGTCCATTCGGTCTTACTGTACAATTTCTACTATGTACGCTCTATCCTTTTCTCCACGAAAAATTAGATGCAGCGAACACGGTACTAAATCTTTTAATTCATCATCTTCGAAAACGCTCGCGTATCTTTTAGGTAGATATACGCGATATTTTAGTTTAGGGTCTTTATAATCTTGAAGAGTGACGAGTACGGCTTTCCCGTACTTCGCGTCTATATTCTGCATTTCTTCTATCGGATATTTTACACCGATTATTAATTCTTTTATTTTTTTATATTCAATTGCGCTAATAGTTGCAAATTTTTCAGTGAATGATGCCATTTTAAAATAAAGAATTTTATATTTGTCTCGCGCGTCTCTCAAGGACTGAACGAATAACGCTCGCACACAGCGGAATAAATAGGGAGGTAGTTGTGGAGGTGGAACCAGAGAGGGGGAACTACATAACGTACAGTAAGCGTTTATTTTTAACCGTGTGAACAGGATACGACTTGTCTTCTCACGACTCGATGGGTAGGCGGGGAAGAGGAGACGAGTCGGTTATTTTTTTTTATGAATAGACAGAATGATGTAATTAACAGCACTCATGCGTGTTAGAACATGTTGCTGAAGCTAAATTTTTTATCGTACAGTAAGCGTTTATTTTTATCCGTGTGAACAGGATACGACTTGACTTCTCACGACTCGATGGGTAGGCGGGGAAGAGGAGACGACTCGGTTATTTTTTTTATGAATAGACAGAATGATTTAATTAACAGCACTCATGCGTGTTAGAACATGTCGGTGAATCTAATTTTTTTTATATGACTATACAGAGTGATGTAATCGTCAGAAAGGTTAATTTGTTTTACGTAAGCGCTAAACAATAATGTTTTCAATTAGTAATTTATTAGAAACATATTGATTACTCTAAAATCTGATACAACCCACTCGCGTAAAGCGTGTACTCTAGTATTTGTACATATTTCTGGAAGTAAGTGGTGCACGAGACAGACTGTTCCATGTATTGATTGTAATTGATCGAGTTTAGGACAACCGAAATCTTCTAAATTTATAATATTAAAATGTACGATACGCTTCTGTAGAAATTTTTTTTTTTGCAATCCTTTTACGAACACAAATTTAAAAGGAAATGTATATTTTTCTAATATCGGCACAAGATGTTCATACGATGTGTCCCCGTCCGTCCACGCTAGTCCATGATAATGCTCTGTTAACCATCTGTTTGTCCTCGCATGTTTATGATTCGAAACAATCATGTTTGCTGGAGGTGAAAATATCCAATGTCTGCTGGCAAATGCAGTGACATCCATAATGGATAGTTCCTTAACGAGTTCGTTTCCATCGTTGTCGATGAAACAGTGAAAGTCAAGGATGACTGCTAGATTATCCTCGCACATCCTTTTTTCGTTATAAATAATGTGTTTGGTGTTACTAAGAACGCTGCAGATCCGTCCGTCTTACGAAACAGACACGTTGTATGTTGTGAAACGCTCGTAAAGAATTTTTTTGGAACGTTTATTTTGTACCTTATATTTTCGTCACGGATCAGTGCAACAAATTTACAGGTCAAAATGTTGTATACAAAAATGTCTATAGGGTATAGTATTGTGTGCTTTAATTCACTACAGCGTATGTACTGGTAGGGAGATAACAGCTCCATGCGTCCGTCTTCAACGCGTGCTGTTCAAACACTGAGGTATGCGATATTAGTGGACTTGGATTAAACACTTTTGCCACGACAGCATATATTTTCAAACCTTGTGTTCACTAATCGATTAAATTAAGGTGTGAAAATGAACTAGAAATACGCTCTCATGTAAGCGGTGCATGTGGTTCTACATAAAGGACAAGTATGTAGGGTTATGGCGCAATTCACACATGTGATAAAATGTCGACAGGGAATAAGTACAACTTCCACGTTCTGTGCGTAACAGACTTTGCACATTGTATCACGATTAGAGCTTCCTTCTATGTTTTTTATATTCTCCTTGATAGTGTCGACGTGTTGTTCGTTCTCTGCTGTCGCTATTGCTGTTGGTGCTTGCGCTTCGGTAACGATACCCAGTGCCTTGATGATAAAATTTTTATCTTTCATTAACATTACGTAAGAGCACGCAGGGAAATGACGTGCGTGTTCCATCCAAGCATATTCTCCACGTTCCCATTTGTTTAATCCGCCTCCACAGCAAAAACAAATCACTCTATCGTTGCATCCAGTGTAAAAGAAACCCGCTTCTGATAATTCTTTAGGTGTTATCGTTAACGATACAGGCCATTCTTTAAAACTCTTTAAACGATTTTCCAAGCTTCTGTAACGCGGGTACGGAGATGTGATTTTTTGAATTAAGATGACTTGCACTTCTTTATCGTCTGGTGATAAGGACTTGATTGTTGTTGCTGTCGCTTCACCGCATTGTTTGAAATAGCGGTCGTTCTTGGGTTTGGTATCATCATCATCGAAATCGTGTGAAAGCATCTTGTGCGTCCTCTCGCGAGTCGTGTTGATGAAACACTGAGCAAAAAAAAATAGGAAGAAGAGGATAATCGTTTCCCCCTCCACAAAATAAAATACATGAAAAATGATTACATTTTTTTTTTTAATAAAAAATTACATACATGTAAGTCATACATTACATTCTATTTACAGCAAATACATAAAAATTGATTACATTTTTTAAATAAAAATCGCATACATGTAACACATACATTACATTCTAAAAAGCAACATTATATTTACAGCAAAAAAAAAACAATAATTTATAGTAAATGTTTAATTATGTCTGCGCACTGTGTTGGATAACGGAGTGTACACGTTGAGCGAATCATGCAGTATCAAGCAGTAGGCCGCGGTCTGAGCGGGGAAATTGCTCGATGACTCGAATTCCAATCTGACGTCGACTGGTGAAGACTTGAGCGACTCATCCTGTCTGCTACAATCGAAGACGAATAACGGTGCTTTTGCTATGAACTCAGTAGGCGTTAGAAGTACGTTGGGTTGACTTCTGTGGTAGTATGACTTTTGAAATCGTGTATACATGTCGTACAGCAATGCATAACGTCCGTTATCGATATCCAGGTTCAGGTTATCGTACGGGTAGTATTTGTCGTTCAGAAAGAGTCTCGCATTTGTCACATTGCAGTGATCGAATTCGCCGGCATGTTTTTTCAGATTATTCTTTCTGCTGGTCTGGAAGGTGAGTATCACATACCGCGGTTTCTCCAGTTGTGTAGTTGTTTTCACTGTCCAAGTCTGTCTGTCAGTCGTTGGTAAAACCGGGTACTCGTGCAGTTCCCAACTACGAAACGGTAAGAATAGTGGTAGGTCTTTGCGTATGATATCCAATAATCGTATCCGTACTTCATTGTTCACATACACGAACGGAATCATCCAAGAGATTTTTGTTAGTTCTATATCAGCGTTAGCGGGCGCATCCGTAGACGAGAACAGAGCGTTAACGTCAGTGGAAGTGCGTAATAGTATCAGTTCTTGTTTCATGTTTAAAATAACATGTGTGAAATCTTCAGCAAATCCCATCAGCATCCTCAACGGTATGCAAAAGTTGAATTCATTACTTTTACCAGATGGTGTTAGCTCGTCAGCTGTAGGAGCAACCCAACCGGCATTTTGCATCGAAACAATGTCCTGCTTGCTGGCAGATAGTATGGTTTTAATAGTGGATGTGATGCCAACACTCTTGGTACGATCTACTTCCACGCCGGCCAATTCGTAACGGATTTCTTCGAAGAGAAACGCAATCGCATTGTTTATCATTTTCACGTTCACATTACCAGTGGCAGTGGTTTTTTTGCTCAACTTGCCTTCAACGTACAGGAAACTTTCCATCGGTAAAGTGAAGACTTCCTGTTGCAGGATAGGTATGCGTATCTCATCATTATTTCCATATCGTGACGCCGACGCGTACGGTGCATGAGGATGATATTCATAATGTGTGATGTTGTCTTCAAAGAACGGTCGACGTTCAACCGATAAGACTATACCGCTGTCCGTCATGTTACTTGTTTCTCTTGAGTTTGAATCCTAGTGAAATCAGGTAGCGTCGGTTAGTTGCTGTTAATCGTGTCAACGACGAACGTCTACTGATACCTTTTCCAAAAGTGTTGTCCTCTTTTATCTTGCAGTGCAAGCCGTCGCTACCTCCGCTCTTCATGGAGGTTTCGGTGAAATAAATTCCCATGATTACTACACACGTTTCAAATGTATACGTGCGGTGATGACTTCCCCTTGAAAATTCACAATATCACCGTCCTGATCGTGTACGGACACTGTAACGTTACGCAAGTGTAGTACGTTAAGCGGAAAATAAATGACGTTTCTAGGCGTTTCGACTATCTTGAATCCTGGCTCAACTGTTGGATAGAACGAGTGCAATATATGCTCGTTTCGACCCGCCTTGTATGAACCTTGAACAGCGTTACACCTTATCTCCAAAACGTTCACTTTGTTAATGTTTACAGGCGCATCCGACGTGTGTAATATATACGCTTCTAACTTGCGGCTCTTGGAAAAACCCAACATGGTACCGATCGTGTGTTCCGTACATCCGAAATCGATATCGTATGAACAATAAATTTCACATTTCAATGTGTTGTTGTTGGGTCGTAGAGAAAATTTCGGGTCTGCTAGTTCTTTTTTCAGGTATGTTTCAATATCACTGATTTCATACACACCGGTCGGTATATTGACAAGCTCTAACGTTTTACGTGCTCCCTTTAGTACAGGAAAGACATTGTTTTTTCCACTCTCCACGTTCGGTATAGAGTTGTACGTGGTAAAGTCCAGCAGTCCTGCGTACCATTCACCGTCCGTCAATTCAAGCGGTGGAAAAAAGTCACAAACCAGTGCGCTCGGATCCGTTCCTGTGACGGTGACCGTAAGCGAAGACATCTTGTAGTTTACTGATCGTTCGATGTCAAAAACTCTAAACATAAATGTCCGCAGATGACTGTATCCGACGGTTGTTTTCGCATGTAATTGTAATGAACGTCGGTCACGTTCGATCCAAAGTACCGCATTAGCTCGACAGGTGGACGTAGATTGCCGAATCCATCAAAGTACCAGACTCTGTCGCCTCGCTTCTTGTAGCATACCCAGTGCGTGCCCGGTCCGCTAGCATCGTCCAGATTCACGATCGCACTTTCGTTCACCCACGGTGATGTACTAGGAAGTGCGTCGCGCATGTACACACCTCTGAAATAGGGTATACGCAATCGTTTCGTGTACTCATAAAGATCATTATCGGACAATGGACGCACGGGTATTTTGATTAGTTTTTTCGGTACGGTCGAAGATAGAGTCCTGAAGCCTTTTTACCACCACTCCTTCTTCGTCGTTTTCCTGTCCCTGTTGTCGTCGTCGTCCTCCTCCTCTTCCTGATTATCGTGCGTCGAACCGGCTTGCGTCGTCTGGTGCGACGTCGACGTTTACGCACACCACCACCACCACTACAGCATAGCCCGCTGCCTAACGCAGATTTCGCCTTCATTGCTGCTGCTACGGCTGCTGCGTACGCTCTTTCACTGATGCCTGAATTCAAAGCTTTAACTCGTTCCCACGCTTTACCGGCTAGCACACGATCCGCTATACCTCGTCGTTCGTTGTCCTTGTACTTGCTGTAAGCGATATCGTGTTCGCGACAGGCTTCGTCCAACTCGTTGATTCCTCGATCACCACGACTCAATCTCTCCTCTAGTTTCGTTCCTGGTCCGCAGAACCTGTAGCCAGGCAGATGTAGTTCTACCGGTAATACGTCCACCGCTCGATTGATCAGTGTAGGTACTGACTTCGCGACGAATGGTACCGCGCTTTTAACTATTTTTCCGATAAGACCACGCCCCCCTTTTTTTTTATCAACACGGCTACGTAGTTCATACATGACTACTGTTTCGTTTGCTCTCGATAAAGAGATCTCCAATCTTGCTCGTTGTTGGATTTGTCCAGATCACTAATCAACACGCTCGTCTCCGTCTTGTTCATAAGTAGTAAGTCTGCCTCTTCGGCACCAAGTGAAGTACGCGCTGCGCGTGTATGCAATTTATAGATATACGATACCACTTTCTCCCAACGATGTTGGAACACTTTTGCGAGTTTGTACGTTTCGCTCTTCGCGTACCGCTTCACGTCCTCCAATTGACGCGCGTTCACTGCATCTGTGGCCCGTGCGCCACCATCGCCAACGTTTAGAATGGTTTTTCCTTGCGCGTTGAAATAAGCATCGTTTACCGCGGTGATTGTGTGTCGGTTCAAAAATTCCAAATTCACTGCGTCCTTGTTGTTCATGGGTGGAGCTAACTGTGTTATCCGCACATTGCCGACCATTAGGTTAGAGTTCGTATCCTTCGGTATGATTTTCGAGTCCACGTATATTTTGGTCGCGGCGTCTCTCGCACGAATCGGTTCCCTCAGAGACTGTATGCGATGGTCTCGTGCGTCGACGACAGCCCCGTTCTTCTTGTTCGGTACCAATTGTGTGAAACGTAAGCACGAGTAGTCTACGTACTGCTTGTTGACAGCGTCCGCGAGATCGACAGGAGCGCCGACGTTGACGAGCTTACGACCTTTCGCATCTATTCCTTGCGCCGCCGTCGACGAATCGCCAGCTAACAGACAATTGTCACGCACAAAGCGCAGTGAAACGGCATCGCTATCATCGCGCGGTTCGCCCAAATTATGTATTTTTTTTCCCGCTACATCAAAGTGTCCGTCCTCGGTCATTGTGATACCAATATCCTCTCGCAGACTGCGTCGCGTCTCTCTTCGCGCTCTGACAGCGCTCTGGTGTCTGCCAAACTTGTCGACACTCATCTCGTGAATGATCCGCCTCGTTCGTTGTGCACGACATTTATACGTATTCACGTAATAAATCGATTAGTTTTGATACGATCGTACTGTCTATGCATTTTATTCCGACAACGGATAGTGCGTCGTTATGTTTTCCTTTTACAATCGTATCTAGAAATTCATCGTACACGTATACGTGTGTGTCTTTGAAGAAATAAATTTTTCCGTCGATATATCGGAACGCACTATCAACGGCTTCTGGTAAGCCGACAAAACGATCTTTAACATAACCATGTTTCTTGATCGTGAACGTGCACTCGTCTATCTCACTGTAATACATATCGTTGTACAACAGAAGAGTTCGACCCGTGTACGTGTGTATTGCAGCGTTTATTTTAGTCATCGTGCGAACACCGAGCGTTGTGATTGAACGCGGATACCCGTTCACCGGCTGCAGACTGTGTATATCAAACATGTATACATAGTTGTCTATGAAAAGCACCACTTCTTCGGTCCGCGGTCTCTGGTACATCGCCGAAACGTTGGTGAACGTCGGCGGTAAGAAAGTCAACCAATCCGTCAACAGAAGCGGACTCTCGCCCGTTCGCTTCGACTCGATATCCAATGTCCACAAAAAGTTATCGTGCACGATATACAGATGTCTGTTGATTATTAAAAATTGGTTAACGTTCTTTAGTCGACATAAATCCGTTGTCGTCCGCACGGTCTCGTTCGTTGTCGGTGTCGTCGTCGTCGTTGACGTCGTCGTCGACGTTGACGTTGTCGTCGTCGTCGTAGCGGGCGGCGGCGGCGGCTTCCCGTACAAGCGTTGAATGCCTCTTATATCGTCGTCTCTCAGGTCGAACGGTCCGTCCGAGCGTGGTACGTAGAACGGGTACATGATCGAATCCCTCTCGAGGGAATGAGACAGTCCTAACGCGTGTCCGATTTCGTGCGTTAGCACCTGAAGAAAACTGGTCTGATCGTCCGGTATTTCGGTTGCGTTTGTATAATTCCACGACTCGTAGTAGTCCATATGTATTTCAGTAGTGTTATACGGTAAATCGGGCGGGTAGTAAGCGTGAGCGAGTATACCTCCTCGTCCGTCCAAATCGTACCCGCAGATCGTGCACCTGGAAGTCAGACACCTGTGTTTAAAATATTTCATAGCGATAACCATGTCTGCGTTTATGTCGTTGGGTCGATATTCGAATTCCAGATTCGAATGTTTCTGCCACACAGCGAACGCTTGTCGCGACGCTTCTATAGCGCTGACGCTACCGTGAAAGAATCGCCACGACAGACGTTTCTTGGTCCACGGCGTTCGTAAGGTGTACGACACGAAATCTTCGTTACCACATCTCCGCGCACGCATCAGATTCATCGTTTCATTGTTCAATTCTCCATTTACGGTTAAATTGTAATTCACTTGAAACGTGCGAAGGTAGGCGTCCATATCGATGGTAGTGTTGTCCGTGAGTCGTAAACTATCGTCGGGCACGTATCCGTATCGCACCAAATAATCTATAGCGAAATCTACATCGTTAGCGTTAACGGTCGATGCGACGACGACGGCGCTTGTGCACGCAATAATAAACAGTAGCACGATATCCATGTTGTCACAACCAATCGTGGAATGTCCCCCGGTGCGTGTACGACAGTATTATTTATACTTTATCGGCTTTCAGAATCGAATAGGGAGCACATGGCATTAACGAGTCCTTTAAGATCGATTCCATGCTGCTGCTGCTAATGTCAGATGATATATACCGCTCTTGTTATACGATTATGTCTGCTTCACGTAGTTCTTCCACTATGGAGACGATTTCGTTCGTGTGCCCACTGTTTCCAACACGTTGTGATGCCATTAACAGTCGCAATCTGTCCACCAGTTCGTTCGGATCGTCCCAGTGCACGTAATCGATTTTGTCTTTTTTTCTCGTTAGCGTCATATACGATGTATCAATATTATTATGCCCCTGTCCTGTACGTTTCGATGGAAACAGTTGCGATATTATTCGTTTATACTTTACACCTCTGTTCGCGTTCACCTGTGCGTTCGCTAAGTAATACTGCTTATGCGCGTTGGTGTTACGCAGTATATCTTTGTACGTTTTCAGATCTGATTCCTTGTAAATATTTTCATTAGGATGCTTCATGAATACAAGTTCGTAGAGTCCGGGTGTACCTTTGTATCGTTTACCGTTGATAAGAATCGTATCGTCCTTATCGATTTCGAACTGTGAATCACCAATCATCCATTTTCCGTTTTCATGTCTTACACCGTACGTATAGTCCATCAGACGATCGCGTTCGGACGAAACGATCATACGCATGTACTTGTTCGCTAACGATTCACTGTCGTATTTGTCCTGAAAATATCTACGCGCTTCACGTCTTCCTTCCGGTGTGTCTAACATTTTTTCAATGTTTTGACTAGGATCGTCCTCATCGTCATCACCTGATGTTTCGGCTATCACGGGTGTTTTCAGGAAAGACGGTTTCGTTCGGGAACGAAGTGGTGTTCCTACATCGCTCTTACTAATTGCATCTAATGGATCCTCTTCTTCTTCTTCCTCTTCTTCTTGTTTCATTTTTTTCACTCTTATCGGCTTTTCATTTGTTGTTTTACGTTTCTTTTCAAGCAATGCTTGTGAAATATTTTGTAACGGTTCCAGAATCGGTTTGTAACTTTTGGATAACGTTGCTTCTTCTTCACGAATACCATGTTTTAACGCACGGTATTTCTTCCGTATGTCATCACTGATCGTGTCGATATCACGTGCTAATCGTTTTTTCTTGTCATCCATCTCGATAAACGGTAGTACGACAACTAAAGTCGTTGACAGCAGGACACGTGTATTTAGCTAAACTTTTGACAATTTTTTTTTGTTTAATCGTTAGGTGCGACTACTATGAAACGATCGAAACCGACTCTGTACCTACCGGTGTCGATAGAAGAATCCTTGTCCACAACGAGAAAGCCATAACGATCTTTCCACGCTTCAGCGCACATGTTCTTAAACGTGTCATATTTCATGTCCGTGTTGACATGATCGTTATACACATGCTTCAAGTTGCGATCGTCCTGTTTGAACAATACTATTAGATTGGCATTATCACGAACCAACTGTTTTGGCACTTGACTGTACGTCTGACAAAGGTAAAACGCGTCCACACCGCTGTGACGTCCCATAGAGAAATACTTGCGTATATTGTGTTGTCTTTCACAAGACACATCATCGAACACCATAATAGAATCAGGATCGACCTCGTCGGGAGGCGGTACCTCTTCGTTATCGTTGTAGGCGTGATAACCCATTCCTTCGTTGGAAAGTTGTGTCATCAAGGTCTCCAGCATCTGATATTTAGGTTGAAATAGTGATTTAGAAAACACGTATAAGTTCGCGAATCTTAATCCGTTTACATCGAACAACAGGTTGAACATGACGTTTGTCTTCCCGCACGCAGAAGGTCCGCAGATGATCGAACGAACGGTATCGGGCAGAAGACGTCCGTGTTTACGTTTTTTTCTGCCACAACCACCCCCACCACCATCGCCGCACAATTTCGAATAGTCCACGTCCTTTATTTTTAATCTGTGCGCTTGTTGCAATATTTTCATGTTGACGTTCCGTGCACAGTCTATTTAATAGTCGCACTATATTGCAGCAGTCGGTAGATATGTAACTGCATACACAAGTGTCCGGACCCGTTTCACAGTTCGGATCCGACCAAACACATTCTTTGTAGTGATCGAATCCGGTACCACTTGGTACTATTTCGTTAAGACGGAATTTCTTCACACGATTGATAACCCGTTGCCAGTACTCGTGCACTGTCAAGATCCTACGCATGCGTTCAACGTCGTTTGCAGTCGTGTTCACGATGTACTCATCGTAACCAGGATGTGACACAATGTCTTTTACACTGTACACAGCGTGCATGTTGTCATCATAACGTATCGATGCATACTGGTTCTATTTCCATGAGTCGAATAGTTGTTATAGCAAGTTCTTCTTGTGTATCCACGAATCGTGTTTACCATCGAATCCTAACCATCTGACTTTTACACGATCGCCTTTACGTTGTACAATCTTTTCTACCAAGTACACGTCACCAACGTTCGATTTACTGATTTCATGTTCATAAAAACCACCTTTCAACACTTCTCCTGTATGATCCTTTAGCGAATAGGTAATGGGTACGCTGCCGGTACGCACCGAATGAACGAGAAATATCTCGTTTGTCCAATTTGGTGTGTATCCTTTGGCGAATGTCATTTTGTGTTTGCTTATACGCACACGATCGCCTACTTTGAATTTCGGTCGTTTATAAACGATGCTCCTCGCTGTGTTCACACGAATCCTTTGTAGCACTGTACGTTCGTTGGATTCTTTCACCTGACACGGTTTCATTCCAATCGTTCTGTGCACACTGTTGTTGTACGTGTTGACTAGTTCCGGCAACATATCCAACCAACGATAATGACCTTGTTCACTGAACGCACGATACATGTGCGTTTTCAACGTACGGTTAAAACGTTCCACAATGGAGGCCTTTTTTTCACTATACGTGGAATAGAGTGTGATACCGTATCTGCTCAGCAATTTTTGTACGCTACTGTTATAGTACTCTTTCCCGTTGTCTGTCTGCAGATATTTCATTTTATTAGCACGAAGAATCGGTTCCAGAGCTCGTGCGACCTCTACGCCCGTTTTTGTTTTCAACGGAACAGCGTACGCGTACTTGCTAAACGCGTTAATGATTGTCATAAGGTACTTGAATCCCTTGTTCACCTTCGCGTGCGGTATCATCTCTACCAGGTCCGCTTGGTACAAGTCGTGAAGTCCCTTTAACTCCACCGCACGTCTCGGAAAATTCCTTCTTACCGGTCTGTGCAACTCCTTCGCGATAGTCTTGCGAACGCTCTGCTGTATGTTCTTCACCTGTCGTTTCATTCTCATATCGTACGAACCGTGATTCACAATACGTCGGAACGTGGTAAAGCGTTAACTCAGTGCTGAATGTAACTCTCCTCGGCACCGTTCTGGTACGTCTGCTTTCCATCGCGTGACTGTAGTAAGATTTCCACTCCACGTCCAGTTATATCATCTCGACCGAACGGAAAAACAACGCGTTCTTCTTGTGATTGCGTAAGTACGTTAAAACATGCGCTAAACTGATTTTCATACGTCCATTACGCACGAGACTCATACCGATGTAATATCTCATGAGCGTGTGTTGTTTCATGTCCAACGCTCTTACGGTCTTGACAGAATTCATGTCTTTGAACATGACGCTGCGTATAACGTTGGCACGATACTCATGCATTTCCGCGACTATGACGTTATCGTTTACGGGTAGATGCTCGCACATGTGTTTAGCTTTGAGTTCTATGATCGGACGATGACTTCTCGACTCCATATGCAGGTGTATAAGATACGAGTTCAACAACCAAAACTCGTCTGCCATAGCACCTGTACATCGTTGCCACTGTTCGTATAAACGTCGATCTTTCACTGTGTACCCTTTTTCATGTGAATACTGCAGACCGAAGTATTCACAATACTTGCGGAGTGTAGGCAATGATTCCTTCAGAAAGGCTACTGAAAACAATCCCTGCGCCTTGTTGTTCACCAATGTGAACTGTTTCCCTCTCGCAAGTGTCGGTAACGAAGATGGCGGGCAGCGCACGTCAAAACTTACGTTGTAGCTAGGATCCACTGCGCACTTTGGTGCTATCATAATCGCGCTTCTGTATATTTCAATCGCTGTACGTATCGGAATAGTGCGCTCTGTAATGACAATGCAACACAAAGCGTGTGGGATTGAACTTCCGTAGGCGAGCATGTCTGTGTAGACAGTCGCATAGTTCATTTGTCCGTGTGAATCATGTAAGCCGTGAACACGTTGAACGGCATGATACAGTTCAGGAATCGGTCGGAAACGTGAAATAAAATTCCACGCGTGACGTACTGTACACTTGAACATATTCTTTTCATAAACCACGAGTTCAATCGGTACATTGTTTCGATCACACTCTTCGATAAAATGAAGCCATCGTGATTTGTTGTGTATACGATCAGAGATTATCATCAACAGCACGATCGGCGGGAGATAACCGCTACGTTTCTTAATGTGACGCCAACAACGTCCGTGATATTTGTCAACACCAAACTTATAACGTGTACAGTAGTTACCACAAAACCGTTTTTTCTTCACAAAATACATAGAACACAAGTTGGAACGTATCGTGCTTCGTAACGGTTTTGTTAGTGTGAAATGTTTCCCATCATCGTATCGATAAACATCCATTGTGTCATCGATCTGCGATGCAAATGATACAGCTTCGAAATTGTCATGATATTTAATAGGTATAATTTTTATGAAATCTTTTGTTTTATTTTTTTATCATTGACGCCATCAGTCAGACATTGAATTGTGTACACACATTTAGTAGTAGTACTAGTAATAGTAATATATATAGTACTATTAGTACTAGTATAGTACTAACACAGAGTACTACTAGTACTACCCAAACGGGTATGTTTGTACATGAGTTTATGTTGGCTCTGAAAAGAGCCGTTTTTGCGTGCGTCGACTTCTACAAGTGTTCACGAACGAAACTACATGTAGGCATTGACGCCTTATGGACTTGGACAGGATCATCACCCGCCATCCAATCCATAATTCGTATTTTACAATTGCAGCATCTTACAACATCATCATCGCCTTCATAAATAAACCCGGCTTTGGCTAGGTCAAAAAATCTCACGTTCGTATTCGGAAATTTACGCACGTAAAATTTAATGTTACCTCGACGATGGATGTTATAAAAGCTTTTTAATCGGCTTGCAAAAGAATATGTGTGCACGTCCATATCTGAAGCAAGAATGTTGGTTTGTTGCGCTGCATTTCACTTCCTCAGTGGTAGCTGCGCGCGCAATCGTAGTGGGGATTGCTGTCGTCAATTGGTCGGTATGAAATAAAGCACAGTAGTGGGAACAAATAGCTGCGCACGCACTCATCATAGATAGTATAAGTGGAGCGGTGATCGCTGCCTGCGTTCACCTTCGAGTCTCGTGCAGGCTAACTTTCACGCACTGCTTATAAAATGTTACTTATTTTCTAACTTTGTATCAGTATTCTAATGTTCTTCAAGTGAGCAAGTAATTGATTTTGCTTTTATCGTTATTCTAACAATGCAGACGTTTTCTGTTGATCGTAAACATTCGTTGCGTGGCTCGTTGGTGTCGTACGTTTACACACCTCTTGTAGAGGAAGAAGAAGAATGTGTCAACGATGTCATTACCTTTTTCGATGAAATTCACGATATGTTACGTACGGACATTCTAAACGAACTGACACGTTTGCTTACTATAAAGTGGCATATAGCGCTAAAAGCGAGATTTGTCAAGTACATTGTAAATGCCGACACGAACGAGGACGAAGAAGTGACGAGTGAAGGCTATTTTCATGGACGATGTCATACGACATTGATCGCTGATCAGAACGTATTGCCTGAACGTTTAGAAGCTTCGTACGAAAAAATCATCGAATCGATTTATAAATTCACTCGTGAGGGTAGCGGTTGGGCGTTGGATCATATAATCTCGTTAGAACTCGTTCTCTCACGATACCAACCGCTGGCCGCCTCCAGTTTCATCCGTACACCTCCTGAATTGTCTTGTACTAAATCCATCATCAATGTAAACAATACAGGCGATCAAATGTGTTTTATATGGTCAGTGTTGGCCGCACTGTTTCCACAACACAGAGACAGCGAGCGTGTATCCAAATACAAATCACATATTCACAGTATCACCACTTCTGGTATAACTTATCCCACCCGCCTATGCGATATTGTGAAGTTCGAACGAGACAATTCTGACATTTCTATAAATGTTTTTGGTTACGAAGAAAATGAAATTTACCCGCTAAGAATAACTCCTTTCAGTGACAGACAACACCATTTTAATCTATTACTTCTCACCACCGCTGACCGAAAACATTACTGTTTAATAAAAAATATTAGCCGCTTACTATCTTCACTAACCAAACACAACGGACGTTCTTTCTATTGCAACTACTGTCTGCATAGATTCTGTGAAGAACGACTCCTTAGTGAACATGTCCCTCGTTGTTCACCGTATGGTGAACAAAGAATTCGTTTACCAACGAAAGAGAAGGAGAAGGTTATGTACTTCAAAAATTACACGTACTGTCATAAAGTCCCTTTCGCTATATATGCAGACTTTGAATCGTTCATTGTACCTTGCCATCGTTGTGATGCTCCTCCACACACATCGTCCACCACAACAGAGTCGTTACATCTTCCTTCAGGTTTTTCCTACCTCATAGTCGACCACGAGGGCAACATTTTCAAACCACAGGTCGTTTATCGCGGTGTGAACGTGATAGAAACCTTTTTAGATAGACTAATCGATGAAGAGCATGAACTGTACAGGATCATGCGTACCAATATCCCTATGACTATGAGTGATCGTGACGTATTATCTTTCACGAATGCTGTCGTATGCCATCTCTGCGAAAAACTGCTGACTGATGACGACAAGGTGCGCAACCATTGTCATCTGACTGGACGATACCTTGGCGCAGCTCACAACGTATGTAACCTCAACTCCAAGTCCGCCCAACATATTCCTGTCTTTTTCCATAACTTACGAGGTTACGACGCACATCACTTGATACAAGGGTTGGGTAAATACAATGATGAAACTCTCACTTGTATCGCTACCACTAGTGAACGCTTCGTATCAGTCACGTTGGGTGCCCTACGTTTCGTAGACACGTTACAATTTTTGAACACGTCCTTGGATACACTTGTTGGAAACTTGCGCGCGAGCGGTGCGGATTTCGCTTTAACAAAGCAATGTTTCGAAGAACACTTCGAGCTACTCTTACGTAAGGGGGTGTACCCTTACGATTACATGACAGGTAGCGAGAAGTTCGACGAAACATGTCTGCCCGCACGCGAACACTTTTTCAATAGGCTGAGTGAATCACCCGTGTTGGACGAAGATTACGCACATGCACAGAATGTGTGGCAGACTTTCGGAATCCGCACGCTGGGTGATTATCACGATCTTTATCTTAAAACAGATGTACTGCTGCTGGCTGACGTCTTCGAGGCGTTTCGTGAGATGGCCATACGGTACTACCAGATTGATCCGGCTCATCTTTACTCGCTTCCCGGCGTTGCTTGGCACGCGATGTTAAAGATGACCGGTGTGCGACTGGAACTGTTGACGGATATAGATCAGCATCTTTTTATTGAATCAGCCGTTCGCGGTGGTGTTAGCATGGTACCCAACCGCTATGCCAAGGCCAACAACCCGCTAATCGCTGATCAGTATGATGCTTCAAAGCCGACCTCTTTCATATTGTACACCGACTGCAACAACCTTTACGGTGCAGCCATGTCACAGCCACTCCCTTACGGTGACTTTAGATGGCTCGATCGTAACGAGATCGACTCACTGGACGTACGTACTCTGAGTGATGACAGTGACATGGGCTACATACTTGAGGTCGACCTACACTATCCATCTGAACTTCATGATCTTCACTCAGATTATCCACTAGCACCTGTGCGTTCCTGCGTCAATCCTGACATACTTTCACCGTACTCTCGACGACTTCACACACGACTACACTATACAAAAGGGTATAACGGATCAGAAACGCCCTCATCGTCCGTCCCCAAGTTGCTAACGACTTTGGACGATAAGCAAAAATACGTTCTTCATTTTCGAAATTTAAAGTTGTATCTGAACCTTGGTCTAAAATTGAAAGCGATCCATAGGGTGTTGAGTTTTAAACAGAAAGCGTGGATGAAACCGTTTATCGATTTCAACACACAAAAGAGAGCAGCAGCCACCAACAGTTTTGAAAAAGATTTTTTCAAACTGATGGTCAACGCTGTCTATGGTAAATCGCTGGAGAACGTAAGGAAACGAATAGACTTCCAACTAGTCTCTACCAAAGGGCGGCTGCAGAAACTTGTTTCCAATCCACGACTAAAGCGTATGATCCGCTACACCGACGACTTGGTCGGATTGGCTTTACGAAACAGAACTATATACCTTTCCCGTCCAGTGTATGTTGGTTTCACAGTACTTGATGTCAGTAAATTGATAATGTACGATTTTCATTATCGGTACGCTGTCAGCAAGTACGGACAACGATTAACATTATTGATGACTGATACCGACAGTTTACTTTACAGCATACAGACTGACGATGTGTACTTGGATATGAAAGAGGATCTCCACCTTTTCGACACGTCGGACTATCCCTCAGATCATCCTTGCCATTGCGACGACAACAAAAAAGTCGTGGGGAAGTTCAAGGATGAAACTAATGGGAAACCCATCAGGGAATTCGTCGGACTCAGAGCTAAATGTTACTCGCTCCTGTTGTCCGACTGTACCGACAAAAAGGTGGCGAAAGGTGTTCCAAGAACGGCAATAAAAAAAAGGTTACGTCATCAGTTATACAGCGAGTGTCTTTTCGATAGTCGTACAGTTTTCACCTCTGCCGAGTGTATACGAAGCGATCGTCATAAGCTGTACACGCAACGTGTAACAAAACTTTCCCTGTCTCCTTATGACGATAAGAGGTACGTACTGGACGATGGTGTAACTACACTCGCGTACGGACACTACAGAGTGTGTAAACGTGCGTTAACCAATGACGATACCAGTCCTAACATGAAGAGACTAAGATACACAGAGCAGTAACTCATGGTAATAATAAACTTGTATTGCAAATATAAAATTTATTTATTTACTTTCATTTAATTTTCAATTGGTAGGAGAGGTGAGGTAGACGATTAGACATTAATGGTTAATATTTATAACAGGATGTAATCGACTCCCACTGAGACTTTCCCACACTATGCACATGTGCAGTTAATTTTATTCGCTGACTAGCCATATGTTATCGCAGCGTGTGAACTTTGTGATGGCGAGGGGCTTTGTTACGTACAGGATGCAAGCCGTGTGTGTGTGTGTGTGTGTGTGTGTGTGTGTGTGTGTGTGTGTGTGTGTGTGTGTGTGTGTGTGTGTGTGTGGTGAACACTTTGAGGGTAAGGGGACTTTGTCTATAGCAGACTCCTACCAAGCATATACGTATATATAAGCATTTCGCCATAATAAGTATTATCACATTCATTATAATTTTTCAATTTGCATGTAAGTACTTACTATATTTTTACGTTAATATTAGACATTACACACACACACATTATTATGTTAGCAAATTACTATACAACATTTTTCTTGTTACGTTTTACAGAATGAGTGGAAGCGATAATAGATTGTATAAAAGAGTCTGTGAGGAGCAGCGACGAGTTCGAAGGTAAATTACAACATTTTTTTTATTTAACGAGTACAAACAGAATACAACATTCGACTGACTTACTGTTTATTTTTTATAGTTCCCAAAGGTTACGTCAGGCCTTATTGGGACCTTCATCAGTATCACAACAAAACTCGAGTCGGTAAGACCATTTTTATTAACATTCACTTGTACTATTGCGTTTACGTTCGGTATTCAAATGTATTTTTTTTTTTCAGTGATGCTACCGGTTCAGCTGCTGCTACTGCTGTTGTTGCTGCTGCTGCTGCTGCTGCTGCTGCTGCTGCTGCTGCTGCTGCTGCATCTCAGGAAGCCGGCACGAGTCGGTACGTTTTTTTCATTAACGTTCGCTTGTACTATTGCGTTTACATCTGGTATTAAAAGTGTACTTTTTTTTCAGCAATGATGAGATGATGGTTTATGATGACGATGATAGTGACAGTGATACGTTACTGCTTGAAAGAACTAATAATGATGATGATGAAAATAATGTTGATGAGCATCAACAACAACAATTACCTACCATCACATTTAATATGTAAGTCTTCTTCTTATGTCTACATACTTTCATGTTTTTTTTTACATGATTTTTATATTTATTCTTTTCACCAGTGATATTCGTCCACAAGCACGGCAAATAACGATCACACCGCCACAATCACCACCACCACAATCGCCATCACCACCGCCACAACCACAGGAACAGCCGCAACCACGTCCACAATGGATAAGTACAGCACGACAACCAGAATCACAATCCCCACAGCCTCAACAGCAGCCACAACCTCAGCAGCCTCAGCAGCCTCAACCACAACCTCAGCAACAGCATATGCGGCACGATCCACGATTACAGTCCCCTCCAGAAGACGCGCCATGCGTGTTTTATGATATTATCGACACGGTGGAACCAAGGATGCATAGCGAAGTCGCCACGATGAGACTACTTCTCAGAAGTAGATTTCCAACGTGGCGATGGAGCCGTGGAGATCTCTGCCCCATTCAGGGTATGTTAGGGCACACATCTTGTAGTGTGTGCCAAGAAAATTATACTGAGGGGCAGAGACTCCTCGGCTTAATGTGTGGGCACACATACCACTATCTGTGCATCATCAACTGGTTTCAAACCGTGGCACTGGAGGGGTCGCCGCCAGGATGTCCGCAATGTCGGGTGTATGCATTCAGCAGGCCAATACACCCATTTTATGCACGCATGCATTTTTGAGGTATGTAACAGTACACATTATTCTAATCCATCCTACGCCTATCAATTATACATCACTAATATTGTTTTTGTTTCTGTTACAGATGGTCGTGCACATTAAATATGAAGAACGTGATGTTTTTTTTCATATGTTTTATTTTCTGTATATTGTATCCATATTGTAATATACAAAGTGATGTTTTTTTGATATAATGTTTTATTTTTTGTATATATATTATAACCGTTTTTTTTTGTCTGTATATATATTGTATATAAAATGTAATATAAACTGAACTTTTTATTTATTTTTTCATTAAATTATATTATTTATATGTCTATTTATAATGTTTTTTTCTGTATATATATATTGTATTTGTAATTTTTTTTCGGTATATATATTGTATATAAATATGTAAATTTTTTGAATTTGCTTAGTTATTTCTTTTCTTTTCAACTATCCTTTTTCCTTCTATCATGCATGTTTTATAAGTGAAGTGTCAATCAAAACAATTACACCACAATAGCCAGTCAACAAGAGTTTCACATCGATGCTGTGCACATTTTTTGTATTTTTACAATATATACTTACCACAAAAGCACACATTCAAATTTACAGTTCATGAGTTGGCAACAATGGTGGCAGTGTAAACATATACAAAACCTGTACACTATAACAACGAGCCGTGGCCGTTGACAACGTCGACGTGGCAGTGTAAACATATACTAAACCCGTACACTATAACACCGAGCCGACAACGGCAGTGTAAACATATACAAAACCCGTACACTATAACACATGCACGAGCCGACAACGTGGCACAAGTTGACAACGTCGACGCTTTTCCAACATGGCCGCCGGAAAAACAAAACATATACCCAAACCATACACTATAACACACCACGATCCGACAACGTGGCCCAACCTTAACCAGCACACACGCACAATCCGACAACATCACAGCTTTCCCAACATGGACACCAGCCGCGGCCATGTTCGCCGTTCGCCCTTCGCCGTCGTCGTTGACGTCGTCATCGTCGCTGGGCGGCGGCCTGGCTTGATCCCCGCCAGTCGTGGCGGGTCGTCGTCCATTTTGTCACCGAACGGCGGCCACGCCTCCGCCAATCAACGCACACGGAACTACGCAAAATGGACGACGACGACAACATGGCCGAACGCCGACAACATGGCCGACAACTTCGGTACGCCCATCGAGGTCACGTGGGACACACCACTACCCCCCCGGTCCATCATAACCTCTGCACATGACGACACGCTGCGCCGGAAGTCTACCCCCACCACAGGGATTTTTGAATTTCGCGCCAAAAGGGGGGGCTGTGACGTCACTTCCGCGTTAGAACTCTCATTCTTACCCTACTGCCCTGTCATTTTAGTCATGCAAAGCTTTATCTTCTCTTGGCCGACCCTCAGGACATTCTCCCTTAAGTCTACAAAGAATCCGTAGGGGTTCTTAATGTTCGTGCCAAGAATCAGTTCGTCGACAATGTCTGCAACAACCATTTTGCAGCTAAAGTCGAAAATACCCAGGCGTACACCTACATCTACCTTTCCTAGCACCTTCGAGGGTTCTCCCAGTCACAGTCTGTATTGTACAAGAGCTAATTTGAGGTTGACGGTTGCTGACTAAGTCGGGGCGCACAATGGACACTGTTGCGCCCGTGTCAACTATAAATGATGTTGGTTTACCCTCCGCAAATCCATTAACGATCAAGCTTCCAGAGGTCTTATGTAACGTGAAAACTGTGTGCTGCTCTGGCGCTTTACTTCTCCTATTAGTGCGATCACTCTCTTCTCCCGGTATGTTCTTCTCCAACAGTCTACCTGTAGATGGCCACGTTTCCCATAGTCATAACACTTCGGTCTTCTGTTTTTTCCTATCGGTCAAATCGTTGCGGTGCTTTTGAACTTCTGAATTCTTTGTTCGACAACATTGTTTTCTGCACCCATCGTAACGGCAATGTGATACTAGGATCTTCTGACTATAATGTGATGGAATAACCCCATCTGTAATGTGGTAACAGTATGTATAATTTGGCACATAACTCACGCCAGTCTCTTCCTTAAAATAATTTTAAATTTGGCACTCTCCTATTGCCTAATTTATTTTCATGACACTACAGAAACAGTAGCAGTACCTGAGTAATACAGGCCTATCCAGTTAGAATATGGTAATTCTGATTGTTAGGATTCAGTTTTCCGGATTGTTTTGTAGCATAAAGTTTTGGCAAGAAACTTCCCTGAAAATAGGTAAGTTGTTAACAGGAAACTAATATCTGTAATGTACAAAGATGTCAAATAGTCCGTTTGAATATTAAGTTATAAAATAATACGTTTTTAATGTATTTTTAACTCACCTTTATAATTAAACACCAAAAATTTGACTCTGATATGCGTACTTACTTAATGTGGAATGTAATAAAGTTCAAACCAATGTAATGAAAAACTATTGTACTTACTAGTTTAAAGTACAATATTTTTGGCACACTTGTGGCAATAAAGTATTATCGTAAAGTATGTCAAGTATCGGTAATTTTGCAATTAATTTATTGACATTTACTTGTTTGCATTAGAAAACACATTCAGAGTTCTGGGAACGATAACAGACTGTTGGGCTGTGGTCTATACTTGTGACGCAGACGATTCTTCCACTTATGGTAATGTTTATAGTAGAATACAGGTAAAATACGTATATTTAGATTTATGTAATACCTTGATTGTATAGGATTCGTATGTGGAAAGGATTTTCCATAAAATTAAATGGCTATTTAATTTAAGGTATTATTGTTCAAATATATTTCAATTATTTAAAAACAATAAAAAAAATAGTTCCTATGCTATTAAAAATATTCAGCATAAGTGGCCCTTACGTAATATTTAAAAACTAGACCACTTGGCTTAGCGGAAGCGAAAAGTGTGCTGGAGCCCTGAGTGACAGGACTTGCAATAAAATACTCTTGTAACAAGTAACAGTTTTTATTAGTGCCATTTTCGTTAAAAACATTAATTAAGTTATGTGCCATTTTCGTTAAGAACCTCAATTAAGTTATTATAAAATATTTAGCTACAAGCCTTCCAACAATTGGATTCTAATATTATTTACCTTAACGACATCAATTTAAGTTATCGTAAAGTATTTAGTTACAATTTTATTTGAAACAGCTGGACTTCTGGTACCCTTCTGTTTTAAGAGCATTACTTAATATAAAATTTCAGTTACAGTTGATTTAAAACAGGTGGAGTTGTTGCTGACTGAAGTTTAATAATTGGAATGCTCCCACCTGTACTTGTAGAAAAAATCAAATGGTACCATGTAGACCAGTGCGCGATGAGTGCTGGTGGTGGTCCTTGAAGTGTGTAGAAGTTCCAGCTAGTCTCATTCCGGGCTAGTCTTTAGGTGTTCTGTAGCAGGAGTATTTCTGGGTCTGACAGCTTTGGGAAGCATCCAGCTGCACTGCTCTGCAGATACTGACCGGTGTAAATGTCACTATCTCCGCATCTCCTTTCTCCCGGCTGTACGGGGACCCTATAACATTTTATTTGCAGATTAGCCGTCAGAGAATACAGCCACCCCTACACTCTCTCGCCTCGGAACACAGACACCACACACACTGTCACAATTTTTATCAACAATTTTTATCAACACTTTGGTTGCTCTTATTAATTTGCTATAGTTTATTTTATCCATTTACTTTTAACTCAACCTTTACTTTTATTTATTTATTTTTTTTTTACTGTAACATTTACTTTTAACTTTATCAAAGACAGTTAAATACAAGGTCACCACGTGTTCCCAGACCGGAAGTAACGTGTAATTCAATTTTACAATAGGAAAGTATTAAAATAAAATAGGCTTTACAAACTTGCAGGCCACACACACACACAAATATAACACACACAACCCATCATTAAATTAACATCGAATAAAATAATTGAGCCTCACCTGAAACCCTTTACTAGCTTACGAAGTCATATGAAAGATCCACGCAACGCTTATCCCTGGGCCGTCAGACCATCGAACACTCTATTGGAAGGTTGGCGACGAAATGAGAAAGAAACCCGTATTCTTCGATCCCACCATGCTACATAAACTCAACCTGTTGCGAATTGCCGATCATAACCTTTGGCAAGCAACCCATCAAGCCGCACACAAGCAGCTGATACGGTTTACTAGATAGCTTCGCCGTAGCGCAGACACGGCCTTAATGGTGGAGTTAGCTGTACCGCCCAGCGGCTACGCGCTTTGGCGGCCTTGAACGTTTAAATCACGCCGGGAAAATTCAAACCCCGGCACAACCATAGAAGCACAGCAAACAAACTTTATTAGAAGTTGACGCTAAGCTGTAGGTTCCTTATAACAGTGGGATTCTCTGTAAGTACACACATATCGTGTATATGAAGAGAAGCAACAAACGAGTTCCAAAACCGATCAACAAAAAAGCGTTCTTAGTAAGCGTTACAAAAACATTTAGAGAAACAGGACGATTATACTTTTTTTTTATCGATGTATTGTAATTTAGTATTAACAAACTAAATTGTCTTAAGTCTTAAGTAGTGCGGAAAGCAGTGTTTGTTTTTTCAAATGAATTTAAGTAAATAGTTTGCCCAGTCCGTATAATATTTCATTGATCGATGTTTTTTTCTTTAATTTATGAACTGAAACGAAATTTAAAAAAATTAAATTATATAATAAAAGCTAAATTTTATAGTAACTTTTTAAATGTGACAAAACGCATAATTACAATTCTTTACATTTTTATTAACATAATGTGTATATTAGTAGGAGCAGTATTATATACATAGACTTATATTTTATATGTTCTTTTCCTGCCTGAAAAACGAGTCAACCGAAGAACCCATTGCTTTCAACTCATTTGTATTTAAAATAGAACTTTCACACTGTCACTTTGTAGTAGCTTTATAAAATTCTTATTGGCATTCCGCTCGACTACAGATATGAGTGAATGGTGTAAGATTTCGATAAACACTGAAACATTGGAATGAAATATGAAGTTGTCGGCCGTGCCTTCCACCATTACGTGTTGAAGCCGTACACTGAGAACGTAATTAAGTATTATAAGAAATGGTGTTTAGGAAAGCAAAAATAGTGTGAACCGTAGGCAAGAACTTTGTGTGACGTTCATTCGTCGTGCTGTGCTGTGCTTTACCTACCGTCCCCCCCCCACCTAACTACCGTTGTGAACTATACATAAATCTGGGTAACGTAGGTGTGGTAACAGTGCAGCATCTACACTTAAGCAGATTGTTACTGGGCAGCTTGTCAATGTGGTTATAGGACAGTATACTCGATATGGAAACGGGATTCTTGAGTTTTTTATGAAGACGAAAGGAAAGAAAAGAAGAGTGACAGTTTGTAGGTTACACAGATAAGATAAATATCATGTGACAGGTGTAAACGTAATACTGATAACGAAATTCAAATGCAAAAATTTTTGTGTCTTAATGGTGCAAAATACATCGGACCCATTGGTGTCTAGGACAGAACAGTGATAGAATGAAAAAACAGATTGGTCATCCAATTCAATAATAACTTATAAGCTTGGAGAACTCTCTTGAAGAATCTGTTGAAGCTAGTATAAGGTTTGAACATTGAGGCACTGAGATGATAAACAAGTACCATTAGAATCTTTAAAATAAGGTGCTGGACGAGAATATAGGGGTTTTATAGAAGCAGGGTGTGAACAACAATTACGATTTTATAACAAAAGACAAGAAAACCTTAAAAAGAAAATAAAAAGCGAATGCTTAAAAGAAAATATTGTTATCTGTAATAACGAATATAATATGAGGGGGAAAGCTTATGGAAGGAACGTTGTTGAAAGACCGCTAAAAGTGATTATTCATCAACTGGCTGGATAAATAACTTATGTCTGAAATGTTGCAGGGATACTAATCTGAGGGATGAACCTGACGGTAGCAGTACATGGTAAGCTACCAACCCACTAACATCCGGAGTTAGGTTCACAGAAGAATATGTATTACACACACACGCGTGCGCACACACACACGCGCGCACCAAGTAATCAGTACGCAGACTGAAAATCCAGTTTCAAACCGTAATCAAGCTTTAAATATAACGGCACATTATATTTCAAAGTAACTGCACTTTATAGTCAAGAATTACTATTGCATTTCCAAATATTATAGTATAAATTACAGTACTGAAATCGCAAAGTAACTACGTAATGGAACTCGTTGCTTTTGCTTAAGGATACAATTATAGACAGAGTTCATTTTTACAGGAGATTATGACTCATGTTTGTTGAATTTTTTATACAATATTACATTTAAGACAAATATTGGATTATCTTTTAAGAGTATTAATAATAAATACTGTTGAAAAATAAAATTTATTTTACTTAGGAAATGGACGATTTTATTAACACTGAAACCCCTACTTCATTTTGAGTAGTTAAAACAAAAAGAATATTTCTTTTTGTAAAGAGGGGTTACAAGTTATTTAAAACTAGGCTAAGGCCTAGAGAAGCTAAAAATTGCGCTGGATCCAGTAAGACGGGACTTGCAATAAAAACTCAAGAATTAAATAATTAACAATCTCATTTTATTATTCTATCTCATAATAAAAAGAACAAAAAAAACAACAGTGATTTATAATTCCCCTTTTAAATGGTTAACTAAAGAAGTATACCCTCTCAACAAGGCCACCTGAAAAATATTAACTGAGTCCACGAAAATAATTGCTATGTCACCATCAATGAATTTAAAATTTAAAATAATCATTAACCTCAAAATAAAACTCCCATTAAACTATTTATTAAAATATAAAATGTATATCATATGTTCCTTTTAAAATGCAGTATATAAAATGATGAAGGTAAATGATTTCATTCACAGTTACTATTAATAATTAAAATAATTACTCATCCAATTTAAATGAACTTTAAAGGTGACACTTACTATACTTGTTAAATAAAATAATTAATTTAAAGAAATGATCAGCCACGATTATTGAGATAGAATACTCGTCTACTGGTGTATATAAATTCTAATAATAAATCCCTATATCCCACCAAAAGTACAGCAATGCATAATATTTATATATATATATATATATCCCCCAAAATGTACACAGAAATATACAGACATAACATGTTCCACAAGACAAATTACATATACAATAGTATACAAATACATAAAGGTCTCTTGCCACGCCCTTTTTTTTATTACCCTTCTGGTGTATATAAATTCTAAACTTCTTCTTTATAGGAATCCCAATTAGGATTAAAGATTTATTTCTATAAATATACCCCCATGGTGTGGGTTAATTGCACGTCATGTGTATCATAAACTATTGCATACAAATGTCCCCAGGACATTAAAATTTAAAACCAAGTGCCTAAGTGGCTGTGCTAAAATACTTAATCAAGGTGAGAAATAAAAATTGTTTAAAATAATTAACGCCCCCCAGTTACCATGATTAATATAAAGAATTTATATAGACTAAAATAGGGCCAATTAATGGAAGGGAAAAATTGCACAATATTAGCACCTTATATAAAAAAATACATTTGTGTGTCAGAGACAGACATGTTTCTTCAATTTATAACCAGTCTCAACAAACTTGTTTCAACAACCTTGTTTCGACAAACAAGTTGAAAAGTGTTTCGACAGGCACAGCTTGGTTGAAACTAATTTAAAATAACACCTACCTCCCCAGTAATCTTTTATACAAATGACCTAACCTGATTTTAAAAATAAGAGAAAATATATGTTTTAATGCAGAGTAAATTAAACTTGAGAAAATAATAATAACAAAACTGACTTTAAATCTGTAGCGAAAGTACTATAAAGAAATGAGTGGAAAACTAAGTTGGATGCTGTGTGGTACACATGTCAGTCTCTGAACTGACAATTTACTATACAGGTATTGAAATTTACAATTAATACTTAGTGTTCACACTAAACTGTCCCATCAATTGGGGATCCAAATGAATGTATACTGGTACCATGTTGATTCTACGTGTGAATATAAAATGGATATTTTTCACCTGCTTTGTGTGCCCAGAAGGATGATCTCTTATTTATAGCGTGGCGATCTCATGATTGGCATGTTGTTGTGATCTTATTCTCTTCGGTGTCGAGTGTGGAGCTTTTAGGATGCCATTCTTTCAGTCGTGTAGCAGAACTTGTCTCTATTCGGTGAACCCTGTTCACACATTACATTTTTAGTGAGAGACCACACACAAATGCCCCCACTGTTTGGACACCCTCCAAAATACATAAATAAAAACAACACCTAGTTGTGTTGTACATAATAAAACTTGGTAACATTATTTTGGCCAACATGCCTTACTAAAAAAAGTTCTCTAACAATGATTCTTTATAACGCTTTATAACTTGAACCTCACTGAATGTGAGTTGCTTTTGCAATACAATAATTTATCTTGGCTCGGTAACATCTTATGAACTTATTACTTTGAGTGAAATTGAGGTTACCACGTGGCGAAGAATTTATTTAAAACACATAGTTTTTTACTCCATAGAATTTGAGAATACTACTACTTTGAATGAGACATGATTTACGTTTAAAACGTGCCTGAGTAAGTTCCCAATTATATTTGTATAAAGTTTTACTGTCATTGTAGCAAAACTTTATACCACTTAATGACGACACATTGTGAAATAGGTTAAGTGCTCAACTCAATCTCATTACATCCGCGTTAATGAAAGTGTAAAATGAAATATATTGTGGTTATTGTACTTTAGGTATTAAAGCCGAGATTCTGACACTTCAATACTCAAGTTTTATTGGTTTATAAAAACTTTACGAACAATTACGTCTTTCACCATGCATGATTCAACAAGTGGGGGCTTACTCAAGCTTACTAAAAAAACATTTTCTCCCTTAACAATTTGGTACATAATTAATATAATGACATCAAAACTTACCGCAGTCATTAAGAAACTATCTCATATTGAAAAGAAGTCGACGCTAGATATTTACACTAAACCCTCCACCGAAGAGATCTTCTACGAGGTCGTGAGTTAGACTTCCATTTTGAGACAAACCTTAGAGAAATTCGGCGTCGTGTACGTTTGCGTAACGAAATTAACGCCAGGGAGCAGCACGGGGATTTTGGTACCACCGAGAGTCGGCAAGTGCCGCCCCCCAACAGCCGTTGTCTAGATTATTAATTTTTCCTAAACACAGGTAGAGCGCAGCACTAATTACTGCCTTAAATTTCGTACTGTCTTTACCGTACTCGCGGTACTGTCGTAATAAAATTTACTGAACTCGCGCTGAATCATTTGACTCAGCACAACACTACGTAAAACATATAATCATAATTTAGTAATATTAAGGTTGGCACAATTTTTAAAATTTAGTAACATTACTGTAGAATTATTAAAGATCTACAATATGACAACATATGTCATGAATATTTTAAAGAAGACGGTATGTTTTGTAATAGAAGAATTAAGACAAGATCTGTAATTATTGTATGTTTTAAATGTAATAATTATGCGTTTTATTTTAATATATAATTCATGCATTTTAAATTCATCTTGAAGAATGAAGCTCAATGGTGACATTCACAAGAATGAAGCTGAGTGGTGACATTCACGTTCTCGATTGTTATGTTTGCAGAGCGTGTAAGTTTATTGACGCGAGAATTAAACCTTATCCAACAATGCGTTAATAAAATAGATCATTACGAGATAGAAGTCGTGTTAAGTAAAATACGCCCGTCCGGCTTTCCATTGAGTCTTGCGGACAAGAGACTCAGAATGATTGACCAGAGATGTGATGGCAAATCAGCATCAGAATCAGAATCAAATTCAGCTGACAAGAGCGAATGAAGATTATATTCCTTGTAAATAAACACGATAATATTTTCATTAATAAATAACGTTTTATAAATTAATATCATCAGTTTACTAATTAGTCGTATTCCTTGTTTTAATAATATTAATTATAGAATACAAATAAAGTAAAGCTAATGATATTTGTATACGTCGTTTTATTCCAAGAAACCTCTATGATTTGTAGTAATCTTTATTTCGTTATGCACATACTGGAACCATTTATGTAATAAGGCAAATCCGTCACATAGACAATATATGTTACACATAATTCAGATGTCTCATGAATCTCATATGTGTGTATGTGTGTGTGAGTGTGAGCGCGAGCGCGTGCGTGCGTGTGAGGTGTCATTGTTATGGCTTAAGTTTCTTCGAGTTGTGTTTATTAAGCATCACAAATAGATTCTGGGAAGATGCAGTGCTATAGTTATTGTAAACTACATTTGTTGACAGCGCAGTTGGAAACAAGTAGCCTATACTTGACCATGACCAGTTCTTTCTCAGGTGTAATCGCATCAAACCTATTGAAAATAATCTACATCCTACAATAATTTGTACAATATTATTTGTAAGATCAAGCCAAATTCCACAATACGTTGTAGGGTAGAGAGTGTGCCTTTTCTTAAACGTAAATAATCTAAGTGGAGCTTCAACAAAAACCTTCTTGGAAGAACATGTGTGAGACAACTAATATGTACATATGACCCTTTTAGTGTCATTAATACGGAGCAGCAGGTTTTACAAAGCGACCAATTGATCTCGTTCCACTTTATTTTGATACAACAAAATCCCATTATTAAAAAGTCTAACTGTAAAGGACATATTCACCATTTGCTAGTAACCCCTGAAATATAGGCCAGTTACACCATTCAGTATTCTCCCTATTTAAAGAATATGTACTCAGGACTAACATTTTTTTATTATTATTAGTATTACGAAAGGAAGACTGAAGAACTAACTAATACCTGCTCATATTATTATTCTTTGTAGTATCAACAAGACGTAAAGTCTGTTATCCTCTAAAATGAAAAAACATTAGAACCGTGTATGACCAAAAATATACATTTTTGCTCAAGTATAAACTAAATGTAAACAATTCTTGAAATATTAATTTATTTCATTAACTGACATTGGCCTATAAAATATCCACTTGTCTAGTGTGACACTGAAAATTTACTACCTGATACTTACTTAAAAATGATCTTTCGAAAACTTTTTTGGACATTTCTATTAGTTTTTGAGCAAAATTTTTACGACTTACAGAAGAACCTGACCTATAAATTCAACTTAAATACCTTAAGCCTACGTCTAGAAAGTGTGCATAGATAATAATAGATTTGTGGAACGCTGTAGGTTAAAGTAATTGATTTAATAATAATTGTACGCTTTCCTAGAATTCCTTGCCTTTCTCGGCTCAGTAAAAACTGTGAAAAAGTTAATTACATAGAAAGGTAAATTTTAATAGCACAGAAACATTTCTGCATAGTAGACAAATTAGACTAGTATAACCACCAACTTTATATTTTTACGTTAAGACTCCATATTTAAGTTAGTCTTAGATAAAAAATTAGGAAGTAGAAGTCACTTAGATTTTATACAATGGAAACCAGCTAGATGATGAGAATAAAGTACAAGGCTTGTAAGTTTGTTTGAAAATAATTCATGGATCTTTATTCTGGTTATTTAGTGATGTCAATGCAGAGTCACAGCCGTAAGCTTTGGATTTCTTCGTTGTTATATTTGAGTTTTAGGCGTCACACGTTTATTTCAAATAAATAATTCCTCGTCGTATTAACACGATTATAGATAAATAAGGTACTGCTCATAATAAAAAATATTGTATTTAGTACCATAAATACGAAGAAAATAAAAGTTTAAAATAAATAATATTTGTGTTATTTAAAATCCTTTGTTCTTATACAGTATATGTAAATATAATATGAAACATGTATTTAAAACATTTTATCTTAATTTACTTTAATCTAGCATGTCTATACTTTGTTCACCGAGTGTTTGCAGAAAATATTTCACGCGAATGACGTTGACGAGGGTCGGATTCTATTGTTATCGGTAACATTCCAACGCCCGTTTCACAGCAGTCCGCCAACTCATATTTCCTGTTCGTCACGTTCTGTAGGTACTGTGCGTAAATCTAACGGTTTACGCTATATAAACTGTTAAAATCATTGAATTTTAAATTTTATGAAAGAAGACGTAACATGTTTATCTGTGACAGGGATGATATAGTTGTATGGCGACGAAATTACCTACGCAAAATTAAACAGTTTCGTGAAGATTTAAAATTTACTATCAAGACGAAACTTGGGTAAATGCAGGCCATGTCAAAAATAAGGTTTGGCAAGATAAAACTATTAAGTCGCTGAAAGATGCGTTTTTGAAAGGTCTGTCGACAGGACTACGAAGTCCGAAGGGGAAAGGGAGCCGCCTGATAGTTGTGCATATGGGCTGTGAAGAGGGCTTTTTGAAAGATGGATTAATGGTGTTCCAATCAAAGTCTACTGCTGACTATCACGAAGAAATGACCGGGAATGTAATTGAAGATTACTTTCGAGAACTCCTACCTTCCCTGGAAGAACTCTGTTGTGGTGTTAGATAACGCACCATATCATTGAGTAAAGTGTGAGAAAATTCCGAACGTGTCGTGGAAAAAAAATGAAATAGCAAATTGGTTAAAACAAAAAGGTTTTAATGCTGATAGTAGTTATCTAAAGAAAGAACTTCTTTATATAGTAGAACAAGAAAAAGGAAATTACGACAAATATGTTATTGATGAGATGGCCAAGAAGGAAAACAAGACAGTATTGAGATTACCCCCCTATCACTGTGAGTTAAATCCCATCGAGTTGATCTGGGCTCAAGTGAAAAATCATGTTGCGGCTAACAACACAACATTTAAGCTTGCTGATGTAAAACGGCTGTTGGAAGAAGGGGTGGAAAAAGTAACTGAAGAAGACTGGAAGAAGTGTATAGAGCACGTAAAGAAAGAAGAGGCGAAGCTGTGGGAATTGGACAACTTAATAGAAGAAATGGAGAAGAGTGGCCCTTTAATTATAAATGTTGGTAATGATGACACTAGCAGTGACCCCGACTTAGCTATGGAATTGGAATAAACGTAGTTTCCATTGTTGTAAATAGCCCAATGTACGTACATACTGTAGTAGATAGGCTGATGTAAATATTGTAGTAAATGGCATGTTAGTATTATCATAGCAAATAGGCTTATTTTATAATTAATTTCATTGTAGATTTTAGTATTGTGATAGCAAATGGGCCTGCCTATGTTATAATTTTAGTCCGGGGTTCTCCGAACCACAGGTTTATGTGATCTAGGCCTGTGGAAGCCTCTTTCCCCTAGCATAAAAAGAGTGATCTCCGACAAGGTGGAGGGGGTGACGTTTCCCTCGGAGGCTTATTAATACTAACGTCCACCGATCACAAAACATCAATTTATTAGACGCTCGGTAGCCCGTGCGCCCCCCGCACGTCCGCCTGTGAACCGGCCTCTACCATTCGCCAGTGTCGTAATAGGCCAACATTTTCTGCAAACACTCGTTGAACAAAGTATAACATTGAAATTAAGTTTTAATAAAATTAAAAAATCTGGGAAAGCAATTGGTTCTTATGGATTTGGCTTTACAATTATGGATCCCTGATATTGTTCTTAAGAAATGTATTGCTAAGTTATTAGTATTGTGACGACGGTCACACGGCCCGTCGTGTTGTAAGTGGAAAATGTATGACTGACACCAGACGAAATCACTAATTACAACGTTCGTTATAGTTAGAAATAAACACGACATTATTACCTAATTCTTCAATGTAAAGATTGACTATACACACAAAGAGTAAATGTCATCTTTTTCAGTTTTGCACTAAGTAACACAGTAATTGCATTACAGTAAACCTGGAGTAACAACAGTAACTCTGAGACGTACTATTGTACCGTAGTTCCAGAACTGTAGTCGGGCGGCTGCTTGATGCTTATCTATAGCCTGCTGAGGTTCAAGAAAAATCTATCACTTTCCGGATGACGCATCGAAATATTTTTCGTAGGTACAGCCACTGAAACCCTCTGGAAACTATGTCAACGTACGACCTTGTACATATCGCGCAGATCGAATCCCGATAAAATAATCGATAAACTTGTGGAATGCTTGTCTGAAACAATCCTGAGCCTTGCCGCGAGTGAAATGTCACATAGCGTCACGCCAACGTAGCAGTATTATTAATACAGTATTTGATTTTCAATCTGGCTATAACCTAAATTTTAGGCTCCGTCGGAATTATATATGTAATCTTTATGAATTTGGCTATATCTGTAATGGGAAACAGACTGCGATTAATTACTAAGCTACCGTGTTCCATAGAACTTTCTTTTCGAAGGTTGAATCATTTTACGATATCAGTTGTTTAGACTAACGCATCGTTGTGTACCATACACCCTGCAGTTCTTCATAACTTGGTTATGTACCCGTAATCAAACACTTTCAAACTTTTTTATTTAACTGTTGCTTCTCGTGTTGGCTGACGACTTCTTTTTCTTCAGAACCACTATTGTCTTCAACGTTTCCACTATTTTGTAGGTGTATCCACGCTAACCAGTCTGCACTTTGTATTACTCTAACGAATTTTCCAGCTGCTAAGTCTAGTTACTACTTACTTGTAACTTCCAATGTTACACTATTTCACTTTCCAATTCTATTCTGAACTTATTCTAGTCGTTATTCGTTAATGTTTGCCTATTTTTGTTTTGGTAATTATTTCATCAGTTATAATTACATAAGAGTCAACAGAGTCTAACTTAAAGTGTACTCTTCACAATAAACATTGAAGAGACGCAGGAAGTTGGAAACTTTGTTTGAATCTGTAGGCTTAGATGCGCTCCGTTGTTACCCTTGACCTCCATTCTACATGTCTTAAGTTATAATAATCTCTTCTAGTGTAACCCAGATGTAGTGGAAAGCTTTATAATTCAGATTCTAGATAACTTGTGTATTCTATAGCTTTTTGGTCAATGTAAAATATCGGTGGTCAGACTTTGTGTGGTGGTCTTGAGTCCATTTATTATCATTAACTCAACTCTAACTGTGTGAAAGTTATGTTCTTCATAAATGTTATCTACTATAATGTTATATACTATCACTTGTAGTATTGCTTGATGTTCGGATAGATTCGTTTGATAAAATCTGTATGTACTGAGTGATTGTCTCATGGTGATATTTATATTTCTTGTTTCTTGTCGCCATGGGTTCGACTAGTCTTCAAGACTTCCTATTTTGCCGTTTGCAATTCGTAACTTACAATATTGTTACGTAATGCGGAAAAAGTGTTACGCCCTTACGGAACGTTCTGGTACATTGGAGAACGTTGTTCTAATCTTTTCTCGGCTATTCCCGCAGCTGTAATGCGTATGTGACGCTTGACATGCGAGGCAGTATTACGTAATGCGGAACGTCTCGTGCGTTCGATGGGGTCGTTCTAGAAGCTTCTTGACCGACTGACAAGATTGGCTTATCCCGAAGAATCGGAGGAGTTTCGGAAGTGGATTTCTCTCATTACGTTTATTGACGGTATCAGAGATAGTCAACTACAGCAAATGTTAAGAACGGCACGGTATGATAATAAATCAGACGCTCTTGTTCATACTCATCGTTTTGAAGCTGCCAAGTCGGCGACCTACATTAATCAATGTATGCCATCACGTTGTAGCAAAACGGATCCAATGCCACAGTATCCTCATAGCAACCGGCATAAAGAGACGATTCAAGAACAAAAATTTAAGAAGTCAGCAGCGCTACAACGATCTTTCGAACCAAAGGATAAAGAGAGAAGACCGAAATGTTACAACTGTGAAAAACGTGGTCATCCACAAGTAGACTGTTGGAAGAATAAAATACCGAGAAAGGGAGTAATTACACCAATTGGAGAAATAAAGCTCCAGACCAGCACACAGTTTCCACGCTACATAGGACCAGTGGAAACTTGACCGTTAATGGGTTTGCGGAAGGTAAAGCAACATAATTTACAGTTGACACGGGGGTAACAGTGTCCATTGTGCGCCCCGACTTAGTCAGCAACCGCCGGCCTCAAATTAGCTCTTGTACAATACAGACTGTGACTGGAAGCCCCGTCAAAGTGTTAGGGAAGGTACGTGTACGCCTGGGTCTCCTCGAGTTTAACCACCAAATGCTCGTTGCAGACATTGTCAAAGAAGTGATTCTTTGCACGGACATTATGATTGCCTACGGATTCGTTGTGGACGTAAAAGATAATGTCCTGAACATTTACCAAGAAAAAATAAAGCTTTGCATGGCTAAAATGACGGGGTCTGCTAACAATTCAATCAAGCGAGTGGCATGGCCAAAGAAGTCAACAGGTCTCAAACATAATTATCCCAGTTTTGCACAAAATTTAAAACCTTTACATTACTGTAAGAAAGGACGCTTCATGGATGCAATGGAAGAATTTATAATTTACAAAGCAAGTAAATTCCAGCATGACGAGCTA
Source organism: Magicicada septendecula (assembly GCA_034769895.1). Lineage (NCBI taxonomy): Eukaryota > Metazoa > Arthropoda > Insecta > Hemiptera > Cicadidae > Magicicada > Magicicada septendecula. Next base: position 194,409,852 of record CM068367.1, read on the forward strand.
TTGAATGATATGTTGTCATTTAAATCCAACGTCTTCTACGACACAGTAATACGCACACGACAAGAAGAAAGCAGACGATTGCCTGTGTAGGTTTGCGATAACAAAATCAGTCGACTTTTAACTTTACGACGACGCGCACGTGTGTCAATGCACATAGCTATGTGTTCGCGTGAATTCGAATGTTGTGCAGTGGTTTTATTTTAAACTTAACGACGAGTGATTAGTTTCATGATTTCATTTTTATAACCTGATGATGGGACTGTGTTCCTGAAACGCGTCGTTACGCAAACAATCAAAAGTTGCAAGGAAGGAATTAGATAAAGGTAATTACCAGTCTATATAATTTATTAAGGAGCTAATTGTTCTATTAAGCTTTGGCTTGCTCCGTTCAGCGGTTAGAGCTTTAGAGCTTTGATCATTTGGCTTCGTGTTGGCACGTTGGAGCCAGAAGTGTCCGGATAATGTTGACATTCGGACTCAGGAACTGACTTGCCATTTCAAAAAGATTCAGTTTTAACTGCCATGTAAAATACGTGTGCCTGTAAATATCGCCTTTTTCATTGGCCTTCTTGATTTGTTTGTTGAGTAGAGAATATTTTGCTCTTTATTAATTAGTTCAGTTTCAGTGCCTTCAGTCTTGCACAACGATGTACATACTTTGCTATAACTCTTAGAGGTTTTGTATTTCGTTCTTACACTTAGGGGAAGTCCGTGTAATTTGGACCTATGTGTAATTCGGAACACTTAAAAATTTCGTGTATGCAAGGTTGGTCACCCCTTGGCTGAGTGTAGGTGGTCTACATGGGTGAGGGTAACTTTCTCTTTGCAAGTTGTTTTACTATGGGATTCAAGGTTGAGGAGTAGAGAAGAAAAGAAGTTTATTGCCCACATTTCTTTAAAAGAGTGCCATTGTGACATAGAGTGGTGTGGTGAAGGTACAGTTCGAGTTTACAGAGTCTTTGCCACGTTCTCGTACTGAGAAAATATTAAGCTAAGCTCAGTTGAAGTTTCGTAAATTTGTTTAAAGTAATTTTTATAATATTTATTTAAAAACGTAACCTTTACACAATGTGTAATTTGGTCCGCTGAATTGATAGGCTACTCTTACTCTATGTTGCGTATGTGCGTGACTTTAATCCTGTTTCTAAAGACGCAGTTGAATGCTAGTTTCCAGTATCGAAGTGATATAAATTTTCTTTTAGGGCTCATTTCACTGTAAGCTCAAGAGTCATGTTGTATAGAGTATTAAAAAACGTAAGTCAGTCTCTGATAGTCCTCTTCCTGTCATAAGCATGGTGATCTTATGGTGTCCCTACTATCGCATTCCAATCACAACATGCATCCGCTGGATTTCTCCTTTTTTAAACCCGTCAATGCTTTCATGTCTTCTGCTGTATCCACTAAATAGAGAAAACCTGGAGCCTGTCTGAACACCTGAATACACAGCACAATGATTCCCAAGGGCCGCGACAATGGAAATTGCTAAGAGCGGTTCAGACGCAATGGTCTTTGGCCAGTTGGCGGAAATGTATTCTCCGACAAAGATTTCACACCGTCCTTGTTACTGACCAGTCAATGAACAATTTACACACAATTTCAGAGACATCTCGAAACGTAACACCATATAAGAATTAAAGAGATCCTTCCGTTGAAATGGATATATTTTTCAAGTAGAGACCACCAGCCCCACTGTCTTCAACATCAGCAACAGGGCCGATAAAAGAAACATACTGCGTCTGGCGTGCTGTTGACTGGAACACCACACAAGGATTCTTTATAAAGGCCTACATGTATCCTGATGCCTATTCTACAGAAGAAGAAAAGGCTGTTTATCACAGATACAATGAAGAGGTTAAAAACATAGTGCCTTGTGCATGGTAAGTGCTACGATGATGACTGGATTCAGTGCAATAGTTGCAAAAGAGGGCGCATTAACATTGTGCCAATATAAGTGATATATATTTTTATTATTGTGCCACATGTAAAAAGTGACATTAAAATTGCTTATAATAATATTATCTGTGTATTATAAAAAAAGTACTTCAGTAAATAGCTTAAAAGCGCATTATGTGTTTATAAGTACCAGTTCAAATTACACGACTTCTCGGTCCAAGTTACACGCCGTCGGTCCAAATTACAAGCAAACACATTATGATATAAACATTCTTATTACACAATTTACGCAAGTCAAATTAAAATTTCTTTATTCCAAAGTATTTAGTATAGAATAATAAATTTGTACACAAAATTTGTAATGTTTTCATTAAAGTTAACCATGTATACCAGTTTGAAGTTAAGTGGCCAAAATTACACGGACTTCCCCTACTTAATTATAGTTTGCAATTACTCATTAGTACGTTTTAGTTCCTGTATTCTATTTTGACCTTAACATTAGTACTCAACGTGATTATTTTTTATCATGTCGCCTTTTAAGTCCGATTGTAATTTCATTATTCAAAAAAGGAGATCGGACAAAGACAGATCAAATAGAGGAATTTCTATTTTGATACTATATGTAAGGTCTACAGTAGAATAATAAATGGGACACTGAAGCCAATAGCTGACGCTTTAATATCAGAAGAACGAAATGGCTTCAGGATGGGAAGATCATGCATAGTTGCTATGTTTACTCTTAAATTAATAATTGAAAGGAGAAGGAAATTTAACTTGGGGACGCAATTAGCATTCATAGATGTATCAGAAGCTTTTGATAATGTGAAACGTTCGCTACTCTAGAGTATAATGGAACGAAGGTGTTTCCCTTCGCAATTAATTAAAGTTCTTAGGAGCTTATATTACAAGACAAGTTGTCGTGGATTTGAATGGTAAATTATCAGAAGATATTCCTACAATGCCTTCTAGGTGTGACACAAGGGTGCACTATTTCACCGACACATTTTAATATCTACATGGACTACATATTTCGGCGATGGTCAGCTAAAGATGACTCGGGAATATCACTTCAGCGAAATATTCATTTGAATGCATTGTTTTATGTAGATGACAAAATAATAACAGAAAACAGAAGACCAGTTACAGCGGGCGATACTTACGTTATATAGTATCATACAAGACTATGGGCTACAGATCTCTGCTACAAAATCTAAAACGATGGCATTTCAGGGCAGGTATCCTATAAGAACTAAGATAGTCGTGAGTAATCAGATTTTGGATCAGGTTAGTCATTTTAATTACGTGGCTTGTAATTTAGACAAAATTTAGACGCATCTGTAGAACGATTCATAGGTACCTGAAAAATAAAACACGGAAGGATACCCGAATTAAATTTTATAAAACTATGGCTGTCTCCAGATTCCTGTATGCTATTGAGACATGGACTCTTGGTAAAAGGGACGAGCAGAGGATTCAGGCAGCCAAAATGAAATTCTTAAGACAGACGTAAGGTTGTTTTCTCTGGGATCGGAGAAGGAACGAGGATATTAGACGCGATTTAAACATTGTATCATTGCACCAGAAGATTAAAGACCACAGAAGGAGATGATGTAAACACTTGAATCGCATGGCTGATATCTGTCTACCTGTGGCTGCTTTGGATTATCACCCTCCTGGGAAGAGAGATGTCGGTAGACCGAGGAGGAGATGGGTTCCAGAACAGGTCTAAGGCCTAGTCCTTGGAGTGGTGATGATGGCTCTTAAGTCGATCGTTACCGCTTTATATTGTCCGAGTTATCTCAGTATAGTCACCTATAACGCGCAGTACCACTGGTGGTGGTATACGTATGTTTTATAAAACGTAGTTTTACTTTCGTCTTATGGGGAGTTCCCTTCCTCTGCAGTAACCCCATTTTCGGTTTTTGTTTTGTTTTAGAAACCATGTATATGCCATTGAAACACTGCACATGCTTTTGTGCCATTGTAAACATTGGACTATAGGGAAAATGTTGTGTTTGCAGACAGAGAGAATATGGTTATTTCGCCACGGTATGAATAACCGCACCGCTGTGTGCACAGGTGGTTTAGCGCAAACGTTCACTGTCACCGACAAACTTTATTTGCACACACCGCATGCGTAATCACAACACACACAAAACACGTACTGAATACACTGCACACACGTTTCCATTGCTATGCAAAAATATGTTTTTCACTTGTTTTTGTTTATGCAAAAGCACGCTCCCTCAAGTTGAGTTATTTACACACACGATTTATAAAATTTCGCAACTTCTACAAATTAATATTGGCAAAGAATACGCTATTTGAAGAAAAAGTAACTAGGAAGAACAATAATAAACGAAAATGAAACGATGTAAAGGCAAATTAGGGATTTCACTTGACAATAACCTTCATTAGGACGAAACCTGTTATATTATGTTATGAAATAATATTACTTTTATTTACCAAGAAAATTTGCTTAGAAAAAAGGAATTTTTGTTATATAGGTTATAAATGTTTTGTATAAAGTGAGTAGTTTTTCGGTTCCCAAAAACTGCCGTTTGACTTCAAAGCTTGACGTTAACAATTGAACATATTACGTTTAAATTATGAGAAAATTCAAAGTTAAATTAAAAGTCTGCAGCCAATTGAAATAAATAAATAGATCGCTATTTACTGGCGTTTTGATGAGGGGTTTTGGTACTGTACACACATATGTGCGTGCATGTGGGTGGGCGCACGCGGGTGTGTGTGTAAAAATAACTTTTGAACTCCACACAAACAGATTTATTTAAAAAAAATAAGAGTTCCACTTAACATTTATTGCCAAAACGTTTACTGGCAATATTTTAGATAATATTAATAAATATTTTTTAAATAAATAATTATAAAAATAACATGTATTGATGTCTAAAATACAATAATCTTAAATGCGGTAAATTACCATTCAAACGCGTTTTTTATGAGTATCTATTTATATTTTACACTTTTTATAAGAGTTTTAATACTCTAGTGTTTAGTAAAAGGAGTGGAGTATTCTGATTAATATAGCAAAAAAAATATTTATTTCTTTAAAGGAACTTAAAATATGTTGCATTAAGTAAACTTTTTTTTTATTTACCTTATTGAAACCGTCCGGTGACTTCAAATTGTAAATTTATGACGCGTTTCGAGTCATATAACCCTTCATCAGATATTATCACTCTCAAGGAGATAATCAAATGTTAAAATTTACAAAAACACAAAACACACATATGTACAATAATAAAACCTATACAAGCGTCCGACACAGTGCACTGCGTGTAGCCCACTGGACTCTGAGCAAACGCGTGTCACGCCGTGTGTTATCTCATAATCGATTGTAGCGCGGTGTCATACAGCGGGTTTGATTTGAAATTTAATTTATCGTTAAATATGCCATCATGAGTAACTGGGTTATTATGTCCACTATAAATTTCAAATTCTTCCCATGCATCCATATAACGACCCTTACTACAATAATGTAAGTGTATTAAATTCGTATTAAAATTCGTGTACGAATGGTTGCATGTAATTAAATGTCTTGTGAAATTAGATTTTATATTATCTATAGAAACACCTTTATTGATGAAATTATGTGGAATGTGTTCCCGAAACCTTTTAATAAAAGGTCTCCCCGTTTGACCAATATAGAAACATTCACAATCATTACAAATCAATTTATATACACCCGTCCTTGACTCTAGTTGTGTGTGAACAGCCTGGCGAATCGAATTCCACAGGCTATTATTAGTTTTTAAAATGGTGGTGAAACCAAGCCTATTAAAAACAGACGTTAGAATTTTGGGCATTATCTCCGTGTATGTGGTTGAGATGTACTTATTTTTGGTTTTTATATTATTTATTTGTTTTGATTTCTTACCCTTGTGTTTCCTGAGAATGTTATCCACCATCCGGCAATCATAACCATTAGCAGCAGCAATATGTTTAATTGTATTTAATTCATCATTAAAATCGTTAGCGTCAAGGGGGACACTCAAAAGCCTCTGTACGAAACTATTATATGCTGCTAATTTTTGCGAATATGGGTGGTGGGAATCCGTATGTATAGTAACATCAGTGGTGGTAGGCTTTCTATATATTCCAAATTTCAGGTTGTTATGCTGTTTAGTTATGGTTAAATCCAAAATTTAGTTCATTATTTGCTTCGGTTTCCATGGTGAACAGGATATTGTCATTTACAGCATTCAAGGTGTTTTTCAAAGTGCTTAGTTGGTGTGCAGTACCATTGAAAATCAAAATAGTGTCGTCCACATAACGACAATAAAAAATAATGTTATTGGTGAACTTGTGGTTATTAAGAAAGTAATTGTTCTCATAAGAGTTCAAATAAATGTCGGCCAACAAGCCGGACAATGGTGAGCCTATAGCAAGTCCGTCTCTTTGAATATAATAACGTCCATTAAAAGTAAAATAATTTTGTTGCAAGATAACTCTCAGTACGCAGATTAATTCGTTTATGGATTGTGCATCTAATTTATTGGATTTGATTAAGTTATTATATAAGATGTCCAAGGTCTGATTTACGGGAATATTAGTATAAAGGTTGACAAGGTCGAAAGATGCTAATTTGTATGTGGGTTGCAATTGTATATTTCTAACTTTGTTTATAAAATCCATGCTATTAATTATGCTACGATTATTGTGTAGTTGAATATTATCATTCATTAAAGCAACCAATTTCTTAGCCGCCTTAAAACCCGGTGCCGTGGTATAATTAATCAGAGGCCTAATTGGGACATTGTCCTTTTGGATTTTAGGTAGGCCAGTAAGTTTCGGTGCATGGGCATTGATAGGTTTTAAATAGCGTCGCGTATGGTCGTCAAACAACTTGGTACAGTTATTAATTTTGTTATTTAAAATTTTTGTCAATAACTCAGTGGGGTCAGTGTTCAGCATGATAATGTTGTTATTGGAAATAAACTCGTCGACTTTACGTGTGTATACATCGTTATCTATGACCACTAATGTATGTCCCTTATCAGCTCTCGTTATAAGTGCGTTATTATCTATTAGTTTTGATTTTATTTTCTTAAGAGTTTTGATCTCAGTTCGAGCTCTTAACTGTTTCTGCGTATTCTGAGTATTAGAATTATGAACGTTTATGATATTATTAAATTTATTGTTTATTAAGTAGCGTGATTCTTCTTTTTGGAGATTGGGATCCTTGATTGTTTTAATAGCGGTTTCAGCACTGATAATTTCACGTGTAACGTGACATTTATTAACATTCGGAAAGTTATACTTTAAACCCTTGTTAAGAAGATTTAATTCATCTTCATCAAATATTATATTAGTAAGGTTAGAAGTACATGGGTAGAATGCCTGATGTTTACATTCAGGGATGGGATGTAGGTTTTGTGATGCCATCAAATTTTGAAATTTTCGGGTCTGTCTTCTTTTTACATCACGCATGATATCAGTAATGTAAATACTTATCTTATCTATTACGTTATCAATGACGGCAGGATGGATCTGCTGGTATAATTGCAAATGTAATTTCAACAATGTACTGTTAAGTATGTCTTTCTTAGTGTACACCAATTTAATTTCCTGTTTGATACGGAAGAATTCTGCATGTGTTTTCGTGTTTCTGGCTGCCTTAGTGGTGGATCTGATATGTATGGTGGCATACTTAGGAATTAGTTTGTGTTTAATACATGATTTGTTAAATTTAATATGCGCGTTTGTTTTTAATAATCGAATTTTAATATTTTGGTATTTATATACCGTACTGGCTTGAATTGCAATAAGGTTTCAATAAGGTAAATCATTACTATATAAAGTGACTTGGACCGTATAAAATAATGTTTAAATTAAGTAAACTACTTAGTGAAAGAAACTTTGACTGTCCTACTCCAGTTTTCTTTGTTGAATATTTCTTTTTCATTTCTTAAAAACGCACCAACACTACCAGAGTAATTTTAATTTAAAATAGAAATACTTTCGTAAATTTATTTTTGGTAATTTTTTACATACCAGATGAGAAATGTAATATCTGGTATAATAAGATGACCAACGTGTTGGCAATTTTTGGTATCTACATTTAAAGATAAATTGTAGAATCTAAATTGTGATAGACTTTCTTAAAAAGAGTTTTTATAATTTTAAAATTATTGTCTGAGAAATTTAAGAAATCTGGACGCGCTCAAGAATAAATGATTCTGTGGAGGAGTTCTGTGTGTGTTAGAGCGCACACGTGTGCTAGTAATATAAATAATTTAATTTTACCATTAAAAATTATGCTACCACTGGTTTTCTGATTATTTCGTATACAACATGCATACGCATCGTTGTTACTTAGGACTGAAAAACATATTTTCTTTCATTATTTCTGTTTTTTATTTATTTAGAATAAATGAAATATACAGTTTGTTTTTATATGTATACACTTGTAGGTTAGATTAACGTTGCAGTATACGTAGTGCTGAGTCTATTTAATTTATGATATTTTATCTAATGTTTGAACACTTTCACTAAAACACAATTCAGAAAATTTTAAACAGAAATTTGACTGTTGCTTACTATAGGGTGATTCAAAATTGCACGGCAATCTCTCGGGACCTGATTCTATAGCTAAAAATAAGAAAACAAGTTTACATAAACAAAGGTCCGAAAACGGTTCGTTAGCAAGTTACGGCTCACAAACCAGTTCGCCCTGATTTCTGCTCCCACGATAAAATGACGCCATACTGAAATTCGTGGGGTATAAAGTAAAGGGTAAATTCGGTGGTTTCTTATGGTTTTTGATCTGAAAAATTGAATAAAAGATGTTCCAGAACTCTATTTAAATTAGTTTCCAAGAAAAACTGTGTAAACACAATAAATTGGAGTCGGAAAACACAGATTTCTAGATTTGGGATAAAATAACTTCGTTAATTTGCTAATAAACAAATAAAAATTTCCAACTAACTTTGTTGAGAATTTAAGAATGAGAAAACTGATGTGTATAATGCCTAATAAAAGTAAGTATAAATTTGAGATATTTGAGTTGATATAAATACAAGGTTGGTATAAAAATAAGTATATAAATTAAATAAACTAACCCTTTTCCTATAATAAAGGATTCTGTATTTTTACTCGTAGGTTTAATTGGGATTAATTGACAACACTTTTCTGATTGACTACCTTGATTTATTACTATCACTACTCAGACATGATATACTATCACTACATCATTAATATACTTCTGAAGATGACAGTTAAAAATATTGTTGAAACACTGTAAAACAAATTATGTAGAAAAAATATATTCGTGTGTAAAATAACAAATATGTTTATTATTAGTAATTGTAATAAAACAAAAATAATTGCTAGGAAATATGAATACTATAAATATGTATAGTTGCCTTTGTTGGAGTATTTTAGCCAGATGAACAAAGTAAGTAAGCTCTTGCTTTTCTGTAAGTAGGCTGCACATTTTTACTTACTTTCCTCCTACACAAAAGTATATATTTAATGTTTCTTGTGGAGGTGCCGGATTTTTTAACCAGTCTGTTTTCATGGGTCAGCAGACAAGATTTCTAGAAATCAGTTCTCATTTTGAAAAAACTACATTCAGTGTAACTTTTTACATCCGCAGTTGCCGTACACGTCACTTACCCCTTCGCCTTTCTAAAAATATTTCTAACAAATCTATAAATTTACGAACCGAGTGTTTGAATTCTGCAGTTGGTTTCTGCTCAGAGACTATGCGATTTCAAAAGGGCAAATTTCATCTTGAAAAAGTTACGTAGCTCTCAGTTGAAGAAAATTTCATTATAATGTGTTTATTACGATATTTTGTTATTTTGACAACCGTGTTTTATTGGTTCCATATTATTGTTTTAAAATCAAACGTTTTAGCCATTCTGTGGTAGTAAAACCATGACACATCACACTGTATCCTAGAGTGGGTAACTGTTGGGGTTGTAATAAAGACTGATTTTTAAATAGCAAATGTAATAATAATTAATAAATTGTGGTTGCCAAACAAGAATAGTATTGTTAATTTGAAGCGTGTTATTTTCTATTATAATTTATCCATAACTAAATGCTAAACATGTTTTGTCATTACAGAAGGGTTTATAATAAAAAAATAATACTGTCATTTAAAATAAATTAAGTCTAATAAATCTATGTTCATGTAACAAAGTGTGTAAGAAACACGTTTTGCCAATCTGAATTTCTTACCTTCATAACAAATTTTGTATCATTAATTTTTCCTAAACGTTTTAAAATATTCCCTTCAATAATTTTTATTTCACTTATTTTGTATGTTATATAAGTATATCCCAACAATGTTTGTTTGCATTTTACTTGGCTGCACCCGCTTTTGTTGGAAATTTCATACTATTTCTATTGTTGCATTAAATTGTTATGTAGATTTCAACGTCATAAAAGTAAATTACTGTTTAGAAGAGAAAAAATTTTTTATTTGTTAAACATCCAATGCATGTAGGCCTATTAATTTATTTTGCATTAAAATTTGATACCATAATGTTAATGTAGCGTAGAATTTTCTTGGGGACTTGCCTGCACATTTCGTGGTATAAGTCGTTATGATATTTAAAGTTTAAGATAACGTTTCTTGCCCTGTTGTAAATATCAATGAGTAATAAAAAAAATATATAATGTATTTCTCTGCATCAGGTCACAGAGTATGCAGAGGTTAACTCTGTACGTCTGCACCAAGAACGTCGTACAGAGGTTATTATGTCAGTACTGGTTGAAAGAAACGTAGAATTCTTCTACTTTCTAACCTCTATTCCTTTCCAAAAAACTAGCTTCACAAAACCATGTCATTCACTTTGAGCGTTTGAAGCTAAGTAGCTAAAAATTCACAATATTGACTTATACAACAGTAGTGTAGACAATTATATCGAATCTTTACCCTAAATGAAGCCTTACGATTGTAGAGATTTCTGACTTCGAGTAGCGCGGTTAATTTATATACATATCTGAGACGCTTGACTGTTTGAATGGAGTCATGATACTTTAACTACCCAACAATACCGCCGGTTTGGACACTTAGGCAAGTGAGGAGGACTAGTCAGTGTAAGCAATATCGAATCGTTTCAATCGTATGTATTACAAAGATATCTTTCCTCCTTCTTCGTCACGGCTTCGACTGTTTAGCCTGTTCCGGATCCAAACTTATCGGATCATCTCTTCTTGGGTCTTTCCAGGCTTCTCTTCCCTTTCGGCTGATACAATAAGGCTACCGTGGGGAATCTGTTACTGCCCATTCTGCCCATCCAGCTTTCTCTATGCTTAATGATGCATAGAGATGCATTTAATGGTGCATTTACTTCTTAAACTTCAGTTCGTCTTTTATCTGATTATTTCTTTTCGTATCTAATTGTGTGTACCCAGCTATGGAACGCAAACATTTTATTTCAAGCCTGAATTCTTAATATATGTCTAGCACACATTGCCCATTTTTCTGATTCATAAGTAAGGGTAGAAACTGCCGTGGATTTGTATAATGTTATTATGGAGTCTTTCCTTGCCTTGTGTTTTAGAGCACGTTGGAGAGATCCTGTTTTATGGATAAATTTATTAATAAAGATGGCTTTTCATTCCCTTATTTGATTGACTACAGTCCTAATTACTAAACATAAATCTAGGAATATTGCCATATTCCAATAAAATACAATCAAAAAAGGAAGAAATCTGAAGAGTCTGAGAGAAAGCAACTGCTATTAAATATCTGCAGATGTGGATAAAAAAAAATCAATCACTTTTAACCGAGCAATTTTAGTTGTAACTAGTTTCATGGTAACAACTATATGCGGTCCTGTTTGTATATGCGGTCCTGTTTCTGTTAATTTAGAACCTACAAATCACATGAACGTTCTCAAATTTTCTGCTCAAAAGTGAAATAATTTCTCGAGTGCATTATGTATTATTTGTGTGTTTTGAGCGTATAATATTCTGCGCATAACAATTATTATTCAAACCCAGTAATACAAAAAAAACAGTTGCTTTTATATTATAGTAATAAAAAGTGTTGGACTTTTATGATAATATGTGCAGAGTACGTAATGCACTGAGACAATTGTCATAATTAATTATCATGGATTTTGTCTGCTTGTAAATATGACCAAAGACGACCAGTCGGACTGAAATCTTCGATGTCATTGAAGCAGCTCATCAGGGCACGGAGGGAAACTGAACCTCCGAAAAAGTATACTAATATTGCGACGTAGATGATAAGTATTCAGTGTGTGAGACATGTCAATGCAACAAACGTAAGAAGTGGTAATGTTTGGTTTTATACGCATTCTTCACTCTGTGATAGAGGGCTAATATCGGATTCAAGACGCAATCCCTTTTTCATGTACTATGGGCTTCTGCTATTACGGTTGTCAGCATTCTATTTATTTTCTCTCTGCTTCTTCTTTTTTGTGATTTATATTTTCTATTTTTTACAAACAATTTAATTTTTAGATTGGTATAAGTAATTTTTACATTAGATTGCTTTACGGTTGTCGAATAGTTTGTTCGTAATATAAAGAGTTCCACGTAAAGACGTAAAAGAATTTTTCTTCATTAATTATCAAGAAAATAATTGGTGGAATCAAACAAAACTGATTTATACGCCCTAAACAGAAATGTGTATTTCAACGATGTAATTTGTCACAGGAAGTTGTCGTGATTTTTTTTCATTTACGTAAAAGAATTACGACATTATTCGTCGTAAACTATTTAAAATTAAAAAAATAAATTTTTGCGAATAGGTTATGTAATAGACAACATAAATTGGATAGTCGCCGAAAAGCCAACACTACTATGAAACACGAAATGACGGCTAATTACGAAAATGAATGAGCGTTTGTATGATTTCTGTGATTTCACTATGTTTGTAATTAGGTCCATTTCACTACCCAGTAAGGGACATTAGGGTAAATATATAAATAATATGGAAAAGTTAGAATTTTTTATATGCATATACAAATGCACAGAACAGATTTAAGTAAGTAAATATTTCATCGTCAGCTGTGCAAACATACGAACCTTGTAAATATTATGAAATAAAGGATACGTTCAATGTAGTTTTGTGTAATGTTACTGTTGTTTACATACTCAATCAAATAAACATAAACACACACACACACACACACACACACACACACACACACACACACACAGAATCATACGTATATAACCGCTGCGTTAACTGACAGTAGGTACCTCTCTGGTTTGCTCTGACGGTGTGTTCGATCTCTGATAACAGCAATTCATCTTCTTCCAACTATGGTATGTACGAGTAACATTAAACAGCCATTACCAATGAAACACCTCAGTATCTTGAAAGCCTACGTGCTATAACCGTCGCACTATAAGATGTTGATATTATTACATTTTATTAATACATCCAGACATTTTAACAAAATTTTAGAAAATTATTTATAAGAGGAACTCACGCTTGTTACCGTTCTTTCTCTCTTCGTTATTCTTTTCACTTCTGTGCGAGTGTTACAATTTGAAAAAATTGACTTAATACCGTATACTAAACTTAACTGGACGCATCGGTACAGTTTTGATATCTTTGTTAATATCCCTTATGTAAATGCGCTGCTCTCTATCTGCTGAAGTCTGTGTGACAAACTTTTTCAATAGAGATATCAAGCGTAGGGGACATATACTGTCAGCTAGAAAGTATTCAACAAGGTTGCTCGAAAATATTTATTATTAACCGATTATTAACCATAAACGCAAGTAACTTGCATGTTAAGTAATTAACATTACTTAATAATGTACTGTATGTATTATTCCGACACGGAACCAAGTATTTTAGATAACAATTGTAAAATGTTTTTACTTCTTTGCTCGAGCTAGTTTAAATAATTTATTTACCTTTACTGTTCTATATGTGTTTCCTGTATGTCTCGTTGTCACTGAGTTAATCACCATGCTTTCTACTTTAGATTTGGAGCGGCTTAACTGTCATTCTCGCTGTATGCGCGACGTTGGTGGCTTCAGGGTCACAGAAAACGAAGGGACCATGTCCAGAATTGAAAACGATGGATGACTTTGACCATGAAAAAGTAAGTCCAAGAAGTGTATGGTGATGGTCATTTTAAACTCAAATAGTGAGTTCAATTGCCGAATCAAAATTGATTTTGGTTTTCTGTTAGTCGTATTTAAAATGTGTAAACGCGTTTTAGTCTTATTTATAATATGCTATATAATTACATATTTCTGGGTCTATACTAAAATATGAGTGTCCTGAATTCGAATCTTAGTCAATGTAGGAAAATATTTACCCGTCCTCGTTTTACATTCTGTATGTCTCACATGGTCGGACCTAAATATCTAGCAAAACTTAATAAGCATTCTCCTATGTTCGGAGGTAAAGAGACACTAACACTGACAAATCCTTAACATTCAATTAATTATCATACACTAATCTGTATTCTCGTGTAATCGGCGGATCCAATTTTATTCTTTGCGCGCATATTTAAAGGTATTATTTGCTGTTCTACTAGTGATTAATGAACTATAACTAACCTGTAAATATTAAAGTAGATAATTACCTGTAGATATTTGCCTGGGCTCTTCTAATGGTTCAAAACGAGAACAATGAATACACGATGATAATTACCAGTAGGACGGAATTAATCAAACATGAATGGTTTTCCACAGATTTTTAGTTACATACTTCACAGACGTACTTTTTAGCGTCTTTTCAAATACTTTACTAATTAGAACATTTATTCTGAATTAATGAGTTGTTACAGTTTATTAAATATCGTTCGGTACACATTATTCATGTAACCTATGTAATTAATAAGATTAAATTATCACGCTAGTATTGGTCTTGAATTATCAGAAGGAGGAGAAGAAGAAGAAACAGTTATCCTAATTTAACAATAATCTTTGTTAAAACCTGGACGCAAATAATTTGTAACTTTTTCCATTTGCTTGACCAAACATCACTAAACCTTTTATCAGTATTAAAAATGATTTATTATCGTTGTATTATTAAACTTATATTCTTGTTCTTATAAATATTTTTATTACTTTCACTTATTTTTCTCCTCAACTCAGAGGTTGATGTGTTATAATTTTTCCCTTCGGAAGACAGTTTCTTAGTCATTACGTTCCTTTTTCCTCCTTTTGTCTCATCCATATACCCCTATCTGGGCCTGTTCCTTTCCACTACGCGCCTTAGTCATTTCTTCGATCAAGGTAGTGAACCAGTTTGAATATAGTAGCACTACTTTTACTGCTACCCTTATAATATGTTCAAGACTCGATGAACGTACATAGTCTTACGCGATTACTTGTAATTAATGGTTTGCAAGTAAAGTTTTAGACGTTTTTAGCAAATCACGACTTTTGACATCTGTAGTCGTTTAGTTGACATTTGACGTAATCAACTTTTGGCATTCATCCCACACATTTTCTTAAATCGCAGAATTCGTTGAATCGAGACCTGCTGTACTGTATTGTAAACTAAAATTCAATTTAAAAATTTTTATAATTTAGAATCAAAATTCTTGAAAGCTCATTTAACGCTCCCTATAATAACTATGACATTTTCAGTTCCTTGGCACCTGGTACGAAATTGGTCACTACAACCGTGGCTTCCCAGGATGCGGAGACTGTTTGGCTTACAAATTCACCAAAAGGATCACTGGATTCGGGGTATCAGTCATCAAGTAGGTTGCGTATTTCTAATTGTATTTTACGTTCGAACGCACATTTACGTAAACGTTAATTTTTACTTAATGTACAAAACTTTTAGGAATTTTGCATGAAGTAAATGAAGTATTGAGGTGTTTTTTTATTTTACAGGAATGGTGATTACAAAGCCTGGGGAACTTTCGGTTATTCCGGATCCAAATCAAACTTGTTTGGATCCATTGAATACGATGGTATGTGGTAGCTTACTTACGTAAACCTATGTGAATATTAATGTTACAGTTAACACTGAATGTTTTATACATTATTACGTTGATATTTTGTTTTTACTCATGATTCAATTTAACAGTTGTGTGATGTGTTTTAAGGATTTTATTTATAAATTATTGCATTGTAATCCTTAACTAAATTGACTTTAAAAACTTCAGTTTTAACGGTTCTACACGTTTGGTTTCTTAACTTAAATACATGATTTTTCTTAATAACGCTTATTGAGATGTATTTTTTACTGTAGAGTTTTCAAGAGTTACTGCGAAGCACTCTATCGGTTAATAGTTTCGTCATTACCATTGTATTGAGTTTGTGGTGTATATCTTATTGCTTTTTCTCCGGAACTAATTTTTTTTCATGTTGAATGGCTAAGAAAGCTGAACTATTATCGTCTCAGTGATGTAAACAATATTTGAGTGAAATATGATAATATTTGCATGTTGTGGTGTGCATTATTCTGTTTTTTCCATAATAAATTTTGTTGAAAACCGCCTCGTAGATACGTTTTAACTAATTTATCTGTTCGTTACCTTTCTCTAAGCTCCTGAGTGAGTGGTTTGATCTCTTTTTGATACCATATCTGGGTATAATTCTTAGTTAGTTTAATTTCAAAACTGTATACACTCCTTCGAAATTTTACTTTAATGGTCAAAAGTTTCAATATGTTCACTTTTCAGAAACGCCATTTGTTTAACAAATAGCTATATTTTATAGATGTCCTTCGACTTAGTTTGTAGCATATAATTAAAATCAAATCTGCCGCATATGTTTGACCCATTCTCTTATATTACCCTTTCACTATAGGATTGCTGAATTTTTCATACTGCTTGTAAAGTTTTACGTATGGTCGGCTGAAAATCTGAGCTACACCGCTCCACAAACAGTATTTAATGAACTACTCGGTTTGTCCGTCGACTACTGGAATCAGGGGATCCTAAGGAAGACGGATAAAATGAGCGATACCATATAACTCAGATTTCTATCGGAAGCAAACCAATGGCTAAGAGAGCCAATATCATATTTAGCTTAGCACTCGTAGTCACCAGCCACGTTCATATGAACTTGAGTTTTTGTAATATGCGTAATAATTTACTTTTATTACAAGCAATGTGAACTCATTCTACCACATATTTCTGTTCTAGGCTTTGTACCAATGGATTACCATATGAAAGTTCTCTACACCGACTACAAATGTGTAGCGACCGTTTACACCTGTAAGAAGGTTGGAGACCAACACATAAGTAAGTTAAATTAAAACAAGTTCACCTCTAGCATTATTATTTGTTTTAACAGTTTAAAATTGTTCATGTAACAAATTTTTTTAAATATTTTAATATTATCACTAAAACGATTCAGTTTTGCAAGTAATGGACTAACGTAAAGTGGAGACTATTAGTTTCACAGTTTATTCGTTATATAGGCTAAGCGTAAATTGATCTGTCAGCCTCTCTACAGGGTGTGTAATACATGTCTAGTATTAGTGATTATCAGGCATTCCAATAGCCAGACTAACGTTCTGTATTACTAATTTTATATTTTTCATTACACGTCATCTATACTAGTAACACACCGTTTTAATTGTTTCTTGCCTCTTTTGTTACTTACAACAACCTTTTACAAGACCAGCATTTTTACAATTCTATTTCACTTCCAATATTTTAAATATTCAATACGCATATAAATAAATAACCAATTAATAATACATTATAAATATTATAAAACTCATTTATTTGCTGCTGTTAAAATTAATTATGGGTGCGATTAAAGCTACCCTGTACAAAATACACAACTAAAAATAAAATAAAAGCAATCTGATAGCCTTGTTTATCTCCTACTTTTTTATCAGTAACAAATTCAAAAATCTGTCTCCTCACAACACAAAATTGCTTTATCACGGATTGTCGACGATATTAATGAATAAAAAATAGTCTCAGACTAACACAATTAAAATAGGGCTAATGAATCTTAATAAATTGTTTCTGTCAAGATGAAATAAATTATAATTTGTTTATTTTTACAAATTAAAGAAAATTATTATTCACGTTAATTGTAATAAATTGTCTACATTAATAAATGTGTGTGTGTGTGTGTGTGTGTGTGTGTGTGTGAGTGAGTGAGAGAGAGATAAAGAGAAAGAGAGAGCGAGGGAGAGAGAGATAGACAGACAGACAGAGACTAACACCGTTAAAGCAATGTGAAAATTATCTAAAATTTTAAACCAAACGTTAAAAAACTCACATTAAGATTTACTATCAAATGTTTAATATAATACAGTAGGCAGTATAATTTGGCATTATGTGTAAATCAACACACACACACATGTTCAATAAACCTGAGTGGAAAAATCCTTCGTTTTTCGGCTGCCTATGCTTAAAAAAAATAATTACTGCCGAACAATATAAGATGTACCATTAGAACTTGGTGTTCACAGTGCGATTTCCATTTCGAATAAGTATAAAATAAACGAAAATATTAGCTACCATGAAAATTATTTAAATGGCGGATGATTAAAATTTTTAATTTGAAAGTTCACAAAAATTATTAACAAAAGTTAGTATCAGTGACAAAAATTTTCTTGTTACATAAAAAGTTTGCGTTTTTATTCGTAAGCCAATGATACCTTGTTTATGGAATTTGGGTAAAAAATATCATAGATATTACATTTCTTTTATAACAAAAAGATTTAGCCTGTTTACCTTATAGTTATTGTTTGCCGTGATTTTACCTGTAGTGTAATATAATATAATATAATGTAATATGTAGGCTACATATTAAAATCTGTTGAAAATTAACTTATTAACGAAAGTAGTAAATGAGTTCAACGAAATTACATCAGTAAGGAGAAAACAAATACTTGTATTATAACAATTTTATAATAAAGTAAAGAATTTTTAAACATTAATGGAAGACAAATAAATACACAGACAATAAAACACACACCACAAACACACGAGCTAGCGCGCACACACACAGACACACACCAAGCACTTACGTACATTTCTAAATTGGCTCTAATTATGATTTTGTTAAACCGTTGTGTTAAAATATTTTATGTATGTTTCCTAAAGGCTCTGCATACCTGCTCTCAACGGACCCAACTGGTATGTGCTATATCCTAGGAATGAAGGCGGGTGCAGCTCACGACAGCGTACGCAATTTGGATGAATTCAAATTTGAAGAATTCGAGAGGAACGAGCAAAGAGGTTGCAAAAAACCAGAGCAACCTATGTACTATTAATCGGAAAACAACGTATTTAATTCTTTTTCTATATTATATACATTTGAGCAACTGTACAGCGTAAATAGATAAGAAGTAACATAAATCAAATGTCTGAAACTACAGATAAAAATAAAATGTTATAGAAATTTTGGAAATTTTTTATGCAACAACATAATCCTTTGTACGTTATTTAGACCTACTCTCTCAAGTTTTTACTTTGTATTCCTTAAACAGCCTTAATAAGCAACGTATCTTTAAGTGTATATACTTATTTTGTTGACAGAGTGTGTTGCTGCATAACTCACAGTTATGTCGGCAGATATATATCAAGGAAAATGATTGTAATTCTTTCATATTTAAAAAATTAAGTCAGTCAAATTATTAACACGTCCGAATTACCTTATATGCGTAATTTGCTGCACGAATAAAATAATAGGTATTATTATTTAATATAAATAAATTAATAATATTTATTTGTATATTATCATGGAAATAAATATAAAATGATAACATTAAATTATCATAATTAATACTATATGGTAATAAGTCATAATTATCATATAGTGCTAAAGAACACTATGTCGTTTCATAACAACAATATTTTTTTGTTTACTACGATACCAAGCACAGTCTGATACAACAAATACTCACTTTAGCAACTTTGTGTGAGTGAGTTTGATATGAGATCAAGCGATGGTATTGTTACTGACTACAGATAAATTTCGTGTAACAAAGAGATAGACTTCACTTTGCCGATGATGAGTTAAAAATCATTATGAAATAAGAGAAGGAACACCTAAAATTCGGTAACCAGCTTTCTACACTGAGGGTGTGTGGGTCTAATACGTGGGTATATTAAGTATCGTGTAAAAGTCTTTACATACATACATAAATATCCGGCACTACAGTCCAGGATGGGCCTTGGCCTCCCTAATGATCCGCCTCCAGATAGTCCGATCATGTACCTTAGTCTTCCACAAGCCGACTTCCATCCTAGTCAGGTCTTCTTCCACGTCATCTTGCAATCGTTTTCTCGGCCTGCCTCGTCTTGTGCGCCAATTCATTATCTTTTGGGGAGTCTTTTGTTGTCCATTCTTTCTTCATGCCCTTTCCAGGTGATTATTCTGGACTTTATAAATCGGACGATATCTTCCTGTTTTAGAATGGGAGTAAAACACGCAAAAGTCTTTAAGAGTTAAAATAAGGTTTGTTATTAGTAGCTACTTAAACAGAGAGAAAAAACTGTAAAACGTCAATGTCAAACTCATTTGCAAACTGTGTGCGTTTATACGAGCAACGTCTAAGCAGATGATTAAAGTTTGTCTACTTTTATGGATAATGTAGATCCATAAAATCCTCTCACAAACAATAGGCTTACCATGCGTGTTAAGTACATTGCTTCACCGAGATTTGTTCTGAACATTAGGTTTACCGTCTTTCATGGTGAGGGTGACACATGAAGGATCATCGGTCTCTCGAGTGTCGGACATAACAAATGTAGTTCAATTGTTACCTCCCATTGTTTAATAGAATGTTGAGTTTATTGTTCGACTGATTATGTCCTTGTAAACACAACGCATGCACATTTAAGGTACGTTTTTCATCGCGTTCTTGTTTATGAAAAGTATTCCAATACAGTAAAATAAGTCTTATTGTCAATCGGCCAATTTTGTATAGTGTTAAATGAATATCTTTAACTTTCAGGAAAGATTAATTTTTTCCTATATTTGCACTTATCGGTACCAGAAGATTTTGAAAATAGTTACACACAGCTCAGAATTGTATCTAATAACCAAGATAATCAGTTGTGACTATAAAAATAATTTTCAGGACGAGATTGTAAGTCGTATGGATATACAGTAAAAAGAATAATTAAAATTCAGTAGGTAGTATTGTCGCAAGTTGTTCAAAATAAGAGAATTAAAGGAGGAAAAATTAATAATAATTACTTAATAATGAATATTTAATAATAATTGAAAGTTATTTCTAAAATAGTAATTTTTTTCTTGAGCTGCCTGTAATTTCTTGAAAAAAAAAACTGTAATGATAGCACAAAGGAACAGAAGTGTGTATTCTTATTCTGTACTGTCCTGGAACTTCGGAAGTGATTAAGGAATTTTCTCACGGTACACCACACATGGCGTTTTCAATATCTCATAACAAAACGTTTGGTGAATGCAAAAACTTTATAGTATACAAGTAACTATTACTTCTAGTCACTGGTTGATGACGTGTTTTAAAAGAACAGATTATGCTTACAGACTTACTAGATATGGGAATCGGGAAGGAAAACATAACTTTAACCCTTGATTACCACACATTAAACACATAAAGAGAATAGAGTAATAACATATCTAAAATTTTATTTCTAAAAATTTAATTTTAAGTTAATTTGTTTACACAAAATTATAATACAATTATTTAAAATTTTCCTTTAGTTTCCTGTTTACACCGACTTCAGGGGCTGGACACTGGCGTGATCCTTAGATATAAACACAACTGTTTTCCTAACTCGTGTGTAACATTTTTACCCTTTCCTTCAGGCAATTTTGTCAGAACTTTTGGTAATTTATATGTTTGTACAACAAACCTATGGTTTAGGCTTTATTTTGTTCTTGTTTGTGTAACATTGTAAATTTAAAATTGTTTTAATACAATAAAGTTTAACGAAGAAGAAATTGTCTTGAGATTTTTTTTAAGTGTAACTTTGCTTTTTATATCACAACTTCTGTATACAGTTACAGGCGGGTTTTGAAGACGACCCAGTGTAAGCGTTGGACTCACATTTTTACAGACGAGATTGACCGATGTTTGAGGGATTTTGAGGGATAATGTTTTGCGAGTTTCACGGAATATTTCATAAAGATAGCAAAAGAATAATATGTCAGTACATACTGCCGGTTTGTAAGTCAAAGACACAGATTCTACTTTTGCAGCAGATGTTATGGTTGAAATGCAAGCTAACACAATGTACATAAATACTGAATAATCTAATTACCATGAAGAGGTCTGAACCGACAAATTGTCTTTAAGTTAAATGTAGTCGCTCACTTGTTGACTGGAGGGTGACGTGTACGCCACCCACTGAGACATATTAAACGGAACTCGTATGTAAAGTGAAGTGATTTGTGATTACGCTCGTTTTAAAGACTTTAAAGAATCGAGATTTAATACGCTTCGGATATCTCTTCAAACCTAACTAGTTTACACCTGCCTAAACATTTTTTACACAGACTCCTTTTCAGTACTAATGTCTACTTCTGTACTTAAAAGTTTTTTCCGCTATGGATCCCATCAAAAATGCCAAATAAGACAACATTTCACCCATATTACATGTGACATCCTCAGGTCTAGTCTATGTGAGATCTAAGAGAGTCAAATACAGAATGGACACAGACCGCGGAAACTTACGTGGGAATATTAGGCTACTTCTTTATTCTTTGGTTTAGTTTTTCGCCAACATGCAGTAGTGACATCCGTAGCAACAATAGGCCTATATGAATTATAATACATAAATACTTTTCGTCTTTAGCATTCGTCTTGTAACTCCTGAATAAATGCACTCACAACCTTTTCCCAGTGACTAATCTGCATTAATCTTCCACACTTCACTCTGACATATTCATCTATCTAAAGGGCCGTTGTCATAGTAATTGATAAGCCTGTGTCTGTAATCTAATAGCAACTTTCATCATCATCTGCCGTTTTGTCTTAAAGTTAAATGCCTTATCGTTCTTTTTATGTATACAGTGCTTGAAGAAAGTATCCCTGCATCCTTGATTGCCTACAAGTGAACGTCGATTACAGAGTTGTATTGATGCTGCCAGTCAAGAAAAATTCGGTCGCTTCCGGTAACCGCGCAAGGTGGTCGTAACTATTAAACTTTACAACTAAACTAATTGATAGAGGCTTATAGTATTTCTTAATATTTCTTTTCTTTTCTATATTTATAAATAAAACGTAGTATGGATAAAAACTTGAACAGAAATGTTTAAGAACATTTGATCTCTATGGTAAGAGTAAATATCTAATAAAACATGGTAGACGAGGTCATATTTGATACATTTCTACATACCGCACAAAACTCTAGACATACAGATAAAAAACAAAATTATTTGAAGGTTATAATGATTAAAATAAACGTGGCACAAGAAGAATGAGATATGAATTGGGCTGTAGTAACCACATGTAAACTCTTTCTCTCCCTCTCTCTCCTCTATCTTTCACTCCCACTCTCTCTCCGTCCGCCTGTCTAATTGTCTCTGTATCTGTCTGTCTGTCTCTCTCTCTCTGTGTATCTCTGTCTGTCTGTGTGTCTATCTCTCTCCCTCTCTCTCTTTCTTTCTTGTTAGCAGCCTTCAAGCTGGTTGGCAGCAGCCAGCCATTCCTCAAGCGTATGTGCTTTCCTTTTCAGTTCTAACTATAATGTTCGAACTATGAACTGTTATCGGGTTCATACCGTCCATAATCTGACCAATTTATACAAACGGACTAACGACTCCTCCCTTCTACTTTGACTTTGATAGTCCCTTTCACTAGCCCATTTGTAGCAGTAATTTTTTAATACCTCATTCCTTCTACGGTTTAAGTTTCCAAGGAACCTTCAATCCTCCTGAGCTCTTCTAAGAACATGGTTATTAGTTATTTTCTCTCTTCCGCTTATTTTGTGCGTTATTATGTACAGCACAAATTAATCAAGAATAAATATATTGGAAGTAAACATGTAATCGCTTCCTTAAATCCTCTTTTCGAATGGGGTAAATAATTTATCAAAATTTCTATTTATTTTAAACTTCTTCTTTTTTAACTTCCTTGTTAGGAGTCTGTCTTGTTCTATAACAACGGTCCTACTTGCTGTTACTCCACCTCTTTCTTGGCCAACCAATGGTTCTCTTGGTGTTTGGTTGGCTATCTCTTGCCTTTTTCACTAGCCTTGTGTCATCCATTCTTGATATGTGTTCGTTAAAGAATTAATATCTGTTACATTATGTTTTTCTTATACTATTGCTTGGCAAAGTATCGTACCTTTTTTTTCTAGTACCCTGCGTAATATAATCATTTCTGTAGTTTCTCGTTTTCTTTGATTTGTTGCTGTATCTTGTATATTTGTTGTTTGGTCTCTGATGTATAGAATATTACTGGAAGTATTGTGCTTTTGCAAATCCTAGTTTCCGCTTCTTATGTAAGGTATTTATTATTCCTTATAACGTTGTTATTCATGCAATCCTTCTTGCTTTCATCAATTGGCGTTCTATTTATTCATCTGCCCTATTGTTACTTGTAAACTTGTTCCTAAATAGTCTATCTGCATTACTTCCATTATCTGTTCTATTATTCTGTCATTTATCACAAGCTTACACCTTAATGGGTCATGTGAAATTATTGGGATTTTATTTAATTGAAAAGTTTAAATATCCAACCAAAATTCAAAATTTAATTTAACTCTTCATTCAATGACTGATTAATAAACAACGATTTTTCGTGAGAATTATTCTTTATTATGAACATCTAATTACGCGTTTGTTCCATCCATATTATCCACAGATTATCTTAAAGTAACGTATGAGTACTCAGAGATTTTACAAAAACAAAAACAAGACAACTTACACTACTCATGAGTACACAATTGATTACTTCGACACCTGTTGTGTATCTAAACTGGAATCCAATGTAACCAGGTTAACTGAGAAAATAAATTTCCTAATGTTTACAAGCTCATGCAGATTTGTTATTGCACACGTTCCTGCAACTATTGCACACGTTGATGTCACTATACTTGAATAACAGCGTCAACTATAAGTAGCTACGATTCATTGACGTTGCAAACACTAGTACGAAATAGTTCACAACGTCCACGTACAAGACCTCAGTAATGAAATATTCTGTTTTAAAATGCTACGTGGCTACATTCTTAAACGATTTTGATCAACAACGTATTAATAAACGCCATAACATTAATCATTTCACTAAATTTTATTGAACTTCCTAAGCTCAGTATTATGAATACGGACAAGCTTAGGACACTATGATGGCGTGAGAAGCTTCATAAACAGAAAGAAGGGCAGAAAAATCTGCGCAGCATATTTTATGTAAAGAAGAGGTACGACTAACCTGGTCTTTACGAGGTTTGAACAGCAAGTTTGTACAATTTTAAATTTTCCCGCATGAAAATTGTTTGACTGGGAAAAAATGTTTCGAATTTTGTTACACCTGTTTGTAACAATTGGCAAAATTTTGCCTTATTGGATACGTAGTTCGGATTTGATAGCTAACTGAGTAAGTTGCGTTTAGATTTTTTTTTGTCTTTTAACATTTTACAATGCAGGATAACGGGACTTAACAGTTTTGGGCAACAAATGAGACACAGTGCTTTGACGTGGTGAAAACGTCTGGTGACCACGTCAAATTGGTGAGACCAGTGTGCATGAACTGGCGGTTTATGAATGGTATTACACCTTTAAAGTCGTCTGCGAATGAGTTAAAGATCCCAATAGTAAGATGAAGTTTGTAACATCTTGTTCCATAGAATCTTATCATTAGGAGCTATTAACTAATTTTTGATTTCATTAATTAATAACTTTTCAAAATAATTTCCTTACTTAATAAAGAGTGTTATTTTGACAGTTTAGGTCGCTTGGATCAAACTATTAGAAGGAAACGGCTGGATTTATGAAAATAAGATGTAAGAAATTTCTTTTCCTCTTCTTCTTCTTCTTCTTCTTCTTCTTCTTCTTCTTCTTCTTCTTCTTCTTCTTCTTCACTACATGGCTTGGTCTGTAGACCGTTCCGACTTCACAGAGTCTCTCATCACTTTTCCTAGGTTCTTCCGCGATCACTCGTTTCCACTGACCTATATTCAAACGCTTGTTTAGGAATATGCACGTCTAACACGCGTTCCGCACGGGACTTCCAATTTTGCCTGTATTCGTTTATTCTACGTAGAACCAAATGTAACTTTAGGTGTTTCCTTATGGAGTTTCGTAGATGATCTCTCAAATTGCATCCCTTAACTGCTTTTAAAAATTTTATTTCCGAGGCCTACACTTTTGAAATATTTTTTGCAGAAGAGTCCAAGTTTCATACTTAATATAAAATATTATAATATTATAAAATGATAATATTATTATTATATATATAAAAGTCGGCACAGCGACGACGTTATAGAACTTTAGCTGTATCTTCCTTTGCGTTTCATTCTTCAATAGTCGTCTTATTGTTCCACAGGTATAACTAAATTTATTTAATTCTCTCTCGATATTGTTGACATTCCTATATGAGATATCACTTCTCAAATAATAAGAATGTGATACCTGCTTTTTCCTACGATTTATGGAATTTACGCACAATAATACCAGCCCGCACAAGTACAGAACGTTTGACCAAAAATAACACCGTGGTGGCACCGCAATTACTGTAATCATCAGACGAAGCCTGTGTCACTTTTCCTCTTTTCAAAACTAAAAGCAATCATGTTTTAATACTTCAAAAAATAACGGTTTGCGAGTGGTAAAAACACGAAACAAAAATCGTTAAGTTCAAGGCTATAACACAAAGTGCGTTTCAGAAATTTTTTTAACACAGGAAAGAAATTTTGACGTAAGTGTGTTTTATACGATGGGGATTATCTGATGGGAGAAATAAAACCCATTTTTTAAATAAACAAAAATTGCATAAAATTTATTAAGAAACACGTATGTAACACTTAAGCTCATGTAGTTGTGTGTCATTTGTTAGTGATATACCGAGAGTTTTCTGTCTAAGCGTAGATTCAGAAGTAGTACAGAAAAGTACTAGGAGTAGTATTTTGTAGGATTAATTTTCATTATGTCGCGACTAAATTCAGTCCCTGTCAGCATACAAAACTCTCAGTAATTCGGGACAATTACTTTAATACAGTTGTTGTATAGTTGAAAAATTGTACAGCTGTACATCTGCAATTTGATTTTTTCAATTTTTCTGGAGACTACAAGGTCAAGAAAATAACGCGTCCAACAAACAGAAGTTATCGGTAGAAATCTAAATAGAAATTGACCTTTATTGCGTAATTTTCTATGTACTTATGTGAATTATCATTGGTGACACGAAATGTTTGTAATGAACGATAATAGGTTTATAATATTTTATAATTTGTTTATAATGAAGCATAGATATTATTTGACGTTATTGTACGTAGCTTGATTGCATTGCGTTGCTAAATTTATATTATTCAGATTTCGTAATACTAATGAGTCTTTCGTAACGTATTTGTGTTTTAATTTGATTTTCTAAATATCACATTGCGTACGCAGTTCCGATTCAGCGACAACACATTTAACAAAACATTCTATTGTCAACATTACTGCTGTTTACACATATGTTATCGTTCTAACCTAACACAATGGTATGTAACTTACACGTTGGGTATATAAACGAACTGTTAGAATAACAGTGCACCTATAGTAATACTAGTACACGTAGCTATAGAAAAACACGCTTGCAAAATGGTATGTAAAGCTACACAAATTTTAAGTATTCCGACTGTAACATTGAATATGTAGTAATCGATTCATTGATTTCTACGTCAGTGACCTATAAGGAAATTAGTATGGTATAAACATAACCCGCAGAAACATTTTCATACAACAGACGCTTCGAGTCTTGAGAATTGTAAATACATTCTATAATGTTTTGTTTAATGTTCCCTGAATAATTGTCTCGCTACTGGATAAATAATATAATAGTAATTATTATTAATACTATTTTTACTACAAGACAATAATAATAATTCATTTTACACTTTTTTTTTGGAAATAAACTAATTATAAAATTTAGTGGGTAATAGTATAAAATTTATAAAATTTAGTATAATTATAATAAACAAACTAACATATACCCCCAACACAAACAAAATATAAAATATTTATAAAGTGAGTACTTTCTGCACTGTCTACTAGTAGTGCTGGTTTTATCGTAGCAGTAGGCCTGTAGTACAGCAAATACTTTGAGATTAAGTCAATGATAAAACATAATTGTGTTTACATTTTATTTGTGAAATTGTCTTTTTGATATTTTATTTCAATTTACTCTGGATTGACACTTAATTTTTGTCCCTTGTATCTAATTGTCTATGTTGATGATTGATCTAAACTTTTTAACTTTTAAAGACTTAGTCAACAGGACATTCTATTCATGTTTGATTCGTTTTTTTCTATTTTTATTTTTACCTCTTTCATTTTGCGTTATGAACGGGTGATGCCCGTTTAAAAGCTTTTCCTGGTATTCTATTTTTACTTCATATAGTTTATACGAGATTACAATTCAACATTATTGACTTTCCTTAAACATACAGAATTGCTTTCACTGAAGATGTTGTAGCTCTGTGCATGCATTGGTTGTCTTAGAATTTGATTTCTGGTTTTTCGAGTAAACGAAATTTTAACATTTTCCCTAGATCTGTGTTTGTAAACAATAAGGTCGATCTTGCATATTTCAATTTTATTTGCCGCACTTCAGCTCCATAATTATCACGTGTTTATTCAAAGTATTTATTCTTTGTTAAATTGCTTGTATTATTATTCCTCAAGTAAGTGGGCCTTGGTATCTGTCTGATTATAATAATTTTTGCCTAATTTTTATCGCGATATATGCTTCATACTCAAGTGTTTCTGCTGTCCATAAATCTAATAATTCCCCAAACTTTCTACCAAATTAAAATCCCTATTTGCTTACGCAAAATCTATGTACTGTTTCGATACTACCGGTACATTTTTTTCAAACTATCCAGTTTTTAGTCAATAAGTTTTCTTACAATGTCTTTTCCATCTTCCTTATGCTTTGGTAATAATATTCTTGACATTTGTAGTTATATTTTTGCTAACAATAATCTTGACATCTGTAGTTAAATAAAAGTTTTCGTCATTTGATTTTATTAACACATTATTGCATAACAAAAATAGTATCAATTTTTAAGTAAGTTTTATTGTATTATTAATTTTTTTTTAAATGCGGCAAATTTTCGGATGCACTTGATATCTAGATGTTAAATATAAAAGTGTTTGGGCCCAGAAATAAATATATTGTGTCAGAAACAAATTCAGTTTACTTGTATTTTTAAACTCTTAGAATAGCATAATTTTGTCGGATTGAGAAACGTCATTGTATTTTGGCTGATAACACGTTTTTACATAAAAAGTAAATATAATAATGTTATCAGTAACACTTAAAACGTTCAATGCTATATTAAATCCTAACCTGTATTATCACCTATAAAATAATTATCTAAAAATTAATTTGATATTTAACCTTTTTATAAAATGGAATGCTCTTTCAAAATTATGCTTTCTTTAATGTTTTCTGATTGATAGTTTTACGTTGGGAGAACTGAACAATTTAAATCTCAAATCTCATCAATCCCGGACAACTTTAATAAGAGATTCTTGTGATAAATGAATATTATTAGATACACATACATAAATGCATTTCAGTATTACGTTCCGTTCATTTTGTTTTTGGATTAGTTTTGGACTGTACTATTAGCTCTTTTGCTGGCGGAGACGTCGCTTATATCTGCTCTTGTCAAGAAACAGAGTGGACCTTGTCCTACGGTAAACGGGAAAAAGGATTTGGATAAAAAATTGGTGAGTGACGGTACCAGTAAAATCAAAATATTAAATAAGTTAAATTTTAATTTATTGCAAATTAAAACGCTAAAGCTTTTATGTAATCTTTCAATTAACTAGTTCAATATCATTCTTAAGAAACTTACTTTTGGCAAACATTAGAATACTTGAAACGGTATTTGGTTACAATTAAATAATCAATTCAGGTCAAGTTTTTACAAACGTTTTATTTCCTGAGTAGTTTAAAGTTTTATAAATGTTTAAAGTTAATTGTTTTACGCTTTTAAAAATTAAATATTCTAATAAAATTATTTTTAAAAATAATTTGACAAGAATAGGATTTGTGTGTTAGTTTACATCAAAAGTTTGAGTAAATAAATGTTAAAATATTTTTATGAATTAAGATTATAATAAATTTGAAAGTCATACATTTAGAAATTT
Source organism: Magicicada septendecula (assembly GCA_034769895.1). Taxonomy (NCBI): domain Eukaryota; kingdom Metazoa; phylum Arthropoda; class Insecta; order Hemiptera; family Cicadidae; genus Magicicada; species Magicicada septendecula. The sequence continues at coordinate 194,439,945 of CM068367.1, forward strand.
GATAAACCCTAAGTACGTGTGTGAGAGGTAGAACAAATATTAATACAGTACTCCTTTTTAGTTAAAGGAATTATTTTATGACAAATACAAATTTTTAGAGACTAAAACATTGACAAAATACCTTTTCGTTGCAAACATGTATGTGGAAACGGCACATCGCTCTGCTCGGAGGTTAATGTTAATGATTACTACATTACTTGGTATTAGTCTTAAAATTAAAAGATTATTTCACTTGTTTTTCTTCAAATTAATGTATTAGATAATTTAGTCTCATGTACGTTTTTAACAGTCTCTTTAACAATCGTCAGTTTTGTATTTGATTATTGTGACTTAAAAAAAATTTGCAAAGTTTAAAATAGACGTTTTGTAGTAAAACACTCTTCTTATCTGTACTAGATCTTCAGTGCAATATAATTCATTATGTAAATCAGGTTCAGGCATTTGATAATAATTGTAAAAAAACTGTTGAGTAATTAATATAACAGCTGAAGAAGTAAAATATATAGAATTATTTTCAGTCATTGTTGATTAGTTTCAGTATTGCACTGATTAATTAATTCATTCAGCTTTTTTATTTGATATGTTTTTGTCAGTTTAGTGGCGTCTGGTATGAACTCGGTTATCACAGTCGTGATTTACCTTACAGTGGAGACTGCTTAGCCTACAACTTCACCGTATTTAAAGAAAAATCTTCTCCGTATCAGATCGATATCATAAAGTAAGTTGAACTCCAGGCAATATAAATATGTCGTTAACATTCATATAGTCCTACACATACGTATTATGTCATATGTCATATGCCACTTGAGAGTATATTTTTTTAAATGTGTGCTACCCCAAACAAATCTGTGTAGTTTTATTTTACTAAATTAGTTTCTACATTACACTTAAAGTAGTACTGAAGTGCTCTGAAAGAATTATTGACCACAACGATGAGCGGAAAAGAAGTGAGCATATAAATGCGCAAAATCTGTCTGTCATTGTAATTTGTTTTCAAACGGTTAGATATGTTGTTTCTTCTAAAAGTTATATCTACATATTTTTCAGTTTACACCATAATTGCATTTAATCGATTATTTCTTGTGCAATGAAATTTAAAAAATTCCAATTTTCAATCATGTTATGAAAAGAAGTATAACATGTTTCACCGTATGCAGCAAATGATTTTGTATATTTTTAAAGAAACATTAAATAAAAATTGTAAACTTCACTCTTCCGTAAATTTAATGTGACGGTACCGAAAGAGTAGTTAATAAAGAACGTTTTCAAGAGTAATAGTTTTAAGTTAATTTTTTCACTTAATATTAAACAATTCAAAAATTATATGCACACAATGAATTCTATCTAAATTAACGTTAAATACTAAAATTATAATTAAAGTAAACAGTAATAAAAATATATAAACTAGAAACTTTATTTAAATTAAAAAATATTATGAATTAAGCGATTAAACTTTTATTAATAAGAAACGTTTGAGGAAAAACATTGAAGCATTTCTTTACAAATTCTTAAACAACTTATACCTTCTATGGCTAAATATTTGTGACTCTGGAAACTGTATAGTATGCTTTTTTAATTGTATAATTTGAATATCTATTTATTACCTAATCAAAATCCCTAAGTTTTGCTTAGCTTTAAGAAGTGAAACGTTGATCAGTATCCTGAAATTAGCGGGACAATAACGTTGTCTAAGAAGAACATTTAAGGAGAATATTGGGGACTGAAAAGGAACACATAAAACTAGAGAATAAAGGAAAACAATGAGGTGTATAATCAGTGGGGAAGAAGTAATCCTACCGAGAAAATGAAAATATTAAACCTTAAATAGGCAGAACACATTTTATTGTATTCTACAGATTGTATTGTATACTGAATACATATGTAGTATTAGCGACGACTCCAGAACCGCAACAAAAAATTTATCGCAAAGTGTAAAGGAATCACTATAGAGAATAAAGAAAATGGGGATGAATGGCGAATAGGTTGCTGATGAATGGAAACTGAAAGGGCAGGTTGCGAAGACCGTGAAGAGTCACAGGGCCAGTGGAAGATGACGGCGCTCTACTTATTTATCCAAAATCTTTACTACTACTCTTTAACTTTCCCATTCTTCTCTGTTCTATACTAAGGTTATAATCTAGATCTAACTTATCTGTCTAATTTTATATCTTATCTTAGTTTCAATCTGTCCATTTCCCCTTTTATGTCTCTAAAGTCTTATGTAGGCCTATTATGTATTATTATATTTTCTATATTGTATTATTATTGTGTATTTTGTATATTGTGTGTTATGTACTTCACATACATGTTACATAAACTCTCTTATGTAGTCTTTAAATTTCTACTTCAGGCTAGAAACTTGTTCTGTCATTTCTATACGTTTGTTGTAATACTAATAAATTCGTTTCACTTCATGTCTCTTACTTTTTCTTTTGTATCGGCCATCTAAGGATCACATACCAATGTCAATTCTTTATTCCTTTTTTCCTTTTCTCTAATAATTTTTCATCTTTTTACTATGTCTCTTCTTCCTGTCTTCAGCCAACTTTGCACCTGCGTTTTTCCCTCTAGTGCATTGGACTCCTTCCATTTTTATCTATTATGCCCAAAAAACGTCTCTTTCAATAGCTTCTTCTGCGTTTATATACTTTTTTCTATATCCTTTTGGACTTTTTTAATCCAACTTACTTTTACTTATTGCAGTAACTTTTAATTTATCTTTAACGCTTTCCTATACTGTTCATGACTTTTGTTTGTTAGTTACACTTGAGCGTGCGGTTTTTAAACTGTGTGCTTTAAATTCATTTGGCAATCTCTGTATTACCAAATAAGTTTCCACAAATGAATGTCAACACTATACTTTAACTGTTATTATCGAAGTGTAATAAAAGTATTTTTTATCATAGTCAAAAACGAAAAAACTGATAACATAAGTACACGCACAGTATCTGTCACTGGAATTCGTTTCCAAAGGCTTACATGTATTTTTATTTCTAAACGTTATGTCTATGTATTTATCATATTTTAGGTTTCAAAACATTTATAAGTTTGCAAACGTCAAAGTCTATGATTCATAACTAAAAACAACTAAACAATACAATACAGTTATGAAACCTAGAATTGTTGTTTATTTTTTGAATTTTTCAATTTGTTGTGAAGTTTGAGGAACTTAAATGTCTAACTCATTTGTCATTTGATTGTGATTTGAACTTTTTGTATTTCTTTATCAAGTATTAGTACGTGTAAGTATTACACCTTATTCACTAGGGTAATTATTGAATTCTTAACTTTTTTTGATTTCGGCGACTTCATTTTTATTCGTCATGAAATTACTTGTAGACCATAGTTACGTCTAGTTTCCTTGTTGTTTAATATTTGAGGCATTTAATTTAGTCCTGTTTTGTCCTGCACTATTTGGTCACTACCGTTAGAGTGTCCTTCAATCAGCTGTTTCATTCAAGACTTATGGTTATTTTAGTTTTGAAGGTCTACATGTCTACATAATCTAACACCTTTCCCTTCTAAATACAACTTGTAAAACATCTTCTATTGCAGATTAAAGACGATTGTGAAATTCTGTCTCGCTGCTTGACTTGATTTGATTTGATAAATTCTTATGTGACTTGATTTATTTTTTAGTGCAGTTTGATGGTTGTTTTTACTTTTTGTTTTATTTTTTTGCTAGTCTGAAAATCTATATGTCTGTTGTCAGCTGTACTATTACGTAATTGGGAATCTATCGATCAAAATATTAACTTTAAAAACAAACTGAATTAGTTTTCTAGGCAACGATTGCACAATGTTACCTGTTCTAGATTGCAGCTTGCCTTTAAAATGTTTTTAACAGAGAACTAGTGAATAGACTAATTCTTTTGATACCATGTGTCCTGTGACCAATATGCTTATTGTTGTGTATTTACAGATTGCATGTATAAACGTAAAAAATATATTTTGATTCAGTTTTGGCGTCTGTATTGAATTTTACTAATCGTTTACTTAGTTCGCCTTTAAACAGATTTAATAGATTTTTAAAAGTTTATTCAGATGAAATACTGTTAATAAAATACTATTCTTAAAGTTCAAAAGTGTACGCTTATTAATTTATGCAATGTCAGAATCTTGTAACAAAATAATAATTTGTTAATGGTTAATGTTTTTAAAATTTTAAGAATGTATTGTTAAAATTTACGTAATGTTAAATTAAAGTGTCTTCTATATTTGTAAAATAATTAATTATTAATTTCATATAAAGTAATTTTTATTCTCTTTAAACCTACTTCCATCTGCTATTTCAAGCTGATTTTCAATCGCGTGACATACCAACATACCATCTATTAGCACAAGCCAATAATTAGGATTGTTACGTTTATTATACAGTAGGCTGATCTGGTTTGTAATCGAATGTAATGTAGTGTAATGATCTGATTTGTAATTTACAAAAATTTTGCTAAGAGTGAATACGTTATTCTAGAGTATCATTCACTACTGACTTTATTATGTGTACTTATTCTTTGTAATAAGAATTATCTAAACTACATTTATTACATAATGCATTTATTATATTTTACCAATTATATTCAAGTTGGATCATGGATAAATGTTTAAACAAATTCACAGAGCAATTTAATTATTTTCTGGCTGAAGTGACAGTATGAATAAAACTAATATATGCACACTAATTTCCACTAACAAGTTATTACCTTCATTATTTTATAAATTATAATGTTTTCATGATTTTTTAAGTATTAACTACACTTTTTATGTTTAACGTTTGTTCTAAACATATTTAAATGATTTAACTGACGGTTGAAATGTTCATCTGTTTGAAATCACTCATGTATGCACCAATAATTAAGGTAATAATTATTAAACACTAACTGAAACAATCTAATTTATTGCAAACGTCACGTAATGTTTTCAGGAATGGACGTGTTAAGGGAAAAATGGAGATGGTACCAAAAGCAAGTAGTTCATCGTCTTACGATGTTGAGCTTGCGTATCCTGGTGCAGGTACATATCAATTTGTATGGGCTCTGTTTTTTATAGTTTGTTGCTCTGTATTATATTCGTAGCAACTGAACATATAATATATGTCGTGTGTAGTATTATTTAGTTGTTCTTTTTATGTAGACAACATGCTACATTTACCTTTTAATAGAAAAGTAGGCAAGAGTTAATACAGATGCCTAGTCTGTAACTTTACTGACGCGTGTGATCGCCACTTGCAAAAACTTTAAATATAATGAGAGGCTTTTGTAGAAATCTACGTCTTAGTTTTTGTTGATACAGGCTTGTTTCTTGTATGCTAGTAAAAATATAATTACTTTGTATAATTACATTAATTTCCATGCATACACGATTGATAATACACTTTTCTTGTTTCCAGGTAAAGCAAAAAAATATAATTACTACGTAATGGCCACTGACCATGACTGTATGGCTGTCGTGTACACTTGCAGGAACGAGGGAAAATCCCACATCAGTAGGTTTATTTTAATATTGTTACGACGGCCTCCTTGATCGTCGTATGGTACAGTGAAAAACAAAATACAAGACACCAATCAAGTTACTAATCCCTAGATTTAATGATTATCACAATTAACAGTTTATAATCAACTTGTACAATCATCCGAGCAAAGTTTCTCCACACGCAATAATAATGTCAACTAATAGAGTCCCGCACAATTATAACACTTCACCATAATACTTCAAACCTTACTTGAATAAATCGCCGCTTAAACTCAAAATAAGCGTCGCTGAATGCTTATATTTATACCCCGCTGAGATTCCAGAATAATCCATACTACGCGTCAACGCTACGCTACTAGAAAACACTAGCGCGTAATTGCTTGCCGCCTTGAACACAGTACGCGCGGACCGGTAGTCTGGAACAGTCTACGGACGCGTGACAAGTGTCACGTAATTGTCCTTCATCTCAAAGTAGCAGCAATATGTACGCACTCACACGTTATAACCGGGCTCCTCTGGAATAGCCGAGAAACGCGTAGAATGTTGTGTAACGTTGTAACAATATTTTACTTTAATGATATAGTAAACTTAATAACAAAGAGCTAAATAACATTTGTTCATTATCAGTCTTTTGGCACTAATTCAATGACAAACATATACTCAAAACTTAACCGCGTGGTTTCTAGACAAAGTCATCTCAATTCCATGAACTTGTAAACTAAAACTTTTGTCAGTTACTGGTTCGTGTAGTGTTTAATAAGAAATAAATGTTTCTTGAAATGTGCAATATATTTAGTTAAATGGAAATTATATTTATATAACTTTCATTCAAGTAAGACGCAAAACTTTAAAAACTTTAATTATGCTCACATAAAAATTTGTAATTTATTTGCGTAATTAACAACTTTCTACAGTTAATCTTTTAAACTGTCACTTTAAAGAACTGTGTAAGGCTTTCACAAAAATAAACGTTGAAAAGTATAAGAGAACAGGTATATGAGTAATGCATTTAGTCTTTAAACTTTCATGAGACACTAAAAACGTCTGTCACAACTACTAATCTGTAAAACGTTTATTCAGCTTGGCACTTTAACTTTTTTCCGTATTTACAAAATACTAATATCTTTATCAGAAGTTGACGACTGTCAGAGAGTTCAAATCCTGAAATGTTTATTTAACCAGTATATTTGGTAAGACTTTCAGTTTTATTTACTATATCTTTACATGTTTTACTCCCTCAGTTTGATGGGCTGGACATGACTGGAACAGTACTGGACTCTTGGTTTGTTTTGTTTCTTGTAATAACGCGTTTCCAACATTCACTGTTTCATGTTGTTTCAGGTATCGCGGTTTAATTTTCACGGTATTGTACGACACTCCATGATCGCTGCAATGGTTGTACACTGATTGTCGCCGTATGATAGAGTATTACTAGCTTGTACGAAAGTACAGTTCATTTCTAACGAAAGACTCTTTATATTTCGGCAAGCGAAACACTACTTTAAATCTAAAAGCCTCAATTATGGTTGAATTCAGAAAAATTTATCCGTTAACATTGAAAACCTCTATTGGTTACGCATAGAGAATTATTCCCAAAATTTGTTTTATAAACAAATTCAGTTTATCGCAGTCGCTTGTTGACTATTTAAATTTCCTGCTTCCTTATTATATAAACTACTCTGAAGTTATATTCAACGTGATCAACATGGTCTGCCTTATTTTTGTGATGCTGTCGGGCCTTGAATAAATTGCCAGATTAATTTTTTTCCTGTATCATATTACTACGTCAATTTTCTATGCTCTTTTTTTCAATATTCTTTGTATGCACATATACCTGAGGAATATTTCTTTATTGTTATTATTGGAATAATAGAAAGCCGACATAATATTTCTAAATTGCATTGTTCCCAAAAATAATACGATATCCTTGAAAATAATTTAAACCGTGTCAGTAGAAATGTAATTTTAGTTTCCTTGCACAGTTTTTAAAGAGTAAAAAAATACAATTTGATTGAGTTTGTAGAAATTTGTCGTAGATATAGTTTAACATAAGTTAAAGTTTTTTAGTGCTTTTACCTTAAAAGTTACTAATTACTTCTTAGATTAAAGTAATAAAACTTATCTAAAGTTAGGATTTGTTTTTCCTGTATCATATTACTATGTCATTTTTCTGTGCTATTTTTTTTTTCAATATTCTTTGTATGGACATACCTGAAGAATATTTCTTTACTGTTATTGAAACAACAGAAAAACGAGATACTATTTCTAAATTAAATTGTTCCTAAAAATAATTCGATAGCCTTGAAAAGAATTTAATCAGTGTCCGTAAAAATATAAGTTTAGTTTTCTTGCACAGATTTCAAAAAGTAAAAAAATATGTTTTGATTGAGTTTGTAGAAATTTATCATAGGTGTAGTTTAACATAAATTACAATTTTTTTAGTGCTTTTACTTTAAAAGTTACTAACTACTTCTTAGGATAAAGTAGAGAAATTTATCAAAAAGGTATTATATTATTACACGTTGTTTATAAAATTTTAAACATTTTTGTAACATTGTTTTGGAATTACTAAAGTCTATTGTCTTTAACACTTTTATTAATTGCACACTTTTTTATTTTAAAAAGGTTCTGCATACCTTCTGTCAAAGCAAAGGGATGGATTATGCCGCTTGCTGAAGCAAACCGGAGGCGTCACAGACGAAGAACTTAAAAAATTTCCGGACTTAGAATTCGATGAATATGATGGTAATAAACAAATTGGCTGTAAGACTGCGTTGACACTTCGTATCCAGGAGGAGGAAAACGAAGCCTCTTCGGAGGAGGATAAGAAGCACTCCACGGCGGAGGAAGAGGAGGAAGACTGATCGTTTATCCTCCATACAACGTCTACGTAATGTCTAGAAATATTAGTAATTTTATTTGTATTTTAATGTATTTATTATGTACATGTTATTAAAAGGATAATTAAGAACATGAAAATGACTTTTGATGCCCATTGATCTGAGAGAGTTATAGATCTTATTTCCGATATTGCAGTATACTACGTGCATAGGAGTGTGGTCCAGATCAACGAACAACTGACTACCAGATAGCATGATAGAATATGGCTGCAAGTGACGTTGTAATTTTGTTAAAATAAAAAAAGAATTTTAATGTGCCGTTATTAAAATTTACTTACGAAAGTTGTGTTAGTGGTTATAATCACAAACACAATTATCACTGTTGCACACCACTATAGAAAAATTACTCCGATTAGCGCTTTCAAGCTTCTCAGCTCATCGCCCCGCAAACAAGCTATAATTCAAATGTCCCTTCCCAACCTCCAAGCCCTGTCACCCCCCTCTGTACAGTTACATATTTTTCTAGCACATTCCTTGTGTTTATGTGTTGTGTGTGTGTGTGTGTGTGTGTGTGTCTATACATTCTTTTAAAACCTAACGTAACGCCTTTCTCATTCACACTTGTGGGCGCGGTCACTCACCCTTATTTCAAAAACATCCATATAGGCCTATGCAATTTAATTCTTAATATTATCTACCCTTCCTCTATCTTTTACTTTTTAATTATATTATAAAATATTTCTTCATTATCAAATTTAGTTTTAGTATTCATTAAATTGTCTAACAATTTTTCTGTTTCTTTCAATATTTCTAACTCACACCTAAGCTTCCTTTCAACTGTGTTATTTACTACACTTAAATATAGCAAACAGGGGGTGTATTTAAATATTTAATAGGGGGTGACAGGAGGTTGGGAAGGAAGATTTGAATTATAGCTTGTTTGCGGGGCTGTGTGTGGACTGTTGGGTGGGGGGGGTGTGAAGGGTTTGGTTTTATCCTCTTGTTTTGTTATTTCCGATCTGACGATGAGCTGAGAAGCTTGAAAGCGCTAATCGGAATAATTTTTCTATAGTGGTGTGAAACAGTGATAATTCTGTTTGCGTTATTAAAATGTATTTTCATATAAATCTATAAAAATCATTGAATATAAAAACGTTTACAGTTATTTTGTATTGAAACAGTTTGTAGTGCACAAAATACAGTACATTACATTAATTTCTCACTACGTATGCCGACTTTTATATTTTAATAAGTTACAGACAGGTACCGTTACAAGTAAAAACTCTTAGCAAAGTATTTGTATTTGTGTGAGAATGTATGCGTATAATATAGAACATATTATAAAAAACATGTTGTTCAATTGCTATAAAAATTAAAACCCAGCAAGACGTCTGCGATATATCATAAGATTTAGCATAACATTGAAGTGAAACTGAAAAATCATACTGTTTTCAAACATTTTTTACAATAAAATTCTTCCCCTAAAGAGAAAATAAAGTTCAAGTAATTTGTTTGATGCTATTATAGAAAAATCTAGCTATTACCATAGTACATGTTTTGCATAAATATTTAGTATTTTTTTGTTTTAGCCAAGTATGACGAACATGCTATCAGAAAGTGTATTTTGTTTGAATTGCGTTTTAAATGGACATGTTATTTTATTACGTTTGTTAAAAGTTAGTAGATAAGTGTCACTGAATAGTAAATTTAAATAAAACTCTGTAGCAGATGAAACTGTTCTAAACAACCACCTTTCGTATATTTTCCTATAAATTCTTTTCGTATAAATACAAACTTGTTTTGATAGATACAATGTTAGATATTGTATAATATTATAATTAATACGTAACATTTTCGTATGAAGCTATAAGGTAGAAACAAAATATTACCGCATTTACAAGTAATCAGATGGTGCGTGTATACCTAAAAAAATATACAAACTTATGGTGGCATGACACTATGAGTGCCACAGTGTGCACACGCTTCACAATTCACGTTAGACGGTCTTGAAACACTCGAAGCGTTTTGTACAGACCGTTTGAACAGATAAACCGGAGTGTTCGTCATTACGTTTAAATGGAGCGCCGACCGAAAAGTCGGAATGTAGAAGATGTGTGAAGTCTTGTTACGGTTCTACAAACAAAAGCGTTTACCTCTGAACATGTAAAGGCGCTACCGAATACACCAAAAACCGACAGGAAAACTTTTCTTTTTCTCGTGTAGTGTTATCGTTTGTGTATACACAATGTCATTCACCAAACATCTCTTAAAATAACTGCGTTTACTGTTTGTTTCACATGATGTGTGTGACTTACAATTTACCGTTGGCTCCGAACGGCATCGTAGAGGGGTGATATTACGGCGAAATACTCACTAACCATCACGTACTCGTCAGCTAGTTTCTATAAGATTGTCCTATTGACAAACGTTTTAACCTATAGTATGAACTGTTTACCACTATTAAGTATATGAATATAACTTACTGCACTGCCCTTACTATAAATATTGAATTTTGGTATTAAAAATTACTTCTACTTTTTAACTAAAAAGTTTTAAATTTCCTTTCGTTAAGATTTGTCTGATACAACGTATAGGCGTATTTCTTTTTATTCTTCACATTATTAAAATGTCTTTCACTTTTTATTAAATTCTCTGTATATTAAAAGATGTTAGGCTGTAGAATTCCCTCCAAATAGTCATTTACAAAACCAAATGATAAATATATGGAAATACTAAATTACAAGACAGCATATTTTATTAGGTCAAAGTGTTTTAAAAACTATTGTATCAAGCACACGTCTTCATGTAATTCTTTCTACGTTACCAAGAAAATGAATGGAACACATTTTCAGAGATATAGTAAATTATATAAAGTTTACAAATTTTAAATTACTTAAACAAGATTTGTAAAAGTTCAATTTTTTTAGTTCGTAACCAAAAATGATATTTTAGTAGATGTGCTCCAGTAACAAAAGGTAAGTGTGCTTATACGCGTAGGCTTAATAGTTTTTAAATTATCGTAACTAGAGTTAGCTAATTTTCCCATTTGAATAGAATTGAATCGAAACAGGTACTGACTCTCCTTTAGAATGGTGAGAATAAACCACAGAATCTATGATTGCACTACCATTATTATTTTTTAAATCTTACTAAATACATTTGTAAGATTTAGTTGAAAAATAGAGAGATAGATAGGACATAGCCATTTAACTCTATGCCAGAACAGTAAATCTAGATCTGCCATATTGGTCAGTAATAGAAGTAGAAAATTAGCGGTGGAAACACGAATTATTCACAATCTATGGTTTAAAATGTAATGTGAATTAATTTCTTTATAAGAGCAGAAAAAATTTTAAAATTTCACACGTTTATAGGCGGTGATTGAGGGGTAGCTAACTGTGCTACTTAAGTGTTACACCCTTAATGTAGGACATGTATTACAGAATTCAGTAATTTAAATATTATAAAATTGTGACAGCAAAGACGCTTTGGATAAAAGTTGTTTATTTTTTAGATCTGTGAAATTTCATAACGGAAACGATGTAGAAAATGTCTAAATTTAAGTTTTATAAGAAGTTTGGCTTTAAGTTTTTAAATATTAGATTTTTCAAATAAATCTTACAAATGTATTTAGTAAGATTTAAAAAATAATAATGGTAGTGCAATCATAGATTTAAAAAAATTAATATCTACAATGAAGTAGGGTTCTCTTACATTTATTTATGTTTATGTTTGTGTTACTTGTTTGCTTCTTTATCAGTTGTTTTTCTCACAACATACCAGTTTTACAAAACAATACGTTTCACACAACATATGCAAACTCGAAGAAAAAGTAAGTTTTGCAATCTGTTATTACAATTGCACTACAGCTACTGAGAGTACACGATATGAAAGGTTCGTAAATAACAAATCTGATTGAACCACAGCCTCCCACTTTCCTAACATAATAAAAGGTAATTATAGGTTTTATTAATATGTTTTTAAAATGTTCTGTAAAGTTACATGGTGAAGATGCATTTTTTTTAAACTGGGAACTGAGAGACTAACCATTGCAGGCAATTTTTTCTCTAGCACAGATGAGAAACCTCAAAAGTCGTTTAAATGAAGTTCTGAACAGACAGAAGAGCGTTTGCAATTTAATGATATTATTTTTTTATTAATGTGTATTTATTTAGATCTAAAGAAAACTGATCAAATGGAAACTTTCTTGCGTTTAATAGTTACGTGTTAGTTATTTTCATTGTATTCAGAACAAAATTGTGAAAAGAAACAAAATAGGTGGAATATATTTGAAAAATACAAAAGGGTAAATTCAGTATCAATAAGGCAAACATTAATGAAATGTATAAAAAATGTATCTCTTAACTCGAAACAGAAATCCGTGATTTTTACAACGTTAAAAACAGTAATAAAAACAATGTAAAGAAGCTTTGCATTAATTATAAACACCTTCTACAGTACATTAATAATTTCAGCTTTTACTTCAGGGAAAATATGTAGAGCTTGTCTACCGGCTGGAGATATCTGACCTCTGAATTGCGTGGAGGATACATACAGTCTCGTCACATTCACTCGAATTGCCCTAGGCGTACGCTATTAGCCTGTGCTTTTGAAGAGCTTGTTGCTAACATTATTATAGTCCTAAACTAGAAATATTTCGGCATTAACTCAATTATTGGAAACATCATTTCCTTTTACAAGGAAATCTAAATTATTCTTCAAACTTAATTTCCTATAGTTTTGAACTTGTAATAAAAATGTATAGTACCTGTACTATACGCGGTGGGCTTCATAAAAAACGATTAGTTTGTTTGCGGTTTTATTTATTTAAATGGATCTGATTTAAATATTTTATTTAAGTTAAGTTTTTTGCGTAGAAAAATTCCTCTGGTTTAATTTTAACATTAGTTTACTAAGAGTCAGAACGGTGCTCTCAGTTAAAAAAAATAGAATTGTATCATAGCGGCCTTTAATTAAAATTAAATTAGCGGCCTTGTTGAAATCGATTGTATGGATTACATTTTTGGATACCTTACGAGTATAAAAGAAGGAAAAAAATGGTGTTTCTAGTATTTTTTTCAACAACAGTAATTCTTTCTGACGTGTGCATGGACAATTTAGTACCCTTTGTAATAATTTCAAATTTTGGCGGGGGGGAGGGGAATTAAAAATGTTCTATTCTGAGATTTTTTTTTTAATAAAACCAAAGACATCTTCTACTATTTCCGGAAAGCTAACCCCAAATTTTGGAATTTTTTGCCATTATAGGTGACTTTTACTCACATAAAAAATGATTAACATATGAAAATTGTACTTAGATTCTAAAAATTACTACCCTAAGCATAGAACTTAATAATATAAAGTAACGACTAATGACACTAACACTGCATCGTAGCACACAGACTAACAAAATGAAGTTTAACTTATTAAATACTTTGAACGTCTAATTTGGCTCTTTTTTTTTTTTTTTTTTTTTTTTTTTTTTTTTTTTTTTTTTTGTAGAATAAAATATGGAACACACACGTTTGACATTAATCCGTCCACGCCCACGATTACCTGTCATAGTATTAATTTAATAAAGTGAATAAATAAGAGGCTCAAAATATTAAAAATAAAAATTCTCGTTAGCAGCAGTTCGCTTACATATATACTTTGACGAACGTTTTTAATTGTAGAGAAATCAAGAAATATTCCGAGGCTTGTCACTGAGATCCTTAGTATATAAACGTTTTTTCCATGGGGTGAGTTACTAGCCCATCGGGCTGCCGACAATGTTCAATATTTATAAAGCCATTGTTGAACCAATTACCTACCACCTATGGGTCAGAATATTGGACAATCAACGAAAAGAACCGCAGGAAGATTGAAGCTGTAGAAATGGACTACCTTAGACGAGCTTCCAGAGTTTCTCGTCTGGAACGTGCAAGGAATGACGTAATAAGGGAAAGAACAAATAGAAAAGAAACTGTAATAGACGATATAAAACGTAAACAGCTTTCCTGGTATGGACACCTAATGAGAATTAGTGAAGACAGAATACCTGTGAGTGTGTTCAAATACAGACCTGGCAACAGAGCAAAAAGAGGCAGACCTAGATTAAAATGGATAGAAGGGATCGAAAGGAGTATGGAAGAAAAGAATCTGAAGAATGAAGGTACACACAATACGTTGATATGGAAACTGAGATGCTGGATGCGGCAGTAGCTGTGGGATTCCCGCCAAAAAAAAAATCAAGAAAACGACAAAACAAAATATATTTCATAATATGGAATTTACACTCACTGTGCAAGCAAAATAGTCGCCGTGTTTCAAGGATTAGGTAATATATAAGCCTGTTCCGGCACTGATCTCATCCTCGGACGACCCACGTCTCTTCTACCAATTGCTTTATAGTTCAGTGCCGCTATGTCCTTTAATTCTAGTTCTGCTTTGATATTTTCATTCCCTATTCTATCTTGCAGTGTATAATTTAAAGTATTTCGAAGAAACTGCATTTCAGCACTCTCAATCTTCCCGCTTTCGTTTTTTGTGATGACCCAAGCTTCACTTGCATAAATCATCATGGTTATTTGAATTGTCTTATAAAATTTAATCCATTTGCTGTGTCTTGTTTTTCTTCCAAGATTTCTATGAATCGTACTAAAAATATTCTTAAATTTATTTATCTTCTCTCTTATATCATATTCAGATTCATAGCTTACTGTACAGCCGAGATATTTGAAACGGCTCACTTATTCTAAAATGTTGTTGTTCACAATTATTTAATCCTCAATGGATATTTACCTTTATAGGCCATGGTTTTGGTCTTCCTTCCTGATATTGTCAGTGAATACTCTCTTGCCACTTCTTGTAGTTGAAACATAGCTCTTTGCAAATTATCCTCATTATCTCGAATAAGAACAATGTCATTCGCATATAGCAGGAAACCCATATAAACTGATTTGTTAAACTTATTCCCGAAGTCACTCTGGATTTTCATGCTCTCAACATATCGTCAATGTATATATTTAACAAGGTTGGGGAAACACAGCATCCCTGCCTAACTCTCTTATTTATTGGAATGTTACCTGAGAGCCTACCATTCATATACAGGACTACAGATGTACTTTTATAAAGGATCTTAACTGAATTTATTAAATGCTGTGAATATCCTCTTATGTCCATAATATACCATAACTTTTGACGGTCTACATTATCAAATGCTTTTTCTAAATCAACAAAAGCGAAATGCGTTTGCTGGTTACTCCCATCTTTTCACGATTATCTTATTACTGAAGATTAAACACTATTATCTATCCCCGTGTAAGAATGTGTTGTAGATTTTTCTCCAGGCTTGTAACTACACCGGCAAGATCACGTTCCCTCTAGCCTCTCGCCTATTATAGTTTCACAGTTTTTCAAATCGTGCATGACTATGACTTTCTCATTTTTAATTTATACGCTACATGTTTTCAGTATATTTTACTAGATGTGTACTTTTACCAATCTTTAGCGTGTCTTATATATCTTTTAGGATATTCTGTTTTTTATGGTATCGCACAGACATTTAACAAACATGACAACGGCAGATTACAAACATTTTGTTTTACGCAGTATTTACAAATTCATACACTTAAACGAGCTACCGTTTTAAGATTAAACCGACTTTTTATCCCACTTGGGAAGGCTTCTAAACCAAATTTGTAACATGCGAAAGATTCATGTTTCGTTTTAATAAATACGTAAAATGAGGTTGTATAAAGTGAATGGAACTTCTACTTTTATTTTAAATGTTGGTAAAAATAAAGTAAAATTTATATCTTTGCACATATAATTGAGGCGCATGAATCAGAAAAACAGAAGAAAGTTTAAACGGATACTTAACTTGTTTGCCTACAGCCAAATTAGGAAACATATTGACTTTGGGCTAGAAAAATAACAAATAATAAGTAAACAATCAACGCAGTTTATCAAACTGAAATTATTTTTATTTATTTAAAACTACATGCATTAAAGTAGACTATACACAACTAGTATAATATTAACTGTTTTCTGAATTTTCAGTTTTCAAGGTTTGTAACATGATCTACGTTATTGCGTATGCTAACTTTATGTATTACATAAGTAAAAAGTAATATTTAGGTTAAAAAAGTATATTTTAAATTAAATAATATTATATATTATCAAATATATATATATATATTATATATTATTTTTTCCTTAAGTAGTTGATCTTAGTTTTTTATCGTTTTAATTGACATGATGCAGGTTTCACTAACTGTATCAGTATTTTAGAGGTTTATAAATAAATTAACCAGTAATCAATTTGATTAGACTAATCTAATTTGTTTTGATTTTAATCTCTAAAATAATAAATGACCAATGTAATTCGGTATAAATTATCGATTGTTTAAATGTTTATTTACTTAATCAGATGTTTTGACGGTTATATTAAAATAATTTATGATTATATTTTATTTATATTATTAAATTTATAATTTTTAAAATAAATAAATAAATGTATAATTTATCTGACTATACAGGAATGGCGATAATTTTGAATTAAATTATAATAACAGCGTTTTATAGAAAATTTCTTTACAGTTTCCTACATGTTTGGAAAACATATTTTTGTAGGTAAGACATAAAGCATATCTGACTAACAATTTGATCTGCGCCATGGTTCATGGCCGTAAAATACAATAAAATATTTCTTGCTTATTTTAATATTGATCATCACACAATGTGTTACCGTCAGCCATGTCCACCGTTTTGTTAAACGAGCAAAGCGAGCTCTCAATTTTAATTCGACCGTTTGGCATTTGGCAGTTCTGTCTGCCTGTTTGGTGTATGTATCATGTTAACTTTTAAACCAAACAATTTTTTTGTAAGACGTAGCATTCATGTTCATACTTTTACCCGACAGAACTCTGTTTTTGAGATTCATCTTTACCAAAATGTGAGGATGAAAATTTTGAAAAATTGTAAAACTACATATGAGGTATCAAATTAAAGAAAATTTTAACCAACTACTTCTATATAGTGTTCAGTTTAGGGATTTTAAATTGTTTGGACACTAGGAACTATAAAAAAGAGAATAAGAGTTTTGAAATGTATTATAAATTATTAAAAATATTTAACTATCAATTGAAAGGAATTTTAACCCAAAACCGGATGTTGTGTTTATTTAAAAAAATGTTTTAAGTTATAGGGTACCATGGAAAAAATAAAAGTACAGATGTTGAATATAATTTTCAAATGTAAATACCTATGACCTAGGTGTTCATATGACAACGGCAGTCTACTTATAAAAACATAAAATTCTTGTTTTGTATAAAGAATAATTAACTTTGATACTTACCTTATTAGTTGTAACCTCTTACATTATGCATGTAAAAAAAAACATAAACATAAAGCTTGGAACACTCTCTATGGTCATCCCGGTAAACGCTAACGCTAATTAAATACACACAAAGAAATTTATCAAAATTTAAAAAAAATTGAAATTTATTAATCTAGTTTTGAATGTATTTTGTTCAAAATAATGAGCAAGTTTTGCAGCTCAAGGAGCTTACTAATAACGTACCGGTGAATTAGGCTATCGATGGGGTTGTGTTAGTTGTATTTTTATCATTGGGTTGGGTGATATGTTATTTAGAGTTTCAAATATTTATTGTTTTAATAAGTGTGTCTTGTATTAATTAACTTGCGTTTTTCTGAAACATAATTTGTTCTTTGTATTACAGTTGTAGGCTATATACGTAAGTTTTCCCAAATGCACTACGCCTATGAATGGTATAGGCTTTATCATCGTCACGAAGTTAGCCGTTAATTACATGGTGGTTAATAATAAATTATGTATTGGACCCAGTATTCTACTCTGATGTACTGGGAACTCGATTAGGAAGGAGCTGAGTCGCCGTCAATTCTGGGTCTGAACTGGAGCTCTTAAAGAACGACAGAATGTTGACCGCCGAATGTTATAACATAAACACAGTGGTGATTATAAATATGCTCTGCTTGGTCTTGACTGGGCAGTACAGTGTCCTCTCCCGTTTAGTGAAACAGAATATTGAATATTGCTTTAAGTAAGTAAGTTTTAGTAACAATAATATTAATACCTGATAAACTTGTAAGTTTGCAATCGATCGTTTTGTAATAATTTCATTTTATTGCATAGCAGTGAAAAATTCATGTATGACTATATTCTAGGAGAATTGATATGGCAATTAGTACGGAAATAAGATAACACTAATTCTGAATTGACATTTTCATATAGTAAACACTTCTAACTGTAAATATTATTTTAAGCGAATATTAAGAAAATTTGAAATGTAAAGGTCAAAAAAGTAATTAGATTTCTTATACAAGTTGTAATTAACTTTATCAATTAAAATTTACTTACATACTGTTAAAATAACTTACTACGTCATTTTATGTTAAGGACTGTCTAACTTTGGACTGATTATTATCACGTTATAAATTTTATCAGCAACTCATTATATGAAATACAAAAATATACAAGTCAATAATAAAATGCAGATTAAAACGAAGAAATATAAATTAAAAGTCAGTTCGAATTTTAAACGCTTCTAACTGGTAATATCTTGGTTATAAATACAATCAACATGCACACGTGTTGACCAAGTAGGCCTACTGTCCATGAGACATTAGTTTTTATAATGGAATTTACGTAAACGTGTTATTCATTATATAAGACTATTTAAATAATGGTTTATAATTTAGGTTACTTTAAAATTCGAAATATTGGAATTTCCAAATAAATCTGACTAATATAAAAAGTAATGTTTCAAAAATAATAATGGTAATGCAATCATAGATTTAATAAATTTAGTATCCACAATTACGTAGGATTCTCTTACATTTATTTCTGTTTATGTTTGTATTAATTGTTTGCTTCATTATCACTTGTTTTCTCACAACATACCAGTTTTACAAAACAATACGTTTTACACAATACATGCAAACCCGAAGAAAAATAAGTTTTGCAATCTGTTATTACAATTCCTCTACAGCTACTGAGAGTAAACGATGAAAGGTTCATAAATAGCAATCTGATTGTACCACAGCCTCACACTTTCTTAAAATAATAAAAGGTAATTATAGTTTTATTAATCTGTTTTTGAAATGTTCTGTAAAATTACATGGTGAAGATGTATTTTTTTTAAACTGGGCATTGAGAGACTAACCACTGCAAACAAGTTTCTCTCTAGCACAGATGAGAAACCTCAAAAGACGTTTAAATAAAGATCTCAACAGACAGAAAAGTTCTTGCACTTTAATGATACGGTTTTTTATTAATTTTTTTTTTAGTTCTAAAGAAAACTAATCAAATAGAAACTTTCTTGTTTTTTTAATAGTTACGTGTTAATTATTTATATTGTATTCGGGACACAAAATGTAAAAAGAAACAAAATTGGTGTAATATATTTGAAAAATACAAAATATTAAATTCATTAGCAATAACACAATAACACAAACTTTAATAAAATATATTGAAAATATATTTCTTAACTCAAAACAGACATCTGTGATTTTTACAACATTAAAAACATTAATAAAAATATTAATGTGGCTTAATAATAATGGTCATTAACTTACTGGCTAATGAAACTAATATTGTATCATAGAACACTAACAAACTAGAAGTGTAACTTATTTAATACTATGGACGTCTAATTTTTAAAATATGTTTTTTTTAGAATTTAAAATTTTGTTATTCATCCGCCTACACTATGATAAACACGATTACCTGTCATAGTATTAATTTAATAGAACGAGGCTCAAAGCATTAAATATATTTTATAAAACAAAGCTCATAAGAGGCTCAAAATATTAAAAAGGAAAATGCTCCTTTGCAGGAGTTCGGTTATATAAACTTTAACGAACATTTTTAATAATAGTGAAGTAACCAAATCAAAAAAAGAATTCATAGTATGGAATTTGCACTCACTGTGCAAGCAAAATAGTCGCCGCGTTTATAATAGTTGAATTTGCACGCTGGTTAGTCTAAAACCTACCCTGTAAATTTGGTTACGTTTTGTATACAACTGCTGACTGGTGCATAAAACATTGTATGCTGCCTCGAGAAGATTGCATCATTATTATTTAAAAATTCATCTATTTGGTACGGTTTGCATGTGATGTGATATAATGTCTACCTACTATACACCATGGGGAATGGCGCGAAAAGCGGGATTCCTGAGCCCCATGACGTCACAAATCACCAGAGAGTAGACAAGCTGTAAGAATCTCTAAGCTATTAGCTACACAACTTAGTCGTTATGTTTTTTGTAGTTATAACACACCTAATTGCTACACACATAAACACTTACATAAGTGCATTTGCATCTACAAAACTAAGGTAGGCCTATTTTGCTAAAGTTTATAACTCTTTACCTAAAATGGTGACATATTACTACTAAGTGGTGTTTATATGATTTCAGTTGTGTAAGAAACACAATTTTAACTTTCTACGAAATAACAAAATTGACTACCCATAATTAAAAAAACTTTTGTTTTAAAATGTTGATTGACTAATATTTTTATTAGGTTTGTTAAAGAGCAAATCTGTGTCTGTGTTAATTTGTAACAAAACTTTACATAGGTGTTAATAGTGACTAAATTAATAATTAGTTTAGAAATAAATGTCAACGAGTTTAACAGCAGAAATCTTTACATAGGTAAACTTGAC
This sequence comes from Magicicada septendecula, assembly GCA_034769895.1. NCBI lineage: Eukaryota > Metazoa > Arthropoda > Insecta > Hemiptera > Cicadidae > Magicicada > Magicicada septendecula. The sequence goes on from CM068367.1 coordinate 194,460,948, forward strand.
ATATTCGGACACAATGATGCAAACGGCAGTAGTGTTATCCGTTTTGCTTCTACCATGCTTCTTCTTCTCACAGACAGAGTCGTCCTGTAAGAAGAATACGCCTACAGCGATGGCGAAGTTAGATCTAGATTCGGTAAATACAAATATGATTTTACAATTGTAATGTAAGTACCTTTATAAAAACTGTATACATAATGTTTTGGCGACGCGTAGCATGCGACTGCCGCATGCTGGTGATTCATCACAAAATGGTGCGTAAACTACAGGAAACTATTAGTGTCATCAACATGTATACTTTCTACTACAGGCCTACTATGGAAGGATAAAGTAGTCAAGTTTAATGTTTCGCCGGCTACAGTGCAAATTCCTGGAATCATTTATAAATATGGAAAGGCGGAAGTTCTTGGTTCAGGAGCGGTCAGCGAGTTCTATAAATCGTTTTACAGAAATCAATATGCATTATTATTGCAATGTTAAATGTCATGTTGTAATAATATTTAATTGGATTGCAACACTGTAATTAAGAACTTAGTGATTGTTGTTATCTGTTGTGTATCGTGCGTATTGGAAGTCTCCTCAACATAAAAGACTAAATATGGCATAAGAGTATAAGATTTTTATATGTGTGTTAATAAATATTATGATTATCGATTTTCTATAATTTAGTGATTATTACACTGTTCTGAGACTGCGATGCACGCGAACAGCATGTCAGTGGTGGAACACCTAACGGTAGAAACCAGAGAACGGACATATTTGAAGAGATTTTACTCTGCCTTTACTAGTATAAAAAAACTTTCAAAATGGATAACAGATGATATGAGCTTTTTCAGCTGTTATGCAGGAAAAAGAGAATGTCAGAGAATGTATTGCCTTCTGGATTTCCCTAGAAGTGAAGTGGGGATATATTACTTTCGTTTACGATGTCCTTAAGTGGAGTTACTTCACTCTATCTTTGACAATGCATATCTTTTTCTTTGAAAGTGTAAAACATATTGCATTTATGTTTTTTTTCTTACAGAGCACTTCTTAGTATGTAATTTAAAATTAAAAACATAAACTTTATGTTTGTGCTTAAATCTTTACCAAACCCTTACTCTGAATAAAAAAAATTAAATAAAACAGTGGTACACTGTATTTTTAATATTTTTGTTTCCAATGGTAGAGCACTGTATGATGAATTCAATAAAAAAGTAATATTTCACTCTTAGTGATTTATGTCTGGATTACTTCTCATCGCAGTGATAAGTTATTTTCAGAGTTTTAGCCTATATTTTGAAAAACGTTTGCAATTTTTCAGTGTAGCTATCATTGAAATGCGTTTCATTGCGTTTCAATTTAACGCAAGTATACAACAAATGGAACGTTAGTTTAGCACTCCTATTTTTACAACAAATTTAAAAATTTAACATACAAAAGTTTCGTTTGGTACGTACATTGTTTAGCAATTTGTTATTTCTTTTTTTTTTTTTCTCCTGTACAGCATTTTTCAATAAGCTGCATTTGACAGAATTATAAACACAAGTTTAAAATACACATTACACTTCAGGCAGATTAAAACGTTTTTTTGTATGCAGGAACTTTGTTTGGACAGAGGCTTTTTATTAAACGATGATGTATGAAAATATCTGACTATATTGAAGCTTTCAATTCTTTTACAGAATTAAAAATTCTTCTACTTTGGGTGATTCATAGCAATACTGTATAAAGTGCGACACTTATGAAAAACAACAATCAACATCTGACTCGAATATAAAGAAATATAGCTTTTCCGGTTAGATAACTCATCATAAAATATTGTCCACATTACAACATATAGTGCTATAAATAATACACTACTACTACACAAACAACAACAACTACTACTACAACTACTACAACAACAACAACAACTACTACTACTACTACTACTACTACTACTACTACTACTACTACTACTACTACTACTACTACTACTACTACTACTACTAATGATAATAATGACTATAGTAATAATAAAAAATTTTGGTTGTTTAAGACCTGATGATGTCAGTGATGACGAAAAGCTTAGTCGAACAATAAAAATTATGGCAGTTAGCAAATTTATAAAAAAAATAATAATAAAAAAAATTGGTAATAAAGGCGGACCCCAATAACTTAGACGTGGGATAATCTGTCCACCACTTTAAAGAAGCAATTAGACTGCAGGTGATTACGTACAAGTTTTTTTATATTTTAAAACTGACTCTATTATTTTAACATTGAAAATGTTTATAAAGACGTGTCGCACATTTGAAAACGACCGAAAATGCGTGATCGAAAATGGGAACCGGTGAGTTTCCATAGTAACTACTTCTTTGTTGTCAATAACGTAGTACACATATAAAACTTCGCTTATGAATGCGACTACATTTAACTTATAATCTATACATTGGTAAATGAAGAATGAATTCATTGATTAGTGAATGAAGAATGAATTCATTGATTGGTGAATGAACATAAATATATATATTTTTTAGATTTATTGAAGCATTTTCAATGCCCTTTTCTGTGTATTGCATTTGTGCAATGCCTGTAAATTTGTTGAAAATATTTATTTTGTATTTGAACATTGGCTGTTGTTCGTGTTTCTCAACTTTCTGCACACCTTCACGTTCTTCGATTTCTATCGTTACTAAGAAGTAATCTGAATTCATATCTGCTAAAGTCAGTACGTAGGTTGGTGCCTAGTATCGTTCGATCTCAAGCACATGGTATGTTTGGTTTAGAAATTACCCGTTGCAACAAAAGTGCGTACTCATGATCTCATGACCTTCATATTCCATCCTTCTGTGATTTTATCCTGTACTTCGAGTATTATTGATTGCACGATTGTTTTTCATTCTGAACTACGACATCATAGTTCTCTAGCCATTTTGATGATAGACTTAGCTGAAGTACTATAAATTTACTCCGACTTCGACGCACAATTCACATATTAATACGAGTCTTTAACTATATCTGACAAATACAATATAAGTACAGTGCCAATACTTACTTTCACTTTCTTATTTACCTGAAATTTTATCGAGAACACATCTTTCATGCTCTACCACTTATCAAAAAAACGAATTCCCCAGGTTGATTATTATAGCCTAATTATGTAACTCTCCTGAATTGTTATTAGACCCATTCAGCATTTCTTGACTCACTGTATCTCCGAAACATTATATAGGCCTATTCGCATACACCGCTCTTACATTCGACATAATCGAATCCACATAAGACTCTACTTTTATTACTCAGAACATTCCTGTCCTATAAGATTCTATCCATAATCCTTATTGTAGGCGTAAATTTGTGTCCCAATTATTTAAGTGTTAAATAAGCTAATATTCAATCAATTTCCTTATATCCTTTCCTTCATTGTTTCTGAATTTTTCTTTCTCGTAATATCAACGTGATGTGTGTGTGTCTAGTCCTTCCATATGACTAGCCTCCTACACCTTACACGTCCTCTGCCTTCATCTCTACAGAGGACTGTTTAGCAAATATCAACAGAAGAAGTTGGCTTTCGCTTCTTTCAACACATCCTGTCTTTCGTCTCAGTTGTATCCATGTAATAATTCTTTATTCTGAATTTTTCCAGGTTTTCAATTTCACATCTTAGCTAAATTAACTTCCTTTGTATTTCAGAAGATTTTAGCGTATTTGTTAGTTGACGCTTTTTCTGACGGTTTTCCTGACAGTTTCAGAAATAAACGGTTAAAAATATTCCATGAATCCAAAAGATGTGTTTGACTCCAACTGCTCTGTATAACACTCTCAGCTTTTTTTTAATGCATCCATATTGCATATGGAACAGCACAGATTGTATGCAGAAAACCGTATTACAAGTTGATTATTCTAAAACATGTTGCATTAACCAGTGCAAATTTAGAGACAGCGACAAACTTTTGTATAGCACTATTATAGTATAAACATAAAACAATTAAAACCTATTTACCTTTAAAATTTTTGATTTCGTTTTAAATTTACACGTAAGCTATCAAAGAAACCAGGTTTTAAACAGTGTTTGTATGGAAATGCGATACTGTTTGAAACGGGGTTCACGAACATCAAAACAGTGGTGTACATTCAACAGTCGGATGACTTGAGTGCCGACATTGTTTTTTGACATTTAACGTAATAGAAACCTGAAAGTGTTAGATTTATTGAAGTTATTTGTATAAGTGTACAAAATATCTGTTTGAAAACTGAAGACTGTCGTAATAACTTACGGCGTTACCAAGAAGGTGGCATAAAATATTGAATTTCTGTAGAGTTAATACAATCTAGAACTATTACTGAGGGAAATTATGCAACATTATTAATTCAGAGAAATAATTATTAATTACTGTTCAATGATAGCTAACTTACTAGTTCACACATTGTAGTGTAAATAGAATGAAAAATCAGATGTCTTGGGTTGAGATGGCATTAGTATCAAAACGAAATTGTTCTGTGCTACTTTACCAATAAAGTGACAATATAGTATCCTAGTTTTGTTCAATTTTAAATTCATAATCTACAATAAATACCGTAATTATGAAAAAAGAAGTGGAAAACTTAATATACCACAATCATCTGATGTAATAATTTAATAAAATAAATAATTTAAAAAATTAAAAAACACGACTGCCAAAAAAATAAATGAATAAATAAAAATAAATTGATAAAAACACTAAATAAAAAAAAACTAAATAAAAATAATATTTAGTAAAAATCACAAAATCTAAATAAAATCGATTTAAAAAGCCAAAAACAAGGTATTGAAATTCAGCTCTGATCAGATTTAACGAAAATGTTATGAACGATTAAACGCATAGTAATTTTATAAGATTTAAATTACTTTTCGATGTTGAATATATATCAATGCATCATATGAAGACTACAATTATAAAAAATAATGCTGATAAAATTTTGCTCTTCAATTTTAATTTTCAATGCAGTCGGGGGCTGTTTAATGAAAAGAACAAATCTATTTAGAAACAGCCCCCGACTGCATTGAAAATTAAAATTGAAGAGCAAAATTTTATCAGCAATAGTTTTTTATAATTGTAGTCTTCATATGATGCATTGATATATATTCAACATCGAAAAGTAATTTAAATATTATAAAATTACTATGCGTTTAATCATTCATAACATTTTCGTTAAATCTGATCAGAGCTGAATTTCAATACCTTGTTTTTGGCTTTTTAAATCGATTTTATTTAGATTTTGTGATTTTTACTAAATATTATTTTTATTTAGTTTTTTTATTTAGTGTTTTTATCAATTTATTTTTTATTTATTCATTTATTTTTTTGGCAGTCGTGTTTTTTAATTTTTTAAATTATTTATTTTATTTTATTCCTTTTTGTGTTTAAAAAGAGTATAATGGGAATGTGCAGTGTGTGCGTGCGTATGTGTGAAGTGCAAAAAAAATTTCAATTTTTACATAGTTTTATTTAGAAACTTTATTATGTACATAGTATAATTAGCGTATGAACTTATAAACTTATAAATATAGTATAACTTTATTTTATATACTATTATATAACTAGTATAATACAAACATTTCGATAAATTGTTTTATAAATTATATAATTAACTAAATAATTTCATTTATTAGAAATGATAAAGAAAAAGCTTTGGTCTACAGATTTCTGAGTCGATTTAATTCCTCAAGTGAGTTTTTATCGTGCGGTTCATGCAACAATTTTCGTGGATCCAGCAAACTTATTGCTAATCCCTCTAATGTTTTCACACGACTTAGTGCGACGCAGGCCTGACCCTTGGCAAAAATATTACTACTCAAATCAATGACTGCTTTGTCTAAAGTAGTGCCTTGGAGTTTATGTACTGTTACAGCCCAACACAATATTAATGGCAGCATACGTCGTTCTACTTTGCCCTGGCCTCGCAAAGCATCATATTCAACAGTGTGGGCTCTATCTTTACTCCAATACCAGCAGTATTTCCCCTAATTGATCTGTCATCAAATTCTACAAATACGGCTTGTGGAAGCTCACCAGGTTGAAGCTGATCTCGACGTAGTGCAGGCCACTCAATTTTTCTAATGATGCCCATTGCTCCGTTGACCAGACCGTGATTAACATTAATGTTTTTTCGCAACATTACCCTAGATCCGACTCCGATTACTAAAGAGTTTGGAATACCTCCAGTTTTGTTTGGATCCGTTGGTATGAAGTCTTTCTTTAACTTTTGTCCGTAATTCTTCGCTTCGACAGACACATCCACCGCTGCAATATCGTAAACTTTAGATGATGTTTTCAACTTTTCAGTCATCATAGCATTATATTCTTCTACCTGTTTAGTGGTTGGGAAAATACGCAGACACTCGCCATCAGCAAATTCATCTGTCAAAGGAACTCTTCGACGATCTAAAATTTCTAGCTGCTGCATGGTGAGTTGGCCGACTCATAAATTATTTTGAATGTCTATAAAAGTAGTGTCGTTAGCTTGCCGCATATTTTGAGGTAATTCACAGAAACTAAACAGTGTCCACAAATTAATTTCAGCTGATAAGTAATGAGGCTACTTGAAGCAGTAGGTACCACCAACTGCTTTTGATACAGGTGGCAACTGCATTAGATCGCCAAACAAAATAATATTGATACCCCCGAAGAGAGCATCATTCATTTTAAGCTGTTGCAACCTTAAGTGAATATTTCTTAGGGTAGTATAGGGTACCATTGAGATTTCGTCAATGATTAGCCAATTAATATGCTTCCACCTTAGCCGTTCCCTTTGAAGACGCTCATCAGTAAGAGGGCGAAGAGCTGTCACCTTGCCTTTTTCGATAGGAAGGGCAAAAGTAGAGTGCAAAGTGCTACCTCCAATCAATCTTGCAGCGACACCTGTGGGTGCTGCTACCGTAACACCTCTGCTTGCAGGTAAATGAGAAAGACGACGAATCTGTTCTACAATAATTTTCAGAGTAAAGGTTTTGCCGGTGCCTGCTCCTCCAGTAACGAACACACGTAATGGCTCAGTGTTATTTTCACTTGGAAGCAATCTGTCTGAAATCATTTTGAACAATTGGCGCTGCTGAAAATTCATTAAGTTTACTGCTGCGGCATATTGTTGATCCGTCATTTCATGTATTTCAGGTTCACCATATTTCGCAGAGAGAAATATATATATAGCAAACTAATATATATATATATATATATATATACTTTCAGATCAGCTGTTCTCTGTTTCTCACGGCTTGCACATCTATACTCTCACACAATAGTATTAGTGAGCGTGGTCTTAAATCGCGAGCACTATCTGGAGTGAACTTTACAGAATACCTTCCACTAGCGCCACCTGATGGACCAATAAACGAACAAAAAGAAATCCTTAGAACCGATCACTTGTATTCACTTCCGGTCAAAACCGGAAGTCAACTCACGGTGATATATAGCCTATGACACTTCTGGTGAAGTAAGGAATCCATTGAGCCATCGAACATCAAAATCGGTAAAGCCGTTAAAAAGTTATAGTGGAACAAACATACATACATACATACATACCCTACCACTGAAAACATAACACTCCTTTTTAGCAGTCGTGTAAAAAGAATTACTAAAATAGGAGAACCAAACAATATTTTATATTATAAGTTTTGTTTCATACTTTAGACTTAATATTGAATAGTTTATGAGCTTTGGCTTCAGGAATAAATTAATTAAATGTATTAATAATTACAGTTAATCCCTCAGTGTGCTTATGTGTTGTTACACACACACACACACACACAATATGTGTATTTCTGTAAAGAAATTATAACTTATTTGTTTTGTTTTAGTTCTTAGGTAAGTGGTATGAATACAAAACCTACAACCGTATTTATAACACTAATGGATTTTGTGCTTCTGTTGAGTTTACCAAAAACGAAGATACCGGATCAATACACGTGAAATCTGTTGAGAGAGATTGGTGAGTTATGTACAAATCGTGACAGATCCTCTATGACGTACCAAGAGAATATGCACTTGGTTTTAGAAATGTCGTGTTCTGACTGAATAGTTTGAAGACAATCAAGACACTATGAGTCTTAATGGGAAAAACATGCGTGTATATAATGGCCACTCTCATGTGTATGATTCGAATAACAGCTGTATTTATCCCATACGTTCTTGAAATCTTAGCTTTGTTTCGATTATTTATTTAAAGTTTTGATGTCTTGAATATAAGTTTACTGGAATTTAATTCTTTGATTTTCAAATATGTTTTTTTTTAAGAATCTAATTTTACTTTATTCATACTATTACCGCTATCTGCACGATTTTTCAAACTACTTTTTTTATTTTTTACTTACAGTTTGTGTTGTTACAGTTTTTAATAAATATAAATTTTCTTTGATTTTTAATTTTCTCTGTGTCTGCGTTGAGATATTAAAAACGTTGTATTTTAAATTTAATAATTATTGATTAATCTACATGTGTGTGTAGCCTATATCTATTGACGCAAACCATTACCCCCTGTATAGATAAGGCCATCAGACTGCGTGATGACGTCATCAAATGGAGGCGGCAATGTAAACTTTATATACACGCTTACGTTTCTGTATTTTAAACATTACGCGCCTAATAAAAAAAAACCTGTTAACCTTTAGACAGTTTGGTTCCAATGGAAATATTTCTTAAATTATTTTTTATCTTTCTAAATACACTTCAAGTACACTAATACACGTTACTGACAAACGTTTGACACATACATACACACACTTTGCACTGTCTCTTGCTGTATATTATAATGATGCTAGAGTACATAACTTCTTACTTTTATTTCTTCTGCCCAGATTATCATTCCATTTGACACAGTAATTTTTCAATAAATTATTTATACTACACTTAATTAAAATATGGCAATATAGTCATCACTATGATTCTTGCATCCAGAAAATTTTGATAAAAGCCATTCTGTGTAACATACTCTACAATTAATATTACATACACAAAAACTCTACATAATACACAAAAACATTCTTTTACTATGTACATTGAAAAAATCATCTTCGTTGTCTTGTAGAATTTTATTTCAAAAATGTAGATATGAAGGACTACCTGAACAACATTTTCTACTGGATATAACAAACCACTTCTGCTTTGGTTTTTAATAAGTGTGTATTTATCTTCTACGAGTAGTTCATCAGTGAGCACTAATTTAACTTTGCAACAGTCACACTTCACTTTTTTAAAAACTGTGTAACAACAGTAGCCAGCTAAGTAAGTTATTGCAGGCATTATCCTCAACATCACATACATCAATAGTAATCTTGGGCCAGAATGAAATATTTTACTGTTCTTCCTGTACTAAATCTGAATCCTCATGAAATGACATTACTTGCACAAACGCAAAATTTTTAATTTTAGTGCTAATAGTGACTGAATTCTAAGGTTTCTTTCTGATTCATATAGTTGACGAATAGAAATGTTACACTGTCCACCAGCAAGCTGCCTCTATTTTCCACATCTGTGTTTGAGTGAATCTGTTTGAAACTTACCATATAATACATATTTCAGATTAAGTTCTTCAAAACACAATTTGGTTACTTCAATCATTCCATAAATTGTGTGAGTTAAGGCAGCATGTGTCTTAGATGTCAATCTGTGAGAAAAATTTCCTAATTTATAAACATCAATTCAATTCAATATTTATCCAAAAATTCCAATTTAGGATCTGATGAATTTTTGCTACAACAGGCTCTTGATATACATCCTTTAAACGTTGCCTCTTGTGAGGAGTTTCTACATTTACAATTTTCCATCATGTAAGAATAATAAAATAAAGGCTGCAGTGTCCTTAGATTTATTGATACTGCTACCAAAGTGAACTAATGCTTGCATAACACAAGGATTATATATTTTTAATGCTAATTTCACATTTTGTTTTTCAAAGACTGATGGAAAGAGAGGTTTTAAACATATAGAATAACCGTATTTTAACAACTTATATGCTCAAGTTCATGCAGACTTTTTAAGGCTTGGAAAGTATGAGGTTTTTCAGTTCCAGTTTTAAAGTCAGGAAAGGTTAATTCTTGATATGGCTTAGAATTTAACTAGTTGTTTCTAATACATTTAAAGAGATGCACAGAATCAAATAAAATAAACAATGGTTTCTTGTTATCAACAGGATAAGGATAAACTATGCTTAACTTTTTTCTTTTTAAATTGTTCATTGTTTTACTGTTTATTGCATTGTTGTCACTCACTACACAAAAACTTTATAACCTATTTTCTCTAAATTGATTATTAGATCTTTTATAAATGTATACAACATGTTATGATCGAATCTTGATGTAGGACATATGTTTACTACGTCTTTAAAATCTGATAAAGTCCATAATCTGCTTACCATAAATACATAAGCAGAAGTGGCCGAAGATTTATTATTGCAAGCAGTTCCTACAATATTTCCTCATCTGTAGTCTAAGTATGGCTGAATGTGAATTTCATCCATCAACAAAACAACAAATTTTTCGTGATCACTTATGTATTTATATGTTTCTAGCATATGTAAAAAGTGACTTCTTATCTTCAGACGTAGGGTCACTTAATAATTTATTACAGACGTTTTAATGTTCACTGGATGTGACAATATGAGACAGTTTGAATGTCGTAAGAATCTGTATGCATGAGGACTATTTGTGTAGAGAATGGAGGCTATAATCATCGTGTTTGGTGAATATCTGTACCTTTCTTTACGTAAAGTATGCAATTTCAGCTGTTCAAAAATGTAATCTAAACCGGTGTAACCGTCTTTTGTCTTTTATAAGACTCTCTAGAATACTTAAGATGTGCTGAAGTGTTTGTTTTATCCTGTCATTATCACTCTGTTTCAAAACTTGCTTTTTGTCCAAATTGTCAGATGTAATATTACTATTAGGTAAAGTGAAATGATATTATAGTGTGTAAGTATCTACTCTTTTCATTAAATCTTTCAGCTCATTCAAATTATTTGTTGTGAATGGAGTTTTAATTTTGTTATATAATATACGAATGTAATTACCATGAAAAAAAGTCTCGAGTTTTAGTTAATTATTTATAACTATAGAATAAGTTATAACTGGCCCTGGATGGTTTTTATTTTCAGTAAAAAAACTTTATCTTGATCAATAACTTTAAACCAAGCTTCTGGTGAATCTAATGAATTAAATGTAGTTTAAATCTCGTTAAAATTTCTGTAGCATGTTGCTTTCTAATATGCTAAATATTCTTGCTTACTGAGTCTAAGTATTTCATGTAATAATGGTGGGGGAAGTGATCGTGGTGTGGGAATTGGGATCATGGTGGGGGAAAAAGATGTGAGTGTAACTCTTTTCGCACTTACGATTCCGTTGGAATCGTCGTCGCTCCTCCTCCTCTTCCTCTTGGAGCTCTCGTAGCGTGTAGAATAAGAAGATGTGTTGCTCCGGCCGTCCGCCGCGACACTGACCGCCGTCCACGCTTCGTCGCGTGTTTATAACGGCGATAGTGATGGAAGGGGAAGTGTTGTTCTGTCGGCTGTCGGTACAAGAATGAGCGGAACGACTGGCGCGACCTCGTTTATATACGCAAACGATTTCCTGTCGTAACGTCGCGTGTGTGGCCTCACACGGCTTCTTGTTTTCTCGTTCTGATACGACATTTTCCTCGTTCTAACGATAATTTACTGTTCACGCGGGACTTGTGATTTCGCCGAATTCTTGCAAACAAAGCCCGGTATCGCTGCAGAGCCGCTCCCGTGAATGATTTGGGCCGCGACTCCTCTAACCCCATGCACTATTATGCCCACGAGAACGCCGAGGCGCTGGGACTCTCGCCCGGTCGTCTTTCGCGGGATCCGACCGAAGACTCCCCCCGGTTTCAATGGATGGACTCCGGGGAAGCCCAGTCGGACGATTCCCGAGCTGCTCCCTGCGCGTAAGGCTTCCACCGATGCCGGGACACCGCCTGCATTTTCCGGCATCCAGGCCGGTCGAACTCCCGCGCTAGGACTTGACAGGAGACCTCATTAGTGTATTATATAAAAAAATTCTACGCGCGCACGATCACTATATACTAATAGAAAGTGTTACAAAATATAATTAAAAATAAATACCGACACTTTTCGTAGATGCACGTAACATATAGTGAACTAGTTGTCTTCTACGGATGAAATGCTGACACACACACACACACACACACACACACACATATTCTGTTAAACCAATGCGAGTGTACCTCTTTTCATTCGTGCACTGACAATTCCATTACAATATTATTAATAGCGAATGTAGACCTAATGTAAATAAACTATTGATTATTGAATATGACGAATTGTAAGAATTTTAAAATTGAATAAGCAAACATGAATAGATAATCATTGAAGGCTGAAACTAAACATTGAAATTTACCTGTCGATTATGTAGCCTCACAAAGAAAATAACGCACACAGATATTTTTTTTTCAGAGTATAATATCCAAAAATATTTCTTGCGCACACTTACAAAAATTCCGTTATGATAATAATAATAGTGATGGAGGGGTTAAAGGAACGAGAAGGGGGAAAAATAATTTGAGTAATTTTTTAATACATGTATTATAAAAAATAATCAAAGAAAATACAGACATACAATTATTAACATTTTGAAATCGTAATTTCTGTCGTAAGATCTTTTTGTCCCTTGTACTGTAGGTAAAGCGTGTACTGTTGTATGTCTCGCAGTTCTTCGTCCGTAAATAGCTTCGAATATCTTGTCGGGAGGTATACTTTCAGCGTCCTGTTGCTATCCTTCTCGACCGTTATAATGGCCGACAAAGAAGGTCGTACCTCGTTGTCACGTTCTGCAGCGATCGAATAGGTTACGTCGTTCCGATAATCAAGTCGAAACATCTTGCGTGTTCGTAGGCGGTGACGCTTTAGAACTTCTGTACTACTGAATCCATTGTAAATGTAGCTCTGTTGATTCCGAAGTGTTGCTCTCTCGACCGTCGGTACAAGAATGAGCGGAACGACTAGCGAGCTCGTTCATATACTCGAACGATTTCTTGTCGTAACGTCTCACGACTTCCTGTTTCCCCGTTCTGCTGCGCCACTTTCCTCGTTCTAACGATAATTTCGTGTATCCGGTCGATTATATGACCACACGCGACTTCCAGTTTCCCCATTCTGATTCAACACTTTCCTTGTTCTAACGACAAAAATTTCCTGTATCCGATCGATTACGTGACCTCACGCGCGCGACTTCCTGTCTCTCGTTCTGATGCAACGGTTCTAACAATACTTTCTTGTGTTCTGTCGATTATTGTGAAACAAAATATACGGTTAAATAATAATTATTGTAGTAAATGTTATACCATGTCGTTAGGTAACAAAACACTGTCACAACGTTCACAGTCGAATGCGCTCTCAGGACTGAAGAAAGATGTAACGCTCGGTATTATGTATACGGAAATCGACTTTCGTTAGCATATCACAAGTTCCTGTTGGTGGGGGGAGACGACTACCCGGTGGTAGTGGGGGAAATCGAATGCATACATATCGTTGTGTTAAATACGTATGTTTAAAACAACGTTATATCGTCTCGTCCCTTCCCAGCGACCCTGTACGTGAGATACGCTTCACTTTTTTTTTACGTGGTTTCCCCATTTCAAGAACAAATGAAACAGGCCTACTCCAGCGTTACCTAACACCCAACACGCTAAGAACTCATAGATTTTAACGTGTACAGCGTTAGATAAAATTGGACGTACACTACACAATGCCGAATAAAGCAAATTTTTATATACTTTTATTTTTTATATATTTTTTTAATTTTTTATTTTTTATTTTTATTTAAACTGATAGTACGGTATACGGTTGGAATATCGAGAGACGAATTTTCACGAATCACACACAAACCGATGCGAGTTTACAGGCGTTTCCACCGTGCCATGACTCGTCTCAGACAACTCGACTACGTTTATGAGTATCTCTACCGCGACAGTGACGTAGTCAGTTACAATCGCTCATCTATCTCACTTATAACGTGAACTCGAACAACGCACCTCGATATCCTGAACGTATATACTAAACTACTACTATACGCATACTTATAATAAACAACATGGCACTGTGTAGTGTAATGTTTCTCTCACACACACATTAAAATATGAGATGTTATATATTTGGGATGCTTTTTTCTTCTTCAACATTCTTTGATATTTTCAAGGTTTCGCATCAGCTCGGCTACGGTATTATCCGGTGTCACCGGTTCGGCTTTCCCGTACATAACGAGTTCGTTGTAAAAACGGTCGTACGTTACGATATCGCAAAACGCTTCCGGCGGACACACGCATCGTACTCCCGCACTCGACACTACGCGATCGATGTACAGTTTAATATTCTCTTGCGCGTAAAACAAACGAGCCACTTACTTTTTAATTATTGGTATTAACCGAACAAGACACGGCCACTCGCTTTCGTTCATTGCGAACGAACCGTTTTTTTGTCTTTCAAATGTACGCATCCGCGTTTCACCTAAACATTTTTAATTCTGTCGTTTTGTTCTCCTTTTTCTCTTTGTCGTGAAATAAAACTAACTTATCCTTGGACGAACGGTATCGAAGACCGTCGGTAACTCGTTCTTGCAAGAAAACCAGCAAGGACCAATCGGTGAAATTGAATAGCACGCGTTGCGGACGAACACCGTTCGTGAACGAAACGCACACATCGTGTCCGCGTTCTTCGAACACACCGGCCGTTACGTATCGTCTGTGCGACAGCGGGTACGTTAGAACTAAGCACACGTCGTGGTGTATCTGTTGCGATTGCTGCTGCTGCTGTTCTAATTCGACGATCGATGAAGCCATGTCGTTAGGTAATGAAACAGGGTCACAGTAACAACATTCCCTGTCGACCGCAGTCTCTCGACTGAAGAATTATGCAACGATCGGTAATATGTATACAAATACCGGCTTCCGTTAGTAAACCACACAGTTTCCTGTTGGAGGGGAGGCGATTATCCGTTGGTAGTGGGGGGAAATCAAGGGGCGTTTACGCGAACGGGTGTTTACGCGAAAGGGTGTTTACACGGACGGGAGTTTACCCGAACGGGTGTTTACGCAGACGGCTGTGTTTACCCGAACGGCTGCTTACACGAACGGGTGTTTACGCAAACGGCTGTTTACGTGAACTGCTCTTTACGCGAACGGGTGTTTACGCGAACGGGTGTTTTCGCGAACGGCCGTTAAAACAAATAGTCTACAAGCGTTTGCTTATTCGTTCGGTAGTACTATGAAACGATCGAAACCGACTCTGTAGCGTCCGTTATCGATGGGCGAGTCTTTGTTCACGACCAGAAAACCGCGGCGGTCTTTCCACGCTTCGGTGCACAGGTTCTTAAAAATGTCGTACTTCATGTCCGTGTTGACGTGATCGTTGTATGCATGCTTCAAGCTGAGATCGTCCTGTCTGAACAAGATTATGAGGTTAGCGTGTAACGTATTGCCGCGTTACAAATTCAGGGAACCCATCTTAACTGAGCTCTGCCAATTACATGGGCTGCCTACGTTGTAACGAACTGTATTCAAATCAAATTAACTGAACAATTTACTTACTATCTGTGTAAGGAAGCAAGGGAAGGTATTTTACTCATTTACGCACTCATTTTTATGTGTAACAAGACGACTTCTCTTTATTTAATAACAGTTACTGACAGATCCCATGACATCATTAATTAAACTAAAATATTTAAATGCTTTCATAAAACTTTGGGATCAAATTGATTCTATATTGCTATACCTCGGATCCGAGTTAACTTTCTGTATTTTAGTAGTAAAGACTTTTAATTATTTTCAATTCATTATATTAGCTTGCAAGACTTCTTTAACCATTTGAAGAATGGTACTAATATTTGGAACGATAATAAGTTACATTAACATTTAAAGCGTTACAACGTATGATAATTAAATGTTTACAGTAAATACTTAGATTTTCTCTTTTAATGTTTACATAAGATTAATCGTCTTTGAAAAGTCTCTTTTAGAAACGTGTAGTGTAACATATATTATTAACCCTCGATAGACAGGGTATCGAGTCACCTTTACAATCGAATGTAGAAAACTCGTCCTGGGGCTGTCCGTCTTGGGAGTCCTTGTAGTCGGCGTCATCATCCGGTCGAGTCTTTGTCAAGAAAAGCTAGGATGTTCACCAAGGAGATTGGAGCTTCTTTGGTGTATGGATTGTAGATTCTCAGATGTCCTAAACAGCGTCTTATGCCGGGTATACGTGTCTCGATAAAGTTCCGGTAGATCACATCTTCAGGAATGATGTTGAAAATGTAGTTACTTCTTGAAGGGAGTCGACATCTTGTTTAACACTATTTCTGTCTTTTTGTGTTACATATTATGTCTTCTTGTTATCACATATTTATACTTATTGGTACATGACACACGCTTTTAACAGTAGTATCTAGTATACTGTATTTAAATTAAAACAAATAAATTAGCAACATTTTGTCAGAGCTTTCGCTCGTACGTCTGCACTCCGTGAAGTCAACATAGCGAGAGAGCGTTTTTCTGCTCGCTTCGACTGGTACTTAACAAAAGGGAGAGGGGCAACTACTCCGCGAGAATATAGTCCCTATCTTTATTTAAGTTAACATTTTTTAATTACAAAAACTATGCCTTAATAAACATATATAATTTAAGTGAGTTATTCTAACGACTATTTGTGTCTTCAGATTTTTAATTATTAACATTAGGGTTTTTATCTTATTCTAAATTACAGACGGCTCGGTAGACACGTCGAGTCCGGAATTAACAGGTCACCGCATAATAACAAGCAAAGGGTTAAATATGACAATAATAACTTTTTACAAATTTCCCTTTTTATTAGTGTTTCTTGGGACCTCTTAATTACTTCTTATTCTCATACTGAGTACATACAGGGGTTTTAGGTATTATAGTGAGATTTAAAATGGCTTAATCGCTCGCAAACTTAATTTTAATTTTTTGTTTATTTTACGATTATTGTTACAATTTAAATCGTCACAAGCGTTGTCGCGAATCAGCTGTTTCGGTATTTGACTGTACGTCTGGCACACGTAGAAAGTGTCTACATTGCTATGACGTCCCATAGCGAAGTACTTGCGTTTGATGTGTTGTTTTTTTTGCAAGAAACGTCGTCGAACACTATAACGGAATCGGTGTCGAGGCCTCGTCGGCAGGCGGTACCTCTTCGTTTTCACTGTACGCGTGACAACCCATTTTGTCGCCGGACAGCAGCGTCATCAGAGTCTCTAACATACGGATGTTTGGGCTTAAACAACGATTTTGAAAACACGTACAGGTTAGCGAAATGCAACCCGTTCACGTCGAACAACAGGTTGAACTTCATCAACATCGCACGCGGACGGTCCGCAGACGATAGAACGTATGGAATCGGACACAAGAGGTCCCTGCTTACTCTCGTTCCTCCACCACCATCATTTCCACCATTCGTGTAACCTTCCGAAAAGTCCATATTTTTTATTTTCTGTTTTGGTACCCGTTGTATTACCTTCATTCTCTTCTTCGTATTCCAACCGCAGTCAATTGAGCAGTCGTATTATGTCGTAACACTCACCAGACACGGCACTGCAGACGCAGGCGTCCGGTCCCGCCCGACAATCGGAATCTGACCACGCGCACTCTTTGTAGTGATTAAAACCGCCGATCGTGCTACTAGGTACTCTTACACTGAGTTCAGAACCCGTTACAAGCTTCGTAATCCGTCGCCAATATTCGTGTAAAGAGGCGATTTTTAACGTCTTCCTTCGTCGTATTCAAGATGTACTTCTCGTACGCTGGATGTAAGACGACGTCTTGCACAGTGTACGCTGGTATGACGATGTTGTCATCGTAACGTGCTATCGCGTAATGGTGACACGCTACGCGCTGATTGCGAGTTTATATCTTTCTTGTGTATCCACGAATCGTGTTTACCATCGAATCCGAACCAACGCACGCGCACCCTGTCGTCTTTGCGCTGCAACACTTTTTCCACCAAGTAGACGTCGTCGACGCTCGACTTGCAGATTTCTTGGTCGTGAAAGCCCAACTCACCGCTTCGCCCGCGTGATCTTCGAGCAGGTAAGTGACGGGAACCGTGGGTTTCACCGCGCGCACGGTGAAAATTTCGTTGGCCCAGTTGGGCGTGTACCCTTTTGCGAACGTCATCTTGTGTTTACTCACGCGAACACGTTCCATCACTACCCGCTCGTTGCTTTCGTCTACCCGGTTGGGTTTCATACCGATCGTTCTGTGCACGCTGTCGTTGCACGCTTTCACCAGTCCGGGCAGCGTGTCCAACCAACGATAATGTCCTTGTTCGCTGAACGCGCGATACATGCGTGTCTTCAACGTTCTGTTGAAACGTTCCACGATCAAAGCTTTTTTCTCGCTGAACGTCGAGTAAAGCTTTACTTTGTTCTTTTCCAACAGAGACCGTACAGCGCTGTTCTAGTATACTTTACCGTCGTCCGTTTGCTTGTCCGTTTGCAGATATTTTATTGTTGGCTTTGAGTATCGGTTTGAGCGCGCGCGCCGCTTCTGCTCCCGTTTTAGTTTTCAACGGAACGGCGTACGCGAACTTGCTGAATGCGTTTATAACGGTCATAAGATACTTGTAGCCTTTGTTCACTTTAGTGTGCGGTATCATCTCCACCAATTCGGCTTGGTAGAGGTCGTAAAGTCCCTTCAACTCCACCGCGCGTCTCGCGAAATTCCTTCTCACCGGTCTGTGCAGCACCGTTGCGATCACCTTCCGTACCGTTTCCGCATTTTTGTTGATATTGTTGTTCTTCTCCATCATCCGTCGTCGCGTAATCGCGCCTTCTTACGACTTCGCCAAAACGCGATTCACAATAGTACGGTACGAGATAGAAGGTTAGGTTATCGCTAAACTTTACTCTCGAACTGCAACGAGGTGCGACACCTCCGCCTTCCATCGTATCACTGTTTGAAACTTCTCGTGTCTCGAACGGTTATACCGTTTCGGCAGAACGAAAATTGTCCGTCACGGCTGCGCTCATAACCGATCGCTTCCGAATACTGAATCGAACGTTGATCGCATCCTATCTATATATCCTCCTCCTCCTCTAAAAGTCGAAGGGCGTAACGAATCACGCTTTCACGGTCCGCGGATCGTATCACGCTGGCCCGTCGAACCGCTATTTATTCTCGCGCCTCGCGAATTCTGTAATGACCGTAGGCCAGCGTCGTCCGTCCGTCTTCCAGAACGTCGTACGGCGACAGCGGCAGTTTAACGATCTCGCGCGTGTACAACCGGTGGTTTTCGCTGCGGGTGATCTGGGCGTTGGTGTACGTCTGCCGATCGTTTGATACCGACGACGACAGCAAGCAGCGTTTGTAATCCGCGTGAGTCAAACGGTTTTGTAAGGCCACCTGTGGCACCCCTTTCACCACACTCTTCTCCTTTTTATCGCCGTCGTCCTGCAGCACCAGCAGCGAGTACGATATCGCGCGCAACCCGACGAATTTGACGATGGGTTTCGCGTGCGTCTCGTCCTTCAACGTACCCAACCGTTTTTTGTTTACAGCGCTGTAACACGGATGCGTCACGGGATATGCCGACGTATCGAAAAGATGGAGGTTTTCCTTAACGTCCGCGTACACGTCGTCAGTCCGTATATCGTACAACAAAGAGCCCGTGTCCGTACTTATGGACTATGATATCACAGTTGAAGCCGTACATCACGAATTTGCTAACGTCCAACACGGTGAATCCCACGTACAGCGGACGGTTGAGGTATACGGTCCTCTTTTTCATCATCACGCCGACCAAGTCTTCGTTGTACACGTTTACGTACACGAATCTCGGGCTCGCGCTCAGCTTTATCAGCTCGCGTTCTTGCGACACTAAACGAAAATCAATGCTTTTCCGGACGGTTTCTAACAATTTGCCGTAAACCGCGTTTATCATTAATTCGAAGAAATCTTTTTCAAAATCTTTCGTCGCGGCTTTCCGTTTTTCGGTATTGAAGTCTATGAACGGTTTCATCCACGCGCTCTGAGAAACGCTTAAAAGGCGATTGACGGCTTTTAGTTCCATGCCGAGTTTGAGGTAAAGCTGCAGCGTTCAGTAGAGTACGACGTAATTTTTCTTATCGTCGAGGCTGGTGATCAGTTTTACAACGGTACCGATGGCGGGTATGTGAAAGTTCTTTAAGTTATTGAACCGTTTGCTGTAAGGCGACAGCTCGTGTTCGCCGACTTTTCTGAGTTTCCGGCGCCAGCGGGTAGTCCGAATATAAATCGTGTAAAAGACGGGGATAACCTAGGTCGACGTCGAGATTGTAACCGATTTCGTCTTCCGCGACTACCCCACTCAAATCTAATGCGTCGATTTCTTCACGTTCCAGCCAATGGAATCCGGAGTGAGGCAACAGCTGTCTCATCGCGGTACCGTACAGGTTCGCGCAGTCCAGATAAAGGAGGTAATTATTTTCCCGTTCGCGGTCGTAGTCCGGCACGTAAGGATTATTGGCCTTGGCGTATCGATTGGGTATCATCGAGATCCCCCCTCTTACCCCGCTCTCGACGTAGAGGTGCATGTCTATGTCGCCAAGGAGTTCGAGTTGAATTCCCGTCACCTTGATCATCGCGTTCCACGCGAGTCCCGGCGCGGAATAATTGTTACACGGATCTATCTCGTAATACCGCAGGCTGGTCTCGCGTAAGTTTTCAAAAACGTCGGCCAACAGCAGCACGTCGGATTTCAAATAGAGGTCGTGGTAGTCGCCCTACATTCACATCCCGAAAGCCGTCCAAACGGTTTGCGCGTGCACGTAATCTTCGTCCGACACGGGCGACTCGACCAGGAGGTTGTAAAAGCGTTCCAGCGCGGGCACAGCGGCGTTCTCGAACTTACTTTCGTCCGTGACGTACTCGTACGGGTAGACCCCCTTCTTGAGTAACAGATCGACGCGTTCTCCGTTTCCGTCGGTGGATTGCGTGGTGCACTGCCGTAAGATTTTAAAATCTTCGTTTCGCAAGTTTTTCACCAACTTCTCCAACTTCTCGCTGGTCGTGGCGGTACACTTTATTTCTTCGCGTTTGAATTTTCCGAAAGCCTGTATCAGATGGTGACAGTCGTAACCGCGCAGGTTGTGAAAGAACACGGGAACGTGCCGCGGCACGTTGTAGTTCAAATTACACGAGTTGTCCGAGGCTCCCAGGTACTCGCCGGTCACGTGATCGTGGCTTCGCTCTTTGTCCCCTTCGCGCTCCACACTCTGCTTGCACAGGTGGCACGCGGTAGCATTCTGAAACTCGCGTTCGTCGTCTTCGGTCATGCGGAGGGGTCTCTCGAAATCGCGTTCAAGTCGACTCACGTCTTCCGTCAGAGTACGGAGAAACGTCTCCACGACATCTTTACTGCGCTACAGGGCCGGATCGTTGACGGCTTTTCCGGTCCAATCGACGATCACGTAACAAAAACTGCACTATACGTGATGCGCGATGTCGAGCGTGTGCTATCTGTCCTCTTGGCGTTTACAACCGGACACGGGGAGAAGAAACGATTCGAAATCCGCGTACACCGTGTGTGGTACTCTGTGGCATTTCGTATAATCTTTAAAGTACATGTTACGGTATTTTCCGCTCGGCAGTTCCACTTTTTGCGCTCCGTGCGGCGTGCAGAGTATCTCGTAACCCTCGAGTCGTTTTCGCGCCATATCGGGATCCGTATTATCGCGAAACCGTTGTAAGCAGTAATTGCAGTACACCGACGCCGTCTTACTTTTAGTTAATGTATACAGCAAACGGGACATACTTCTTATCAGACAATAGTGCTTGACCCCTTCGTCGTTGACTATCAATAAAAGATTTACGTGCTTCCTACCTTTGTGTTCGGTTATCCCGATGGGGTACACTTCGTCCTTAGTGTATCCGAAGTTGTTGGTCTCGCGTTCGTAGCTAAACACGTTTACCGAAATGTTCGCGTTTTGCCTTTCGAACTTTATAATTAGAGTCACCGGCACCGGATAGTCGATCCCCTCCTTATTCAGCTCGTTTTCGTACTGTCTGTACTGAGACACGAGGTACGGATGAGAAGGGATCGGATGTAAACCGGCTAGAACCGACCAGAGGAAGCATTTCTCATCGTTGAAGTTTCTTACGTTCATTAACGCTTTCTTAATGGATAATTTTTTTGGCGTGGGGACGTAGCTGGATCCGACCAGAGGTCGATATCTTATCAAAGTTAATTCGACGGCAACGATCCCGTTTTCGACCCATCCGCTACCTTCGCGAGTAAACTTCGATACCGATTCCAACACTTTTTCAACGCACTCCCTGTACTGTTCGTTCACGTCTTCCGCTTCCGCCGCGGGTAAAACGAGCTGCGTACGCGAACGAAATCCCGTCTGCTCCAGTTCGCGATCGGTTACTAGTTTTTGAAACGAAACGCGCGCGGCCAAGTACCACTTATTTTTTTCTCCCATATCGCGCGATTCCGCGCGTACGTCTTCCGGAACGAACTCCGCCATTCTCTCTAATAACACGGATACCGAGTCCAGTCCGTCTTCAAACTCATTATATTTTATTGTTTTTACACTTCCGTTGATAGCGACCGTACGAGTTGTATATATTGCCATGATTCTATACTATGAAATACACGTACACTTTTTAACTACACAGTTAATAATAAATATATTGCACCCGTGTTCACTAACTTGTCCAGCGGGCAACTGAAGCGCTGCCGACAACGCCACGCTGTATATAACGTTAGTGGCGATGCGCGCGCAGCTGGGGAAGGGATCGTGGTGGTGGGGGAAATATAACGCGGTCGCGTGTAGTAACGGCGTTAGCGATGGGAGGGGAAGGGATAGTGGTGGCGAAAGATATATGCGTGCGCATCGGTACTATCGGAATGTATGATCCGCCCTCAGATCGTTAGTCCCATATTTACATCAGTGTAAAAAAGAATAATAAAAATTATATTTAATATTTTATAAAAATAATATTGATATAACAAAAAAATATTAAATAATGCTGGCTTGATCCACGAATCCCGTCATCTTCATTATGTAGCATCATCATTCTACTGCACGTGCAAACAAATAAAAATAGAGTTAACCTCACACCGCTGTAAACAGGTGAGACTGACGATTCAGCTTATGTTACTGTACAGTACAGAGCTGAACGACAGTAGTGATTGTATGTGCATATTTCATCTGCTCTTTCCACATAATAACACCAAAAAAAGATTAAGGCAGAATTATTAAAAAAATTATGAAAAATAAAAGAATAAAATTTTTTTGCACAAATATGTTAGAACTTTTTTCTGAAATGTTAACTACATAAAATATTGTTTTACAGTAAAGGTAGTTAACAATATATAGACATTATACTAGGTTACAGTCAGAAAAAATCCTCGCACCGCTGTAAACAGGTGAGTCTGACGATTCGGCTTATGTTACTGTATAGTACAGTACATAGGTGAACGATAATAATATCTAAAAGTTATGTAAGATAAATAATAAAATTATTTTTCATATATATTTTAGAACTTTTTCTGAAATGTTAACTAGATAAAATAATTTAAATTTTTTTTACATTAAAGGTAGTTAACAATAAGTATTTAAAGTATAATTTTTGGATTTACTGTTCAAGAGAACTTTATAAATTACAAATCCATATGCAACAACAAGAATTAAATTATTTACTGATTTCGTTTAAAAGTTTTAATTATATGTCAATTATTTATTATTAAATGTTAATTATGATCGTAATATTTGGCATCTTGAAATGATAATTTATTTAAATATTTATAGTATAATTTTTGAATTTAAATTTAATTTTGTAAGAATGTTTTCCAGAGAACTTTATAAATAACAACAAGAATTAATTATTTAAATACTGTGCAAGCCGAGAGCAATATTATATGATAACCAAATGTTACTGATAGAATGTTAATTATTATTTAAAAAATTATGTATTATAAAATAATAAAATTATTTTGCACAAATATTTTAGAACTTTTTTTGAAATGTAACTACATAAAATAATTTTTTACGTTAAAGGTAGTTAACAATATATAGACATTACACTAGGTTACAGCCAGAAAAAAAATCAATCTTCTAGATGTACAAGTCTTATAACTATAAGTACCTAAAATTTAATAAATTGATCAGTAGATCTAATTCTTTATTTTTACCGTCTAATACTTTTTATATAAATATTGTTGTACAAAACATTATTTTTTGTAACCTAATTTTATTTACTTTTTGATTATACTGTTTATTAAATATGAAATATAAAGATTACTCACTTTCAATGGTTACGTACTCGTCGTCGCTGTCGCGAACGGACGAAGTTCCTTCTTGATTCATGTCGATTAAGAATTGAACATGTTCGCTGGTCAATTCTTTTACTGAATGATGCGTTTTAGAGACCAACGTCCCTGTTCCGTTTGCCGGCTTACGATAAAGCCCAAGTCTTGGATTGAGTGTGTCGTCCTCATCTTCCGACTCTTCGTGCGCGGGAATATATAATTGTTTCTTCTCCTTCTGCTTATTTTGTATTTTTTTCCTCCTGATTACTACTCCCTGCTTTCACCTCCTTCTGCTCAGACATTATTAATATATATTACACTTATTAAAATAAAAAGTAACTACCGCCTGTGTACGTTGGATAATAACTGGTCCGCGTTCACTTAAATTTTTACGACAGGAAATCGTTCCCGTATATAAACGAGGTCGCCCAAGTCGTTCCGCTCATTCTTGTACCGACGGTCGTCAGAGCAACACTTCCCCTTCCATCACTACCGCCGTTATATATACGCGACGAAGCGCGGACCGCGATCAGTCTCGCGGCGGACGGCGACGGAGCAACACCTCTTCTTCAACAGCGCTACGAGAGCTCGAGGAGCGACGACCAACGGAATCGTAAGTGCGAAAAGAGGTACACTCGCATCGTTTCTCCCCACCATGATCCCAATTCCCCCAACACAATCACTTCCCCCACCACCACTTCCCTTTTGATCACTACCCCTGTTATATAAACGAGACGAAGCGCCGACGACGTTCAGTATCGCGGCGGACGGCGACGGAGCAACACCTATTCTTCAACAACCGACCAGACCCAACATAACAGCCCAACAACACTCTCCAAGAGACGACACAGCACGACACCCACCCATGCCACACACACACAACCACCACCCGAAGGGGGGTACTGAGCCAGGAAGCCTTACGTCACTATCAGCCGGCAAATTCCCACTGAACCTGCGAGCGACTTCGTCATCAACACGCACACGCGCGATGATCACGACGTCACTCTTTCCAACGTCAGCCGTGACCTAGGTCATGACGTCATCCCGACGTTGCCAGTTCGACGTAATCTATCCGTACGTCACTTACGTGACGTCAAGGATTTATGACGTCGGTACTAATACGTCACGGACACGCCATGACCTACCTCACTCTGACGTCATGACCTTGTGACGTCATGTGACATCACTTCCGGTCACATGACGTCACCACTTCCGGCCAGCGGATCGTGACGTCACTTCATGGCTCAGGACAGGCAATGACACATTACTTCCTGGCAAGGACACATTACTCACCGTAGTATGAATATATTAAATATATTGTACTTTTCACCGGAAACTTTAAAAGCAACCAATAAACCAAATAATTAATATTTCAATTAGTTTAAAACGTAAAAATAACACTGTTCATGTATAAGAACAACTAACTGTCTAAAGAAAAATAAAGAAACAATTAACACTCAAATAAGTTTATATTCATACTCAGAACTATTAACCAACGATTAACAAACAAAAACCGCTGTTAAACACACAAAAATAAACCGAATAGAAAAAATAAACACCCCTGGAAATATAACCCATTTTAACCACGCTACCGGCTTTCATTAAAATATTAAACAACATGGCCGAGCCACAGGGTACGGAGGCCGATCCACTGGGTTCTTGAAGTGACGTCAGACGTTCCGTGACGTCACAGTCAGGAGGCCTCAAGGTCTCGGCGGTAATTCTCAAACACTTTTACGGTTAATCGCTTTACACAAGACAATTTACTTTCAACATTTATATTAAATTAATAAGAAAACACCGTACTTTTTAGTTCCGCTGTCTTTACGGACGCATAAAAAATTATTTTTTATTTATTTATTTACAAGGTCGCTGCAACAGCAACGGTCACTAGCGACCACAATAATGATATCGTACAGATTTTTAATCAGATGTATTAACATATAGTAAATATTTGTTTAAATACCAAATAGTGTAAACAAATGAGATAGATAAAAATATTTAACAAATAACAATATTTGTTTAACTGATGCAAAATAAAATGAGAAATATTAACCCCCCACAACACATCATGCACAAAAATAAATATAACTAATTATACATATAACAAATATAACACTAAGTAACAAAATATAACAACTATATAACGATAAGTCGTAATAACATATCAGTCCATTAACTTAATTACAACATTTTTAATGTTCTTATAGTTTTCTTAGTTTGTACCTATATTGCTGTTAACAACTTAATCTCCTTTAAGAGGAGAAGAATGTTGGCGACTGCAGTCTTGTCCTTTAAACTTTTTCGTACATCTGCAGGGATATTAAATTTGCTTCGTAGATGTTGAAGAGCAGGGCACTCTGAAACAAGATGGAAAGCTGACAAAACCGTGCCACAGCGATTACATCAGGAGGCTCTCTTGTGAAAATGTACTTGTGAGTCAGTAGCGTGTGGCCGATTCGGAGTCTTGTTATGACCATTTGATTTCTCCTGGAGTCTCTAGCAAGTGAGTGCTCCTCGTAAATAGTTTCCCTCACTCGGAATAGCTTGGCGGGTGGTGACTTAATCCATTCATCATGCCAGTGCTCCAGAAGTTTTAAATGCAGATATTTCTTTAGGTGATTGTGGGATAGTTTGTGAGGATGATATTGACTCGACGTAGCAGTTTTCGCAGCCCTATCAGCCATCTCGTTGCCCTTAATTCCGATGTGCGATGGTATCCAACTGAAAATAATTTCCTTGCACTGCCTAGTTGAGATATCAAGGGTTATGTTACTTATGTCTTGAATAATGGGTACTTTGCTGTCCTCCTGCTGCAGACTATCTAAAACACTTCGAGAATCTGAGAAGATAATATACTTGGAGCCCATGGAATGTTTTATTGTTTCCAGTGCAGAACGAATTGCATATGCTTCGCAGAAAAAACCGAGCAGACCCTGTCCAACCTGAATAAGTATTCATGTCCAGATAATATTACTACACATCCATTGTTTCCGTCTGTGCGAGAACCATCCGTGAACACATGAGTGTACATTTTTCGTAGAACTTAGACAAGAAACTGTACAGAGTTGTAGTAGCTTTTGGGGATTCTGATATTATGTTATCAAATTTGAGAGGTTTACGACACCAAGGAGGCACTGGTGGATGTTGCTGGGTGAAAGCAGCGTGTCAGGAAAATGAGTGTTCAATTTGCGTAGGTAGATATTAATACGTTCATAAAATGGTTTGGGTACGGTTGGGCGTTTAGCAAATTTGTCGCTGTTCCTATTTGAGAACACATTAAGACTTACAGGTTTAACAGGATTTTAAGCTGCTCTTGTGGCAAATGACAGACAGAGTTTTATTCTTCTTATTCTAAGCGGATATTCATGAGACTCGGCTAGAATGCTGATAATCGGGCTAGTTCTAAACGCTCCTAGAGCCAGGCGTAGGGCGGATGTATGTATAGTCTCCAGAGATTCTAAAATGGTTTGTTTAGCTGAGTCATATATTATTGCTCCGTAATCCATTTTTGACCTTATAAAGGCTTTGTAGGTGTTCATGATTACGTCTTTGCTGGCACCCCAGCATGATGCGATTGATTTAATAAAGTTCATTCTCCTTAAACATTCACCTTTTAATGTCCTTATGTGAGTACCCCATGTGAGTCGCTGGTCGAACGTGAGACCTAATATTTTGATTTGATTTGATCGTCTAATTTCTGTGGTTCCAAGTGACAACTTTATATTTCTTGAATGTGGTCTTCTGATGCGAGAAAAAATTATATATTCAGATTTTGATTCTGAAAATTTAAAACCCGTGTTTTGCGCCCAGGTAGTTAATTTATTGAGTGTTTTCTGAATGCAGTCCGTAGTGGACTGGATGTTGATTCCTTTGCACAAAAGCGTTAAATCGTCGGTGAAAAGACATTTTTGGATGGGCTTTGATATTACAGAAGAAATTTCGTTAATGGCAATTAAAAAGAGAGTGGCACTAAGTGGAGAACCCTGTGGCACTCCGTTTGAGATTTTATATTTATCTGATAATATGCCGTTCACTCTTACCCGGATCTCTCTGTGCTGTAAGAAGTTTATTACAAAGTTAAGTAAATATCCCGTAACTCCAATATTTTTCATAATGTACACAATTCGGTTGTAAATAATAAAAAATTGGTTGTAATTTCTTATGTTGTTTCACCGCTGCCCTGCTTGTTTGCTTTAGTATAATTTGGTTAGTTCATTTTTTCCTAAACGTTGAATATTTTGTGCAAAAAACCCCTTGGAATTATGTAAGAATACGTTGTATGCAACTTTTGCCGTTACTTTTCTGCGGTTACGAGGCTGATGTTTGAAATGTTTAACAGTTCATAAGTTTTCTGAGTGTCGGTGTGTTAGCCTGATGCATCAAAACCCAACTTTGAGGGTCAGTAGAATTTTTCTCCTTGCCTGCGGGTGATATTTATGTGACCTGACACAACGAAATTGGTTATGACGCCCATTTGTAAAAACAAAACTTTACTAAAAGTATATACACGTAGCAATATTACGCAGAACGCAGAAATGTCCGTATAAGAATACCGCCTAAGTATGTTAGATAGTAAAATCCCTCCACATAATGTTAACACAAAACGCAATACAAATAAGGTAATGTGAACGTAGACTACAGAGTACTAACGTAAGGAAAAAATTAATAATTTAATTTTAGTAACCTAAAAACATGTAAGATTATTGGAGGTTCTGTATTTAAAAATGTCTAATGTTATTAAATTATGTATTATATTTTGAATAATATGGCATCTCTACTGTCCTGTATTGTTTGCACGTTAATATGATAGTCTAAATAAATCAGACGTTCATAGTAACGCGTAGGTATGCATACTGAAACTAACCTCCAGGAGAGTAACTCATGAGACAGTGAATTCTTATTTATGCTTTTAGGAATGAAGAAGTAGTCGACATTGCAAAACTGGAAAAAACCAATCCCAGTGACATGAGTGGAAATTTCAACATTACATATTTCTTTAAATCGTGGGTGTCAAGTAAGTATTAAATATTTTTAACATACACGTCAATTAATTTATTTAAGCGTAATGTTGGTAAAACATAATTCTTTTTTGTTCAAGAAATAGTCTACTTTTAAGCATAATAACAATTTCTCCTCTTGCTAACAATTTTGTTAAATTTCAAGTACGTTTATCGCCAAAAAATATATTCCAGAAATCAAATGTGATGAGGTGTCTTATCTGTGACAGTAAGAATGATATCTGTGTTTTAAAAGAAGAAGATACACGAGTAACTATACCCCCCACCCATTTTCTTTCTGTTTCTGGTCTACGGTGAAACTGATGCCAGATAACAGGAATACCGCTAGTTACTAGAAAGTACAGGGTCCGCCAGTGAAGCGGGAAAATTAAAAGTACCCAATTTTTTCATGAAACATTTATTATCAGAATTTGTTTTACAGATCTGAGTTGAGTAAAGTATGCCATTATTTTACTTTTTAAAAATAACGGCGCTCAAGTGAGAGACATTTCTGTGTAAACTTTCTTCTAATCTTGACCGAAAATTTTCCATCACTCGACGAAGCAGTTCAGGTTGAATCCGTGCAATTTCTTGTCTGATATTCGTTTTTAATTCCGGTATGGTGTGCGGTCTATCAATGTACACCCTGCTCTTCAGAAATCCCCAAAGGAAAAAGTCGCATGCCGACAAATCTGGGGATCTTGCAGGCCACGAGATGTCGCCATATCTGGATATGAATCCGTCCGGTTAAAGCAGCCATGGACACACGAGCAGTATGACTTGTGGCCCCATCCTGCTGGAAAAAATTAATTTCCGGAAACCTAGGGAGCTGTTGCATCAAGAATGTTCTGACCATGTGTGTGTAGCGGTCTGCATTGACAGTTGTGGTGTTTCCTTTATCGTCTTGGAAAAAATATGGCCCAATAATGCCAGATGATGAAACTGCACACCACACCGTAACTTTCGGACTATGTAATGGCTTTTCATGCAACTCACCTGGGTTTTCATCATTCCAATATCGACTATTTTGTTTGTTTACATATCCATTCAAATGAAAATGTGCTTCATCTGACATAAACATGCGGTGTATAAAGTTTTCATCATCATTTACACGTCGCAATATTTCTTCGCTGAAAATCCTGCGAGCCAGCATATCGCCATCTTTCAACTCCTGGATTATTTGAATTTTGTCAGGATGAAAAGATAAGCCTTTATGCAAAATTCGTCGTAACGATGTGTCACTAATGTTTAGTGCGGATGCATGTTTCATTGCAGAACGTTGTGGACTACGCGTCAATGCTACTCGAACTCTTTCAATGTTTTCCTCTGTTCTTGCAGACCTTGTTGCTCCTCTATGCTTTAAGTTTAATGTGGAACCAGTTTCTTCAAACGTTTTCACCCGTGACATAATTGCATGAGCGGACGGCACTCTTCCATGTCGTGGAATATTGAAATGATTACTAAACAATCGTTGTACAGAAGTCACACAGTCACCATTCTTATAAAACGATTTTACGCAGAAAGCACGCTGTGCACCGGACCACTGCTCCATGTTTAACAAATGGCATTAAATGTAAAACAACAATCGAAAACCTCCACGCCCTCTCGTGAGCAGAAAATGACCTATGGGACTTTCAAAATTTCCCGCTTCACTGGCGGACCCTTTATAATGACAAAGAAGTATGACCTCATTACACAAATTAATTAGAATTGTATTACTTCATTTAGAAGTAAATAGCCTTTGGTGTAACAGTTCACCAATAAACGACAAAAAGGCTGAAGTTAACGGCACGTTTTTAGATATGTCTAAAAATATGTTGCCTAGTTCGTTAATACTTATGTAAACGGCAACACGAGTGGATGTAAATGTAATTATGGTAATGACTTTCTCTTATAATAGTTTTAAAAAGTATGCACGTGTACACTTATAGACTTCAGGGAGAACATTGATAGTTTCGCCGGACAGATAAACCAAGAAGTTGCTTACAAGGTCAGTACAGACGGCTATGGAAAATTCCCGTGAAAAAAGACTTTAGTTAAGGATATTAATATTAAAATACAGTAATTACATTGTATAATGTTTAGAAGATTGTTAGTTGAATTTTTGCAGTTTTATTACAAATTGTATCAGTAATGAGGCTGTAATTTGATATGTTTATTCCAAAACCTGTCAAGTAGCAGATAGTTGATTTGATTCCTGTCTGTATAAGAAATAATAGGAAATAATTTATTATAATCATTGTTATATTTAAAATGATACAAATTATATTACATTTTATGAATTTTTTTCTGTATACAGTAATTCACAAGATGAAAGTATCAACAGAGACACGAGAGTACAAGGTACTTGGAACTGATGGAAAATGTTGGGCTGTGGTTTATACCTGCGACGAAAGTAACGTTGCCACCTTCGGTAATATATTTTTCTATTATTTTTCAAACAAAGGCTGCACGGCAGTAAACGTTATTTTTTAATTAATTGTTTGATTGTTGTATAAGAAAAAAAATCACAAATGCATTAATAGTATGAGTATCATAATTCTCCTTGATCATGTAATTTTTACTTTTCTATAAGATTGTAATTTCATAACTAATACTTTGCAATCGTTTTTTACCAAATATTCTTATATATATATATATATATATATACACACAGATTTTAGCTTAATCTCTGTGTTTCCCCTTACTTTTTACAGCTGCTTTAAAATTTTTTAATTGTCTCCTTAAGAGAAATGTTGTAATGTTGTTCATATTAATAATAACGTAAAAACAATTAATACCTAAGTAATCTATCCGAAAAGACGTGTAAACGAAACTAGTTAACTGAAGACTGAAGAGTCAGTGCACTTAAGAATTTTAAGGGAACTTCTATACTGCACTTTAAATGATGTCAACAATTCTTACATTATATCGAATCCTGCTCTTATTACAGACTGGAATAAAAACTATTAAGCAGTAAACCAAAATAATCAAATTTTATGTCCTCCAAGGAGTGTTAAAACTAATTCACGTTGGCTACAATACTTTTAATTGTGTTTTTTTTTTTAGGATTTTAGTTAATATTTGACGATTGTCAGCTTTAATTTAATAAATGCTTCTGTGATAGCCTGTATTCGTTGGTTTGTTTTATGTCAATTGTATGCTATAACATGTTATTTTATTTTATAACATTTAATTTTTACCGTACATTTGGTATGTTGTAATAAATACGCTATTTCAGATAATATGAAGTGGTTAGGGGAAGATAGTGCTAACCCTCATTTTTGACAACACTAATACGTTAGCGCCATCCTGTGGCATTAAGAATAGAACTACACCACTAACTAGTTTCAAGATGTTCAATATAAAACAAGATACACAAATATGTTTAGGAAGTAGGTTAGCAAACATTCCATCACTTTTGTTTTTTTTACAGTAAGCTGTAAAATTGAGGAATATTTATGCTGATATTTGAGGGAATCCAGCTAATTTAACGGTAATTTGTTTGTATGATTATGAGTACCTACTATAGTTTTTAAAGTAGGCAAAATTGTATTTTTGTATACTTATCAAAAGAAAAATAATAACTAAAACGTAATAAAAACGAGTAAGAATATACATAACAGAAAAAAAAACAAGTTGAACCTGAATGCGTTTAGGTGCCTACACGACTACCCCCTCACCACCTTACAGTTGTAACACCATTCTGTTCCTCTGTTGTTTGTATACCTCAGTGGAGTTCACTGTGACAATTTGTTTGTCGTATAGTGATAATACAGAATTGGTTTTAAAGTTTCATGTTTTTAGTTTTTATCTTAAAACAATTTCAAGGTATTGTGGAAATTTCCTAAATGCCTTTTCTTAAAACTGGGGGGACTTCACAGATAAAAACAACCAAGAAATATAACTGATTTTGTAAAAAAGGTGTACTTTGCGTAATTTGGTGTAAGATTAGGAGACTACGATAAACCGTGGGCTTTCCACAAAGTATTTTTAATTTGCGTTTAAGAGCCAAGAAGTAAAAATGTTAGTTTAGTTGATCCCAGCAAAGCTGTATTCCCTATATTCCACATGAAACTTGACCTCATGGAACAATTTGTCAAATCATTGCCTAAAGATGCAGAATGGTTTAAATATGTCTGAAAGAAGTTCTCAGGATTATCACAGGAAAAGTTAAAAGAAGGTATATTTTTCCGAACAGAATTAGAAATCTTATGAAGGATGAAACATTTGAAACTGCGATGGATCAAAAACAAAAAGAGGTATGGCAACACTTTAAAATTATAATGAAAAACTTTCTACGAAACAAGAAAGGCTCAAACTATTATAATATTGTTGGAAATATGTTGAACAAGATAATGGATTTGGGTGTCGAATGAGCTTTAAACTACATTTTCTGTATTTGCATTTGGCTTATGTTCCGGAAAATCTTGGTACAGTAACTGAAGCGCAAAATGAAAGGTTCCATCAAGATAATACAGAAATAGAAAGATGATACCTTGGCAGATATAATGTAAACATAATTGCTGATTAATACTAGATGATCAAGAGAGACGATCTGCAGAACGTTCATACAAGGAAAAGTACCCAAAGTAGCTTTGAAAGTCGGCGAGAAAGGTATCATAAAGATTTATAATATTTTATAATGAACTTCAAATTCTTCTTGGACCACATTTAAATAGATTTTAGGTATCATTATTTATTTGGCAACATTCTGTGTTAATAAAACATTTAACGAAAATCTAATTTTACGCCATTAAATAAAAGATGTTTCTTTTTGTGAAAAACCCTTGAGCAATGGAAAAAATAATGTTATATTTAAAATAAGCTCTGAAAAAATACAAAGTTCATCTAAAATATATAAGATAAATTTAAAATAGTTACTTTTTGCAGGCCAGCGCATTATGAAATGATCTGAAATGTAATTCAATATGTTTCTTGAAGTAATAAAATATTATTCTTTCAAAATTGTATACCGTATTTTTTAGAGCAAATTTTAATTATGTATGGAACTAGAAGGGATCTGTATAGGCTTTTATTTTCTTAAGGACTTAGAAAACCCGTGGGTAATGCTCCTGACTACTAATCTAGAAGTCCCTTGTTAAACTTAAGAGCACTGTAAAATCACTGCGAGTTTTTTATCCCGCCAGGCCGACTCAGTTTATGGAAATGAGTCTCTAGGATAATTGGATAGGAGTTTTTTCCGGCTAGTGTAAACCGCACCTTTCTTGGATGCCGAATGGCTCACGTAAGGCAACCTTGTCTATCTAACTCAATATTTACCTGAGCGATTCACAAAGGTGCCATTATTATTAGTATTATTAATATTATTATTAACTTGTGTACTGTTAAATTTCGTCTAATAGGGTCAGTATTATTTTCTCTAATAAATAATTAAAGGAACACAACGTTGGGAACAATAAAAAAACATATGGATGTATATTTTTTTATATATTAATTGTATTAATAACACTTTTATAAATTTAATATTTAATAAAATGTATAATTATAATGTATTATAAAATGTATAATTATAATGTATTATAAAATGTATAATATTTAATATAACTTTTAATTTCATGTAATATTTTTATAAGTATATTAATAAATGAACGTAGGTAAAAATAATATTTGTAGAATTCATTAAAATTTTCTTTGAATTAGAAAAATAAAATTAATATTTTTGGATGTTATTTATAACTAGCTGTTAGAGAAATGAATTAATTTTTCAAAGTTAATGTAAACTGAATCTCAACCAAAATCAACCTCATCAACGCTTTGTTATTATTGGATAGTCAACCAAAATTTCCATCTACACTTTGTTATTATTGGATAGTTTTAACATATGCATGCCAATATAAAATGACGCGTCTTGTGCGAACAATCTGAATTGTGAATCTTGTCATAAAGTCAATATTGTGTTTTAGGACGCTTAACAGTGTTGCTGCGGCGAAGAGACTACAAATGCGTGACTGAAGATGTAAGACAAAACATAAAGGACGTTGTGGTAACTGTAAATACTTTTAATGGCCCGCTGAACTTGGATAACGGCTTGCTTATGGGATTCAGTGTTCAAGAAAAGTGTTGGGCTAAGCACGAAGACGAAAAGAAGTCTTAATAACGAATATTCGAGGAAAGCGTTGGACTGAAGACGATTGGCAGTAGTCTAACTTAAAATTATAATTAGTTACTGGTTTATTTTATGTTCTCAGACGTTGTTGGATAAAAATAAATGTTTTCCATTTTGTTATATTGACTTAATCAGTCCACAGTATCGTCATCACCAGCAGCAGCTCCACAGCCTACCGTGGGCTGCAGCTTCCCTCAACATTTCCCTCCAGACTTTCCCATCCTTAGCTAATGTCCACCAGTGTTTCACTCCAAGCACTTTCACACCTTCTAGGATTCCATCAATCCATCATAGTCTGGGTCTTACACACCCTCCCTTTCCGTCTGGTGTGCATTTCATAATCCTTTTAAGAACATCCTCTTCATTCATTCTTTATGCATTTCCTGCCCATCTCAGCCTACCTATCCTAATTGATGTCACAATATCAAGCGGTCTATATAACTCATAAAGTTCTCTGTTGTACCTTTTTCTCTACACTCTACCTTCCCTAGTAGGTCCATAAATTTTCCTTAGTATTTTCCTTTCAAAAAATGCAAGTTGAACCAGATCGCCCTCTGTCAGTACCCATGTTTCACTTCCTTACATCAGGACTGGTTTCACGAATGTTGTATATAGTGTAGATTTGGTTTCACGGTGTAGAAATTGTGATTTAAAATATTTAATCAGCTCATAGTTTCATCTATTAGAATTATGAATTATTTTACGTATTCCTTTATTTATATCGTTGTTTTCATTTACTGGATAGCACAAAGAGAGGGCCCATTTATTCAGTACACAGTTTACTACGCCCTTATTACAGTTTTAGCCAGTAAGTTCTATGTGTTAAGTTTAAATTTCAATTTAATTTTCGACAGAGTTAAATATTTCACCTTCTTTAATCTAATGCTGTAAACATTTATTGTGTACAGTAATGTGTACATTATTCTGGACACAAAGGGGCAGAATAAAATTGCGTTTCTTTAGTAAAGAATTCGAGTATTTCAAATATTATTGCCTGTGACGATTACTCAAGCAATAATGTTTCTAATTTGCAGACAATTTAAAACATAAAATTTAATAAAATATGATGCTCAGAAAAAGTGTCTAAGGGAAGTTATTAACATAATACTGTGTGTACTTTTGTGCGCACAAGATTATTAAAATATTTATAACGTGGTTATAAATGAGGTCAGTGTCACAAAGAAGAGAAAAGGACAAGAGAAAAGTAAGGGAAATCGTTTGAAAACGTAAGCCTCAGGAACGATTATTATTTATTACTAAAGATTAAAAACTATTATCTATCCCCTTGTAAGAATGTGGCAAATTCACGTTCACTCTTTTTTGTTTTGCATAGTACTTAAAAATTCATACACTTAAACGAGTTACCGTGTTAACATTAAACCAACTGTTTATCCTATTTAGAAAGGCTTCTAAACCAAATTTGTAACATGCGAAAGATTCATGTCTCGTTTTAATAAATGCGTAAAATAGGGTTGTATAAAATCAGTGAAAATTCTACTTTTATTTCAAGTGTTGCTAAAAATTAAGTAAAATTTATATTTTTGCATATATATTCGAGACGAATGAAGCATCAAAAACAAAGAGGGGTTAAACTGACACTTAAGATGTTTGACTACAGACAAATTAGGAAACATTTAATTTGGGCTAAAAAATAACAAAAAATTAGAAATCAATCTACGCAGTTCAGCAAACGGAAATTATTTTTATTTATTTAAAACAACATGCATTAAAGTAGACTATACACGACTAGTATAATATTAACTGTTTTCTGAATTTTCAGTTTTCAAGGTTTGTAATATGATCTACGTTATTACGTATGCTAACTTTTTGTATTACATAAATAAAAATTAATAGTTAGGTTAAAATAGTATATTTTAAATTAATAATATTATATATTATCAAATTATTTTATACCTGGAAGTAGTTGATCTTATTTTTTAATCGTTTTGATTGACGTGATGCACGTTTCACTGACTGTATCAGTATACTTAGAGGTTTTTAAATAAATTAACCAATAGTCGATTTTATTCGATTTCAGTATAAAAATAAATAATTATCTAATTTTTTTAATTTCAATCTCTAAAATAATAAATGACCTATTTAATTTGTTATAAATTATTGATTGTTTAAATGTTTATTTACTTAATCAGATGTTTTGACCGTAATATTAAGATAATTTATTATTATATTTTATTTATATTAATAAATTTATAATTTTAAAAATAAATAAATAAATTTATAATTTATCTGATTATGCGTGAATGGCGATAATTTTGAATTAAATTATAATAATAGCGTTTCTTAGAAAATTTCTGTACAGTTTCCTACATGTTTTAAAAATATATTTTTGTAGGTAAAACAAAGCATATCTGA
Organism: Magicicada septendecula; assembly: GCA_034769895.1. NCBI lineage: Eukaryota > Metazoa > Arthropoda > Insecta > Hemiptera > Cicadidae > Magicicada > Magicicada septendecula. Next base: position 194,498,703 of record CM068367.1, read on the forward strand.
ATACAAATTTAATCTGCACCAGGACTCATGGTCGTAGAATACAATAAAATATTTTCTTCTTATTTTAATATCACTTTAATATCGACAATCACACAATGTGCTTACCGTCAGTCATTTCCACCGTTTTGTTGAACGAGTGAAGCGAGCTCGTAATTTTAACTCGGCAGTTCCCCATTTAGCAGTTCTTTTTGCCTGTTTTAATATGTCTGAAGTTAACTTTTAAACCCAACAATTTTAAAACGTAGCATTCGTATTTATACTTTTACCCGACAGAACTCTATGTTTTTGAGACTGATCTTCACAAAAAGAGTGAAAATGCAACTTGGTGACGTTGGAAATTTCGAAAAATTGTAAAACTGCATATGAGGTATCGAGTTTAGGAGAATTATAACCAACAACTTGTATACAACGTTCTGTTCTGGAATTTTGAAAATGTTTGGGCACCAGAGACCAAAAAAAATAAAGATTAGATATACTATATACAAAAATATTTACTGTATACAAATGTGTAAGAGTTTTGTGTATTGAAATGTATTGTAAATTATTAAAAATATTTAATTATTAACTAAAAGGAATTATAACCCAAACATTGATGTTGTGTTTATTTAAACAATTTTTAAATTTATAGGGTACCATGAGAAAAAATAAAAATACAGATTTTGAATATAATTTTCAAATGTAAAAAAACTATGGTCTAAATATTCATAAGACGAGTGCAGTCTACTATAAAAAAATCATAAAATTCTTGTTTCTTATAAATAATAATTAACTTTGATGCTTACCATATTACTTGTAACCTCCTAAATTATGCGTGTACAAAAACATAACCATGAGGCTTGGAATACTCTCTGTGGTCATCTCATTGTGTTCCTCGGTTTACAATAAGAACTATAAATTCGAAGAAATTTAATCACAATTTAGAAAACTAAAATTTACTAATTTGGCTTTAAATTTATTTTGTTCAAAGTAATGAGCAAGTTCTGCTCCTCAGGGAGATTACTAGTAACATATCGGTGAATTATACTATCGATGGGGTTGTGTTAGTTGTATTTTTGCCATTGGTTTGGGTGAATAAATTTATTTAGTGTTTCAAATACTTAATATTTTAAAGACTTTGTCTTGTATTGATTAACTTGAATTTACTCAGACATAATTTGTTCTGTGTTTTATATTTGTATATACGTAAGTTTTCCCAAATGCACTACGCCTGTGAATGGTATAGGTTTTATTATTGTTTCGTAATTAATGTCGTTAATTCGTTTTTTTGTATGTGTACAATAGAATGTGGTGTTAAGTTATATCTGAAAATGGTTGATTTGAGGTGAATGTAAATGCAAACGTTTGGTCAATGTAAAATCTGGTGTAAGCATTTAATTTTATTGTAAATTTTATTGTTAAATTTCATTCCTGCTGCATGAATTATTTATTTGTTATTGGTATTGTTGTTGTTATTGTTTATACTACACTTTTAATATCTGTGTTTGAATTATCTGTTACGTTTCTTCATAGTGTTGACACAGTAACTTAACTTTCATAGTTATACGCGGAGAGCAGGAAACGTATACATTTCTTAGACGTATAAGCGAAGGGACTATGCAGGAGACTGCATGTGTGACTTGTAATTGAGGTTAGTTGGCTTCAAATTTGTACATAATTAGACTTCGGATATTAAATTTCAAAGGCTAGTGTCGTCGTCATCATCATATTATCGGCATCATCAACAAGAACATCGTCATCGTCGTCAGTTATCAACCCACTGTTTAGGAAGAATTCCTCTCCATTAATTCTCCTGTTATTTTCGTCCTAAATTTCACTGTAATTACTAAATTCTTTCACTAATTTCATTATACTTCTTAAATTCTTGTATTTTCAGTGTTTCACCATACTCAACACAATCGTCTTCTCATCTGCAAAAGAGTATTATCATGGTCTCTTTACATATCTTGGCTTCTAGTTAAGCAAACGTCGTGAACATCCAGCTGATTTCCGCATATCTATCTATCCTGACAACTTCCATTTAACTTTGCAGTTTACATTTGTAGTGCTGTTAGAGTGTATCTCTTTAATTTACGTCGCTTTCAACTAATTTATCGTTTCTTCACAACAATCAATATCAGATGTATAAAATATTTGTTAAGGAACGTCTTAAACAATTCTAAATATTTCAAGTAATATTTCAGTGATTTTTCACAAGCATCCAAGCGTTTGTTTGTGTTTAATGAAAACAACACTTGCAACACACATGTGGAAAGTAGCAAATGTTTTTGCAGCCTATGGGCCTACTGTAAAGATGCAGCTGATCACACAATGGAATCTAAAAATCAGTTTGTTGACGTGACAGTATTTGCTCGCGTGCGCAACAACAATGTTGGGTAAACATTTACAGTAAACAAATATAAAAGTGGGTTATGTTAATGGGTTCACATAGCATGTGTTGTAGAAGGCACTCGTGTTGTATACTGTACATAACTACTGGTAATGCCACATCAAGAAAAAAACATTGTTAAATAGTAATTAACTTGTTTCAACTAGAGTAATTAGTAATTAACATATTCTCTTGTTTCTTTGATGTTGGGTTTTATTTCCGAACATAAGATTAAAATATTGTAACTAAAGTTAACAAAATTTTGATTATACTTGTATGATATATACAGCTAACTATACAGAACAAACGTTTGACTAATTTAGTGACTGGATGTGCATACTTAAACCAAATTTCTTATACACCTAAAAACGTAACAAAGTCATGAAATTATATTACCTCAGGTAAATAAATAGACTTATTGAAGTGTAAACAACATATACTCTAGCAGAGTAAAAGATAATCGATTATTATTGTTTAAACCACAGTATAGAGTATTTTTGCCAACACAAATACGTTTCTCACACTTTGAGTTGTGTGTAGCTTGAAGCTACGGTATGCACACAACAGTTTTTATTGGATGCACACAAAACTAGAATAACATGCGAGACTTGTCGTTGACTCAGGCGTTATGCTGTTTGATCTCTTGGAAGGAAACAGCAATAAGAAAAGACAAGGCATCAAAGTGAAACGCACGCCATCTTTAAATCAAGCACTCGTAAAGCTGTTAATAACACAAAACACAAATACACAGACATTCGCACGTGCTCGCTCATGTTTAACTGCGTGTGTGTTTATTAAAGTCACTACCAAAATTCAATATTTACGCTTGTTTGCCCATTGTTCAACAAACGCAATCTCATCCATTGTCCAGTGTCTCACCTTCGCTCAAGATCTTGTTCGTTTCAATATAAAATTTTGCAAAACAATGTAAAACTACAATTCTTTACGGAGCAACGTCTTGGAAACCTTCCAAATACACCGTCGTTGCTGCTTTTGATTTATTACTTTTTATCTACAATCTACAACTTTACGATCATCTTGCTGATATCTTCCTAATATTTATTTTATTCTCTATAATCCTGTAAGTAGTAAAATCTAATTAGTTTAGCCCAGTATCCAATTAGTAAATATATATTCTATCTTGTCTTTCCTTTTTGTTCATAACATAGTCGTCTTTTTCTTTATTCTTGTACAGCGGTATGGTTTTATCTTCATTATCGTGTTCAATTCTCATGTTTCCAACCTATAAACCATTCTGTAATTCACACAGGAGTATAACTTTCAAAACGTTTTATTTTAAACAATACGCTAGTTTGAAGTATCCATAATACTTTTTATTTTTTTAAGACGCAGGGCACTCTGATTTTATTCGGTTCACTAGTAGAGTTTCCTTGTTTTCTTTTTGTAGCATCAAAATCTATGCTTAACTTTATTTACAGACACTTTTATCAACCTTTATCGCTTAAGGTAGTGCATTGTAAGCATTGCGTGAGAATCCTTTACAGTTAGTTTTATTAAGTAAGCTAGATTGTAACCAACGGAATACTTAAATCTGAAAATTTGAGATTTGAAAGATACATTCGCCTACGCTAGACTTCTTTCGACAGTGATGAGAAAGCTTGACGGCAGACCATTACTTAAAAACGTGTTTGGTTTGATTAAACTGTTAAGCATTCCCTTTCTTATCACATACTGGATTAACATCAGAATTTAAACGGATTTTTATTTCTTTTTTTTCCATAATGTTTCATAATAATAACTAACAAATTGTTAACTGTCGGTAACCACAATACTTCACTGGTTCAATGGGTCATCTTAATTATGCACCTTAACTCATTTTAACTCCTAGGTACTGAAATAGTGAGATCATTTTCTGCTCTCCTCTAATCTGTACAAGGAAACGTACTCTAAGACATCTGTCGTATTTCTTGCCCTTATTTCCCCTCCAAGTCTACTCTAAAATATCATCTATGTAGTCGTTCTTTTTTTTCACCATGCTTGAATCTTTGATTAGCCTTTATTTTTTTTACCATATGGGTGGCTAATGTAAGATTTATTTATATCACTCATATTTTCTGGAAAGCATCTTTCACTTTGTAATACAGTACTTTCAGCAATAATTTAGTCAACTTTTGTAAGCACGTTTATTATTTCCTTCTTTTTTACATAATTTTCGTAATATAAAGTGGTTATTTTGGCTTTAGTTTGAAGATTACTATACATAAGAAATAAAACAAATAGTTCCTTGCATTCTGCCTGGTACCAGACAGGCTCATCCCTATGGCTATAACAGCGTCTGCCATAAAGACAGACAACACGGATATCATAACAACCAGTCAACATCTACTGCTGCCGTCTCAGCTGTACTGTAACTCAGAGCATGGGAAACCGCGAGGTGTGCAACACTTAACTGCGGGAGCCATTCTCCCTGACGTAGCAATCCGTCGTTACGGACGACTCGCCTCCGGGCAGTCGAGCCTACCGAACACACTAGCGCTTCTTTAAGCGGCTGCGGGCGATGCCTTAAGGGAGACTTGGAGACGCGCCACAGGCAAGGTAACTGGCTGGAGCAATACCTTGGATCATCTGCCCCACATCATAAACGTATGATATTTACGTGTCTATGATAGGGTCTACCCTATCGTATATTCGTAGACCGTTCTCTAAGACTTTGTGCCAAGCGAACGACCGAGCTGTATTGCAAGAAACAGGCGTTCATCGGGCACCGGCCTTGACAGCGCACATAAACCAGGGTACAAGACGTCCCGTGCATCTTCTGTCTGTCTGTCTGTCAGAAACAAGTGTAACAGAGTTATAAATTTTGCAGAAAGAGATTTCGCCTTCTATTATAAAATATAAATAGTGCTGAGTAACCTAATGACGGCATTATGTTTCTAGTTAGGCATGAATGTTTCTATAACTTAAGTATTTCTGTTCATTTATATTATACATCTACATAACTTATGACTTATGATTGTGTAATTACACTCAGACAAGTAATCCTTTCGCACACCCATTGCTAGAGAAAAGAATTTTGTTAGATAAAGAGTGAAGTTTGAGAATTATTAACGCGAATTCTTAACTTAATCGAAAAGTTAGAGATAAACGTTAAGTGCAAAGTTGGTTCACACCGAATTTGAAACGACAAAACTTATTACACTTTCGCATCTATTTTATATTCGCATAAATTTAAGCTTAGTAATATCTAGACTAGACCATTGTCAGATACCAGATGACCCTTCCCCACGAAGACGAAACTCGCCTTCTAGTTACGTTATAATATAACTAATAATAGGGCATAAATAGTAAGTAGCACACTATTTTGTTACTAAATTCGAGACGAATGGTAAGTGTACTTTTCTTCATAATTCCTGCTTTACTGAATTAAGCGTTTCATATCGTACTACTAGATCATAATGGTCATATCACTACTTCACAGTGATAGGGTTATATTAATTACATTACCTTACCAATATCAGATTCACGGATGTTAGTGATGATAAACAGTTTATCAGAAATAATGACAATGGTTACGATACTTGTTTTTGTGAAGAAAAAATAAATAAAACAATTAAATGAGGTTTGATAAGTTTATCACTAAATGATACCACTTCTGATATAAAAGAAAACTTAATAATAAGATTCACTGTATCAGTCTGGATAATGAATAATGAACATTTGATATGGTTGTTTATTGAATGAATCCACTGCCTGCCATATGTAAAAAATTTTTTACTGTTTTTCGGAAACATAGAAGTTTCACATTCTCTAGGGACATTCTTTCCGCAGTCAGGCAGCACACAACCAGCTCTATCGACTTCTGATCCTTTCCCCATTGTCTGCTCATTTAACAGTATACGCTACACTGATTCTCGAGACTAGCTTCGCTATTTCTGTTTCTCTTGCCTACAGCGCTTAGTCTTTCGACAAAAGTTTTGTTACAATGATCTCAGAATTTTACTTATTTTATCTTCGTACAATTAGAATTTGCAAACTTTTGGTAACTAACTTATGAATTAAAGACTTTGTGATAATTAAACACTCTTATTTAAACAAGAGCGCACTTTGTTACTTTTGCTGCATCATCTGTGTCTGATACTAACTTACCTATTATTCTAATTATTTAAGATATCAACGCTTGGAGAAAAATCCAAAATACAATAAAAATTGCGTCTTGCACTAAATGTAAACAAACTATGTCCTACTAATATGTTGTTTTGTACTTAAAAGTATTTGATCCTTCTTTCTAATTTCTAAACTAAAAATATTATAAGATTAAATTCAATAAAATTACTGAAGTTACAAACATTTTTAGTTTATTTTCGTTTTTGCAGTGCCTAAACATAAAAATATCTTATTAGGCCTTGTTATAAGTTATTAAAATTAGTTATACAGAACTAGTTATATAAAACTCTAAAATTTGTCAACGGGTTTCATTATTTACTAAAGTTTAAATTCTTGTTTGATCTCTAAGTATATCAGGAAAAGTGTTTAAATACCAACTACTCATAGTTAAAGTTTACAAGTATTTGTTGTGTAATTTAAAATTACTTCTGTAATATTATGCTTGTAGTTCATTACATCTCCTTATAAATGTTATTAACAGGTTTTTTTTATTAACATCTATAAGTTGATCATTCTGAAATATAACAGTTTTATGATTATACAGAAACATAGTTTATAGACACAGGTACTTGTCTGGAAAGATTATGAAATTCCGCCATTATTTCTGAATTCTCATTGCCAAAAGTATATCAGATCTGTAGTGGCTTTCTTCTTAAATAATAATTTGAAAAATATAAAGAATCATAATATATAAATATCATGACCAAATCAATAACTGTCATTTAGAAGATAGTGTTTTTAACTCATTAATTTAAGTGAAAAATTAGATGAAGATATCTTCAATCTTACAAGGATTGTTCTTTATATATTTTAAAATAGACAGGAGGTCGAATCTTCTTTGTTATGGCTTCAAACAAAGCTAATATGCGCATCAACAAAGTAATAGATAAATAACTTTTGTTACGTATATGCTATCTAATGTGTGTCAAGTATATCTAGAATCTCAAAAGACATATGTATTTTAGCTGTGACCGTATTTATCTTAAGTAGAACGTAGCATGGGTATAATTACTTTAAACAACCACAAAAGCTAAGCTGCTGTGGAGCAATTTATTAAGATTACGTTTGTAACGCGAGACCTAGGCTTAACTAGAAGCCGAAAGAGACAGTTATAGATGTACGCCATTTAGTGCATGAAGCCGCTTGGGCATTTTAAAATGTTATGTTTGTACAAACTTCAGTTCTGTATCAGGTTGCGCGAGATAGAAACACGTGACAGTAGTCAATGAGTACAGCAATTGAACGTCTAAATGTTAACATAATATTGTGTTACACTAAACTTTAGGTTGTCAATTCAATTTTCCAGCAGACCTGAGAGTCCATCTTTTAGGTCTATACTTAAAAAAAATTACCGTACCTTCACACAGGTGTTGTGAAGAGATGTACCAATGTGTTGTTAAATTTACATCAAGTTTGTGTAGTTGTAAAAATAAATAAATTACACTTTTGAAAAACGTTTCTTGTTTTACATGTCAGTCCAAGACGCCTATATTGTTATAAGTTGTCTAATATTTATAAAAGTATATTGGTTTTAAGTGGATTTTGTGTTAATTTTATAAAATAGAATAAATCCAAAAACACACATATACCTTAAGGATATCTATATTGTATTTTGTAAATATTCTTTAGATTTCATACATACCGTGCGTGCATAATGTGGTATTTATTATTTTAATACTTCCTATAAGCTGATGCACATATTGCGAAACTAGTCTTTTAGTTTTTGGTAGCGAGCAAATAACTGTAGAGTAAATACTCTTTCGTTTGTTTAGAGTTCCTACTCATTTCTAATTATTCAGCTCATAGTAACTCTCAGTTTCCACGTACGCCATCACAGTGCCAGGTGTTTTATTGCCTGTAAATAGGCAACACTGAATGTAAACGGTTTGTCCTCATAGTGTCCTCAAAGTTTCTACTAGTCTGGAAAAATTAAAATGTTTCTTCCACTGACCGTTATACTCTGTGACGGTTAGCATGATTTAACTTAAAAGGAAAAAAGTGATTCAAAAATGCGATTTTTCCCAAGTTACTTAACACAAAAATAATTGTGTGTCAACATTTTATTAATACGCCTCAATAATAAAATCTTTGTAAAATGTAAATTTATTTTTTGTTTTACAGTGTTACAACTACGACTGAGGCGACCTAATTTCAATAAAACTTTTGAATAAGTCTTACCTTACATTGTCCACAAGCGTTAATATAACGAAACTTAAAGTAAACGGTGAGCGTTCAATTTCTGTCAAAATCACTTAATGCTGCGTTAGATTTGTTGTCAGTCTATCTTGGTTGTAATCATCAGTCGTGATAGATGGCCCTGAAGGAAGAAAACACTGACTTACGAAAATTCTGTCAACAATTGTCCATCACGTTCTGACAGATACTCAGTCACTTCTTGTTTGTGACATAACGTCTTTAAGAACATTAATAAAACATGTTTCATATTTCACTATCTGCCCAACGCCTATAACACAAAGCCTATGTTACTATCCCAGTTAACACAAATGATTTTTATAAAAACAGTCAATCCTTGTAATCAGTAAAGTACTCTTTGTAGATAATAATAACAATAAAAGTAAAAGTTAAGAAAATAACTGAAACATAGTTACTGGTTAAAAGTGAAAGTGTTATAGTTGTTATCATTTAGTAGTAATTATAAGTTATATAAATAACTAAAACTTTACAATTACTCTAAACTGTTGATATCATTATTGTGAACGTTATTGTGGTAAGGCAGAGTTGTAGATATTTACGGAATCACAAATGTAACATTTGTAACAAGTCGTCTATTTTGAGAAGTGATACGTGAAACAACGTCTTGGCAAGTATTACTCTAATTAAGTTGAATTCGTATAGGATATGAAAAATTACGTTTATTCTTACTAAATACTTAGTATTTCTCATAGTATGTATATAGAAGCTGTAAGCGTTCGGTAAAACAACGTTATATTATCAAAAATTTCAATAAATATTTAAATTATTTATTTACATTAAACTTGCACTCTGCTTACCCTTAAAAATTAAAACTGTTTTATAATTTTATTCTCCTACTTCTTTAACTTCCTTGTTAAAACTCTGTCCTGTTGTATAACAACGGTCCTATATGCTGTCACTCCACCTCTTTCTTGTTTGGGAAAATTGGTATACCGACCAATGCGCCTCTTGGTGTTTGGCTAGTTATCTCCTGCCTTTTTCAGTAGCCTTGTGTCATCCATTTTTGACATATGTTCATTCCATGTCCTTCTTTTTTCCGCAATCCAAGAATTAATGTCTGTAACATTACACGTTTCTCTTATACTATTTTTGGCAACCAATAGTATATTGTCTTTCATAGTACCCTCCATAATATAGTCGTTTCTATAGTTTGTCGTTTTCTTTAAGTTGTTGCTGTATAGAATATTGTTGGTCTCTGATGTATAGAATATTACTAGACGTATTGTGCTTTTGTAAGCCTTATTATTTGCTTCTTGTATGAGATATTTATTATTCCATATAAGGTTATTCATACATCCAGCAATTTTCCTTGCTTTCATCAATTGATGTTCTATTACTTGCTTTCATTAATTTTTCCATCTGCTGTATTGTTACTTGTAAACGTTGGTTTTATAATTTGTACCTGATTATTTTGTTGTTAATTTTCTGCAAGACTTTTACTTTAATTTCTTATAATTTCCCGCAGTGTCATGGTAGGTATCACGGCCACAATAAATACAAGTTTTAATTTGACAGTATTTGTTCCTTTGGGGATTATTTTTTTTTTTTTTTTTTGGAAACGTAACATTTGTAATAGCATAAATAATTTGAATTATTTAATTTTACTGTAACGAGAATACTTCATTTTATTTACAGGAGAAAATAAAAGTTTGTTACATTTACAACGTTCAAGTAACAATGGAAGAGGCATTTTAAAATTTTACATTTCTTAAATTAGGGAGTAAAATTTAATGTTACGAACATTTAATACCATGATTTTCTCCATACGACATTCTTTTAATTTAATGCTTCCTGTGTAGTCAATGTGCATGTAATATTCTATCCGCTAATAGTAAATCAATTTTACAAAATAATTACTATTATTACAATATTTACTACTATTTACACAGAATTAACCTAAAATGTTACTTACAAAAATGACATAGTCACGTAATAGACTACGTATCGTACATTTTGTACGTACAGTTGGCAATTTGTATATTGTACATTTAGCATTGACACGTTTGCTAATATAGTGACAAACAATATGTTTTCCATTTGAATTACGAGTATTTAAAAGAGACAGCTCAGGATTTAAAACATTTAGAAAGATTTTAAAATAACATTAAAAAAACTACAGTCTTAAAAAATTACATGCATTAGAAAATAATTACAAGTAAAAGGTAAAACTAAATTAATAAAATGATTTATTTAAATTTTTAAAATCTTAATAAGTAAATTATACTCAAATATATGTTAGAAACTAAAAATTAACTACAGTTTACTATATAAAAACTCATTTTACAGAAGAAAAGATGAAAACAATTCCAGTTATCTTAAATTCAACTTGATTATTTGTTAAAGTATTCCGGACTTCTGGTCTTACAGTATTAGCCATACTGAAAGGAAACTTAAGAAAAAATAAAACTTGACAAACAAGTGTTTTATAATTTGTTTATTTTGTCATATGTAACCTGCAATCTTTCAGCATATAGAATATTTATCTGTTTCAGCGCTACAGACCGCAAAACAAACGACCCGTATCACCGCATGAGATATACAACGCACGTACCATTATCCGTGTCACAGAACAAATTAATGTGTGTCAAGTGTAACGAACGTTCAAATAATACATAAAGGAAAGCGTAAATATTACACAATAATATGTATGTTGTGTGGCCACGCGTGGTGTTTGTATACAGTGTTTTATACAGTGTGCAACACGGAGAGAGAGAGGGAGACAGAGAGAGCGTGAGAGAGCTTTCCTGAATCAGAGGTAGACTATTCATTTAACTGAACCAATTATGAATAAGTAAGCACGGGTTTTTCGTAATTGTCACCGACAGTTAACAATTTGTAAACGTACAAGTATTAAATATCACGTCTTTAATAAACAATAAAGTAGTATGTGAATTGTAGCTAGTATGTAACGGAATGATAACTTTTTCCTGAAGGTGTTTATTGCGTTTTGCTACCACTCAAAGCCGTGTACACGCCTTAGTTTTTGTTTATTTTTGTATTTGTGTAGTCAGTTCCATAAAATATATTTTAGTTTATATCGTCAGCTTAATCGCATTATTTACATTTTGCGGTAGCAGTATAACATCAATTACTATATATCTGTGTGGAGCGTTGGACACTGACATGGTGCAGAGACATGGAACACTGAGGAAGGAGGATGAGAAAAGATTAGAAGCATTTGAGATATGGGTTTGGCGAGGAATGGAAAAAGTGAGGTGGGTTGATAAAGTTAGAAATGATGAAATTTTAAACAGAAAAGGGGAAGAGAGAAGAATCCTGAAGGTAATAGAAAAAAGGAAAAAGAATTGGTTAGATCACTGTCTAAGAATTGACTGCTTGCTTACAACTGCCGTGGAAGGTGTCTTAGGAGGAGAAGAAAGAAGAGGGTGTAGAAGAATGAAGTTAATAGATAGCATTAAAATTAGAGAGTGTTATGAAGAAACGAAAAGCCTGGCATGCTATAGGACAGCTTGGAGAGCTTTTACCATTTGAAGACCTGCCTTAGGGCAGAACGCCAAATAATATAACTAGCCTATGCATACAAATTATAACGGAAATATTTTGAAATTCAGTGTAATCTTCTTTATTAGAACAACTTATTGAAACATAAGTTAAAGGAAATATAGGACAAAAAAAATAAAATAAAGAAACCAAATAAAACAAAAACTCAAATTTCTTAATATTTAGTTTTTTAGTGTTTTTGCCTAGTGGGTTAAAACTTCTTTTCTTTGATTTTCGTCCTGTAGTAACGCATTCCGTTTTCAGCATGAAGTTGTAGTCGATCATTATACTTCTGGTTTCATGTTTTCTGTTTTTTTTTTCTACTCACTTAGCCTGGCCATTTATACCTTGATGAAAACGTCATCGTTCTTCACTAATGTCAACAGGATTCTTAGAAAATAAGACAATATATAAGTGTAGGAATTGGAACGTTTCACATCATGTTCCATTCTAGTCTGTTGGCGTCTGTTATTCTAGAAACCGAATTGTGAGCAGGGCTGTTAAAAATGGTAAAAATAAAACATTCTTGAAACTAGGGCTTATATGTAATAAGGGTTGGATATTTCTAGACCAAGCAAGGGAATTTTTAATTGTAGAGATTTTACAATCCACTCGTCATAAAATGAAACGTTATAGTGACGTGTAGCACCTTATAGGTGGGTATCAAGGGTATAGCACTTCTTGAGGTGGGTACCAAAGAAGTAATGACGGCTGTATTCCTCGGGTCTGGTCTCCTGACCAGTCTTTCTTCAGCCTTCTTCTTTCCAGTGTTGATGCAATGCTAGGTTATTGTTATGCCTTATGTTGCAGGTTCCGTGATAGGTTTCGTAAATCCTTGTAGCAGCAATAAGGAGAATATGATTTGAAACGTGTAAATGATAGTCCGTCTAAGTGGGCGCTTTTTTGACTGGACTCTTCAAAGAGCCTATAATATGAATGTTTATTCAAGGCCTATAATACTATGCCATTGGACAACATATATTTGAGTAGCAGTTTATATATACGTATTTACTTTCCATCTAAAGGAAAGTATATACCGTAAGCGTATTTTTCTAAAGCTTATAGTAAATTTAAATATGCTAGAATTTTAAGTATTTAATCCAATACATCAGATGTTTGTCCAACACGTATAAACATATAGAGTATGCTATGTCATGTCAATGTATGAAACTTATTTGTAACCTTCTCTCTAACAGCGAGGATATCTGTTAAATTTTAATATGAATTTGTTTTTTTAACTTTATTTTTTTTTTACAAATAATTTTTCTTGTCCAGATGGAGTCCTAGTTATTCTATATATATTGTATAAGCGCGGGTACATTGTTTATACTGTATGATAGACAAGAGCCATGTTTTTTACTGACTGAAAATTTGATATTTTTGTAGAACTAAATAAGATTCTCCACTTTTTAAACCAATTCTGTAATAAGTGTTGTTGTTTTGTTTTATCGATGACCTTTTTGTCGATAGATGTCCTTTTCGATAGGTGCCAGCTGTCAGCATTGCTGTGTCGTCAGCAAAAAATAGCTGTTTAATTGTCTTATGTTATTGACAAATAAGCAGTAAAGTTGTGTCTATGTAACAAGTATTGAATAAACGATCATAAAAGTTATTGATCATACATAAAACAAATAAGATCCTTTCAAAACAAATCTCTAACCCATTGGTTAAAATCTCTGTGCACTCCCACGTATTTCAGATATAGACCTAACCCATTTACCTTACATAGGAGCATTTGCTTTTCAGTCAGTGCTTTAAAGAATTTATAGTTTTCTATGCAGCAATTTCAAGTCTGAGACAAATGTAAATTGCCACTGAGTATTGAAAATTTACATCTACAGTAAGTACCGATATAATATACAATATTACGTTAACACATGTTTTAGTTTATAAATCTAATTTGACCACAGAGCATAAAGTCCGTCACTTACTTAAACACTGTAAAAAATAATGTTTATTCAGATTTACATAAGACATTATTGCTTATTTCATCAAGAGAAAAATAAATATACTTGATCTCTTGTCAGCCTTGATACTAGTCTTTTATTTAATAGCCTCACGTAATATTGACGCAAACAATGTAAAACAGTTCTAAAATGCATTCAGTTGTAATTTAAAATATCAGATAACGTTAGGAAACAAAACAATGTTTTTTTTGTTCTTTTGAAAACGGAAACAAAGAATCAATAGGGGTAACAGGATAAACGAGTAAGCCTATTATAAAATCTCAAGAGCAGTGGTGAATGAAAACAGCAATAGTTTGTTTAAAGTAATTGCATATTTTTCGTATTATTGACATTCTTTATTAGCACACGGAAATACGTATGTGCCTTAAATTATTTCTATATCACGGTGAGATGCAGTACCCATTGTAACAATAACTCGGCGGCCTGCACATAGCTTTAACTTTCCGCATGTCGATTCTGGGAGGATTCTTACTGTAGTATGCTTCTGGTGGTATCATCGGTGGAAGAGAACAAGCATCGCCAATCTCTGTAACAAGAGAAGTATTAGTGGTTTGGGTATAAAATCTGGCGGCACAACTGTAAAGTTTTCCGGATTCTGACCGATTACATAACTTTTCAGTTTCATCAAGATTACGAACGGTCTTCTTTCTGTACATTTAGTGCAGTTCTGTGTAAAATTAAATATAGTTCAGTGACATGGCTTTTTACAAATTAAAAGTACCTTATCGATTAAATAAAAAATCGTGTTATGGAGAACCATACATAACTTCTGTTATAAGATTTATATTTAAAATCATTTACTAGAATTCGGTTTGATAATTTATAAAAAAATATGCCCAACCCTCAAACTATTTTCACTATTTATACATATTTTTTGTTATTATGGGGTAGTCGTTTAATATAATGTTATTTTCGAGTCACTTTATCTATAAAAATTAGGTACATTATTATTATAAAGAAACTGAATTACGCAAATAATCATCCCTCCTCCTCAACTGATCTCCACCACTTTATAATATACCACTTTTTGATATTTACACTTTCAAAGAGTAACCGTTTTATCATATATAATTGCTAAAGTATCCTATCCTTCAAAATTAAATATTCGTAATTTACTTGATATCAGCAAAGCAGTTTTCAAAAAATCATCCCCTCCCCATTCAGCTACCCTCTCCATTTATAGATATTTCATTTACAATTTTGCAGTGGATTAATATGACTTTATTTTCAGGGCACTTATTTATCAGAATTAAGTACTTTACTCTTGTTAAATCATAAAACGTTGCCAGTAAACTACCCCTTCCCCTTAACCGACCTTCATCAGAATTAATAGACCTTGAGTCCTCTACAACTCAGGTACATATACAAAACATGATTTGATTCTGTTTGAATTTACGGCAGTTATCGTTCGTCATAGAAAAAATTACTCTTGTTAAAACATAAAATGTTGCAGGCAAACTACCTCTTCCCCTTAACCGATCTTCGGCAAGAACAATAAGGTTTGAGTCTTGTATAATTCAGGCAAGTATGCAAAAAATTATTCGATTCTGTTTGAATTTGCGGCAGTTATCATTCGGTATAAAAAAATTCTACAGACGGATAGACAGACAGCCACACACACAGACACTTTTCGAAAAATGACTTTTCTACATGTTTTGAGGGTAGTACAATCAGAATCAGCCCTTATCTCAAACACGATTTTTTTCGCCATCACCATACTTCCATTTCCTTATGGAACATGGAAGTAAAAATGGCAAACGTAAAAGTTAAAATACAACATGCGTGTGCCATAAAGCATAAACAAAAGCATTAGTTACAAATTAAAATATTGGTATGGAGAACCATACATGACTTCCATGTTCTAAGATTTATATTCAAAATCATTTACGAAATGATATACTTCCATAGAGGCTACATCTTTCTACTTATTGCTTCAGCCTTAACCACAGTACTATGGTCACTAGCGAATACCACGTTATCGCACTCGTTTTTCACTGATGAGGGCAGTCGATGGCACTGCCGAAACATCTGGTTTTGCAGACAACATTGGACTACGGCCAAACAGCCCGGGAAGGAATTTTAACAACAAACTACTTCTTTGTTGTCGATAACGTAGTATAGGCCTACATATAAAAAATGTCCCCTCCCCCTTCAACTATAATTTTCATTTATAGAAAATTACCCCCACCCCGTTCAACTATCCTCTTTATTTATAGATATTTCATCTACGTTTCTACAGTGGATTATTATGATCTTCTTATCAGAATACTTTATTTATCAAAATTAAGTACTTTACTCTTGTTAAAACATAAAACGTTGCAGGTAAACTACCCTTTCCCCGTAACCGATCTTCACCAAAATCAATACGCCTTGAGTCCTCTACAATTCAGGGCTGTATGCAAGACATATTCGATTCTGTTTGAATTTGGGGCTGTTATCGTTCGTCATAGAAAAAATTACCGTTGTTAAAACATAAAGTGTTGCTGGTAAACTACCCCTTTCCCTTAACCGATCTTCACCAAAATCAACAGACCTTGAATACTTAACAATTCAGGGACGTATGCAAAAAAATATTTGATTCTTTTTTAATGTGCGGAAGGTATCATTCGTCATTAGAAAAATTACCCTTGTTAAAACATAAAATGTTGCAGGTAAACTACCCCTTTCTCTTAACTGATCAGTTCTCTATAATTCAGGGAGGTATGAAAAAAATTATTTTATTCTGTTTGAATTTACGGCAGTTATCGTTCGTTATAGAAAAATTACCCTTGTTAAAACATAAAACGTTGCAGGTAAACTACCCCTTTTCCTTAACCGATCTTCACCAAAAACAATAGGTCTTGAGTACTTTACAATTCAGGACTGTATGAAAAAATTATTTGCGGCTCTTATCGTTTGCCATTGAAAAAAATCTACACACAGGTAGACAGACAGACAGACACACAGACACTTTTCGGAAAATGACTTTTTTCATGTTCTCAGGGTAGTACAGTCAGAATTTGCCGTTATCTCGAAACGATTTTTTTCGCCATGACCATACTCCATTTCTTATGGAACATGGAAGTAAAATTATTCTTATTAAATTGTCTTAATACTTAGCGAGTTGTTAAATTCAAACAAACAGTTACACTACTTCATTTTGTCAACATTAATACAACGGCAATTTTATTTTGCAATATATAGATGGCGACAGGCAACAGTTCCATAGGAGCAACATGATGCTTTGTGTACGCCCCACTTGGCTTGGTGGAGATGTATATTATGTGGCTGTTGAAAGATAACCAAAAATGCAGTCGCGTACCAAATATATCATCTATTCGTTCAGCTAAACTGTTTGCCTACCGCAGAGGAGAAACTGTAATTGAGAAAGTAGTCGTAATCACCCCAGAAAATAATTCGGATTACCTCAGAATTGCTATGATTGTAAATTATTAGCAGGTATTTCAGTGTCGAGTCTGGGAACATAGTAGCAGCACTGCTGATTCCGTACATATTATTGTGTTAAAAAAATTGTTTTAATATTAATTATATCTATTCAAAGAGTCACATTATAAAGATAAAAATAATAACGTCTTTTCACGTAAGATTTTTGTGTGCTCTATGGTAACATCAGAGAAGTTTGTACTGAGGAAGATTGAAAAATGTGTTTTATTACTTAAACAACTCTACGGACTTAAAATAATAGCGGGATACAATAACGAATGGATTTGGGATTAAATGTTATATTTCAAAATAAGTAAATGTATTTAGGCACAACTCTCATGAGTATATATAGCAGGGGTGCCACACATCTAATCTCATTAACAGCATGTAGCCACGGAAAGTATCGGTCAAATAATAATAAGGGATGTGAGCTCAAGATATGCAACCTTATTACACAAATGTAAAAAGAGATAATGAAGATGACGTCCTCTGAACTTTAATGAAAAGCTGTATTTTAATACTGAATATAAGTTTACACTACACTTTATAGCCATTATAAGTTTAAGTTTGATGATAAACATGTATATTTCATGTGTATATATAAGTTTCAAGTTTAACTTTAAAGCGTTCTGATTAAAATTTGCTTTAATGGATTTTGAAGGTGACCAATGTTTAACTTTTAATTTGACATAGCTGATTTTGAAAAACTGTGGCCTGCATAATAAGGGTCAATTTGTTAAGTTGGCTTCAGTTAGTTATATTGAAATTTTAATCAATCATAATGTACTGTCTACTTAGTGTATGCCAAAATGTTTTGTCTTTTAGACAATAACGCCTAAGTCTTAAATCTGCTGCTCGCAAAATAATAATCTAGACTTACCTATTTGAGTGTTGTTATATGTTCAAAGTGTAGAACGAATTCATCAAATTACGAGTGTTTAGTAGCGAAAATCAACAAGCAGACAATATTTGTTTCTACCAAATATGTAGAAGGAAATATGTACCGTACCAATTGTTTCAGAAAATATGTATTAAGGAATAAGTTTAGTACAATTTTTCCACACTAATGTGAATGACTTCCTATTGGCCCATTATTAAATGTTTGAACAAATATAATGTACAATGGTTTTAATAATAGGCTATACTGTGTATACACGGTCCCACCTATTGTTATTCGGCACAAACTCCGAATAAGAGTCACATTTCATTTACTTTACAGTTCCTGTAAAGTAATGTGTTTCATTATTTTCTGTTACCTAGATATACTTTACAGGCTGGACAGCATCCACAAATGCCGCCATATGGTATCCAGATTCCGTCGCAACCCTGCTGTATAATCTTTGCGCAGTCAGCATGTTGACATATGTAATCGGTACACACAAATGCAGAGTCCTGAGCAGTACACCCTACTACTACCACTCCCAGGAGGAGTAAACAACTCACATTCATTGAGAATATCTGAAATCAAGAACATTAAAAACCAGTAATCAAAGTTACATTGCTTTGGTTATTTTAAATTAGAAGTTTCGCTAAAAGAGGACAACTTTTACAGTACAAAGTATAAACACATTACAGTGCTTTTACAGCTCGTGTCATGTGAGGTAAAAGATTCGGGCTAGATTGTTTTTCCGCGACAGCCGTGTTCAATAACCAGGACGTAGTGCTTACTGCACAAGCCCCAAATGGTTGAAGTAGTAATGACCATGAACAGTTTGGGAGTTACACACTTATTTCCAACTATTTGCAGTGCCCTATTTCCTAGCTATTTCCTAACTTATTTCTCAGGCCCTAGGTAGTGGAAAACACTCACTACTCGAGCGTTTCCTTCAACTCTTACTTTTATACGTATCTTACTGTGTTTTACTAATTAAAATTAAAATTATATTATGTTTACCCTTTTTAACCCTTATTATTTCTGTTATAGTACAGTAACCGTGTTAGAAGGTTGAAAATCTTGTATAGTTTTCTATCTTTTCAGGCTATCAACACCACAAACGCCCCTCCTCTAAATTTAATTTTTAATTTCTGCAAATATATGTTAATAATCTCACACGTCAATATTGTAAATACTGAGATATTTAAATAATCCATGAAATTTTAGTTTAGATTTTTCTCTTGTTTTAATGCCCCTGTTTTAATAACAGCTTTGACTCTTTTATCTTTATTATGCGTTAACTTTTCTGACACTTTTTAAAATTATATGAATAATTTTTGTATTAAATTTTCTCTTTTTTTAGAATGTCCCGTAGTATTTCTACAGCTTTTTATTAATACTTGTTGTTTAAAATAACATTTAAATTAATATTTTATATGCCTTTGAATGACAGGAACAAATAATTCTATACTTCGTTAGTACTGTTTATTGTAAGTCTACACTTGAAACTCTGTAAGGCAACTGATATAAAAACTGAGACGGTATTAATATAATCATGTTCTCTTTCCTGAAATCTTTGACAGTCATACTTAATTTGTTAGACTGATAAATGAAGAAAAACCTTTTGTAGAATATATTTAGAATCGTATTATTTGTTAAACAATAAATAAACTGTTTGGGTGTTTTTAAAGATCACTGGAAAACTGTTTCGATTTACTTCTTCAAAAGGAGAGAATTGTTGTGACTTCCCATTTTATATAGATAGATGTGTACTCAATTTTGATATTTTGAGCTTACTTTGAATTATTCTTTTTACAATCAGTTATTGTTTATCTAGTCAACAGGTAACTGGCCACATAAATGTGCTTGTATGAGTTCATAAACATTAAGTTAAGAATGATCAAATTCTCGAAATTGTCGACAAAGAATTATCACACTGGAAAATGTAAGCGGATCTATAATGCTGGAAGTAAGAATATCGGTATGGAGAACCATACATGACTTCCATTTTCTAAGATTTATATTTAAAATCATTTTCGAAACGAAATATTTTCATAGAAGCTACTTCATTTTACTTCTTGCTTCAGCCTTAACCACAGTACTGTGGTAACTAACGTATACCATCTAACGTTAGCGCACTCGATTTTCACTGGTGATGGCAGTCGATGACACTACCGAAACGTCTGGTTTTGCAGAAAACATTGGACCACGGCCAAAAAGCCCGGGAAGGAATTTTAACAACAAACTACTTTTTTGGTACCTATAACGTAGTACACATATACAAAATTATCCCCATCCACTTCAACTATCACTTTCATTTATAGAAAATTACCCCCCCCTTCAACTAACCTTTTCTTTTATAGACATTTCATCTACCTTTCTACAATGGATTATTATGACCTTCTTTTCAGGATACTTTATTTATCAAAATTAAATACTTTATTTTCGTTAAAACATAAAAATTGCAGGTAAACTATCCCTTCCTGTTAACCGATCTTCACCAAAATCAGTAGACCTTGAGTACTCTATAACTCAGGAACATATTATAACCCCACTGCTGGGTTCGCCAATTTATAACACTTCAGGAATTACAGGTTCTTTATGCCTCACTTTGGATGCGTCAATTTATTACAAGACGGGTTTTAACTTAATTTATCCCTCTCTTTGTGTACATCAATTTGTAACACTTGTTAATTCTATTTCTATATAAATAAAACACATGGAATGGTATCTGGTAATAATAATAATAATAATATTGTAATTTTATTCAAAAATTGATATAGTCCATTTATTGTAACTATTCGTATAATTCGGAAATCTCAGGGTCGATTCTCTTCTCTTTTATGTTAATATTATTTTTAGGTTCTTTTGGCTGATATAAAGGTTCAGTAATTATAAAAAAAAAACAGAAAGTACATTACATTACAAACAATATAATAATGAATAATATAAATTTAGTATTAATTATAATAATAAATATACGTTACACAATGTTTATCAGTTCAGTTCAGTTTCACACAGCCTCCTGGTCTCAGTGATGAAAAATTCCAATGTTTTTAGTTTGTTTATGTTGTTCAAATGAAGGAATCCACTTCTTTTGGTGATCAATAAATGTTTATCTTATCAACTTCGTTGTCCGAAGCCTTCTGGTGGAATATTCTGATTGAAGTCCAGTGTCCTGTTATTAAGTTAATCCAAATGTAGTTGTTCTTTCTGGTTGTTGGATCAGTAATGTTTTAAAGGTGATTTATTTATGATGTTTCTTTATATGCTACAATTTTATATTCTGTTATAGGTTTTATATAGTGTTTTTTACCTTATATTATATTATTTTTTAATAATATTCATATGTTTTCTGTATAAATATTTAGTTTCTTTTACCAAATTTTCAACCCAACTCCTTCTTGGTTTATTTACCATCATAATAATAATAAAATTCTTTTTCTCTCTTTTGGTTTCCTGGATACACATAAATACTCTGGTCATATCTGTGCAAATTCAGATTTAGTTGTCATAGGATAGGATTTAGTTGTCATATTTTTATATAATACATTATTTTACCTTTTACATGCAAGTTGCTTTTTAGTTATTACATCATAATACTTAATACAATTTACATATTATTTTATCTGACAAAACTATGAACAATTTTAATACCAAATATTATAGTTATTTGTAAGTTGACAAATATTTTGGAATAATTTATTATTTACTGAACATAATCATCTAGGCCTATGTTGACTGATTATATTGTTATATTGGAAGATTCATAATCGATCCTTCTTACACTTGTTTTATATTAATTAATTTCTTTAAATATAAACAAACTGTTAATTAACAATTATATTCTAATTACTATAATTCCCTTTAGAGCTTAACTGAATGCACACTTTTAAACCATTGTCTGTGTGATCAATATCTATTAAACTTATATAACACAAACACTAATAAAGAAAAAACTAAATGTTAACGTCTGTATCATCTGCTGCTATGGATTAGTAATTAATTTCTTTAAATAATTGTTTATAATTACTACCTACTCACAGTTATTCTTAATTGAATACCATTGTATCTCACATCTTCTTACCAATTAATTACACTTGTCTTATATTACATTTGTATCACATCTTAATTACATTTTACATTTACTTCTAAATTTGTATTGTACTTTATGTGCCGTGGTATTTGATTTTCATTATTCATTAAATTTATTATCATTATTTATTTTTTTATGGACTACTCCAAATCTAACTGGGTACTGTCTATATAGTATAGTAATCTGTCATATTAATGTCTGTTGTAGGACTTTTGGTTTTTAAATAGGTTCACACTTTTGTTTATTACTGTTCTTCTTTCAAATTACTTTATTTTGACTTGTTTATATAAATTGTTGTTATTGCTTGCTGATGTCTTCAATATTTGAGGTGTATGATATTATGGTATTAATATTGCTTGGTGATAAGATTGATTAAACAAATTTATTTATTAAACAAATTCTTCATTATTATAGGCAAATTGAAACCTACCTTTCTTATCGATACCAATTATTTTCTTCATTATCTCTGGAGTTTATTTATTGTATTGGTGGCTTTAACGAATTGTAATTCTTGAGTTTTCTCTTGGCTCATTGTATATTTTATTTATATATTCCATTCTTTTATCCACATTGATTCCATACTATTGTTAAATGATTCCCTATATATTAATATGGTATTATGAATGAATATCGGCGTTGAGTGGCCCTTTTACGTCCAATTGCTCATCCGAACATTCACATACCTGATACAGTGCACTTTGGCTGCTGCCCATAAAATAATTCTAGAGTGGCGCCTTAGCCTTATACACTCTATAAATAAAAATAATTATAAATCTTATCATTATACACATCATTGGAATCTTTTATCTTCTGAATATTTTTTCTTATTCTACCTTGCCTACCAATAACTCCATTTATTTATTCTATTCAATATTACTGTTGGTATATTTCTTAAGTAGATTTCTTTCTCTTTTATATAACTTCACTTCAGAGTTCAATGATTTATTAGCCTTAATGTCATTCACCTTTGTTATTCAATACCTCTTGTAATATAGTAGTTTTAATTATCCTTATATTATTCTATCTGTTTTTATACTGTAACTCTTCTTCAGCAAGTTCATTTTCTAATTAGTTTATTAAATTTCTCTTATGCCTATTATCATTAATATTGCGCCCTATTATTATTATTATTATATTACTATATGTATTATTTATTCTTGATTTAATAAGATGCGCTTATTTCTTTTAGAATTTTGGTGTCGTTACAATATGCACAATTTTATTTGATTCTGTTTGAATTTGTGGGAGTTATCGTTTGCCATATAAAAAATTCAACACACAGACACACACACACACACAGAAACGTTTCGAAAAATGACTTTTCTTCATGTATTGAGGGTGGTACAATCAGAATCAGCCCTTATCTCGAAAACAATTTTTTCGCATTACCATACTTACATTTCCTTATGGAACATGGATGTAAAAAACAAAGTTGATTAAAATAAGTTTAAAAATTTTGACCAGTATTACACAAACTTTACGCAGTTGAAAATAGCAAGTCTCATACGGGGATGCGTACGGGACTGGCATAAGCGTGTAGCCTTTGAATCGTAAAATCATAAAAACGTACCCTTTGTTATGATGACTGATAAATTTAGTCAGTAAAAACTAATACAAATTTGTGTATCTACTGTTTACATCTCACTAATTATAATGCAGTTCATACCATGTGTTTTTCAAAGTAGACTTGTATGTATATGTTTTGACCTCAGATTTCCAGACGAATGCAGGTTATCTAGTTGATGTATCTGATTACGACGACACGGCACAACTAAATCTGTATTTTTATAAATTTGAAAATACAAACTTTTTACGGGAAACAACTGAGCAAATACGTAATTAGATTTTGCCATTAATCAGGCTGCATTAACAACCTCAGGTACAAAATAAGTTGGCGTGATTGCAATTAGTGCTTATTTGTTACTAAAACACTTACTGACACAATTATAGACAGACAGATGGACGCACACACACACATACTCACAGACGTGCGCGCGCGAGTGGATGCATTCGAAACTGACAAAGCATTTGTGTACTTGCAATCTGATTAATGATACATGTGTGTGTATACACACACACACACACACACACACACTCATTTAACCTTCTATTTTCATCTGAAACCTTTTTACAAATATACGTATTATATATTAACGAATGTAGTCTGTTATTTTGTGAAGTAAAATTGACTGTCAAAAAAACATTTCTTAAATTTGCAACGGTGCTATGAAGTGTCCTTATTAGCTTGTAATGTGTCCTTATGCATTTACCCATTTTTTAGAATTCAAATTATTAATCGCTTCTCATTTGTACGAACTGAATGTTCATATACAGTTATGTATACAACTGTATACGTACACTTCTATATGTTATGTATATAAACGAAGTGTATCAACACTAATTCCTCTGGACTTCCATATTTAATTGCCATTCTTGTGTGTTGAGGGCTTGCTTTTCTGGTCTGCTAACCTTCCCTCAGATTTATTATATGATAATATGATTATATGTTATATTATATGATTATATACGTATGATTATATGATAGTATATATAAATACCTCAGATTTATATATTATGATAGGTATCTCACAGTGTCTAAATTTTCTGATGGCGTTCCTTTCTTTTTTCTTCTTCACATAAAATTATAATGGAATCGTTAAAAATATTTTTTTTCAATTTCTTTTTGGCATTAAGGAGGCATTTCACAATTGCAACATGGACGCTACAAATCTGAATGTGTCAAGAGACATGTTGAATAGAACAAATCGATTTCTGTTTATTCCGTATTATATCTAGTCATTATATATTCCAGTTTGTAGGATAAATTTTATGTACACGTAAAAATGTGTTTTCAAAAGTATATTATACATAACTCTGTGGCTGAATAATAATGAGAAACACTCGGTTTGTAAGAGAAATCAGAGCAAGGCGTCGATATAAAAATGCATTACATTTCCTTCTTCTTGTATTCCATATGCGGATATTTGCAGCTCGTATGTTGAAAAATACCGGTTATTAAATCTGGACATGTTAGCTTATGTAGGTGAGAGCTGCGTTTTATGATAACGCAATCGGAAAACTTATTTAGTGGTAACAAAATATCATTTGTATTATTATCAAGACAAAAGTGAGGGTGCGAGGTCACACACACACAACCACACAACACACACACAAAACTAGACAACACACACACACACACACACACACACACACACACACACACGGACGCGCAAAATTATTGCGGATACAGATAGACTAAAAAAAAACACACAAAATACCTATATATTAATATTTATAAATATCGAGTTTTGACTTAGGTATAATATTTCCACTCTATTGTTTAACGCATAGAATAAAACGTGATTAATCGATTTTCATTTCTGTTTTAAAACTAAAAATCATTGCGCATTAACAGATATATGGCCAGTCGTACTGACGTTATTTATACAATAAAGGAGCTAATTATTTTTAAGTAAGCTTACATATCTAAATTGCAGTGAGCATGCACCCAAGAGTATCTCTCTGTTTCGCTCTCTCTCCCGCTCTCTCTCTCCCTCTCTCTCTCTCTCTCTCTCTCACACACACACACACACACACACACGCACGCACACACACACACACAAATAAACAAATACACGCATGCACAATAAGAATATGGATTGTTATATTTTCCGCATTTAAAAGAATAAATTAAAATGTAAAATACAACAAGTTGATTCAAACGCTTGAAACTCTTAATATTTGTGTGGCACACAACAATTGCACATGTAGTAGGCTAAGTAGAAAAAAGTGATTTGTAGTAAACCAAATTTACAATTTCATTCCGTTCTGTATTAATTGCAGACTACATTATTTTATGTATGTTGACATGTTTTTATTTAACAAACTTTAAATTTCAACAGTTATTTATTTTCATCCACGAATAACTTTGTGTCCTGACAAGTGCTAACACAAAAAAACAACTGCACGCACATTAAATTTTTTGGAAGGGAAAATTTCATTTCGTCATGGGGATGCATTAGCCACACGACAGTGACAAACTTGTCTAAATTTTTTTCACACAACTGCTCTACTTACGACTACTACGACGTGTAATACATCTGAGCAAACTAATATTACTTTACAAAGTGGAAAGCATTTTTCAAGATGTCTTTGTGTTTTGTTAAACTAGACATGGGGCAAAAAAGTAGACATACGGAAAAATTCCATTTGAAAAATATTCATTTTTGTAAACTTGGTTTTAGATTATCCCGGTCGCTTTTAGAGATCGTTTTTATTTATATTTTGCGGCGAAACAAGCCGAATAAAATTTGCAGTTTAAGGTGTAGTGAGTGTAAGGAAATCAAATGTAATTTAAAATAATATATTCATATTTGGAAATGAAATTTGGTATGAATCTTATAGAACACTGCACGCAGATTTTACAAGTGAAATATATTTCTTGGGGTTGAAGTAAAAACAGTTTTGTGTGCTGAAAACAGAAGTGCAAATTACATGAATGAAAATAAATAAGTGATCAAATGAAAGATACAAATCCAAAATTGGACCTTAGAAATTGTTTTGATGTAGCTTAACAATCTGGTACCTAGAATACCTCTTACAACTACATCCTACCGGCTACCTTTTTGATTATGTTTCACAGTGTTCTGTAATCGAGGGATCTTGTTTATAGATGCTACAAATACTGAAATGTCTTAATTCGTAGTTATAAATATCACACACGTAAAAGAGATTTTGTACCATAGCCGAACAACTTCTATTATTCGGAAAACACTAATCGTATTTCATATTGAACTCAGCACTGATATGTTATTGTGGTCAAGACTATTTAGCTATTGCTCATATAATGGACGTAAATAAACTGAATCAATTTCATACAAAATTCAAATGTGCCAGAATATGTGCACGTTTATGTGCAGGTAATGGGCACTTGAAGGGTGAGCCCTGACTTCTACGTACTACTATTTGTACGTTCACTCATTAACGTCCGTTCTTAGTGACCATCATCTCTGACGAAATCGACTAAGGCTTGAGGAACAGTGTATTCCGATTGGTTAAACCCTTCCCTTACTGTCAAAAACTGATGTAGAGTAACTTCATTATATTAATTGTCGTATATCAGAATAGCTATAGATGGTACTGTCCTGGAACAAGTCAGCAATTTTGAATACCTGGAGTACAGTGTCTCATAATACAAGCAACGACGTTGTGAATAAGTTGCATAAGTTCAGCCTTATGTACGGGACCCAGGCAAACCCTTAAGTCAGCAAGTAAAGGAACACGCCTAAAATTCTACAAGGTGATGGCTCTTCCCACACTTCTTTATGGGTCTGAGAATTGGGCTTTAACGAAAGGCCAGGCCAGTCGCATCCGAGCGGGTCAAATGAGATTTCTCAGGCACGTGGCAGGGTATACTCTCCATGATAATAGAAGAAACACAAATATAAGGCAGGAACTGAATATTATGAGTATACTCGATAAGATCGCCCAGTATCGGCTGAATTGGTAAGAATATTTTTGCTGAATGCATCCCCAAACAACTATGGAGCTATAAGCCGAGGGGACGGAGTGGTGTGGGACGTCCGAGGAAGCGCTGGAGTGACCAGCTCTAATCTTTGCCTATTTGAGCCGCAGCAAACCATCCTAGGATTAATCCTTGATAATGACGATAATGATATCAGAATAGCTACAGTGTTTTAACTTTTTGCAATGATTCACTCTTTAAAATACGAGGGTTGATCAGATAAAAATGAGAATTTTACAACTGGCACGAGGTACTTAAATACTCGTTAATGTTGCAACAGTGAGCAGTATGAAATTGTGCCTTGGCATGCGTAGCGGACGCGTTTGTTTCTAAAGTCGTTTGTTTAACTGGAACCACGACCAGCGAATAAGTTAATATAACGTGTATGTGTCCGTTGCAGAGCGTGTAATTACTAATATTTTAGTATGCGAAGGTGGTAAACCAGCTGAAAATTTTCATACATTGCTTGCACCATTCAGGAGTGACAAACTTCCGAATGTTAAAGTGTACGAATGGCATAAGCTATTCTACGCATGATTTTCCAGGAATGGAGAGGTGCAAGACTTCGTACGCAATTGGCTACGAACAAGTTCAACAAATGTTTGTAAAGAAAGAAATTTATAAATGCCAGAACGATGGAAAAAATGTGTACTGGAAGCTATACAGAAAAATAATCCATTTATTGCCACATATATTAATCAAATAATAAGGTTCCCAAAAGTCACATTTATGTTTGATCGACCCATCGACCCTCGTAAACATCCATAATAAATGTTAAAGGCAGTTATGACAACTTTTGTAGTAAGCTCGATTATATATAGTGATCCACTCCACTAACGAGAGCGTTCTTTCATTTTCCAAATTAACATATAAACCACGCACACGCATTCCATTACGGCAGTGTTTCCCAAAGTGGGGTCGGCCATACATTAAAAATAAATAGAATATACCGACATTTTTTCCAATTTTTTGTGCTCTAAAATCTAAATATTAGAATCTTAAAACAATTAGTAGAATATCCCATTATTGTTTTTTGGACTGAGGGATGAAATAATGTTCTTTTTATTTGCTTTTAACTTCAACCTTAAAGACAGGTTCCACGACTTTAACTGAATTTGGAAGCTATCATACCTTGTTGATATCTTCAGACATCTGATTAGATTTACTTTAAGCTTACACAGATGGATCTACCATCACTATTTTCTAGGTTCGACATAACACCGAGGGTATGATAAAAAAAATTAACGTTGTGGATTCAGAGATTAGACTCTGAAATCTTCGAATAATTCCTTTCCTTAGCTGATTTCGTCCAGATGTCAGGAGAAAATGTTCCAAAGGAGATCCTCAACGTTATTAAGTCTTATTTCGAGCAACTGCACGTGCAGCTAATGGAATATTTTCCACTGACGGATGATAGTGACATGTGGATAAGGAATCAATTTGCTTATGGGCTGTCAACTAGCCTCTGTCTTACACTACAAGAAGAAGATTCATTAGCAGAACTTTCAACTGACAGTTCATTAAAATTACAGTTTTCACAGATTACAGCTAACTTACTTCTGGTTATATGTAATGACGGACTATTCTGAACTCGCAAAAAAAGCTTTGAAATGTTTAACTGTGTTTCCTTTTACTTATTTGTTTGAAACCGCATTCTCCCAGCTCATGGGCTACTTGAAGTCAAAGTTAAGAAATAAAATTGGTCTCGTAAAATACTTAATATTTAAATTATGACACATTAAACCAATATTGCACAGATAATTGTTCAAAAGCAGCTTCATTGTTCACGTTAAACTGTGTTTAACACCATGAATATTAAATTTTGTAAGTTAAGACAATGTTGATTTTAATACATTTTAATTAAAATATAAGAGGTTGTATTAAATACTGTTTGTTTTATTTCAGAACTCAGACGGGGTCCGTGAAATTTTTAATATTTTGGAGGGTCCGCGGACTGAAACGTTTGAATTACGGTAAACCAACCTTATGATAATTACTCACATTTCGATATATCACTTTAATTTCATCAATTATAAGAATTGTTGTATTCCATATATGCGCATTTATGAACTGCCTTTCAATACCCACAATGCTTAGCTATACAACATGTGACTTTGTTTTCAATGTTTTGCAGCTTATATTGTAGCCTAGTGATTAGAGGTAGCCACATTTACGTGTGTAGTACGGTTGGTAACAATGCAGTACTTGAGCGCTTGGATGTGTACATGTGCGTTAATACGGAGTGAAAACATACTAAACATTTCCTTTTTAATTCTGTTAATGGAACACCTTGCAAAAGCTACCTTTTAGTCTAAATAATATTTATTAAAAATTTAAAGTAGTTACATACGTTCCTAGAGGTGCCTCAAAGGGTTAAAAATCAAATGTCTTCTTTAATACGCAATTTTAGGCTATTTCATGATTTGCTTGCTTAAAATCTCTATAAAATTTATCTTAATACAATAGTGAGGAATATTGATTAAAAAAATATTTTTTTAAAATTACTAGTATTCAAAATAAATGAAATTTCAGAAATTCATAGCATAAAGTTTTGCAGGTATGTTATAAAAAATTCTGTGTTGTTTACCACCAAGCTACATGAGTTGTTTCTTTGGGACGTGATAGTTTTCTCCGTCTGAGGGAGTAAACAGTGGATGTACACGTCTGACAGCGCACTACTGCAGACATAAAACTAGAATGCAATTTGTAAAGTGGGTTTTCTTCCTGATCTGGATTGAGGCAAACATTTCAAGTGTCAGATTAACCTTTTTTGTTGTTTGTTGATGGTAAAACGTCACTTCGCTTATAAACTGAGTAAGCCAGTGCTTGAGGTTTCTCTACATTTAAAGACAACATACATTCTCACTAGTTTGGTTTTATTATTTCTCAACTATTTATTTTTAATTTAAAGGAAGTATCATGAAATATTATTTTTTGACATGAATCTATTGAAAAATCTGTTTTGCCAAAACAATTTAATTTTAGTAAAAACTAATTTGATTATATTTCAAGTATACAACTTATAATAAGTTTTATACGTACGTTTAAGTATAAGAATTATTTTATTTTTTATCATGATTTTGTAATGTAGATTCGTTTACTTTTATTGTGTAACATTTTCTCTTACACGGAGAATTTTCGGTCAACTAAGATAGAGGAAAAGTGATGTCTTTCTGCCCTAACGTTTGAAAACAGAAAAAGATGAATTTGTAATTTGAAACGTATTGTTGATTTCTCAGGACTTGCTAGCGTGCGCAAACACTGGGCTATATGCTATTCGTATTTGCGATATGCAAATTAAAACATAAGTGTGTGTGTGTGTTTATATATAAATTAAGTTTTTATATGTATATGTAAACATAATGGTAAAATTTGTAATCTGTACAATATAAATAGTTTATAGAGTATCATTTTTAATAATAACAGTTTCTAGGTCCTGGTAACTTTTATACTAGAAATAGTGTTAGAAAATTTGAAAGTAATGATATCAAAAAAAGCGGTTACAATTTTTGCTCCCAAAGTATGATGCAGCAGGTCCCCGTTGGGAGTGTTATTCAGTCGTCATATTGTCAGCTAATGTACATCGCCTAGCACTGTTTTAAGTGTTATCTCCTCCTAAACCACTGGACCGATTTCAACCAAACGTGGCACAAATATTTTACGCAAAGGGAGAACCAACATAGGATAGGTGTTTTTTCAATGGGGTTCTTTTGGGGGTTCTTTGGGGTCTTCCACATCTCCTCCTAAACCACTGGACCGATTTCAACCAAACTTGGCACAAATATTTTACGCAACGGGAGAACCAACATAGGATATGTGTTTTTTCGATATGATACTTCGGGTGGTCCTTTGGGGTCTTCCACATCTCCTCCTAAACCACTGGACCGATTTCAACCAAACTTGGCACAAATATTTTACGCAACGGGAGAACCAACATAGGATAGGTGTTTTTTCGATGGGGTCCTTTGGGGGGTCCTTTGGGGTCTTCCACATCTTCTCCTAAACCACTGGACCGATTTCAACCAAACCTGGCACAAATATTTTACGCAACGGGTGAACCAACATAGGATAGGTGTTTTTTCCGACGGGGTCCTTTGGGGGGTCCTTTGGGGTCTTCCACATCTTCTCCTAAACCACTGGACCGATTTCAACCAAACTTGGCACAAATATTTTACGCAAAGGGAGAACCAACATAGGATAGGTGTTTTTTCGATGGGGTCTTTGGGGGTCCTTTGGGGTCTTCCACATCTTCTATTAAACCACTGGACCGATTTCAACCAAACTTGGCACAAATATTTTACGCAACGGGAGAACCAACATAGGATATGTGTTTTTTCGATATGATACTTCGGGGGGCCCTTTGGGGTCTTCCACATCTCCTCCTAAACCACTGGACCGATTTCAACCAAACTTGGCACAAATATTTTACGCAACGGGTGAACCAACATAGGATAGGTGTTTTTTCCGACGGGGTCCTTTGGGGGGTCCTTTGGGGTCTTCCACATCTTCTCCTAAACCACTGGACCGATTTCAACCAAACTTGGCACAAATATTTTACGCAAAGGGAGAACCAACATAGGATAGGTGTTTTTTCGATGGGGTCTTTGGGGGTCCTTTGGGGTCTTCCACATCTTCTATTAAACCACTGGACCGATTTCAACCAAACTTGGCACAAATATTTTACGCAACGGGAGAACCAACATAGGATATGTGTTTTTTCGATATGATACTTCGGGGGGCCCTTTGGGGTCTTCCACATCTCCTCCTAAACCACTGGACCGATTTCAACCAAACTTGGCACAAATATTTTACGCAACGGGTGAACCAACATAGGATAGGTGTTTTTTCCGACGGGGTCCTTTGGGGGGTCCTTTGGGGTCTTCCACATCTTCTCCTAAACCACTGGACCGATTTCAACCAAACTTGGCACAAATATTTTACGCAAAGGGAGAACCAACATAGGATAGGTGTTTTTTCGATGGGGTCTTTGGGGGTCCTTTGGGGTCTTCCACATCTTCTATTAAACCACTGGACCGATTTCAACCAAACTTGGCACAAATATTTTACGCAACGGGAGAACCAACATAGGATATGTGTTTTTTCGATATGATACTTCGGGGGGCCCTTTGGGGTCTTCCACATCTCCTCCTAAACCACTGGACCGATTTCAACCAAACTTGGCACAAATATTTTACGCAAAGGGAGAACCAACATAGGATAGGTGTTTTTTCGATGGGGTTCTTTTGGGGGTTCTTTGGGGTCTTCCACATCTCCTCCTAAACCACTGGACCGATTTCAACCAAACTTGGCACAAATATTTTACGCAACGGAAGAACCAACATAGGACAGGTGTTTTCTTCGATACGATCCTCTGGGGGGTCCTTTGGAGTCTTAAAAAACTAACTTATTAGATCTAGTTACTATGGCAACTCAACGGAATAGATTCTGTTCTAAATATATTATCGCATTAAATTGAAGACCACGCGAACGAAGTCTTTATATATTATATATATACAAACACTTTCTTTCTTTGAGTGGCATTGCAACGCATGCCGGGTACTCGCTAGTTTCTAAATATAGAGCGTAATTATAAGTAACTATACTATACTTATCTGCAGCTAATTTATGTGAAGATAGATTCTAAGGATTTTAATATAGGCTAATGAAGACAAAGGTAGTGAAGTCTCTTTTCCTCTCCTTCTCCCACTAAGGTATTGTATGGTGTGCGTTTGTGTCTCTTTTGTGTGTGTGTGTGTGTGTGTGTGTCTGAGGAGAGAGAGAGAGAGAGAGAAAGAGAGAGAGAGAGAGAGAGAGAGAGAGAGAGAGAGAGAGAGAGAGAGAGAGAGAGAGAGGGGGAGAGACTGTCAACAGGTGGGTGTTTTCAGTAAGTGTACGTAAGGTAAAATGTGTGTTCCTACCTGCCTGTAATTACGTCAGGCCTTCAACCCTGCACCACATTATAACTTGGGTATTGGAAATTAAGATTAAAAACTTATTAGCTTTGAAAATGAAACGAATTAGAAGCACAAGACAGGATGATTTGCATTGTTACGCTATATATATAGTCAAGAGCATAAAGTCTACATGACGCTTATCATATCGTATCGGCAATCAGCTGGATGATGTGATGTAAAACAGCCATTAAACCTGTGATATATACCATTAAGCCTTCCGAGACTCTGCTCAATTATTCTTCAGGCTTATATAACTTTCAAACCTTACACGCAGCCAGTGTCCTTGTCTCCTTATAGGTCGTCGTGCAGGTTGTTGTACGGAAAACGACCGTAGCCAGTTGAGTTTAGGAGACCAGTGAAATATTGTCTGCTTTTATTGAGAAGAGAGTAATAATCGGCAAATGTTTAGTTAATGTGTGAAGTAATTAATCAGTTGCTTAGTTGTGTGCTACTGTAACTAGTGAACTTGTTGACATATATTTTTGCTAGAGGATAGTACAGTACGAGTATTGTTCAAAAGGCTTACGTTTAGAGGCTGTAAAGCATTTTTTATTCAACGATTTTAAAAGAAGTCTCTATTAACATTTAGGCATGAGTCCCACTGTTGCATCATCTGTAGACTCCCTGCTGGTAAAATTCTTGCGGCTGTTTGCGGAACCATTCGCTATTAGCAAAATCTACCTCAGCGTCCGATTTGAACCCTCCCGTTTAGTGATTTCTTTAATAGGCCAAAAACGTGATAATCGCACGGGCACAAGTCGAGATTGTGAGGCGGATGTTGTAAAACTTCCCACTTCATACGACCAAGTAGATCGTGAATCGTCTGCTCTACATGGAGTCGAGCATTATCATGTAAAAGAATGACACCGTCTGTGAGCTTACCGGGACGTTTATTCTCGATGCTGACCCGTAAGCGTTTTAAGCTGTCTTCATATCGCTCAGCGTTGATGTTGACATCAGGTTTTTTAAAATCTAAGAGCAGCACACCCTGATAATAAAAAAATACGGTTATCATTACTTTTCTGCCGAAGGTTGGGACCGACATGTTTTCGCCTTCGGAGTTTGTGCATGCTTCTACTGCATACTCTGACGTTTGGATTCTGGTTCGTAGTGATAACATGAAGACTCATCACCGGCAACAAATTTGGTGTAGAAAGGCATTACCTTGTTGTTGATAGCGCATCAAATGCTGTAATGATAAGGCCGAAAGCATATTTTTCTGCTCATCAGTAAGCAGTCGTGGAATCCACTTAG
Organism: Magicicada septendecula; assembly: GCA_034769895.1. Taxonomy (NCBI): domain Eukaryota; kingdom Metazoa; phylum Arthropoda; class Insecta; order Hemiptera; family Cicadidae; genus Magicicada; species Magicicada septendecula. The sequence goes on from CM068367.1 coordinate 194,534,000, forward strand.
CAGCAACTTTGTGAGCGCCAAGACTACAAACAATGGAATGAACAGTTCCCGCGCTGATGCTCAACATTTGAGAAAGTTCTCTAACTTTGATGAGCCTATTTGCGCGTAAAGCAGTTTCCAGCTGTCTCACATTTTCATCTCATGCTGCAACACGTGCAGGTCCGGGATGGGGCAAGTCTTTAGTGGATTCTCTTCGTTGTCAAAAATTATTGCACCATTCAACCATTGCCGTATGAGATTAACTATTGCCACCATACAGCTTTCATTCTCGTATAAATTCCCATTGGCTGACGCCACTCAGCGGCCATAAACTGAATAACGGCACGCAGATTACCTTTGGACGGATTTTATATCATAGATGCCTAAGCCAGTCACAAGGCTTAGAAAAGAGCAAACTGTAAATGTTTTTGATAGACGCGTCACTAGTACTTAAACAGACAATATAAACAAATACATTCCGTTGCCATGGCGACAAAGTCACGGCTGCGAAGTACAAACGTGTTTCTGTTGAACAATCCTCGTGTATATTATGAAAATGTGTAACTAGGAGATTTATTCTAAGTGCCGTTGTTCTGTTGAAAAGTCTTAAAGAAACTGTATTGATTTCTTTCCGGTCATGATTTATTCTACTCTTCTAACATTACAATCCTTGATGACTCTCGTTACCCCATTTTTTAAGGAATTATTACCATAGTCAAATTATGGAAATATATTTCAAAATACTAAAGTACTCTTAGCGTCAAAGATTTATTCATCAAAACTAACATTACCAGAAAAATCCCGTTTACTAAAAATTTTCATCACTGGATGAGAAATCTTAATAATTCTGCACTAACATCTACTAAAGTTCTAAAAGGTTTTGCTATTTTTAACGGCAATACATTTTTACATAAATCCACCAGTTTAATAAACAATATCAAAAAAACAGATGGATAAAATTTACGTATCAATAAAAATATTATCGAGATATTGTATCGATATTTAGCATCGTTGTATTTAGCAATTTTAAGAGCTAACGTATTGTACAAAGTATAATGAGCATTTATGAACTGCATTCAAATGTTTAGTCTTATAAAGCATTATGCAATATTTAGTTTGTAAAAGTATGACAGAAAGTTACAATAAGTATATATTTGCTCACACTTACCCATTCAGTACTATTTATAACATTGCAGAATGTGTGTGTGTGTGTGTGTGTATTTGTGGAGGGGGCATGCATTTGATATCTATTAATGTGACAGTGGTACAGAAGAAGTCTCGCAGTGCAGTAAACTAGTTGTAAAGTCGGTTCCTTCCTGATTCGGTTTGAGACTTCAGGTGTCAGATTAAGCCTTCTGTTGGTTTGTTGATTGTAAAATTCCACTGTCTGTATAAGCTGTATAAGCCAGTGCTATAGATTTCTCAACGATTAAATATTTTTTAAATACTTAATTAAGTACTTATTATTATCTTAAATAAAATAATTTTGTCTACAAATTTGTCTAGATTTGAATTATATCACGGGCTTCGAAAAAACATAAACATTTTTAGCATTGTTTTGTAAAGTATTCTCTTTTATATGTTGCACTTTCTTTTATATAAAAACAACTTAGACTGTTAGACTAAAAAGGGCAACAGAAATAATGTGATTCTGGCATAATATTTGATACCAGAAAGGAAAGCTTAGAAGTAAACAGGAAGTGTATATTACACATTTTGACTTGGGGACCGTCTGTATAATAGACTTACGTTCAAGGTAATGAAGGAGATTAGTGTCAATTACCAAGACACCAAACATGGTTTTGATGGCCTTATAACGAGTAAAGAACGGTAACAGGGAGAAACGATCATCAAAAAGGAGCAATGATTAGGAAGGATTGGGACTTAGGGACTGAAATCGAGTCTTTATAGCGGAGTCCATAAGGAACTTGAAGGAACGGACTAAGGGCTTTGAAAGTAAACGTTACACAGGTTTACTGTAAACGACGGATGTCAGATTTGATGCTAGATCAAGAGAAAAAAGTATGAGTCTTTACAGTATTGACAACAGCAATGAATGTATGAACATTGGTGATTAACGTAAAGGAAACCAAAGTTTCACAAGTGTGCAGTGCCAACAATTAACGTATCGTTAATAAAAGTAATAGCAATAAAAGTAAATACGCCAAAAGTTACAGAACTTAAAGAATTCTTGTATTTGAGCAGTATCATTACAAAAGATAACATAAGCAGCAAGGACGTTAAATAAAAAATTGTCAGAGCCAAGAAAGCATTCTCAAAAAGAAATATTGCTAGACGAAAAGCCTATAACATTTAAATAAGAAAATCCCTTGAATAAAAGGTCAAGTAGGCGTTTGTACTACAAGCATCTAAAGCTGATCAATAGGTATCAAATTAGAGATCAATTAGAAACTTTGGAAATGTGGCTGTTAAGGAGAACAAAATTAATTAACGTAATGAGATAATTAGACAAGAGGAAGGTTGTGGTCTCAGGTAGGCTTCCGCGGCCGCTATCCATTCAGTTTTTGAAGTCTCCTTAGCGTACACACCAAGTCAAAAATGTCTTGTACGACAACGGCTTACCTTGTCATGTTCTTATTACAAAGAGTATCCTCAAGTCTATGTGGCGGTGAAACTGGCAAGCAAACTGAGTTATATAGTGTAGAAGTGACAGTAGGTGGTCCGGTAAGTGGACCCTGCCCTGTAGGTGTTTTACCGTCTGCATTATTTGTGCGGCCAGTCAACACCCGCACAATAACGCCACAAAGGAAAGAATACCACGTCGTGCAGATCGTTACTGATTCTGTGTTGAGAATTTCTTTGTGTTTGTTAATCTCTATAGGTTCAAAGATCATTCTTCATAAAACCTATAGCACGAACTTATAACAGATTCGTCTTCCAAGTTTATCATGTGATTAGTTAAGGCTCAATGCACAGCAACTGCCGACTTTTCATCTGCTAAGTTCATCGCATGTCTAACATACTCTTGGACCTTGTAAAAATTAGGCGGCTCGTCTGGTCTATATACACGGAATTTTTGAAATACCTTCGGTGTCGAAGGGGATTCTGCCTATTTTAAAAATTGTGCTAGCTACGTATGTGGTTAAAACACTGTTTTAATTCAATGTTTCCTCTACGTTTTGCTGGTTTCTCTGTCGTACCTTTTACGTATGATCATTGTCGTGTGTTGTATCTGAAGGTTTTTTATTCTTCTTAAATGGTTTGCACATAGCATTCGTGTAATAGCTGTTTCTGTCAAGAGCGTCGGTTAAATATTTTCCTCCTTCAAGAAATAATCATCACCAGAGACCGTGAAAAGTGTATTGAGAAAACGGGTTGCTTTTGTGTAGGGTCATAATGAGTAGCTGCATGAAGATATCTATCAGTGTGGGTAGGTTTTCTGTACACGCGATGAGCCAGAGATCCGTCCGGCTTCCATGACATAAGTGCATGTAATAAAGGAATTTCATCATTCTCATCCACTTCTGTAGTAAACTGAATGGAATTATGTATCAAATTTAGATGCTGGAATAAATTCTGCAGTTCTTTCGTGTCCGTGAAACCAGATAACAAAAGTATTGGACTGATGTATGGAAAACTGTAGGTTTTAGCTTTATTGATTCCAACGCAAGTTTTTCAAATTCCTCTGGACAAACTTCGATGACGCGTGTGTTATAAGGTTACCTTTCTGATTATTAAACAGGAAGATAATGTAACATAGAAACAGTAACGCTCAGTACGACTTAGTGTCTTTAATTTCTGACTTCAGTGTATTGGAATACCAAAATAATACAAGCGTTGTAACACCTACAGGTGGGGTCCACTTACCGAACCATCCTCCGCTACTTCTTTACTATATAACTTAGTTTGCTTGCCGCTCCATCGTCACATAGACCTGAAGATACTCATTGTAATATTGGTGAAACATTGTCGTACAAGATATTTTTGATCAGGTCTGTAGCAAAAGAAGACTTAAAAAAAAAGGAAATATAGACGTGTTGTTAAGATAAAAGAGAGAGCTTTTTCTATTCCGATTAAAGGGATAGAAAAAAAAAAATCAAAATTCTTAGTTTATGTTACAAGGTATAGCACGATTCTTTTAAAACAAGAAAAGGAATTATTGTGCAAGAGAAAAGGAAGAAAGGAAGATGAAGGCCTGGAGGGAAATGCCTGAATGGCATGAACACGTTGATGAGTTTTGAGAGCAACGAAAAGGTCACTTGGAGATAGCCATAATATCGTTGCAGCAATAAGGGACAGCGTCAGATAATGACTGATGTGGGATATTAATACAATTTTTTTATTACTAATATTACAGTTAATCTTGTTGATGATGCAAAAACGGGTTGAACAAACCGTTCAATTCCTATTTACAAACAAGTCTTATTATATAGTCGTGTTTCAGAGTTCCTTGTACTCCTAGGTTTTACAATCGCTGATGTACATAATATAGGTTTAATGTTTTGCAAGGACTAATTAGAAATATTTAAGATGTAAAAAAATAATTATTTCTTGCTTACTGGCGTAGAATGGTTTTTTATACTAAGGACCATGAAAAAAAATATGAATTTTAAATCTCTAATGTTGCATTTTCAGTTATTGTTGACATATAACGTTGATAGGTAGCGTAAATTTTATTTCCTTGTTTGTCAATGATTTTGTTTATTTGGAGGAAACTTGTTGAAATGTTATTGTTACTTACAGTTCTACAACTTTACCTGCCACTATACGTTTATATTACCACGTTCTCAGTTCAAATATTCCATTCATTAAAGATTAATATTTGCGTAGGTTTATATTTACAGCGATTTTCAAACTTCAAAGAAACTTACTGTACAGCCTTTCCCCATATACTCTGCACAAAGCAGGGCGAGGTTATTGACACATAATGGAAAACTATTTACTTAAGACTGTCGTTCGTGTAGTATAGCCTGTAGGAAGTTCGGACTTCTTTGACAAAACCGTAATGTACAAGTTATGTCTCTATATATCTCTAATCAGCTTTTCTGAGTCTACAAATAACTATGACTTAAAGTAATTGCACATGCGAATACTGTCCACATACTTTATTCATGTGTACAGTCTACTCATCATCCATAACTGACCCGCAGGCAAAGTGTAAGAACAAAGTTAAATTTTGTATTTAGTTGTAAAATTATTTTATCTCCAAGAGAGGCTTTCAGTTTGATGGTTCAGGAAGGAGTGACAAATTGTTGCATTGTTGAAAATCAGGAATTTTTATTCTTCTCCCTGGTTCTGTTTTACATTATAATACTTGATTATTCTCTGTTGTTTTCAGTTCCATGTTTTACCAATTATTTTCACATATAATAAATCATGAAATACAGAATTTTGAGTTTTAAAATTTGTACAGATAGTTTGAAAGAATTATTCTACGGTTTTTTAAATACATTTATTACTGTGAAACATTACCAATACTATTACTTTAAATAAATTTACAAATGTCTAATTATATTTCAAGTTGACTATAAATATAAGTATATTGTTCAATACAAATATATATGTTGTTACAACACAAATAAGCCACCCCAATACCAGGAACAAAAAGATGAATCAACAATATAAAAAGTAATTCGTATAATATAAAATGTTTAAACTAATGAAAATATAATGACAATGACGCGACAAACGACGACATGACCTATCCCAAGTGATTGACCAGACAAAAAGGAAACAAAAGGAGAAGGGTAAAAACGAAACCAAATAAGAAAGTGATTGACTCCATACAACCAAATGAGAAGGGGAAAACCAAAATAAAATGAAACAAAACAAGATGAAGGAGACGAAGAAGGAAAATGGAAATGAAACAAACCAAGTATAAAGGGAAATAAAATGAAATCAAATGATAAGACACAAACGAATAATCTAGAATAAAAGAAGGAGAAATGGTACACTCAATTGTAATGTTGGATAAGAAACCAATAACTAACCAATGAAAAAAATAAGTATTATTATCGATTAAATGATAAATGTAAATGATAATTGATAAAACCCGATAAATAAAAGTACACTAACCCAAGAATTAGAGTTATATGTAAGAAAGAACTCTATAAAGGCATGAACTTATTAATAGTATAAATAATATTTGTAAAGAGAGAGATAGTGAGATGGTGAGAAAATAAAATAAACTAAGTGACAAAGAGAAAGTAATGGTAGGGATTACCCACTAATAAACACTTAAAATAAAAATTTAAGAAGTGCAAAAGTGAAAGTGTAAAACCCAAAAATAATTAGAAAATCTAGTGATAGATAAAAAACGCTTAGTAAATCAGTGATAAACACTAAATGGTTTAAAAGTAAATATTATTAGTAAATAAGAATATTGCAAATGATAGAATTATAAAATATAGTGATAGATAAAAAACACTTAATAAATCAGTGATAAACACTAAACGATTTAATGGTGAACAAATAAGAATTTAGTTAATAATAGTAGTAGAGGGAAAATACTGGTTCTGACTCACAAAGGATGCCGCCTTTCCCACGGTCCAAGATTTTTTCCCACGCTCTCCCCACCACCGCTGGACCACAGCATCCCAAAGGACCACAGCATCCGCGAATTTCCGCGAATAATTTTTTTTAATTTTTTTAATTTGATATTTTTATTTTTTTAATTAAATTGATTTGCATATCCACGAATATATGCCGCCTTTCGCGAGCCTAGATCACTTTCACTTTCTATCAGCTGGACCCGCAGCATCCCAAATGGACCACAGCATCCGCGAATTTCCGCGAATATAATTTTTTATTTTTTTATATGCCGCCTTCCGCGAGCCTAGATCAAAGAGATGCCGCCGTTCCCGCGGTCCAAGATTTTTTTCCACGCTCTCCCCACCACCAATGGACCCACAGCATCCGCGAATTTCCGCGAATACAATTTTTTAATGTGATTTTTTTATTTTTTTTATTAAATTGATTTGCATATCAGGGGTGGTTGGTGGGTGGTGGGTGGGGGGTTCCGACTTGATGCATTATAGTGTATATATTAAATATATGATCAGGGTTACCAACCTTGCATGAGTTCAAATTTGTTGTGTGTTATAATGTATATTAAATCTATATGATCAGGTTTGCCAACCTATGTATGGGTTCAAACTTGATATGTGTGTGTTATATAGTGTATATATTAAAATATATGTTCAGAGTTACCAATCTTGCATTACTGTGTATAGAACAGATCTGCCAACATTTTTCCGTGGTGGGAAATTCAAACTATATGATCATGATTGTTGTCGATATCAATTCTCTCTTTGAATGTAAGTAACTCTCCCTCCCTCTCTCTCTGTCTCTCTAGACACACAGTTATCCATCACGATATAAACTCTCTCTCACATTTGAATGTAAGTAAAACTATCTCTCTCCCACCATCTCTCTCTCTGTCGCACACACACACACACATTTAGTAGATTACTGTTGCCTGTTGCATCTCTGTGTGTGTGTGTGGTTATGTAACGGGCCTCTCTCTCTACACCAATCTCGGTTCTGCCAAGTCTGTGTGTGTAAAGTGTTACGCATAAAAAAATCTCCTTGAAATAAGGTATTTTCAAAGTTTTGTGTACACATACACACACACATTGTGTATGTCTCTCTCTCTCGCTGCAAACGTTGACAGGAATTCCCTTATTCAAAGCGATTTGTATGTGTACACGAAATTAAATATGGTTTACAGACCATTGTAATTTTAAAAATTCATTTTTGAATTAATTAAATATATATATCGTAAACAATGAAATAATAATATTGTGCTAAACTTTGTCGTTCAGCTCTGTCATTTTTACAATCGGAGAGTGCACCGATACCTAGCGGTAAAACGATGCGAAATTAATGTATCTACCGTTGATAGTTAAGGGCAGTACAGAATTAAAGTAATAATTCGTGCTGCGCTCTTGTATCGAAATAAGACAGTCTTATTACAGTGCCCGATCGCTGTCGCTATCTGTCCGCTTGTTGAGGCATTATAAAAGCCAGGTGCCGCTACCTGTCGCCTGATTAAAGACGGGCGAAGTGCTTCACCAACTGCGTTCCTTGTGCTTGTCTCGACTTGGAATTCTAAGTGATTGCCTCGTGGTAAATTCCTTCGGTGGAAAGAAGAATTAATTCCATCTTCTACTTCTAACAACTATGGAAAGATAAGTTCTTAAACGACTGCGGGTTCGCCGAACAGAGAAGAAAGGCCTACTACATTGCTGAACGAATTCCATCTTAAAAAAGCTCCACACTCGCCACCGAAGAGAATTAGCTCACCACAACAACAACAACATGCCAATCATAAGATCGCCACGTTACCAATAAAAGACCATCCTTCTGGACCCATAAGCAGGTGAAAAACAACCATTTATAATTAACACGTAGAATCAACATGGCACCACCAGTTATACATAACCATCAGTTTCTACCTTTCAAGTTAAACATTCATTTGGATCCCCAATTGATGGGACAGTTTAGTGTGTACACTAAGAAAAGGAATTAATTGTAAAATTTCAATATATTTATAGTAAATTGTCAGTTCAGAGACTGATATGGTTACAAGACAGCATCCAACATAGATTTCCACTCATTTCTTTATAGGGCTATCGCTACAGATTTAAAGTCAGTTTTGTTATTAGTAATTTTCGCAAGTTTAATTTACTATGCATAAAAACATATATTTTCTCTTATTTTTAAAATCAGTTTATTTCATTTGTATAAAAAGATTACTGGGGAGGTAGGCGAATTTTTAACTAGTTTCAACCAAGCTATGCATGTCGAAACACTTTTCAACTTGTTTGTCGAGACTTGTTTGTTGAGACAAGGTTGTTGAAACAAGCCGAAAGTTGAATGAACATGTCCGTCTCTGACCCAAGTGTATTTTTTTATAAGGTGCTAATATTGTGCAATTTTTCTCTTTTCATTAATTGGCCCTATTTAAGTATATATAAATTCTTTATACTCATTATGATAACTGGAGGGCGTTTATTATTTTAAACAATTTTTATTTCTCACCGGAATTAGATACTTAAGCACTTAGCCACTTAGGCACTTACTTTTGAATTTTTATTAGGTCCTGGGGACATTTGTATGCTATACATTCTCTTATACACATGACGTGCAATTAACCCACACCATGTGGGTACATTATAAAAATAAATTTCTAATCCTAATTCGGGTTATTATAAAAAAGAAAAGTTAGAATTTATATACACCAGAAGGGTAATATAAAAAAAAGGCGTGGCAAGAGACCTTTATGTATTTTTGTATACTATTGTATAATGTAATTTTGTCTTGTGGAACATGTTATGTCTGTATATTTCTGTGTACATTTTGGGGGATATATATATATATATATATATATAAATATTATGCATTACTGTACTTTTGGTGGGAACTTGGGATATAGGGATTTATTATTCAAGGTCTTTTACAACAGAAAGTTAACACATGTAGTCATGTGGGTATATCCTTTTCATTTTCCTTTTAAGGGAGGTATTCTATCTCAATAATCGTGGCTGATCATTTCTTTAAGGAAATTAATTATTTTATTTAACAATTATAGGAATTCTCACCTTTAAAATTTATTTAATTTGTTGAGTAATTATTTTTATTATTAATAGTAACAAGGAATGAAATCATTTATCTTCATTAATTTATATACAGAATTATAAAAGGAACATATAAAATAAATTTTATATTTTATTAAATAGTTTAATGGGAGCTTTATTTTGAGGTTAATGATTATTTTAAATTTCAATTCATTGATGGTGTGACATAGCAATTATTTTCTTGGATTCAGTTAATATTTTTCAGGTGGCCTTGTTGAGAGAGTATACTTCTTTATTTAACTATTTAAAGGAGACTCATAAATCACTGTTGTATTTTTTTTATTATTGTTGTTATGAGATAGAATAATAAAATGGGATTGTTAATTATTTAATTCTTGAGTTTTCAATGCAAGTCCCGTCTCACTGGATCCAGCACAATTTTTTGCTTCTCTAGGCCTTAGCCTAGTTTTAATTAACTTGTGGCCCCTCTTTACAAAAGGAAATATTCTTTTTGTTTTAACTACTCAAGATGAAGTAGGCGTTACAATATTTCGTCATTAGAAAGTTATATTCAGTGTGTTAATTAGTGATAGAAAGATTAACTACGTATGCACACACACACACACACACACACACACACACACACACACACACACACACACACACACACACACACACACACACACACACACACACACACACACACACACACACACACACACAACGATACAGAATTAGATATAGTTATTATTCGCTAACTTAAACCAGAGGTCATTAACCGTGTGTACGTCATCTAAATCGGGCGTCCTACTTTCTAATTTGACACCTGACAATCATTAGCAGCGCTGACAGTAATTAGGATTAATTATGGATTAGAAAGTATTTACTCTAAAAACGGACACGCAAGCTTTCCCCACTACCAGTGTACAATATATACGCGAAGTAAATTAGTGGCAATTTCTCATTTGACCGCCTGCGTGTGCTGATACATCGTGAAATCTATCACTGCATTTTTAATAGTAGAAAGACTCTTTGTATTATTGTACGTCTTACGAGTCTTCAGTATACACAACTTCTTTGGTTAGTGTACAGATTTTATTTAAACGTAAAAATTATCAAGCGCATTATTTATTGAATTTAATACATGTGTGTGTGTGTGTGTGTGTATGCGTGTGTGTGTATGATCAAATTATTATGTCTGTTACAATTTTATTAATTTTATTGTATGTACAGATTTTATTTAAACGTAAAAATTATTCACATTAAAACATTATCAAGTGCATTATTTATTGAATTTAATACACGACTCATTCAAATAAGTAAGTGTACATGAAACATTTTGAATACGTTAATAACTGAGCATAATTTTTATTGTATGTACAGATTTTATTTAAACGTAAAAATTATTGGCATTAAAACATTATCAAGCGCATTATTTATTGAATTTAATACATGTGTGTGTGAGTGTGTGTATGGTGTGTGTGTGATCAAATTACAATTTCTGAAAATATATTCTTACTGTACTTTTTATATTACACTTCTAATTGAAGATATATTTTAGGTATAGCTGAATTTTAAGCGTGCAAGCCTTCAGTGTGCATACAACGTCCGTCATTTAAGGGTACGTGTGTGTGGACAACGCTCGCTAGTTTGCTGCAAGTAAGTATACGTTATGGAGTGGGTTATTCAAATAATAATAAAGTGTGTACTATATACATTTATTAAAATACATACACAGCTCCAAGATTATATTAAACTGTTTTTACAATTAAAAAATACATACACAGCTCCAAGATTATATTGTTACAAGTATGAAAATATATCTAAACTATTATATTGTTACAAGTATGAAAATATATCTAAACTAGTATTTACAATTTTTAAAAAAAACATACACAATTCCAATATTATATTGTTACAAGTATTAAAATATATCTAAACTAGTTTTACAATTAAAATACATACACACACAGCTCCAATATTATAATGTTACAAATATGAAAATATATATATTTAAAACTAGTATTTACAAAATATGTATAAAATAAGACTTAAACACGTCTATGTACTGTGTTGGACAATGGCGTATATTCTACAAGCGAATCATGTAGTATCATACAGTAGGCAGTCGTCTGTGTAGGAAAATTCATTGACGATTCAAATTCTAAACGTACATCAACTGCTGAAGACTTAAGCGCATCATCTTGTCTGCTACAATCGAATACAAACAGCGGGGCTTTTGATTTGAATAATTCTGGTGTCAGTACTGGGCTGACGTCTAGACGGTGGTAATACGAACTTTGAAAACTGGCGTACATATTGTACAATAATGCAAAACGGTCTTTCCCAATATCCAAGTTTAAATTATCGTAAGGATAATACTTGTCGTTTAGAAACAGTCTCGCATTGATCACGTTACAATGATCAAATTCATCGGCGTGTGCCGTCAGTATATTCTTTCTTGCTGTCTGAAACGCTAACACAACAAAGCGTGGTTTTTCTAGCTGACTCGAGGTCTTGACAATCCAATTCTGCCTTTTAGTCTGTGGTAAGGCAGGATACTCGTGCAACTCCCAGGTCCTAAAAGGCATAGTTATCGGGTGGTCTTTCTCTATGAGTCGTAACAGTGGTAATCTGTACGCATTAGCTACATGTACATAAGGCATTTTCCAGTAAACTTTATCTAGTTCAAGAACACAATTAGCAGTCGTTTGTCCGCTTGCTAAAACCATAGCGTTTATGTCGGTAGATGTGCGTAGGAGTATAAGTTCTTGTTTCACGTTCAGCACGATGCGTGTATAGTCTTCTGCGAATCCCATTAGCATTTTCAGTGGTATACAAAAGTTGAATTCACCGTCATCATTCACTTTTAATACGTTCGTGGTCGGTGCCACCCAACCTGCGTTTTCCATTGCGTCACGTGTGTTGTTGTTGAGTGATAGAAAAGTTTTAATAGTTGACGTAACACCGACGTTTCTGGTATGGTCCACTACCACTCCGGCCAACTCGTAACGAATCTCTTCAAAGAGAAATGCTATAGCATTGTTCACCAGTTCCACATTCAGTGCAGTATCTGCAGCCACACTAGGGTTTTTAACCAACTTGCCTTCGATGTAGAGGAAACTTTCTGACGGCAGTGTAAAGACGTTCTGTTGTTGTATTGGCACACGTATTTCATCATTGTTTCCATATCTTGTTGTTGCGTACGGTGCGTGTGAGTGAAATGAAAAGTGTGTGATACTGTCTTCAAAGAACGGTTGCTGCTCCACAGATAATATTCCACTCGCCATGTTACTTGTTTACAACAAAACCCAGTGAAATCAGGAAACGACGGTTAACTGATGTTAATCGTTTCAGTTTCGAACGAGTACTGATGCGTTTCCTAACTGATCTTTCTTCTTCTTCTTTTATTACTGACGACTGTGGTAGCAGCGGTGGCGAAGAAACAAAGTACAAGCCCATGTCTATAGTCGTTTTAGATGTAAACGCACAGTGATGACTTCTCCGCGAAAATCTATTACGTCACCGTCCTGGTCGTGTAAAGATAATGTTATGTTGTCCAAACGACTCACATTCACAGGTAGGTATATGACGTTTGTAGGTGATTCAATTATTTTGAATCCTGGTTCGACTGACGGATAGAACGAGTGCAGAGTGTGCACGTTTTTACCGTTCTTGTATGATCCTTGCGCTATATTACACCTTATCAGTATACTGTTCACTTTTATAATGTTAACTGTGGCGTCAGACGTGTGAGTTTTATTCGCTTCAAGCAGACGCTTTTCCTTGAAACCCAACGTATCACCGATACCGCACACTGTTTGTTGAAAGTCAATATCCAGTGCACAAGTCAGTTCACATTTCAGTGTATTGTTGTTAGGACGTAGACTAATCTTTGAGTCTCCTAACTGCTTTTTGAGGAAGGCTTCTATGTCACCGATTTCATAAGCACCTGTAGGTAAAGTTATCAAGTCCCACGTTGTTCCGTCCCGTAGTACTGGAAACACATTGTTTTTTTCCCTCAATCACGTTCGGTATACTGTTGTATGTAGTAAAGTCCAATAGACCTACATACCATTCGCCGTTTGTTAGTTCGAGAGGCGGGAAAAAGTCACATACAAGAGCAGCAGCATTCGTACCTGTTAAGGTGACCGACAGCGAAGACATCTTGTCGCTTACTGATCACTCACGCGTTAAGAAGTCCAAACATAAATGCCCACAGATGACTGTGTGTGGTGGCTGTTCACGCTCGTAATTGTAGTAAATGTCAGTGTCGGTTCCAAAATACTGTGTCAGCTCAAGAGGTGGCTGCATATTACCATACGCATCATAGTAGTAAACTTGTTTGTTTCGCTTCTTGTAGCAAACCCAGTGCGTACCAGGTCCTTCTGCACTGTCCAGATTAACAACTGCACTCTCATTCTTCCATGGTCGTGTGTGTGGTAAAGTGTTACGCATAAAAACTCCTCTGAAATAAGGTATTTTCAAAAGTTTTGCGTACACATACAAATCACTGTCAGACAATGCACGCACTGGTATGCAAATTAGTTTTTTTGTCTGTAAGGACGTAGGTATAGACCTGACGCTATTTTTTTATTGTTACGTTTATGCCTTGAGACTGTTTTGCGTTTGCAGGTCGTTTTGCGTTTGCCCACGGATTTACGTTTAATTCCTGAACCCTTCTTCTTCTTCTTTTTTCTGCAACCACTACGCGAGCTCCCTCCACCCACTGCTGATTTCGCTTTCATTGCGGCGGCTACAGCTGCAGCATACGCTCTTTCACTAACACCGGAATTCCAATCTTTCACTCGTTCCCACGCTTTGTCGGCAAGAACGCGATCAGCTATACGTCTTCGACTGTTGTCTTTGTACCTTGCGTAGGCGATATCGTGTTCGCGACAGGCTTCGTCCAGCTCGTTGATTCCGCGCTCGCCACGTGCCAATCTCTCTTTGAGTTTTGTTCCAGGTCCACAGAATCGGTAGCCGGGTAGGTGTAATTCTACTGGTAATGCGTCCACCGCTCGATTAATCAAAGTAGGTACTGACGAAACGATAGCGGGCACAGTGTTTTTAAGTATTTTTCCAATTACACCACGCCCCATTCTTTTCTTACGAAGTACGTGCATTCTTGTAAACAGTTCTCCAATCCTTGATTTCCGTTTCCGTATCGAGAACGTCTATTAAACGTCCCACCTCTTCAATATATTCAGACAGGACTGAACGCTGTGTCGCGCTGTCTTGATATTTATAGACAAACTTTATTAGATTGATTATATGAGCGTGAAATACCTGAGTGACCTTGTACAATTCGGTCTTTATATGTAATTTTAATTCGTGCATTTGTCGTACAGTGACTGCGTCTTTGTCATTGACCGTTCGCTATATTCGTAATTTTTCTTCCGGCAGCGTAGAAAGCATCGCTTTGCAAACTGATTGTGTGTGCGTGTAAAAATTCCAAATTCACTGCGTCTTTGAAGTCAACAGGCGCTTGCACACGCGTTAGTCGACAGTCATTAACGATTACGTTACCTGCACGATCTTTTTTCAAACTCTTCTCGTCTACGTATCGTTTTGTGGCTGCATCTCTTGATTTAAGCGGATCGTTTAGCATTATTATTCGATGATCTTTTGCGTCTACGGTAGCGTCGTCGTTCTTGTACTGTAAGCATGCGTCCTTTACGTACTGTAAAGAAACAACATCGTGCAGCTCTTCAGGATCACCCAAGTTGCGTATCTTTTTGTTTTTCACATCAAAGTGACCGTCGTTAGTCACTCCTAAACCGATATCCTCACGCAGACTTCGATGAGTTTCTTTTCGCACTCTTACAGCGCTGTCGTGTCTACCGAACTTGTCTACACTCATATTTATGAAGAACTGGTGGTTATAGAACGGTGCGTCTGCTTTTATATGATAATGCCGGCTTCACGTAATTCTTCCAATATCGAAACGATTTCATTCCTATGACCAGTATGGCCACTATTTTGAGACGCCATTAACAGTCTCAATCTATTAGCCAACTCGTTAGGATCATCCCAATGCACGTAATCGATTGCAGTGTTCGGTTTCATCTCCATATAGCCACTCCCTGTACGTTTTCCTGCACTCGATGCAAACAATTTAGATATTACTAGTCGGTACTTGACGCCACTGTTACTGTTTATTCGCATATTGTGTTTATATTTTTGTTTGTGTCCGTTGGTTGCTTGTAGTATGGACTTATATTTCCTCATATCGTCCTTATTGTATTTTTTCGGTAGTTTCATAAACAAAAGTTCATACAGACCAGGCGTACCCTCGTAAATTTTTCCTTTGACATGAAAGTTGTCGTTATCATCGATTTTCACATTTGAATCACCTATCATAAATTTACCACCTTCGTATCGAACACCATACATACGATCTATAATCCGTTTACAGTCCGCCGATTCGCACAAACGCATATATTTGTTTGCTAATGAATCGTCGCTGAAATGTGAAGCGTTAGGGTTCCAGCGTCCTCGTCACTGAAATGACAAGCGTTATGACTTTGCATGTCACTTTCGTTTTCTGTTATTACGTGTTGTGTAGGCTCTTCTTGTTTTATCTGCTGCTTCTCCTCCTCCTCCTCCTCCTCCTCCTCCTCCTCCTCCTCCTCCTCCTCCTCCATCATATCACCACTTAACTTTCGTGAAATAGCTTCTAACGGTTCCAGAATCGGTCTGTAATTTTTTCTAAACTTCTCGTCGCTTTCTCTGATACCGTGTTGTAATGCATGATATTTTTTCCTTATGTTGTCGCTTATCGTATCTATATCATACGTAAGTCGTTCCTCCTTATTCATCGCCATCGCGTGTTAGCAAGAGGACTGATTACATTACTACAGTGCAACCACTTTTATACTTCGCTGGAAACAATTATGAATCGATCAAAGCCGATTCTATATCTACCTTCATTTATTGACGAGTCTTCGTCTATGACTAGAAATCCATAACGATCCTTCCACGCTTCCGTGCAGACGTCTTTGAAAGCATCATATTTCATATCCATGTTAACATGATCATTGTATGCATGTCGTAAATTTAGATCGTCTTGTTTGAACAATATCAACAAGTTAGCGTTGTCACGTACCAATTGTTTCGGTATCTGGCTATATGTCTGGCATAGATAGAATGTGTCCACACCGCTATGTCTCCCCATAGCAAAATACTTTTGAATATTGTTTTGTCTTTCACACGATACATCATCGAATACGATAACAGAGTCGAGACCAGTGATTTCACTCGGTAGTGGGACTTCTTCGTTCTCGCTGTATGCATGATAACCTAAACCTTCATCAGCGAGTGATTTCATCACTGTTTCTAGCATTCTGTATTTTGGTTGAAATAATGATTTTGAAAACACGTATACGTTGCGGAAACGTAGTCCGTTGGCATCAAACAGTAGGTTGAATAGCACATTGGATTTCCCACAGGAACTTGGGCCTGTAACGATACAGCGAATACTGTTCGGTAATAGCGGACCATGTTTACGTTTAGCACTGCCTTCGTCACCAGCCAAAAAGTCCATATCCTTTATTGGTAATTTGTTTGCTTGCTGTACAATCTTCATCTTTGTGAATACTGAAAGCATACTGTTTTCAGCACGTGCTGTCACCTTTTTTATATTAGATCTTTCTTATGTATCCATGCATCGTGTTTACCATCGAAACCAAGCCAACGAACACGCACTCTGTCACCTTTGCGTTGTAACACCTTTTCCACTAGGTATACGTCACCGACTTTGGACTTACTAATCTCGTGCTCGTAAAAACCACCTTTCAACACTTTGTTTAGATGATCTTTTAGCAGATAAGTGACGGGGATGGTAGTGGATTGTACTTTATCCACAGTGAATATTTCGTTAGTCCAATTTGGTGTATAACCTTTGGCGAACGTCATTTTGTGCTTACTTATACGAACACGGTCACCGACTTTAAATTTGGGTGGTTTCGCTGGACTGATTTTAGGCGCTGTGTTCTTCCTTATTCGTTCCAACACTATATGTTCGTTGGCGTCATTCACTTCACTAGGTTTCATACCAATGGTTTTGTGTGTTGTATTGTTGTACGATTTTAGTAATATAGGTAGTAGATCCAACCAGCGGTAGTGTCCTTGTTCGCTGAAAGCTCGATACATGTGTGTCTTCAGTGTGCGATTAAAACGTTCCACTATGGAAGCTTTTTTCTCACTGTAGGTTGAGTAATGTTTCACATTATACTTTTTTAGCAACGCTTGTACTGTGCTGTTGTAATACTCCTTCCCGTTGTCCGTCTGTAAATATTTCATTCGATTAGCAGTTAGTATAGGCTCTAGTGCGTGCTTTACTTCTTTTCCTGTCTTTGTTTTCAATGGTACAGCGTACGCGTACTTGCTAAACGCATTGATCACTGTCATCATGTACTTGTACCCTTTGCTCACTCGAGCGTATGGTATCATCTCCACAAGATCCGCCTGGTACAAGTCGTGTAGACCCTTCAATTCAACCGCGCGCCTAACGAAATTCCTTCCCGCTGCTCTGTGTAGCTCTAGAGCTATAGTCTTGCGTGCGTTGTTCATGGTTTAAGATACACTAACATAATACCAGCGTTAAAAATACTATATATATCTATTACAGTTTCTTTGTTTTTCAGTATTCACTCTCTCGTCTGAATATCATCATCATGTCCGACCTTCAACAGAATCCAGAACAACAACAACATCAGCAGGAACAGGAACATCCTCAACAAGGTAAAAAAAATTTTTAAATACCAATTGCCCCTCTCTATAATTATGTAGCAAACCAAACTTGTTTGATATGAATTAACATATGATTCAACTCTGTCTAACATGTATAAGATAGTCTCTTGACGTTGTTTAGAAATTGATATGGCGGAGAAAATTTTTTTATGTTCTGACATAGGTTTGTCACCTTCTCCCCAATATATTGTCTCTTGACATCGTTTAGAAATTGACATGACGGAGAAAATTTTTCATGTTCCACCATAGGTATGTCACCTTCTCTCCAATGAACTAATTCAATTCCGCAACAAAAGCATTTAACTCTATCGTCTATGAATGACATACTATGTCCACAAACATCATAATTTAGCGGATAGTAGTCAAACCCCTGCAAACGCTAACTCGTCGGGGCTAACAAACGTCACTTCCCAATACTTGAACGATTTTCTTCTTTCACTTTCAATGCTAAAATCAAGAGTAGCTGCCATCTTCACAGTTTGCAATAAACTAACGTATTACTAACGTGTACTATCTATTTATTTACTACAAACATGAATTTGTGTGTGTGTGTGTGTGTGTGTGTGTGTGTGTGTGTTATTCATCATTCCTATTAGCTAATACATGTGTTTCTATTGTTTCAGTTATGACACGATTTTATATCGTGCGAAACACTAGTATTAGAGGATCCCTCACACCATTTAATTACCTGCCCGTGTACACGGACACAGGAGATCAAGATATATTACCGATAATGACTGAGGTGCGACCTTTATTGTGCAAGGATATTCTGGCAGAACAAGCACGTTTACGCAGTATCAAATGGCATATTGCGTGCAGGATACGTTTCACTAAAACTGTGTTAGATGGTGACAGCGGCGAAGAAAAAGAGGTAACCAAAGACGCCGTCTTCCACGGACGTTGTCGCACGTTGCTCACGGACGACAACGACGAGTTGAACTGTCTACTCGATGAATCCTACGATAAAATCATGAATAGCATATCCAATTTTACCCGTGACGGGAGCGGATGGTCGATGGATGCTGTACTGAAGCTGGAACTGGTTGTTGGACGGTACCGGCCTCTAGCAGCGTCCTCCTACATTCCTACCCCGCGAAAACTTGCAGTCACCAAGGCAGTAGTCAACATCAAGAACTCCCAAGATGAAATGTGTTTTCTATGGTCCGTAGTAGCTCACATACACCCTCAAGAACGTAATAAAGAACGTGTTTCAAAATACCTCTTATTCAAAAGCACAATAAATATGTCCGGTATCGAGTACCCTGTTTCTATAAACTCACTTTCTAAATTTGAAACACAGAATCCCAACATTTCTATAAACGTTTTCGGCTATGATATAGAAGACAATATCAGAAACGAATCAAAAAATGAGGTTTATCCGTTAAGAATTACCCCCAATAAGGACAGATTACATCATGTTAATCTTTTACTTCTGTCCGATACAAATAGCCGAAAACATTACTGTCTTATCAGTAGCATTAATAGATTGTTATTTTCCCTAACAAAATTCAATCGTAAATCATTTTACTGCGACTACTGCCTGCATCGTTTCTCCACAGAACAAGGTCTGTCCGATCATCTCCCCTACTGTACACCTTATGGTGAACAGAAAACCAAAATGCCCACAGAGGAGGAGAAGTTTATGTCATTTAAAAATTACGCACACTGTCTTAAGGTACCCTTTACCGTCTACGCCGACTTCGAGGCCCTCATCACTCCGCTTCAATCGTGTTCACCTGGTAACAACGTCCCGACGACAGTGAAAGAGTTAGGTGAATTCTACTCAGTTGATAGCAACGGTGCCCGTCAGAAAATACCTTCTCCTCCTGTATCGTCCACATCATATGAAGCGATGCATATTCCGTCAGGTTTCTCCTATGCTATCGCCGATCACACGCACAGCCTCTGGAGAGAGGCTAAAGTTTATCGGGGTGAAAACGTCGTAGACACTTTCTTCTCGTGGCTGATGAAAGACGCCGAGGATATGATGAACGACATAACTTACAATTAATTATGTCCGATGATGACAATGTTGCGTTCACTAACGCCACCGTTTGTCATTTGTGTGAGCGCCCTTTGACAGACGATGACAAGGTACGCAATCATTGTCATCTTACGGGGAAATTCTTGGGAGCAGCCCACAATAGCTGTAATCTGAGCTACAAGATGGCTCGTCATATCCCCGTCTTCATTCACAACCTTCGTGGCTACGACTGTCACCATTTAATGCAGGGTTTAGGAAAATATAAGGACCAACAAGTATCCTGCATTGCAACATCTAGTGAGCGTTACGTGTCGTTCTCCCTGGGTCCCTTGCGTTTCGTAGACTCTTTTCAATTTCTTAATCGCTCTCTGGACACACTCGTTACCAATCTGTCCACGTCCGGGAGCCAATTTCCTTTGCTCAGAGAGGAAATGCTTAGACGGGGTTTCGACGAACAGACCAATCTGCTCGTACGCAAGGGGGTATACCCTTACGAGTACGTTGACAGCATTGATCGGTTCAACGAAACAAGTCTACCCGCTCGTGAACACTTTGATAACCGGTTGATGGAATCGTCTATTTCGGACGCAGATTACGAGCATGCACAAAACGTGTGGAGTGCATTCAATCTGCGTACGTTTGGAGATTACCATGATTTGTATTTGTTGACAGACGTAATGCTGCTGGCTGATGTCTTTGAAAGTTTTCGAGACATGGTCTTACGCGATTACTGCTTGGACCCATGTCATTTTTACTCGCTTCCCGGACTCGCTTGGAACGCGATGCTAAAAATGACAGGGGTCGAATTAGAGCTGTTGACAGAGATAAATCAACATCTGTTCGTCGAGTCTGGGGTCCGCGGAGGCTGCGCGATGATATCCAACCGTCATGCAGTCGCTAACAACCCTTTGATTCCAGATCAGTACGATGTTTCGAAACCGACCTTTTTCATTCTGTATACGGACTGTAACAATTTATACGGTGCAGCCATGTCGCAACCACTCCCTTACGCAGACTTCCGATGGCTCGATCGTAACGAAATCGAGTCCTTGGACGTACGTAATGTGAGTGATGATGCTGACATCGGGTACATCCTCGAAGTCGACCTACACTATCCTAATACACTACACGACCTGCATTCCGACTACCCGCTTGCACCTGTGCGCCAGCGCATAACACCCGATATCCTTTCTCCCTTTTCCAAACGTTTACACGAGAGTATATACAGATCATCGTATAACGAATCAGGGTCATCCGTAGAGAAGTTGTTAACAACTTTGGAGGACAAACAAAATTACGTTCTCCATTATCGAAATTTGAAATTGTATTTAAGTCTTGGTTTAGAGCTGAAAGCGACTCATAGGGTGTTGTGTTTTAAGCAAAGCGCTTGGTTGAAACCGTTTATCGATTTCAACACCCGCAAGAGGCAAGCAGCCGTCAACAGCTTTGAAAAAGACCTTTTCAAACTGATGAACAACGCCGTATACGGTAAGTCGCTGGAGAACGTACGGAAACATATAGACTTTGAACTAGTCTCAGATGAACGACGTCTTCAAAAACTAGTTTCCACACCTAGGCTAAAACGTATGATTCGTTATACGAACGATCTGGTGGGGCTCTCACTCCGTAAAAAATCCATTGTTCTTTCTCGTCCCGTGTATGTCGGCTTCACGGTGCTTGACGTTAGCAAAACAATAATGTACGACTTTCATTATCGTTATGCTGTCGCCAAGTACGGTCGCAACGTTAAATTGTTAATGACTGATACAGACAGTCTGATGTATAGTATTCAAACATCAGATTGTATGCAGATATGAAGAAGGACCTACACGTTTTTGACACATCGGATTACCCTACGTCTCATCCTTGTTATAGCCTTAAGAACAAAAAGGTTGTCGGACTGTTCAAGGATGAAACGTGTGGTCGTCCTATTAGAGAATTAGTGGGTCTCAGAGCGAAATGTTATTCGTTCCTTGTGGCCCACGAAGATCCTACCAAAGAGTGTCAAAAACGTGTATGTAAAGGTGTGCCTCGAGTTGCGATTAAGAGGAGTCTACGACACGATATGTATCGCAAGTGTCTCACTGATCATTGTCAGTTTTCTACCAGTGCGCTTTGTTTACATAGCGATCATCATACGCTGTACACGATGCGCGTAAATAAGCAAGCGTTGTCACCGTATGATGATAAGCGCTATATATTAGACAATGGTCATGATACGCTTGCATACGGTCATTATCGAATACTATCGAATACGACGCATCAACATGGAGAACGATGATGATGACGACACCTCCCCACCTGCTAAAAACATTTGTCTCCATGTATAGTACCCCCTCAACACTTGTTTCTTTCGTCAGTTGATGTCTCTCGGTGCTTCAGTCCAGACGTCTGTAAACGTAAGTTCACATATTAATATCGCAACGATATTTGTGTGTTTAAACATAATATATATATATATATATAGAATTTGTAATGTGTGGTTTCTTTGTCTTACAGTATTATGGATAACACTGCAGTTATAATTGACTTCCAGTGCTTTTTCGATGACAACGGAAAATATATTGTGAAGGAACTGTCAATCATGGACGTTCTGAGATTTGCTGGTAGACATTGGATTTTGACTCCGCCTGCTACATCCGTTACGAATCCAAAATACGTTAGGACAAACCACTGGTTAACGTCAAATTATCATAGACTTAGATGGAGCGAAGGAGAGACACCGTACGACAATCTTGTTTCATTGTTAACATCACATACACGTATATATAAATATGTGTTTGTGAAGGGTTTTGAGAAAAAACGTTTTTTACAATCAAAGATAATACACAATAATATCATCAATCTCGATGACTTTGGTTGTCCTAAAAACATACCGTATCTATTTCATGGAACAGAATGTCTTAGACATTTCAATTCTTCTGACCGATGTACCAACTATAAGGTGCATGCTATTCGGGAATGGATGATTCATGATTTTTGCTTTAAACAAACATTTTTAATGTAACAACTTTAGAAAGTAGGTCACAGCGAATGATGACATTTATATATCTCTAATTCTGTTGTGGACATGTACATACATGCATAGCTGTAAGCGGTGACTATTTCCTTATGAAAGTGGAATGTAGACTTTCCTAATGACATTGTTATATATTTTTGGTGTCTCTAATTTCGTCTGTGGGACATGTTCATACATGCAAAGTTGTAAATGAAAGTGGGACACCGACTTTTCTGATGACGACGTTACCACCACCACCACCACTATCACATTGTACTGTCCTTTTGTGTCGAATATTCTGTCATTGTTTGGTTCTCTCTTGTTAGATACAAACGTGTTCACTAGTGTCTTTCTCTCTCTCTCTTCTAATAATGTCGTTTCTTGTAAAGTTTAATGCTGTAAGTGCTATCGAGTACAAGCGATGTTCAGAATTGACAGTGAATAAAAAATATCCCATCATGGTCTTAACAAATGTGGACACAAAATATGGGAACTCTGTGCTTGCTACGTTGGAGGAATGCGACCACCAGTATCGTGTCTATCTTCCCAAGAGGTATGCAGGTGTCTTCACGAATGAGGAGCTCAGGCATATCAAACCCAAAGAACTACATTTAGTGTATCGAGGGACGAGGAATCAAACAACGCAAGTGGAGATTGTGTCCTAACGTCGTAAGTAGCAATCGTGTTAACAAACAATTTATTGATGTGTGTGTGTGTGTGTGTGTGTGTGTGTGTGTGTGTGTGTGTGTGTGTGTAGTTTCAACTCTCTGTACTTAACACTTTAATAATTGAATTTGTATGTACATGATAAATGTATCATTGATTCTATTTAGTATTTTTTTTTTACAATGTTTCGTTGAATAATAGTTGGTTCGATTAGAAATTATTTGAAAGTACATTAACTTTATGTGATAAATGTATCATTGATTCTAAGCAGTATTTACAAAGTTCCAGTGAATAATATTCGGTTTGATTAGAAATTATTTGAAAGTACATTAACTTATGAAAAATGACACATACTTGAAAAAGTTTACTTACTTAACGCATTTGATTCTTTCTTTCCACTGACTGTGTGTGTGTGTGCATGTGATAATTGAATATTTATCCTATCAGTGATTCTAATACCGACTGTATTGTTATGTTACAGATAAACTTCCTTGTGAACTGTATCTACAGCCGTCAAATTATTATTTAAAAATCTTACAATGTCAAAATTATTATTATTAATATTGTATTTATTTTATATAACAATGTTTGTTTGTGATATATATATTTAATCAATGTAAAATGTATTTTTGAATATTTGTATTATAACGGTTTGTAAACTATATTTTAAGTTTGTATACAGTGCTGTAAATATATATTTAATCATTTAAAACAATATTATTATTATTAATATTGTATTTATTTTATATATAACAATGTTTGTTTGTGATATATATATATTTAATCAATGTAAAATGTATTTTTAAATAATTGTATTACAGCAGTTTGTAAACTATATTTTAAGTTTGTGTACAGTGTTGTAAATATATATTTAATCATTTAAAACAATATTATTAATATTGTATTTATTTTATATAACAATGTTGTTTGTGATATATATATATATATATATATTTAATCAATGTAAAATGTATTTTGAATTACAACGGTTTGTAAACTATATTTTAAGTTTGTATACAGTGGTGTAAATATATATTTAATCATTTAAAACAAATTATGGTTTATTTTAATTTATTTCGTTATATATCTCTGAACATGCATGCAATTATTTGTATAGTAATCAGAAATGTGTGAGAGAGAGAGCGAGAGAGAGAGAGAGACAATTTAATAATTTGCAGGTTGTATCTTACAATCATGAAAATTATTATTTAAACTGATAATTGTTTTATTAAAAATCTTACAATGACGAAATATTATTATTTCATTGTTTACGATATATATTTAATTAATGCAAAAATGAATTTTTAAAATTACAATGGTCTGTAAGGCATATTTAAGTTTGTGTACTGTGACAACGTAATCGCTTTGAATAAGGGAATTCTTGTCAACGTTTGCAGCGAGAGAGAGACATACACAATATGTGTGTGAGCAGCGCGTACATCGTCCGATAGCGATTTGTATGTGTACACAAAACTTTTGAAAATACCTTATTTCAAGGAGTTTTTTTTTATGCGTAACAATTTACCACACA
Source organism: Magicicada septendecula (assembly GCA_034769895.1). Taxonomy (NCBI): domain Eukaryota; kingdom Metazoa; phylum Arthropoda; class Insecta; order Hemiptera; family Cicadidae; genus Magicicada; species Magicicada septendecula. The sequence goes on from CM068367.1 coordinate 194,559,451, forward strand.
CAGACTTGGCGTGTGCGAGAGAGAGAGAGAGAGAGAGGGAGGGAGAGAGATAGTTTTACTTACATTCAAATGTGAGAGAGAGTTTATATCGTGATGGATAACTGTGTGTCTAGAGAGACAGAGAGAGAGGGAGGGAGAGTTACTTACATTCAAAGAGAGAATTGATATCGACAACAATCATGATCATATAGTTTGAATTTCCCACCACAGAAAAATGTTGGCAGATCTGTTCTATACGCAATAATGCAAGATTGGTAACTCTGATCATATATTTTAATATATACACTATATAACACACACATATCAATTTTGAACCCATACATAGGTTGGTAAACCTGATCATATAGATTTAATATACATTATAACACACAACAAATTTGAACTCATGAAAGGTTGGTAACCCTGATCATATATTTAATATATACACTATAATGCATCAAGTCGGAACCCCCCACCCACCACCCACCACCCACCCCTGATATGCAAATCAATTTAATAAAAAAAATAAAAAAATCACATTAAAAAATTTTATTCGCGGAAATTCGCGGATGCTGTGGGTCCATTGGTGGTGGGGAGAGCGTGGAAAAAATCTTGGACCGCGGGAACTGCGGCATCTCTTTGATCTAGGCTCGCGGAAGGCGGCATATAAAAAAATAAAAAATTATATTCGCGGAAATTCGCGGATGCTGTGGTCCATTTGGGATGCTGCGGGTCCAGCTGATAGAAAGTGAAAGTGATCTAGGCTCGCGAAAGGCGGCATATATTCGTGGATATGCAAATCAATTTAATTAAAAAAATAAAAATATCAAATTAAAAAAATTAAAAAAAATTATTCGCGGAAATTCGCGGATGCTGTGGTCCTTTGGGATGCTGTGGTCCAGCGGTGGTGGGGAGAGCGTGGGAAAAAATCTTGGACCGTGGGAAAGGCGGCATCCTTTGTGAGTAAGAACCAGTATTTTCCCTCTACTAATAGTATTAGATAAAAAACACTTAATAATCTGTAATGAACACTGAAGATTAATGGTGAACATTATTATTTAAAAAGAAATCTTGTTATTAATAAAATTAAGTTTAATTGTAAGAGAGGGATACAATAATATTCAAAAGGGGGAATCCCATGGAAGGTAAACAGTTAGTGTTAACATGGATTGAAGGTAGAGATTATTTAAGAAATTAGAAATTAAAAACAAAATCGATAAACACCCCATGTTATAAGGGATAACCTATTAAGTAAGTTTAAATGGTGTGATGAGGTTTATCACCCAAAAAATAATAAAGAATGAGATGAATTGTAAACAAACTTTACCTAATAACTGTTAAAAGATTGTTCAATTAGATTTTTGAATAGGATATGGCTGAAGGAATTGTACAGACCATAGGCCTAGATGTTATGTTTTATGTGATAAAGAATAGTAAGTAATAGCCATATTGTTAACAAGGGCAAAATAGATAAATAAGAAGGTAAATCAATACAGATCTAATAACACTGGAAAATCAGTTAGGAAATAATTGACAAGCCAGGATGTATAAAATAATAGTAACATACAATTAGCATAAAAACAAATCCAAAACACATCAACCAATAAACAAATCAATTATAATCACAAAACAAAACACATTAGGGTAAAATAAGATGTAATTTGTATAAGATCAGTAAATATAATCAACGGCTACTTAGACCTATGAAATGCCTAACTGTCAAAAACAAATGACTACAAATTGTAAAAAATTAACAAGGAAATTAGCAAATCCAAGGCAAGTAACTAGCCAAGGATAATTTGTGAATCATATTAAAAGACGTATGTTAGACTAAGGACTTAAAATAAAAAAGAAATGTAATTAACAAATATTAACATAATTGTACAAACATTAATACTTTAGAGAACCCAACCTTATAGGATGTCAAAATAATCTTTGAAAGGAAATACAAACAGCAGTGATAATATTTAATACATAAGAAGGAAGACGGAAGAATAAAAGCAATCAGAAGATATACAGTAATTTTGAATAAAAATTCAAAATTAATAACAATGGTTATAAAGTCATGATCAACCAATCATAATTTATTCGTAACCATGACAACAGGACCGTTGGTTACGATTTTTCCGTTAAATCATAGTATTCAATAAGTGACGTTCTTCCAGAATAGACGCTAGGCCGTGAATGACCAAAATTTTAATTTAAAATGTATAAAAAGTAATCAAAATTCAAAAAGATGAACAAGTAAGAAGCAGACGAGGAACGAAAACATTTAACTGATGCCAAGGACCAATTTAAATAAAATTTAAATGAATAAATTGCTATAACTAACACGAAAAAGGTGCCAGAAGCCCCAGATCATTCAAAATTGATGACTATTCCATTTCACATGAACGACTGTTTACATCAAGTCTACTGATTTGATAATTATCATTAAATTACCCAAATTTCAGAAATAAACTCACTTTAAATATTTCTCACAGTCATCTGAACTCTCACTATAAACTGAATATAATTTCTTTCAAAGATTAAGTAAAAAAATAAAACACTGAAAATTTATTAACTAAGAAAATAACCTGTTGTTAAATTGCGAACTTTTGAAACACACTTTACTACACTGCAGGAACAAATTATAGCTACACATTATATTATTTAAGTACAAATAATGTAAGGTAGTGTACTTTTTATTGTAATAATTATTAATATTTTTCTTGTAATCACAAGAACCCCCGACTTTGAACGAAAATAACTGTAAACTAACAACACAGTCGCCATATTTGACTGGATAATTCGCTCAAATCGATCTTCGCCAAACCCTAGAGATATTAGACTCATATTAATTGTCGGTGCAAAATTGTTGAATAACCAAGTATAATTTTAATGTCAAACTAAATAATTACTAATCACAAATTAAATAAACTAGTACAGAGTGCAACCATTGTTTTTATTTCATAGGGAAGTGTATTGTATAAATTGTGTATTGTATAGCAGAGACCAGCGAGAATGACGGCAAGCGCTCACGCCGCAAACTCGACCAACTACCTGCTTGATTAGGTAGGTCGAACGAAGGCGGGAATAAATTTGAATGCTCCAGGGCGTCATAGCTAAGATCGCTAAACCACATTATTTATTATTTTAATTGTTTTTAAATAAACAATTTGGCGCCACCCGGGATTCATAAACCCCTATGAAACAACAGGTAAGGTTTCCACTCGCGTTGTACTGGTAATTGAAGGATCGCTACGGACATCGTTAGCGCAAAACATAGAAGTAACGACACCAGTGTGAGGCGAACACACAACACATACACTTTTACAGAGACGACTTCATTTACGCGTTACAATGTGTAAGTTACATAGTGTGCGCAATCCACATACGTAGATACGACATTAAAAGTGTACCAAGAATAAAGTGTACCCTATAGCAGTTAACGGTAACTTAAGGAACATTTTCTCAGAACTACTTCCACTAACTCTATCAAATTTCTTGTACTATCTAATAGATCTTTATTACATATTGTAACGGCGTTGTTTTTAAATTAAGTTTTACTTTGCAAAAAACAATTATTTTCTCATCCACATTAAATATAATGATTTTATAATTATGACTTTATAAATAAAAAAATATTAGTTGTACAGCTTATTTTTTAAAAACAACTCATTAAAATATGTGTATTTGTACAGTAAATATCCTGTTAAAGTTTTAACAAGGTTGGTTAAATAGTTTTTGAGAAAATATTCCTTTTCCTGAAAAAAAATTGAATCTGTAAAAAACAAGAAAACAAAAAACCTACGTTATAATAACTTTATATTTCAGTTAACTTAGAGCATTCCTAGATTATAGTCAGGGCAATCACTAAGTTATTCTTCTTGTTTCCTTTTTTTTTAGTTTTCTTTACTGTCTAACCTTTCCTTCATATTCTGATATAGCTTTGTCCAAAGTGCGTATCCTTTCTTCATCAAGCATTTTCAATGCGTTAACTATCCGAGTACCAGGATTAATTCCCAGTTTCTCAAAAGCTAAGCATTTACTAGCATTGCCATCATTGTAGCATGCCACTACATTTAAATTACCAAATTGAAGTGTCTCTAGACCCACAAATGTTGATTTTGGTATCCGTGTCCAAATTATGTGATTCATGCTCTCATTCATGTTTTGAGTTTTCCCATGAAGGGATTTATTTATAAGATTTTCACTAGGTAAATCTCTAAAAATAGGTTTGATTTGACACATAATTGCAAGTGACATACTGTGTTTGTGGACTATATTCTGTATTGTCATGCATCGACCTGTTGTACTTGCACCATGAGCTGGGACCAGTAGGGGACATCCATGGGCTGGTTCAACGTCAGGTATTCCAGTGTGTAAGGTATATTTCAAAAATTTATTTAAATATGAATTTAAAAAAAAGCTTTAAACCCCGATACATTATATATTTATTTAAAGAGAAACCTTTCTATTTTAATATTTAATTAAAAAATAAAAACGAGAAAAAATTTTTTTTTATTTCCGGGTAACTTTTCATGTAAAAATTCTAATATTAGGTTTGATTTGTTAATAGCTTCCTATTGTTAGGAGTTGTGCATTATAACTTACATCTATCTTCCTTTATTTTGGATTAGGTCTATAAGATTTTCATGTAACTACGGATGGTATTGCTATTACGCACGGATGTGCGTATTTAATCTACTTTTTAGATATGTTTCACGGTTAAAGTAATGATCATCTGGGCCTCCATACAGTAATAGTAATTATATTTTATTTGTGTGTTTGTGTGTGTGTGTGCACATGCTATAGTGTGTGCACTATTATTTAACCTATTTGAATTTTGATTGATCTAATCTAAGGAAAACATTGGAGTTCTACAGAAAGTTTATTAAACTGGTTATTTAGCCGTAAATAACATAACAAATATGTAGTTACCCACATCTTAACAAATGTTACAGCTTTTACACTCATTGCATACATTTGGCATTTATTACAGCTAATTATTTTCAATTATCTATGTTTGTTGCTTTGTGTAGTCCTTTTGCAACGTTTATAATACAAAGAGGTGAGAATTTTTGTAATAAATAATTGTTAAATTTTACAACTTTGATTATTTAACAAATTTTCAAGAAGTGGAACATTCGGACGTCGTACATGATAATTTAACGTTATATTGTATCAGCTATCAATGACGTCTATTTTATTACACTTTAATATACTTTATTATGCTATCAATACCCTGTATCCATTTGGTTGCATCTAAGCCTAATCTCGTAATCATTAAAGTAGCACATTAGTTTTAGGATAATTATTTTTTTAACCTTTTTGCATAGTAGCAAGTATGGTGGGTACTCAGATAATTAATATTCAAATTTTTGCGTCAATACTTAACAGCCATAGTAGTTATCAAGGAAATGATTAATTGCATTGAATTACATTGTAATCCGATACGATACTACTAGTTTCATTAACTAAAACATTTATTTACTTTGTTACGTTAATATGAAATATATCGAGGATAAAATGCATTTAAACGATAATAAATTATAAAAAGAATTTTTATAGCTTTTTTGGAAAATTCCTGACGTATTTAATATTGTAATAATAATGAGCAGGTATTGTTGTAATAATGTTGATAATAAGCAGGTACAGAGTATTTATTTTATTTTGCTTCATTCAAGAAGAGAAGCGTAACTATGGGGGGGGGGAATCAGGGGATCAAGTCCCTCCCCCAAGAGCTATTAGAAATGTCAAAAAAATTTCATAATCACTTAACGTAGGTCTGTTTCTAAGCTAGTTCTATGTGTTAAAATAAAGCTTAAAAGTAATTGTATAAATAAAAGCAATTACAATATTTATAAATTATCGTAATAATTTACGAGGAGTCCAACCTTCAAACTAGTCTCATCAACCCCTCCCCTTACTATGATGAGCTTCTAGTTAAGCCACTCCAACAGAGTAATTGCATTTGCCATCAGAGTTTTAGTTAACAAATATAATTCAAAAGTAGGAGTTTTAAGTTTTTTTCTGAAAAAATTGTTACGCACATCTTGTCTGCTGATTTCTAGTGAACATGTCTAGTGTTAAATTAGGGATTTGTTTAACTGCACTGCGTAGTTCCGTCAGCGCCTGCCCTCGAAGACACGGATCGTTGCGACGTCTCGTTAAGACATATCCGGACCCTCCCGTTGCAAAAACAAGGTAAATTTATTATCATGTGTTTCCAATTTATCTCACTACAACTATTATAGATATCTATATTACATTATTTAGTTTTATAAATAAAATATTGGCCTTGTTTATATCTTATGTAGGCCTACTACAGGTGAGCTTGTGATAATTATTATTTACTTCAACAGACATATACTAACTATTACACTGTTTTTAAAAATTAGATAAAACACTGTGTTCTACTTCTTTTCTGAACCTTTTCCGGGTAGTGTACAGCTCTATAGACTCTATAGGTCATATTTTATCTTACTTTTATGTCAAAAAGAAGACTAATAATAACTAATAATAATAGATTTTTAAAATAGGGAGACATATATATATGGTGAAATCACTGCGATTTGTAGTGGTCCAGTTGCGTAGGCCTATGTCGCAATTTGCGTGTGACCAATGTCTGTGAGCATCAGCCATATTCAATTACGTGTCTCCGACTTGTCAAGAGGAGACATTTTCTAAATTTAAATAATAAGAGGGTTGGTTTGTTGATGATAAAACAAGATACTGATGTAGACAATTCTTAGAAAAACTGATTTCTATGAGAACGACGAAGGACCTATTATGTTAAGGCTTTATTATCAGTTTTAAGATTTTGGAAAGATATACTTATGGAAAATATTGTAAAGTAACTTTTTTATTAATTGAATAAGTTGAAAACATTGAACACTTAAGAGAATTACTTGAGCAGTTTTTTGAAGTAATAACGACAACATATTGGCGGTATGCTGTACTATAATAATAACTTAAACCAAAAATTAACACACAAAAAAAAACTGAATTATTAGCATAGAAGCAGAAACAGTGACACAGAAGCGTTTACAAAGTTTATTTATGTTGCTGATAATTTAACAGACTTAAGGATGGAGTTGTTTGTGGTACACATCGCTTGGTCTTAGAATTCACTGCGTCGGTTAGGTTAACTACCCAATATTACGTACAAAGTTTAAAAATTTTATAGCTTCTAAATATACCCGTGTCTAAAAATGTAAATTTTGAGTTGTATCTATGCGCCCACATACGAAATTTTGCTAGTGAATTTCGTCACACTATAAGAATATTAATGAATTAAAATTACAAGAAAACGAATAAAAATTTCTTGGACTTCAATTAAAATTTACAAACGACTTGTCTATAATTTCTAATCTTAGACAAATAGATAAATAGTATATTATAACAAACTTACATAAATGGGACATTAAGCTTCCTTTGCACGTGTAAACAAACGCCCAACAATTGTAGTCAGTATCTATTACTGAGAAGTAGTACTTCTTCTTCCGAACTGAAAGCAAAAGTAAATAAATTAAGAAAGAATAGTGCCCCTCTGACGTTATTAAAATACTTCTACGTTTATTTTCTGTGCTTCTGTATTAGTTAGACTCATAGTTTTAAATAAAGACTTGACTCATCATTTATTTTGTACTAATTTTTTTTCTATCCCTTTTTTACTTTCCCTTTCCTTTATACTATAAGGTTGTTACAGTTAGTAATTTTGTACTATTATTTTATTTTATTTTGTTTTTTTCTGTGCTTAAAGTTAAAAAGTATTCTGCATATCATTACAACATAAAAATTTCCTTTGTAAGGCAACCTATCAAAATAAAGTATTTTGATATTAAATAGCTTGTAAATATGTACAACGAAACATAAAGCAAAGAATTTTTAGTCTGATTTAAAGAGGGGTTCCAAAATGTGTTGAGCCACAGATCAATTTATAGAAGAAACATTTTCACGGATCTTTAATTTTTACTTAGGCAGATCTCTTAAGAGTGACCTGGTACAATCTCGTTTCATTCATGGTAGTTCACTAAAACTCTCGCCTTGATTTTGGCGCACATATTCACATTCGTTTTGTCCTATGTATACGCTACTTTTATACTACTTAATACTTTTAAAATATTGTTTCTAATATTAATTTAAGAGTAAAGTAAAAATAATTCTGATTAAAGAAAAACTAACCAAAAAGTCTATAAATATATCTTCACATAATAAATTACCTTATTGATTTCATTTCCTCATTTCTTGTACATAGGCATACTTTACAATGTTTTGACGAAAAAAAAGTCATGCAACCAAAAAAGTTTAAATGTTCTTCTGGCAGTAATGATATGTGTGGAAACTAGAATCATACTGCTGGTAATACCAATTGTTTTTCTTAACGATGCATGGGTTTTCAGTTTAATTAATTATATAATCAGAACAATTGTTGTCTTAAGTGTGTTGTTTACAGACGCGCAGGTGTAAACGTGTTTTTATGGCAATGACAATATTATTCCTTAAGAAACAAAGAATATGGGGCTTAAACTTTAGCAAGATAGTTAAGGATAATCGAAAACCTTTTCTAGCACGTTCTACATTTTTGGGGGAATCAATTAGAAACTTTACAACAACTTTGTTCTCTCTGTCATAAATCAAATACTGATTGTCAGATGTTAATATGTAGATAGAGTATCGTGAGCTATACAAGCTCAAAACCCATATTATTTTATGTAAACACAGAATTGGCGTACATTATTTTATTGCAAAAAATAATTTAGCAATATTTAATTTGTGAATCTTTTTACAGAAAATTGCAAAAACTAAGTAAATGAAAGTAGGAGCTATAAACGTTTAAAAGCTAAGTACTCACAATACTATAAAATCGGTTACTCTCAATTTTTATTTTGTAAATAAATTTGTAAAAAACAAATTACATCATAAGCTTAGACATAATAATGTTATATTAATATACTAGATTGTTATAGCTAAGTTTTTGATAATTTACTCAGTAATGATAAATAGGGTACCATAATTCGGAAATGTTTTTTATGGCACTACTAAAAATATATCTAGTCTTTTTCAGAAATGACAAGTTTTCAAACAATAACATTCACAGACATTTTGTTTTAGAGGAAGAAACAATACTTACGAAAAAACGAGAAACTTGGTTTTGTACCCTCGGTTACAGTAAACATTGAATTGGAGTATTTAAGTGGAGACAGGTCAGCTTCTTTATGGATGCCACTGCACAGGTAAAAATACTTATACTTTTCACGATAACAATGTAGACACTGTTTATAATTTTAATAAAAATTTTGAAAGGCGGGACTTTGTATTAATTGTAATAAGGTATTTCAAGTATCTTCTCGTGTTAAAAAAGTGACAGGACGTTGCAATATACTTTCAGATTCACATCGCGTTAAATCTCTTATGAATATAATCAGAGTCTTCAAAATAATGTGTTAGTAATAAGTACAAAATATTCAATATATCTAACCGAAAAGCATCCGACCGTTTTGAGTGTTAAGGCAACCGGTTGTGCAACTCGTTTTTTCATTGTTACTCGTTAAGCAATCAGATGGGACCTATTGACGCATGCGTGAACATTCATTAACGTATTGGATTATTCAGTTAGCTATGATACTTTGTTGTGTAAACACGCGTTGTTTGTGACTGTCGTATTCATAATGTGTGAATGACTAGATCAGCTAATTCTATTAAATTTTGCGCTATCCGCATTTCAAGAACAAGATGCGACAGCTACAAGGTTTAATCACCCGTACAATAGTAAAATAGTGGACAGCAGTAACAATTAATCAGACATTTTAATTTAGCGCACTCAAATAGAAAATAGCATATCACAAAAGTACATTCTGTATGATTTTGACAACTGTCTTTTATGAAGAATTGTTTTAACGTTAGGTACACACGTTTATATACAGGGTGTTATATATGTCCAAAATCTCCAAAAGTGCTCAAAAACTGTAAATGAAAATGTAAAGGAAAAGGGATAACCCTAAATGTGACAATAACATACTCTACACTGAACTACACTGACAACTTTCAGTACGGCGATGAAGGTCTCGGATTCATGATGGAAGCTATTGAAACACAATATTATATTTGATCTTCAGATAACAGAAAGAAATTTTAATTTTTGAAGAAATTTGTAAGATATTTCTTGACGATAGGAAATATATGGTTCTCACAGTTACGTTACAGAAAATATTCCTTGAATGAATATGTTGCTCTAAAGGATTTAAATGGATGAAAGAAAAAAGTAATATAGACTTTCTAACTGAAATATCTGTTATTAAGGCAGGAGCTGACTATTTGTACATTATTTACACAAAGCACGTCAAAGTATCAACAGCAAAATATAAATGTAGTTTATATAAATATAAATCCCTCGTAACACATACGTAAAAAAAATTTGGACAGACAGTTCAAAAGTCGGGCGAAAAAACATTTAATAAAGCGCAAAAATAAATAATTCATTATGGTGGAGAAAATAGTTTCATTAACGTTGAACGTACCTCACTTGGAAACAAGTAAACGGACCAGAGATTATTACTAAGAAATTGAATTTAATAATTTTTAAAAATAAATGGGATAATATTTTGTAAATAAAATACCATATAATAGGACCGCTCTTTATCGTAATAAACAGTCCGAAAAACGTCCGACGTCTACTTCAAGAGATGACGACTCACTAAATGTAGTATTATACAATGTTAAAGCTTACGATCACATTATCTTATTAATTTGTACAAACCTAAAAATATAAAAAATTAATTACTAACATTTAACACTGAAATGGTTATGACGTTTTGCGACTCTCTCGCCAAATCGCCCAGATTTAAGTTAATCCCAGATTTGAGAGGTTTAGACATAATTAAAGAATTTGTAGTAGAGAGACACGTAAATTTAATGAAGTTATCAGGTTATCTTTTGACATTTTGTTTGAAATTCTCATAAATATGACTGAATTTCTTGATGCCAACACACAATAAAAATTTAAAAAAAATTATGCTGAAACAGAACTTATGATTGACTGTAGAATTAATAATTATTTTTACTGATCTAAGAGAGAACGGTAACTTATATTCCGAGGTTGACCACTTAAAAAATGATGAGGACATATCTGAGATTTTAGAGTTATTTGAGAGTACACACCATATTCTCCGTAGAATTTTCGTGTAAAGGTAAGAACGAAAAATTTATGACAATGTTCCGGGATACGGGACGAAACCTCGGCAATTTAAACATCACATACACGGATATACACGTTGCTATTATTAACGTTTGTGTGTTTCAATACTTCGTTTAAAATATTTCAATAATCTGAATTACAAATATACGGACATTAAAAACTCTTACACATGAGGAATTGGTTCCAAAAAAAAAATTCAACAAATTTTCGATTTGCTAAGTAGCTTACGTATATGGATAAAAAGACGATAAAGATGCCTAGAAATCTGGGAAACGATTTTGTTGAGAATTTTGTTTTTGTCAGTATTTATCATTTATCATCATCATTGTCGTCCTCGTCTTTAATTTAAAAACAAGCCTACTCTGTATACATTGTGTATGATCTCAAGAAATAATGTCAGCTTTTTATGCAGTTGGTAACAAGATAGAAAGCTTATTACCGACTGGGTGCTAATAACGTACCCGTGTAATTGATCGAAGACCAAGTGCAGTTCGTTGGAGGCTGTAGCCGTAAATTTATATTCGGCACAATCTCCGTTTCCTTCAAACCCACGATTGAATGTTTTATATTCGTACCACGTGGCCTGAAACTGAAAACAAATATAGGATTACAATCAAGTTAGATAGGATTTAAAATGTAGGTTCCAATCAGTTTTCATGTATATATTTTGTGTCGTCAAGGAGATGTGAATGTGGATATTCTATGTAATAATGTCATCTTCACCTTACCAGAGTGCGCGAGTACACACACACACACACACACACACACACGGGGGGGGGGGAATGGAGAGAAAAAGAGAGAAAGAGAGACAGAGGGAGAGAAGACAGACAGGTGATTGGGGGGGATCTCCCTTCGCTTGCATGGCACTTGTTCACAACATATCGTGCATGAAACAGTTATTTTACCTTTCCTATCCCGTTAATGTTTGGAAAACTTCTTAAGTGTCTTAGGAAGACATATCTATTTTACGTTGTTCTAAATTATGAAAGTTTGAGAGTTCGCTCAACAAATTAAGTCGACTTATAAAATCATGAATGGTTTTATAAGAAATTCAGGTAGTGAAAAAAAGTTAAAGTAAATATCAAATCGAAATTTGTCAGTTTTTTACCTACACTTCTGATTGTTAATATCTGTTATGTATAAACTTAATATAGCATACTTCTAGGTATATTTCTTTACTATATAAATGAATGACTGTTGTTTTGGTACTGTTGGTACAATTTTGAAATGATCTTCACAATAAAGTCCTAAATTATAGGGCCATACTAGGTTGTATTTTGTAGACGTACATTATGTTACAACGTTGTGAAGTCACCTAGGGCTGCATGTGTTTCTATGTGCTCCGTGTGTTAATAATCATAAGATTTTGTGGCTTTTTGATTTCTGAATACTTATTTTAACCAGCGTTTTTTGTTTGTCCAGAATGTATTAGGGACCTATAATTTTAATTAACTATTACGGCATATGGCTATTTGGCTACCGAAAAAATATTAATTAAATGTGTACACTCTCCCTATAACTAACTTTTAAAAATGCACTAAAAAATAGTAATAGTAACATTTAAACAAAAGCGTAAAATGTAATTTATATTCACTGTTTTGTGTCTTCCAGCAGATCTCTTCTTTCCTTTCTAGTATTTTTTGATCTTCATAGTAGGCCTATATAGTATATTCTTTTCTTCATACATATGATAACTATTTTATGACGATATTTATCGAACGAATGAAAATCGATTTTTTGAGGCAGGTTATATAACTGTGTTCTTACTTACTCTATCTACGGAGAAGTCATTGAAGACGAATTTCATTGACGTAGCTATGGAGCAGCGACCCTTGAGCCATATGCCCTTTTCAGTTTTTCGTCTCCCGGTATTAGGTTGACACGTATGTAAAGGAGAACAGATTATTATTAAAAGTAACGGTACACTAGTTTTGATTTTCTGAAACATACAAAAATATTAATTCTTGTATGCTTGTAGGTAGAAATCCTTACCCTTATAGGTATAAATCTCTCACACCTGTCTATCTAGTAAACTATTCGCCGTATTTATTATAAGGTGACAAGAAGAACAGCGTAAAAATTTACAGACTTATGGAATGTAATACAGAACTATTAAAAAAAAGGTAAGTGTGATATTTAACAAAAACAAAAATATATACATAAACAGCATTATATTTAAATATACATAAACATATATTTAAGATATACATAAATCAGCACATTAAAAAAATGTCAGAAAATATATTTTCTTAATAAAAACTCCAAACGTCAATGTTTCTAAAATAAATTTGTTTTTAATGTAATACATGCGTTGTTTAATTCTAACAAGGTGTGAACAAAATAGTCTTTTTATAATCTCAGATACACTGAACAAATGTAGGAGATTTACGCCGACGAAACGAACGTTATTGTTGTTGCTATAGTGTTGAGAAAAATAATATGAATCTATAGTTGTGAAGTATAAAAGTTGTATTATTAGGTTTGTTTTTTCTTTTCATATTTATTTCATATTTTTTATTTTCATATTTACTTTTATATTATTTATTACATGTCTGTAGCGGCTCGGATTAAAGGTGATAGTGCATGGTGTGCCCCTTTTGAGTCAAATTGTATGTTACAAAATAAGCTGTTTTACTTAGGAGTGGTAGGCTTCCATAATACGTAATGTTACGTAATGGGGATAGAGTGTTACGTAACACGGAACGTTCTACAAGTTTCTCAAATATTCCAGCTGTAATGTGTGTGTGCGTACATAGTGCTGCTACTTTGCACTGAAAGACAATTACGCGTCAACAATCGGGCCATACCGTACCAGTCCGCGCGTGCTGTGTTCAAGGCTGCAATGAATTAGGTTGTAGTGTTTTCTAGTAGACGCCTATTAGCGAATATTCTGGAACCTCAGCGGGGTATAAATACAAGTAACCAACGACGTTCAGTTGAGTTTGAGTTGCGATTTATTGGAATTCGTTTCGTAGTATTATAGTTCAGTTATTGTCGGGCGATTATTCTGTGCGTTTAAGTGACGATTTACACAGTGCGGTTTGAAGTATTGTGGTGAAGTATTATGTGTTTTATAATTGTGCAATATTCTATTAGTGGAAATTTTTATCCCGTGTGTACAATTTCTATTTGATTTGTTGTAAGAGACTATCTTGTTAATTTCAAACTATTTAATTGTGATAATTAAAGCTGGTGATTAGTGACGTAATTAGTGTCTTGTATTTTTATATTTTAGTAGGAATAAACCTGTTTTAGTACCAAGCCACGTGTCCGTTAACTATATGAAAAATATATTGTACTAACCGTCTGTGACTTCTCGTATGATGTCCTTTCTTATTGCGACATGTTTCGAGACAATTGTCTCATTTTCAAAGCATAAAATATTTAGCACATATCATTCACTGATGTACTTGTCAAACGTTAAAACCATAAATAGCACAATTTAACATATAAACTATATACTTTTTGTAACATGAATATATATTGTATATAATAATATATTGTACTAACCGTCTGTGACTTCTCGTATGATTTTGGGTAAAGTAATTTTGGTCGAGGAGCAACTTTAGTAACTCAATTAATTCGTGTATACTCTTGATATCTAGTTTTTTGGTATTTATGAGGTTCTTCTTCAGTATCTATAGAGTTTCGGATATCGGTATATTTGTATATAAGTTAACTATATCGAGGGACGCCAGTTTATATGAAGGTTCGATTTTTAGTTTTTTAACTTTATCGACAAAATCAATGCTATTAGTTAAGCTGTAGTTATTCTTCAATATTATATTCTGTTTGATTATGTGGAGTAGTTTTTAGTGGTTTTATAACCCGGGGCAGTGGTAAAATTCACTAACGGTCGTATAGGGGTATTATCTTTGTGTAACTTCGGTAGTCCTGTTAACAAATTATATTTCAGCCAACGAGAAGGATTAGCTATGGGTTCACCTCTTTCGGGCCTTCTTGCCGATATATACTTAAATTACTTCGAGAATTCGTATATCTTTGAGAATGACATACATAACAACAATATTATATTTTATGGTAGATATGTCGATGACACGTTTTTAATTTATAAGGGTACACAGCGGCAGATTGATCGATTGCACAGTTATCTAAATAATATTAACAAACATATGAAATTCACCTTGGAACATGAAGACAATGGACAACTAAACTTTTTAGATCTGACAATCACAAAAAACACCAACAATAAATGAAATTTTAATATATACAGAAAACCAACGACGACAGACACCGTGATACACGCCACGTCATTTCATCCCATATCGCAAAAAATGGCTGCGTTTCACAGCATGATACATAGACTTTATCTTTGCCCCTTGATAATAAAGATTTTCGTAACGAGTTAAATACCATGAAATGCATCGCGGTTGCAAATGGTTACAATACCAACGTCAACATTCTCAAGAAACATGAAAACAGAAAAAGGAACATTAACCAATGACTGCATGGGAGAAAAAAACCACACAAATATATCACCGCAACATACACCAATTTTATGCCGAACATTTTAAAATCACTCATAAACAAAAACAGTGATATTGTAGTCACTTACAAGACTACAAATAATATCTTAAATAATCTTCGCACCCACGAATCCACTTGCCTTGAGAATAAAACGGGCGTTTATAAATTGTCATGCAATGACTGTGACGCTTTCTATGTGGGCCAGACGGGCCGTGGTTTCCTCAAAAGATTTAACGAACACAAACCACCAACTATTTGTCGCAACTATGATACCATCAAATCAAAATTCGCCAAACATCTTATTCATGAAAATCATAATTACACCGATTTCGGAACCAATTTAAAACCCCTCCACTTTTGTAGTAGAGGACGTTATATGAACGCACTCGAGGAATTTGAGGTGTACAAAGCGTTCAGGGACACTAGTACCAAGCCACACATCTTGAACGACCAGTTATTATTCAAATCTAATATATTGTACGACACCGCGTTGAGATACTAAGATAACAAGAATCATTTGCGGTTAATGCGCGGTGGGTCGCTGCGCAGTGTACACTGTTTGCCCGATTCATGTTACAAAAAGTATATAGTTTATATGTTAAATTGTGCTATTTATGGTTTTAACGTTTGACAAATATATCAGTGAATGATATGTGCTAAATATTTTATGCTTTGAAAATGAGACAAGTGTCTCGAAACATGTCGCAATAAGAAAGGACATCATACGAGAAGTCACAGACGGTAAGTACAATATATTTTTCATATAGCCTTGTATTTTGTTTTCCACTGTACCTACGATGATCAGTTAGACCGTCGTAACGATAAAAAGCCTACTATGTTTGTTTCAATACTTTCCTAAATTGGGCGTGAACAGCTGAAACATGTCAACGCTTCACATAAACTTGTAGTATTTAACCGAAGCTTGTTAAAATCTAAGTACTGTTGTAAGTTTACGTTACGCAGTTTAGGAGTTGCACCAGTCAGAAAACAATATTGTTGCACTCGACTATAGAAAAAATTCCCGATTAACGCTTTCAAGATTCACAGCTCACCATCAGATCGGAAATATCAGATCATCTATCCGATCCGATGATAAGCTGTGAAGCTTTAAAGCGCTAATCGGGAATTTTTTCTATAGTTGTTTGCAACTGTTTATGATTACAATTTCTAACACAACTTTATTAATTAAACACTCAGAAAATACGTTATCGTTGTTGTATAAAATTTGATTGTGTTATAAACAAAAAAAATCTAAATTAAGCTAAATTAACAGAGATATGCAAATTACATAGACAACTCACCATAATTAACAGAAAAGCTCTTCATCAACATGAAAGAAGCATTTAATAATAGTTAGTGATAAATAATTGTCGTTTACTTGGAAAAGAGAAACAAGAGTATGCACGTACGTATTCATTTACAAACAGAATGCAACCATCTGCATAAGAAAATATTTGTACAAATTGATGTTAGCGTGTTGTCTGCTTGGATTCCGTTAATTGCTTCATGCCCATGTTCTCGCGTAGGCTTCCGCAAATAGAGAGTTCAGTTCAAGAATAAATAAATCAAGTATTAAATAATTAACATTGAAGTAAGGTGAAGTGAAATGTAGTAACAAGAAAAACAAATAAACGAGAAATTAAAATAAGAGTGAATGAAAGCGTTATACTTACCTATCAGGTAATATTGTGTATTAGTAATTCAAACAACAGAGAAGAAAACATAACCTACTAACGTTTCACAATTAACACAGACATTATAAAAAGTGCACTCACAGGTTAATCCATATTCTGTGTACTATAGACATAAACGCTTTTAAGAAAACACACTAGTACAGACTTGTACCTCGTAAATTATTATTTATTAAAAAATTAACCAGAAACAAGTGTAAATTCGTGTTTTAATAAATTTAGTAAATAAGTCAATTAGCGCCACAGGGAGTAAAGAACAGTCATTACTGTCCTCTAGTGGGTAAAATTTAAACCTGTAATTAAATATAGATAAAAAATTGTTTTATATAAGATTATGTATAAGAAATATTAAGTAATAAATAACTTGGCAGAGATTTAAGAATTGTTAATTCATGGTATAAAACATAAAATCTAAATAAAAATAAAAACACCATATCTGAAAAGAGCAGCATAACTTATTTCGTACATTAGTTTTAAAATACAGAATATCATTCTTTAGCAAACAGCTAGAAAAGAAACGTGCCAATACATACCATTTTTTCATGTTCCATTCTTCTTTTTTCAGAAATGTTGACAATATTTTGGCATGGATGTTGAGATAAGCCATCTCATGAGCGTTATCGCGTGGCTACACCAGCTGATTTTGTATTTTCAAGTTGTTGTCAAGCCACTTTGCAAAGAATCTTTCCGTATTTTTTAAGTATGAAGAGCCGCGCGGGGATCATACTGTATCGATAACTCTCTTCTAGAGGCATTTGTGGAAATGCTTCAAAGACAGAAGAATCAATAGTTCTCTTCGGAGTTGGAAAGAACTGCTTTTCCATAATTTGTTTTTTAGAGTGCTATGTGGCTTACACCTAGCTATTTATCTTGCACCTGCGACAGAACTACATCTATAAAAAGATTGCCTTCGTGATTGTCTACAGTTAACTTTTTTATAAGGCGGAAAACCAAATTTGGCTTGAAGCACAACGAAAAACCTAAAGTCATGGAGATTTAGTAAAACTCTTATGATGATTGAAATACTTATTTGTTGTTTTGAGTGTTCATCATTTTTTTCACAGCACTACATTTTATAGAATAATGAAACTTTCCACTTGTGAAACTTACTTGTCTTTTCTTCTCGAACGCGTTTCGGCGTGGTGTTCGCCTTCGTCAGCTTTGAGACAGACTACCATTAATTTGTAACGGTTTTTATTTGGAAGGTATAGTGGGGGTGGTGTGTGGAGGAAAAACAAAATGCAAAAAACTAACAATAATTTGGATCCCCGCGACAATCCCCTTCCGCCACACCACCCCCAATACCTTCCAAATAAAAATCGTTACAAATTAATGGCAGTCTGTCTCAAAGCTGACGAAGGAGAGCACCACGCCGAAACGCGTTCGAGAAGAAAAGGCAAGTAAGTTTCACAAGTTGAAAGTTTCATTATTCTATAAAGTGTACTTATTTGTGTGTGTAATGTTTTATAAACACTTTTGTAAAAAGAAAAAATTACAGAAAGCTCTAAACACAGTATTTAGTCTTTGGTATCAGCAAACTTTTCTCGGGTTCTAGTTTACCAGTACCCATACTTACACCGCAGTTGAATCCAAATGTCGTATTTTCTATTGAAGCAGAGTACGTCTATAGCCTTTGGGTTACAATCTAACAACTTTTGTGACCAGCTGTTTGCTTGTCGTCCATCTCATCCTTCTCGTTCAGAGGATGGCTACCCTACACAATTTCTTTTAATTTTCATATTTATAAAAGTGATATAATCTCTTGAGATTTAGTATTTAACCGTTGAATTATTTTTCGGTTTCCCCCTTTTATTGCTACCATAATATTCCATTATTATTCGTGTCCTTGCAGATTTGTTTCTATATATATACGTGTAAACTTAAATTCGTGTCACTTACATTTTGTCTTGTCAACTAAACGTAAAGACATTTTATAATACGTAAAGAAATATTTTAGCAATAAGAAACATTTCTGAATATTTTAGGCGACTTACAATGCAATATTTCACAAACGTCCCAATCGTCTATTGGAATTAACAAAATCAACATTCACACAAGCAGACAAGATTGCAACATTTTATATCAGCGTGTACACAGTCAATTGTTAACAGCTGCAGCTATCAAGCAACAATACATTTGAAACGCGTGCGCAGCAACTATGTTGTACACGTATTTACAGTAGGCTATAGGCTATATTAGCGAGTAGTGTTTAGTAAAATCCTTAAGTATTTAAATGTTTACCTAATTCAAAGTGTTCAATTCAAAATTGAATAGCAATACTTCACGAGCTGATTCACGCTATTAGTATAGCCGGAAATGCTTTGTGTTAGAGTTATGGCTAGCAAAATATTTCGCCTTGATTTTTGCCCCAACGGTAAGATGATATCATACTGATGTTCTTTGGACATAAATTAAAGGGCAAATTTGGTGGTTTTGTATTTTTTCTGAGAAAGCAAATAATATCGATCCTAAAACCGTATTTGTATGCGTTTCTGTGAAACTAGTGTAAAAATTAAACAAATAAAGGCAAAAACTTACTTTATTGATCTCACGTAAAATAATTTTGTTAATTGACTAATAAATGCATGAAACTTTTAAACAACTTGTAGAATAATATTAGAATTGTCAGCAGAACAAAAATAAAATGTTATAATTAATAATAAAAAATGGCAAGACGACTCATTAAAGAAACTAAATTAACATTTTTAGCTTTAAGAACCATTAAATAGTTTGAGATTTGTTTTCACATGTTGGCAACAATAATTGATCAACAATAAAGTTATATATTGTAACTATGACGTAATTTCTCTTCAATTATTTGTGTTTCTTATTTATGGTAATTTATTTTCTTTAAAATAAATTATTATTTATATTTCTCTAGGTGTTGAGCGCCAAATTGTTTTGAAATAAACAATTAAAAAATTATTAAATAGTATCTTTCTTCCTTTCCTTGTATTTATTGGAACTTACCTTGTTAGTTTATTCAAATTCAATCTTCGTGTCAAAAAATAGGGCTTGCCGACCTTTCTTCTCTGGTGAAAGAAGAAATTAACTTTCGTTATATAATAAAATTGTTAATTATTAAAAAGAATTATTATCCATACAAATTATATTACTCAATACTCTTTTATTTGCTTTAAATTCCTTCTATTTTCATTTAATCGAATTAAATAACCTTTAATATAAATACATTTGTCCAGGCTAATAATATTTCTTGCTCAGCGGTTGGTGTGACTTCTTAATTCAGGCTTTGACATTAAAATCTGTTATTATTTTTAATCTTGTGGATTCTTTTAGACTACAAACAATTAACGAAAATACCACTTATTAAGTATGAAATCTCACAAACATAAATTATTTATAATATTATACAACAGTCAATAAAATATAGTGTTATAAATAGTGAATAAGTTAACAGTGTTAGTTTATAGGTTAGTTAGGCCTTACAAAATTATTTGCCTCTAATAATTCTCAAATACAAAAAATTAAGAGTTCATAAGTGAAATAATTATAAAATATGAGTGTCTTATTTCAGTGATAGTGTATTCAATCTTGTTTGAGTGTGTAGAAAGTATAATAGTGAATTGTAGGTAACTGTTATTTAATCGTTTTCTAATTTAATACCTGTCCACAATACTTCCTTGTCTTTATTATTTCTATACACTTTTTTTTATCACTTTAAAGGTTTCTTCTTTGTTGATATATTATATTATAATCTTTTGTCTTCAATAAATCTTCATGATGTCTTCTTTCATCTAACTTGATCTTCAGTTTGATTCCAAATTCAATTTCTTTCTTGAGAGGATTACAATTTTTCTCAAGTATACTTTATGAAATCCAACAAAGGACTAAATAATTTTTGTTTAAATATTAGGTTGTCAAGAGACAAAAGTGTAAAATTTCCATTGGTTATTTCAAAATATTGTTACTCATGACATCATTTTCTAAGATTAAAATTTACAAAATTATTTATAACTGATCTAACTTTCTTGCACTAAGTACTAGCTTGAAGTTATTAGTACCATTGAACAGAGCTTTTCTTACTGATTATTTAGATATCTTACATGATCAGTTTCTATTCATTAATTCCAAAGATACATTTTATAAAATTTCGACTACTTCAATAAATTAGGTTTACAGTAATTTTTTGTACCTAATTTATTACTGTAGTTGTATAAATAAATTCTTGCTAACATTTATACCTTTAGTTATTCATGATTTATAATAATATTATTAATTTCTACAAAATCTTTTGATTAAACTGTAGGCCTTATAATGCCTAATGTTACTCAAGTTAGAATTCATTTATATCATAAATTTCCTTATTTCTTTTATAATTTTACATTTATTAATTAAACCTATTTAGTCACATTATCTATTCTTATATATTTTAAAGTTTTAAAAACATTCAGTATACTACAATAATACTTTCCACATTCCTATGTAGATGTAAGTTTCTTGTCTATAGCAAATACATTCTTATTTGCATTATAAAATGATCAATTATAGACAATTATAATTGATTCTGACATACTCAAAATAAAACACAATACCTATTATAATATATATAAAGGTTTAACACAAATGTTTATAAAATAATTTTCTTATTTTATGTACTACTCAGGCATAAAATAAGATTCTATAAATTAAGCTTATAGTCTTTTATGGTTTTGTATTTCATTGTTTCTTTTATTAGATTATTTTTATGTGAAGGGAATTTTAACGTCACAATATTTATATTTGAATAGACTTGTTAGCGGGTTTTGTGTTCTTACCAGTTTAGAAAACAAAATTAATTTGCTACGATTCAAAATGGAACTCACCAAAAATTTGTATG
The DNA here is from genome assembly GCA_034769895.1 of Magicicada septendecula. Classification (NCBI taxonomy): domain Eukaryota; kingdom Metazoa; phylum Arthropoda; class Insecta; order Hemiptera; family Cicadidae; genus Magicicada; species Magicicada septendecula. The sequence continues at coordinate 194,581,628 of CM068367.1, forward strand.
TGTTTGAAGAGTTAACGGAGGTGATTTCAATTATTGGTAAAGTGAATAAACGTGGCCACGCTGCGTTTTGTTAATATCAAACCACATATCCAGTATAAAGAACATCGAATTTTAAAACGTTTGAAGTCGTGGACAGACGTCTTACAGAAATAAGTATGCTGAAAACAAAACAAGTAGATGGTGGTCAAGGAGTTTGAACTGATGGGTGGGGACAAACCAAGCCGGGAGTACATGGATAGGGTAAAAGGCTGAATAAAGTGTGCGGTTATCAAGAGACAATCTACAAAAAGGAACACGTTGTAAACCCACCAATTTCTGTGTTGAAGAGAAGGAGAAGAAGATGGAAGCTTGTCGAGAACAATTTACGAAAAATCCAAACAGGCAGAAAAAATACTCGATGTTGTACAAGCAAATTATCTCCCACTACAAGCTCAAGAAGATTGTCACTTCGTTTAAATGTTTGAGTGAAGCGTGTGACGGACATTACTGGACCAACAACTGTACCCATTTCACATGGTCCGAGTACACTTACTACCGTCTGATCATAACAAAAGAAAGAAATGCTTTTGTTGGTTAATTAGAAAATGCGAAAAAATCCAAATTTCCTGAATCCAGTTCTACTTAGTGACGAATCGTCCTTCACAAGAAATGGACTTATTAATTTTTGAAACCCCAATACTTGGGGGAGGAAGAAAATGCACATGAGACTGCAATAAGCTTCTTTCAACATACTTTTTCGTTTAAAGTGTGGTGTAGTCTTCTAGGTGACAATTCAGTTGGTTCTTTTTTCTGATCACGAAGACTTAAGGCGAAGAGTACTTACGTTTTTTGCAAACAAATCTGACTGAACTCATGGAAGGCATTCCTCGTGCAGATAGACTGGGAATATGGTGTATGTATGACGCTCCATACCTCTCCTTTCTGTTATTCCTCTTTAAGAAGCCTTTTATATAATACATATGTTAGGCGATGGATTGGTCTAAACGGATCAGTATAATGGCCACCACGATCTCCAGATGCGACGCCGTTAGACTTTTCGTTTGGGGTTGGATGAAGTCGTTTGTTTAAAATTTATGTTTCCAATACCCAAGCCACAATTGATTTAATAGTTATATTACCTTATTTCAGTTCCATCTTGTGACTTCTAGTAGCTATGTAAACGCTTTCGGAACGATCGTTCCATCATCAGACACATACATCCGTCCCTCGTTTGTTTACTGTACACCTACTACAACCCAAGACGGTCTAAGGAATTGCATCACATAAGCAGCAGAAACTATTGGAAATACACCTGGTACAATGGGACGTGCTCGCGTAGCGTGGATTCGCCATGCGAAATGCTACATTGTACAAAATAGCGTACCTACCTTCACGTATGGTAAAGTAATTTTTATTTTACCTAATATTTTATTACGTTTTATGTACTTCGATATCAATAACTAAATTCTTTGTAAATATGGTTTTATATTTTCATTTTCTAATTTTTATCTTTTACGTTTCCACGAAATTTTGGTCTATTTAATTTTTAGTTAAAGTCTCATTGCTCTTACTTATGTTTGTTTCCTACTAAGTTCACGTACATAAATTTTCTCATAATTAAATTTTATTCAAGGTTTTTTCTAAAATTTTGAGCATTTAATTTTACATCAAACTTAAAAAGCGTGTTTTTAGGCTTAATTTGTTGTTTTGTAGACCACTTTCCTTAAACATACCTAGAAATACTGTTTTGGGATACATTTTTAAAATGTAGTATGTGAAAAACCATACAAAACTACCAAATGTGTCCCTTTCTTTATGCTACCAAAATTTTAGTATGGACTCATTTTACCATTGTAGTAGAAATCAGGGCGAAACATTTCACTAGCCGTAACTCGAAACGAAGTGTCTGCTGCTACGAGGTTACTGTATTTAATATAATACAAATGACTCACATTGAGCTGATATTATAAATAGTCTAAAAACAACAAAGATCAATTTATAATAAGTAAACATAGGATATGAATGAGCGACATTTTAAACAAGTACGTTATTTGTTAAAATTAATTAAAAATGCTCCTAAAATCAACAAAAACATTTTTCTGTTTGTATCATTAGACAATAATTTCTACATTTGTTACTTTAAAGTTTAAAGGAACTTTATATTATATCACTAAGCCAATAAAGCTAATAAGGACTGCATTCAAAAAGAAACGTCAACAGATACGGCACGACTTTCAGTAATAAAGTTCAATTTTAATGGACATTTCAGAATATAACACACTGCTTTACGTTATGCTCGAGGCTACGCTCTACAACATAAAAAATAGTTGTTTGTATGATCCTTATTTCTACAGACATTTTGCATGTTTGTTGTTTTCTCATATCGTCTACTGTCATTTATTTATAAGCCTACTTTGCAAACGGTTTACGAGTTTTGTCTTTTCTAAACATACTCAGTTCGTATTTTCTTGTCTCTGATCATTCTTTAACGGTTTCATGAAGTATATAATGTGTATTTCTGCTAAGGTTCTAAAGATTTATGTATTGTCTCCCTCCCTCTCATTCCTTCTTTCAGTCTCCCCTTCTTACTTGTTCTCTTTGAATTCTGCAGATATAAGTTGAAACACACACGGGTTAACAGGTATTCCCTTTGCAATTTCTGTAGCAGACGACTCTTTGTTGTGTTTCGCTTTGACGAAATAATCCATTATGTTTTGAATCAATGTAATTATTTCCTAAGGGTAAAATAAGTTATTAATTCTGCCTTCACAAATAGTCATATATTTAGAATAATGGATATTTAAAAACGTTTTGATTTCCTTTTCACTGTATGTATTTACGTTAGTGAACAAATGATGCCTTCAGTGATTTGATAAATTTTATTCGTTACAGCATGTTATTCTATATTTCCATTAACTGTATTCCTCATAATTATATATTTCAGTATATATTACTATTCTCTGTAATTTTAGTTTCAATCTACAACACCTATTTAAAATGGCTAACGTTGTAAGTATTGTGCATTAGTAAAATACCAAAAGTTAGTAAAGTAAATATTATATGAACTGTCATTCCAAGCAAAACACGGTTTCATACTTCGTGCAAAACAATTTGCAGAAGAACCTGCTCACGAAGTTGTACTCATCGAGTCTGCGTTTGTCTTCGTATAATAAGAAATAATAGTGGAAGTTGTTCTCCAGCCGTTTAGAGTACACAGAAAAATAAAGTATTAATTATTAAAAATTAATTTTTATTATTAATTAATTATTAAAAAAAATGGTGTGAACACTTGGATCGTATGCCTGATATCCGTCTACCTGTGGCTGCCTTGGGTGATCACCCTACTGAAAAGAGAGATGTCAGTAGACTGAGGAGGAGATGGGTTCCGGAACAGGTCTAAGGCCTAGTCCTTGGAGTGTTGATGATGACGATTATCTCATTAAATTAATATTTTATACATTTATTTATATAATTAAATCCTGGTAAGAGAAAATTATATTGTTGATGTTGGTAGCGCTGTAACATTGACGACGTAGTATGTAAGCAGCTGGACTCGCTTGTGAAACGTTCTCGCAGAATGAAGAGCTAAGAAGTGCATCCGTTTTTTCGATTATGCTGAATGATAGAGAAACTATAACGATATGTAATTTTACCAGTTGCTGCCGACTATAAATAAAGCAATCACATTGCAAGGTCAGTGAGTCTGAGATAGGGAAGCGAAGCGATATAAAGTATTATTAGAGTTGTGTTGTTACTACCTCCGATTCGATGCGTATGTTGAAAGCGCGGTCTGTAGTGATAATTATGAATATTTGCGGACGCCTGTAGTAAGTGACTTGTAGAATCTGTTGTATTGTGAGAATTGTTATTGTCTGACATTTATTGTTTGTTATATTTATTGTTTGCGGTTGTTACATTAGTGTATGTTGGACAACCACATTAAAAAATTGTTGTATACTAGTGTCATTGGTTATTGAAAGTGGTATTAAAGTTTTAGGTAATGAATTTCTTTTGTTTAGTTACTTTATTTCAATGTATGAACACGATGAACCGTGCGGGCTTTTTAACGATATTATTTTTAATATATATTGAAATAAGAAGTGAACAAATAAACAAATTGTTTAATTAAGTAAATTAAAGAATCAAAATAAGGAAAACCGTAAATTACAGTTTTTACTGGCGTTATTGTGTAGTAGTTATGTAGGGTAAATGTAAATAAGAGGGTACTGAGAAACCTGATCGAACGAAAACAGGCAAGAACCTTTTGTCTCTTGTAGGTCTATAGTAACGGTTTGTTATTAAAATAATTTTGCGTGTAATGTAGGAAAATTATTAGCAATGTTGTTTCTGACATTTTTAAACCTTTTTTTGTTACTCAACTGATCATCAGTAGATCGCAATCTGGAATATTACTTATTACTTACCATCCAGCTTAATTTCTTTGACAGATCTAGCCAAAGCAAAAGTAATATTAAAAAAAAAGAATACACAATCCCTGTCTTATCTACTTTTCTTGATTCTGTTGGTTCATGATTTCCGTTTTCATAGTACTTTGCAATATCCATTACACAAACTTTGTAACGTGTTATTATTTTCCAAAGCTTTTTATTTGATGTTATATTTCCTAAATACCACTTCTTCTAATTTTAAAGTAATATTTGTTTATGTTTTAAATTTGTTATTTTTAATTAATTTAACATTAACTTTACTTTTACCTTAAAGAATTCAGTGAAACTGAGCATTGTATAACGTACACAGGCAAAAAGCGCATGTTGTTTTTTGTTTATAAGCAGAAGTACAAACCAAACTTATTAAGTGATTGTTATTGAATAATAAGTAGTGTTATTGAAATTCTAAAGTATGATATCACGCCTAATAGAAATTTATTGCATATGATACTTTAGTAAAACGGTAAAGCCCTATGTTTCTGATTACAACACCCATGATGTTACTGAATGTGTAGAGAAAAAATCTGAATTAGAAAAAAATAAAATATCAAAATAAATTTTAAAATATCGTTATTTGTTTGTTACTAGCTTACAGATCAAAATCAATGTATGTATACCGTAAAATAAAAGAAGCCTATTATTTATATTTTGTAGATAGAAGAAGAATAGAAGCATAGATTTGTAGATATTTTGTAATAGAAGCAAAAATTATGATAAGTGTCAACAGTTTTCCTCTACCGTTTCGTTGTGTCTCTCTGAACATCACTCTTTGAAGTCATGACGATTAACATTTACGTGTTATCAAGTACTGTAGTAATTACTACCGTAAAAATATAATAAAAGACAATACTGAAGAAACGACATTAAAATATAATTCACAGTAAGATGAATAATTTGCATTGTGTTGGATTTGGAAGCGTGTAAAATAAATGCAAACAGGTGACTCCCGCGACTGTTAAATTTAATTTACGCCGAATACCACGTAATATATTGCATCATCCACTACATCGACAGTAGGAGAAAATAACTAAGTGTATGGTGATTAGCAGAGAAGAAAAAAGGGCAAACATAAAGATAGGTAGAAACATAAAGAGCAAAACACAACAGGTAGAATTTTTTAAATATCTTGGAAGCCTGATAAGTGAAGATATGTCCTGCACTCGCGAATTAGAGCAAGAATTGCTATAGAGAAAGAGGCATTTAATGGGAAGAAAAGACTGCTGTATGGCAAAATTAACAAGAATTTAAGGAAAAGGTTGGCCAAATGTTATGTGTGGAGCATTGCTTTATATGGTGCAGAGACATGGACACTGAGGAAGGAGGATGAGAAAAGATTAGAAGCATTTGAAATGTTGGTTTGTCGAGCAATGGAAAAAGTGAGGTGGGTTGATAAAGTAAGGAATGCTGAAGTTTTAAGAAGAATAGGGGAAGAAATAAGAATCTTGAAGGTAATAAAAAATAGGAAAAGGAATTAGTTAGGTCATTGTTTAAGAAGAGACTGCTTGCTTACAACTGCCATGGAGGGTGTCATAGAAGGAGAAAAAAGAAGAGGGTGTAGAAGAATGAAGTTAATAAATAGCATTAAAATCAGAGGGTGTTACGAGGAAACAAAAAGACTGGTATGCGATAGGTCAGCTTGGAGAGCTTTAACCATTTGAAGACCCTTGTCTTAGGGCAGAAAACCAAATAATAATAATTTTGGCTCAAATATGACTAATACAAGTTGACCATAAGCCAAACAGAAGTGACTGCTTGTAAACTCCGAAGGATTTTTCTGATTAATACAAATATTTTTATAACAAATAATAATTTTTTAAGCATAAAATGACATTGCACTAATCACAGCTATTACCCAATAAAAATATAAGCGTGACAGTTTTAATATATACGTCCTGATGTTATTCACTGTTTACACAGCCACCCTACGCGCCTCTGTAAATAATTACTCAGCTAGTTTTAATGTTGCGTACAGATGGTGTAGTTGATACAGCAGAGTTAATTTAAGTTTTCCAATTATCAGCATGATTTTACATTGTCAGACTTTACAGACAACATTTATTTAGTCTAGGGTAATTAATACCTTCTTTACTATAAATAAATAACGTTGTTCCCATTGTATTAACTAACATTACGTGTAATGGCTAAATGTTTTAAAGTTTTTTCTTCAATTATTAAATATCTGGAAAACGTACTTTAAATTAATTACTATCTTTTAATATTATTAACAAATATCGTTCTTTCATTTGATTAGTTGGGCTAGTGTTTTTTTGAAAAAGTTCACTTACGAAATAGTATAGATGACGTGTGAGATAAGATTTCGTGTTAAGAGGAGAAATTGTATTACCGCAGGAGTTTCTAAAATATTTCTAAGTTTAATGAAAGTTAAGTAAGTGTCTGCTTTCGAGATTACTTTGCGAGATGGGTCTACGCCTTCTATTAGGTAATTAAATTTTCCTAAAATGTATTTTCTTTTATTATAGTAGGTCTTAAGAAGGCAATGTGACTTGAATTACCTTCTTAAAGCAAATTAGTTGAAGACAATTGCTTCTTAACAACAGACAAAATCTACATTATGTTAGGTTCAAACTGCACAACAAATGTACAAAAATTATATATGTATATAATTACATAAAATACAAACTCTTTTTGCTACAGTCCGTTTGTAGCGGACATTAGCGGACATCTTGTAATATCTATTTTACAAGATATAAAATATCTTAAGGTAATTTCAGTATAAATAATAAATAAATTACATAAAAATACTACTGAAAGTTTAACTGGAAGGTCAAGGTTATTACTGCGGCAAAAATGACTGTACGTATAGACAAATGACGACATAAAAAACTGTGATGCCAAACCATGTCATCTGTCAAGATATTTCTGGTATAATGTTGAATAATATGTATAAAATAAAAATAATGTATTTTTGTGTTGAAAATAATTTTGTTAATATTATTATCTCAAATGAAGAAATGTGTAATTATTCTAATCTTTGTAAAAATTTCTATTATACAATAAAGTATCCTACTCTAAAGTCTAGATGAGTAAGTAAAAAAGTATATATAATGTATTATTTTTAAACAATTACCTATGATGATCAGACGTGAATTAGTTGCTACTTTCAAGGTACAGTCATTAATTATTTATAGTAATTGTAAATATCCATTTTCACGTGCGTCTTAATATCCAACTTCTGGTATTTAAATAAATGAGAAAGAACTTTCTCACATAAAAAAAAATGTTATGTTTATAACAACGTAATCAGAAAAATTATTTTGATATCAAAGCTCTGTCATTAAAAGCATTGAGTAACGCACAATGATATAAATTAAAAATTACCTATACATATAAAACTTAGTGTCTAAGGATTTATGGGTACTGAATACAAATCCACACCGTTACACCGATTACCACCAAATTTTGCACACATAAAACCTTTGACACAAGGCGAAAAATACTGTCTAACTTGGAATTTGATATTTTGCCTCGTTTGCATGACTTAGGCCCTTTTAACTATGCCTTTTCGTTGACGCCTTTAAAGATGTCAATAACACCATGGAGACCAGAATTAATTAACATAGTAACAAGTAAATAAAAATAAGCCATTTAGCGGCATTCGAACTGTACATTTATCCATTCCTGCAGTACGTTTTCGATGTTTTATATACGTAACATGCGATTGTATCGATGTACTACGATGTGGAAAAGAAGAAGTGTACTAATTGTAAATTGTCCTATTACTTAATGCGAAGCGAAAACACGTGTCATTTCATTTGTGAGGTTAGGTGACAAAGGTTTTTGGTTTTTAGCTTACTGCTGAAATAAATAAAACCCATGGTTGAGGAAAACATAACGTTTAATGTGTTATACAATGCTTCTAACACAGTAACACTTAAAATAAAAAATTTAGCGTTTTTGATTTAACAGGTACTTTATAAATATCTCCAAAGGCTTTATAAACGGGTACTTTTAAATCTCCAAAGGCTATTGCACAATCATAATAATTTAGTACAAGCTAAAATAGTACAAGTGCTGAAAACAGCTTTGGAGAGAATTTGACTAATGAGTACAAAATTGTTATACGAGCTGACAAAACGCCATGTAGACATAGACAATAAAAATTATATTAAAATACTTATTAAAAGTCAAATATTCGCGTGCAAAACCGCGGGTAACAGCTAGTTTAAAATATTTAATGTAGCTTATCGTTGATTAAATGGTTACGTAGGTACCACGTTGGTTACAACGGTATGGTAATGATTTTTTTTTTTTTGGTAATGTTTGTTGTTTGATGGATTTGACCAATAAATTTAATTAAACATTTTTAAGTATGATACTGACGTTAAAACTGTAACCGTCCAAACCTCTTACTCCTCTAAATGGTCTAGGAAACTAGTAGTGTATCTGGTTAACTTTCTGGCCGTATCATTTTATTCAACCCAATTATTAGTGATAATTACGAGTTACATTGCGGTTATAAACTACAAGATCAGCGTTGTTTATGTCAGTACCTCTGCGCTTTAGATATAATTATTATCATAAATTACAAATATTTCTATTTTATCTTATTTTTTATTCTTCTCATTTAAACCACACGATGTCTTGACCTCTTATCCATCTTCTGTGTACCGTGCTACTTGTCTAATTTCTGTGACATCTTTCTCTCTCCTATTTCTCATTTTCCTCTCTATTTCTCTGACTGCTGTTCTACATAGAGCAGCTAAGTACGTGTTTGAACGAATTACAAAAAGTAATTAAAATTTCAAAAAATGGAAGACTTCTATATTTAAAAAAACAAATAATCCATATAGACTTAAGCGGTAAACTGCATGACGATAACAGTGTGTGTACGAAAATATAGAATATCATGACATAACTTCACGTGTGTCTTATTTTAAAAACTACACAATGTCAGATTGTACGTTTTAACTGAATCGATTTGCATTCATCCGTAGTACAAATATTAAAATAATGTTGAATTAGGCGGAAACATTTTAATTTAATGGCTTCATTTTCTACCGCAAAATTTATTAAAAAAAAGTAGGTTTGAATTTCTTCTTTATCTCTGTTCTTGTAGAACAAGATCAACGCCTTAAAGGAAGTTTTAAAACAGTGGGTTAAATTAAGGAAAAAATATATATATATATATACATATATATGAAGCTGTAATATATTGGGAAGTTTTAAAACAAAATTCCTATTACATTTCTATATTCAAGATTCTAAAATGTCAATACTCTTAAGATTTTGTAATTGTCATTAAGTATTGAAAAAATACCACTTTAATTATCCCGGTCACTTTAGTGAAAACGAACTTAAATTAATTTGCATCACCAAAATTTTTCGAAGGGTAACTAATTCCTTTCAGTGACTATTAAAATTAGTAAATCGGTGTTTAAGATTAAAACGTTTCTACCCTTGTCTTTACGACTGGTTGCAATACAGTATAAACTTTTCTTTTGTTTCATAAAATTTACAAATCAGATAAAACGTTAATCAAATACTGAAGAATAAACTTCTAAATGAAACAATTTTTAAAATTATTGTTTTATCAGATTTCATTTTTTGGGATGAACACAAAGAATGGGTATGCAAT